>OZ007600.1:81707350-83044850 GCA_963931845.1 Maratus michaelseni
CATCGTCAACCTCAAATTTTTAGTTATGTTTGTATGGAAGAGATTATGCCCCCTGACAGTGGAAGGTGTAACTAATGGATTTTGCAACTGGGGCTCTATGATTCCCATCACAATGCGGTTTGGCTCATTCAAGTTGACATCGACAGAACTTACATATTTTAGTTCCAAGTTTCACCACCAGAGCGTGCTTTCCTATCTCGGGTTCTATGGGCCCGATTACGATGGGGATTTGGCGGCTCCAACTGGATTTCAATAGATTTACAAATTTCAGTTATGTTCGTATAGAACATATTGCACCCCCTTAGCAGTGGAAGGTGGAACTAATGGATTTTGCAGCATGTGCGCAATACACCTGCTATATGTTGCCGCGGGGACCTGAGCAAGAGGTTCGTTCGGTTAGAGGATTATACTATTCAAGGTGGAAAATATGGTGCCGAATGCAGCAGGGATCCGAGCAGGAGATTCGTTCAGTTAGAGGATTATATTATTCGAGGTGGAAAATACGGTGCCGAATGCCGCAGGGATCCGAGCAGGAGGTTCGTTCGGTTAGAGGATTATACTAATCGAGGTGGCAAATATGATACCAAAGGCATCGGGGACCCAAGCCGGAGGTTCATTCGGTTCTAGGTTTTTCATCTTCGAGTTTCATATTGATTTGAGACACCAATGTAAATTAGGGGTCCGCTAGTATCCTATATCATGTTTTTGGTATACCATGCTTTTCTCTTGTCTCTTGACGTGTGCAATATAACAAGAGGTTACTGTACCTTGCTATGTCAGATCTGAAAATGACAAATCACTCTAAATTGATCATTTAAAAAAATCGAAAGAAAGAAAAAAGGAAAATGTTTTCTATGACAGATTCAAACATACTTTTATAATTCATTCATATCAATATCCCAATTTTTTTGTTGTTGTTGGTGGTGTTACTTTGAAGACTGAATTGCATAATGAAATTTTAAAAAAAAAGAATTCTGTACTTGTTTATTCATTTTATTATTATTTTAGATGTTATAGTTGGAAAAGAAAAAGCTATAATGTATCAAAGAACAATTCATTTATTTAAGAATTGAATATATTTGTTTATAAAATGAGCTGTTTTATATGCACAAAATTAATGTATTGTAATTGTATCATGTGTTGCAACATTTTTTTTAAGGATTTAAATTCTATTATATATACTTTTTATGATTTTCAATAGCACAAAGAAATATTTACACATGTGCATTTACCTTTTATTTAAATGTAATTAAATTTTGTAAATAAAAAAAAAAGTAATTTCCTAAATATCTTATTTTTTGTTAAACAACAAAACATAATACTATATTATTATAAACAATACCAATGATGTAGCTACATATTCAGTACCCTGGGGCAAGTAAAATTGGTATGTCTCCTTGTCATTCGAATGGCCAAAATTTGTTTTGAAGTTTAAAATTCATATATTCTTATTTTGAATTAAAACATTATTTTTATTTGAAGTTAACAAAAACATATTTAATGTAATAAATACAACTAAAAAGAACTATAATTCTTGTACGAAGTACCTACTAATATTTACTATAAAATGGGCGTGATTTCAATTTTAAATGCACCCATGGGGCCAGTACAATCTGCTGCCTTCAATATCTGTTGTTTCTTTCAAGGCTTCCGAAGCATTATAGAATGCTGATGAAGAAACACACTATTGTCAAGAATTTTTTTATTTTGATTTGTCGCATATGAATAAAATAAGTTTTTTTGTTTTTGTGTCTGAAAATGCATAAAATTCAAGGTGGTATAATTCGGTAAATTTTGGTTGTATAAAAATTAAATTTTTGTTTTACCTGTGAGAGTATGGAGAAAATTTTTCTAGATATAACTTAGGACCCAGGAACCGTATAAAAATTAAATTTCATAAATTAAAAAAAAAATAACTAGTTTGATGTAAACAGCTTTTAACCCTCTCACTGATAAGCCAGTGTTAATACGTTCACTAAGCTCCAGGTTTCACTGCAATATAAGCATTATGTAAAGTAATAAAATTTTATTGATTTAATGCATTTTTAATGTGCTGAGCAATGAATTATACACTCAAGGATTACATTCATATTTGTAATTAAGTTTTTTATATTCAATGTTGAAAAATTAGTTTTTCTTAGCATTTAAAACAAAATTCAGAGAAAAAAAACATTACACTTTTGTCAGACTGTCAGAGGATTAAGGCTGTTAATCAGTGCTCAAATTCCCTTCGCTAATGTTAAATCTTATGGGAACGTGAAGCATTTGTATTTTTAAAATATATCCTCAGGAAATGAATATTTTTTTACTTATTTTTTCTGTGTACTCTTCTTAAAGGATGTTTCTCTCTTATTTTTTTTAATAATTTTGTGTGTTAAAATCTGATGAGCTGTTAAAAGGTTTTTAATACTTCAAATAAAATTTTAAACATATATTTAAGAAATATTTTACCCAAAAAAAAAAAAGAAAAAAAAAAGACATCCTTTAAGAAAAGCACACAGAAAAAGAAGTTTAAAATATTAATATCCTGAGGAGATATTTTAAAAATACAAATCCATAGCGAAAGGAATTTGAGTTCTCACTGACCAACCTTAAGAGGATGAAGACAACTACAAAACTTTTTTACTATTGGAACTATGGTTTAGGAAATTAGCCATTGAACAACAGTAAGAGTTTAACCTTTATATTAAACCTTTATACAAAATTGCAGTTTTTCTTTTATTATTTTTTAATTCAAAAATTAATTGATTACTAATGTGTGATATTGATTGGAAGGTAGAGAGCCTGATTACGGCCTAGACAAACTTCCACTACTTCTAAAAAGTATTTTTCATCTTATTTAATCCCAAAATTTTGCAAATTAATTCAAAAAATATTTTTTGAAAAAATGGTGGAAGTTTACCTACAGTCCCTGGCCAAATTATTAGACGCAGTTGTTTTTATTATAATTTGTTAAATATCTGGAAAGATGCATGAGGAATTATCTTGAAAATTTAGGAGTGTAAACAACATGATAAACGTCATATATTTCCGAGAAGATTTTTTCTTGAAACCCCATAAGGAGCCGTCAACTAATTGAATAAAAACGAATATCTTTTGGATAACCCTGTAAAAACTAATATCACAAAAGCGTTGAAATGATATCACACGCTTAGGAGGCTTATTGTAATAATTTGGGTTCATTTTTAGGAAGATAGCCTGTATACTCGAAGAGAAATTCAGGTTTTTATAAAAACTGTCCCAAATTTTACGATGTTTTTTGCTTATAATTTGCAGAGTTTTTAATATAAAAACAAGTTATTTTCAGAAAATATGACAAACAAAATTATACACAATATCCTGTAATCAGAATTAAAAAATAATAATAATTGCATGAAAAATGAGCAGGTTTACTAAATATTTTTTCACTGCGCATGCACGAATTCAATCAAAATATACTGTGCATAATATATTAGCTAAATATATAGACCAACTTTTATGAAAGTCTCAAAAACATAGCTTGAAAATTCTGATAGTGATCGTCGATAGAATAAGCTCGAAATTCGCTGTTTCCAAAAGGAAGCAAAAAGATGAGGGGTTGTATCAAATATAGAATGAGAGACGCTTCATTCTTATTATGTCAACTTTCAAAAGCTAGTATATTTGGATACAACCCCTCATCTTTTTGCTTCCTTTTGGAAACAGCGAATTTCGAGCTTATTCTATCGACGATCACTTTCAGAATTTTCAAGCTATGTTTTTGAGACTTTCATAAAAGTTGGTCTATATATTTAGCTAATATATTATGCACAGTATATTTTGATTGAATTCGCGCATGTGCAGTGAAAAAATATTTAGTAAACCTGCTCATTTTTCATGCAATTTTTATTATTTTTTAATTCTGATTGCAGGGTATTGTGTATAATTTTGTTTGTCATATTTTCTGAAAATAACTTGTTTTTATATTAAAAACTCTGCAAATTATAAGCAAAAAAACTTAGTAAAATTTGGGACTGTTTTTATAAAAACCTGAATTTCTCTTCGAGTATACATGCTATCTTCATAAAAATGAACCCAAATTATTACAATAAGCCTCCTAAGCGTGTGATACCGTTTCAACGCTTTTGTGATATTGGTTTTTACAGGGTTATCAAAAACGTATTCATTTTTCTTCAATTTGTTGACGGCCCCTTATGGGGTTTCAAGAAAAAATCTTCTCGGAAATATATGACGTTGATCATGTTGTTTACACTCCTAAAGTTTCCAGATATTTAATAAATTATAATAAAAACAACTGCGTCTAATAATTTGGCCAGGGACTGTATATAGTAATCAGACCTTGGAGAAGGAGAGGGTGGCGCAATCTGAAAATATTAAAAAATATTTTTAATACTTCACTTTAAAACAGAAAAGAATCAATAACAAATTTTCTTTAATTTGTTAGTTCCTGCAGGAGCACAAAATGTTCTAAAATTGCAAATTTTTTTTATACTGAAGGAGATATAAACTTGAAATTTCGCATGATAGTTACTTATAAGATGTAAATGCTGTGATGATGCTCGACCATCACAATGGGCCATTTTCGTATAGTGAAGAATAAAATCTCAGATTCTAAAACATTTTTTACCGGAAGAAAAGTTGACTTTCAAAAGATTAAATAATTCCATTTTGTGCACGACTGATTCTTTATTTGCAAGTCAATATCAAAGTAACAAAGACGCTGATGAGTCAAGAGGCAAAGCATTAGCACCCAAAAAATATTAAAAACAGACATAATTATTTTGCTTTCAATCCACGTTAACAGGAGTACATGACCTCTTGCTACCATCACACTTACCTCACTAACTGATTTTTATCAGAACAATATCGCCAAGACAAATATTGGCAAAAAAATAGATTCCCAACTAAACGTACAGGTAAAAGATGTTAGATAAAAAAATAAAAGAAAATTTAAATTGAGTGCACAGAAAATGAAAACAAACATTGCCTTTGGCGGCACGAACATGCCAATAGAACAACCCTATACGAACCGCCTAGTATACCAACACATCTGTGCTATTACTTAAATTAACGTTTTTATTTAAATAAAAACCGACAAACGAAATAAAAATGAATATCAAAGGAGAAGTATAAAATTTAATTGTTTTTAACACTTTAGCAAACTGTAACAGAAAGAAAAATAGAAAAGAAATGATATTTTAAAGTATATTAATTATGTCTTATTATTAGGTTTATTTATTATAAATTTAGGAAGACACACTCAATAAAAAAATTAAAAATAATTTTTTTTTTTTTTTTTTTTTTTAAGTTTAAATGGTGAAATATTCATTTTGAAACATTTTAAAATGAAAAAGGAAATAAAATATGTGACTGCATCACAAATGCTCTCTAAGAACAAATTCTAAAAAAATTCAAAATTTAAAAAGGGTGAAATGAGCGAAAAGTATTCTAAAAACATTCTAAATTACAATTTCTATGGAATCTGTGGAACTACAGAACTGTTTTCAAAAGTGATGGTGACAGTCCCTGGTGTAACATAGGCTATATTAGGTAGCTTTCAATATAAAAAAGTCCTTCCGGCCTGTATCGGGAGGAAAAGGTAGCTTTCCTATATCTTCGTTTTAAAATTTTAGCTAATGTTACACGAAAACAGCAAGTTAAAATGCAAAGAAATGTTTACAAAAGATTTGTTAATACTGAATTTGAATAAGAAATTCGCCAAATTATTGAGCAATAGCCAAATTGGCTTCATTTATGAAGACTTATTTTGGTCACCAAATGTGGCGATATTTCGCCAAATGTCGCCAATTTTGGTGCTAACGGATATGAATATATAGTTTTATGCGTATGATTGGGAAAATTATTACAACAACTAGCTGGCTTCGCCCGCTAGCGGGCCCCTAATTTACATCGGTGCCTCGAATTGTAGAAAACCTCGAACCTCCGATCCGCGAGCCACAACACACTATACTTATATAATAATGTAAAAAAAAAATTGTTAAAATAGAAACATAACAAAGCAGTGTAACGAAATATAATTAGCTTACTATGCTATATACTTATTAGATACCTTCAGCTATATAATAAGTATAAAACGAGATAATAAAATACTGCAAAATTTCTAAATTCTAAAGATCACCAAAAAAAAATAAAAAATAAAAATTATTTAATAAATTCGACTTTGCTCAATACAAAAGCTTCATATCTTTTTAAAATGTGAAAATATATAGTTGAAATTTAATTAATTTGAAATAATATTGGATTAGTGGTGAAGATTAAAAAATATATACATCTCTATCATGCAAATAGGACTATGTATGAAGGCTTTCGTTAAGCAAATGACATACATTTAAATTATAAATGACTGGGAAGATTTTGTCTTCCCATTAAAATATATAAAACAAAGATGAGGATTTTAAATACCTTTCTTCTTTTTTATAAATATGGATTAATGATTGAATGTCTCAGGCCACAAATAAAAGGTTGTCGAGCCACAGGTTGAGTATGGCTGCCCTAGGTGGAATAATAGAAAAGTTTACTTCGGTAAACTTTGATAAGGATATTTGTTTAAGCTCCTTCACAGAGATTTCATTACGTGTTTTTCTTACTTTTGCTATTGAACATTTTGTGTCTTATCTGATGTCACTGAATATATATCTTCTCCTGTGTTTACTGATGGAAAGAAACTGATTAATTATTCAATTGGCTGGATTACTTCATGAGTTTCAATTTAAGTTGGTACGATGTTAATCTGACGCATCAGTGGTTTTTCTTACAGTAAAGCTTTAGTGCATATCGTAACATTTCATTACATATCATATAGTCTTATGAAATTTACCCATATAGCCACAAGTAAAAGCTTCTGTGCATCCGTCATGTAAGACCAATTTATTTAAAAGCATTTACTCTTTCAATAAATTAAATTATCCAAAGTGCCATATGTTACTTTAAAGCTGCTGTTATTTGTAAACATTTTAGTTATTTCTTTATTCAATATATTTAAATTATGTTTCACAGTTTATTTAGTTTACGTTTTTATCCTTTGTTACTAATAAATATGTGTGTTTTTAAACTATTTACATTTCCATCACATGCTGCTATTTAATTCAAGTAATCTTACTTCATATATTCATAGTAATTTTAGTTTAAAGTTTATTTTATTTTGGGGGTTTCAAAAACAGCCATGCATTTCAGTCTGCTTTTAGCACTCTGCTCTAATTACTTTATCCCCGTTAACATTACATTTTGTAATGTTAACAACCCTCATCCCGTGGAAAGAAGGACACCCATTCCAAGATTCTCCCATATGCTCTGACTGCGATTTCGCTGGATATATGCTGGATAGGAGATATGGAAACAAAAAACTTAAGGAATTTCCTGAAAAAACAGAAGGATTGAAAGCATCAGAAAATAAAACATAAAGGAAAGACCTTGAAAATGGCACTTTTTCCAAAAAAAAAAAAGGAAAATTTTACACATATGAGGCAGGGAGGGGGGCTTACATTCGGTACTTTCAAGCAATCTAACAGTGAAACCACATTTGAAAGCAGTAGTAAAAAATTATGTAGTGAAATATTGGGTGATGTGTAGGAGATTTTCTTGTATGATACATATGAGTTTTAAAGTAAAATCCTTATTTTCATGACTAAAAATTGTGTCTTAGATTTGAGTAAATATGCTAAGGTAACCTATAGGACCCATTACAATATCTTCTGTGTAAATTATCTGCTATAACACATCCATGACATCCACTGTTGCCAGTTGTGAATATTACTATTTAAAAAAATGGTACTTCTCTATTATCCCGTTGACCACTTTTCATAACAAAAAACTATCGCCAAATAAACGGGAGAAAGCTGCCATTGGAATATCAAAATAAATAAATAAAATATAAGAAATTTGGCTGTTTAAGGACCCAATTGTTATTTTAATTAATAAAATAACTAATAAACCAGTAAAACATAATGAAAAATACAGGCAAATGTACAATTAAAAACCACTTGATGACATAACAAACACGTATGATGCTTCTGACATCACTTAAATGGGACTGCATTTTTGGCATTTAATCTTACAGTTTGGCGATAATTTTTTGTTATGAAAAGTGGATGACGGGATAATAGAGAAGTACAAAAAAAATAAGTGGTAGCAATCGAACAATCTGAATAAAAAAAAACCTGCCTCACTGACAATACTGATGGCATCAGTGTCTCAGATTTATCAATCTGTTTTATTACATCATCAATCATTTCAAATGTACTCATTCAATCCAAATATTTGTTTTATCAATTACCTCAGCTCAAATTTTCTTAGCAATTTTTTTTTAAACCTAGAAACAAAAGATAAAGCAATAAAATTGTTCAGAAACTCAAATCTGCTTTTAAAAAAGTCATAACAAAAATAACTTTCGCCAAGAAAATGTGAGCCAGGATAACCAATAGGTATTTTATTTTTCAATACTGAACAGAAATCATTATATTAAAATGATTTGAAAAGAGAGTTGATGAACTCTTTCTGATGAGTGGGATTTATATATGTCGTGAAACTATGTCGTATAGGATTAACAAGATCCTTTAATTTGAATACAACTATTTTTTAACAGTAATTTTCAGCTTATCTATCTCAGAATTTCAGGGATTGAATAAGACAAAAATTACTATTTATAAAAACTGCTGCCCAAAAATTAAAAGTATATGGGATACAAACCAGATTCAAACATTTTATTTTTTACACATATGAATTTCAGACATGCTGTAACTCTCCAGGGAAAAAAAAAAAAAACCTTAAGTCGACGTGCTATGATATAAAATAACACAAAACTGCAAAATATGCATACTTAATAAACTGGGTTGGCTTAGATATTTTCATAAATATATGAAGTGTATAAGTAATTTTGCTACAATTCTCATGATTTCTTTTGAGTTTAATTATCCATACACAAATACATATACAGGGTGATTTTTTTTAAAGTTGTGAAAGTAAAACCCTATAACAATAGAACCACTGATCCAAATAACCTGAAATTTCACTAGTGTGCTCCCAAAGCAATGGGAATTTTTTAGACGTGGTTAAAAAAAAAAAACCTTAAAATCTCATCGACAGATGGCGCTGTATATACAGTAAAGTCGGGAGACGAGCTTGTGCACGACACACGTAGAGTGGCCTTAAAACGTGAAGCACGCTCACCTAGTGTTCATTATTCTACGGATATTCTCGCAATGACTGTGTCATTGACGGACCATGCATTATTAGTGAAACTGTAATATCAGAATAATGACAGCGCAGCAACTGCTCTTAGGAGATTTAGGACACTTAAGAATTCAAGAAAAGGTCCAATGACGACAGAAGACCTACCGAAAAGAGTTTTGAAATTTGAACAGACTGGTTCACTGAGCCTAAAACCCGGTAGAGAAAGGAAAACAGTTGATGTTAACCTACAGCGCCATCTGTTGGAGCAATTTTAATTTTTTTTAAATTTTTTTTAACTACGCCTAAAAAATTCCCATTGCTTTGGGAGCATACTGGTGAAATTTCAGGTCATTTGGATCAATGGTTCTTTTGTTATAGGCTTTTACTTTCACAACTTTAAAAAAAATCACCCTGTACTTTGAATATAGTAAAGCCAATTTAATTTTAATGTAATAATTGCAATGTACGCAAGCAGATGTTTAAACTGAGTTTTATCACTGGTGTAATTCATGTAGATTTTTGTTTTTATATATAAACAAAAGCAAGAGAAAAAGATTGTAAAGCTAGACAAATTAAAAACTTTCAGCAGTACAAATTCATTAAAAACTAGATAGCTGTAAAAATAAAACATATGTTGCAGTTTTTATCATTTTTAGGTTTCAGATTTTAATAAAATAAATTTAATATAAATGCTGGCATTCATGTAGTGGATGGAGTAGGATTGAACCACTAAGAGCTATAGGACAAAATTAGCACTCGCCAATTGGCGAGTAATACTGAAAATTTGGCGATTGACTTTATGGCCACCACTGGTAAAACTTAATAGTCACACTCGCCAATTGCGATGATTGAATGAGAAAAGATTTTTACCCGGCTGTCACTCGACAAATTTCAAAACCATTTGGCGAATTTCATGATTTTTTCGCCGAAATTATTTGACAGATTGTGATTTCTTTTTTCTTGAAGCCATTTGACGATATTTGAAATTCTTCCCCCCCCTGAAACCAGTTGATGATTTTTGCGATTTTCCCACTATCGATTAATGAATTTTGCGATTTTCCTTCCAAGATCATTTGACGAATTTTGCGATTTTTCCCCCCCAAACCTATTTGATGAATTTCTCGAAATTTTTCACGACAGTTAGACAAAATTAATTTTTTTCTGCAATGCCTGATTTCTTTCCCGAGACCATTTGACGAATGTCGCGATTTCTTTCCCCGACACCATTTGACGAATTTCACTGTTTATTCCACAATCGTTTGACAAATTTCGCAAATTTTTTATCAAGTATTTGTAAATTTGTTATTGGCCAGTGACAGTGAGTAAAAAAGTTAATTTTTACCTATACTAAGAGCCTTAAATGTTTGATCAAGTTGCCGTAAATCTCTATTTTCCTTTACTGATTGACAGAAATCATGATTTATTATAACCGATAGACAAAAATCGTGATTTTTCTGTGTCAGATTAATTAAAATTCCAATCTTTTCTTTCATGACATATCCTGATTTTTTCATGACCTGTCGATAAAAATTATTTTTAACAACACATTGAAAAAAATCATGACTTTCATGATTGTAGAAAGATATGTGTAACATGTCTGGAATTTACTTTTTGCTTAAATGTAATTAGGTTTTGAAAATAAAAAAGTACAAATAAGCAATTCAATATTTTATTTATTTTAAATAAAGCAAAACATAATAATTACTGTTATAAACACTGTTTAATATTATATACATACGTCTTTTAAATTAAATACATGCGTAGAATATGTGTAGAATAAAGCCGAGTCTTATAACTCCAATTATGTAAAAAGTAAATTTAATGCAAAATCCCTTGTGTATTTTTCTTATGAACTTTTGCTTATTTTTTCTAAACTAATTTTACATTTGGTAAAACAATCATTTACAAAGCTTTTACATTCTATGCCAAATAGAATCCTGATAATCAAAAAGTGCTATAATAAGCTATAATAGTTTATATATATATAAAAATCATTTATATTACTGAAAACAAATGTGATACTTGATGAGGGTACTCCCACGATAAAATGACAACTCTACTAACATCGTAACATTACTTTATGAAGGAAGTAAGATGAAAGAAAGATCACCGAAAATTTTACAATTATATAAAAGTAGAATGGCAATTTATTAAATTGCTAAAAAAGTTAAACTAAATTGTTAAAAAAAAAAAAATCCTGAAGAAACAAGGAATTGGACAGTAATAAATTGTTAAGGCTGTTCTTAAATCCAAACTGCTACTTTATGACATATTTTTTTAATGTATTTTTGTATGGAAACTAAAGGGCAAAACTGGGAAATTTTACTGGTGGCCAGTAGTAGCAGTTTTATAAGTATCCACTTTTTTATTTAAAAGTCCTAAACAGTAAACTTATGTTAAAATTTCAATTAGTCCTAATCTAAAATTAAATAGCCCAAATAAATATGTTGTTATACCTGTCACTTCAACCTGAGAAAGGAGAAAAACGTGTTGTCACATGACACAAAACGCTTATAACTCAATAAGTAATTTATTTATCTAAAAAAGGAAAAAACTATTTTCGATTCCAAATTGCTTCAATAGTCAGGCATGTCAATTTTATGCCTTAGCGTTTAAAAAGGAATCGGAAATTGTATCAGAAAATTTCGCGTTGTTGACCAGGTCATTTGAGAACCACCTTAAAAGGATTATACATGTGAATTTTATTAATTATCTGTTTTGTTAAAACAATTTTGTACACTGGTGTTTGTTTTTCTACGTATGTCAATTTTTATTGCTAAAAAACAACTGGCTGTACTTTTTTTTTTTTAAGTGAGGAGTGTCAAAGGTAAAGTAAGAATGTATGCATGACAAGAAAAGTACCCAAAATGTTTGTTTTATCAATCTAGAGAATGCAATAAATATTTTGTTTTATCATCACTCAGACACTTCCAAAAGAGTGGGTGCTCTTTTAGAAATAAGACAGATTTAATGTATTTTATACAAAATAAGCCTCTTTTGTGATCTTTCAATAGAAAAATTATGCATCTTGAAGGACCCATAAAAATTATATTTATGTATCACTTCTCCCATATTTTCCTTAAATGATGCGCTATTGTGCATCCTCGGCATCACTGACCACCTTGTTTGTTCAATTGGTTTGTGAAATACTTTAGTAATTATCAGCCATCTTGTTTTATATATTTCTCTTAATGTGCTGTCTATAGTGGTGATGGTGAGCTGAACAATCACGCCATGAAGTACCCAGTTCTGAAAGAGCATCAGAAAATGATTGCATTGTAGTATTATTGAATTTATTTCAATTGTAAACATAAACCATGGTTTATTTTGGTAGAAGTAACATTATTACATACTAAATTATTTTAATTGACCGATCTGCATGCAGATCGGATTAACTCTGTTTTTAGCTGATGCAGGACTTTAATTGAGACATTTTTCTCCAGAAGGAATTTCTGTAGCTGTGTCAGGGGAGGGAAATTTAACTCCTGCTCCCCCCCCCCATCCCCCTGAATCCTTTCATAAAATTCTCTTGAATTTCAGAAAATATTTTTTTTTTTTACTCAGAATCACCCCTGGTCCCAGGATAAGCTTATCCTTCCCATTTTAGAAATCCCACAAGAAGTAGGATGATGAAACGATATGTAGCATCAAAAGTTATAAGCAAAATTAATGAGAATGCATCATCATCATGTTTACCATATTTTAAATAAAATGATGAAAAATTCCTACTTTAGTGCATTAGTCATTCATCAAAATTACACGCAAAATTTGCAGACAGATTAGAAAATTTTAAATGCTTGTCCAGACAGCTACAGAACTTTCTGCCACTGAGCCAACAAATATTGATAATTATTTAAATTTTTTTTTCTTTTAGTAAAAAAATAGATAAATAAATAACATACTATAACATTATACTTGTTTTGTTAACTAGAATAATTATAATTGAATTGAAAAAGGCAATAACTTACATTTTGGGTGCAAATTTTGAGCAAAACCACAGAGCTTTAAAACAAATTTAAAAGTCATTAACTGCCAATTAAATATCCAATTTTGAATTTCCTTTTTGTGACATTTTTTAGCACTTTAATAATTTGTAATTTTAATGCTCTTAAATTAAATTTATTTGTTCTTACCTTAAAAGAAAATAATACTTAATTTAACATCTAGTTAAAATTGTAGGAAAAAAGGCTATACAATTCTCACTAAAATATACATTAAAATAACTGGAATATATGAGTAACTATACTCCATTCGCTGAAAGAAGGTAACAGAAGTAAACAAATGCGGATTGGCGATGCATAAACCTGGCACTGTGCCAGAAGCGCCAAGCAGACTGTCTGAAGTGTTTGAGCTTCTGCTTTTTCAAATCGAAATAAAAAATAAAATTCGCCAACCTAGGGATTTGTGCCAAATGTGTGGCTCCTTGGCGATTTTTCTGCAACCCGTTTGTTTACTTTCGTTATCTCCTTTCCCTGAACAGACTATATATTAAAAATACTACCAACCAGAACTATCCCTAGCAGAAGCGAGGCTGAGTGCAAGAATGTTTGTGAGGCTCTTTCCATAACACAATCACCTTTCGAAAAAGCTCGCTTGACTATAGACAAAAACACTGGTGTTTCTATAATTTAATAGAACAATTTATTCATATCATCAACAACAGCAGTCTCTTAATGGTATACATTCAGTTCATGCATCTGCCTGTTACCACCTTGGCTAGAGTATCAGTGCAGTGTTTACAAAATGAGTATAAGCTAAGCTACAAAACAATATATATTCTTTTCTAGAGCAGTCACTTCTTGTATTTAAAATAACAACCTAGTCTGCTAAATAAAAATAAAATAATACAAAATGTAAGTATTTATTTTACTTTCGAGAGTGAGAGACGAGTAAGTCCCTGCACTGTCATGCCATTCGTAGACCCCAAAGGATGTCTGTTACCAACGTCTTCTTAAATAAAAACAATAAATAGCCTGATGCTTTCAGGATAATAAGATTCTTAAGTAGTATTAATAGGTTTCACACAGTCAACCATTTACACAGTATTCCTTTTTCGTAATACACTTCTTAGTCTTTGCCAAATACTTTTTTGTGCATGCCTTCTCTGTTGATAGAATGATGAACAGTAATCATCTGGATAATCAGCTATAAACAACTGAATTCTTGTAAGTGTGCATCCATTTCTATAATAATCCTTAACAGTCTCATAGGAATCCATAATAACAGATATAAAGAGAGAAATCACAACATAAATAAACATACTTATAAAAAGATACAAATAAACGCGACTGAACCACCAAATTAGATTACTATTTGTATTTGTTATAG
The DNA here is from genome assembly GCA_963931845.1 of Maratus michaelseni. Lineage (NCBI taxonomy): Eukaryota > Metazoa > Arthropoda > Arachnida > Araneae > Salticidae > Maratus > Maratus michaelseni. The sequence goes on from OZ007600.1 coordinate 81,721,847, forward strand.
CAAAAGTGGCAAATAAATCATCTCCATTCATCATAGCAAATAAACACTCAGAAGTAGTGCTCAAATTGCGGAATTTTATGTGATAAGGTCCAAGCACTACCCATCCACATAAGCAAAATCCTGCATACAATAAAATACAGCAAAGAGTAAAACGCAGAACATTTGGAATGGCTCTTTTCAATGTGAGGATAAGTATATTATATTTGCTGAAAAACCCTAAATATCGCAACACACCAGAATATACCAACAAAGTACCTGAGCCAAGGAGTATAGCACAAGTAGCATACTGATCACCTTCGACTGTTCTTTGCTCAATTTTTGCTTTTAAAATACAACCAATTATGATAAATATATCATTGATTATCATCATCCAATACCACATATCAACAAAATCCATTTTTTCTTGGGTACTCAATTCTTTGTTTTGGGTGCATTTGAAGAATTTGTCAGTCTCTTTGCACAAAATTCGAGCTTTGCATAAACATCGAATGCAAAGGAGTAACGATAAAACACAAATTGATATTATAAAGATATTCAAAACCTGTCGACCATAATAGCCCCAACGATCAGTAAATAAATAACCAGTACGGTCACATTTTATTTTCCTCGCTTTTGTTTCTAGAGTAACAAGCATTTGGCCATCATGCTCATTATTGTCATAGTCAATAATTACTTTAAATTTATAGCAATCGGGATATTTATTGTTTCCAAGAGACTTTAAAAATATAGTGGATAAGTAAAAATGTACATTTGCTGATATTAGCCTGTCAAATGCAACAGAATCATTATTTTCACTCAAATATTCTTCAATAGAAAACGAGAGCCAACGATCATCACCTTCAGGGTATAAATTTGAAATATTATGACAGATGGTTTTTATTTGACCATCAAATGTAACTGTGTTGTTAAAGGCAACCATCATCATATATTCTTTGCGACAGAATGATACACCAGTCATACTGCAATTTATGCCATCATAACAATATGTACCTAGTGCAATATTTGTGATGTTTGAATATTTTTTAACAACATGGTCAATATTGCTATAAAAATCAGATTTTGTGTAAACTGCATAAGGTCCTGTAGAAGGTGGGTATGAAGCAACATCCCTGATTGCTGTCCAATCACGTATAAATATATGCCGAAAAGTAGTTACAGTATTTTGTTTTTGAAGTTCAAACATATATCCATCTGATCCAAAAACACAGAGCAAGAGAGTAACAAACAACATCTTTACAACTTGCAATACAAGTTTCCAAGGAAATTTTCCTTTTGCTTTCCATTTTTCTAATGGATTCATAAAAAAGTACTTAAGACGTCTTTTCAAAACTTCTTCCGAAGATGGAGATTCAGACAGAGTGCTTGGAAAATCCCGATTAAGGTATGTATCAGTATAAGTTAATGAAGATTCAAATCCTCCATAACTGTCACGAGAGATGCGATTTTTATTCGGTAGCAATGATGACGATTCTTCCTGAGATGTTTGTCTTTCTTTCACTCCCGAACAATCTTCAGTTACTGGGGAATTAGAATAAGATTCCATTTTAAATATTCTTTTTCAGCTTATTGTTCCGTATAGACTGAAAAACTGAAAGCCTCATTAATAATTTGCATTGCAAAATAAACAAATCACGCACTTTTTTACTTCATTTCACTTCACATTTTTTAGAAATTATTAGCATAGCCGTTCACCCAGAAAAAAAAAAATCACGCATATTTTCAAACAACAGATGAAACCGAAACGTCAATCAGCAGTTTCATGAACATATTATCGTTTTTTTTTTTTAATCTTTCAATCATTTTACCAGATGAGATAATGTCATATGACAGAGACAGATAACGTCGCATGTACTAGGATAACAATTGGAGATAATTTCAAGAAGTCTTTTTACTTGAAATGCTGTTAAGGTTTTCAGATAAGTAAGTGAATCACTGAATATTTTTAATGGCATTGAAAAAGAAGAAAAGCCATTCATTCATCGAACTTTCTAGTAATCCTTATCATACATATACATGTTTCTTTTTCCTCTTCTGACTGCTCTTGCTATAAACTAGAGGACATTTGTAAAAGAGTAACGACATATGCAGGAGGAACATTCTCATATTTGATGTACATGCCTTTTTGTCTACTTTTTCTGATTGTGATAAAGAGACAGCAAATTTTCAAAATATTAAACTATTTATAAATTACGTCCAACGCAAGTTCAATATTAGATCTCAACCTCTAAATTTTGAAGGAAGATAAGCAGGCGAAACACTCGTTGTCTCAACATATTTTTTTTTTATCGAGAAAGACAGATTAGGGCGGGGATACACTTAAAGATCTCTTTGGCTCATTCACGAGGCTAATGAAAAAGAAAGGCTACCGCGGTACTTTACGCGTAACTTTTTTTTACAGACCGCCGGAGTCACGTGATGCTCGAATCAATGAAGGTGTGTACGAAAAGAGCATCACGTCCATGAAGATAGAGAGAAGGAGAACAACGATAATGTTTCTACTAAAAGCGGTACCTAGTATGGCGGCGTTTCCGTTTTGGGGGGCCTTTGGGGAGTGTAGCGCCCTCTATTTCCGGTTTCGACTGCAACTCTTTACCATGCTCGAAACCAAAATGCAGGAAGAGCAGACGACAATTTGTCATGTTTGACAGATCACATGACCGGCCTTTGGGAGCACCAGCGCCACGAACCGGGTACTAATTCCAGGTCCATGTTCTGATCTTGAAAGCCTATCTTGACTGTTCTCCTTCTTATTTCTATCTCCATGATCACGTCACTCTAGCGGTCTGCGAGGCTAACGAAAAAGACAGGCTACCGCGGTTCATTCCACTTATCTTTTTTTACAGACCGCTAGAGTGACGTGATGCTCTTTTCGTACACCTGCATTGGTGGATTCGAGCATCACGTGACTCCCACGGTCTGTAAAAAAAGATACGCGTAAAGCACCGTGGTAGCCTCTCTCATTCATTATCATGACGTCACAAAATGTGGCTGGCCGTGACTAGAACTCTTATAATAGAGGCTGACGCATCCTCGCAGATTTAGTACCCGAATTGCAGCCCAGTCGAAAAACCAAGCTAATCAGAACCGGTTCAGCCAATCAGAACCGAGTTTTAGGCAACCCCAACTCCGGCTGCGGTAGATTGATGCTGAGCTGTGTATCAATAATGCCAAACAAAATGGATATGCGTCAGCTCCTATTATAGGAGTCTTAGCCGTGACTAGAACTCCTATAATAGGGGCTGACGCATTCTCGCAGATTTGGTACCCGAATTGCAGCCCAGTCGAAAAACCAAGCTAATCAGAACCGGTTCAGCCAATCAGAACCGAGTCTTAGCACGACCTGCGTTATACACGACCGGTGCATGACGTTTAAAACGTCACATGAAGTGGATCATTTTTACATGATGATTGGTGCAAAGTGCCGCACCCACCGTTTTGCACCAATCACTGTGTAAAAATGATCCACTCCATGTGACGTTTTAAACGTCATGCACCGGCCGTATATAACGCAGGTCGCGGTCTTAGGCAACTCCAACTCTGGCTGCGGTAGATTGATGCTGAGCTGCGTACCAATAATGCGAAACAAAATGGATATGCGTCAGCTCCTATTATAGGGGTCTTAGCCGTGACTAAGACTCTTATAAGGGGAGCTGACGCATATCCATCTTGTTGCCCAAAATAACCGCCATAATGTAACCCAGCTCAGCATTAGAAAACCGCCTGCGTAGGTGTTTGCTGTCTCTGTCACTGAAACTCGCCGTCCACTACTACGGTAATCTAACCGGTGTTAGCTTGGTTTGTAGTCCGTTGGGTTATTAAATGGTGGTATGATTCAGCCTGTAGTCGCTCTACCCGCGACCTACGTTATATACGGTCGGTGCATGACGCTTAAAACGTCACATGAAGTGGATCATTTTTGCATGGCGATTGGTGCAAAACGGTGGGTGCGCCACTTTGCACCAATCGTTGTGTAAAAATGATCCACATCGATGCTAACGAAACAGAAAGGCTACCGCGGTGCTTTACGCGTATCTTTTTTTACAGACCGCCGGAGTCACGTGATGCTTGAATACATCAATGAAGATGTACGAAAAGAGCATCACGTCACTCTAGCAGTCTGTAAAAAAAGATAAGTGGAATGCACCGCGGTAGCCTGTCTTTTTCGTTAGCCTCGGATCCACATCATGTGACGCGAGGCTAACGAAAAAGACAGGCTACCGCGGTGCATTCCACTTATTTTTTTTTTCAGACCGCTAGAGTGACGTGATGTTCTTTTCGTACACTTGTATTGGTGCATTCGAACATCACGTGACTCCGGCGGTCTGTAAACAAAGATACGCGATAAGCACCGCGGTAGCCTGTCTTTTTCGTTAGCCTCGCATGTGACGTTTTAAACGTCATGCATCGACCGTGTATAACCGCGTAGGTCGCGCTCTACTGCGACTACAGCTCTAGCCGCGACCAGCGATTGGTACAAAGTGACGAGCCAATCGTTGTATGCCTTTCGTTTTGTTGTTTCGCTTTGTACCAATCGCTGGTCGCGGCCAGCCACCATTTGTGACGTCATAATAATGAATGAGCCAGCCCGGTATCTAGTATAGCCCTGCTAATACCATGGTCAAGAGGAATTATATTCAGTTCAGACTAGGACAGAATTTTACTTATGTTTTTGAAGTGGGAAACCCGGAACTAGGCTTGCCTTCTCCATGCATTTATCTCCCAGAGTTAATAAAATAATATATTAGAAGTATATTGTATTACTACTGTGTTTGAGAACGTTAACTTCAGTGACTTAACTACGCTAGGCACAAGGGTGCCTTGATGTGAGGGTATTGGTTGATATGATTCTAGATAAAAGCGAATCGCCAAGCTTATACCCCGTTCAGACTAGGCCAATTAAGTGACTTAACTAACTTTTTTGAAGCGGGCGACCCGGAACGAGGCTTGACTTATCCATGCATTGCTGCGGTGTTTGAAAATGTACATTTAAGTCACTTAGAGTTAAATAACTTAAATCCTCTAGTCTGGACGAGGTATAATGCTTTTTAACTTGTCTCACTCATATAATCGATTTCGTACAGTCGAGTATCGCCAAGTGAGGAATGTAGGTTAGCACTTTGGACAAAAACGTCTGTCTAAGCACAGTCGTTTTATTCATTGCTCCGTGGACCTCCTCCTCTTGCTTTGTTTTTGTCCAAAATATAGTAACTCATATTTTGGGAATTGGCTTAGACGAGTTCATCTGTGGAAAAAAGCATTGTCTTTACAACTATAACATTCAGATATTAGCTTGGAGATAATAACAGGCTCTTGATTAATCAAATTTTACTGTACGTATGTCGCTACTCTCTTATAGAGGAATGTATATCTAGTATAAATATAGTATAAATATACTCTACCACGTAATAAGGCAGGACTCCTAATATCCTATTCAGATTAGAGGATTTAAGAGACTTAACTTTGTCACTTAAGTAAACGGTCTCAAACACCGTAGTAATGCACGGAGAAATTAAGCCTAGTTTCGCCTAATTAAGCCTAGTTCAAAAACGTAGGTTAAGTCACTGAACTATTGTAGTGTGACTGTAATATAAATATGGCTTTATAAGTTGGTAGCAAGTGCGGCTTATCAGAGAAGGAGAGGGAAACTAAAAGTGAATTTACATTATTGTCTACATGCTGGCGTGGCGGCGTAGGCAACCAATAAGGCATGCTGATTGGTTAAGTCTTATGATTTACGGAAGGCCAATGTCTAGGATGATAACGCCATAATGTAAATACACCTTAAGCCTCCTTTGCAAATTGTTTTAATGTACACCATTCCGCTAATCGCTTGGGCATCAGGCCAGCGGGTTTGACTTCCACCAGCTCCATTGCACACACTTTGTGGAGCTTCCAGTTGTAACTCTCTGGTGTTGTAAATTTCCTTGTACCATCTCGTCAAGATTTATGTAATTGTCGAAGTCATGTATGTGTTTCTGTGAATAAAATATATATGGATCATTCGAGAAGCTAGGTCTCAAAGCATCACTCCTTCAAATGTCAAAATGTTTTAACGTAAACAAAAACTGATTTAAAATATTTATAGGATAGATGGAATTTAAGATGGCAGTATAGAACTAATCATCATAACTAAAAGAAATTCTGTCAAAAGCCAGGGACAAATAACAGAATTGGGTATAGTATTTCTTTTTCAAAGATGGAGGCTAGAAATAGGTTAGCTACAAGTATCGCTGTTTAAAAGTGAACTGAGGGGAAGAGGAGAAACCAATTGAGCGTTAATGAAGACTAGAGGCTTCAAGCTGCACAGTCTCAGTTGATACATAGATTAAATATACATCTAAGGCCGCCGAAGAACATTTTACAACAACTTAAAAAAAAAAAAAATCATTTTTAAAACTTCAAGATATGTTCTTTCATTTGCAAAAAACCTCATTATTATTACTACCTAATTGAGCTCAAAAATAAATCGCATAAAAAGGAAGAAATTTTAGATATTTTTTTTTTTTTAAAGTTATAACATGCCTTAAAGGAATTTATTCAAATCAATTTTTAATTGATATTTACACTTCTAGAGGGAGTAATTTAAAAATTCTGAAAGGTAATTGTTTTCTGTGTGTCTAAAATTTCAGGTTCCTAAATGGAATAGTTTACGAGATGAGTTTCTTTGAAAATGTCCAATCTGTTATTCAATTTCAATGCTGTGACTATGGCAACCCTTCCCGCTCTTCTGGAGTTACAGAATGATTTTTTTTAGGGTTTGATTAAATTCTATGCTTTAGTTGTGACTATTTTCCATTAATGAGTGGGTCTTTAATTAATATCTTGTGTGAAGGCATTTTCAAAATTTTATGATTTGACTTGTGACAGTAGGTATTCAGCTGTAAGTACACAAAATTTCAAGTCTCTAACTTATACAGTTTCTGAGAATGGACTCTGAGATGGACAGACAGACAGAGAAAGGAGTGAGACGAACAGGGTTTCGTGAGATGAGTGAAACCCTAAAAAAAATATCACTCAATGCAACAACCTCTGTATATTGTAATCCCAAAAGAATACATGGAACTTATTAATGTCACAGTAACTATATCGCATGTGCGAGTGCTTTGTGCATGTAAACAAAAAAAAAAAAAAAAAAAAAAATTACAAGATGCAGCAATCTTGTTATATTGGAATTCCCCAAAATACATGAAATTTGTTAATGCCACAATCACTATTCTGCATGTATGAGCAATTTAAGTATAATGAAGAAAAAACAAAAAAACCATCACTGGATGTAGCAATCTCGTTCTATCAGAATCTTAAAAAAACCCCCAAGAAACTTGGGAAAGCCCCAATAACTAAAGCATTAACTATAAGTAACTTTCAACAATAAAATGTACAATATATTAATGAAAATAGAAAAAAATAATCTCGGATATTTATTTATTTGCATTATTTTTCTTAATTATCCTTCTCAGCTGGTTGAAACTAATCTATTGTACATAACTATGCATCGCTAAATTTTTTCAATGCTTTTTCTCTAATATGATATTACCGTTTAATGACATAATTGTTATTTTAATTAATGAAAAACTAATAAATCAGTAAACTATCATTAAAAACAAAGATAAATGTCGAATTAAAAATCACTTGATGAGGTAACAAATCTGATGTCAAAATTCATATTTTTTGGTATTTAAATTCTATAGTTGGGCAATATTTTTTTAAATGGAAAATCGCCGCAGGATAATGGAGAGGTACCCATATTTATACAGAACCCTACACTGCATAAACTTTATTTACTATTCTTGCAACATTAGGATATAAAATTTTGTTGACACATATATTTACCAATAGATTTGTTTACTTAATTCTCCAAAATACTCTTAATTTATTAATTGCACTGAGAGTTAATTATATCTAGTTGTCCAATTTTATAATTTAGAAAATTTCAGAGTAACAACTCTAAATGCAAACAATGAATAAATCTTTAAATAAAACAATTCCAAATGAAGAAACACAGCAATTAAAAATGGAGACCTAATGACGAGAAGTAGACTAGTGTTGCCAGCAAGAAAATTTGTTTGGTTTTACCTAGACACCTAGGTTTTACCAAGTCAAGGAATAAACTGAGTTCATGTGATATGTTGCTAACACTGCAGCTGAAATTAGCAACTTGTAGAGCAGAATACGCATTGCACAAAAGAAGTTATGATCATGTGATTTGTAAACCCCTGAAGTAGCATTAAAAGTAACGTCAGTGCTTGCTACAAACTGCTAATTTTTTTGTATCATGCTTCTAGCTACATTACATCTTTCAAAATGTAACAAACTACACAAAAAACTATTGAAAATAAAAATGACTACTGTAGTTTTGCTACAGCATGCTACTTCTGACAACTGCTGCAAAAAAAATCTTATAAACATCTTTGATTTTGTTAAATAGTAACATTGCTACAACTATTGTCATTATAAAACATGTTTATTAATAAAAACATTTTAGTCTTTTTATTGTTAAGGTTAAAAAGAAAAATCTAAAATATTATCTATCTCTAATTTAACTGAAAACTTTATTATTATTTTTTAAATTTGCTGTTGGGCAAAACCAAAGATCTTTTGAAAATATAAGAGAATGCCCAAGAACAGAGATTGTCTTCAAACGTTTTGGTATACATTAGTTGCTCTACAGTCTTGTGGGCTAAAACCTTAAGATCACACTCCCTCATGAATATAATGTATTATTATTCAGTGACAGAGCATTTATTGTTTTCAGCCACTGGGTAAATGGTGTTAGATTTATAATACAAGTGATTCAACCATGAAAAATAATACAAGTTTTTTATTCCTCAGTAATAGAATAGCTTTATGTTACACTCCAATTCTCCAGTTTAATGCGTTTTTATTAGGTTTTAGTTTAATCTGAATTTCCTTTAAATGTAATCAAATCTGCAAGACATGAATTAAATTATGAATAAAATAGGATTTCGTTTAAGATGCATCATGTTTTTCTTAAAATTACATCATGATTCTTTTAAATTTTAAAAGATTTTTTTGAATGGCATTCCACAGAATGAAAAAATATCCTGATCATGGAAAAGGTGCATGCATCTTGAATATCGAAAGAGGATGGAGAAAAAGATATAGAAATTGTCAAACATTTTAATAATCTGCCTCATTTGCAGATTTTATGATTTTACCAATGGGAGGGCAAAATAAATCTTTGAGAAAATGGATGAGTGCTTCTTTCGATTCACCAGATATACATTTGCAAATTAATTTCTAATGGAAACTTATTAAAAAACACTGCTTACAGAGAAAAGGTGATTTTAGCCTGCAATCTAAAGCAAAATAGTATCATAGTTCCTTTCAAAATCATCTTGGATACAAATGACAAATGAAGCACACTAGGATGTTAAACAACAAGTGTTTAACTTTAGAAGTACTTAATCTTGTGTATAATATTTTACTGTTATATTGTTAGTTAAGATATAAATAGAAGTTTGGAACTTGCTGTCACATGGAAATGTGACCACATACTTTATTTCCCCTAGAACTCCATATTTTTACTAGTTTCAATAGTTTCCCTTTATTAACTGCTTAATTCATCATTCCCTACATTCATTTTGATACCCCATTTACTATTTTCAGATGTTTCTTAGGCATTTTGACCCCCACCCAGCTCAATTACATTTTTAATATATTTCATACACGAGCTGGGGTTATTTTGAAGTAACCACCATTTTATCCAGCATTACACCTCTTTCTCGAGTGATTGCCGGTGTGCGTGTATGGCTGTTAGTGGTATGAGTCATAGTCACTTGGTGCATGCCCATATGCACAAATTGACCGTTTGGTGTTTGGATGCCAAGCAGTGCATGAGCATGTGATTTTTTGACTGGTTATTTGCAGATGCATCTGATCAGTTCTCCATGCATTATTATGTGCAGCTTCCCTAAGATCTCCAGTATGGAACCTCACCTAATGTCCCTATTTCAACAATCTTGAACTTTTGAATAAACAGTAATGTTAAGATTAATTTCAACCAAGTGCTTCATTTTTCTTTATTTTGTCTGGTGTCATTCTTACACCAGTTTCATCAAGCTGACAGTAATGGTGTAGATGACTCATTGTGATGCTACAATTTGGTAATCCTAATATTATAAATCTGATTGTGTGCAAATGTTAGGCTGAAGCCAGCGTCAAAATGGAACATTTAATGATCCTGTATCTTGGCGTATAGGTTGATAATAACCCTCAAATGAACATAGGCTGGTTTTTGTTCATTTTATTCAAATATTTTTCTTAATAATTCAAAATTTCGTTATTTTCATAGAGAATAAATGAACATTTTTTCGTATATTTTAAAGTGGTTAAATTTACTTTACCGTTGCTAATACTTTATCGTTGCCAAAACTAATTCAAAACCCGAAATAATAATTTTTACTCAGTAAAACTGAAAAGCAGAATTTATTTCCACTTTGAATAGATGGTGAAAACAAAATCTTTATTTCAGTAAATTATCCGAAAAATAAAAGAATATTTTCATACATTCAAACTTCATGAATCAATTTATTCTGGAGAACAAAAATTGCCTATCAACATACTGTCATTTAGAAAACAAGATTTGTTTCAGCTATACATTAAACCAAGGAGGCAGAATTGAATTTAAAGAAAAAGCATATACTATCTCCAATTAATGTTTTTTGAAGGATGTTAAAACGTTTCACAAAGGCGTTAAAAGTAAAATTGTTTATCAGGTAAAATTGACATTTGTTTTTACCCAATTCATCTATTTCCACGATTTTATTTGGCCCTCCTTTTTGCATTGGTTGCAATTTCATTTTCGCGATTATTTGGCACAAAATTTCACTTTTTTAAGACAGTTATGTCAAGGTCCCTATAACAGAAAATACCATATTGTCTTCTATGAAATGTGATAAATAGTTAGTTAATTATTAACGTTTTTAATTATCGGGAGTGAAATATTTTGCTTAATTAATGTATTTATTCTTCTTTTAATGTTGCGTGAACGAAGTCACGGGTAACAGCTAGTGTACATCTATTTCACCTCTAATTCCATCCTTTTCATACTTAAAATAAATCTTGCAGTGATTATCTGAATCTGAAGTTATTACAGCAATGCGTATTTTCATATTTAAAAACAGATAAATTAGCCACTACTAAAATATTTCTAACGATCACCAAATGCACTTTTTCTAAGTCTGATTTTTCAAGCACCACACTTAATCCGATATTTTAGTGCAAAACTTACTTTCTTGAAAAAGAAAATCTGTTTAGTGCACAAAAAGGTTGCACTTATAAATTGTGAAATGATACCCTACACATGTCTACATAAATTGATATGTAAATCATATCTTTTTTTTTTTTAATAAAAACACTAGCTGACTTGCCTGGGCCCGTGATAATAAATAATAAAAAAAACCCCTCAAGTTTTGGATATCAAGGTTGAATGACCCAAACCCTGTTGAAATCAAGCTCATAGAACTCAAGAAAAGAATGAGGTACGGTGGAATGTGCCCCCTTGTAAATGTAACGAATTTTCTTTAACGTTAATGCGATAGTTAATGAATGAAATCTCCCTGCTACTCTCTAAACTTAACTACGTATCTTTAATTGTAATGAAAGAAGATTAATACAAAAAAAAAAAAAAGGTGGTAGTTGGGAACTGCATTTCATGGTTTCAATTTTATGTTATATCATATTTTCTCATTTCTTTTTGTAACAATTTTAACAATAATATTGTTTCTATTTTTATGTGTTAAAGACAAGGGAGGGTGGAGGGCTGTACATATTAAACACTTTATCTCAGACAAAACAAAAATTCTGGTTTTGCAAATTCTTTACATAGGGTGTAGAGCATAAAATTTTATCATGAATGAGCCATGGAGTGCTCTTTCTTCCAGAATTCCCATTGCTAGAATCCAGCAATCTTTATTTTCAAATGTTTACTTGTAAATTGTAATGTTGAGTAGAAAGATACATCACATTTTGCCATTTTAAAATGCACATGCTCACCTCTAAGCTATAAATCGGTACTGCACCATACTTTTGAACGAGATGTGCAAGAATTTTAGAGATGTAATCTCTAAGGTGTTTATGAATCATTAGTTAAAGTTAAGTCAACTTAGAGGTGATTTACAGGTGCAAAAGAGTCTAAGACACATGCTGCTGTCCGATCTTTTATCGAAAACAGGTGCTCTTGAAGTGCATGTGGTAGGGGCAAAAAACTTATGCTAAAGTACGAATAAGAGTGTTTGTTAACCCACCTAGTACAACTGGGGTCTTATTTGACCCCATCATTTTTTGTTTTGAACCAGAAAAAAAAATAAAAAATAAAATCATATAGACATTTCACAGAAAGAAGCCACATTTAATAGAAGTAAATTTCTGGTTCAAATCATGCAAAACTAAGAAAGCTCATCAAAATTTAAATCCTGGTACTAGGTGGGCTAAACAAAAATTAAAGTGAAAGAATGCTAGGTGTCAAATTTGAGGACTAGGTATAATTTTGTGGTCGCGAAATGCAATAATTTAGTTGCATTTGATGACTAATGACCGCTAATTTTTAACCCTGACGATTACTATATAGCAATGAATAAAAACTTTCGATAAAATTTGAGAAATAAGTAAAGAAATACGTTTATGTTTTCTTGATTCAGTTATAAAATTAGGATACTAAGTCTTTTTAAAATAAAACCCAGTAACTTTTTAAAAAGTTGAAGAAAATTACAGTTAATGTATTTAAAATGTTTATCTTGATAATATGCCACAATATTTCATTAATTTTACTTACCCATCATACGTAGTATAGGGTAAGTCTTGTAATCGTTTTGAAAATCGAAAAATTTTTTTTGACGGATTTACACGTTTCAGACACTGGAGATTCCGAAAAACATATTTTTAGAAAAAAAATTTTGCCGTCCGTCTGTGTGTCTGTAAACGCTCTATCTCCCGAAAAAATTGAGATAGAGACTTGCAATTTGGTATGTACTTAGTATGTAATAATGGGAAGAAGCCTATTTCATTTCAATAACCTCGATTAAACGGAACAATTTTTTTCGGACTCTCGAAATATTCATTCTGATGAAAGGTATATAAAAATTTTCGAAATTGTTTATTTTAAGAAATGAATATAAAAGACAATAAAAAAACATAAATTTTGAATAAAGCATGAAGTCGATTGGATAATTAGTTGCCGAGATATTTGGAATCCTATTTTCCACACTCTTCAATTTTTCTTGACCCTGTATTTCATCCAAATTTCACTTCAAAGATATATTTTAATTGGAAATTTGACGCTTAATCAGATGCAATAAACCACTAGTTAATAGGATTATTATTTTTGGAGTTAAAAGGAAAAACCTCTTTCAAACAATTCAGTAATCGAGCCTTTAAAGTTTGTGACGTCATCAAGCCACGATTTTATTTGAATTGCAATGCATTTTATAAGTAGTTTACACATTTTTATTTTAATATTTTACATTATGCATATCCATGATGGGTAAGTATTACGGTGGCCCCCAACGACTAGTTTTTATTTTTAAAAGTAAAAGCTCTAAAGCCACTGTAAAAATTTTCATTTAGAGAAATTTGACAGACAATTGTTTTCCATTTTATGCTTTTAATAAAAGGATTTTTTAATTATAGCTTCATTCTGACAACAAATATTTTATGATAAAGAGTTATTATAAGCTTCTGAGCATGCTAAAATTTCAGTGTTATTGAATTTCCCTTTTCATTGCTTTCAACACCATCTTGATCACTCATTAAACAGCATCATAAGTGAAAAAAATATTTTTTAAAAAATGGAACTAAAATGCTTTAACTTTACTTGAGAATAAAGTACAGTAAAACCTGCTAACACTGAATCACTAGGAGACTGGAAAACATACTGTTTTAATCTTCAACCAGGACACATCTCCATCACCACAATAGGGTAGACAATGTCTATGGAAACTTTTTTTTTTTTTTTTTTTTGTAATATTTTCATACAAAACAAGAGTCAACTATAAATTTGAATAAAAATACAAGGCTTTTGAAATTTTTACATATTTTCTTATTCTGAATGAAAAAAGACAATCTTATAAATACAAAGATAGCCTTATATAATACATGAATTGGAAAGTCAATGGTCTTCCCAACTTCCTAGGAGACATCTCTGGAACATCTGTATTTTAAAAGAGTTTTCAGACTGTACATTAAAATGGGGGAGGAGGACTGGTACAAAACCACTTATCTGATGTTCTTTATCACAGGTGTCACACATCCTGTCCCTCTTTAGTACCCTTCACACCTATGTTGGAAAACAACAACAGGTAAATGGTTTTGTACCCTCCCCTCCCCCTCTCCTGTTTTTTCAGCATACCATCAGTAAACTCTTTCAAAATGCAGATGTCCAAGAGACTCCCAGGGAGAGAACTGTTGTCCGATGGTCATTGTCTCCTGGTTGAAAGTAAACAGGTTTCTATCTTAGCAGACATATTTTACTGTATCCTACAGCTGCAACATAAGATTTTCAGTTTAGGGTGAGATTCTGTTATAGACCGGTTTGGTTTTGAGAGGTTTTACTGCATTTGAAAGAATCTTCTTTATTGGCAAATCTTGGCAGTGTAATAAATAATAGTATTTTTAAAGATGTTGCATTTTATTCAGAAGCATATAAAACTCTAACTATTAATGTAAAACCAAAACATCATAAGCTAGAACAACATACAGTCCCTTACAGATAAGTTTTCAACAACTTCACAAATATGTAATTAGTAGATTTTAAAGTTCACAAAAAGTACATTTAAACTATGTAATTCAAAATTGTCAGTTTTTGAGTAATGACGTTGTATGCATAATTATAACAATATGCATAATTGAAATGTTCAATTAGAAAATGATGTTCTAAAAATAGAAAAGAAAAGGAATCAGCAGTAACTTTAAACATATTTATTGAAAAAGAAAAAGAAATTAAAAGTAACTAACTTTAAAAAACATTTTCTTCCTTTATTCAATAACAAGAATTAATATTTAACAATCCATTTGGTTTTTCAACAAAACTATAACGTCGCATGAAAACTTGTAAAAAGAGCTCTGAACATAGTAGTACATCAAGAAACACTTTATCCCCTTATAATGACATTGACATTGCTTTAGCACCATTAAAGGAGGACAATTCTTTTAATGCTTTTGATATAAAAAACACAGTACACTCTGAAACAATTATCTCTATCCATAACATACATTGAAATTATACAGTAAGGTTTAATAAAGTATAAAATAGGAAAATATATTTAACAATATATTTTTTTAAAAAGGTCGAATTGATAATTTTACTGTAATAATCAGAAATTTTTCAGTCAGCAATTACATCTCAATTATAGCCTGAAAATAAATTATGAACATTAAACAGAATGATAATACAATTATAAAAAAATGAAGACATCCTGTTTGGATACATATCAAAACCTTGGAATGTCATATTGAAAATGTAGCAAAGATATACAATATCAATGTGCATTGTTATGCATACCATAAATCTGTATTGTTACTAAAATTAAATAACAAATATAGAATAATTCATATATAATTCATATAAAAATTTATATTGAAAATGAGTTCATCAATCACAACTGGCCAACCAAGTACCCACATTACTGAGCTTTACAAGAAGAGAGAGACTTTCCTGAGATGGTTTCAATGACCAGCAGAAGATCAGGAGCTCGATCAGAAGTCAAATGATGTCTTCAGAGTACTCGAAGCACAATTTGTGTTTGATTTTAAACGGATGTCTAGCTTAAATTACTTTCTTCTTTTAGTGTTGCTAAACAGTTTTTCAAAATTGCAGCTTGAGCCTGTAATTAAATTGAAAAGCTTTAAACATGCTAATAAATGATTAAAATAATATTAACTTATTGCAATACATTGTGATTTTTCCCCCATATAATACAGAAGTTCATCACAATAATCATTTAAAAAAAAAAAAAAAAAAAAAAAAAAAATCCAGAGGAATTTTTAGCAACAACCAATCCTGCAAATTCAGAATTATTTCATTTATGAAAATAGTGCTGATTTATTTTTTAATTAACTGCAATTTTTAATCAAAAAACATGTTTTAACGAAATGTGAGTGTACTATGTCAGAAGCTGGTTCAAAATCCTTTTGAATGATACCTCATTCATTGTCATGCGTTTTGTAAATGCATAGAAAAAGGGTTGTTGACAACAGAAACCTAAGATTCTACACAAAATACAGAACCCCTTTTATACCAGACACAAAACTCTCTTTTATATTAATATTTATGATTTATCTTTTGTTTTGCAGACATTTCTATTGAAAATTCTAATGTAGTTTTCAATAAAATAAAGTTATATAGATATGGTTGCTTGTAAGTAGGAATTATAGTAGATAATTAATCAGTTTTTCACAATTACAAGAAAGATTCTAGTTATGAAAAATTTATCCCACTAATGAAATGTTAATCTGAGAAAAACAAACCCGTCCTTTAAGTTTAACAATGTTTTCAAAAATACAAAAACTACATAAATGTTACAAACAACCTGCAAATGCTGATATTTAGAAGATTTTGACTATAAATATTTAAAAAGATATTGGATTGAAAACTTTAATAAAGCACTAGTTAGGGAAAAACGTTCTTTTCTGGTGTTATGACATGAAAAATGCATTAAGAAGCTTTAACAGAACAGTAGCATTAAAAGTTATGAGCAGATATGTGATAAGGTATGTGAATTTAAATACATAAAATTTGTTCACCAGAAATTGTTTTATATTTTACACTTGATCATGTGCCATTTTGATTGAATTTTTTACTCCTAGCAATTATATCAGTATAATTCATTGATATATATGAGAACATGATCAATTTAATTATTTGAAAAAAAAAAAAAAAGTTGCCATACATGCAAGGGCATGAAGGGGGGTGAGTAGAGGCAGCAACTATAATTGACAAAGAGATTTATCAATGTCCCTGGATATATGTACATTGTATCATATCTGAAACAGTGTTAGTATAAATTAACAAGAACAAAAAATCATGCATCAAGCATAGATTATGTAACACTTCCAAAACAATTTTACAAACCTTTTCCGTTTAATATAAGGTGAAAAGCATAACATATTTAAAAACAATTTCAGGAATTACCAACAATATTCAGAAAAATATCCAAATTATTTTGTGCTGCCCTGTATATGATCTATAGATTTGCATATATACTATATAGAATGCTTAATTTTAGTTCAGTTAGGCAATGCAGAGCACAGTTTAAAATTCCCCTTCTGGAATTTCCGCCAATAAACGGAAATGTACTCAAGAACTTTTGTACTGCCCTGTATATGATCTATGGAATTTATATGCACCAAGTAATAGAAAAAAAATTAGTTAAATTTAGAAACGTGTTCAGCAACTAAAATGCACTTCCAGCAATTATTGTTAACAGACAGTACCGAATTTTTTGTATATACACACAATATTCTACAGCAGGGGTTTTCAAACTTTTAGATCGACGTGCCACTAAATCGAAGTTCATACTTCCGCGTACCACCAGGTAACAAACGTAAAACCTGTCTAAAACAAAATATCTCTCGAGTTTTTTGTATTTCCTTCATAGCAGATTTTATTGCATTTAAAAATGAATGATTACATTACAAAATTGACTGCTTTATAATAACATTCAAGTAAAAAGTAGTATCATCATTAAATTTTAATAATGCATGCAATATCAAAATACAGTATTTTGGTAGAGTAAAAAAGCTACAATACTTAATGACATATTGACGCACACTAATTCATATACTGTTGTAGTAGGCTAATGAAAAGGGTGGGCTTGTTTCATGAAGCACAACTTTCTCATGTCTGGTTCAATATTAAGAAGTTTTAGTCATAATTCAGATTCGATGTTTAGTTTATTCCTGTATTTGTTTTTCTTATAACAAAGGGGGGAAAATAACATTCACAGAGATATGTTGTGCTAAACACAAACAGACTTTGACAATATTAGACGGTACTCTGATATTCTCATCAGCGAAAATTCTGTTACATTCATCCTTTTGAATGTGGACTCCAGTAATCCATCACAGGAGATGAGAGCTGAATAATTTCACTTCTTTCCTCTCTCGTGAGATTCAGCGGCAGGGTGGCTCAAATGAGAAACGGATTTCCAGAGCCCGATTAAGATCATGTGGTGCCCAAGGTCCAGTACCTCTTCAGAGCTAGTCTCAAACCAAGATAATAGCTATAAATATTTTGGGGGAGTATTCGGTGGTTATCCTTAGATATTGTGATATGGTTACCAAGTTAAATAAAATCTTTTTTGGTTTGGGGGTAAATAACTGCAAAAAACTGCATTTTTAATAAACTTTTTGCAAACAATTTTATTTTATTTTATTTTATTATTTTTTTTTTTTGGGGGGGGGGGGGGGGGGGGGCATCAGTGGTGGGCCCTAGGCCACGGCCTAGTCGGCCTCTACATTAATCCGGCACTGTGAATTCTTATTCAAAGCTTAGTTAGTGCATTTAACATAGGCTCATTACAACCGTATTAACAATCTGCTTACCTTTAAATGCGACAATAATGTCGCTCAGTAGGCAAACACTTGCAAGTTTCTTCATACATTTATGTAAATACCACCTCAATACATATGTACAATGCTTTACCTCAAATCCGCACTGCATATGACCACATTTTTTGTTTGATTTAAATAATCTTACTCTCGACCATTTTAAATAACTTTACTCTCTTAAAAACTGATTTTCATGAAATAGGAGAAAACTATAACACTTTTTGTACAAGAGAAAAATATTTCAATCAACACAATGAATCAATTTATGAATTATGTTTGAAATAAGACTTTTATTTAAACACCTCCTAGAAGCTCTCCTAGTGCAAAGAGAACAATGGGTTATAAATTACACTTGAAATGTTATTTTGTTTTAATTCCTCCTACTCACACAAGCTCCTCCTACTTGCAAGCATTCAGACAATTCAATTTATAAAGCATGTTTAAAAACAGTTCTTCCGCTAATTAAAAATACTTCATTCATTCATTAATTTTAAAATTAGGTCTTTATTACAAAATTCAACTTTGATCTATATAAATCTAATAATTGTATTTTTAATTCTGGAAAACTAATTGTATCATAAGCGTTGTGTGCGAATTTCAGCAAGTCTACTAAAACAAACATTTCTAGTAACAAAAAAATAGAAAAAGCGTTTACAGATCCTAAATCGCGTTCAAAATTTTTTTGAACATTTACAAGTTAATAAAAACAAGCCGTTTTTGATTCCATAATAATATGCTGCATTTTTTATTTTATTTCACGTACCAGTAACGGACTTCTGCGTACCATAGTTTGAGAACCGCTGTTCTACAGTAAGCCTCTTATAATGCACCTTAGTGATATAATCAATTTCAGTATGTTTGGACAATAAAATAACTGCAAACGATTTTTCTCCATAGTCTGTAATGTAACAATTCTTTTAGTGACCATGTAAAGGAACTAAGTACTGCACACCATATTCTATATTAAGCCTCTTATAATGCACTTCACGATATATATCAATTTCAATATGTTTGAAATTGTGTAACATCATTAAAATAAGCCACAAATGATTTTTCCCCATAGACAGTATTGTAAAGGAATTCTTTTGAGTATCCCTGTAAAAAAACTATGTGTTACACACTTCATTTTCAATACTGAACATGCCATAGTAAACCTCAATAGCATATATCAATTGCTTAACAATCCGTATATATTTATGAGACTTAGAGCACGGTCAGACAGATGACTGACAGACAAACTAAATTTATAAGCACTTTTAAACTATGTTGGAAAGTGTTAAAAAGTGGCAAAATCAAATAAAAAAAAAATATGCAAATAAAGAAAGTTGTTCTTAGGGGAAATTGAAATGTCATGATATTTATTAACTTTTGCATAAAAAAAAGTAACAAGGTCTTACATTAATATAATAAATAATAAAAAAAATCCTCACTTTTGCATGTTTGACTTCCAATTCACATAATTCAACTAAATTCTTCTTGTAGCCAGTTACACGTCTTACTTTGCCATCTTGCAGTTCTATTTGAATTAATTTACAATATTAGAAATATAAGACATGATTCAGAGAAAAACACTTTCATACTGAGAATAAACAATTTACCTTGTCTGGCATTTTTTGAAATGGTTTCAAATCTATCACAAGCTTCTTGTTGTGCAGTTTCAGCCTAAAGGAGAAAAATGAATGTTTGAAAGGAAGATTAGATTTCTTTTTTTTACCACTTTACAAACACATTTCTAAAGTTATTTTTATTTACATAAGTCACTGTCTTAGACAATCTTAGAAGCAAGCTATATACAGGTGGATACTAAAATAAGGGTAATATCAGGAGTAATCAACATTAGTAGTGTCTGTATACACAACAATAAATATATTTTAGTAGTGTTGTCAATGTGTATTAAATAAAAGTATCAAAAAATATTACTTTTTTTAAAAAAAATTTATATTTTCTACTTCATAGTGATCACATTAGTTGTTACATTGTTGCAGTTTCACAGCCAGCTGGCATATTTCAGCGAGTGTGGTTTGGTGCATAATTTCATTGTTGTAACTTGTATACAGTTATAACCACATTGTTTTCTCAATATATATTCAAAATTTATTTGGTACTTTTCTGTTAGCTGGGTGCAAATCCCGTCAATAGCATTTTTCTTCTTCAAATAGCAGCTTTTAATGGAGATCCTATTAATCTTTTCAACGAGGAAACATTAAAATTATATTGGGAATGAATTGTGATGGTAAAATTAGCCCCCCTATAAAAGATTTCTTTTGTAAATAAATGTAAACAAAAAACTTTTATTGTACAATAAGCATGCTTTGAGGAAGTTTTCTTTTAAAAATAATGTAAATCGTGAAAATTGTTCTTTGAAACATTCCTGCTACTTTGATTTGTGGCTACTAGAAAACTAGCTGGTCATGAATGTTTTACATTCCAGCCATATTGATTATTTCAGTATATTTAAACCACAATGGCTGCAGAATCATTTTTCACAGTGGATGGCTTTTTCTAAAATGATAATTGTCCTACAGCTAGTATGTCAAGTAGTAATTTGAGGATCATGAAGATGCAAGTCAGTATGTCATTCAGTCCTTATAGTTTTCTGATCTCGTTATTTAGCCACTGTGGTTTGTTTTACAGAATAGAATTGGGAGTCATTATCCATCCTAGCATTTCTAAAGGAACTCTCATTTCTCTATGAAAAATTCTGTAAAATTACCTTAGCATATACTCAAGATTTGTATAATACCTAAATGAATCCAGGTCATATTACAAGCCAATTGTGATTCCATGTCTTACTAATAAAAAAAAAGTCATGAATGCAAAGTTTTTTAGTGTTTAATCTAAAATTTATTGGATTGAATACACACTGTCATCGACAATAGACTTGCATGTAAAATTTTAACAAAATCTGCTTGTTAGATATGATTTTAATAAAAAATTTAAAAGAAAATTTTGTCCCTGGAGCCTGCCCCTGATAAGGTACAGCCCTAAAAATACTTGAATATTACACTGTCATCAACAGTGAACTTGTGTGTAAAATTTGAGCAAAATCAGTTTATTAGATATGTGATTTGAATCAGAAACATAAAAGAATGTTTTTGCCCCTGACAATACATGAATATTGCACTGTCATTGAAGTTGTGCAACATTTCGAGAAAATTGGTTCAATGGGAGTGTGGAAGATTTGATTCAGACAAAAGACTGATAGAATAAAACCATGTAAATAATGAAATTGTTTTCACCTAAAAAGAATAATTTTCTCATGAGAAATAGAAAGTAATTTATATGGTTGAACAAAAAGAGCTAGAACTTACTATTATAGCCAATTTCCAATAGCTCTGACATTTCTGAACTGCAATTATGTAGGTCCATTTGTGTATTTAATGTTGTGCTTTGATATACATTATTAACTGCCTTTTTATGGATAATATTAAAATCGTTTGTCTTAAGTAAATATCTGCTGTATACTAATTATGTTCTGCTTTCTTGATCTTCATTAAAATGCATGTTTTTATTAATCTAGATTTAGTATAATTAAAGTATTATATATGTCTCCTTTAAATTTTAACAAGTCCTTTCGAGTCAGTCCAGTCGGAAGAGTATGTTAATTTCTTTATTATTTTTATTTTAAGATAGGTACATCAGATTTCATACAAATTGTTCTCATTCCTTCTGAGTAAATTAAGGCTTACCAAATGTAATAGAATAAATGAGGCAATTATAGCAAAAATGTTAAAAAATTGTTGAAATAACTTTTAAAAAATTGGCTGTAGGCTGCAATATAACCCAAACCATTCAATGAACCATTCCATTGAAAACTTATGTGTGTCCCTGCAAATGAACTATAAGAGCAACATACTTTATTAATGATTTCATCAAAGATACTTGCAAGATCAATACACAGTCCCAATTAGGTAAGAATTGGTTAAGTACTTCTGATGCTATTGTGATGACAAATTTTGCATGTTTTTTGATTTGTACTTTCATGTAAACAAATTATAAGAACTATTATACTTGGTTAACAAACTTATCCAAGATACTGGCAAGATCAATGCATTGTCTCAATTAATTGATTGTAATAGATAGATTTCTAAAGAAACCTACCTAATTAAAGAGTTTGTTATAAATTCATTCATATTTGTTCATAATTATAAGATGTGACATTATTTTGATTTCAATTTCCTTTTATGATTCATAATTTAATAACATTTAATTTTTTTTTACTTTAATTTTTATGTCATGTAAAGATCCTAAAGAAATTTCTAGTTTATCACTTTATCTGTTAAACAAGAACGAAAAATCATGCGTCAAGCATAGATTATATAGCACTTTCCAACGCTTCCAAAATAATTTTACAAATCATACCGTTTAATAAGCTAAAAGCTAACATCTAAGTAAACAATTTAGAAAACGCATAACATATTTAAAAACATAATTTCAGGAATTTTCAACATATACAATATTCGGAAAAGTACCCGAATACTTTTATTCAGCCCTGTATAGGATCTATAGATTTGTATATATACTACATAGGATGATAATTTTAGTTCCGTTAGGAAACGCGTAGCACAGTTTAAAATTCTCCGTCTGGAGTTTGTCAATAAACAGAAATGTGTTCGCGAACTTTTGTGCTGCCCTGTATAGGATCTACAGAATTTATACACACCACGTAATAGACAAAAAGCAAGTTAAAATTAAAATCGCGTTCAATAACCTAAAACGCACTTCCAGGAATTATTGTTAACAGACAGTAGAGAATTCTTTTGCGTGTCAATGTAAATGAACGATGACTGCTATACACACAATATTCCGTAGTAAGTCTCTTGTAATGCACCTTAGTGATCTATATAAATTTCAATGCGTTTAAAATAGTGAAACATTATTTAAATAAACCGCAGACGATTTTTCTCCATAGACGTAATGTAACGTAATTATTTTTACTGTCCCTGTAAAGTAACTATAAGTGCTATGCACACCCTGTTCCATATTAAACTTCTTCTAATGCACCTATATAAATTACAATGCGTTTAAAATAGTGAAACATTATTTAAATAAACCGCAAATGATTTTTCCCCATAGACCGCAATGTAACGGAATTCTTTTGAGTGTCCCTGTAAAAAAACTATAAGTGTTACACACTTCCGTTGAAATAGGGAACATGCTATAGATAACGACAATAACATATAAAAATTGCAGAGCAATCCGAGCATATTTACGGGAGTTAGAGCACGGACAGACGGCCAGACAAACCGAAGTCATAAGCACTTTTCAACTAGGTTGGAAAGTGCTAAAAATGATTACCCTAGATAACATTTTTACTAGGGGGGGGGGGGGGGAGAGAATTACATATAATTTAATTACTAGTTTATTGCCAAATTATTTTTTATTCACCAATGTATAAGCATTTTTAACACATATTATGCAGGAAACATAAAAGTACGTTTTATATAAATTGGAAATAGAAATTAGTGCTTGTATCAGAAATTTTGTGAAGAAGAAAACATAAGGCCCAATCCAAGCGTACATGCTTCCAATTGGTTGCGAACAGGTTTAAATTTACTGTGACTTTTGTACAAATAAATTTCACTCATTTTCGAAAAATAGCTTGCATACAATGTGTTAAAACACAACAGATTATGGAAATGCAACATAGTTTGAGGTGAAAGTTTGTAAAATTCCATTAAATATATCAAATATTTTTATTCATAACAATTACACGCTTCCATTTAAAATTACACAAATTCACATAATCAAGAACTATTTGAACCCCCTGACGACTGCCGAGCAAAAGGGCAAATTTGTAATGTTTTCTCTGTAATTTTTCAAAAATGCTAAAAAAAGATTAATTTTTAAACATTATATAAAAAACTTAATTCAGTATATCAGTATAATCTTTGAGAGTATTAATCATTACTCTATATTTTACAAATGCATTATATTTGTAGAGTTATATTAATTTAAATAATGTTAATATGGCAGTGAAACCTACAGCATAGTGAACGGATATATCAGTTCACGGTGGTGAGAAGGTTAATAAAACTTGTTAAAACAGAATCTCAAGGGATTGGGGTACCCCCTTCCCTCTTGCAGAGGTTTACTTCTTAGACAGTATATCATTTCTTACAGTTGTATCCCATTCTTTTGCAAACTATGAACTTTCTATTCAGGACTATGGAAACTTTCAAGAGTTACCCACTCTCACATGGAATGATTTGTAGCAGTTTTCAAGCAAGAAAAAAATAATTTTGTAGAAGCCAAAACCACTTTTGTGGCAGATAAAAATAAATTTTTATAGCAGAAACAAGTATGCAAATACATCATATTCATTTTGGAGTAGCAAAAAGAGATTTTAAAAGCAAGTTGAAATTTAAATATTAATCATTTTTTTTTTATTTCAAAGCAGTGAAACAGGCAGAATTATGAGATTTTTGTTTTCCTACAGCTATGCTATACATCAACATCTATCATAAATTTCATCCATCTATTAGACATAGGGATAAGAGACGCGTGTGCTAAATTTAAAAAAACCTCTCTATATACCTCCAGACCGATAAAGTTTCAAAATTTCCTTTCTCCAGCAGCAATAGTTTCCAAGATCTGCTAACAAACCTGTTAACTGCCAGGGATGTGCTATAGCATACCATTTAAGCAAAAAATTGGAGACAGAATGCTTAAAAAAAAATTGGGATGTGTCTTTTGCAATGCATAATTTTTATCCTGAAATAATGCAAAAGAGGCATATTTTCTATTAAATACATCGGATATGACTTATTTCTAAAAGGAAGACCCAATTTTGTAAAAAAGGACCCAGTTTTTTTTAGAAGTGCTTCATTATTGTTAAAGTTGTGAACAAAAATTCAGATTTAGCTGTAGTGGGACATCCTGTAATTTTGACTGAATAAGTGGATTGAGATCCTGGCTTCCTGTACAAATATTGTTTGCCTTGATGCACATCACCCCCTGAAAGTTTGTTCCATTATTTTATAAACGTTGTGAACTTGGATATTTTCAATGCTTGAAAATAGCCACCCAATTCATCAGGGACAATTGTGACACAAAGCGAAAAACCCTGAAAATTATCAATTTATACCACAATTGATACTGTAACTGCATAAAAATCAAACAACATAAAAATAACAATTACTGCTATTGTTTGACATGCACAGTTATAAAGAAACATAATTTAATAAACTTGCATTAATTTCTCTGAAAACTGAAATTTGTCTTGCTAAAAAGGTGGAAAGTTAAAATTATCTAACCAGTAAAGATATTTATTCCAAGTAATCGTGAAACAGGCCTAAATTATGTGCTAAAGACTCTTACTAGACTAAATGCCAATTATATATATTACATTTAGCTACTTAAAACAGTCAAACATAAGGTCAAAACTAATTTTAATTTTCAGTAGATAAGTATTAGGATTAAAAAAAAAAAATTCAAATTTCAAGTATTTTTACTTTTTAAAAAGGGGTATAAATTTTGTTTGCAGCATTGCTCTTATACAAGGACAATTTCTTTTTCTTGTTTTCGCTGTGGTTATACACATTAAAGATGCAATTAATATTTCTGTATGTAATTCTGGACATTTTTGTACTGAGGTGATGACATATAGCACTGAGGTAGATGGCATGATAGCATTGCGGTGGAGTCTCTGAATGGCTTTGAGAGGTATTTAGAAGCTTTTAAGTATTATTCAAAAGTGTCTGCTGATAAGTAGACCAAATATTAAGCAAAATACATTCGGATTCTCTGTTTATTGTCTTATTAGTAGGACTTTTCGAGCCAAATATTTTATATGTGCTTTTTCATTAAGAGAACTCACATAATATTTTACAGTTTGAATTGAGTCTACTGTTTCAATGTTTGAAGATGTTCTGTTGTCAGAAATATTATAAAATTAAATGTACTATCAACTGATGGTCTGTGAAATAAAGTTAAAATTTCTTAGATCGTTTTTAAGTTCCTCTCTCAAGTTCTATAATTTTTGTCCAAAGCTCCATTAGATTTGAAAAAAAAAAAAGAGAGAATTATTAGTCTGATATTGCCTCAGTTCTAAGTCCATTTCAAGTGTTCAAATGTATATCTCTCATTTGTCAAAAATTCTTCCAATTTCAATTAGTGCGGAAAAAAATGTTGTAGTTTCATTGCTTATGGTAGGATTAAGTGCAGATAATTTAATTAATAAAGAATTATCTAAAAGGCTTGTTTTTTGCATATATGCTGCACATCTGGAATAGTTTTTTTTTTTTTTTTTTTTTTTTTTTCCCCTTTTACTCTGATTTTTCATGTCCAAAGAAACTCCCAAATTGTAAATTTACATTTCTGTTTCTTTATTTCCTTCAGATTTTTCGGTCTGCAGGACACAAAATAACTCATAAATTGTAAATTTTTGCTTAAAAAAAAAAAAAAAAAAAAAAATCCTTTTTGATTTTTCTGGTCTGCAGAATCTGAAATAACACAAAAATTGTAAAATTTTGCATTATTTTTCGAGTACATGAGATCCAAAATAACACCACAATTGTAAAATTTTCACTCCTACTTTTCATAGGTGCTTCAGTACATACATTATATATATAAAAAAAGGTACTTTTCCATTATAGGGACCTTGACATTTTAAAAAAGTTTGGTGCAATTCAGACACCAGAAAGTGAGATTTGTTGTCAAATGATATAACCAGCTATGGATACAAATCTAATGAACTTTTATGCTTGTTTATATTTGAATTTATATTATATATATATTGTTCTTCATATAAAATTTATGTCTGTATATAAAAATAGATAAATGGCTTCTTTATATTAAGTAAATTGTATAAAAAGTTGCTTGTGTGTTGTGTATATGAAACAGTGAATAGGTTGCCAAAAAATATGTTGACAAATTTCCTTCTCTAGCAAAGGCCTTTATACTGGAAAAGTACCAAAAAAAGTTTACACACGATTGTAAGAGGAAGAATTGAATTTAATTACCAAGTGAACATCTTTATTTTTTGCTCTAGCTTTTTCTAAATTTCTATTTGCAGCTTCATAGTTTGCCAAGCACCTTAGTCTCCTGTATAAAAGATTCTGTAAAATTAAAACAGATAAGTTTTAATCACAATATTGAATATCTATTTCATGGAAATTTTAGCTCAATTATACCTTTTTTTAGAAAGTAATAAAAACAAATAATTTTTAACAATAAATAAAGTAAACAAAAGACTGCAAGGGATAATTTCTTACCTTCATGTTTTTCTTACTACCTGCATTGCTACCCACTTTCGGGTTCTACACTAGTCTGGTATAACCTGACCCGAACCAAAGGCACTTCCCGTAATGAAAACAAAAATATGTAACTATCGCTAATATCAATTTTATCTTCTATGTAGAAATATGAACATGTGTATACACAGATACACTCATTTATGTTCAAATATATAGATTTTTCATTTAAACAATACGAGCAGGGAAGATCGAGCTATGCTCAGTCAAAATTAAATTTGAGTTCAAATATCATGACCCATTACCAAAATGACCCACTAATTGAATTTTCTCGAACATGTGACCTAGCCCAACAGTCTTCTCGTGCCGGAAAACCATAGGGTGCAAAATTTAGTGTAAATAGTCTGAGCCGTTTTTAAGATAAAATAGCTTGACCCACAGTGATCCAAAAATGACCCACTAATCGAATTTTCTCGGACATGTGACCTAGCCCAATGATTTTGTCGTGCCTGAAACTCGTAGGCAGGGCTCGGAAGCAGCGCGCTACAAGTAGCGAAACTACAGTAGCTGCTACTTTTTCCAGTAGTTTGTAGTGTAGCGCACTACATTAAAAATAGTGTAGTGTAGCGAGTAGCGCGATACAAAATATCAGTAGTTTGTAGCGAGCATCGACACTACTTTTGACGCTACTTTAGGAGGGAGGAAAAAAAGTGCCAATCTTTAAATTACATGATCATCATAACTCGTTTCTTTTGTGCGAAATATGTTCTCTGCAACAATTTGCGAACGTCAGCGACAAATCTCAGTTGCAGTAGTTACAACGTAAAGTTTCAGCATGCCCATGATCTAATATTTGCCGATAAAACCTCAAATTACTCACTCATAAAAAAAAAAATAATTTTCTTGCAGGGAACCCTTTGTCTTCTTACTCATTATTAGATCTTGTGTTTTAATGTGGGGATGCTTCTTTTGAGATTAATGTAATACAATGACAGACAAAAATAGTATAGAACTGCCCTGCTCGGCATGTAATGAATATTTTGAAATTATAGAACAACAAGAAATTGGTAATTATTCTGTAACATGTAAACTTTGTACAATTAATAAGAATTTATCGGTATCAAAATCATCTTCTTACAACTTGAAGTGGAATATAGAGGTGAGTTAGCATTTTCTTTATTAATAATAATTACTGGATCGCATCTCGCACTGAATATCTAAATCGTTATTCACTAAAATTCATAAATCATTAAAAAGAGTATTTTCGAAAGAGTATTAAAAGAGTATTTAAAAAGAGTATTTTCGGTTCAGAAAATAATCTTATCGAACTGTTTATTATCGCAAAAAAATATTTTATTAATACGTCTTAATCGTTGTGAAATATTTGTCCAATGTATGCATACAAATTAATTTATTGCATATTTCCTTTTGAAGATTCCAACAGATAAAACAAAAGGTAGTTGAAAATAAAAATACATTATTTAAAAAAATGCCTAAGAATGCTTAATTTGATTTTTATGGCTATTTATTTTTACTTTAGCTGTATAGGTTTTTTATCGCTAAAATAATTTATTTATAATATTTTATATTTGATTTGATATTGGATAGCTTGGTGTTTTAATGAAATGTCTTATCTTTGTCTCCAGAATGAATATAAAGCCCAGTATGATGAAATTCGGGTTATCAAAGGGACACAAACAAAAAGAGATAGAAAAGAAAAGAAAAGCTAGGCTTTAATTTATGTATGATCGTGTTCAATTTTTAAATTGCTTTCAGGAACTATATTTAAATTGTAAAGAAATAGGACTATTTAGCTCTATTTAAAAAAAAAAAAAAATATATATATATTCAAATTTACCAAGAGCTATCCGCTCTTAAGGTTGTTCTCAAATTCAAACTGTCTACTTTATGACATATTCTTTAATTCACTTTTGTTCGGAAACGTATGAAAATGCAGGTGTCCTTATTCAGAAAATTTGTAACCGAAAAACGTTTTCCACTATTCTTTATTTTATTTAATTTTTTGGTAAGACAGAAGATTTTTCAGAAAACACTGTCAAAGTCGGCGTTTTCACTGAATTTCCAATGCCGCAGCAGGGGAAACGGAAAAAACGTGACACGAATCGCTTATAACTCGATAAGTAATTTATTTATCAAAAAAAGAAAACTCATTTCGATTCCAAATTGCTTCAACAGTCAGACCTGCCAATTTTATGCCTTTGTGTTTAAAAATAAGTCCGATAACGTATCAGAAAGTTTCGCGTTCTTGAGTAAGGAATTTGAGAACCACCTTAAGCGTTACTGGGCTATATCACTATCATACATTTGTAATATTATTACAATTTTGTTTTCAAATTTCCTCTTTTTAACACTTTTCAACATAATTAAAAAGTATCTATGAATTTGCTTTGTCTGTCTGTCTGTCTGTGCTCTAACTCTCGTAAATATACTCAGATTGCCATGAAAATTTTATATGTTATTGAAGTTTACCATTAAATGTTCAGTATTGAAAATGAAGTGTGTAGCATTCATTTCACGCTTACAGGGACTTTCTAAAGAATTGTTAAAATATGGTCTATAGAGAAAAATCGTTTGCGGTGTATTTAATTAGCGATGATAACTAAAGTAGCGAAAAGTAGCGGACTACTTTTGAAAAGTAGTTTGTAGTCGCTACTTTTTAAAATAAGTAGTTGTAGTTAACTACATTTTTCATAAAGTAGTTGTAGTTGTAGTTCACTACAAACAAAAAGTAGTTTTTCCGACCCCTGCTCGTAGGGTACAAAATTTAATCGAAATCGTTAGAGCCTTTTTTAGATACAATTAACTTGACCCGGGTTGACCCAAAAATGACCCATTAATCTAAAGTTCTCGAACATGTGACCCAGCCCAATAGTCTTCTCGTCCCCGAAAATGGTAAGATACAAAATTTAGTCAAAATTGTTTGAGCTGTTTTTTAGATAGAATTAGTTTGACCCTGACCCTTGATGACCCAAAATGACCCACTAATCGAATTTTCTCAAACACGTGACCTAGCCCAATGGTTTTGTTTTTTGCATATATATATATATATATATATATATATATCCACACACAAGATTTGCTCGTATTAGAATATATGATAGTGGACTCTTGAAAAAAAAAGTGTTACTAAACCCGACACCCAAGAGTCAAAACTCAACCCAAAACAGACCTGAACCTGCAATAGTTAAAGTCAATCCAACCGAAAAAAAAAAAATTATAAGCCCATTAATTATTTGGTTAGCAATTATTTTTTAACCTAAAAATTATTGCTAATGACCTACGTGTCTGGTCTGATTCGGGTAAAATAGTGTTACCCAACCTAATGCAGTACTCTAATCTACATTCATTTTAAATCTCATTGTTGCCAATATTGCATCGTTTGAGGCACAGTAGAAAATAAAATTTTTGAGTTATCCTGTAAAAAAAACTATACACAATATGTCTATTTAGAAAATGCATAGTAATACAGTAGAAGATCTTTATAACACACAACTTTTTAGATGTAAACAATGAATTTTGCAGTTAAGAAGCACCTGCAAAGAACCACGTTGCATTTCCAGTTCCAGAAAAGTTTATGTTTCCATAGCAATATTGCACAGCTTGCTACAATGTAAAATTAATGGCAAACCCAATTATTGATGTTTGTGCTACCTGTACCATATAATCTACAATATATTAAAATCATCGATACTAAAAATGTTAGAAAAATGTGATGATGCCTCCTGGACCATTAGACAAGCTGAGCTTGTTTAAATCTGTGTAATTTCATTGTATTTTAATTTAGAACCTCAATTAATTTTGGTGCCAAAAATATTCTTTCTGATACCATAGATTCATCTTCTATGGACTAAATCAGGGTTTGTACACATTTCATTACATGAAATTCAAGGACTGGATTTTTAAGGACCAAAACAGAAAAAAATTCAAACACCTAAAGATGGAATAAACTAATAAATTATAATACACATGTTTAAAGATTAACTAAATATTCCACTTTTGAATCTTCCAAGATTAAATAAAGTTTTCCCTAAACTATTAAAAAGTATAACATTTTTGTGTACTCGGCCACAATTTTCTTTAACTTAACTATAACAAAATTTTCTCAACTTCACTTTTAACCACTTGAATAAGCAAAAGATCAGTGTGACAATATCTAAAATAATAAGGAAATAAGTTTGTGTGCGTATTCTGTGTTCTGAAAAGACTGTTGGATGCAAAGCTACGACATTTGTTAGGAAGGTGTCTATATCTGAAGTAATGCACCTGAAAGCCAGATTTTGAAATTTTTGATTATGCATTTTTTAATTTAATTTTTATGCGATTTTTAGTCTTTTTCAATGTTTTGAGACGATTTTTGCACATTATTAAATACAATCTGGTCTCAACCATTTAGCCTAATATAGTAAATTTTGTCTTCTTTTCAGTAAAATAAATTCAGAATTTGTACAGTGATTTTTGAATTTTTTATGTGATTTTTGGCATTTTTCACATTTTGCGGCAATTTTTTGACATTGATAATATGAATTTTGTTTTAAACTTTTAGCCTAATATAGTAAATTATGCCCTCTATGATTTTTTGAATATTAGCAATTTTTAATGGGATTTTTGGAGATTTTTTGACATTCAGAAAATGAATTTGGTTTCAAGCTTTTAAGTCTAAAAGAGTGAATTTTGTCCTCCTGATTTTTCATTTTTAGCAAATTTTAGCAATTTTCAGAGTTTTGGACGATTTTTTGACATTTGGCCTAATGTAGTAAATTTTGTCCTCCGCACTTTTGAGTAAGATTTTCATTGCGATTTTCGGCATTTTTTTGACATTTGGACAAGGAATTTGGTTTCAAACTTTTAGTCATATAGTAAATTTTGTCCTTTGCAATTTTTGATGTTTAGTGATTTTTAATCAGATTTCCAAGGTGATTCTTAACATTGATTCCCAGCGAATATATTGATAAAATCGCCATTTTTTTCCATTAATGATAAACGTAATTGAAATCCTTCCCCCCCCCCCTCCAGTGACAGACTGACGAAATTTGCACTATTTTTCAACTATCGACTGACGAAATTTGCATTTTTTAAACTGGAATATATATACGAATTTTTTTTTTTTTTTTTTCTGTTAATGAATGACCAAATTGAAGGTGTTTAGTTAACGTGGGTTATTTTTTTCTTCAAATTCTCGCTTAATTGGCTACCACTTTGTAATAGTGATAAAATGAAAAATGCTCAACATTAAAATCTTAGTCAGAACAAGCTGTAAAAATTTAGCCATGTTTAATTTTTTTAAATTCTTTATTAGACTTTATATATAGAAAACATTTCAAAAAAAGGGTTTTTTTTTAAAGGACAGTGCAATAGATGTTCAACTTAATTTTTTTTTTTTTTTTTTTTTTTTTTTTTGTACAGCAATTTCTGTAAGTAAATTAATAATTGACAAAATGCATTTTATTTTTAATTATGTAACAAATAGAGAATTTATTAATAACCAATTCCTAAATGCAGCATTTTATAAATATTTAAAAATTTTCGAGATTATTTATACATGATTATTAAGTAGAGATTGAATGAAATTTCAGTTACGACGCAAAATGACTGATTGATGATGAGAGTGTAAATTATAAAGCAAGCAGTCCATATTAACTAAACTTAAGACGCTTATCACGTGATCTTTAAAAGCTGCAAACTTAACAGTAATTGAAATTTTTTACTTTGAAACTCCAGATTGTTTCGAATGCTTTATGAGAAAGGTGTTGTTAAAACATATGAAGATTTACGACATTTATTACAACAGATATCGAGGTATGTATATTTAAAATAATTTTTTATTAGATGAATTTCGTATAATTGGAAACTATTTCTGTCTTATTGATAAATTAATTACATTTTATTTTATATGAAAATAAATAGTTTTGGATAGAGGCACAGTCAACTTGGCACCAGAGATAAAATTTTCAAACAGGGGTGCCATTTCGATACTTTCTTAAAGAGGCAGGGGGGGGGGGAAGAGGGGGTGTTTTTAAAAAGCAACTTAGCACGGTTAAAAAAATTTTGATATTAATACATTAACATTTAATATGCGTTTTTTATATGTGAAAGTTCTGTAATAGTCAGCAGATTACAAGCACTTACATTTATAAATCATGAACTGTAAAGTTCTGCTAGTGAAAATAGTGGCATAATTTCCCCCATACTTTTACATTCTTTTTCACCAGATTTCTTTATTTTTTGGAAGGACAGCGAACAATATTTTATTAAATTAAAAGATCTTTCAAGTTTATTTCTCTCACCGAGTCCATTTCTTAACATATTTATCCTCAAATGGCTATTGCAACCTCTTTTTTTTTTTTTTTCATCTTTTTAAAACAGTAAATTAGTGTGTTTTTAGAGACTGCAGTGTCTGAATATAGGTTGGTGAGCATAGATTATAGGGGGTTCTGTTCCCCAGTGTTCCAAGAAGAGACAATAACATTTATACTGCTTACTTTTGCTGCAGCAGCATCTATCATGTAATACCGGAATGTGTCAGATAATTTGAGATCCTCATCTGTGGCAACCCTTCCTTCTACTTTCTAAAAAGAGAAAAAAATAATAATATAGAAAACGAAAGCAGAAATAAATATGTAAAAGATAGGTCTAATTCAGTAGTTCCTAATCTTTTTGAATTGCAGAATCCCTTAGGTCTACCTTAGCTAATAATGTAAAAAATTATGTATATGAAGCAAGTAACAGGAGATAGATAGTAAAAAAAATATCTAAGTAATTGCTATATCCACTGAATAAAATTATTTCAAAAAATTAGGAATGTACTTAATTTTATTTAACTTAATACACATGATATTGTCAAGACATTACCCCCTTACATAAAAGTTCAATAAATCAAACCAGTTTCATTAAAACAAATTTTGCATTGTTAGTAAAAGCAACAATGAGGTATAAATGAAATATTTATGGTTGCATTTTTTGCCCAGTTTTCCTATATCAGGTTCAATGGATGATTCAAATTCTGATAAACAACTCTGTAAAATATCTACAGCAAAGCTATGTTGTATATGAATGCAGATGTACATAGAAAATAAAATTAGGAACTATTTAGAGCAATGTAACATTCTACTGTAGTAAAAATTAGTTGGATAAAAAATTATTAGAATCTAAGTAATTTACTTACTCTTGCCTTTTCAAAGGTGTCTGAAACTTTACTGAAGAATCTAAGAAGAAAAATGTACAAATAATGAGATACATGTTCACAATTTTCTTCCCCTTCAAGCAAAATAATTTTAAAACTTATTTAATTATTTTTTATTTTTTTAAACAACTTGTACTTAATATTTATTTTTAAATTGTATAAAATAAAAGTTAAAAATCTAATGCATTATGAAATAATTCATAGAATATGCATTTTTAAAAAGAGTATAGACACATATTTAGTGGAAAACTAATGAATCAATATTCAATGAATAATCAAGATAATTTCTATCTGCACAAAATTTCTTTCATACTCACTGATAAATATTTGATGTAAAAACAGAATGCTGAAAGCATACAAACACATTAATATAATAATACATACAGAGTATAGGTGCAGATTCACGGTCGCCAGGTGGCGACTAATTTTTTTGCTGTGGCCACTAACTTTCGGCGTTTAAGTCGCCATGTGATTTAAAAGTAATCAATTTCTGGTATTCCCAGTCCCCATTGTGAAATGTTGATATTTTTTTGAAAGATTAAGGCCAAAACACATAAACATTATTATCTTTTAATAACATTTCAGAATGATATGTTTAACACAGCAAACTATTAAATATATTCGAATAGCAATGTTATTCGTAACAGTTTGAATCTGATAACTTTACATAGACTGTGATTTAAATATATATATATAAACAAATGTTTGAAGTGTGTTTTGATTTTTATACTGCAAAATAATCTCACAAATTCGGATTTTCTTTCATATGTACTTTTGTCTGGCAAAATCCAAATAAGAAATATTATTTTTTTGATATTCCCCGCTATCATGATTGCTTAGCTTATACATATTTTTTTAAAACCGTATCTTTCCCAACTTTATCTTCTGAATGTACATGATTTAAGATTTAATTAATATTCAAATTTTGTTGTACATATGTTTATACAAATTACTTTACACTTTGAATTCTTGAGGGTAGTTTTTTACCCCGTATAAACACTATTGTTTTTATGCGTTTGTTTTACAATTGTGGCCACTGGATTTTTTGGGTTTAGGAGCCACTGGCTCCTTACAAATTTTGGGAATCTGCACCTATAATACAGAGCCAGTACGTAGCAGAGCATACATGTACCTAAAAGATGCTAAGGAACACCCGCAACTTTTTTTTTATAATTATGAACATACTTGCAGAATTTTTTTAAATCTTAAGCTTTAACATGCAATATATGTATGATTATACTAAAATCCTAAAGACCAAATGCAATATTTGTCTTTTAGGAATTTAACAATGATCATTCAAAGGTACACTTGGTAGAAAAAGTCTGTACACAAAAATAGCTTTGCTATTTATTAAAAAAGCACAAAAGTTTCTTTTGAGTTAATTTTAAATATTCTTTTAAACATATATATTTTAGACCAAGGTTTTTTCTGAACATATGAAGGAGCAAAAGTAAAAAAACTTAAAAAGGAGGCACCAAAAACTGGCACAGAAAAATGCAAAAGGTGTACATATAAAAAATAAAATTCCATTAGTCAGCAAAGCATTGGACACCAAGTTTTTAATTTTTTAGGGATGATCTGCACCCACTCTTGCATGTTAACATTTTTCATCATGCCTTTTGATATAATACGTTTGTTATTTTTCACTACAAACAATCCCATAAATACTCTATAGGGTTTAAATTGGGGGATTGTGCAGTTGCTTAGACATGTTGTAGAACCAAAGCGGTGTGGTGGTGACAACCAATAGTGGTGTGTTTTGGATCATCGTCATTGTGGAAAACAAATTAATCTTTCAGACCAAGCATTTCTGCACTTTTTGAATTGCATTTTAAATGTTGAGTTAGTCAAATTTGTTCATTATTGATTCAATGAACTCTATTTTACAAACTTCATTGCTAGTCACGCACCCTCATACAATAACATCACTACCACCATGTTGACAGATGGAATAAGATTTACTTTCATTAGAGCTTTTCCACGTTTCATCATGCAATTTTGCAGCTTTTTATGTTGAAAATGCAAAATTCTTTCTTATCTAAAAAATATCAAATACTTTCAAAACCTGTCCTATTTATTTTTTATGTGCTCTTTTACGAATGCAGATTGCTTCATTCTATTGATTTTTGAGATCAATATCTTTCTCCACGCAAAAATCACAATACCTGTATATTTTTTTATTTCTGTGGCAGTATTAGCACAGATTATTTTATTAAATTTGTCTTATGTTTGCCCCAATATTTAATACAGTTAACCTTTAATTTTGTTTCTCGACCGATTAAACCGAGAGTTTTTCTCAGTGTCAACTTCAGAGATCAACCATATACAGTGTCTCACAAAAGTGATGGGACACTTGTGCTTTATAAAAAGAAACTGCAATAAAATAAATAAACAAACATGTGCAAAAATTTTTTGGGTGTGTTTCATATTTAGAGTTAGTAACAATTATTACATAACATACATTTTGTCAAAATATTAAAATATTAATTTAGTAAAAATACAATTGTTCAGAACGGAGCAAAAAATGGCTCACATAAGTGATGGGACACTTACTTTTCCATCAAATATTTATCCAAAAATTTTACTTTTTAAAAGGTTTTAATATTTTGTTGGATTTCCTTTTACTTTTAAAACATGATTTAATCTTTTTGGGATGGATTCGACTAATTTTTTTGTGATTTCTGGAGTGATTTTACCCCATTCTTCTTGAAGCACCGATTTTAGTTGTTGTTTTGAAGAAATGGTGTGTTTGCGAATTCTTGATTCCAATTCTTGCCAAATATTCTCTATGGGATTTAAGTCTGGAGATTGTGGTGGTGTTTTTATTATTTCAGGACAGTTATATAGCAGCCAGAGTCTAACGTTCAGAGCAGTGTGCTTGGGGTCATTGTCCTGGTAGAATTTAAAATCGTTATGAAGGTTCAATTTTCGTGCTGAAGATTTCAAATTTTGCTTTAAAATATCAATATACTTGTACTGATCCATTATACTGTCAATAAAAACAAGATTACCAACTCCAGCGGACGACATACACCCCCATACCATAACTCCTCCTCCACCATGTTTTACTGTTGGTACCAAGTTCTGTTTGCGAAATTCTTCCCTGGGTTTTCTCCACACCAAGATTCTACCGTCAGAACCAAATATATTAAATTTACTCTCATCAGCAAATATAACTTTATTCCAGTAATCAGAATTCTTATTTATGTTGGATTTTGCGAAAGCTAGTCTGAGTTTTCTATTCTTTTCACTTACGAAGAATTTTTTCCTGGTTACTCTACCGTGATATCCAGCAGATCGAATTACCCTTCTAATAGTCTCAGGATTAACAATTATTCCATATAATGCTTGTAAATCAGCAGCAACTTTTGAAGCACTAATTCTTGGATTTTTTTTAATATTTCGAACGATAATTCGCTTTATTCCATTGGATAGCTTTGATGGTCGGCCAGGTCTTCTTTTATCCTGAATCATATGATTCTTTTTATATCGTTTAATGATATTGAAAACTGTTGAACGACTCAAGTTAACTGTTTCAGCAGTTTTTCTAATAGATTTTCCACGTTCAATATGCAAATGAATAACTAATTTTCGAATTTCAGGCGAAGTTTCTTTTCGTTTAGCATTCATGGCTACACAGAGCTAAAAAACACAAAAATTCCAAAACAAACTGGAGAGAAATACTGCAGACGATTTTATCAATTATTGCCAATTGCTTTTAAGTAAAAATAAAACCCCAAAAAATATTTTTATTGCTTATTTCAGGCGATTTTTGTTGCATATATAATGGTGTCCCATCACTTATGTGAGATATTTTTTGCTCCGTTCTAAACATTTGTATTTTTATTAAATTAATATTTTAATATTTTGACAAAATGTATGTCATGTAATAATCTTTACTAAATTTAAGTATGAAACACACCCACAAAAAAATGTGTACATGTTTTTTTAATTTATTTGATTAGTTTCCTTTTGTAAAGCACAAGTGTCCCATCACTTATGTGAGACACTGTAAGTGCTTAGACTAGAGAATTCTTATTGATTTGTAGTTATTTATAACTCTGTAGTGAAGAATGTGCCTAGCTTATCATTTCATTTATTTTATGAAAAGTTTTTACACTTTTCCATAAATTAACGATAATTTTCTCCCCTTTTCACTGTAATCTTGAAATTTTCATAATTTTGCAATTAATCACTTTTAAAACAGTTTATAGACATAAAGCAAACTAGCAAATATAAAAAATTCAACCTTTTCTTTTCTGGTATAGAAGAACAATTACACCCTTTCTTGGTTCTTTGTACACATACTTTTTCACCAACTAAATTGGACCTGATTTTTGGTTTTAATTTAATTTTCTTTACTTCAAATACTCATTGAATGCAGCTTAATGCAACTTGAGTTGATGTATATTTAAGTAAATCTAATAAGCGTTAAAAATCAAACTAATTTTCTATCTTTTTTTGAAAGAGAAAAAGAAACACTTCGTATGCAGATATTTTCTGCAGAGTATAAATCTTTCTTTGTAAAGAGGTATATAGTATAAGTTATATAATACATACTTAAGTAAATTTTATACGTATTAGTTACTTTTACTGTAAAATAAATTTTAGTGAAAATTTTGATTACACAAATGAATGATTACTGACAGTCAGCAAATGACAAGGTATAAATGAAGTATAATGCAAATTTTTCTTGCTATGGAAAATGAAATGAATTTAAGCGATAAATTCATATGAAAATAAGTGTCACTTTTTTGTTTAATAAAAAAATTCTTATAAAAATAAATTACACACTTCAGAGAGTTATGAGGTGCATTCAACTAAAATTTAAAATACAATTCAAGTGATGTGCTGGCTATAGCTGCCATGTTTTGGGTTTTCGGTCAGACTCACTGCATTTAGCTATAAGAAATATGATTTTGCAATTACAGCATGTTATTAAAGTGAATGTGGGCATACTAAACTTTTATGCGAAGGCATTAAAATATATAATCCTACTACACACTTATATCAAAGCCTTTCAGAGGGAACATTTTTATATAACAAATGAAAAGGCAATCACTGTAGTTGTCTGTAGTTTAAATTTTGCCCAATTCAAAGCCACAGAGTATACATCAGAGGTTTTCAGAGGTAATATATTTTTTGCTAACCCTGCATGTTTAGCACAGTGAAGAACTTTTCTGGCATGCTGGTAAAATTATTTGAAAATTATTCAAAATTAAGAGTTAGTCAATATAATTTGAAAATTTTATCTATTCTTTTAGCTGAAAAATATATTGCAGGGGCGATTGTGCTCCGGGTTTTTCTGTCGACCCTTCCGGGTTTTTCTTTCGGCTCTTCCGGGGTCATAAAATCATCCTGTTTCATGGAAAAAATGAATCGAAACTGAAAATATGCCGTCAGCGATGCCGCGGACGCGCTACAGTGCGTAAATTAAGCGAAAAAACGGCAAACTTCATCGAAGGATCGTTAAAAAAAACTGCGAATTTCATCGGAAAACCGTGAAATTCATTTAAAGATTGCGAAAAATGACTAATTTCGTTGACAGATCGCGAAAAAAACGCAAATTTAGTCAAAAGGCCGTGAAAAAACGTGAATTTCGTCTAAAGGCCGTAAAAAAAAAACATGAGTTTTGTAGAAGGATCGCAGAAAAATGCGAATTTTGCCGAAGGGTTACGGAGAAAACGTCAACTTCGTCAAAGGATCATGGAAAAAGCGGTCAATTTCGTCGTTGGATCGCGAAAAACGGAGAATTCTGCCGACAGATCGCGAAAACACGGCAAATTTCGTCGAAGGATCGCCAAAAAAGGTAAATTTCATCGAAAAAACGGAAAATTTAGTCGAAGGATCGTCAAAAAACGGTAAATTTCGCCGAAGTATCTCGAAAAAACGACAAATTTAGTCGAAGGATCGCGGAAAAATGCGAATTTTGCCGAAGGGTTACGGAGAAAACGCCAACTTCGTCAAAGGATCGTGGAAAAAACGGTCAATTTCGTCGAAGAAACGGCAAATTTCGTCGTCGGATCGCGAAAAACGGAGAATTCTGCCGACAGATCGCGAAAAAACGGCAAATTTCGTCGAAGGATCGCCAAAAAACGGTAAATTTCGTCGAAGGATCTCGAAAAAAAAAAAACGGAAAATTTCGTCGAAGGATCGCCAAAAAACGGTAAATTTCGTCGAAGGATCTCGAAAAAAAAAAAACTGAAAATTTCGTCGAAGGATCGTCAAAAAACGGTAAATTTCGTCGAATGATCTCGAAAAAACGGCAAATTTCGTCGAAGGATCGTCAAAAAACGGTAAATTTCGTCGAAGGATCGCGGAAAAATCGCGAATTTTGTCCAAAGGCCAAAGAAAAAACGCGAAATTCATCAAAGGATCTGAGAAAATGGCTAATTTCGTCAAAGAGCCACGGAAAAACTTTATTTTCGTCAAAAGACTAAAAAAAAACATGAGTTTTGTTGAAGGATCGTGGAAAAAAAATGCGAATTTCATCAAAGGGCCACAGAGAAATGCAGTTATGTAATAAGTTATGGTGTAAATGGATATCAGTATTTTGCATCGGTAATTTTCAGGACTTTTCACCTGTGTGTCAATAATTTTCAGGGTTTTTTACCTTGTGTCACAATCACCCCTGATATTGTTTATTCACAAATCATTTAAAGAAGTAGGAAAATAAAAGGCCTTCAAACTCCTTTCACCAATTTTAAATGTTTCTATAAGGATTGTTGGTTTTTGGCAAAATGAAACAATATTTAAAACTTTTTTTATAAAGTAATTAAAAGAATTTTTCATATCACTCTTATTTAATTGATCAAAATGTTCAATATTTGATTCTGGTTGAAACAAATTTCATAACATGTCTATTTGCTGGATTGCATTATAAGGAATTCTTATCTAAACTAAATTGGAAAATATTGTTGAAAAAAAGACTTTGCTATGCTCGTTATTAAGAAATGTGTAATAACTTTTTTTCTGGGATGGCATTAAATAATTAAAATATCATTTAAGATAATATAATTTGAATTTCTTTTTTATGATTTCTAATAACTTTTCAATGGTTTCAATGGTTGGAAATTATAAAATTTTAAATATTATTCAGAAGGACCATAAAGTTGTTTTCTACCTAAAACTGTTGATTTTATTAACTAAAAATTTCTATAAACTAATTAAAAGTTCGGCTAATATTGAATGTTTTAAAATTATTTAAAAATATGAACAACTTCTGTAATAAGTTTTTGATAAAATACATTTTAATTAAATTTTGATATCTGAAACTTGACATAATGTAATTTATGAGAGAAAGAAAGTGCCCACGTCCGAATGATATAAGAAATTCTTTGAGATTAGCTCAGTATTGGATAAAGCAAAGAGTGGACAAAAAAAGAATATCGGAGGAAAAACTCTACAATTATCGCCTTGACATGCTTCATGCAAACAATGGTGCACATAGAGGTTTATTAATAAAATAAATAAAATTAAAAATAAATATATACACAATATACACTCCTAATACTGTACTACTTTCCATATATGCATCTGCTCATTTGTTTGTAATAAAATCTTGAAATTGTAGAGTCTTTGGGTGACACTGTGTAGTAAATAAGGTTTTAATGACTAATAAATATGATCCAATTTACACATATCTAAGATTTGAAACAACACTATTACAGCATCACATCCAGAGCCGGATTAAGCATTTCTGGGGCCCGGGGATACTGAAAATTTTGGGCCCCTCTCCCCTTCTGCTGGAATGCCCCCCCCCCCCCCCTCCACTCACACATACAATTTTTTTTTTTTTAAATCCTTAAACACAAATTTTTAAAATTGATTATGTATATTGTTACTCACACTTTTTTTTTTGTTATTTTTAATCATGCTCTTAATTATTTTATTTAAATACATATAATTAAATACCCGTTTATGTTCCAAATTATGAAATAATAAAAATTTCATCTTCTAAAGTATTTTTGCTGATTTTTTGAAGATTTACAAAATCAATAAATTTAAAAGGATATTATCAATTAAAATTAAAGAACGAAATATTTATTTGTAGGGATTTTGTAGAATATTTATAATTCCACTCAATTTTTTTATATAAATTTTTTTTAGTATTTTATAGAAAAAGGGCAAGTACAAATATAATTCCCTTACAATAGAAATATGAAAATATTTAAGAACTGAAACCATCCACTTCCAACCTTCAGACATAAAAAAAAAACTAAACAGATTCGAATGAAAGATAAACCATCCTTTTAAAAACACTTGTTTTATGGCATCATCTTTTGGAAAAATATAAAGTAAAGTATCTGTAAATCATTGTAAATTGTATTACAGCTAATCGATGTATTAAAAAAATTTTATAACAAGCTTTTTTAATGGTACATTAAAGTACCGTCAGGACATGAAGGCTTAAGAGCGATTCTAAATAGTTGCAACCATTAAGGAGATCAAGCATTATTTTTTAAAAGGATGCATTTACTTTGTCGAATTGCTCTAAAATATCGTATCAAAGTGTACACA
The DNA here is from genome assembly GCA_963931845.1 of Maratus michaelseni. NCBI lineage: Eukaryota > Metazoa > Arthropoda > Arachnida > Araneae > Salticidae > Maratus > Maratus michaelseni. The sequence goes on from OZ007600.1 coordinate 81,765,326, forward strand.
TTTAAATTTGGAAAACTTCTTTAATAGGGATTTTTCCTCTCTTCTAGTATCAAGTTTCTCTTCACAGTTGGTACTTATATGACTTATACGTTCTAAACCACACAAAATATTGTCGTAATTTAAATAAGTGCTTTTACTCATTCGTAACGGCAGCATCATCGTGTTCTGCACAATTTTTTCAGGTTTACGAGTTTCTCATTGAGAGTTGGTTCTAAGTGCTGTGAGAGTGTGCCCATTTACCTGACGAACTACAGAGATACACGGACAGTTTTTGCAAATATGAAAAGAAATGTGAGCATTTTTTTAAAACAATTTAACCCATACGCATAGAGTTTTAGTAAAAGGTACAAAAGAAAAATGCATGGATAAGAAAAAAAAGAATAGTGTGTAAAGCTATTTAAATAATGAAATTCATAAGAAATCAACTAAATTAAATTAATAAGGTAACAAGATGACGATAAAATAATTCACAAACAATCGAACTAACATGACACATTTTTTTTTTCCCCAAGCCATTAAAAATATACAGTTAAAAAATGTTTTTCTTCAAGTAAAATTTTCTCATTCTCAAGCTGAAATAAAAGCATTTATTCACTTTGGGTCACGTACACATGCTGCTTAATGTGCTGAGAATCCTCGATCATTCCCACCAGTTATTTTTAATTGTATACTTTACCTCATTTAATCTTAGCATTTCTGCGATTCAATTAGGTGAAAAATTCTGTTTTGATAAACAGATGGCAAAAGATTAAAATTTCTGTAAAGGACTCTCATCAAAGGGGTTAAAGATGAAGGAAAAATAAAACAATTGCATTTTCTAAAATCTTCTTATGATCTATACTAAAAAAAGAAAGTTTCGCTCTGTCTATGTGTGCGTGTATGTGTGTTTCTGTCTGTGTGCGATGGCTAGCGAAATCTATCACACGTAGAAGTCTGAAAATTCGGGCAAGAATAGTCCAAGACCGGTCTTGGTGTACCTGGGGCTCAGATTTTTAATTTTTTAAGGTCCGATCTCCCTGGGCCCTTTTAAGTTTCTATGCCCTAAATTGGTAATAACTTTTCCCCTTTTAGTCAGATTTTCTTCGTTTTCGAGACCCATTCTCCATTTTATAATTCCAAATTTTCTGCATTTCAGTTAATACACTGGCGCCCTGGAGTCTGGTCTGGGGTCCCTTGGACTTTTTGGACGGCATGCATTTTTCAGCCCCTAATTATGTGTCCTCTCACTGCTTAACTTTTAAAAAGTTGAGCCTAGGACTCCTCTGCCTGTATCAACACCTTCATATTTTTATTGGTACCGTAGCGCCCTTTTTTAAGCATCCTCCCCTTTTTTTTTTTGCTAATTAAAAAAAAATTTAATTGTAATGATTAATTCTCATCCTATGCTTAATTCCGACTAATTGAAGATGTAAAGCACTAAATAACAAGACCTTTTAACATGCTTTCATGTTAGGGCCCTGCTCTCAACTATTAGTTGGATCTTTTTGGGCTCTGTATTATAGCTCTCTTAAAAATGGCACAATTCACTTTTTTTCCCTAACAACTTCTTAAGTCCTTTGACTTTTTGCACAAATATATTCTATTGAATACATATTTCGCATTAATTTTTGAATTTTGAAAGGTTTAATTTTAACAAATAAATAATATATGTAATCTCTAAAAGAATAATATTATATATCGAGAATGTTGTATTTATGTTTTGGCAAAGGAGGTCTGGAAAATGGATGTGGGAAAAAAATGTATCTAATAGTACAATATAATAGCTTGCAACCGCTTTTTGAATCCAAAGCACAAGCCACATGCTATTTTGAGAATGTATTTTTTCGTCACAAAAATTTTCAATATGTGTATACATATTTTTTTTACAAAACAGAAGACAAACGTGGTTGATTGTATAAATTTGGCGCCCCTTAAATTTCCGTGCCTGGGGCAACCGCCCCCTTCGTCCTCCGTTTCGCATGGCTCTGATAACGGGTCCCAGACAGATCAGCTAGTACTCAAATAAAAGCTTACGAAAAACATACCCTTCTATTCTATGTTTTTTTGCATAGATTTTGTGCAGGAGAGGAAACGATATAAAGGCGATTTCACTATGGTCACTTGCGCACTGTTGAAAGGTACTTACTGGCCAATGTCCTTTAGAAGTGTAGATGTCACACAGTAGGGAGTCGGTCCTGTGCTCAATAGTAATTTCTTGGAAAACTTATGCTAAGTACACGTGTTTTTGAGATTGCAAAGTAGAAAAGGGAAATAGAATAAAGGTGTTTTTCTTCGTTTGTCTCAGGGAAAGAGGGTAAAAATACGAAAAGGATAGCAACAGTTATATCGGATTTTCAAAGCTTTAGAATTAGAAAAAAGAAGACTTGGAGGACTAAGTGAACTTTTTCTCGCCATTTCTATGTACTATTACCCTTTTTTTTTTTGTAAATTAAGTCATTTTAAAAACGTAACTTTGATACAACTTAAGCCACTGATGAGGGCCCCCTGGCAGGTTGGGGCCCGGGGCTGCAGCCCCCATAGCCCCCCCCCCTCTTAATCCGGCTATGATCACATCCAAAACTAAACTATACAAAAAAATAAGTATAAAGGTAAATATATATATAAGCATTCAATGTTTATCTTAAAAATTACTCATAATTTCATAACTGCAATTCATGTTTTAAAAAAAAATCTGTTCAGTAAGTTAATTTGGTGCGGGCCCTGATAATGGAAAATTCAGGGATTTGATTTATGCTTGGTTGAAAGTGCGAACTACCGAATTTATTTTTAAAAATCTATTATTTTTGCTGTTTCTTTTTTACGATATGGTAACAGCAGATTAAAAAAAAAAAAAAAAAAAAAAGAGCATAATTTAAACTGTCTATTTGCGATTTCTAAATTGCTTTCTTAATATATAATCATAATTTACTTAACATTAAGATATTAACTGATTATAGTGCATCTAGTAAAAAAAAAAAAAAAAAAAAGAAATATATATATATATATATATATGACAATTTTTTACTTTCTTTTTTGTTCTTTTGTGTTTAAAATTTTTCATTATTCTAGTTTCACGGGCCGTTGGAATATTTTAACGAACACGGTTCGGCGCAGAATTAACTCCATTGTTCTTTTAACTCGCATAAAATTGTATACCATAAAGGATATTTGGAAATTTATCATTAACATTATAGTTGTAATTATCATTTTAATGTCCAGGGAAAAAAGAAGTTTAAAATTAATTTATAAGTTAAGTTTGAGAAATATTAAAAATGTTGTATTGTTATCTAAAACACACCTGTGTATATAATTTTTATAATTGTAGCATATAAGAAAGAGTGAAAAATATAAAATTTCTATATCACCAGTGGCTGGAATAGGCAAAAACTTGCACAAAATCAAGTTGTAAACTATAAATGAAAGGTCCGACGAAATATATTCAGAGACCAAAATCATATGAAAATTGTAGTGCCATAATGAACGTATTTATTTATTTCCATGACACTTACAGTTGAAAGAACTGTCATTGGTGACTGGGAAAAACCTTGTAATACAAAAAACTTAAATTATTAAATGTGAGAAACAAATGTTTTCTTGAATATATCGGCACTTTTTAACAATTTTGAACATGACTGATCTCTTCCCCTGACACATTTATTACTAAAATTAAAGTTTAAAACTTACGTAATATAGTTGTAAACATTAGCTTTTTGCAGATAAATTATAACTATTTTACTTGTGGTGATTTGTCAAAGAACAAAATACATTTGAAGATTTGTTCAAAAATAATAAAAATGTATAATAATAATAAATAATAATTAAAATAATAAGTGTAAATAATATTTAAAAAAAAAAACTACAAAATTTGGTAACAAGATTATCAGCCAGAAGTAAATGTTAGAGTTTGAACAAATATAGGTTATGGGCTATAATGAAATCTCAAAAACTTCTCATTTTGTTAGAAATGCTAATGAAAAAATTCCAAAATTTCTCAGCTGTCTATTCTGAACACATTATTTAAAAGTATAAATATATTTTCATGACAAACTTCATTATGAACATTTACATTAATGTGGTATAAAGAATATTTCTAAACATTTTTTGAACATTTTAATGCCAAATACATTTTAAATGAAAATTTTATAACAAGCTTCCAAAACTTAAACCTCACACTTAAAAAATATTTTTATCTACATTCTTTATAACTAAATTCATTTAATATATTTTTAACATCAATGATACAGCTGAATACAGTTCAGAAACACAATTCCATTATATAGAGAAAAAAAGAAAAATTGACAAGAATAAATGACAGATAAATAAATGAACAGCATGGCTGTCATTCATAAGCTCATGACAAAAACAAATGTTCCATTGAAGTATGAATTGATGCAACACACCTGTTACTATTTTAAGCTGAAAACACACAACTGAAGAAGAGAAGGTTATAAGCTGAAAGAGTATAGGTAATTTTTTTTTTTTTTTTTTGAAAGTTTAACAGCTTGCTCTTTGGGAGATTTTAGTTTAAAGAGAAATTTAAAATAAGCGAATTAGATGCTATTGTCCTTTTAACTTCAGAATTAGTTACAAAAATATTAATATAGAAAAAATTAAAATTTTCTTTCTAAATTAAAGATTGCTTACAGAATTACATTTGTGCTTTTATATATCCTTCTTTAGTAGTAAATGAGATTTTTTCAATGTCTTTAATGTAACATAAAATACTATTACTTACAACTATTGCAAAGCTACACTATAGACATTTTTGCATAAATGCATTGGTTTATAAAATCAAGCTTTGTTTTCATAAATGATCTTAGCTGTTACGAAACTGACTAAATCTTAAAGTTAACAAGAACGAAAAATTATGCATCAAGTCTAGATTATGTACACTTTCCAACACTTCCAAAATAATTTTACAAATATTTACCATTTAATAATGTGAAAGATATCTAAGTAAACAGTTTGGAAAACGCATAACACATTTAAAATGTAATTTCAGGAATTACCAGAAATATTCTGAAAAATATCAGAATTCTTTTGTGCAGCCCTGTATATTACCTATAGATTTGTATGCATACTACATATAATGCTAAATTTTAGTTCAGTTAGGAAACGTGTACCATAGTTTAAAATTCTCTTTGGAATTTCCGTCAATAAACAGAAATGTACTCAAGAACTTTTGTGCTGCCTGTATACGATACCATAGGTGCCAACCTCTCATTAATATTCTGTAATATGCGGGTTAATTTGACCCAGGTTTAACACGTTTCGCACCAGAAAAAAAAAAAAATTAAATTAAATAAATTCCACATAGAAACCCGAAATTGAGGAAATAACGATTCATCCAATAATTTTTCTGGTTTGAAGCATTGTTAAACTGGATCAAATTAACCCACATATTACGGAATATTAATGAGAGGTTGGCACCTATGCGATACATACAATTTATACACACCAAATAGAAAAAATGAGTTAAATTTACAAACTCGTTCAGCAACTGAAAACACTCCTAGCAATTATTGCTGAGACAGTAATGAATTCTTTTGAGTGTCCCTGTAAAGAACGATGAATGCTATACACACAATATTATATTGTAAGTCTCTTGTAATGCACCTTAGTGACATATATCAATTTTAAATTGTTTTGAATGTCCCTGTAAAAAAACTATAAGCACACTTCATATTCAATAAATAAAAGAGAATAAATAATATAAAATTATTAACTCAAATACCGAACACACCATAGTAAACCTCAATAACATTTATTAATTGCATGACAATCCTAATATATTTACGAGAGTTAAGAGTGCAGACAGACAGATCGAATTCATAAACACTTTTCAACTATGTTGGAAAGTGTTAAAAAGAGTCATGCTAACTAAGCTTAGAATTTACGAAGTTTAGTTTTTGATTGTTGTACCAGTGGGACAAAAAGAGTAAACAAAGTGATAAATAATAAATTTAAAGGGCTTCTCTTAAAGTAAAAAAAGGAGAGGCAGTGGATTATTATTTTTTTTTTATGAGTTTGTTAAACCAATACAAATGACAAACTAAAATAAATTGTCCCAGCTCAGTTGGACAAGTATGTTGATTTCTTTCTTATCTGATGTACATACATTTCACAAATTGACTATTACAAAGTAAAACAACATTTGCTACATAAAATTCACTTCCAAATTGAAAAGGTCAGTATTTCGGCAAGAAAAAAAGGCCAAAATGAAGCATTTATTAAAAATTAATATGACGACACAGTTGTAAGATATGATGACACTACGTTAAAATCAATTTCCGGTATTCAAATGAGTTTTGAACCCAAACCATTCAATGAAAATGAACAAAATTATTTTAGTATGTTTCACATATCAAAGCAAAAACTCCTAAAAACTTTATTGAAATCTAAGAAATTCAACATGTATTATTAATGAACTGAAATATAGACATATTGAACGTAATGTTATGTGGATTTTCAAAGAGCTGTCATTTTCAAAAGGATTACTCAATCTTCTTTATTAACAAATTCATCCAAGATATTTGCAAAATCAATACACTGTCCCAATTTCGGTTGAATTTGTTCAGTATTTCAGATGTTATCATGACAAGTTTTGCATAATATATAGATATAAATAAAATTACTGCAATAGGTTGATTTCTAAAGAAATCAATCTAAAAGGAATTAACAAGCTTTTAAACAAGTAGATCACAAATATACATATAGATATATACAGGGTTCTTTCTGCCAATCGCCAGATAATGAAAAAATGCTTAATTTGGCAAGGAAAGGAGCAGTCGAAATTGCCAAATTGAGAGAGCTGAATATTTTTTCCCCTTTTAAATTCCGTCAATCCTGTGTATAAGGGATACTATCACTCATGTTGCTGAACGATCACATTCAATCCAACCACAGTATTTGTGGTGATAAACTTCAGCACACATTTCGGCAGATTTCCACGTTTTAAAAAAGTTCAAGGAAATCTCTCCTCTCAAAACTTTCCTGCAACAAAGTATAAACCTTTAATTAAAAAAAAAAATTAAACTCTTTATGCCTTATCAATTTTTTACTTTATTGTAGCAATAAATAAACATAGTCATTCGGCATTTTGTTTACATCAACCAACCTCTCTGCAGGGTGGTTTCTTGGTGGCATGTCACAATCAGGTATCGTATGCAGCATTTTTCTTTTGCGATCGCATTTGCAAACGTTCTAAATTTCTTTTAAGTTAAAATATATTTTAAATGTATTTAAAAAGGTTAAAACATTCTTTAAAGTCATTTTTATATGTTTATAATGTTTTACTAAATTTATAGTAATATTTAATGTATGCAAGTTAAAGAGTAAAACGTTAATTCTTGTCTCGCATATGCTAATCACATAGTCGCATGCCTGGCAAGCCGTAGTCGCAGGCTGACGTGGCTCTTCTATCAGTTTAAAAAGGTGGTAAATTTCACTTTTGGGTATAGCTGATGAGGTAGTTCCAGTAACTTGTATGGTGAAGTATGTTTTCAAGGAATTAAGTTCCAAAATAATTTAATTTTACAGAATTATAAGCTGACAATATCTCCATGAAGTCACAAGTTATTTATTTAAATAAGGATGGATCTAGTAGAATTTATATAAGGAATCTCGACATTTAATAATGACGTGTGGAACTCAAGTAATCAACTTTCGATCATCAAGATAATATAATTTTGTTGTAAAAGCTCTCATCTTAATAAATCGAGGTTTTTCTGGAAATTGTCTTTTATGCAAGTACATTTAAATATAACTCTATTACACCATTTTTCACGTTAGCATTCTTAAATTTATGTGCATATTGTGTATGTTGAACACTTCAATTTTTAAGACAGTCACCATTCTGAACTTAAGCATATTTATTCAGTATATGAATAGTGTGGTATGGCCCAGTATTCTAGTTTGAGCTGGTGAGCCAACCAACCATTTTAACTCCACACTCTGCTTTATTTCTGCTTCCGAAGCAAGTGGTAGTGGTACGAGGCCACACCCCCCCTCCTGTAAACTCACAAAATCTGCCAAACTCATTTACTCCATAAAAAAAGTCTCTGCACACTTTTAAATAACTTGTGTTTTCGTTGCATATAAAGGAAATTCCACCAGCCAGTTGTTGTGACGAAAAGTGATGTCACAGTGAAGATTTTTTTCCTGCATAGAAGGAGAGGTTTATCATGATGTCATGGTAATTAGAGTTTCACCAATGCCGGAGGTCTCCTTGTGGGGTCTAGCGGTAAGATGGAAGCTATACCTCTCAGCTCAGTTCATTGTAGTAGATGACATTGAAACTTCAAAACGTAAGATGGGTGAAGAAGAATCTGCATGTTTGATATTAAGCGGTGGATTTTTGGATTTATTCTGAAAACCGAGCAAAGTAACTTTTACATGGGAAACTATGCTGGTTTCTGAGCTGTATACAGGGGGGTTTTAGTGAGATATTGTGGATTTCTCACAATATACGTACATATATACACACACATATATAAAAGATAAGAGTAAACAATTCATTTTTTCAATCCATTTTTTTTAAGTGTGTTTTTCCTTTATAAATAAAGACTCATAACAAAGTTATTAAAATAATTTTGTAAATTAAGGAAGTCTTACAGAATGACCAAGGCTGGGAAAATAATTATTACAAGTTATATAAATTATCTAAGTGAGGCCATACTAATGGGTAATTGAAAACATTTAAAAAAATTTTTAGAAACAAACAAAAAAAATATATATGAACACTGATTACTATAACATATTTTTAAATTTGTGCAAAGTCTTTGTTTATTAACTTGTTAGTATTTAGCATTTAACATTAAAATTTTAATGAAAGCCACACTAATAACAGCAAAATTTTTATTAAAAGGAAGTTTCAATATTAAGAGTTAAGTGCAGGAGTAAATATTAACAAATGATATTGCAATTGAAAAATTCGATAAGAAATGCAAACATTAGTGGTTAGGCAGACAGATACATTGAAATCCAGCATAATGAAAAGGTAAAAAGATGAAACTTCTTTACAATTTTTAACATTTAAGAGGGTTTGATCAAAGAAAGGAAGAAAAAAAAAACATACTTCTCTAACTCTGATCCATCAATAGTTGCAAGTTGAACTAATGATGAAGAAATTTTTTTGTAAGTATCGGCAACACCTAAAAATTGACAAAGTAAAATGAAAATGAAATTTCACAAAAACCCTAAGTGACAATTTATTTTTCTTCAATATCAAATAATTCAAGCTTACTTTTATGGGTTTGAGTCATTCTATCAGATTTATAGGTAGCACTCTTAATATGATTGTAGTAATCAATTAAGAAAGTTCTTTCATTTTCAAAAAATTCATCCACATCCTACACAAAATTGAAAATGCACAATTATGATAATCAATACTTATTTAAAACTCATAAGAATGCTGAAATACAAATGATATATATATATATATATATATATATATATATATATATATATATATATATATGCATTAATGATATAAATTGCACTTAAATAAAATAATTGAAGAGCAACAAATTAAACAACAGACAGATTTTAGTTTAGTGCCAAAGTGGTTAATCTGATCTTATGACTAATTTTCCATAATATGAAAATTTTTTTGTCACCAGAGCTCAAGCCCGATACAAAAAACAGTAGAAAATTTTTAACATTTTAAAAGTGTTTCAAGATTAACTTTCTTCTTTAAAAATCTTTTCTTACATAGAAATAAATATTACTCCTAAATATTCCTTCATGACAATGTTTTGCACTTTTTATGTCCCTGAAAATCGGCTTAAATTAGCAAATTTTTAGTTTATATCGAACGGCTGGCAGAAACTTGCAAAATTCCTATTCTTTTAAAATATCATTAAACAACTATGACAGAAAGACAGGAGTTCTATGTTCCATTAATTCTGGAAAAGGACTTCAAACAGAAAATGAGGACAGACAAGGGGTATCTCAGTTTTTTTATATTATAACATTGACCATTGGCTTTAGAATCAGATAATATATTTCTCCTTATATCCTACTAATAACAATTCAACTAACCTTCCAAAGTTTTTCAAAGGATTGTAAAACACTAAGAAACTTGAGGCTACATTCTTGTTCCTTGTTACGTCAAGTCAGTAAATTTCTATTAATTTAATTATTTTAAAATCAATATTTTAATTATTCCAAATTTAAATTATTTAATATTTTGAATTTCAAAAATGTTAATCATAATTTTCTCATTTGAAAAATTCCTTTCTTAAATATTATTATAATCTTAATTATTACATTTTAAATTCCCCATCTCAATGTAAAATTACTGTTCTTAAATATTATCCAAATACTAAATATTAATTTTCATATCCTTTTCTCTTATTTATATATTTACTAGCGGCCCTCCCTCGCTTTGTTTCTGGTTAACCTTGAAAACCTTCATCTCTTTATGTTTTCTGTAGACCTTTTTAATGTGTACAATAATTAGTACATTATTTTGATAAATCTTGTAGGGTTCAGCCTGCGTTTGCAATGTATAAGCGGAAAAAATGAAATTATTTACGACATCACATTAAAAACCTCAAAAATAACAGTATTTCTCCACTATTTAATGGATATACATATAAACCTTCCTCTTGAATCACTCTATCTATTAAAAAAAAACCGCATCAAAATCCGTTGCGTAGTTTTAAAGATTTAAGCGTACATAGGGATATAGGGACAGAAAAAGCGACTGTTTTATACTATGTAGTGATTTATCTGAAATTACAAAGTAAACATATGGTTATTATACATATAAACCTTCCTCTTGAATCACTCTATCTATTAAAAAAAACCGCATCAAAATCCGTTGCGTAGTTTTAAAGATTTAAGCGTACATAGGGATATAGGGACAGAAAAAGCGACTTTGTTTTATACTATGTAGTGATAGTGATTTATCTGAAATTACAAAGCAAAACATATGGTTATTATACATATACCTTCCTCTTGAATCACTCTATCTATTAAAAAAAACCGCATCAAAATCCATTGCGTAGTTTTAAAGATTTAAGCGTACATAGGGATATAGGGACAGAAAAAGCGACTGTTTTATACTATGTAGTGAAAACTTAACATCAGCTTATTCAAATATTTTCCTTTTCTCTTCTTCAAAAGGGACACTCTTTTTAGGAGCAAGTTTGCTATCAGTGTGGGGTCATTGCACTTCTGCGCTCTCCCCACTGAAGGTATGCAATTAACATTCTTTCCATCGATTCCAATTCTCTTCACTGTTGTCAACCGCGGAAAATACAATTTTGATGGTCTTTTGTTATTGACTGCAAGTTCGAAGTTTGAAAACGGGGTAACATCCCTAGCTCTCTTGCTGTTTGCTTCTTCATCATGAAGGACGTGCAATAATTGCACTTGTGCATGAGGGATTTGACCACTGAGATTGAGAAATCTGTCAACTTTATGGTCATCTCCTATTTATATCATATTAAAATTAATATGAATCACTTATTTAAAATTAACTTATTCATAGCATTTTATTGTAAAGAATTCATATGGAGTTGTACAGGCTGATGTCTTCAGGGGTTATACAGGAGATATACTTCATGCTGGCTGAAGGAGTTTCACCAATATAAGAGGATCTATTGTTCCTCACTGAGTTGTGAATGATCGGTGCTTCTTCTAGATTGTTGCTACAAAACAGAATAAATATTTTAATTCATAAAAAAAAAAGGGAGGAAGGGGGGAAAATTAAGTGCACTTAACTAATATTACTGTTTTTTAAACAGTGCATCAATAACAAGAATATAAGTTACAATCAGAGTATAATGAATAATTTAATAAATACAAATAAACTTTTATTAAATAGGAATTTCAGTTGCAATTGTGAACACACTATTTATCAATTTAATAAATTGAGAATATTATTTAGATAGATGAATTTTCTGTGAATATAAGTCCACTAGGTCACTAAAAGGGTTCATTTTATAGGAATACAGTTCAATGAATCTATTCCTCATGCATTGAATCTTCAAGTTTCAAAATAATGCATAATTGTAAGAAAAGTTTGCTTAACATTTCATGAGATTTAGAACTACGTAAAATGTTCAAAAATAATTAAGTTACGTACTTTCAGATTTCAAAACTATCTTTTTAACGGAAATTATTCTTTGAGCAAACGAAACTTAATTACGTGACATTAGACATTATCATCCAGTATAACCACTCTTGTTGAAGACATCCAAAAATCAATGCATATCACTAGACATTATTATCGAAATTATTGTTTTGTAGCAACAATCTAGAAGAAGCACTGATCATTCACAACTCAGTGAGGAACAATAAATCCTCTTATATTGGTGAAACTCCTTCAGCCAGCATGAAGCATATCTTCTGTATAACCCCTGAAGGCATCAGCCTGCACAACTCCATATGGATTCTTTACAATAAAATGCTATGAATAAGTTAATTTTAAATAAGTGATTCATATTAATTTTAATATGATATAAATAGGAGATGACCATAAAGTTGAGACAGATTTCTCCATCTCAATGGTCAAATCCCTCATGCAGGAGCACAATTCTTGCGTGTCCTACATGATGAAGAAGCAAACGGCAAGAGAACTAGGGATGCTACCCCGTTTTCAAACTTCGAGCACACAGTCAAGAATCTCTAACTGCGAAACGAACCAACCAAAAAGCTCTTGGCCAATAGCAGTGAATATGCTTGAACTCCCACCTCCAGCCTAAAAACGAAAGACTGCCAAAACAAATTGTATTTTCTGTGGTTGGCAACGATGAAGAGAATTGGAATCGATGGAAAGAATATTAATCGCATACCTTCAGCAGGTGAGAGCACAGAAGTGCAATGACCCCACACTGATAGCGAACTTGCCCCTAAAAAGAGTGTCCCTTTGAAGAAGAGAAAAGGAAGATATTTGAATAAGCTGATGTTAAGTTTTAAATGAATAAATAAGAAAAGGATATGAAAATTAATATTTAGTATTTGAATAATATTTAAAAAAAGTAATTTTACATTGAGATGGGGAATTTAAAATGTAATAATTAAGATTATAATAATATTTAAGACAGGAATTTTTAAAATGAGAAAATTATGATTGACATTTGAAATTCAAAATATTAAATGATTTAAATTTGGAATAATTAAAATATCGATTTTAAAATAATTAAAATTAATAGAAATTTACTGATGTGATGTAGCGTTCGTCAAATGCAAATTTTTTCCTTTTTTCATTGTGAATAAATAAAATTTTCACTTTGAGCCTGAGCTTGAAGACTGGAATAAAAATTGAGCTGGGCTTGGTCTGAGCACGGCTCATCTGTAGTGTCAGCTTGTATAAACATCTTTGAATAATCCTCAAGCAACAAATTTAATAAGTAGGGTCAAAATTATTCCTCTCTTGACACACATTTTTCTGTGCTGCCATCGCTGACTTCATTCGTAGCACACACCAACACGATTATTATTCTTAATTAATTTTGTGGAAATTGGAGATTTTTTTTTTTTTTTTAAATAGAAAAGTGTAAATACATGAATCTGCAGAAGAGTAGCTTTCTTGAATACATGTTAGAAAAAAATTAGTTTTAATACACAGCTTTTTGTAAATTTTTCAAGTCACTCAACAATACAAGTTCAGAAAGTCTACATTTAGTTTAACATCATTCTACATCCAATTTAGAATGATTTATATTTTTATTATTTATATATCTATACTAATATTGTAAAGAAGTAATGATCGTTTGTTTGTAAGAGATAATCTCTGGAACTACCAAGCAGATTTAAAAAATAATGGTGGCAAAATGCCAGTGACAATCTCTGCTTCAAAATAGGCTATATTTTATGTCAGTACAACTTCCAAGGGGTACACGTGCAGGAGCAAAAAACCTTCTAAAATTGAGATTTTGTGATAATGTTGGGGCTAGAAATTCGAAATTTGGTGCTGTTGTTTACTTTAAAGATGCAACTACTTGCTATGATCAGTTCCTAAAAATATTTGAAATTAAAGAGTGAATAAGCAAAAAAAATTCAAAATTACGATTTATTTGGAATTGTTAGGGCTTGAAACTTAAAATTTGGCACAGCTTTTACTTTAGAGACGTAAATATTCGTTTAGAACAGTTTTCCCAATAAATTTGAAATTTAAAAGGCTTCAGAAGCAAAAAATGTTCTAAAATCGAGATTTGTTTGACACAGTTTGTATAGAAGCCTGGTGGTTATTTTTAAGATGTAAATGCTTGCTAAGAACAGAGTCTAAAAAATTTGAAATTTAAAAAGGGTAAAGTGTGGAAAACGTTCTAAATTAGAATTTATTCGAATTAGAAACTATAAATTTTGTATATTGGTTACTTGCAGGGTAGCTGATGCAGGGTATATAAAAAGTTGATTAAAAGTTCTAAATTTAAAAAAGGTGTGAAATGAGCAGAAAGTATTCTAAATTATAGTTTATTTAGACTTGTTAGGGATAGAAACTTAAAATTTGAAGTCTTATTTTTGAGACATAAATGTTCGCAAAGAACAGTTTTACAAAATTCTAAATTAAAAAAAGGTGCAGATCTAAAATTGTGATTTTTGTGATACTGCTGGGCTAAAAATTTAAATTTGTCATGGTGGTTATTTTTAATATTTAAGTTTTCGCTAAGGATGATTTAAAAAAAAAAAAAAAAAAAAAAAAAAACATTTTTTTTGAAATTTAAAAGGGTGAAATGAGCTGGAAACATTCTAAAAACCTTCAACACTTATGATTTATCTGAAATTGTTAGGTATAGAAACTTGAAATTTGATATAGTTATATACAGTTATGTAAGGATGCAAATGCATGCATAGAAGTTTTAAACATTTAGAAATTTTAAAGTGTGAAGGAACAAAAAAAACATTTTAAAATTGTGATTTCTGTGATATAGTTGTTATAGAAGCTTGGAATTTGGCATGGTGGTAACTTTTAAGATGTAAATGCTCGCTAAGAACAGTTTCTAAAAAAAAAAAAAAAAAAATTAAATTTGGAATTGATTTTAGTTTTTCTCATGGGAAATGATTTTAGTTCTTCTCATTAATTTAAGTCTCATGTTCACCTAATGCAGTATTAGAGTGACGTTAACTCAAAATGTCTTAATTAGTAATTTTTGAATTATCCGTAGCAGTTTATTTCCTCTAATCTAAAGCAGTTTATTAAACTGCTAAGTTTAACTAAGCAGTTTATTTCCTCTTTCTAGGTATACAAATATCACTTGGCATATTTCAACAATATTGTGAGCAAAGCCATGGGTTTTGCTAGTAAAATATAATTTATCTATCTAGTATATATAAAATTTTGACATCATATTTGAATTTTTTGGTACAATTTACATTTGGATGCTAAGCAGAAGCAGGAAATCATCAAGTCAAGTAGTTTAGGAATTATGCAGGTTTAAAGTTTGGAACTCCTAATGTTAAATTAATTATTATTTATTTATTTATTTATGTTTTTTTTGCATAAAACATAATGCCATGTAGATTAAAAAAAAAAAAAAAAAAAAAAAAAAAAAAAGGAATAACCCAGAAACAACTTGGAAGAATGAGATGTATTTGGGGATTTCTATGTTTAAATCTTCTAGGACTGTTTCTGTTAGATTACAATTAATATTTTTCTTAAAAAAAAAAAAAAAAAAAAAAAAATTGTAACAATTTTTTTTTTTAAACAACTATTTCTAGAAGCTTTAAGTATGAAAATTGCAGCTCATTCTGCCAAGAAGTTTGAGTTATGTTTTAACCTGCTTTGCAATCTCTTTTGCAATGACTAAAAAATAATTTAAGATTAGGAGTTCCAAACTTGCATAATTTGTAAACTACTTGATTGAATGACTTTCTATTTGGCATCAACAGCTAAAATTTGGCAAAAAATCCAAATACGATGTAAAAACTAGATGTTAGTATTGAAAAATTTCTAATTTGGTACAATTTCTATATGTAGATGCCTCTTAAGAAAAATTTAAGTATAGCATTAATTAGTAGACATTATTACAAATCAATTGGTACTCGTCACATTTTTATATGATGATTTGCAGCAGAGTTGTAAATGGTAATAATACTAAATTTGAAATTAAATTTTAATAAAAATTTTAGTTGTAGTGAGTATACACTTGCATGAAATTAAGAACTTAGATTCAAGAAAGCTGGAATCAAAGGAAAAATTTCTGAACATTCTTATCAAGACAAAGATTAAGCTGAATGACACTCAAGGCAATCTAGAACAATTTAAAAATTAAAATCATAAACAAGACAAAATTAACTTGCACTGTACATAATTGTTCAAAGTCAAATTTATAACCATGTTACTATAACATTTAATAATTAAAATTGTTTTTAAAATAAAAACCTCAATATTTCCATGTGTTACTCTATATTTGTTCCCTATAGGAAATCTAATTCTAAATTTTGATTAGAAAAAAAAAAAATATATATATATTGGGATAAAACTTCAAGAAAATTTTAAAATCAACAAACTTAAAATAAATAGAAAAGTAAATACTAACTTTCTGAGTAGATGACAGTAGTAGATCATCAGCACTTTTGCTTAAATTGCTGAATAAATCTGCTAGAATTTCCTTTTTATTTTTACCACGAACATTTAACTAAAAAGAAAGTAAAATATGACAAAACAGATGAATATGAAATACAGTCAAAATATCTCACACTTTTCACATTAATCATTAGTGGCTACATTTAGTAAAATTTAAACAACACAGAAAAATGTCTTGCTTATAAAATGTAGGGATGCAATGGATATCTTGCAAACACACTGCATCCAACTCATCCAGCAAATATGTCAGATGATTGGCAGGTAGGCATACATTATGATATTAGATGTACACTACGATTATCAGCCAGAATATCCATACTGAAATTATATATTGAGAAACAAAATATAAAGATATAAAACAATAGGAAAATTAGGAAATGTATTTTATTTTTCAACTAAAGCTTTATTTTAGTGGAGCTTTCGAAAATTTCATTTATGATACACTTTATAAAACACAATATTACATATAAAGATTGCTTAAAATACATTTGTTTTGTATCTATCTGTTTTGTATTGTACACTTTAAAATCTCGTAAAACTCTAAAACTAATTGATCAATTTTAAAAAATCTTAGGATGATTGAAAGGTCTAATCTATACATATATATATAAAATTGGAGAGTTTATGATTTTCAGAAAAACAACTCTTTCTAAGTTCATTAGATTATTTAAACACAATCAAAAATGATATTTAAATTTTTTTGTAAGTCTGTCCAGAATAGGTTCAGAAACTGTTGCATATCAAACAGTAAATTTATCAGGAGCAGATAGAAAATGCTTCTAGCTACAATCTGTAAGTTGTCGCATTCCAATACTTAAATTAGTTTGAGAAAACAAAAAACGAGAGAATCAATCATCAATCCTTCAATACTCAGAAACTCAAGATCAATTTTTAGGAATTTTATGGAGATTGAAAAGGTGTAATTAAGATTTATAAATAATTCTAACTACAATCTGCAGTTTGTCATATTCCAATATCTAAAATAGTTTTTGAGAAGACAGGAAAAAACTATGAGAATATCAATCATTCAATACTCAAAAAGTCTAGAGCTAATTAATCAATTTTAAGGAATCTTATGGTGATTGAAAGGTCTAATTAAGATTTAAAAATAATTACATTTTTAGCTTACAACTTTATATATTTTAATTTAAAAACTGGATTGGTAAGTATAAGGACCCAATATCCCAATATATAAGGAATCTTTGAACCTAACATTCCATAATCTGGTCTCTTGCATCACTGATAAGCAAATAAATTAATATCAATGAAAAAACAAATCTGGTTACAACAATGAATTTAATTTTACTCCAAACCATGTTATATAAAATATGCCAATTGGCTGTGGACTTGATTGCGGAAGATGTATAAATGATAAATTTTAAGTCAACACAATTTTTAGTTTACAATATTTATTTTCATTTAAAACTGGATTAGTAAATGAAAATAGTTAATATTTAATTACCGTGTCCACAGCACAGGTTGACATCAATGGTAAGCAAGGAAATAATCATCTAGGATGCCATGAAAGGTTTGCATCATAAAAAATACAAAGCCCAGTTTCAACACATTTAATTTTGTATCAAACCACTCTTTCCAAAATATGTCAATTGGTAGTAGACACAGTTATGGAAGATTTATAAATGTTAATTTTATATCAACTTTTAGCTTAGAATTTATTCATTTTAATTTTAAAATTGAAATAAATATAAAAAGCTATATTCTGAAATCATATTTACAGCCAAAGTTAGCGTCAATGATAAGCAAAGAAATTATCATCTAGTATACTTTCAATGAATGAAAGTAGACCATGCTGTTCAGAATCTGTTATATTAAAAATCTGATGAGTATGTTTGCATTTAACCATTCCTACTAGAATATGGATCGATGTGCAAAGAAACTAATGTCAGTTATTCACATGGATCCAACAATGTCATAATAACTCTGGGAGTTATGAAACTTAATTTTTGAGATATTTAATTATTTTTGTAAATTTTTGTGACATTTCTGTAATGATGGCAGCAAAATTACTCCATTCCTAGTAGGAAAGACAATGAAAATTAATTTTTGTTGCCATTTTCCATCACTGCCACACCATTAACACCATAGTCGTCAAGTGTAATAGTTGGTGCCAAATTAAACATTTGGAAAAAATTAACGTCGTTGGTGCCAAAGTGGTCATTTAAAAAATATAACATTTCAAAATTACAGACTTTCACAAACTATTTTACTATATCAATACAAATATACTTAAAATTGAAAAAATAAAAGAAAAATTATACAGTAAATTTTTACTCAATTTAAACTGCATGCATGGCATTGTAAATGCCTCTTAACATTGCAGTAAACATTTCATTTTTTGGAAAAAGATGTTGCTACATGAACTCTATGGATAGGGCTGTAAATAATGACGAACAATACTACACTGACCTTTATTACGTCATTTTGAAATGTCCCGTAATATCTTAATAGATTGGGTATGACATTCAGTGTTAGGAGTTAGGACCAACAAAATTATATTTGCGATTTACTGTGAAATGGTCATAGCCAGCATCTCGGAACAGAAAAAAACTTTCTTTAGATATAATTCCATAGCCCTGACACAATTTCATCGCATCTTTCTTATCATTAGGTAACTACCAAATAGTAAAATCCACTTCAGTGCACCGAAAAATGTAAGTTATAATTTAATAAAAAATATTATAGATTTAAAAAATAGCAAATTAAGATGTTTTGTGTTGTTACGATTAAATAAATACAAAAAGATTCACATTCAATAAATAGAAAGTCACAATGTTTGGGTACAATTCGGAATAAAAATCTTTTGCACGGTCAGGGTTGAAATAAATAGTTCATTAGCATACATTTGGTATAACACAAAAGTACCAAAATCCATGTAATACAATGCCAATGTCATGATTATCGTTTGCTATCCAAAATGGTGAGCAAATGCAAATACCTTTGGGTTTATTTTGTTGCTACAAATCGATTAAATGATTTTTTAATTTATTTTCTCTTTAAAGAATATTTATACAACTTAAGGGGACACATTTTTATTTTAAAAGGGGACTAAAAAGGAGCCACATATCTAAAAATACTGCACCAAATTTTCTTTATTATGCAAAAATTTAATTACTTCAGAAAATATGTTAATTTGTTATCTTTACAAAGATGTCTTTAAACAATGTACACAGCTTTATTTAACACACTTAAATATCCTACTCCAAGATAGGTAATATTTAGAATAGCAAAAAATGTAACCAGTAAAAATTAAGGCATCTAAGTAAATATTAAATCAACCAATTGTTAACGGAGTTACACATTAACAATTACAAAAGTATAGTGCATTTCTTGGAATTTAACATGGAGTAAAAGTAATCAGTGAATAAAAAAAGCACAGCATAACAGCACCTTCTGTTGAGTAATAAAATTTAGAATTAGACTAACATATATATTGTTAATTATTAACCTCAAACATAAAATTCAGTTCCTTTCTACACAATAGAAGCTGAAATAAGCTATAATGTTCATCTGAAAAAGCATAGTATAGCAATGCCCCCTAGGGAGTGATCAAAACCAACATTAAATCAACTGTTATTTGTAATCATCTTGCATATTAAATTTGGTGAAAAGCTACCCCAAACATGCCAAGATCTGGCTGTCACAGAAATCGTTAAAAATGTGACCCAGTAACCGCAACACCACATGTTGGGTAAAATACACCAAATTCTAATCAGCATCAATTTATGTTTAGGGTTAACTGAATGTAAAGTTTTATGAAATTTCACCTCAGATTTGCTGAGACTGCCTTATTAAAATACCTCATGTAAAATGTACATTCCATGGCAATTTTTTGACGTAAAACAATTCTGCTTACAATGTTAACTATAGTCAATTTTTTCTTCTACGATTTTTATACGTTTTGCAGTGATTTTTTTACAGAACTAGGGGGCTTTGCCCCCTACGAGTTACGCTCGCCATCCCCCGTTCTGACATTGCATGACTTAAAAAGACACTGATTTGATCAACTCTAAAACGATTATGGAAGATTGTATTATAATTAAACGACCAGTGGTAATCTGCTGTAACCGGGTTTCCATTCATTTTCCTTTAACTGAGGGATTTTAAGGTCGAATCAACTGCTCTCGAAACAGCTAACAACAGTGTTCCTGATTGATTAAATAAGATGAATTACACACTTAAAAATCAACTTGTGTGAAATGGTTAAGTAAACTATGTTGCTGCATTGGAGAATTTTATAACAATGCTATAGAAAATTAGTTACTTCTCCATTATCCTGTCAACTACTTTCTATAAAAAGAAAAGAACTGTCACCAGAATACATCATTTAACACCAACCGTGCATGATCGTGGTGTCACGTTGCATTCAGTTGGCATCAGATGCATTACACGTATTAGTTATTTCATCAAGGGATTTTTAATTCAAGGTTTATTTGTCTTTTTGATACTTCCCCATTATCCCGTTGATCAATATTTTAAAAAACTATCGCCAAACTGTAATGCCAAAAAAACAAATAGAAGAATTTTGGGCACAGGTGTCATATACGCACCACATTGGCGCGTTTTTTTTCAACCGCCAATTTGGTGATAACTTTGTTTTTGAATAAATTGTTGTTTATTTACTTTTATTTTTTTATTTTAATTCTATAAATTATTTTTATTATGTATATCAATATTTATTTATACCAAACTATCATTTATTTATTTCCTTTTTTAAAATAATAGAAGCTATTTCATTTATTCAGTTATTGTATTTTTATATTCAAATAAAAAACCATGTGTTATTATTGCATGCTATTTGAAACTAATATTGAAAAACAAAGTTTTCGCCAAATTAGTGGTTGATTTAAGACTAATTTTGCCATAGGACTCTAAAAAAAAAAAAAATAAATAAATAAATAAAATAAATAAATAAAATAAATAAACAAATAAAATACAAGAAATTCGGAAAAACCCCACTCACCAAAGTGTCAACTATCAGTAAGTTTAAACAATAAAATTTACAACATATTAATGAAAACCGACAAAAATTAGTTATTTTGGTATTTTAAAGGTAATTATTAAACGTAAAAATATAGTTTTTAATTGAGAGGAAATATTTACGCTGTTTTAAAATTTGCAATAACAGGTAAAAGATTTGTCGAAACAAATTAATCTGTCATGTAAATATAATTTTTAATTGAAATTGTTTGGAAATATTGCTATTTGAGCATTTTAAATATGATGCAAGTTTCCCTACTTAATGCTTTGAAAACGCTTAATAATTTAATTATTTCTGATTTTAATATTCAAGTATATTTTTTATTATGTAATTTTCTACATTTACCGCTTTTATCACGTGATCATTTAATTATTATTTTAAAGTTTTATTTCTGTTTTTAATAGTCACGTGTAAATACATTTCTTAATTGAAAGGGAATATTATTATATACGCTATTTTACAAATTGGCAACAATTCAAATAATAGATTTTATGAAATATGAAATAAATCTTCATAAACATAATGAAAATGTTGAATAAAAAATTTAAATATAACCTCAAAAAATTACTCAAATTAAAAAAGTAACTGCAGTCTGCACACTGCAAACTTGTCAACTATATCCTTACAAATTATGGTTAAATTCCTGTGCATAGTTTTCGTTCCTATAAAACTTTTTTCAGAAAATTGTTTTGACCAACTTTGATTTAAAATCTATCTTAAAATAATTCTTCGATTTAAAAACTGTTTACTTCAGCGTGTTTATCAGACATTTCTTTATAAAACTACCAATTTTAAAATTTTTATATGTAATAGTTTTCTGGATATTAGTCCAGAAAGACTGCAAGGCACAAAATCTTTATTGACAGTGGCTGCTGCGGCGGTGGTTACTTTTTTTAATATAGAGAGATACTAAAAGGAATCTGGTTGCAACTGTTTTAGCCCACTATAGTAAATGTTGTCCTCTTTTCAATAAAATTTATTCAGAATTCATGCAGTGATTTTTGAATATTTGGCTAATTTTTTCTATGCAATTTGAGTTTTTTTTTGTGTTTTGCGGAGATTTTTGACAGTAAATTTTGTCTTGTCCTACGAGATTTTTAATGAGACTTTCAATGTGTTTAACATTTTTCCACATTCCACAGTGATTTTTATAACTTCGTGAAAGAATGTTTACAGTTACAATGTTTTAGCCCACTATAGTAAATTTCGTCCTCTATGATTTTTAAACTTATAGCAAATTTTAAACTTTTTTTCATTTTGCAGCAATTTTTCCACTTAAGCAAATGTAATTTAATATGTATATATTTTTTACCAGTCACTAAAAAGGAAACTAAGGGGACCAAAATGCATAAAAGGGAACTTTAGAGGGGGGTGGGGGAGGAGACCAGTATAAGATATAAATATGGTTCCTCACTTATAACAGATTTAATAAAATTATTATAAATATTTTTAAAATGTAGAATACAATTAAATATCTTTTTTAATCCCAAAAACTTCAAAGATCTTATAAAATATAACATACCAGGTTGTTACATAGTATCTAATAAAAAGAAAAGTGCCCAGTTAAACTGATGGCATCGAGCTCACAGGCTATTCACACTAATTGTATATTATACTCTTATTTCAAAGAATAATGCCCCTCAAACAATAAAGAATTCGACAATAAATTAAAGGGAGGATTTACCTTCCATTCCCCCCTTTTTACTTAACCAATGAACCTCCAAAACTAATCAGGGAAGCGCCTTATCACAATGAACCTATATACAAAATTTGAAGCAAATCGGATAATTCTGAATGAAAAACCCATTTATCTAAATCAAGGGAGGGGGGTTAGCCCATTGTTCCCCCCTTTATACTTAACCAATGAACCACTAAAACTAACCAAGGAAGCACCTTATCAGAATGAACCTATATACAAAATTTGAAGCAAATTCTATCAAGAGTTATCGCATTATGTACATACCGGGTGTCCCAAAAATGACTGATGGATTTTAAAATTAAATAACTAGCAAACGGTGACAGATATTAAAAAATTTCTTGCAGGAGGGTTATGTATGATGTCGGGAGTTTTTTTTACTGCGATTCTTGATTTTAGTTCGAATTTCAAACAATAGATGGCGCTGACAGCGGTTGGCGCTCATATGAGGCCGAAACTGACATCACTCAGCATTGATGCGAAGAAAGGAGATTAAGGCTATGGAGTGGGTCTCATTCGCCTATACAATCTTCCTCTTAGGCTCCGATTCTGCACTCATTCGATATGATTTCAATGGAATGCGTTGTTGCCATGGAAACAACAAATTCTTCGATAGTGGAATACAGCGTTCAGATCAGGGCAGGAATTTAACAAGCAGTATTCGAGTTGCAGGCGATTTTACATTAATGAAGTTTTATTTTCCCGGATTAAATTACTTTTTATGGCCTGATTTAAAGAATATTTTATTCATCGTATTTTAAAACTACTAGGTGAAATAAACCATTTTCAATATCTTTTAAATGTACTCACTAGCAGATTGCGTAGCAAAATAACGAATGAAGATGCGACTGATTCGATTTCTGTGCAACTCTCACATACCTGCATTGCCGTCATTTCGCGAAACTAAATTTTTATATTGGTTAGATAAAATTCCCATAAATACTCATAAATGTAAAATCGCCTGCAACTCGAATACTGCTTGTTAAATTCTTGCCCTGATCTGAACGCTGTATTCCACTATCGAAGAATTTGTTGTTTCCATGGCAACAACGCATTCCATTGAGATCATATCGAATAAGTTCAGAATCGGAGCCTAAGTGCAAGATTGTATTGGCAAATGAGACCCACTCCATAGCCTTAATCTCCTTTCTTCGCATCAAAGCTGAGTGACGTCAGTTTCGGCCTCGAATGAGAGCCAACCGCTGGCAGCGCCATCTATTGTTTGAAATTCGAACTAAAATCAAGAATCACAGTTAAAAAACTCCCGACATCATACATAACCCTCCTGCAAGAATTTTTTAAATATCTGTCACCGTTTGCTAGTTATTGAATTTTAAAATCCATCAGTCATTTTTGGGACACCCGGTACATGCATACATACATACAGAACCTGTGGGCACGCTTTGATAGCCTGTGAGCTAAAAATGAAAAGGTAAAATATTTTTTTATAAAAAGGTTACTATTAATATATATATATATATGTTGCATTTTATAATGATATCTGGGGATTGTGATGGATATAAAAAGAAAAATTAATAAAAGGGGGAATCACCAGCGACTTGCACCGGAGTGATTCCGAATACCTAAAATAATTTAGACAAAACATATATTCAACACTACCCCGAAACACCATTATAGGCGCGAACGTAAGTGGTAGTACACAATGCGAAGCCATAAAAGATAAGTTTAAAATTACGTTAAATAATCTGAGAAATATTAAAGTTAATCCTTAAGTTAAAATATACCTTCATAATATATGAAATAGAACTTATTCCATTATCCCAATAAGAGCTGGATAGCATTAAAATAAAAATAAAAAGACAAACTCACCAGATCAAAGTAAAATTTCCTGTTTATTCACAGAAATGCACTCACGTAAACAAAATAAAAATTTTCACTTGAATTTTCTATAATACACTTTTTACAATCAATATATAGTATTCCTCTTTTAAAAATTTTAAGATGAGATATCTATATTAATCACCTTTTTAATTTATTCACACATAAACGTGAATTTATATATCATGGATGGCACATTATTATCTTTAAATTAATTACTCTTTATATCAAATTATATATTGTAATGAGGAAAATTATAAAGTTATATTAAATTTTTTCTACTTTAGTTCAGTGGATCACCTGAGATAATAAGACGTTATTAATAGTTCATTAGGCATAATGATGATCTTGAAACATTATATCTACAGTTCATTAAGTTTAAGAAGTATATTTATGGAAGTTAAAAGTCCAAATACAACTCACTGAAGAAACACCAGAATGTGAATAACGGTGATGATGATAAAATCATATCAACAGTTCTTTAAAGAGGTTTCAACAGGACGTTGACATCCTAAATTTGCCGATGTTATAGACATTATGAAGAAGAAAACGTCCGTTAGAAAACTATCGAATACTGAAGATATTACAAGATGAAGAAGAGCAACATAAAATCTTGAAGCCCTAAAACTTATTTAATAAATATCACACAAAAGGACGTAAGTAACGCTTATCTTGAAATAAGAAAAATAAAGTAATCCTGATGTAAGATCAAACCAACTCTGAGGAACGAACGTACAAAGCACATTAGGGAAGTACCGTATATATCTTGAAACCATCAATTAAACTTATGGTAAATTTGAATAAATACCTTCTCCTAAAATAATTAAATATGGCAGCACAGGTGGTAATCATCTTGTTAGTATATTGAATTTAATGAAGAAGAATAGTCATTTAAAAAGAGAAATAGATTGAAGTATAACGTTCACTACACTCGTCGCAAGCCAAAATGGCTTAGGCTCCGAAGAGCGAAATCCACTACACGTTACATCTATGAGATTTTTTTCAGGAACTGATTGAGTCTTTACAGTTTCCCACTCAGGTAAAACTCTACGGCGGTTACGGAATAACCAATGAAAAAATCTGAACCGTTTGAATGTCAATGATCAAGCCCAAAAACTCGTAGAGAAAGTTACAGTTAAAGGTATCACTGACGCGTCCACCCCTGGCAACAGCATTAAAATAGTATTTCGAGCATTCGATCACGACCTTGGAGTGCTGCTAAAACGACCTTGCACAAAATACGCGGGAAAAAAGGTTGTTGTTTACATGAAGACATCAGAAACTCTGTCAATGGCCGCACGTAGCGAAAATGTACCACTTTAAAATAAAACTTACGAAAATAATGAAAAATCCATAAGTCAGAAACTTATGGATGAAAACAAATAAAATTTTAGGAAACATACTAAAATAAAAAGTTCTTTCCATCTATCATGAATTGGAAGTAAAAATATTTAAATTAAAGAATTTTGAAAAAGTAATTCTTGGACTTTGAAAATATCTCAAAGATCGTGAATCTGAAATGAGAAATCCTAGGATGACAAAACAAATAACACACAACTTACTGAGATGAATTGAAGTAACAAAATACTAATTATGATCATAAAAAATTGAAGTAAATGTGCTTTAATTTTTGACTATTTAAATTTAATAAGAAATTCTTTAATATTATAAAAAATAAGTGATAAGGATTAAATTTGAGATTTGAAATTAAATTAAATTAGCACAAACGTTATAAAATAAAAAGAATGTTTGATTTAAAATTATTAATTGATGAAATATTAAATAAGAAAAATTTTATGAATTTATTAAAATAAATGAATAAATTAAGTTTAAGAAATTTGAATATATGAATTAATGAATACTGAGAATTTTAAATCATAACACATTTAATAACACTGCCTTGATACAAACACTATGAAAGTTTAATTTTTTTACAATTCAATTTAAAAAATGAGAATTTTACAAAATTTTTTCCACTTTACAAGAAAACAACAAGAAAGCAAAACACCGGAATAATCCAATTTTAAACATAATATTGTACATCTAACCCATTTTACCTTATGAAATGAAAGTCAAAAATTTATTCACATAGTTTTTCCTGAGAGGGATTTTTACAGCTCAAAGGGATGAGGGAACATTCTTCCTGGCTAACTACTGAATTCATTACTTAATAAATTGTATTTAGCAAAAAGAAAACAAGTACTCAAGTAAAAAGAGAAAGTGAACATATAAGCATTGAAATAGAGGTGAAAGTACAATCTTTAAACTTACTTTCAGTTTGTTTGATATTATCAGTTTAATATTTACACAAATTTACAATTACAACAGAAATACAAGCAAATTATCTGACATTAGAGTCCTGCATAGGGATCAGATTTTATCCAAGTTGCAGTTTGGGTCAATACAAGCTATTTTATTTATTTATTTATTTTTTGCGAGTCAGGTTGACTTCTATTTTTTTTTTATTGTGGTTCAGGTTGAATTTAATTGTTTCGGGTTGGGTTTTGACTAATGCAGTTCAAGTTCAGATTGATCTGATTTCTCAAAAGAATGTCCAGAATATTTTTTTTAGAGAAAAACTATATTTAAATATTAATGAATATATATATATATATATATATATATTTTTTTTTTACTTTGGTGTTGAAGATTGTCAGGTTGCAGGTTGACAAAAAATCATTTGCCGGGTTTCAGGATGACTTAAAATAGAATTTTTGGGTTCAGATCAGCTATAACCAGACCCGCACAGGACAGATACCCACTAAACTAAAATTATAATGCATAATTGGTATGGCCGGATTAATTTGCAGGGGTCTGTCATGATTTTTCTCCTAGGGTCCTGTTTTTGTGAAATTGTGAACATCTTTTTACATTTGTCAAAAATTTAGACATAATTTTGTGAATTTGAAATGACCGTTATATTGAAGTTCTTGTTTATATATTTTTAAGAAGATATATATATGGAAAATACGCAGTCAGATTTTACTTTTAAACGATTAAATTTGCGAACGATTCAGTTTGGAGAGGGAAAAGTTTTGTGTAAAGTCTATTTTAAGGTAAAGAATTTTATGAAGGGTCCTGTTTTAAGGTGAAAAGTTTTGTGAAGGGCCCTGTTTTGGGATGAAAAATTTTGTGAAGGGTCCTGTTTTGGGATGAAAAATTTTGTGAAGAGTCCTGTTTTGAAATGAAAAAAAATTGTGAAGGGTCCTTTAAAGGACCTGATTTCTTTCTAAACAGGTCCTTGATTTGCAGGACATTAAAACACTATAAAATGCTGTTTTCAATACATAATATCATTTATCTGATCATATCAATTATGTGTCAATCTTAGCTCAATGAGTGTCAGATAATTGTAAATGTACTGTAAAAACAAAATTTAACCAAGAAAAGACAAATTTAAGCATATCTATCTATATGTACATATATATATCCAACTTAATACATATACATCTTACATCCATGTAATTTCACTTACATCTTGTTCATATTCCAGAAACACTCTTAAGTTGCCATCATTCCTCAGCATAGGATGAGAAGCAAGACGCTGCAGGAATATCTCATGCATAGCGACAGTTTTTTTAAATGTAGCCAAGTATTCCCTAAAAAACAAGATCAAATTCTTCTTAATTAAAAACAAGTTTTAAATGATTTTCATATAGTTTTCTGAACACTATATGCAAGAAAGTTACATGCAAATTTAATAACACTTGATTTCAATTTTTGCCAGTATAAATGAGTGCATTATAAACTGGCACTACAAGCCTTTTGTTTTTATTGAAAGTTTTGATAAAATATTTGATCAATATATTTTTTTAATATGCACATTTAAATTCATGAATAGCTCTTTGGTTAAGAGATTTAAGTAGAGAAGTAACATTTGATGGTAAAAATACCCTTTCGCACTTGAAATTTCCTACATGACTATCCTCTTTAATAAAAAGGTATGTGTTGCTGACGACTGGGATTTTTGTTAATCGTTGCTACAGATTAATCTTGGAAAATGAAACATTTGAAGTTGCTGAAAAAATGAATTGCTCCAAAAGTATTTGTCAGAAAATTGTTAGACAAACTGTGTTAGAAAAGTAAAAAATTGTATTTTTTCTTGATATAAATTTCAAATCCACTGATTATGCCATTTTTCAAATATTGAATTTCAAAAATTACCAAATTTCACAAAAGAGCATCATAGCGAAAACTTCACGTGTAAAACAATAATAACAGCAATGTGTCAGCACGAGTCACAAATTATAGTAGCCTTATTATTCTGTTAAAATATAAAAGTGAATTATGATGTCACGAGTGCATGATTTTTATTTAATTCTCGAGAAATACAAGATGCGCCATTTCTTTTTAGTTGTGAATAATATAGGTTAATTCACGTTATTAAAAAATGTAGCTATAAAACATATAAATCAATAGAAAACGGTAGGTAATAAATTGTAAACGTAATAATATACCGTATTAAAAAAAACATAACTTAGTGAAATAAGCATCCGTTTTTATGTAATTTTAAGATATTCCAGGTAAAGGTACAGATTACTTTAAAATACAAGGTTAAATTCACCGATATATTTCGTTTGATTCAAGGTTCTTTTGGAGAAACCGACCAACGCAGCGGGCGTAGTCTGCTAGTAGCAGAATAAATGGATACTATAAAAAGGTAATGTTCTATTTTAACCATTAACATTTTGCAGTCCACAAATTACTCCATATATTTAAACAGAATACGAAAGGAGTTTTATAGCCTTTAGGATAGGGGTCTTCAACGCAAGGCCCAAGAGTAGCCCATCCAGATCATTTTGAAAAAAAAAAAAAAACCTTTCATGAAATTGAAAAAAATACTTTTGAGGATACAGTAAATCCAAAAGGGTGAGTAGAATATTAAAGAGAGGGATCATTTGTAGCCACATTGGGAAACTGTTTAGCATTTTTTTTTTTTTTTTTTTTTTTTTTACAAATGATATACAGTGTCTCACATAAGTGATGGGACACTTGTGCTTTACAAAAGGAAACTAATCAAATAAATTAAAAAAACATGTACACATTTTTTTGTGGGTGTGTTTCATACTTAAATTTAGTAAAGATTATTACATGACATACATTTTGTCAAAATATTAAAATATTAATTTAATAAAAATACAAATGTTTAGAACGGAGCAAAAAATAGCTCACATAAGTGATGGGACACCATTATATATGCAACAAAAATCGCCTGAAATAAGCAATAAAAATATTTTTTGGGGTTTTATTTTTACTTAAAAGCAATTGGCAATAATTGATAAAATCGTCTGCAGTATTTCTCTCCAGTTTGTTTTGGAATTTTTGTGTTTTTTAGCTCTGTGTAGCCATGAATGCTAAACGAAAAGAAACTTCGCCTGAAATTCGAAAATTAGTTATTCATTTGCATATTGAACGTGGAAAATCTATTAGAAAAACTGCTGAAACAGTTAACTTGAGTCGTTCAACAGTTTTCAATATCATTAAACGATATAAAAAGAATCATATGATTCAGGATAAAAGAAGACCTGGCCGACCATCAAAGCTATCCAATGGAATAAAGCGAATTATCGTTCGAAATATTAAAAAAAATCCAAGAATTAGTGCTTCAAAAGTTGCTGCTGATTTACAAGCATTATATGGAATAATTGTTAATCCTGAGACTATTAGAAGGGTAATTCGATCTGCTGGATATCACGGTAGAGTAGCCAGGAAAAAATTCTTCGTAAGTGAAAAGAATAGAAAACTCAGACTAGCTTTCGCAAAATCCAACATAAATAAGAATTCTGATTACTGGAATAAAGTTATATTTGCTGATGAGAGTAAATTTAATATATTTGGTTCTGACGGTAGAATCTTGGTGTGGAGAAAACCCAGGGAAGAATTTCGCAAACAGAACTTGGTACCAACAGTAAAACATGGTGGAGGAGGAGTTATGGTATGGGGGTGTATGTCGTCCGCTGGAGTTGGTAATCTTGTTTTTATTGACAGTATAATGGATCAGTACAAGTATATTGATATTTTAAAGCAAAATTTGAAATCTTCAGCACGAAAATTGAACCTTCATAACGATTTTAAATTCTACCAGGACAATGACCCCAAGCACACTGCTCTGAACGTTAGACTCTGGCTGCTATATAACTGTCCTGAAATAATAAAAACACCACCACAATCTCCAGACTTAAATCCCATAGAGAATATTTGGCAAGAATTGGAATCAAGAATTCGCAAACACACCATTTCTTCAAAACAACAACTAAAATCGGTGCTTCAAGAAGAATGGGGTAAAATCACTCCAGAAATCACAAAAAAATTAGTCGAATCCATCCCAAAAAGATTAAATCATGTTTTAAAAGTAAAAGGAAATCCAACAAAATATTAAAAACTTTTAAAAAGTAAAATTTTTGGATAAATATTTGATGGAAAAGTAAGTGTCCCATCACTTATGTGAGCCATTTTTTGCTCCGTTCTGAACAATTGTATTTTTACTAAATTAATATTTTAATATTTTGACAAAATGTATGTTATGTAATAATTGTTACTAACTCTAAATATGAAACACACCCAAAAAATTTTTGCACATGTTTGTTTATTTATTTTATTGCAGTTTCTTTTTATAAAGCACAAGTGTCCCATCACTTTTGTGAGACACTGTAGTTGGCATGCAGTTGATCGCTTCTCATTCTAGATTATATTCTTGTATCGGTGCAGTTCAGGTCTAGCAAGGGATTAGACAAAACCTATTTATTTTAAAAATTTAATGAGTTTCTTTGTTGTGGAATGAAAGTTGACAACAATGCATAAAATGACAAAAAATGCATGAGGTACATAAGGTTCTGTGCATTAGTCTTTCAGTTACACTGCTCACAAAACTGGTTAATACAAAGACAGACATTCATTAAAAAATAGTAAAATCATATTCAAGTAATAAACAATAGTGCATTAAATTCTTTTTAATGACATTAATTTTAACTTGACATTAAAAGAAAAAATATATTTGATTTACCTTTCAAGCTCTTCTTTCATTTTAAGAAATTCCTCTTTGGTCATTGTCCCTTCACCCTCGCTCAATTTATGCAATTTTTCTCGAGATGAATCAAAGTCGGGACAAGGAGGTGCTGGAGGAATCTAAAATCAAGGTAAATTATAATAAATGCTTGCACATTACACTGAACTAACACATTTTATAAATGATACAATAAAAAGAAAAGACAAGCACGAATGAGAGACACAAATGAAAAAATCAAGCAGGGCGGTCGCTCTGCCAAGCCAAGCTTAAAAAAAAAAACGCCACACAAAAAACAACAAAAACTGGAATAAAGACCGCTAATGCTTATATACAGAAAGCAACTTCGCAATGTTAAATCGACAAAACATGCCAGATTAAAATATCAGATATCAAACAAACCAAGCGTCGTAGAAAAAAAAACGAAAACTAGAAGAATCTAAGGAAGAATTTCTTCAATTTAAGACCAAACTCATCTTCATAAGTGATTTATAAACAGAGATATAGCTTTTTTAAAAAAACGTCGAGTTACTTAAAATGATCACTATTTTCTTTGTCAAACTTTTTTTTTCAAACAAGCTACAGGCCTTAATATTGGGCAGAATAAAAAAAAGGATTGCATTTTTGGACAAGTAATTACGTAATCTATGTGCTTTTATAAAATTCAGTGTAAAAAAAATTTTTCTATCCTTAATTAGCAAAAAACTGTTAATTAACTTGCCGATTAAAAAATTATGCCAAAACAGAGATAAAACCCGCCAACGACCATGTACCATCTGTATTAAAATAGCACAAATCAGTTACAGGTTATAATATAACCTCATCAAATTTCATCTGCAAGTCAACCATTTTCTTCAGAAGATTTTTTTTTTAAATAAAACTTCATAATTATAAGAACACATATTTTATCAGACAATTAAATATGACTGCAAACTGTGGCAGATGACAGTTTCCAACATGAATAAGTATGAGAAATTGCTGCTCAAGGATATCGGTCTGGGTGGTTCAGTCGCAGCGCGTCAGCACGGCATGCACAAGGTCCCAGGTTCGAGTCCTTCCCCAGGTCAACTTTTCATTCATGTTTGTTTAGTATATTTAATGGTCTGATAAAATGCTTGTTCTTATAATATTGTAAAATAAAGTAATCACACATAGTGTTTATGCTTTAAAAAATAATTTAAATATATAATTTGCGTTTTTAGAAAGATCTTTAAAAATAAATTAGTTTTTCAAGGAAGATGTACCTTCTAAAATGTATACATTAAGACTTATCAGCATTTAAAATTTCTTTCCAAACGTTTCGCAGGAATACCTTTCACGTCATTTTCCTATAAATTAACGAAATCCAATTGTTAAATTACTTTTGTTTTAGAAGTGAAGTTTCCATTTAAATTTATTGTAACAGTACAATGTTTAATTGAATAAAATATTGTAAATCTAAGAAATTGCTAAGAAATTCTAAACATGCACAGGGCAACGCAAAAAAAAAAAAAAAAAAAAAAAAAAAATAGATAGGTAAATAAATAAATAAAAATCAGCTTTCAGAAATTCCAAAAATTGTTCGTATATCTTAATTACAAGCTAAAGGAGGGTTTATTTCTATATTATTCTATATATATATATATATATATATATATAATCAAGCAGGGCGGTCGCTCTGCCAAGCCAAGTTTAAAAAAAAAAAAAACGCCACACAAACAACGCCAAGAACTGAACTAGACCGCTACTGCTTACTTACAGAAATCAACTTCGCAATGTTAAATCGACAAAACATGCCAGATTAAAATATCAGATATTAAATAAACCAAGCGTCGCAGAAAAAAACGAAAACTAGAAGAATCTAATGAAGAATTTCTTCAATTTAAGACCAAACTCATCTTCATAAGTGATTTATAAACAGAGATATAGATTTTTTAAAAAAACATCAAGTTACTTAAAATGATAACTTTTTTCTTCGTCAAACTTTTTTTTTCAAACAACCTACAGACCTTAATATTCGGCAGAATAAAAAAAGGATTACATTTTTGGACAAGTAATTGCGTAATCTATGTGCTTTTATAAAATCCAGTGTAAAAAAATATTATTTTCTATCCTTAATTAGCAAAAAAC
Organism: Maratus michaelseni; assembly: GCA_963931845.1. Taxonomy (NCBI): domain Eukaryota; kingdom Metazoa; phylum Arthropoda; class Arachnida; order Araneae; family Salticidae; genus Maratus; species Maratus michaelseni. The sequence goes on from OZ007600.1 coordinate 81,799,491, forward strand.
TTAATTAACATGGCGATTAAAAAATTATGCCAAAACAGAGATAAAACATGCCAACGACCATGTACCATCTGTATTATAATAGCACAAATCAGTTACAAGTTATAACAACATCAAATTTCATCTGGAAGTCAGCCATTTTCTTCTGAAGATATTTAAAAAAAAAATAAAACTTCATAATTATAAGAACACACATTTTATCAAACTATTAAATATGACTGCAAACTGTGGCAGATGACTGTTTCCAACAAGAATAAGTATGAGAAATTCCCGTCAAGCCTCAGAGTAAGCATATCTAGAGAGATAATCTCTGCACCCTTTCTGCCGCAAGCATTAAGTCACGTGACTCTGGGCAAGAAGCATCCGCTGAACGCGTCAGTAGCATAGGTTTCTATGGGCGATATTAGACTATTTACTGTTTGCGATTCAAAAATATCATGGTAGCAAGCTGTTGTGCCTACGGGTGTAACGAACGAGCAAGCAAAACAAGCTTTTTACCTTTCACCGTTATGTATTTATTTTTAATTACCTCTTTTGTATATTTAAAGGATCTTAAAAACATATCTTTCTAACTATGATACAGTTTATTCACGTTCAAATGTTGAAAAAAAGGAAATATTTTATTTTTAATATCACAAATATATGCAACAGTAGGACTTACTATCATCTGGTGTTATCAATTTCAATATTAAAAGTGTAATGAATTGGAAAAATTTGATTTGAAAAAGCATTTTAAGAACATCTCGTACAACGGTGCTTGGCGATACAATTTTTCGCCAAAAGAAACTTGTTTTCTTTCTTTTAAAACGTAAACAATTCTTTGAAAAAAAAAAAAAATTTTTTTTCCTATTTTAGATTAAATTTATGCTTTAAATAATTATAAACGGGTGCATATGTACATATTAAAAGTAAAATATTTAAATATTACCTAAATTAAAAACTATTGCAATGTTTGAAATATTTTCACATTTTTTTAATATAATTTTATAATTTTTAATTGAAGTATTTGAAAAAAATATATATATGTATTTGTTTTGTTTACTCTCTTGTTATACCTTCAGAAAAGTTTTGAAATTATTATATTTATTATCGACCACTCAAAACGATGTTATATAATGTTATGGAAGTTCTATTAATAATTACTATTTATATCTAGCAAAATTTAATGAAACAATGCATTATTTACTTATTTATTTATTAAGTCTATTTTTTTATGTTTCAACTTGTATATGTTTTTTACTTTTTATTGAAGTGCTTTTCATTTATTAATTTAAGTTAATGAATTTTTAAAAAGTAGGCTAAATTCAATTTGTTTAAATAATTTCTTCTCTTGCTTGTTTATAAAACTGTGCTTATGCATGCTTTAGCATTTAAATTTATCAACATTGCATTAAAAAATATATATCATTAATAAAAACCTTTTTTAATTCAAATTTTATATACAGCTTTGCAAAGGATGAAGAGAGAAGAAAGATCTGGGAAACGAAAATACATAGGAAAATTTTTAAAGCTAGAAATTCTTCTTTGGTGTGTTCGAAACATTTTACTCCGAATTTACTCCGAATGAACTGCTCAAGACTCTCTAGGGAGGGGGGGGGGGGCGTTGCTCAAGAACGGGAAATTTTCTGACGCGTTTTCTGATTAATTTTTAAACGCAAAAGCATAAAATTGCGAGGTCTGACTGGTGAAGCGATTTGGAATCGAAATGATTTTTTTTAATAAATAAATTACTTATCGAGTTATAAGCGATTCGTATCCCGTGACGACACATTTTTCGCCATTTTCCCGATGCTGCATCGAGAATTCGGTACAAAATGCCGACTTTGACTGTATTTTCTAAAAAGTCTTCTGTCTTTACCAAAAAATAAAAAAACATATTTTGATGACATAGTCTCTGAATGAGAACACCTGCCAATTTCACGAGTTTCTGAAAAATGAATGAATTCAGAAATGTGTCAGAAAGTAGCTCTTTTGTATTTGAGAACAGCCTTAAAAACTATTTTTTTTTTACTTTCTCTGTTCTATTTGTTACTTTGTATTAAAAATAAAAAAATAAGTATATAATGAAAATAAATATAAATAAAACCATGTGAAAGATTGAAAACTGGGATAAATTATTAAAATAATATATATATATATATATTTTTTAAAACCTAAATAAAAGTTTAATAATTTATTTTATTTATGTATTACTAATAATCCATTCTTTGAATGATGGAAGAAATAAAGCATCAAGTAAATAAACAATAGGATAAATATCTGGTGAACCTTCCCCTTTATCTCGCTACTGAGTGTATATCTGTTAAATTTCGAAGTTTCTGAAAAATTCTGAAGTCTTAAAAATATTGTACTCTTGCCAAGGGCTGCGATAAAGCGACAAGACTTGCATTACTTCTAGTAACCTTTTTACCGCCAAATGCCAACTGTCACGTGGGTCATCCAGACCTGACTTCTCGCCGGGAAAAGCAAAGGGGATGAGGTCTCTAGATATGCTTACTCTGAGCGTCAAGCGCATCGATCTGGGTGGCTCAGTCGCAGAGCGTCGGCATGCTATGCGTAAGGTCCCAGGTTCGAGTCCTGGCCCAGGTCAATTTTTCATTCATGTTTGTTTAGTGCATTTAATTGTCTGATAAAATGAGTGTTCTTATAATATTGTAAAATAAAGTAATCAGACGTAGTGTTTATGCTTTAAAAAATATTTGGTACTTTTCGGTTAGCCGGGCGCCAGTGATATATGTGCATATATAAATACATATGTATATACATATATTTGTATGTATATACATACATATATGTATATATGTGTGTATGTATATATATGTATATGTAGATATGTGTATATATGTGTGTGTGTGTATATCTATACATGTATATATATCACTGGCGCCCGGCTAACCGAAAAGTACCAAATATTTTAAATATATAATTTACGTTTTTAGAAAGATCTTTAAAAATAAATTAGTTTTTGAGGGAAGGTGTACCTTCTAAAATGTATACATTAAGAGTTATCGGCATTTAAAATTTCTTTCCAAAACGTAAACAATTTTTTTTAAATTAATTAAAAGTGATTCATTTATTTTAAAAAAAGAAAAAAAAGAAAGAAAAAAAACATGGTAAAGGACAGGCATTTCGTTCGCAGGAATACCTTTTACGTCATTTTTCTATAAATTAATGAAATCCAGTTGTTAAATTATTTTTGTTTTAGAAGTGAAGTTTCCATTTAAATTTATTGTAACAGTACAATGTTTAATTGAATAAAATAATGTAAATCTAAGAAATTGCTAAGAAATTCCAAACATGCACAGGGCAATGCAAAATAAATAAATAAATAAACAAAAAATAAATAAATAGATAAATAAATAAAAATCAGCTTTCAGAAATTATAAAAATTGTTCATATATCTTAATTACAATCTAAAGGAGGGTTTATTTCTATATTATTCTACATATAATAGTAATTTCAGCAAATATATTAAATTCCAATGCGATCTGTTTTAAACTTTAAGATAGTTTATAACACATGTTAAAAAATTTATAAAAAAGAATGGCACATCACAGTTCGGAGAGGGGCGTGAACAAAATTTGGAAGTATAATAAGGCTATCTGTTTGAAACTTTACGATATTTTATAACACATAACATAAATTTAAAAAATAAAGCTGCGTCAAAAATTATAGGGAGGGGCGGAGCGTGTTTTGCCTACACAAGGGGGGGGGACACTTTTCTAAATTTTAACGATATCCGTCATGTCAGATATCGTTACAAAGGGCTGTGACTACTTATTCATGTTATGCACCACAGGTGAAACCCCCACATTTTGCCCCCCCCCCCCCCGACACTACTCATGTGATATATTGTTCAAAAGGCCTGTGACCGCTTATTCATATTATGCATCTTCGGGGTCCATCCTCCCACTTTCACCCCCCCCCCAAAGGGGGCACTTTTCTAAATTTTGCCGACACCTCTCATGTGATATATCGTTGGAAAAGTCTGTGACCGCCTAATCTTATTATGCATCTCTGGTGTTCATCCCCCCAATTTGCCCCCCAAACGCGATTAGCTTTCACCACCAGTGGGCGCTTTCCTATCTCTGTTTCTATGGGTCGGATCACGACAGGGTATGGCTCATTCGACTCGACATCTGTAGAGCTTTCCGATTTTAGTTTGTTTTTTTTCACCACCAGGGGGCACTTTCCTATATCTGGTTCTATGGGCTAGATCACGACGGGATATAGCTCATTCGACTCGACATCTATAGCCTTAACGATTTCAGTGCCCGAGGTTCATATAGAACAGATTGCGCTACCTGGTGGTGGAAGATAGAACTTGAGCGTGCGCAGCACGACTGCTATACGGTGCCGAAGGCAGCGGGGAACCGTGTCGGAAGTTCGTTTGTTTAGAGGCTTATACAATTCGATGTGCAAATTAAGGGATTATCCGGTGCCGAAGTCAGCGGGGAACCAGGTCGGAGTTCGTGGTTTATCTTATTCGAGGTTTTACAAGATTTGAGGCCCCGGTGTAAATTAGGGGCCCGCTAGCGGGCGAAGCCAGCTAGTGCTAATAATAAAAGAGCGTGATATCACGTTTGGTTTCAAATGCAGCGCTGACACGCTATGTACGTATTCCATTTTTATTCATTTAATAGATTAGTCAGATATTTTTTAACGGAGGATAACAAGTATTATAATAAGCCACATTTAGTATGTTGTTTTTAAGAGTGTAATTAGTTTAATTGAAAAATCTACTGGTATTTCTAGTTAATCCTTTAAACAATGACTGAAAGTAAAATTAATTTTAAATTATTTCTCATGTTCAGATTATGTAATTTATGTTCAATATATTTAAAAAAAAAGAAATGATATCTACAAAAACAACTTTTCAAAAGTAAAAAGAGCCAAGCGTAAAAAAAAAAAAAAAAAAAAAAAAAGGTGTGGCTAAAAAATGGTGTGATATCAAATTTCCAAGCTATTATATTGCTTATTTAACTTTTTTCCATTAAATAAGTTATCATATATATAAGTCGAGTGCCTACGTATATGTTAATAGAAATCGTTTTCTCCTGTACTAAATACATCCTAATGAGTTTCTGAAAATTCAATTTTTTTCAAATTATGCATGATGGGCTTGGCGGACATCTTTCCATATTTCTAAGCACCCAAATTTCTTAATATGTTTATAAAAATTTCGAACTTCAGATTCTAACTACGGACAGATAAATTAGATAAGACTGATATTTTGATAAATTGATTTTTACTAGTTTGAAATTAATAATAACTAAAAAATAAATCATATGAATCTTTTAGATAAGTCATCATTATCTTAAGACACAATTTTCAGAGCATACAAGTCTATAAATAAAACTCTTAAATATTTGCTTAAATAACAATTTTGAACTTCGGATTTTAATTACGGATTTGGGTGGTTAGAATTTTGTGAATAATAAGCAAAGATGGCTGCCAAGCCCATCATGCATAATTTGAAAAAAATTGAATTTTCAGAAACTCGTTAGGATGTATTTAGTACAGGAGAAAACGATTTCTATTAACATATACGTAGGCACTCGACTTATATATATATGATAACTTATTTAATGGAAAAAAGTTAAATAAGCAATATAATAGCTTGGAAATTTGATATCACACCATTTTTTAGCCACAACTTTTTTTTTTTTTACGCTTGGCTTTTGTTACTTTGTAAAAGTTGTTTTTGTAGATGATACTCATACAGGATAAAAAGATCCCCCCCCCCATCCTTCCTTATGAATTTATTATTAGTATAGATCAGGGATTCACAAACTTTTCCCCATTTCTAATTAAATTTATTTACAGGAGCGAATATTTTCAAGATCTTGGATATAGAAGTATATAAACTAGAATTACTAATTAGAACATTTGCTGATTGTAAATCAAAGAAAATTTACTTGAAAATAATTCTTTGGCATGTACCAATTACTTGCATAATTTATGACCTTGTATGTTTTTTGCACTCCTTATGTTTAACTTCAGTATTGTAGAATTTTCGCACAAAGAATATGAAACAAACTGATTTCAGTTTGGTTATGTGTCTTGAAAGTATCAAATTTGTTACATTGTTTCAAATGATTTTTTTCTTTTTGATCTGCTCAAAGAGCGCAGGTAATTTTCTAACCAATAATGTGTAATGTCACACAAAACATATCTTAGAAATTTCTGTTGAAAATAAGTCAATCTCTCTAAGCTAAGACTTGCTTTAATTTACTTTGATTGTTCATTCTTTAAATTTATAATACTTATGGAAGGAAAAAAAAAAAAAGCTTCACAGCAAATTTTAAAATTTACAGCAGTTTGCCTTGCTAAAAATAATAAATAATAATAAAATATATGTACAGCAAAAAAGACCTCTAACATGAATTTGAAATAAACAAAGCAAGAGCATTTTTGTGGTTCCAAAAATCATATAAAAGTAAAATATAACGAGGAACAGTATTTTCAGGTAATTCTTAAGAATGATTGTGCTGTATCATCTGAAATGATATTATATACATGTAAGCAAAACCTGACTTAAACAATTTGGAGTCCAAGGCACATCTTAAAATTCAGGGCCAATTAATTTCATTTCTCATCAAATGAATAGTATTATATGCATTGCTTAAAGTTGCATATTCACAACTTGCTGATGTTTGTATACAGTTTTAGAAGATTGAATGATTTTAATGATTGAATGATTAAATGATTTTAATGTTTATTAAATCCACACTGTTGCAAATAAATTTTACATTATACTTTAAAAAGGACATAAGACAGCTAAATCAATTTTGGGCTTCTTAAAGTCCTGGGTCCTGTGGGCATAGGTGAAAGTCAGGCTCTGCATGCAAGATCAGAGACTGACTTATTAACCTGAAGTCCCTGGGCATACATTCGTTTAGGAGGGCTCCCTAGAATACTTTATATACTCTATAATTTAATTCCGATATTAGACTTATTAGCCACACACGACTAATTATTTCAGTCTATATTAAAATTAATGTTTATGAAAAGTCACAGGTTAATCTCGGAAAATGAAACAGTTGAAGTTACTGAAAAAATTAATAGCTCGAATTGAAAAGTATTTGTCACAAAATTGTTAGACAAACCGCGTTAGAAAGGTAAAAAATTGTATTTTTTTTTTATATAAATTTCATATCTAATGATTATGCCGTTTTTCAAATATTGAATTTCAAAATGTACCAAAATTCCCAATGAAGTACCATAGCGAAACCTTCATGCATAAAAAGATAATGGGGCTGTTCTTGGACAAAGTAAAAAGTACATATTAATAATAATCTATATTATAAACCACACACATTTGATTATTGCTGAAGTCATTTTGATGGTAGCAACGAAATTGACTAATAAATTTCATTTTTACTGCATCTTTTTAACATCTCTAAACATCACACAATAATTTCAATTTTCACATCTTCGAATAGGAAAAAAAAAAAAATGCAATTTCTTTGAAAACTGTATTTGAATTTACTGATTTTTTATGGTTTTAAAAATAATTTCCAAGCATGAATTATTTTTAAATCTATCTCTATCATGTGCAGCCTGATTGCGAAAGATTAATCCATTTCCATTTAAAACAATACAATAGTTTTACATTTATTCCTAGCTAGAGCTAATATTACAGAAAGAAATTATAACTTCATCAAAATAGAAATAATATAATATAAATAAAATGCACATTTAACAGACATGTTCTTGAATTATGCACCTAAACAGTTGAAATTTTCAGAATAAAAAAACCTGCAGTACGCAGCAAAATCTATGACCAGAGTTTCCCCCAGGTTTAAAAAAGGGCAGGGTGCTACTGATGAGGAAAGGGCACTTTTACATTCTTCAGGGCACTTTTTTTAATTTTTAAGGGCACCTTTAATATTTAAAGGACAACACTCTTTCAACTATATAAGTACATTTAAAAAATATATATATTTGTCTAGAATTAAGGTCTTACAATAATAAAATATTTATGTTTATGCACTAAATAACCCACAACATGATATGCATTACACATGCACAATCTGTGGCCAGCAGGTCAAGATCTCTAGAAATTCAGGAACTGCATATTTTGCCAATTAGTTTTGGAAAAAAAAATGAAAATTTCGTCAATCGGACGCGTAAAATTTATGAATATCGTTGATCGGGCGCGTAAAAATCATGAATATCGTCGATCGGGTGCGTAAAAATCATGAATATCGTCGATCGGGTGCGTAAAAATCATGAATATCGTCGATCGGGTGCGTAAAAATCATGAATATCGTCGATCGGGTGCGTAAAAATCATGAATATCGTCATTTGGAAGCGCAAAAATCATGAATATCGTCATTTGGAAGCGCAAAAATCATGAATATCGTCATTTGGAAGCGCAAAAATCATGAATATCGTCATTTGGAAGCGCAAAAATCATGAATTTCGTCGATAGAGCGCGTAAAAATCATGAATTTCGCCGATCAGGCGCGTAAAAATCATGAATTTCGCCGATCAGGTGCGAAAAAATCATGAATTTCGTCATTCGGGAGCGCAAAAATCATAAATTTTGTCGATCGGGCGCGTAAAAATCACGAATTTCGTCGATCGGGCGCATAAAAATCATGAATTTCGTCGATCGGGCGCTTAAAAATCATGAATTTTGAGATTAGGTTAGTAAAAATCATGAATTTCGTTGATCGGGTTCATAAAAATCATGTATTTCGTTGATCGGGCGCATAAAAATCATGAATTTCGTCGATCGGGCGCATAAAAATCATGAATTTTGAGATTAGGGTGCGTAAAAATCATGAATTTCGTCATTCAGGAGCACAAAAATCATGAATTTCATCGATCGGGTTCATAAAAATCATGAATTTTGTCGATCGGACGCGTAAAAATCGTGAATTTTGTCGAACGGGAGCGATAAAATCATTAATTTTTTCAAACGGGCACGTAAAAATCATGAATTTTGTCGATCGGGCGCGTAAAAAATCACGATTGTCGTCGAACAGGCGCGTAAAAATTATTTATGAAATTCGCGATTTTTTAATGGATCTCTTGACGAAATTTCGTTTTTTTTCTCTGCAATCGTTTAACGATTTTTTCCCCCATGAATTGATCTTGCGGAATTCCGCCATAAATTAATAATTCACGGACGAATTACATGTCCATAATCCTGTGTCTCCCTCTAAGAATATCTCTCAATATTTCACGACCTACAAATTTAACCTGTTAACTGGGTATGACGAAATATTTCGCCATACACAAACTACTACTGCAATATTTTGAACGCATTACTTCCACCAGTAAAATAAAATAGTCTTATTAAAACAGCTTATTTATGCATCATGACAAAATTTTCAGATATAGAAAAGAAAAATGTGAAAGAACGCAAAATTGGGAGACTTGGCAAGTCTGATTTTACCATTCTATTTTGATTTAATAGAATAAAAAACGAAAGTCACGCACACACACACAAAATCTATTGGAAAATGAAAAAAAAAAAAAAGCAGAAAATATTTTATAAGAAATAAAAGGGAAATGACAAGAAGTCGGAAAATCGCGGATCAGCGAAAGAATCTCACGCCTGTTAGGAAAAAGCAGTCCCTAGATCTTATCACCATGCTTACTCTTGCACTTACCTCATTTACATTTCATTAAAGTCATTTATAATACATTATATAATATACTTTCATGATATAATATTCTTTATTTAATCATTAAATATAATACAATACTTTAAATATATTAAAGATAATTACTTTTACAACTTACCTTTTATTTAATTTATCCTTAAGAAATATACTTGATAAATATCTTTCAGTGACATCTGTGATAAATGTTTTTATTAAAAATAACATTGAGTCACTTTTAATAAACTTTCTTTTAAACTACCGTTTCATATTTTATAATGTTTAAAGCCCTTTTACTTCACATTTCAATCCCTTGCTCACGACATTTCCGGATAGCATCTTATCGACACATCGACCGTATCTCTTGTTTATCTGAGTAGTTCTTCCGAACGCTCATAGATGGCGATGTGTTTCAACGCAGTCGTAGTTCGTTCCTTGCCTCGTGCCGATGTTGTCAGATTTGCATACGGCATTCGAGAAGCTGATAGAAGAAGCGATCGGACATGCGTGGAAGTTTCTCTTTTAGGGTGTTGCAAGTATAAATAGTTCTGCCCATTGACATTCGTAGCTTGCTTGCATCCTTTCAGTTGTTTGTTTATTATCCTCGTGTAGAGTCTGGAGAAATGTGAAAGCTGTGGTTATGATCTTTCCGGTGTGTTGCAATAGAATGGAGTTTCGTTTATAAAGCATTGGTTTAGTTTTACATATGAAAGGAATATGATTGTTCAGATTAATATCGTAGTGCTGTGTTTGATTTCTTTGGAACTCTGAGTATTTCGATATGTTTAACGATGATCGATAGTGGTCAAGCCTGATGGTTTTTCCCCGTATGTTTTAAAGATGAAATACGTGTGGTTAATCTGGCTGGATATCTTTCTCATCAAGGTGTTAACTTTGTGTTAGTCGACGTGCTCATCGTTCTAATGTATCGCCATGGCTGCATAGAGATCTGATTTTGACGAACGGAGGAAGTGCTTGAATGCTTCAAGTAGTTTTCCTTTTCATGTAATGCTTTTCAAACTAAAGATGTGCTGGATACCTATTTGCCGTTTATTTAATATTAGAACAGGTTTCATTTATTCGAGTTTTTCACAAGTCCACATAAAGTTAAAAATGTACGTTCTTGGCTTATTTACTTTGAGTTCCGGAATAATATGATTTGTGTATTTAATGAGGTTTGAGTTTACACGTCATGATGTCTGTTTATCGTTTATTTAAATGAGTTTATTTCTATTGTTAAGTAAGTGATTATATATATATTTAAGTTTACTATATTTGCATTTTTACATGTGTTAAGTTTTGAATAAATATATTGATTGTTTTAAATATAGTTGTCTTTAATTCTAACCTTCATGGAATTCATACATTTACTTTAATAGTTTTTTTAGTTGGACATATATTTCATGTTAAAAATTGAATCTTAATTTAATAGTTTAAATTAACTTTTTGGGGTTATTAAAATCAGCTAATACGCTTTTACTGCAAATTTCATTTGCTATTTCTTTAAACCCCAGTCAGTACATTTGTGCTGACCAATAACACCTGCCTGAAACTCATGATTGTTTTTGTTCTATGAGAGATAGACGAAATACATCATTTTCCCCGCAACCGATTAGCATAATTCACCATGTTTATCGTACTCAATCGACTAAATTCACATTTTTTTCTTTCTTTTTTTCATGATAAACAGATATGATTTAGTATTTGGCTAGTAAATTGTTTCCTTTGCATCTATTAATTGCATTCACGATCATTTTACTACCAGTATAATTATATACCGTAATTCCGCGCGTATGCGCCGCGCCTTAGTTAAGCCTTTTTCAAACCGGGAATTTTATTAAAAATAAGAAGTCAAATAAGTGTTAAGCAGAAGTAAGTCACATTTTATTTAAAATAAATTCTGGTAGGAAATCGGATTGTCTGAGGTGCGGCGTATACGCGCGAAATTACGGTACTACATTTGGCTTTATTTAATCTTTGAACGGTATGAATTAAAGGCGGCCAAATATAGTACATAAAAATACTGGTAGTAAAGTGATCCTGCCCCCCTTGACGCTACGCCTCTGATTATAGTACCTTCAACAGTTCTTTATACATTCTTGCTATCGTCAGGGAATTTCTAAATCTACCGCGATCGCAGACTTTGAACAGATGGGAGATGAACGTGCGATCCTATGTGTGTAAATGAGAAAACAACTTGCAGGCGCACACTCAGGGCAGGCACAACAAAAGGCAGTACGGGCGTCATTTTTTAAAACGAGGGGCAGAAGGGCGCTATTTTTTGGATGAGGGGCAAGAAGGGCGCTATTTGTTTAACCAAAGGGCAGGCAGGGCGCAACGCCCTCCTGAAACTGTCTGGGGGAAACTCTGCTATGACTATTTCTTTGGCCATTAACTCCTGGCATGCAGCTAATACAAATGTATCACTTTATTAAATTTCAAAATTTTATTTGAATGTATTATTGATATTTTTCTTATAAAAAAATCTTTTTGGTGTTGTTAATGAATCAGTTTTAAAAAATATATATTAAACTAGCTGTTACCCGTGACTTCGTTCACGTATCATTAAAATAAGAATAAATTCATTAATTAAGCAAAATATCTCATTCACGATAATTAGAAACGTAAATAATTAACTAACTCTTGATCACATTCCATAGGAGACAATACAGTATTTATATGTTATAGAGGCCTTGACATAACTAAGTTTTAAAAAAGTGAAAATTTGTGACAAATAATCACGAAAAGGAAACTGCAACCAATAAAAAAGGCGGGCCAAATAAAATCGTGGAAATCGGCGAATTGTGTAAAAACATATGTCAAGTTTACCTGGTAAACCATTTTACTTTTAACATCTTTGTGAAACGTTTTAATAGCCATCCTTCAAAGATAATGGAAATAGTATATTCTTTTTCATTAAATTCAATTCTTGTGAATAGGGAGCAATAATTGTAGACCTAAATGCATGCAGCTTAAATTTGCCTCCTTGATTTAATCCATAACTACAGCGCCTATATTCTAGGAGCTGTACTACAACTGAAAAAAAATCTTTATTTCTAAATGAAAATATGTTGACAGACGATATTTGTTCTCCAGAATAAATTGACTCATGAAGTTTGAATATGTGAAAATACGTTTTTATTTAAAAAAAATTTTACTGTAATCAAGATTTTTTTTTCTTTCACCATCTATTCAAATTGAAAATAAATTCTTTCTTTCAGTTTTAATGAGAAAAAATATATTATTCCGTTTCATTTCTTCTTTTTTATCCACAAAATTGGAATAATTTAGTTGCCATTTTTAGAGCAACTTCGTTAAATTTATAAAATAAAAAATAATAATAATCATATCTCTGAATTTAAATCATTTTTTTTAATTCTGAGAGTTTATGACATCCTCTGCGAAATACAAACAGGCGGTCAGATTTTAATATAATAGATTCGTAATTATTTTTATTTTCCTAATAATCATGGTGTGGTTTTTGGCAAAAAACTCTCATCTGTATGTAACTGATATTCATGCATAATAATCGCTAGCTAAAAAAAAAGCTAAAAAAATTTTTTCGTTTTAAATATGACGTGAAACTCATCTACTTTCTAAACTTACCGATTCTTGTATTATTAATGTAATGAATTGATTCACGCTCCTTCTAAAACACATTTGAAAATTCCCATTTTATTTCAAATATGACGTCACTTTTTCCTCAGAGAAATCTCTTTTAAATGGCACAATTCTTGTTAATTTTCTTTTTCTGGCAATCAGGATGTAAATTTTAGCGGAAAACTCACATTTGTGTGTATCTGGTATTCAAGCTAATTATTAATCAGTATCGATAAAAAATATTTCAGTTTTTCATCTTAAATATTACGTCCATTATCTATTTACTTTCATTATACATTGATATTCATGCTCCTTGTATTATTACGAATATTTGAAAATATGTTTTATTTATGACGTCATATTTGTCCAAGCCGAGGAGGATCCTTTTCATAGTTCCATGGTCCAAGCGAAGTCTATTTTTTAATAATATAATTATTGTTCTAGTTTTCCTTCTAATTATAACGCAGTTTTTGACAGAAAAATATCTTTTTATTTTAACCGATATTCATACTTCATGTATAATAACAAATACTCCATATTTTTGTTTCAAATATCACTGAAATCCACCTTTTTTTATTTTTTTAATTTTCAGTTTTTACGTGAAAATGGTTCAATTGAAAATTAGTTGTTGGGGAAAAATTATTTTTCCGTGTTTTTATTTTTGTGGCAACGACCAAAGCCCTAGCAACGATAAAGTAAAATGGTTAAATTGTATGGAAAAATGTCCATTTATTCTCTTTGAAAATAATGAAATTTTTAATTATTAAAGAAAATATTTGAAAAAAATAAACAAAAACCAGCCTATGTTAATTTGAGGATTATAATTAACCTATATGCAAAAATACAGGATCATTAAATGCTCCATTTTGACGCTGGCTTCAGCCTAACATTTGCACACAATGAGATTTATAATATTATTAAGAAGGACATGAAAAATCTATTAGAATTAGAAAAAAATTATTTTTGCATATGTTCTGTATCCTGGGTTAGATTTCCTGAATTTTTTAACGACAAATAGGGTGCAGCACTTTACTGAAACTATCTACTCTGGGAGAAACTCTAAAACCACAAGTTTAACTTTGTGGACAAGAACCCTGATATCAAAGCAATGCAAAATATTGAATACTTTTGGGGATTTGAGAAGCAAAGAAACAGTCAACATGCACCTACATATGGAATCTTATCTTTGGGAATTCATTCGGAGAAAGAACATGGGAAACAGTGACTTGTTTGAAGCAATTTTATCAGATATAAAATTTCTAACTACCAGAAACTTTGGTGAAAGAAAATCATATTCGCAAAAATGAAGTGTAAAAAAGTGATTTTATATAATACTGCAAAATATTGAATTACTTTTGGGGATTTGAGAAGCAAAGAAAGAGCTAACATGCACCTACATATGGAATCTTATCTTTGGGAATTCATTCGGAGAAAGAACATGGGAAACAGTGACTTGTTTGAAGCAATTTTATCAGATATAAAATTTCTAACTACCAGAAACTTTGGTGAAAGAAAATCATATTCGCAAAAATGAAGTGTAAAAAAGTGATTTTATATAATACTGCACAATTAGGCATATATATATATATATATATAAATTTATGCAATAATTTAAATTCTTAATCCCTTCTCTTTTAAAGTTGTTTAAAAAAGCACCTCACATTTGCTGTCTTTTTTTCTTATTATCATTGCCAATTTTTGCAAATCTCTCCTCTTTAATATCTAAGTACCAAGTTTTCTTTTACTATAACAGTTACTAAAATATATATATATATATATATATATATAATAATAAAAAGCAAATAATACATACTAAGTAGCCAGCATATGTTTCATTTTCTTCAAATGTATTATGGAGCCAGAGAAATTCTTCATGCAGTCTAACGACTGAAAATTCAGATTTTGCAAATGCAGGAAGAGTAGTCTGAAAAGAAGAAAAATGATAAAGAGATTATCATGATTAATACATTTTTTCTATACAAAAACTAAAATGATCAGGTGAGTGAAACATCCATCCCAAAATCTATGCCTTTTGACTTCTATTTAAATTAAGTATCAAACTTTAAAATAAAAATAGAAAATTCCAGCTGAAAAATATTGAAAGATTAACATATGTATTTACCTATTAGAAAATATTTAAATCTTTGTGAATGTTTAAATTAATACATGGAGACTTTAAATTTACATGAAGATTTTCAGCAAGAATATGGAAAACCTTATAAAAATGGCTTGATAAAAATATTTTTGATATGTATGTAGAATTCTCAATTCAATTTCTTTATTCCTTGTTCAGCAAGTAACAAATTATGTGTTTACTAATACAGTTTATTTATGAAAAGATTTGGAAAATAAACTTATGATACATTTAAATATGTGGTATATAAAAGATTTAATGATAGGTACAAACAAGTATTGAATGCAGCACTTTTTTTTAAAAATCATATGTGTCAGGACCACACTTATGCAAGAGAAAATTTAAATTCTTACATATCAGCATTATTGTTTACAAAAGAAAAAGTATTCCTCTTTAGTAATGTTCAGCCAATTGAAGTTTCAAATGAGTTTTTATGGAAAACAATCAAATAAATCCGATTTTTAATATTAAAATATAAATCTCAAACCCTATACACAACTTATGTCAACAAAACTAGCAAAAACAAAATAAAATAGTATAATACTGTGGCTATCACAAAACTTTCTCTTACATCATTTTAATATAGTAATAGCAAATAGCATTGAAGCTTATAAATATATACAGGCATTTCTTGGAAATTAACACGCAGTTACATTATACAGGGAATATATATATAATGCAATAGTTTTATAATTAAAAGAAAAAAATAGAGTTGAGTGAATCTCATTTTTTGCATTTAAAAGAAAGAAAAATATATATAAAAGTTTAAAAGCACATCTAGATAGATAATAATTAGATATAATTATAATATACCAAAATAAAAATACTACACTTACTTTAGTGTGGACGGTAAATTTAACTTTGTCTCTTTCACTTAAAGCATCGGATATATCTACAAGAAGAGACTGATCTGAGAGATCAACAGTATCTGAACGATTCTGGAAAAAAGAAAAACATGTAAAAATTGGTAAAATTTACATACAATCAAATACTAAAAATATATGAAGCATATTTATAATTTACAATAGACAAAATATTATACAAAAGGAAAACAGGGGCAAAAATGAACAAATTAAAATGATATATTTAAAATATCAAGGCATATATTGACATTAAGACTGCATATACTTTAATGTGCATTTATCACAAAATTTTTGGATAATTATTAGCTAGTCAGTCTTCTTGTCAATTGACAAAGAGCCAAATGTGATAAACTACTTATTAGGATGAGCGAAGCGAATCCTCTACTAGGCTACACAAATTGCATTTTGTCGTACCTTTACAAAAAAACTATTCTTTATTTTAACTTGAAATTAAACATAAAAATAAATTATGATCTGTAGATATGTAAAATATTTTTTTACAGAATAACTTTAAAAATTTATTAATTTATTTTACATGTATTTCATTACGGATACATTTTTGCAAATAAAAAATGAAACACGTATATTTCCAGAAGAAAAAATAAATCATGGAGTTAGTAATTATAGATAGAATCATGATTAATTAAATAAATCTGCCAAAATATCTCAAAAACTGTTTTTTAAATTTAGTTAAAAAAAGAAATATTTTTGGACATGATAGAAATCAAATATGATCTGTAGATTCTGATATTATTTTCTTATCAAAATGATTTAAAACAACAACAACAAAAAAAAAAAAACATTTAATTCATTTATTTACATTCAATTATACAAGTATTTTTCAGTGTTAAGAATTCAAATACACAATTTATTCTTATTATGTGAAATAATTTACGCAGATGATACATATTTTAAAAGAATTATATTATGATTTTTTAAGACTATGAAATATTAATGAATCGAAGCTTACAGTCTCATTCAAAAAGCGAACAGCATTTATTTAAAGATGCAATTAGGCTGTTTTCAATGAATAAAGACGTAAAAGAATATCAGAGTTTCCCCCAGACAGTTTCAGAAGGGTGCTGCACCCTGCCTGCCCTTTGGTTTACAAAATAGCACCCTTCTTGCCCCTCATAAAAAGAATTAGCAACCTTCTTGCCCCCTCCAGTAAAATAATTAGCACCCTTCTTGCCCCTCAGTAAAATAATTAGCACCCTTCTTGCCCCTCAGTAAAAAAAGTGCCCTTCCTCCTTTTTACATATAAAAAATTTGCTTTCATAGTAAAAACTGACTCAATGTTGTCTTAAAAAGAGTGCTCTAACTTTTAAATATCAAAAGTGGCTTTAAAAAACAAAAAATAACTTTAATAATTAAAAAAAGTGCCAATAAGAATAAAAAAAAGTGCCCTTAAGAATTAAAAAAAGTGCCCTTAAGAATTAAAAAAAGTGCCCTTAAGAATTAAAAAAAGTGCCCTTAAGATTAAAAAAAGTGCCTTTTTCTCACCAGCAGCACCCTGCCTTTTTTAAACCTGGGGGAAACTGTAATATCATAAAGAAAAATTAAAAGAACTGCGTCAACCTGTTGCCTTGATTCAAGCTCGTCATAATTGTACTAAAGCAAAGTTGGCTGATTCTGAAATGACAAATGGACTTTCTTAGTTTATCAATTGGGTCTAAAGTAATTTTACATTCTAACTTGTGGATCGTAAAAGGTTTAGTAAACAGGGCTTTAGGTTATGTTGCAGATATTATTTATGAAGAAAATCACAGGCCACCAGACCAGATGCCATGAATAAACATGGTTAAATTTGAAAACTACAGTCATTCAACTTATGAGAATGGCTGCGTTCCGATTCCACAAATAAGTAAATTTCGGAAAAATGGAAATTATATAAATTGCTCAAGAAAACAATTTCCTCTGCAATTAGCTTTTGCTGTTACAATTCATAAATTCCAAGGTTTAACATAAGATAAAACAGTTGTAGATGTTGGGGATAAAGAGACATCAGTTGGCCTAACGTATGTAGCGTTGTCGAGAGTGAAAACCCTTCAAGGTTTAGCATTCAATAGAAAATTTCCTTACGAGAGATTCATTCTACGATATCAAAAATTCTCATATGTTATAACATGCAGAAAAAAAGAAGAAATTAGAATGAAAAGTTTTAAAGTTAAAAATTCTTAGTATCAACGAGAGCAGATTTCAAATGTTTTTCCAGAAAATAGGATTTTGAAGAAGTAACTTTCTTCAAGCTCTCTTTTAATATATCATTCTAAGATTGCTATCAAAGATTATTTGATGTGAATTACAAAGATTGGAAACATACTTATTTCAAACCATTTGAGAAAACCCCAGAGGCTATTGGAAAATGTAAAAACATCTTTAAAAGAGTTTTTAGTTGAAAATTAAAAAATATTTTTTAAAATTTTGCTTCAAAAATATATTTATACCAGTCTTATATCATAAATAAAAAATTCTGAGGAAATTCTTAGTTACTTGGCTGAATTTACATTTCTAAAATTAAAATGCGGCAAAACATAAAATAACGTTTTTACTTAATAAAGATGCAAAAATAATATTAAAAAAAATCCCTGACTGCTCGGCCTACAGGAACAGGTAGATTTCGAAGATGCAGACTGTGGGGCGCCTGTTTGTTGGGAATTACGGAAGAAATGACCTTTTTGCCATGATACGGCAGATGGGAACCGCCTACTTCGAAACCTAACTTGTTTGCAGGCGGAGCCGGCAGGGATTATTATTATTTTATTTTTTTTTTTTTGCTATAAGGGTTCGTCCTATAAAAAACTTGTCAATATAAAAGTTTTAGATAATATTACGAGGATTAATAATAAATTTAAGCGGATTTGATATCTTGTGAATTGACGAAGTTATGATTTTTTTTCTTCTAAACCCCCCCCCCCCCTCGGGGCCATTTTTAATGATATCAAAAATCTGTCATACATAAATTTTCGGACCTTTACCTAGAAGTAATAATAACTTTAAACGGA
The DNA here is from genome assembly GCA_963931845.1 of Maratus michaelseni. NCBI lineage: Eukaryota > Metazoa > Arthropoda > Arachnida > Araneae > Salticidae > Maratus > Maratus michaelseni. The sequence continues at coordinate 81,818,707 of OZ007600.1, forward strand.
ATCGATACGTATAATAATTAAGAAATTATGGGGTTTTTTCTGTTTTCACAAAAAGTTCCTCCATTCCCTCCCCCTCCCCCCCTGGCTTGATTTTACCCATTAACGAACTTGACCGAGATTTTATGCCCCTTGATTTTATGTATCAGTTTGGAAGAGATTTATGCAGAATTTTTCCAGTTATCGTGTCCATAAAAAAGTGACATATATATAAGTTTTGAACTGGGGATGGTTTTGGGTTCTGGGAGTCATAATCAGCGTAGATCTGCAAAATTTTTTTCAAAAATTCCAACTTAGGTGAGAATGTAATAGGTAGTATTTTTTACGAAATCTACCTAAAATTGTTACTTTCAAATATTTATCTTATGAAATAATGCTTCGTGAATCCAAACAAAGCATGGGTTTTGCTAGTTCTATATCACCGAGTGTGGCAACCTGTTTCTCTTTATGAACTGGAATGAAATAATACTATTGTTTGTAAAGAGATAATTATTACAACTGAATCAAATTCTGGTCAAAATCCTGATTTATTTAAATGGCAGCTATTGTAATTTAACAAGATAGAAAAATCATGAGTCAAGCATAGATTATGAAACACTTTCCAACACTTTCAGACTACTTTAACAAAACGTCGTGTTTCATAAAGTAAAGAAGCTACGTATAGACATTTTAGAAAATGCATAACACATTTTAAAACCTGATTTTAGCAATTACCGTCCATAGCCGGTAGCCGGAAAGGTACGTCAATTCTTTGGACAGCTGTGTATATGATCTGTAGATTTGTATATGTATTCTACATAGTTTGTTAAAATTAAGTTTAGCAAGAAATGCATAACTGAATTGAAAATTCACCTTTAGCAATTTCTACCAATAGAAGAAAACTTAATTGAATTCTTTTGCACAACCCTGTATATTACCTACAGATTTTCCAGCTTAGATGCTTTACACTGACGCTATAAAAAAAAAAAAAAAATTAATCGGTTAAAAAAAAGAAAAAAGTCGCCAAACTTTGGGGACTATTTTTCTTTTATGGCAACCCAGCTATTAAGCTTGTATTTAGTTACCGTAGTAGCTTGGCGCAGTCTTGGAAATCGCGCCAACCAAACAGTCGCCAATCTTTTGTTTACATTTTAGCGTCAGTGTAACACATCTGTTCCGATTTTCCTACATGACACATATTAAGCTAAAATTTAATTCAGAAAAAATATGTCTAAAATTACTGAAATCACACTTCCAGGAATTAATATTATTTTATTTGATAAGTATTGTGATGGATGCATAAATATAAGTATTGTATTTCATGTATTCTAGACGTTTCTATGCTGTGAGTTTTGACGAATGTGTGCATTTAAGATTGCGAATAAAGAAATTTTAATGTATAAGGCTAGAAGATTAAAAGTAACCAGAGTTAATTGACGAAATTGTACATTTTAAAATTGAAATAAGAAATTTTGACGCGTTGGGCTAGAAGATTAAAATTAAAACTGGAGTTATTGACAAATTTGTGAATTTTTAAGATTGCAATTAAAGAAATTTTAATGTATTGAGCTAGAAGATTAAAACCTAATTTATTTTACTGTGTAAAAATCTAAGTGAAACGTGAAAAAAAAATCACTTTAATTTCAAAAATCGTAGAGGACAAAATTTACTATAGTGGCTTAAAACATTGTAAGTGGAATTCTTTTAGGAATGTTAAAAATTCACAGTGAAATGAGAAAAAATTATCAAAATTCAGTGTGTTAAAGAAAAAGTTTGAAATTAAATATCTTTTAAGAATTCTAAAAAAATTGTCATAAAACAAAAAAAAAACATTAAAAATTTTGAAAATCGTGAGAGAAAAAATGTATTTATATCAGACTAATGATTTAAACCGAAATCCTTTTACGAATTTTTAAAAATTCACCGCAGAATGGAACAAACTCAATATAATGGAATGATTTTATTTGTAAGTTGCTGAAAAAAAAAACAATTTTTGCATTCAATGCTACGTGAATGAAATTCGCGCTGGAGCTGTTTAAGTAATGAATTGCATGTCGCAATGCATGTGAATGGCGTCCCTAATCACATTGCAAAGAATTTCGCTTTTCAGGTTGCTGTATTTTAAGTTGGCAGGCATGGGTACTTGGCACATGTCATAAAAATCACCATGTCGGGTGTCTTGTTTGTTCTGAGATTTTGCCCTTTTCTTAAAAAAAAAAAAAAAATTGATGTGCATTACATTTATATTATTACTAGATATTGCATTAAATAAGAATAGTGTTGACATATGATGTACGCTGCCAGCGTTTTTATGTTAATACTACAAAATGTCCATGTTATATTAATTGCAATTAAATTTGTCTTTTTAAAAAATCAATTTGATGCTTATTACTTTTATACACTACTTGTCATTGCAATAAATAAGAATATAAAAAAAAATTGTTGCATACATATACTTAATTGTTCCACTGCCCATATTTTTATGTTACTACAAACCAGCCATGTTTTTAAAAGGTCTAATCCTTTTTTGAACACTGCCCATTTCATCAAAACTAGATGGCTGGTACAGTAATGATTTGTAGATTTAAAAAAATATATAACAGATTTATATTTTAACATTGGGTTAACAGATAACTGTCTAGGTTGTGCGGATTCTAAAATTTCTAAAACTGAAGACTGCATAGAGAAATGTCAGGTTAACACACATTTAAGTAAACATTTTCCCCCATGCAAGAATTTCAGTCTTCATATGTAATGAAACTGTGTTTGTAGATAGACATAAATAAATTAATCTGAAACTGATATATATAAGTTTCTCATGACTATTAATGTTAATTACAGTTTTATTAGAGATATATTGTCTAACATGACACGAAGCTTATAAGATACCGACTCGTTAACTTTTAATCTCTGTCAACTCATTTACGTACTTTTATTTAATTAAATGTACAGTAAATTTTACAAAATTGTTGTTTTTAACATAACATGAATAAGTACAATTTCTAAATTGTGCTAGCAGAATGTTAAAATTAGTTACCTTAGTTGAATCGGAAGTTAAAGGCGAATCTTCGGTTCCGTCTTGTAACGTAAGCATTACTTTATGAAGAACGTAAAACTAATTTTAATAGCTAACTAGAAAAATCTATTAAATGAAACTACAGATTAAGATAATGAGCATTTCAACACATAATGCACATCAACGACATCAGTCAGTAGAGAAACAGAACTACCGCCCCCTCATCCGTTGTTATTATTATGTGGTTATGTTGATTAAAGAGTAGCGACATCATCGATCGTCGATGAAATGGATGAATGATTTCAAAAAGAATTTTTCAAAGAATTTTTATGAGTTCATTGTCATAATTTTTATTATCTTTATTATCTCTCATTATTTATTTTAACTATATAGAAATGGGGATATAGAAATAGACTGAGCAATCTCCCGCTATTTTTTATTAATTGTTATTTAAATCTATTAATGTGGGAAATATTCAAATAAAATATCAAAAATTAAAATGATTGTCATGAAAAAGTGGCAAAATAGTGATAATTAAAAAAAGAAAATAAACATTTTATTCGAAATCGTAATTGTAACTGTTTCAGTTTGTATACACTAGAAAAGTATCTCCGTGTTTTCTGTGTTTGTGTTTACTTTATTTGAACTGAATAACTTTTTATCCTTTACTGTTGTAATGAATGTAAAAATAAATTAGTTATGGAAAAGAAAGTAGGGAAAAGCTGGAAAAGAGAGCGAGAAGAACGTGGACGAAGGCAGCTCGCTCAAAAAGATCGCACTACTCCTGAGAGCAATGAAAACACGGAAGACAGACGTTCAGAAGAAATTGACATGACCGATAGTAGTAATCTTGAAAAATCCGAAGTTATTGAAAGCTCTGGTAAAGTCGAGCTTCTTCAGATTTTCATTTACCTATACACACACGTTTTGTAGAATATCTTGAAAATATTGAAATGTTTGTGTTCAGGACGTCGTTTTATGTCTAAAAATCTGTTCACGTTTTCAGAACACTGTAACATTCAATAAGTTGTAATTTTTGATAAATTTAGTGCCTAAAAAGCATTTAAATATTTCAAAAATTATATTTAGAACAATTTAAAGTAATTTTTGTGCAGATATTGCTCCGTAAAAGAACCGAGTCTGCCATTTATTATGCTTTTTCAGATAATAACTATGTATCTGCAGTTGGATTTTCTATCTTAACAGATTTTCTTCTTGTCTAATATCCCATAATCAGGTCTAAAGCCAGAGGTCGATCCAAGCAAAAAATTGAGCCTATATATAGGACTTCTTCACAAAATTCCTTTCAATAAAAAGGCCCTTGCACAACATTCAATTAAATAAAAACGGACCTTTCACAAAATTCAATGAAATAAAAAGGGATCTTTCATAAAATTCGATGTAACAAATAGGATACTTTACACAAAATTCCATTCCATAAAAGCAAACTCTTCATAAACTTTTATCTTGTTAATATTTAAAATGTATAATCTGCAATCAAAATAAGCTCAAAGAAGAAAAACTTTAGCAACAGGACTTTAAAAAAGCTAATATTAATAAATTCTTATTTTGAATTCAGTTAATTGTATTTAATCTTTTGTTACAAATTTATTTGGCACAGATGTCAGATACGCATATTGGTGTAATTTTTTTCCCCTGCCAATTTGGCGAAAACTTTGTTTTTGAATATTAACGTTTTGAATATAACGTTATTCATATTTATATTGAAATAAAAAATCACGTGCTATTATTGCATGCTATTTGTAACTAATATTCAAAGACAAAGTTTTCGCCAAATTGGCTGGGGAAAAAAATCGCGCCAATATGGTGCGTATATGATATCTGTGCCATTTATTTTTCAAAATAATAATTTTTTATATAGGGTTTTACACCTAAAAAGTAAAAATGGAACCATCATAAGATCACTAACTGTGACTATCTGTCCGTTTGTCAGAGCCTTTGTTCTCGTAAACTTATGGGACGTCGAAAGTTATAAAGACTTTTTACTCACATATTTTACAAATTATTAGCCTTTCACAAATAAATTTAGGAAAAATTTAAAGGGCTAATTAATTTACTTGGAAAAAAAAGTGTTGTTTTTGTATATCCATGCAAAAGATCTTGTAATATTGAACTCGAAAATGCACTGCAAAAATATCCCCCCCCCCCTTTCTATTTCCGAATCTACGGAAACTAAAATTATAAAAAAATTAGGGGTTATAGGAGTTTATTTAAACCCTGCAGGAAAACTATATAGCCAATTTCCTATGTATTTAGTTTTTGAGAAAAACACATTTTACTGTTACATACTTAAACTTCACTTTTCAAACCTTACTTTTTCTACTTTACTTACTCACCATGCCCACGATTACAAAAAAATACAAGCATTCCTATTTGCCTCTGGTAACGTTACTTCTATTATCAAAAACCTTTTTCTCCCTCCCCCCTCCCTCCATAAAAAAAAAATTAAAAACATTAAAGGAAAATGAATTATTAATTTTGGTTCTAATAATACTATATTAATGAAAGTTAGATATTTAGATTCCTCGTTATGAAGTATGCATACTTTGCAAATCGATGAATGCAATATTTAAAATTAATTTAATAAAGCTCATATTATCCCAGTGTAATAAATTGTGAATTTTTTCCTCGTTTCCAAATTGACTTGTTCAAAGATAGGTGTCTGAACTTGAAATAAAAACAATCTTTTTTGAATGAAAATTGAAAAGTTTTTAATTAATATCTTGAAAAATTCTGGTTCACTTTTTTTCGAAATTGGATTTTTTGAAATCAAGATTTTTTTTTCACCCCTGTATCAGGGACGCGATGAATTTTTTTTTTTTTCTTGGTGCCCATTTTGTGAAATGTATTATATTTTTGTGAAAAATAACATTTTGTAATGAAAGTTGAAATTCAGTTACTCAAATCCGAACTAAGCATTTATTAACAAAAACATTTTAAAATCCGTTTGCTGAAGATTTCCTCCCTGGTGAACTTGTTTGTTTACAAATTATACAATTTAAAATGTCACAAAATAATAAATAATTTGTAGGTTTTTATGGAATAGAATTTTGTGAAAGGGCCTATTTTATTAAAAGGAATTTTGTGAAGAATTTTATTATAAAGAATTTTGTGAAGAGGTCCATTTTATCAAATTGATTTTTGTGGAGGGTCCCATTTTATTAAATAGATTTTTGTGAAGGGACCTGTTTTATTAAATAGGTTTTTGTGAAGGGAAGGGGTCCTAAATAGGCCCCAAAATTTGCTTAGTTCGACCCTTGGTATCCCGAAATTTGTGTGGATAGAGCAATTTTTTCGATGCGTTTCCGAAAAGGCGTAGTTAAAAGTTATTCTGGTAATCCGACGTTTTTCATGTAAACCTAAAATTTTTCTTACCTCTCCCAACACAGAGCTCCTTTTGTGGTTTTGACATTTCTTTTGTGCCACTTTCAGAAAAAGATGGCATTTCAGAAACAATGGTTAATGAGTATTAATTAATATTTTGGTTAATTTTCAAAATATTAAAATTCTGAAACTCATGTGCACCAGGACTATCCTCACCTAAATTTTTTTACTTCTAAGTGCGCAAATATCGCTAGCCATCACACACACATACACGCAGAGCGAAACTTTCTTTTATTAATATAGATAAACGTAGATGGATAATAACCATAAAATGTATGTAAACGTTAGATATAGGCTTGGAGCAAAAAAGAAAAAAAAAAATCCGATAATTGTTTCAATCAACAACCGTATTCTCACATATATCCAACTGTTTTTTCCCCCATTTCACTGATGTCAATTCATCAGACCAGCCAAATATAAACTTTATTGCAATAACAAAAGGTAATTTGGAATAGGGATGTAACGAATATTCGGACGGTATTTGGCCCTTTTGCCGAATATTCAGCATGGCTGAATATTGAACAGATATTCAGCCGAATATAATTAGATATTTTGCCGAATACTTGCATATTTGGCAAAATATTCTGGCAAGATATTTGGTTAAATAAGTTCCAGAAAATCAAAACAAAAGGTGATTCTAAATATTTTCAACAAACAATATTAAAAAATTATATCTAAATACATTAATTATTATAAGAATAGAATGAACTAGTTTCACACCAGACTCCCATTTCAGCAGACTTGCCACTTACTGAACAATAGGGGATCAGAAACCCCTCAATCTGTTAACCAAAGTTCACTTACCAAGAACTACCACAGATAAGAATAGTCTGTGAGAATAAGATAAGAATAGTTTGTCTCTTGTCTGGGTGAACTACTTCAGAAGGCATCTCATTGTGAAATATGGGGTGGAGGAAGTATTATGAGGAGCTTGTTAATTTTGAGAGAAAGAAAAGATAAAAGTATATCTTGGTAGCAGAAAAGAATAATTATATTTTAATGGAATGAATAATTATATTTTAAGAAAATAACCCTTTTCTTGATATACAGAATGTAAATTTACTAAGTTTGAGTTGCATGAGAAAGGATATAAAAAGACAGAGGACATGCAATTTCTTATTTTTGGGGGTGAAATGATTTTACTAAAATAAAAAAAAAGTTTCATTTTTTACAGAGGTAATGAGTTTTTATTTTAGATAAAATATATATAAATTACTAGAACTATCTATGGATTAAATAAAAAAATATGAATTAAATTATTTACATTTTTGAAAGTCATATGCTATCTTATTAGCATCAAAGTATTTAAAATATTACGAAAAACACATTCAGCTGTTATGATTTTTGAACACTCAAACAACAAATTTATGTCAATTAGTCCTTAATTTAATTTTTTATTTTAAAATTGAAAAAATAAATAAATAAATAAACAATTAAAATAATTTTTTTTTAAGTCAGTATTCGGCCGCCAAATATTCGGTATTCGGTCTAAATCTTGGCCGAATATCCGGCCAAAACACTATTAGTTACATCCCTAATTTGGAATCATCAAATCAGTTTCGTTTTCTAATAGATATCTTTTTATCACAGTTTTAGGTAGATTTCGTAAGAAATACTACATATTACATTCTCTCCTAGGTTGGAATTTCTAGAAAATTTTTGCAGATCTACGCCGATCATGACTGCCAGAACACAAAACCATCCCCAGTTCAAAACTTTATATATCTATCTATCTATATCACTTTTTCATGGACACGATAACTTCAATAATTCTGCACAAATCTCTTCCAAACTGATACATAAAATCTCAGTCAAGTTCGTTAATGGACAAAATCAAACCGGAGCGGGATGGGGGGCTTTTTGTGAAAACTGAAAAAATCACATAACTTCTTAATTATGATACGTGGGTCATTATTCCACGTGAAATCAAACAAAAATTTTCAATATTCAACCTGACCATTTCAGAATTTAATGAAACCTTCAGGAATCATTCTCCCTAATGATACAAATGAGAATATACTTTCATAATTTTTTTATCTCAGTAAATTTTCATACAATTAATTTTTTAAATTTCGAAAAATCATCATTTTTTGGCTTGTATAAATGTTTTCAATTTTGAATTTCTCAAGTTCTATCAGGCATAGAGAGTTGTTTGACCCCTCATTTTAAAGAGAATTTCATAAGGTTTAATTTGATATGCAAGTTGACTTTGCTTGAATTTAAAAAAGTTAATTTAATTTAATTTAAAAATTTTTAAAATACTGTTTTTTTTTTTTAATTTTGAAAAAAAAATATATGTTTCTTGTAATATTATAATCTTTAAATTCTGAAAGTTTTAGAGTGGGATCTCAATGGGATTAGCAGTTATAAAAAAATAATTCTTAAAATGAATCAAATAATACTATCAAAGTTGGCGAGGTGCCAACTTTAAATATCAGCCCCAATTGGTGTTTAACATTAGTTTTTTTAACATAACTGCTGATCCCATTGAGATCCCACTCTAAACCTTTCAGAATTTAAAGTTTATAATATTACAAAAATAAAATAAATAAATAAATAAAATAAATATTTTTTTCAAAATAAAAAAAAAACACTATTTTAATTTTTTTAAAATATTTTTTTTTTAATTAAATGTACTTTTTAAAATCCAAGCATAGTCAACTTGCATATCAAATTAAACCTTATGAAATTATCTTTAAAATGAGGGGTCAAACAACTCTCTACGCCAGATAGAACTTGGGAAATTCAAAATTAAAAACATTTATACAAACCAAAAAATGATGATTTTTTAAATTAAAAAAATTAATTGTATGAAAATTTACTGAAATAAAAAAAATATTAAAAGTATATTCTCATTTATATCATCAGGGAGAATAATTCCTGTAAGTTTCATCAAAATCTAAAATGGTCAGGTTGAGTCACTGGTTGATTTGACATGGAATGACCCACGTATAAAATCCGTTTAAAGTTATTATTACTTCTAGCAAAAGAGCCGAAAATTTATGTATGACAGATTTTTGACATCATTAAAAATGTAATCAAGGGGGGAAAAATAAGGGTTTTAGAAGAAAAAAAAATTCATAACTATGTCAATTCACAAGATATGAAATCCGCTTAAATTTATTATAAATCCCCTTAATATTATCTACAACTTTTATATTGACAAGTTTTTTCTAAGACCAACCCTTACAGCAAAAAAATAAATAAATAAATAAAAAATTTTTGCCCGCTCTGCCTACAAACACATTTAGATTTCGAAGTGGGCGGTCCCAACTGCCGCATCATGGCAAAAAGGTAATTTCTTCTGCAATTCCTAATAAATAGGCACCCCACAGTCTGCGTCTTCGAAATCTACCTGTGCCTGTTGGCCGAGCTGTCAGGGATTTTTTAATATTACAGTGCCATTGTTTATCGGTTTGCAAATAAAGTTTCATATCATGCTCATTCATGCATTTTCTTTTCGATGGCAGAATCCCATACCTTTGAAAATAATTTATCGCTTCAAGTTCTGTAGAAGGAAGATTCCAGATCTTTGTCATATTTTCTCAAAATGCAAGATAAAGCAGAGAAATAGAAATTATAAAAAAAAATTCACTAGAAAACAAATCTCACATCAACAAATTAATTAAAAATGAAATACGTACATCATGTGCTAGCGTTTTATTTAAAATCAAACATGATGTCACGCTTTTTATCGGTTTTATAAGTACTATACATCCTAAATAGTTTATATTAGTTATCACTTTCGACTGATGGATAAATATTTGTGACGTCAATTGAAACTAATCTATTATATTTTTTATTATTTAATATCATGAGGTAATTGTTTACTTACATAATTTGTATTTTAAATAACTGAGGAACAAATAAATTAGTGAAACATTAATAAAAATACAAATAAAAAATAGAATTAAAAATCACTTGATGGTGTAACAAACATATGTAACATGTTTAATGACAAATGAATGTGACGTTTACGATCATCCATTCATGGCATTTAATATTATAGTTTGGAGATAGTTTTTTGGTCAACGGGATAATCAAGTGGTACCATGAAATGTTTACGTACTGGAATGCTAAGAGTCATTTACAATTTCATGCCTGCAGTTTAAATTGGGTTTTATTTTAATATTCTTTTGTATAATATTTATTTGTTCTTTTAAGTATATGTTTGAGGATGTGAGTTTCAAAACTCGCCTTATTTAGAAAATAGATTTTTGGGAAATCGCATAAAACCTCTAACTGTGACCCTGTGACCGAATACCGTAAAATCCCGATTGTAAGCCCCCACCTTTTTCAAAATCAAAAACGGTTAAATTTGGAAGGGGAGTTTATAATTGAGATTTTAAAAAAAAATCATTTAAAAACCTGTTTTTATCATTAATTTCAAAGTAAAAAAAGAACGAGAATCTTCTGTATTTTGGCAGATTTAAAAAAAAAAAAAAAAAAATTCCTCTCCCCCCCCCTAAATCCTGCCTCCCCCCAAAAAATTAAAAATGTTTATTTTTTTAAAGATCATTTTTTTAATATTTTTCTTTATTTCTTATTTTATTGTAACAATAAATAATCAATCATCTAAATCTCCTCTCAAAATTACTGTCCTTCCCCCCCTTCCCCCCCCTTCCCCCCCCTTCCCCCCCCCCCCCCCCGTCTGGTACCAAAAACACATTGTTTAACCTTTATAACTTTTTAATTTTTAACTTCTTTTGAGACTATATTAAATTAATATTCTCTATTAAAAATAAATAATTCCAACCTACCACCTAAATTAACCCTTCCTCCTAAAATCTCTGCTTCTCTCCCCCCTGCCCCCCAACCTTATCTTATGAAAATCCTCCCCCTCCAAATACATCTCATAAAATTAAAAAAATTTAAAATTCTCAGTTCTTTCTGCTCTATTTGTGATTTTTTCCCCAACAATATTTAAATAATGATCTACATTATTCCCCCCTCCTTTCCAAAAAGTCTTCTTTATTTCCTTTGGCCCCCTCTCTCAGTACATACTTTAAAGTCTTTAATTTTAAAAAAAAATCTATTTATAACTTTCTTGCAACTATAATTAAATAATTATCTAAATTGTTTCTTTACCCAACCCCAAAAAAATCTGCAACCCCCCCCCCCCCTCCCCCAAGCACGCAAACTTTAAAATCTAAAACTATTTTTTAAATATTTTATGCTGTATTGTTACTTTGTAGTAACAATAAACAAATGATCTTGTAACTCTCCCCTTAACGTTCCAGAATCTATCCACAGAAAAAAGGGTGAATTTCTACACATGGCGGGGGTGAAGGGCAGACAGAAGATTTTTGTCTTTTTGTAGAGTTGGTTTTTTTCTCACTGCTGATATTTTGTTAATGGATTGGGAGTTATTTTAGAGAGCATATTTATCTCAAACCATAAAATATACATGTGATTCAGGAGAGAACAGCCAAACTGCAAAAAAGATGAAAACTTTTGCTTTCCTCTCACATATTTAGAAATCCACTCCTCTTTGGAAGAATAGGACCGAGCAAAAATTTCAAAAGGGATGATGATTTTAGATGAGTAATACTTATAAGAGATGATGTAGATGAAATTGTAACGCTCGAACTATACACACTCCATCATATTTTCTCTCCTTTTCTTTTTTTTCTTTCAAAAGAACTGACAAGCTGAGTAAATTAGACTTTTAGCTTGTCATTTCTTTTGAAAGAAAAAAAAGAAAAGGAGAGAAAATATGATGGAGTGCGTATAGTTCGAGCGTTACAAAATGAGTTATCTCACTACAAAATAAGAAATAGATCAGCATTTAAAAAAATAATAATTGCCGAAACGTCAGTTGAGGCTCACTGTGGAGACCCAAAATGTTTTTGGTTTCCATCTGTTTGTTTGTTTGTTTATCTGTATGTTCCGTGATAACTGTTGCAAAAATGATCCAATTAGGTTGATTTTTGGTAGGTATGTTGGCGAGGTACCCGGAATTAGCTGTATAGTTTTTAGTTACATTTGGTTCATTCGTTTGAAAAATATAGAACATTTCTTTTTAGGTCATAATGATTTTAAACGGGAAGTCAGACGATTTTTTTAATTTTAAAATTCACCGAAAAGAAAATGTCGCATTGGGATAATTATAAATGCTAAATTATGGATACTAAATTTATGAAATGGAGATCTTAATTTAATCCAATCCCTTTGAAAATTTGCCAATATATTTATTAGAATTTCGAAATTAATTGTATAAATTATTGGAAAATTTTATGCACTAATTTGAAAGATATGAAACATTTTAATTTCTCATTTTAAAAAAAAATTTCCAATGCATTTTTTATTCTCTCTTTCATTAAATGGTCCCTAAGCAACTATATTTCAAAGAATATCAACAAAGGAAAATTCAAGTGAATCACATTATTTTGACACGAAATTTTATTAACAAAATAGCAAATTTTCTGGTGATTTAAGTTTTTAATATGCTTTTTTAATGAAATAGATGAGAGTTTATTTTAACTACTAAAGAAAGATTACCAAATCGGTTTTCCAAATGAAAATAATAAAAACATTTAATGTGTAAATTGAATATAGGTCACATAAGAGGAATTTACGTTTATATAAGTATATTTTAATTTTATATAAGAAATTTTATTCAATTTCAGCAACATATGATGTTTAGCGGTTGAAATATACGTATTCTTTTAAGGATAGGGTAAAATCTCTTGTACAAAGTTATGGTTATTCTAATGAAATTAAAATAGTAAATACATTCAGACATATACTCTAGAAATGAAATAGCACAATTTCTGGAAATTGAGAATATAAAATTAAAGTGACAACGGGGGTTCAGAGGGGCTGAGCCCTCCTGAAGTAATGTATTGCTATTCTGAAAAAATACAGTAATAAGTCGTTACTCCTATCATTGCTTAACATTGTGTTTAATGCAATACTTCTAAAATTTCCAGAACTTTTGATAAATTTTATATTCTTATAAATGTATAAAAAACTTTAAAAAAGTGAATTTTAGGATATCAAATATTATGCAGATCAGTGTTGAATTCAGACACTTTTCTCCGGGGGGGACATTGCAGAGTTCCTGGGGGGAAATTGCACTTTTTAACCATTAAAAGCATAAAATATCAAAATTTCTGGGGGGGGGACATTTCAATGCCCCGGGGGGGAATGTCCCCCGGGCCACCCGCTGAATTCAACACTGATGCAGATAATGTTAAAAATCAGAGCGATTAATGAACAGTGATTTGTAGAGCTGACGTTGAGGCCTTTGTTCTGTAGATTTACTAGTATTATTAAAGATTTTAAACTATTTGCTGGGTGAGAAGACAGAGGGGGAAGTGGAACTTTTGGGAGAAATGGGGATTATTTAGATGATTGATTATTCATTAATATTGTTATTAAAGAGAAATAAATACAGCAGTTTTTTTTTTATGGAGTTTTAAACATTTTAAAATTTGCATGTTTGTGTGTGTGGGGGGGGGGAGGGGGCAGACACTTTTGGAGTAGAGAGAAAACTTAGGTGACAAATTAGAAAGCAACAAGTAGGACAAAAAATTTCTTCACATAAGAGTTTTATAAATTTTAAACTTTGTATTCTTGGGGATGAGGAGGAAATATGAATTTCGAAGGAAGGAGTTTGTAATTTAGATGATTTGTTATTAAGTATTGCGCGGCAGCGCAATACTTATTTATTTCCAGTGTGACATCTTAATGTAACATTAACACAGCAAATCCCATTGAACGAGTTAATTTACTAGAGTTTTTCCCACTTTTTGTACGCGTTGCCACAAAATTTTAACTGTGTGAAATTCTAATAAAATTTGAAATTTGAAATAGTGAAATTCTTTGGCTGACGTCAGGATCAAAATGGATTAAATGCCGTTGCATATAGATGAATTATAATCCAGGAAGTAACATAAGCTATGTTTTATTTACGTCATTCAAATATTTTTCTTAATAATTCAAAATTTCATAATTTTCACTGGGAATCAATGGACGTTTTTCCTATAAAATTTAACTATGTTTCTTTATTGTTGCCAACAATTCAAAAACCTAATATAATAATTTGACCACAGCAATAATTTTTCAATTGAAAGATTTCCACGATCAAAATAAAACCAAATTAGATTTTTTTACGTTTTAAAAAATGGAACAACACGACATCATACTCTAAATAAACGGACATTTTCAAACATTTGGTTATAATGCAAGCAGAAAGCAGGTGAATATGTCACCATATTTGTAACAAAAAGAGCATATTCTTAGTTCAGTATACATTTGTTAATAATACAAGGAGCATCAATATGAATAAATACAGGAAGCAATTGTATATGACGCCATATTTATAACAAAAAATTGAAATAATTTTTACTATGTGATTACTATTTTAATTTTTACGATACTATAATTTTTACTATGTGATTAATAACTATGAATATCATAGCAAATGCGGTAACGTTTGCTATAATATGTTTAATAAGTATCGCCTAACAGGCTCCTGGTATTAACGTTCAAACTCACTAAGCATTTTATATGCTTGTTTAAAAGAATTGTGTTTCATAATTTCATCTAATTCACGTAAAATATGCGGCAAACAATTTTCGGTACTTCTCTATTATCCTGTCGACCATTCATAACAAAAAAGTATCGCCAAACTGTAACGCCAAAGAAATGGGAGAACGTTGCCATTGGAATATCAAAATAAATAAATAAAATATAAGAATTTACGTACGCAATTGTTATTTTAATTAATGAAATAACTAATAAATCAGTAAAACATAATGAATAACACACGCAAATGTGGAATTAAAAACCACTCGATGACATAAACACGTATAATGCTTCTGACATCAAGTAAATGTGACTGCATTTTTGGCGTTTAATCTTTGAGTTGGCGATAGTTTTGTGGTGCTGTATCTTTTATTTTGGTACTTTTCCGTTATACCAACACCATGCCAAAATGTTTGCTGATGCGCCAATTATTTCAACCCTGACCGAGCAGATGTTGTCTACAAACCGTGTTGTCATGCAAACCGTGCCAAATATTGTGATTTGTTATTTATTGAATGTTTTTCGGTACTTTTCCGTTATACAAAAACCATTGTCGCCAAGCGTAATAGTTGGCGCAAAATGAAATTCACGTGAATCAAAACACTTGAAAAAAAAAAAACAACAACAACAAAACAACAATGTTGAAACGAAAGTGAGCATTTAAAAAATATAACATTTGAAAATTACAGACTTTTAAGCACTATTTTATTAAAATTAAAACACAAATATATACTTCAAATAAGAAAACAAATAATTGTTATACAATAAATTGAAAAATCCTGTGCGGGTAGATTTAGTGGGCTCTTATTGGCGATAAATGTTTGATGTGGTTGTTGCGATCTTGTGAAAAACCTTCAATCATATCCACATTTGCACTGCATCCATATTGTTGCTATAATATTTTTTGGTACTTTTCGGTTAACCAGGTGCCAGTGAAATATATACACACACACACACTATATATATTATATATATATATATATATATATATATATATATATATATATATATATATATTTTTATTTCACTGGCTCCCGGCTAGCCAAAAAGTACCCTTTTTTTTGGTTTGTTTCTTGCTAACATTGAAACATTGGCTGTAGACTCGATTACGGAATATTAGAAAATCTATCATTATTATCATCTAAAAGGTCGTCAATAATGTGCCATAATCAGGCTGCATATTATTACACATAATTTTCAAGTATGGTTTGGTGAAACATTGAACTTTAAATTCTGTTAAAAACTGCATTTTGTCTCGAAAAGGTGGACACCATGTTACAAAGTTATCAGATAAACAAACTTGGATCAATGATTATAATCCCGCGATTTTCTTTATGTGAGCCGCCAACATTGACATCCAGTTTGTTGGAGAACCCAGTTTGGTGTTAAATCATTACAGTACGCGTTATATAACCAACCGGGAAAAAATCGTAAGGAAGAGATTTGGAAGACCATTGACGAAAACAAAAGTCTCGGTGCTAGATTACGCGCTTTTGCGAGATAAAACTTGATTAGTCGAGAAACTGGAAGTTACGAAGCCGTAGACAAAATTCTTGGCCATAAATGCTTCTATTCATGGATGCTGTGCAATACTTAAATACCAGCATGAAAAAAGACCGACGGATAAAACTGAAAGTCACCATGATTTGATTTTATTGGCAAAAGAGGATGAACGATCTACTGAAATTTACTGTCAGAATTTGATTGATGATTATTACCCGAATCGACATGACAAATTAGAAAACATGTGTTTATACGAATTGGCCACTAGGTACTAATACAAACGACTGTAGACCAAAAGTCTGTAGAATATTACGAATTAAAAGAAAACCTCAGTTGGTTCAGAAAACGTTTGAAACCATAGTTGTTTCGAAAACGCCCAATCATAATCCGAAAACGGACGCTGGAATTGAGTTGTACTATAATTCATTTCTGATATTGTTCAAGCCTTGGCGAAACGAATAAGACCTATTGGGAGAATTTAAACTCTACCGTGAATACTTTGAGCACAATGTGAAAAATTTTCCAGAGATGGAAGAATGTCGCGAAACAAAACAACGACTACAAGCTGCAATCAACTTGGTTGAAAAGTTGCAACAAGAAAGTGATTTGCACGACCAGCTTGAAAATATTGAAGAACCAAATGAAGACGTTGATATGATGGCCGCAGGTTTTGATAACTTTGAAACTCACCAAGAAATTGTTATTAATGAAGATAAATTGAACAAGAAAAATGAATGCTGACCAAAGGAAAATATTTGAATCAATTATAAAGGACGTAGAAGAACAAAAGAAAGACCCGTCTATTCCACCCATAAATCTGATTGTAAGCGGAGTTGCTGGTACAAGAAAAAGCTTTCTAATTTAATTACTCAGTCAGAAAGTTCGTTTAACGAGTAATCACAATAATGATGCTGCTGCAGTACTAGCACCAACAGGAATTCCTGCCTTCAGCATTGGAAGAAGTACAATTCACACGTTTTTAAAATTGTCCGTCCAAACCAGCGGGGACCCGAGCCGGAGGTTCGTTCAGTTAGAGGTTTATACTATTCGATGTGCAAATTAAGGAATCGTCCGGTGCGTGTGTAGCACGACCGGTATACGGTGCCGAAGGCAGGGGGACCCAGGTCGGAGGTTCGTTGTGTTAGAGGTTTATAGTATTCAATGTGCAAACTAAGGGATTATCCGGTGCAAAAGGCAGAGGGGACTCGGGTCGGAGGTTTGTTCGGTTCAAGGTTTTACAAGATTCGAGGCACCGATGTAAATTAGGGGTCCGCTAGCGGGCGAAGCCAGCTAGTTTTCTTATCTGCATTATATAACAAAAACTCTTGACACATTCACTGTTTACAGTTATATTCAAGAACATTCTGCTCATATATACTCGTTATTATATTTATACTTCTTATTATGTGATAAAACAACACAAGATTTTATCGATAGCTTTCACACACCACTTACTAGTGTCTCTTTCCAAAGTGGTTGCAAACGTGTTTTGCACAGTGGAATAAAATTATTTGCAAAAATGAACATGATTCGTTTATTATTATCATTATGAAGATGAGAAACAATCCGTTGAAGTCCGTTATATATATTTTTTTTGTTAAAAATTACTTTTTTTATTATTTGAATTGCTTACAGAATAATCAATGTTTGAACTGCATATTTCATATTACAATACTGATTTTGATCTGTGCAGTCTTTTACATACTTGTCTTGTGTGAATCTTATCTGCTTCATATTAATTTGTTATTAAAAAACTTGAGATATTAAAAAAAAGTAACTTGCAAAGCAAATTAAAAAAAATAAATTTATTTCCAAAATTTTAAGCCCGAGAAGGGACAGATATTAAAATTATTTTATTTAGTCAATGCTACAATAATGTTGCATTTTTATATTAAATCTTGTTCAGTCTATTTAATCTTAAAATATTAAATTTAAATTTGAAACATGATATTAAAGCAACTTTAAAACATTTCATTTAGTTGAAATGAAATCTAAATAAATCGTCAACTTTTTTTTTCAGTTTTACATGCATTATGCAAAATTTGTATTGTAGCAAATTCTAACAGACAAGAAACATGAGAAGTTCAAATAATTAAAAAAGTTGAAGATTTATTTAGATTTCATTTCAACTAAATGAAATGTTTTAAAGTTGCTTTAATATCATGTTTCAAATTTAAATTTAATATTTTAAGATTAAATAGACTGAACAAGATTTAATATAAAAATGCAACATTATTGTAGCATTGACTAAATAAAATAATTTTAATATCTGTCCCTTCTCGGGCTTAAAATTTTGGAAATAAATTTATTTTTTTTAATTTGCTTTGCAAGTTACTTTTTTTTAATTTATTTATTGTTAATAGAGAGCAACAAAGAGGACAAAAGATTTTTTTTTATATAAATAGTTTTTAAAGGTTTTTGATTTGGGTTAGAAAAGTGGAGGAAGCAGACATTTTGGGGGTAGAGAGCTAATTGAAATGATTGATTATTTATTTATTGCTACTAGACAGCAAATTTTTTACTAAGAGTTTTAAAGATTTTTTTGGTGGGGAGAGGCAAAAAGTCGGAAGCAGACATCTTGGTGGTAGAGAGATAATTTAAATGGGTGATTATTTATTTATTGTTAGTAGAGAGCAACAAATACAGCATAATTTTTTTATAAAGAGTTTTAAAGATTTTAAACTTTATATACTGAGGGGGGAGGGCATAAATTTGGATGAAAAGAGAGATTGTAGCTTAGAGGATTGATTTTTTTACTATTTGTTACGTTACTACTGAGCAGAAAGAAGTGCAGAAGGATTTAAAATTCTCAAGTTTTCAAACTTTTTATGTTGGAGAGGGTAGAGAAGGGAAACAGACATTTCATTTGAGGGGAGGGATTTCATTAAAATTATACAAAAACATAAGTGGAAATCTGCCAAAAATGTCAAAAGAATGAAAATTACCTCCCTTGGGTTTTTAAAATCAATTTTTTGTGCATAAAAAATTTTGTGTATGTGAATGGGGGGGGGGGGCTTATATTTGGAAATGGAAAAGAAAATCAAAATTGCTTAAAAGTGGGAGGAGGGGGCTTACTTTCGGGATTATACGGTAATTAATTTTTTTTTATATTATAACTAGTTGTACTATGATACCACTGTGTTAAAGTGGAAAATCAACTTTAATTAATTTAATTAATTATTGGGAAAAAGTTTCGGACAAGAAGAGTTTTGTTCTAAAACTATGGATAAGAGAAGTTTTGATACCAATTTCTTTAAAAAATAAATTGTTAACAAATTGGCTGACAGAAATCAATAGTTTCTATATTTGGTCATCAAATGATATTTTGGGTTTAAACATAATGTATACGACAGCAAATAAGTATGTTTAAAATTTAGTATTACATTTTATTAAAAAAAGGTAAACAAATTAACAATAAAAGATTAAATAATCATGATTATGATTGATAAGTAATTATGATTAAATAATCATAAATACTTTATGATTAATGTAACTTACTAGTTTTCTTTAAAAAAAGAATATAATATACCGTAAAATCCTGATTGTAAGCCCCCCTTTATCAAAACCAAAAAGGGTTGAATGTGGGAGGTGGGCTTATAATCGGGATTTAAAAAAAAAATCAAATTAACAATAAAAGAGTAAATAATCATGATTATGATTGATAAGTAATTATGATTAAATAATCATAAATACTTTATGATTAATGTAACTTACTAGTTTTCTTTAAAAAAAGAATATAATATACCGTAAAATCCTGATTGTAAGCTCCCCTTTATCAAAACCAAAAAGGGTTGAATGTGGGAGGGGGGCTTATAATCGGGATTTAAAAAAAATCACTTAAAAACCTGTTTTAACATTAATTTAGAAGTAAAAATGGGTGAGAATCTTCTGTATTTTGGCAGATTTTCATTCAAAATAAATAAATATATAAAATCTAACCCCCCCCCCCCACATTTAAAAAAAAAATTTTTTAAAAACAATTTTTATAATATTTTTTTTACTTGTTATTTTATTTTAACAATAAATAATCAATCATCTAAATCCCTCTCAAAATTACTGCCCCCCCCCCCCCCTCTCTAGTACCAAAACCCCATAGTTTAACAATTATAACTCTTTAATTTTAAAATTCTTTTCAGACTTATTTAATACTCTATATTAACAATAAATAAGCCTAATCTACCACCTAAATCAACTGCTCCTCCTAAAATCTCTGCTTTTCTACCCCTGCCCTCCCCTAGCTTCATCTCATGCCCTCCCCCTGCAAATGCATCTCATTAAATTTTAAATCTTTAAAATTCTTAATTTTTTTCTGCTCTACTTGTTATTTTTTGTAACAATATTTAATAAACAATCTAAATTAATCCCCTCCTCTCCCCCCAAAAGACCTCTTTATTTTCAATGCCTCCCCGCCCCCCCCCCCCACAGTACATACTTTAAAATCTTTAATTTTGTTCCTACAGTAATTAAATAATAATTTTCAACAATAACCAAAATTTTTAATTTCGGAATAATTATCTAATTTGCTCCTCCCCCCACCCAAAAAAATTCTGCTTCTCCACCCCCCACCCCCCAGCACAGAAACTTTAAAATTATTTTTTTTTAGATTTCTATGCTTTAATGTTGCTTTGTAGCAACAATAAATAAATGATCATGTAACTTTCCCCTTAAATTTCCATTCCCCATTCCCAGAAAAAGGGGTGAATTTCTAGACACGGAGGGGGGGGGAGGGGAGAGGCAGAGAGAAAATTGTAGTTTAACTGTTCTCACAGCTGATATTTTGTTAATGGTTCAGGAGAGTTATTTTAGAGAACATATTTATTCTAAAACATAAAATATATACTTGATTCAGGGAGGAAAGAACAGCCAAACTGCAAAAAAGATGAAAATTTTTGCTTTCCTCCCACATATTTAGAAATCCTCCCTTGGGAGAAAAGGACAGAGCAAAAATTTCAAAAGGGATGATTATTTTAGATGAGTGATACTTATATAAGATGATGTAGATGAGCTGTGTTACATTATTATAAAATAAGAAATTGAACGACGTTTAAACAAATATGTATTAAAGATTTTAAAATATTTGCTGAGTGGGGGAAATGGAACTTTTGGGAGAAAGAAGGTTTTTTAGATGATTGATTATTCATTAATTGTTACTAAAAATAAACAAATACAGCAGATTAAAAAAAAAAAAAAAATAGTTTTAAAAATTTTATATATTGTATGTGTGTGTGTGTGGGGGGGGGGGGGATCTTGGAGTAGTGAGAAAATATCTATTATCTATTTATTTTTAAATGAATGAAATTATCTATTTATGAATTATATTTATTATCTATTTATTTATCTATGAAATTATAGATTTATTTTAACTAGAGAGCCACAAAAATTAAGACAAAAGATTTCTTCAAATAATAGTTTTACAAATTTTGAACTTTGTATTCTTGTGGATGAGGCAGGTAATATGAATTTCAAAGGAGGGGGCTGGTAATTTAGATGATTTGTTATTTATTTATTGTTAAGAGAGAGAGGGGGAGGGAGCAGAAATTTTGGGGGTAGAGAGGTAATTATAATGGTTGATTATTTATTTATTGTCATTAGACAGCAGCAAATAGAGCATATATTTTTAATAAAGAGTTTTAAAGATTTTAAACTTTGTATGCTGAGGGGAGAGGTGAAAACCTAAATTTTGGATGGAGAGGGAGATTGTAGTTTGGAGGACTTTTTATTTCCTTTTGTTATATTACTAGCGGGCAGTAAGAAGGCCAGAAGAACTTAAGATTATGAAGATTTTGAACTTTTTGTGTTGGGAGGGCAGAGAAGGGAATCAGACATTTTATGTGTGTGTGTTGGAGGGGGGGGGGGGGGGGTATTTCATTAACAAAATATAACAGCAAAAGTGGAAATCTGCCAAAAATTTCAAAAGATTTAAAATTCTGTTCCTTGGATTTTTTAATTAATTTTTGTGGGGGGGGGGGGGGGGGGCTTATATTTGAGAATTGAAAAGAAAAACAAAATTGCTTAAAAGTAGGAGGGGGGCTTACTTTCGGGATTTTACGGTAATATCTATAGAAGATATAATATAATATATATCTATGTAATAAAATATAATTTTCTTACAAAAGATCTATACTAATAAAAGAAAGTTTCGCTCTGTGTGTGTGTCTGTTGGTGATGGCTTGGAAAATCCAGCCCACCTAGAAGGCTGCAAATTTAGATATAGGTAGTCCAAACCCTCTCCTGGTGCACCATTACATCAGAATTTTAATATTTTGAAAATTAAAGTAGTTATTAATTAAAAACTGATCAAAGATCACAAATAAAAATGTCATTATTCAAAAGCTAGCTGGCACATGTGCAGAAACCAATATCCGTATCTTCCGGAATAGAAGAAAGAAAGCACAACACATCCCGTTTTTGTTTTAAGTTTTTCTAAATTCGCCATGGGCAAACGGTTAAAAATACGGAAAAACCGTCTACATATTCTGAAAGAAAATACTTTTACGTCTCAAACGATCTGGTTGGTTTGAAAAAAAATTACATTTAACCCTTTCAAAAAAAATAATCAAAAAGCATCGAATTCATGTTTTTTATTTTCTCCCGTTTTCCGAGCCTTGCATCCACCGAAATACAAAAAATACAGAAAAACGAAGGTTACCAAATTAAAGAACTGACTTTGCCCTTTCCAAAGCCCCCTTTGGTTTTAAAAAATAAAAAAATTAACCCTTCTAAAAAGTATATTTTCTGTATGCCATTTTGTGATTTTTGCGATTTTGGCAATTTTTAAAAATTCGCATCGGCGATTCAGAGAAAGGTATGAAAAACTAAAAATACCAGACAATATCTACATTTATTCCTTTTTCGACATCTGTATTTGTTTTTGAAAAATACAAATATTAGCCCTTCAAAAAAAATTTGTGCGCAGGACTCTCTTTTGCGATTTCCGATTTTCTATGATATATAAAATCTGGCATCGGCTTTCTAAAATAATCAAACACACCTAAAGACATCTACGTTCTGTCGGATTTAGGCAGAAACCTTTAGTTTAAAAATAAAATCACGTTAACCCTTTCGAAAACGTTTTTTTCCGTAAGTCAATTTCACTTTTTTAACTATTTCCTCTATCTTTAAAAATCCGAATTGGCGTTTATAAACAAGATACGAAAAACTAAAAATACCTCAACTAATCTACATTCATTTTGAAAATTTTTAATTTTAACCCTCCAAAAAAAAAATCCTTTCCAAAACTCACTCACGTGATTTTCGTTTTTTGGTCCAGGTTTAGAAATCAGCATCGACTCAGGAAATGTGAGTACGGACAAACAGTAGACTCCAGATCATAGACGCGTTCATTTTCTTCAAAACGCATGATTGGGTTTTAAAAAATATCTACATTAACACTTTAGAAACCGATCGATTACGTAACCAACTTTCGCGATTTCCGCTATTTTGGCAATGTTTACCCGTGGTTAAATTTCAATTCTACTAGGAAATTTGGTTGTGTCGAGTGTTCTGAAAAGGCCTCTTCCAGAACAGACTGTGCCGCCTGGCGGTGGAAGGTGGAACTATGGACCTGATTACGACGGGGTTTGGTTTAAGTTTCGTATAGAATAGATTATTAATATTTTTGGCCCATGCAACGCCGGGCAGGTTAGCTAGTACAAAATAAAATTATACAATTAATTCATCGAGTTCTTCTTCTGGGATATCATCGTTGTCCTCCTCGACCATCTCCTCCTGTTCTGGTTCCTGACAAATAATATTCTTATAGAATATAAGATCTTCCATTTTTGACCAGTTATGCCAAAATGCTTTTTA
This sequence comes from Maratus michaelseni, assembly GCA_963931845.1. Lineage (NCBI taxonomy): Eukaryota > Metazoa > Arthropoda > Arachnida > Araneae > Salticidae > Maratus > Maratus michaelseni. The sequence goes on from OZ007600.1 coordinate 81,842,948, forward strand.
ACAATCAAGGGTCGATCTAGGCAAAATTTGGGGCATATTTAGGGCCCCTTCACAAAAATCAATTTAATAAAATGGACCCCTTCACAAAATTCCTTTTAATAAAACAGGCCCCTTCACAAAATTCTTTTTAATGAAATAGGTCCTTTCACAAAATTCTATACCATAAAAACTTACTATTAATTAATTTATTATCTTGTGACATTTTAAAATGTGTAATTTTGTAAACAAAAAAGTTCATCAGAAAGGAAAACTTCATCAAAAGGATTTTAAAAAGTTTTTGTTAATAAATGCTTCGTTCGAATTTGAGTAACTGGATATCAACTTTTGTTACAAAATGTTATTTTTAACAAAAATATAATAAATTTCACAAAAATAACCTTTATTTTTCACAAAATGGGCCCCAAGAAAAAAAAAACCTGCATCAACCCCTGACAATATGTCGACATCCTTAAGTTTCTCATTTTTCACAGGGACTGGCATCTGATCGGTTTCATGAATCTTAAACTTTTCTACCTTTTGGTCAATGGTTTGAAAATGCCTACATCTGTCTTGTAGTGGGGCTCACGTTTAATAAGGAGTACTCTTCTCTCTTTTAACAAGGTGGGTGCGCTTTGCAGGAGCAAACTGGAAATGCAGCTCGCTGGGACGTTTTAAAGTAGAAGCCACCACTGATTTGAAACCTGAATTTCCTGGCATACATTCTGTACTCTACCAAACTGTGGAAAAATTTCCAGATACTCTTCAGGATGGATAACACACTCCTTCCTTTTTAGATTTTTCTCAATCCTGTCAAAAACTCTGTCTGGTGGCAAATAAGAATGACCCACAGTGGGAAAAATAAAGCCAATCTGTTTACTAATCAAAGGAGCTAATTCCATGAGCCAATTTGCTAGTATCCCTATCATTGTGATGTTCTTATTTTGGCCAGGACAACATCAGAAAACATTTGAATTTTTTCGAAACCTTCCAAGTTTAAGGATTTAAGATTAAAAAAAAATATATATATATATATGGAGGATATCTCATTTGATCCCTTGTTGTGTTCATGCTTACCCCAAGTTACAGTTTCCCTGTTTTGAGTGTTTCTTGATATTCCCTGACATATGGTAAAGTTATACTGGTACATTTGTCTGGATAGGCAGCCTGGTCGCGGTTGGGAACTTAAGGCAAAATAATGTTTTTCAAATGAAAATTTGTATATCCCTTTCTTCGTTTCTCTCTACATTTTGCCTTTAATTTGTGAACTGTATATTTGGCCATAGTCTATACCTTTTCCCTTCCAACTTGAGTTTTAATTAGTAACTTTAATCTTATACATTCTGAACAAGCTTCGGTTGCGGGAGATTTAAAGATTAGCATAAAATCATGATTGAAAATATCTTTGAAAAAATGGGATTTCACCTGGAATAAAGGACAGTCTGATTCTTTTATCTCGTCCGTAATGTGAATCGACATACTTTAATTTTTGGATGTAAAAACGCACTATGGCTTTTACCTCAGCCAGTTTTTAGCACTTTCCAACCTAGTTGAAAAGTGCTTATGACTTCGGTTTGTCTGGCCGGATGGCCGTCTGGCCGTCTGCCCGTGCTCTAACTCCCGTAAATATGCTCGGATTGCTCTGCAATTTTTATATGTTATTGTCGTTATCTATGGCACGTTCCCTATTTCAACTGAAGTGTGTAGCACTTATAGTTTTCTTACAGGGACACTCAAAAGAAGTTACATTGCGGTCTATGGGGAAAAATCATTTGCGGTTTATTTTAAAAAATGTTTCACTATCGTAAACGCATTGAAATTTATATAGATCACTAAGATGCATTAGAAGAAGCTTAATATGGAATAGTAGGTGTATAGCACTTAGAGTTACTTTACAGGGACAGTCAAAATAATTCCGTTACATTACGTCTATGGAGAAAAATCGTCTGCGGCTTATTTAAATAATGTTCCACTATTTTAAACGCATTGAAGTTTATATATATTACTAAGGTGCATTACAAGAGGCTTACTACAGAATAGTGTGTGTATAGCAGTCATCGTTCATTTACAGGGACACACAAAAGAATTCTCTACTGTCTGTTAACAATAATTCCTGGAAGTGCGTTTTAAGTTACTGAACGTGATTTTAATCTTAACTAGCTTTTTGTCTATTACGTGGTGTGTATAAATTCTGTAGATCCTATACAGGGCAGCACAAAAGTTCGCGAACACATTTCCGTTTATTGACAGAAACTCCAGAAGGAGAATTTAAACTGTGCTACGCGTTTCCTAACTAAACTAAAATTTAGCATCCTATGTATATATACAAATCTATAGATCATATACAGGGCTACATAAAAGTATTCTGATAATTTTCCGAATATTGTATATATTGAAAATTCCTGAAATTACGTTTTTAAATATGTTATGCGTTTTCCAAATTGTTTACTTAGATGTCATCTTTCAGCTTATTAAACGGTAATGATTTGTAAAATTATTTTAGAAGCGTTGGAAAGTGCTACATAATCTATGCTTGACGCATGATTTTTCGTTCTTGTTGCATACTTGCCCATGAGTTCTTATTTCTTTTACTCTGCTTCCCCCTTCCTTCACAAAGTTCAGGAGTTGATTCAAAGTCCATTATGCACAAGATACACAGTAAAACTGACTTAATCAGTTTGTAGGAATAGAACAAATCGAAACTTTAAGCGAAAATAGCAGCAAGTCGCAAAGGAATAAAGGAAAATTACTGTGACAGTAGCTGATAAGCTCAATGTGCGCTTGTCTATGCATGCGCAAGGATAAAACTAGTTTTGTTCCTAACTTACTAGTGGATAAAGCAAGTTTTGAAAGTTAATTATGATTTTACAATGCCAAATATACATGATAAAACTAGTTTCATTGCAGATTGCAGTGTTTTTTCGGTGTAGATTTAGCAAAAGAATTGATACAGAAAACACGATTTTTTTAATTTTGGATAAGGCGAGTTTTGAAACTCATGTCCTCATTTCATTTAGCGCCAACTGTTACTCTTGACGACAATTGTGTGTTATTATAATGGAAAAGTACCTAAGCAAGCTCTCATAATATTTCTGATAAATTATGCACCATAGTAAATTTCGTGTTACATTTTTTTTAACAAGGACTTATCTAAAAAATTTTGCTGGAAGGTGAAATCTTATCATTATAAGTGTCCATGACTTTAACTGTATACTTTAAAGGGTATTTTGCTAAAAAAAAAAAAAAAAAAAAAAGTATAAAAACACTGGCTGATGAAGCTTTAGCATTGCTATTTTCTGATTACAAAATTAATAAAGTTTCCAGCTTGAGCAAGATGTTATAGTGTAATGTGATATAATATAGTATAGTAACTTGATAGTAAGTTTTAATGCAATAATAGTACTAGTATTTATCATGTTGAATAATACCTATTCTAAGTCTAACATTTGATCATATTTGTATCTAAGCAATTTTATCCATTTATAATTTTATCACTTAAGGGTCCTCTTCATGCACTTGAAAACACCCGCTCGCTAATGTTAATCCTATGAGGCATTATTTTTCTAATATATCGTTTGCATTTCAATATTTAAAACGATTTTTTTGTATTGGATAGCAGAGATAAATCTCTATTTCTGCCGTTGATTACTTTTTCTATTTTCTTTGTGGATTTTTTTAAGCACGATACTTTCACTTTCCAAACCAGTTCTGAAAGTGAAAGTATCTTTGTAGAAAAAATCTGCAAAGAAAATCGAAAAAGTAACCAACGGCGGAAATAGAGATTGATCTCTGCTATCCAATACAAAAAAAAATCGTTTAAAAATATTGAAATGTAAACGAGATATTAGAAAAACAATGCCCTATAGGATTAACATTAGCGAGCAGGTGCTTTCAAGTGTGTGAAGAGGACCCTTAACTCTTGTTTACAAAAAAAGCTGTAAATATTCTTTATGAATTAGTCATCAGTAATAATTTGTTTAATTTTTATAGTAAATTTTTATATTTTGATGTGAAAGTTTTTATTTGTTTTTATTCACGAAAATTTATCATTTTTTATAGATCAGAAAAATCCAGAATCTATAACAAATGAAACTGTCATGGAGCCTAAAGAGGTAATGTTTTTCTTTGGTGTATTAACATAATTAAATTAATTTAAATTATTTGTATTTTTTTAGTATATAAATTGTGAATCTGTAATTTAGAATTTTTCTTCTTTAATATGTCTTTACATAGCTCTGACAATTTAGCTTCATGGAAGTATTACTTTATTTTAATAATGAAAAAAGATACTTCTCCATTATCCCATCAACCACTTTCCATAAAAAAAACTATCGTCGAAAATGCATGATCATGACATCACATTTGTTATACGTGTGCACAAGCTTCATGCACATGAAATAAACAAAAAAAAAAAATTGCTAGATGTAGCAACTTTGTTGTATTGGAATCTAAAAGAAGTACAAGAAATTCAGAAAAACCACAATCACTAAGTATCAACTATCAGTAACTTTCAACAATAAAATTTAAAATATATTAATAAAAACAGAAAAAATAATCTTTGATATTTATTTATTTACATTATTTTTCTTAATTATCACTCTTGATGTCAAGTGAACATACATTTTTGACATTAAATCCTATAATTCAGTAATAGTTTTTTTTTTTTTTTTTTGGAAAATGGGGACAAGATAATAGAGAAATACCTATATTTCTTTCACTCATTTAATTTAAAATATAAAAAATAAAATAAAATAAGTTAATTAAAAATAAATAAATATATAATACCATAAAAAACGAAACAGTTTATTTCAACATCAAAACATTGTTTCTAATTTACACTTGCGAAAAATGAAAGCTGCTATTGACAAGAAAAAAAATGCTATTGACGAGATTTGCACCTGACTAACATAAAAGTACCAAATAAAAAAAAAACTTCAAAGGATGCTGAGTCCATTTAAAAACAAATTTCTTCTATAGCCATATCAGATTTACATATTTGATTTTCACAAGTATAAAAAGCTGTTCACAATTGCGCTAAAACAGGATCCTATCAGAAAAGTTTGGACAGAGTCGTGTATAAATGTTCCATTAAGATACGATTACAGAGATGCTAGCAATTGAAGGGTTCACTGCAAAAAGGAGGTAACTCCAATTATTCAAATTTGCAGAAAACCGTAAAAAACATTTGAAAATTCAAAATTCCAAGTTGTGTGAAGATATTCTTTTTGATGATGAATCTTAATTGTTCATACATATTATGACAGTATTTTCCCTCAAAAATATATCTTCCAGATGACGTGGCACATGTTGGATTGTTGGAGCCACCTCTTTCTTGCCACCAAATGGATGTTTTGTCTACTTATAGAAAAAATATTTCACAAAAAAATGCAATTTACTATCATATTATATTTAAAGAAAACTTCAATTGAAATGTAGCATATAATTTGGCTTTAAAAACAGAAAATTACATTTTTCAATCGTCATCACTTGACCCAAAGCTAAATAGTATTTCTTCCAATAGTATTTCTTTTAAACAATATCACACAGTAACAAGGATAAACACTACAACAATACACAATACATAAGAACCAAAAACTCCACTGTTTATAAGTGCTGTATAACTTTCCTGTAAACAAACCATGTGTGTTGTTGGGGAAAAAAAGGAGGTAACTCCAGGAGCTACTTTTCTATATTGCAACAAACTGACAAGATAGACATTTCCATCTCTTGAGTAGAGCAAGAACTAACGATTGGAGCTATATCTTCCTGACACCAAACAAAAGAGTTTTTAACCACAAGATAGTACATGTAACTCCAACCCCCTTTTCAGGATGAAGCTACCTCCTTTTTGCAGCAAACCTTTCAATTACTTATTTTCTGAAATAGTTAAGGTTTCTTTTCCATAAAATTAGAAACAAGTTCTATTTGTGCATGAATCATCTTATCTGAAGAACTTGGTGAAAAGTTTAAAAGGGACTATTGAAAATCATCATGGTTCTTAATTAGTAAAAAAAAAACTTTAGATTGGCATCTCTGCTATTACAAAGTTCTAAAAATCCTTAGGTTGATTCCATATATTAATGTTTTCCATGTTGAATTGAAAGTAAATTTGTTTTAATAAAATTTAAATTATTTTAAATTAAATTGTTTAATTTGTTTTGATGGAATAATTTAATGTAAATTGTTTTAATTTATTTTGATGAAATAAAATATGATTTTTATTAAATTATTTAAAAGTCAAAAATCCGCACAGCTAGGAATTTGAGATTGCAGAGATCTTGGATCATAAAAGCAAAGATTGTTCCATTTAGTATAAAAAATCAAATGAATACAGACATGATGAAGAAAGCATATAACTGTAGCATCTTTTCACTCTTGTATTTAGAAATAAGAATAGTGAACAGAAAAGAAATAGATATACAGAAAATTTAATAAAGATTAAAAGTTTACAGTGCCATTCTTTTCAATTATATGTTCATCTACTTATTTATTTTTCAAGAAAATCTCTCGCTTTATCCTTTATTGGGACTGCATGAAATCTGCCCTTATTTCTCTCCCTTTCTAAGAGGAGAAAAAAATGTTGCAATTTCATAATTTTTATCTATTTTCAATTTCAATGAGCTTTTTGCAGATAAGTAGCACAACCACACATCCATGTATTTTATGTATTATTGGATTCAAAAGTTCAGGGCTCCCTAAAACCGTTTAAACTATTTCTAAAAATGAGTCTGGCTATAATTTATGAAGTGTATTTATTAAAATTGACTGTAAAATTTAATGTCAGTTACCAAATAAATAGAGTCCCTTATATTTATTGTTTACACCTAAGAAGTTGTGTGGATTTCAGACATTGGTGGATTTTTGGCACTCTACTGTATTTCAAATTTAAAAATCAAATATTAAAATAGATACATTTATTTATTTTGTTCTTCAAAATTATACTTATCGTATAATTTATTTGTATTTTGCAGGAGGAAAATTTAGAAGAACAGAGGGTATGTTAACACCTTTGTTGTTCATTGTATATTTATGTATAAAATAAATAATATTGCTTTATACATTATATAATAGTATTAAGTATATAGAATAGACTTTATAATTATGCTTATATTTTGCAGAAAGAACTTGCCCAATTTATCGTAGAAATGTCAGAAAAATTGAAACTGAAAGCTGAATTAAGAAGCATCAATGCAAATGCTGATTGTAAGTTAAAGCATTCACATATGTTAAAATACTAAAATCGAGTTCATTATAATAGGGATGAAAGCATCACAGCAGTTGCTCATTATAATAAAATAACCAAATTTAAGATTTCATATAATGAAACCTAAGAAAATAAGTAAAAGTTCAAATGAATTATTAAAAATTACAAAATAATTGTTCTGATGGTTACAGTTTTACATTTCTGAATTAGAAGTGTTAAATTTCTCTTTCTTCAATAATAATAAAAGCCTGTGAATCTCTCAATATTCAAAATCTGAATAATAAAATACTCTTACCTTTTGTAGTCTTTGAGGCTCAATCGGGAATGTTTTCTTGACTAGTCCATCGATAAATATCTGAATAATCACACAAGAGCTTATTTATAAATGATATTCCTTCTAGGGTTGCAGATTGCATGTTTCTCCTGTAATTTGTATGTTTTTGAGTCTTATTGTGTGCCATACGTTTAAACCTTTCCCGTATGACAATTTTTTCTGGTTTTTATTATTATATCATTTAACTTAATTAATATATTTGCGTGTATGGCTGGTAGCATTCTACAAAGAGCATAGTAATAAACTTACTTCAGCATTTCCCATGCCCTCTCAATGACGTATTTTTGTCACAAAAAAGGAACGAGTCAACAAATTAAACCCTCAAAACAATGTATGTAATGTAAGTGGAGTTGTTCACAGGCTGTTGGAGAATGCAGATCTCCAAGTCGCTTCACGGTTAAGATGTAATTTTACAATTCTGGCTAATATGCCACAAGTATACTATTAATTTTCAACTTGTGTATAATTATATTTATCCTGTATCTACCCAAGATTTATATGTACTAAACACTGTTATAGTTTAAAGAAGTCTCTTCGATACACACCAGTACTGACCAGCATTACTCAACGTCAACAATACTTATCTTAAACAATTCAAATACATCATACTGAAGACTTTTTGTGCCATAATTGTACAGTACTTCACTCAGATGATGACATGAACAAAGACTGACTTTCATTTTATTGTCATGCTATTACCTAAACTTGATATTATTTTAAGTTAAAAGTATTGTCATTCTGAAATTTTCAATTTACTATATCTTTATAAGTTTTGATTTTTGATTAAATTAAAATGCAAACATTTATTTTTGTAGCGATTTCATTACTAACATTTTCATGATCATTAATTATTTTTTGGATAATTTGATTTCTTTCTGTTGTTACAATTAATTTTTGATTCATCATGGTAAGAGTTCAAAATTAGTTAAACTATGTTGATAGAATAAGGTAATATAAATAATGTTTGACAGTAATAATCATAAATATTAATAAAGAATTTTTTTTAAGAAAATTACCTAAAGGAGACAACACAGATGCATTCAACATAGTTCAGTGGGATATGACAAATGATAGAAGTACGATAAAACCATAACAAACTAGTGTCAATAAATATCTTCCGTTTTTTTAATAGATGAATCTGGTAACACTAATTCCTTTGTAGTAAGCAAAAACTAATTTATTTTACATGATGAATATAAAATAATGGTCCCTTCAATATGGAATCTGGATTGCAACTGTGCTGAAAAGAAATAGAGAAACAAAAATAATTAGTAATCACATTCACAAATCACTTTTCAAAGTTCACAAAAGAAGGAGTCCTGACTAAATTGTAGAAGTAAAGTGCCTGTGGTTTTATAGCATTCTAAATTTAGTCTTTAATTTTCAACAAGAAGAGTGAAATGAAATTAGCAATGGTAGTTTACATTCACTTTAATAATTTCTCAATTCAGTGTTTATCAATAAAGAATAATTCTATGTAAGGCTGATAATTAAAGAAATTGTTTTTACTATTTATTTATTCATTTAAATAGATTTTTTTTAAAATATTCTTCTTTAATTTTTTTTTTTTTTTTTTTTTGTCACATTCATCTCTTGTAATGAAACCAGAAAGAGAAATGACTGCATAAATGATAAACCCTTCAAGGTGTTGTCATCCTGTTTCAAAATTGTAGAACACACATGGATTAATACTTTTTGTGTGGAAAAATGAGAAAAACTAATTTATTTTTATTTATTTTAATTTTTTTTAGTTAAAAATTGCCCTGCTTGCTATTTCTGAGTTTTCCTTTTTTAACCAAGTTTTTTTTAATGCACTTTTTAACTTGTTGAAAGTTGAATTGCAAGGGACTGAAATATTTTCTTGATTGGACACTTTTCTGCATTATACAAAATGATATACAAAGCTTACTGAATGTCTGAAGAAATTGTCTTCCTTAACTTATAATATCATATTACATTATAGTACATTATATAATATTACATTGTGCACTGTAATATTGTACTTTATGTACTGTAATAATTACAATTGTGCATAATATTTTTACTTTATAATAGTAGTACATTATGGTAATTTTATTATATACTTTATCAAAGAATGCAGACATTGATGTCACTCTTGTAATGATGCACATTGTAAAATCATATATGTTTACCAATCTTGACTTTATTATTGTTATTAAAATATATTATCACTTTATTATCGATATCAGTGTTTAGGCCTATACTCTTTCAAAGCTAAAGAGAAAATTGGAAAGATCTTAAACCTTTAAAGGTTATCGAGCCTTTTTTCAAAGATCTAACAAAGAAGTTTGTTTCCACTTTTTTTTGTATGTCATTTTGAATAGAGTGCTTTACAAAAGACAAGTGTTCATTTTTGCTGTCTGTATCAGCACTGACTGAAACTTAGCTACATTAGCAGTGTTTGGATATGTTTAAACAATGAAAAACAGATTGTGTGCTAATAACTTGATACTGTTACATTTCCAATCAGTTTTAGAGGCGATACACATATTCCAAAGATTGACTGCAAAAGAAATACTGGTAGGTTCGATTGTTTGGTCACACTTGCTTTCAAATTACCTGAGATATTTATTTTCTGACTGCTAGCATCTTTTGTTTTCTTATAAATCATGATTTTATTCTTTTTCATTTGACTTAGCAGACTAGAGAATTGACAAATTGAATAGTGAACTTATTAATTCTGCATTAAATATTTTATCCCATTTACACCTTATACAGGTGGCTTTTGATTATTAATTCCTTAATTGTTGCTTTCTATTTCTGTGTTAGACAGATTCCATTTTATGCAAAAAAATTAACAATAAATTCCTTATTTTCTCGGGGCCCCACCAGTGGCTGAGAAGTTCTGCTTTCGATGCTGGTAGACAGGAGGTGCTGGGTTCAAACACCTGTCGTGCTCGTCGACCTAACCGTCGTTGTACATACGGGTTAGGATCCCTTAGAAAGATCCCCCACGGAGGGCACTCCCCCTAGGGCCTATATCCCTCGAGTAGAAAATCAACCAACCAACCCTATTTTCTTGGCCGGGAATACTAAATTAGTCCAAATTAGACAAATTTCCACCTTATCTGCATTCTGATTTGGACAAGTTTTACTGTATTAATCCAACCTTTTTCTTTCTTATTGCTTGTTAAAATTAGTTCTTACTAATCCAAAGTTCTCTATAAATGATCTCAAATGTACATGTATTAAGTTTGTGTATCTAATATACTAATTAATTTTTTCTTCAGGGACTTATGATTAGTTTAATAACAATAACATTATTTTGTTGTAGACTTGCTGGTTACTTTATTCGATGTATATGTTGTTTTATTGATATTTTATCTATATGGTTTATCAGCTTTAAGAGCCTACGGTAGTAACACAAAGACACTCGCAAGCTAATGTTAAAACAATGCAGTGTTCTTTTCAAATTACTTGTTTACATTTCAATATTTTTAAATGGCTTTTTTTTTTTTTTTTTTTTTTTTGCATAGGATATTTGAAATGGATGTCTAACTGGGTACTTTCGTACTTTTTTGATTTTGGTTGCAGTTTTTTTTTTTTTTATGACAAAACTTTCACTTTTAGAACTGGTTTCAAAAAGTGTCCCTAGAAATAAATCTGCAAATAATTATTAGCAATAATTGTCCAGCTAAATGCAGAGAGCAAAAATCTTCCTCGTTGGTTGAATTTAAAACTAGAAAAAAAAATCTACCATTTATTGATTACTAAATGTCAATATATCGACAGACAATTTTTGGTTCTGCAAAATAAACTGATTCATAAAGCTTGAATATATGGAAATGTTTTTTTTTTTCCTCGAATTTTCTTAGACAATTTTAATTTAATCAAGATTTTTATTTATTTATTTATTTATTTTTTAAACCATCTATTCAAATAGAAAAATATTTCTTTTCAATTTTAATGAGAAAATAACATCAATAAAAATTTAATGATCAATTTATTTTCCTTTTTTCATTTTTTATCAACAACAATGGAGTAATTTAGTTGTCACCATTACAGAAATGTCATTAAAAATTACAAAAAAGTTAATATCTTGAAAACTGATTTAAGTTCAAATTCTGAGAGTTATTATGGCACCTTCAGATCTAAGCGAATAACTGATCTTAGTTTCCCTACTAAACTTTGCATATTCTCGAAGGAGTAGTTGTGAAATACAAATACTGTGTTGGATTTTAAAATAATGGATACTGTATTGTAAGGAAAAAAAGAAATATTTAAATAAAATGAATGTTATGCCTTTTATGACGTAACATGTATGTTTCTAAATAAACTCATTATCTTCATGAAGTGGTAGTAAAATACATTACAAATTTATAAAGCATTGGTAAATGATAGTTTTATTTATATATTTAAGAAATGTATTTAATTAAAATTGATTGGTTAGTTTTTTTATAAAGTCACTGTAAATTATTTTGAAATTTAATTATTTTTCCTTTTGTATCTTTAGCTAATAGACCTGAAGAATCATTTTTTGGTAAATTGGATTCCAGCCTGAAAAAAAACACAGCTTTTATAAAACGATTAGTAAGTACATATCAGTAATTTTTATATTTATGTTCATGATGAGAAATATTTTTTTTCATTCATATTCAAAGCATCTTCACCAATGTTTTAATGGAATTGTAAGGAAGGAGGGTGAGATAGACATCCTTTTCTATTGTATGTCATTTCTTTTCTTATCTCTGGTGAACGTTGTAATCATTGGATAGTTAATATCTAGATCTTCTAATTAGAAAATTTTCACTTTCAACATCAGCTAATGAACACATAGAACATATCTGTTAAACTATGTCTTTTTGTTGTGATACAAGTGTTAGATGAAGGGAACTGAAATCAACTGATCTTTTCCTTCTAGTGATAGTTAAAATTCCAAAAATTTGTATAGAGATTAGAATGAACTGCTTGGTAAAAGTTCCATAATGATGACCAACATTTCTAGCATGTATATGGAAAAATACTTTAAATTTTTATGGGCATTTTGTCATTTCTTGATTTTTTCTGGTGTTTTGAGAAATTGTTACTGAATTGTAATGCCCGATTATCTTTAGTATTTTTGCCTTATCTTGAGCAGCATGTATGTTGTTTATTTTTTGTTTCTAAATCTTATCTTTATAATAATTCTTTATGAAATTTTTAATTTTTATTTATTGTCATGCTTATGTCTCTCGATTGATATTTAACTTTTCAGCTGACCATTATGTTTTCTAAGTGCCTTTGTTTACACATTTTGATAAATTCTTGCAGTTGATATCATGATCAAATTTACTAAGATATTGTTAAACTATCAAACCAACCAAAAGTTGATGTATGTGCAACATTATAAATTTTTCTTTCAGCATTGCTCTTTGAAAAAGTTGGGTAATTTAGTGTTACTATGTTCCAATAGGGCTGACAAAGGCATTAAATTTGTCATTTATATTCTCCTTTTTATAAAAATTTCTTAATTTTTATAGCACAGGATGTTTTAACTGCACTCACTTTTTTTTTTCATTTTAAACATGACAAAAGTGTTGAAATTTTAAATATGTGATGTATCCAGATGTATTCACATTAAATTAATTACTCATTCATTAGTTGAATGACTGAATAGTGAAATTTTATAATATCTAAATTCTTAAATCATCTTTCAGTTTCGAGGCACGTACAAGAAGTTCAGTACATAATACCAGTTAATTATGCCAGTTAGAATATTCTTCTTATGGGAAAAAAAAAAAATCTGTACAGTGTGGGATTTGTTATCTAGCGTCCCCATATCCGAAACACTCCAAAAACCGCAATGCAAAATGAAAACAAATCTTAATTTGTTTCATTTAAAAAACATTAAAAAAAAATCACAAAATTTTTCAGTCAGTCAGGGGAAAAATCCTGAGATTAGTCCATCAATCGCAAGAAGAAAAAACCTGCGAGTTTTGCCAGTAAGTCATGGGGGAAAATCTAGAAATTCACCAATTAATTGTTCACAGGAAAATATCACGGAAAAAACATGAAATTTGGCAGTCAGTCACAGGAAAAGCCACAAAATTCGCCCATCGGTAGAAGAAATATTGCAAAATTTGTCAGTTGGTTGAGGGGGGGGGGGGGGAAGTAGCAAAATTCGTCATTCAGTTGTCGGAAAAAATTCCAAAATTCTTCAGTTGGTTGTGGAAAAAATGCAAAATTCACCGATCACTTGCGGGAAAACCTGCACAATTTTTGTCAATCGGTCGCAAGAAAAAGCTGCAAAATTCGCCACCGATAGAAGAAAAATATCATGAAATTTGTCAATCAGTTGCAGGAAAAAATTACGAATTTGTCAGTTGATCATCAGGAAAAAATCATGAAATTCTTCAATTGGTCATAGAAATATTATCCTAAAATTCTTTGATTGTTCACTGGAAAATTCACGAAATTTGTCTGTCAATCAATGGAAAAATCTCAAAGATATCACAAAATTCATCAGTCGGTTGCAAGAAAAAATTGTGAAATTTGTTGATCTGTTGCGAAATCTCCTGCAAAAATTTTCATTGTGTGTAAAAAAAAAAAAGTAAGTCATGATTTGAATAAATTGGTTAGGACATTCTTTAAAAAGCTAAAATTAAATTAAAAGAGCTATGTATATGTCTTTAAAATCAGTTTATTTCATAGAATTTTGAATGCTTTGTATTATTATTTTTCTTCTTTTTCTAATATAAAATTGAAATTTTATGTTGTATTTTTAGAAAAATATGACTGAAGCTCAGAAGGATTCCCTTATAAAAGACATGAATGGTCTTAATCTAACGAAGTACATTAGTGAAGCTGTAAGTTAAAAATTATTTATATTCAGACTTCTTCTTTATCTTCAATGCTGTAAATGAAATAGTTTAAATTTTAATAAACTATCTTGTCTTCTCTGACCTAAAGTTTTTGTTACTTTTATTATTGCAGGCATCAGCTTTAGTGGATGCTAAATTGAAAGTAAGTGTTATTATTTATGTTTTTGTAATGTATAACGAAATTTCGGCCATAAATTATGAAATTTTATCCATGTTAATCTGAATTTCTATTGTGCCTATCTTAAACTTTTAAAAAAGAATGATTTTCACTTTATTTCATGTTGTTAGGACAAAAGTCAGCAAAGATATTACAATAAACAAAATGATAGTTTTATTAAATTTGCATAAAATTTTACATTATCTTCTAATTAAGATATTTAAAAAAGACACCCCTCCCCCTCACACACACACGCACCTTTTAGGTAGCTTTCAATACGAAAAGTATAAAGCTACCTATTGCAGCCGTTCAGAGGAAAGCAATTCCGGAAAATTTCGATATATTTTCACCAATCATGACCAGAGTTGTATAATATAGATACACATTATAGATACGCACACCGTGTGCGGAAAATTTTCTGCAAAATTCGGAACTTTACAGAAAATTTTTTGGAAAAAAAACTTTTTTTTTTTTTTTTTTTTTTAAATAACAAAAAATTAAAAATATTCCCTTTTTGTGCAAAAATATTTACTGTGTGCACACAATTTAAAATTTAAAGATGTAAAACATTGTTGTGACATTACAGACGCTTGCGAAGAGGTCAAAATATTAATGATGGGGTTGTTTCTAAATACATTGACAAAATAATTGATAAGAATTCAGCTCTTCGTATCATGGATTTTTAGCTTTATTATTATTTTTAACCAAAATAATTATTCTTTAATTAATATTAATTAATTTTAAATTGTAATTATTTTAAACTACTGTTTTAAATTTATATCGTCAAAATAATATAACACGTAATTTTATTAAACATTAAATTAATTTGCAGAAAGTTTTTGACTCAATATTTATGTGCGCAGAAAGTTTTTGGTTTTATACAAGTCTGATCATGACCCCCAGACCCCAAAACCACCCTTCGTTCTAATGTTGATATATCCATATATATATCTGATCTATGTCATACGATAAGGCTCATATTTATAAATTGATTTGGATGAAACTAATTGTGTGTATTAAGCTCACCAATGCCTCGACTGAGTTCGTTGGCCATCTTGGTCCGCCATCTTGTTTCAAGATGGCGGTCACTGAAAATTTTTAAACTAAAATAAATATACAAAAAAGTTAAAAATTCAAATTTATTTTTTAATTAAGTGCTAGGCCTTTATACAAGGATTCCAGAGCATTTTTTGTTTTACCTCTATCTTAAAAAATGGCTGAGATAGAGCAGTTTGCAATTCTAGGGTGGCTGACATTTTGAAACAAGACAGAACATTACAAAAAATCAACGATTAATTTACGAGTTTTAGTGATCGCGATTTCTTGCAAATTATTTTCTTTCATTGTTGTAATCATTTTCCCAATCATACGCATAAAACTATATATTCATATATGTTAGCGCCAAATTCTCGCCAAACTTGCCGACAATTGGCGAAATATCACCAAATTTGGCGACCAAAATAAGTCTTCATAAAGGAAGCCAACTTGGCTATAGCTCAATAATTTGGCGAATTTCTTTTTCAAATTCAGTGTTAACGAATCTTTTGTAAACGTTTTTTTTGCATTTTAGCTTGCTGTTTTCGAGTAACATTAGCTAAAATTTTAAAACGAAGATATAGGAAAGCTACCTTTTCCTCCCGGTACAGGCCGGAAGGACTTTTTTTTTTTTTTTTGAGAAATTATGATTTTACTAAGTTTTATTGGAATTAGTTCAATACTTTTTAAAATATTAGCAGACATATACTTCTACAGGGCTATGATTAATGTAGATTTTATTTCAAGAATTTTTTCCTGTATGTAAAATATTTCGACTGACAATCTAAAATTTAAAATTGACATTCAGTATTTCATTTTAAAAAGCTAATATCTCACACATAAAATGTAGTGTAATTAAGAGTATAGATTGGCAAGAAGAATTCTCTTTATAGTTTCACATCAAGTAAGCATTTATGATTACGGTTTTGCACCTTTCATACTCGAGAGCCGCATCAATAAATTCTTAAAGTTCCACGGGCCACCCATAATTAACTTGTATTTTGTGGGTAAGAAATTTATACACACCTGGGTTACAAAACCAAGAGCAAGTTATATATATAGACTCTGCAGAATTAAAGAATTTTCATTTTCTTCTTGTTTCATAAAAGTCATTTTATTTATTTATATTTGCATGTAATATTTAAAAATTTCACTAGAAATTTTGTACTGTTACTTCATTCAGTAATAGTGGTACAACATAAAGAGAGTAAAATTAATCCATCTTGTAGCACTCATGAGAGCGAAAGATGCTAGCAACATTGTGTTTACCACAGTAACGGTACCAAATTGATACATGAGTAAGCATGGATAAGGACCATCTGCAGCTATTAGCATAAAGCAGTAATGTCCATTTTTCAAAACTCTAGCTATTTATGGAAGGAATGAAGAATATTTACATTTTTGTTGCTGTGCAGGAAAATTATGTGTACCGAGTGACTTTACTCTTGCTTTCTTTGTTTTTTTATTTATTTATTTTTTAAATCTGAAGAAGTGTTTTTTCCTAATAAGGGGCTTTGGAAATCTTTTTTGATGTTGTAGAAAACTTTTGCTTCTTAATATTGAAATGAGATGGCAGGCCTATGAAATGCTCTTGGCAAGTACTTATGGCCATAAGACACACGTTAAAGACCATTTAGATAGTTCTAAAAGTCTCTTCCTTACACCCTTTTTTAAACAGTATTTTTCGACTTTTATGCAGGGGTGGTGCAATCTCTGAGGCTGCTATCTGACAACTTACAGTAATGAGATTTTTTATGAAATAACACAATGTTTTAAAAATGTCTTCTGTACAAAAGTTTCTTCGAAAGTTCAATTTTTTATTTCCTCTCTCTCATAAGTGACTATCTAAAGTGCACATCGGTGTAAATTCATACGAATATTTAAATAAGGAAGCTTTATTGAGTCCCCAGGAACAGAATTTTCTCTGTCAATCTGTACCAAACTAAAATTTCTGTGCAACCTAACAATTCTGTGATCAAGGTGCACATTCAATTCAATGTTTACATTAATAAGAAACTAAAGTTATGTTTTCAACTATTAAATATTCAACTTTTTTTTTTGTCGGTTAGATTTTTAGTGACTTATTTTGTTGTTGATTTTCCTATGGATATCGAAAAACAAGGATAATTTTTATATGGTCTGACTTTTATAATGATGGTTATATTTTTTATTGGTTCATAATTTGTTAATAAAATATCAATAAAAGAGAAAAGCTATTTAGTATCAAACCAAGCCTATTTAATATCCTTAAAAAACATTTAATATTTGAAATATTTAGTCCAAAGGTAGCATGTATTATGGAATTACAATAAAATCTTTTAAAGATTTCTAAACCCATACAGCATCAGGATCAAGATGTTTTATTCATTGAAATGTTCAATAGTTCCCACATGTCTCTGATGAGAAGTTATATTTATAAACATTTTACTATTATAAATTAAAAGGACATTTTTGTAAAATGTTGTTTTTGGATATAAAATTATGTATAACATTTTACAATTTAAACAAATAATTTTATAAATATAAATTATTAATTAGAAAATACTGCATAAAATTAAAGGGTTAAATAAATTAATGCTTTAATTGCATCATCCTAAATAAGACATGGCAATATTGATTTTTATCTTAAATACTTAATTAATTTTCATCAAATTGAAAAGTACGTGATTTAAAAAAAATTACTCCTCCCCCTCCCCCTCCCCCTTATAAAACCCTAGATCTGCGCCTGGGTATCGTATGGCTTGGTCACTCTCAGCAGAGGAAGAAAAGAGAGGGAGAACACTATGGTTTATGTATTTAATCATTGCTTATCTCAACTCAATCTCCTGAGGGAATGGATAACTTCCCTCATTTTAAATGTGTATGACAGGCATAATATATTCCCATTTTGTCAAATTTATTGTTTATGTTAGTCAGAAGTGGCTTGAGAAACTATTAAACATACATATTATTTATATTCTGTCCTGTTTTTAGCACCATGGCTGGCCACTTAACCTTGCCCTACTTTGGTGTTAGTATTTCCTAGATTGATTTTAGCATAGCAATGGAAAAAAAAAAGAACGTTTAATGAAAAGTTTTGACAAAACTGATGTACACTAAAGTATTGAATAAACTGGTGTGATACTATAAAAACATAAAAAAAAAAAAAATTCTTAACACCATAATCATAGTTTTTCAATTTCTTCATAATTTTCCTTATGTTCTGCATTCTATGTAATTTTCTTCTGTGATTGGCTGATGCCTTCTGCTTTCCCTATTGGTTGTTCTCTTAACTCGTCCCTCTTTCTTTCTCATTTCCTTTCAGTCTTGCTCCTGCCTTCAAAGTGGTTGCATGTTCTCTTTGCGCCTGGCAAAGAAAGACAAAGTTCTTTCGAAAGGTGTTTCTTATATTTATGGTGTTACTAAGAAGTTTTTTTATGCTTTTATAAAACTGATTCAACTGTAATGAAAAAGGTATTAAGTATTTCAAGCATAAATATAAAACTTCTGCTCCTCAGATGTCCGAGTATAAACCAAAACAAAATCCAACTTTAATATTCATATGCAAGGAATTTTTTTAATTAAATACAAATCAATAGAATAGATAATGTCAGTAAAACTTTTTGTGATGTTGAATTTTCATGATTTGTTGATTCCTTTCAAATTAGACAGACCTTAATTAAAATTGTTTTAATAATTATTGTGAAATAATCTATATATTAAAACATTTGTCTTAACAAGTATAGACGAATTTTTGTTAGTTTCTTAAACCATGATCAACAATCAAATGCTTTGTCTGAAACTGTTTCAATATAAAGGAAGAAAATTTAAAATTTTGGGTTGTCTATGTTTTTCCCGTATTCTGGTACATTCAATTTAACCTCCTGTTTTTATATATGTTTGATGAAATTACTGTGACAAAAGATAATGTAATTCAAAATAAAATAAATTCCAAACTATAGATAAAGGTAAAAACTATGACCATAATCAAAAGTTATAGACTGATATTTTGACAATCACCAAATCACAATATTAAAAAACATTATATTTTAATTTATTACAACTAAAAAATAGTTTATAATAACAGTTGAGTTAGAAAATGATTTTATTTACTTATTTACACATTAGTTTGTAAATACATCCTCAGCCTAACAATAATTCCTATTTTTTTTCAATCTGTCATGAAGAATGCAAATGTAGAAAAGTTATAATATTTTGAAATATAAGTTATGTAATTTATTTATAACTGAATTTTGCATTATGGCTGCTAAATTACAGAAAGTATATAGAGTCTACGCTGCTGTAAAAAAGTTTTCATTTGAGGCCTTATGCCCTTATTTTGAGAATAAGATTAATCAGTTAGTAAATTTTTGAATCATTTCAGGTAGAGTTAAAATAATATGCTATTTATGTAAGTTGTGCTCTAGTGGATCAGGCTTTTCTATCACAGACCGTAAAATATGTTAAGATTATATTTTGACTTTCTGTCGTACCATTTCTAAATTTAATTAAAATCTCACTGCATAGCTGGGAGAATTCTGCTAGATGCCCTCTTATATAAATTACTCTCAAAAATTGTATTCAAGATTTCACTATTTGATTTTGGCTAGAATTTATTCTATGAACTTTTGTACTTAAATTTGAAAAAATTATGTATTTTTATTAAAGTTATTAAGCAAGATGTATATTAATGGTTACTTAACATTTTGTGTTCTAGATGTCTGATGTAAATACAGCTGTTCAGATATGTTCACTGCTTCACCAACGGTATTCTGAATTTTCTGCTCAACTACTTGAACATTGGCAAAAAGTTTTGCCAATGAAAAAAGATGAAAAGGTTAGTTATTATTCTGTAGTTTTTTATATAGGAGGAAATATTTTAACATTTATGTAGCTTTTGTGTTTAAAAGTTTGTTATTTATTATTATTATTATTATTAATTTTTTTTTTTTTTTGCTTTAATTTTTTCTAGTTTTTAAAATTTTTAAATATGAACACTTTTGAAGTTCCTGAAACTTTTTATATTATTATATTGTTATAAACGTTTTATATTATTATAAACTTTTTATATTATATTATTATTATAAACTTTTTATATTATGTATAGCATGTTTAATAAGGATTTATTTCCCACAATGAAACTGTTGTGAACATTTAAAAGAACATTTTTACAGTTTGCTCTTTTGATTTGCTTTCTCTTTGAGTAAAATCATATGCAGTAGAACACTGATTATCCCAACCTGTTGGGATCGGCACTAGCTCGGATAATTGAGCAAGCAAATTTTGGTATGTTCCTGATATTATGCCAAAATAATTAAAATGCATTTTTTACGTGTAACAGTTTTTTCCCCTCCATTTGTGTGTGTGTATGTGTGTGTGTGTGTGTGGAACAAGTGTATGTTTTAAAAATATAGTAGTGAATAGGTAGATTAAAAAAATTCTTTTCTGTGTATACAACTTTCCTTCACATTTTGACCATGTTTAGGACTGGCAGCTGTTAGTGCTGGCATTTTTAAAAAGTGTTTTGTCATTTTTTATCTTTTAAATTTGTTTTGTCATTTTTTTAATTTTTTTTTATTTGTCTTTTTTATTATTTTCTGAACTGCAAAATTTGAAATTTAAACAAAAAAGTTTTTGTTTGTTTTTTACTTTAAAGTAGATACTCTTTTCAATGTTGCTATGTTCTTTTTGAATATAGCAACTATATGAATTCTTTTCTTCTATATGAATTCTTTTTAAATATATAAGTTGAATAGGATCAGCATTCTCCTGTTGTTTCAACCATTTCATAGCTGTTTCTAAACATTCAAAGGTTTCATTATGTGAATGGCCTGGATCATTTTCATAACATTCATTTTCCTTGGTCTACTGATCTGGAAAACCTTTTTGATTTCATGGGCTGTCCTAAAAAAAAATTCAGACAAAAAAAAAAAGGGGGGGTGTGTTTGGATAACGGACAGTTTGGTTAATTGGAGTTTGTATAATCAGTGCTCTACTCTAATATCCTATGTGGGATAAAAAAAGATATATATATATTGGAAAACAATGATTGAAGAACTTCTAAACAATGTTTGAAGAAAATGCAGCCAAAACTACATTGACAGGAGTGATTAGGATTTTTATAAATCTGTTAAAGATTTGAACTTCTTTTCTGTAATTTCTCAAATTGCAGTAACGATAATTATCCTTTTGCCTTTAAATATTAAATCATTAGACTCATAATTAAAATATTATTAGTTTTAATTTCAAAGTTGTAAAATATTTTTTTTTTTTTTTGTCTAAACTTTTTTATTTTTTGTAAGATTAACACACCAATGTGGTTTTATCCTACCCGTAGGGTAAGAACAGATGATTTGACTTTAAAAAAAATATATAATCATTAATAAAAGTCTGATGAACTAATCATATATTTAAAATGTTACACAAGAACAGAAAATCTGCTCCTAACTTCTACAATTTAATTTTCTGCTACAAAAATAAAAATCTTTGAATTCTACTCTAAATTGCTCCAAAATGGAATTTTTATGCTCCAAGTGTAAATTTCATGCTTTAAAAAGTATGATTGTGGATCACTACTGGCAAAAGATTTTTGACCTTAAGGATACACTAAAGTAATACTGATAAAGGATGTGAATTAATTTTCGATCCCCAGTCTGGATACATTTTTCACTATGTTGGTTATGCATTGTTTAGCAATGTGAAAATTAATTCACATCCTTTGTCAGTATTATTAATTTACAACACAGTTTCAGTCCTGCTGAAAATTTAATTGAAAATTTACACTAAAGTAGTTTTACAAACTTAAAATGTATTACTATATGATAATGCAGAGTATAAATTTGTGCTCAGTATTAATAAGCATTTATAAATTAAAAAATTGGATGGTAGCACTGAAAATAACAAGACACTCAGGGTTGGCATGGTTTAAACCAACTGTGTTTTAGAACAAATCTAATATATTATTTTTATAATTTAAGTATTTCAAATTATTGGATATAAATAATTTCTACTTTTAACACTTTATCTCATTGGGCAACATGAGACATAGTGAGTCTAGGTCATGTTTGTATGCATGTAAGATGAAAATTAGCATGTGTTGATAAACATATCTGATGCCCCAAAGAGTTATCTTAAAACATGGTCAACACATATAACACATGTGAAAATAGACATTAAAAATTTGGGTAGCAGCTATAACATTTCAATTCCAATAGTCCAAGCTATCTCTTCTGTAATTTGCTGAATCTGATGGCCAAAAATGTTGACTCTGAGTTTTCGCTTAAAACACAAAATCACAAGTAGTATTTGAATAATAATAAAAAAATAAAATTAACAACCTCAGATACTGATATCTATGTAAGAAAGTTAACCATTCTGAAGATCCTATCTTAAAGTTGAATTTGTTTATAATCCTAAAGTAATGATTACATTAAGAAAAAATATTGAAATGTTCAGTGAATTAGTTTTCACTGCAAAACAATTACTACAGTCAAGGTAAAGAGAATATTTTATTGGTGTGGTCTCTTATAATCAAAATAGTACAAAAGATTAGGTATTAAAAAAAAAGTTTATTTCTTCTTTTAAATTTTTAAATCAACATTCTGTGGAATAAGCTCATGTTTATTTTTAACTAAAATATGCAACAAGGTATTTTCAAATGTTCTATGACACAACCCAACCCCTTATCTTGATCATAACAAGCAAATGGAGGCGGGGATCAAGATAATGTTCGCTTAAGACATCAACATTTCATAAAAAATGCCTAAAAATATAATAATTTTATAAATTTTAATTGTCATTTAAAAGTAATGCATATAACATAACATAGCTTAGAAAAAAAAAAAGCATTTATTAAGTCTTATGGTTGTTTAAATCTTTTAGTGTGTGACAATTTTTTTTAAAGCTGCTGAATATTTTAAGATCTATATTTTCAGTAGCCTAAAAAGCTGATAAATAGGTTTTTCTGCATATTTTACTTTTGCTTTTGTTTTTAATAATTATTTATATTTTATGATTTTCTGGAAATTGACCAATTTTAGAAGAGAAGTGTCAAGTGACAATATCATAATACTTCTCGAAAACAGGTGTAAAGACTCAGCTGCTAAATGTCAAATCATTCCAGGAATTCCTTAAGAAAGGTTTTCTTTTGAAGAAAATATCATAATTGCTCATTTAGTGTTCTGACAGAAAAATCAGACATCCCAGATAACAAGTATTTCAAGGAAAATGCTTTGAATAGACATGGGAAATTATATTATTCTTTAAACTATATCAAATACTTATTTTTTTATTATTAATCAAAATATTCTTAAGATTTTCAAGGTGTCAATGTTTCACTGTGTAGGGCAGTTTATTCTTTGAACATAAGACATGGCTGTTACTCATAATGCTTAAATTATAAATGATTGGGGTTTTCTACATAATCGACTGTAATTATTTCATTTAAATTATCTTCAAATGAAGTTATATTACTTATATAGTATCCAACAATTTTTTATTTTTATCAACAAATATGCATGCAATAGAAAATAACATAGAAAAGGGTCAGGTTTAAACCAAAATAACCTGGTTTAAACCAAATAAACTTTTTGCTAACGTATGTCTGTGTGCAAAACAAATTTTGTGAGCACTCATTAAATATAATAAATCTTCATATTCATTTAAATCTTGACATGAATTGGTGCTTATTAGGTTTTGCTGTATAAATTGTGTAAACCAGTCTCTCATTCATCAGTGCATTTGAGACAGTTGCAAGTCAGTAAATTTGTCAATAAATGTAAATGAAATAGCATTTTTTTACTGTCTGTAATGTACAAGTTTGGGAGTTAAAGAGCTATAATAGTATAATCAATTTCCAATTCTAATTTTGATCTGTATCTAAACAATATGAAGTCCCTTGTTTAAACGTAATCTTTGTCATCAATGGCTAGCATTTGTTGTGAGGGGGGAGGGTTTCTATTATCCGTCACAGCAACGGCCCTGTGACAAAGATAATAGCAGTTTTACTATATTTTGAAAATCTTTGCATTATTAAAATTAAAGTATTTTTAGTTATTGACAAATATTCTATGTTTAAAATATCAAGTTGATTGGCTTTGCTATGCAATGTTGTTTTCTATTGAAAATTGGGTGTTCATTATTTGTTTTAAATATGTATTCACGTTATAAATAATCAAGATTTATTTTTATTATTTTTATATAGATTCAGAATCCCAGTAAAATTAGAGTTGATCTTCGTTTTTATGCTGAGGTATGTATTTTGCTTATTTATTTGTTATAAATGTTTTTTCATAAAATCAGTCATAAAATAATAATTTAAAAAAGTTATCTAAGCATTTTATTATTTATTAAATAATTGAGTGTCATTCAATATGTTTTTTCATTGAAAGGATCACCAAGATAATTGATTTTCTTATGTTATTTTAATTATTTTACTCTTTCAACATGCCATTTCCCCCCTGTTTTAATAAGAAAGACTAATATTTTCTGCAATTTTGCTGGCATTTTTAAAATGAATACTTATTCTGATAGTCCTAAGTTGTGACAGAAAAGCACCCTAAAAAGGTTATTGCACATTCTCAAATCAGTTGAAATTTATCTTAAATTTCGGCTTAGCATTTAAATGGCGATGAGTGTTGAAAAACAAACAGTGGAGTCAGAAAACCCCATGTGACGGAGGAGAAGACAGTTGGGAAGCGCTCAGTCAGTCTGGACGAGTTTAAGCAGGGAGGAGAAAAAAAGGGGGCGGGGAGTGAAAAGAGTAAATTAAAGGAAAGGTAGACAGATGTTTGAAAAATTTGGTGTACTGGACATATCATTAACCAAGTTGTTTGAAATCTTCCAGAGATAAGCTTCCCAAAAATCAAGATCGTAAATCGATGATCATTTTTAAATTATTGAACCTTCGGAAAAATTAAAATTGTGATTGTTAGACCAGCAATGGTTAGCAATAGCAGAGTGTTTAATGTTACAATTTTTAACATTGGTTTTATGTTTCCCCAAGCGGACCTTAAGAGGTCACTTGGTTTGACCTATATACATTTTATCACACTCGCAAGATATCTTGTAAATTCCCCAATGTGAAAATCTATGTCTATTAGATGTTTGAGATCTGTAATTCTTTTTCTCTCCTCCCTGCTTAAACTTGTCCAGACTGGCTGAGTGCTTCTCATTGGTCTCCTCTATCATGTGGGGTCTCCTGACTCTGCTGTTTGTTTTTCAACATACATCGCCATTCCATCTTGGCAGTGAGCGAAGACACTTATATACTGTTATGGCGTAGACACTTACGTCTGTTTTTAATCTTGGCATTGATGATGTAGCTTTAGAAGCTTTGAAACAGCTGTATGCCATTTTCACATGTATTTCATTTGTGCTATTTTTATGTTGTTCATTTATTTTTAATATAACGGCACAAAGTTCAATCTTCCCATTTTAAATAAAGAAGATGATAAGTTTGGACAATAAGAAAGCTGATTGAATGATTTACAGTAAAATTTTTGTTTCATTACACCTGTTATGTATGAGGTATTGTCTTGGAGAAGAATATTTGGATCGGAATAGGATATTTTTAGGGACGATGTGCAGCTTTAATCATTTCGCAAAATTTAACATTATTATACTATATTATATGTGCATTGCCCATGAAGAGAATTGTCGCACAAAATACTCAAAATCCCAAAAATTATTAGAGAGATCTATATCAGTTTTTGCTTCAATATATTAGTTTCCACTTTTTGTGCAGTATTCCATGCTGGATCATCTTGTTTCACTTTGCTTCATGGCCATTTTTAAACAACTTATGCTATTTATATACTTGAGACTTTGCTAAGATATCATTTCTGAATTGTTCATGCAATCTGTGTCAAATTTCAGTAGGTTTCACATTTTCATTTGTTAAAAGTTTTCTAATTATAATTTACACGCCCACATTAGGTACTTTGTATTTTAATGACACTAAACTTTTCTGTTTTGTGTCAATTTCTGTATCCTCATCTGACACTGCAATGTTGTCATCTTTTTTTTCAGCTAATGCTGCATTTATTTCTTAGTCTGTCATCACATCCAAAGTCAACACATCTTCATATATACAGATGTACTCGGCAAACAATGTGTGAAAGAATTCCCTATTTTTCGGCCTCTTTTATTAAATTAATCGGTATTTCAGATTCTGTTTCATAAGTTTTTTCATTTATTTCATGCATAAACCCTACATGTTGGAAACAATATTTCATAGTTCTAGTAGTGATACTGTTCTAGGCACTTCTTTGGTAAGTTATTGCTTCTAATAAGTTCACAGAAAATTCTGTTTTATTGTCAGAGCATTGAATTATTTTGTGAACAATTTTTTTTTCTGTACTGAACTTTTAAATATTGAGTAATTCCTTAGTCACGAGGCTGAAGTTTTGCAGTAGTGCTCAGAAGAAGAAATATGCATTTAATTGCTTTTAATACAGGAACATCTTTATGAGCACTGCAGTTGTCCAGCATTAAGCAGATTTTCTTTTTTCTCAGTAGAATTTTAAGGCCAGATCAAGTAATCATTTCGTGAAACTAGCATTGTTCATCCACGCTTTCTTGCTGAAAGTGTAGCAAAGAGGTAAAATTTTAACGTTTTTGAAACAACATGGTTTGGCCGACTTACCGATCACAAGCAGTGATAATTTTATACTTCTGACCATGTTGAGGCGATCATAATCATAATTTTTTGTTGAATTTTCTTCGAGTATATTTTTTTCTATTTTAAAGTAAGCATTCACAAGGGTAGTGCTTTGAAAATCAGTCCTGTTTCATAAGTGTTAAAAATATCCCGAGGAGCATATTTTTTTTTTAACATCTAACCACTTTAAGAAAAAGGACTGTGTAGAATTCTCATTTATGCTAGACTCTTCTCCACATATCTTTTTGCAGACAACGCTATGATGCTCTTTGAATCTTGTCAGCTATTCGTTAGAACATGTGAAATTGCTTTCACCAAGAGCATCAGCAAAAGCCTTTGATTTCTCTTGCAAAACTGCACCAGTTAAAACAATGTTCTGGCTTCTTGCCTCTTTTATCCACTGCAAGGGTGCAATTTAAATTTCTTCATTCTTTCCTGTATGCATTTGTTTTTTTTTTGCTGGTTCGAATTGACTCACAGCATAAGTGGTTTGAATCTTTAAATGATTCTTTAAAATCATAGAGAGTGTGTTATTGGGTATTCCATACTTTGCTGTGATTTTTTATTTTTTTCAGCACTTCATTGCTGATTTCATTAAAAAAATTTTGCTTCATTTCTAAAGATACAGCTTACTGTTTTTGACTCATCTTTCATGGAATTTTACAGAGCAACTGCAAACAGAGTTTCAGTTATGTTAGTCAGGTAGTAAAGTAAGGATTGTCGCTTCTTTCACTCAAAGATAGGGGATTTTGGGAACCTGGTTTATATCGCTGTCAATACAGTCAAATGAGTAATGGAACAATCACTTTCAAAAAAGAAATTCCTTCATCTAAACTTTCATTGTGACCTATTTGTAGCTCATATGGTCCAGCCATGACGCGCTATAGCGCAGTGGCGTATCCAGGAGGTGGGCTGATGGGGCTACAGCCCCCCCCGAAATTGTCAAGAGTAAAATGAAAAAAGTGCTTTTTTCTTTCTTTTTTAGATAAATTTCTAATTTTTTTTTCTGACAGCAGATTAGCCATTCTCGTTAGTCCATATTAGTCTGCATTGACATCACAGCATAAACATGGTAAGGAGGCTAATGGGGTTACAGCCCCCCCCCCCCGTCCGAAATAGTCGAAAATCTCATGAAAAAAGTGCTGTTTTCTTCTTTTTTCAGATAAATTTGTAATTTTTTATGGTTATACAACAGACTACCCACTCTCTTCTTTTTAACCCCATATTAGTTCACATTGACATCAGAGCATATCTAAAAAGAGGAATGGGGCAGATGGGTTTACAGCCCCCTCTTCCCGAAATATTCAAGTATCTCATGAAAAAAGTGCTGTTTTTTCTTTCTTTGAGATAAATTTGTATATATATATATTTTTTTTTTGTCAGACAATAGACTACCCACTCTCTTCTTTTTAAACCCATATTAGTCCACATTGACATCAGAGCATACCTAAAAAGGAGAAGGGGGCTGATGGGGTTACAGCCCCCCTCTTCCGAAAGTCGGACATTTCATGAAAATTGTGCTGTTTTTTTCTTTATGGGGTTACAGCCCCCCCCCCCCCCTCTTCCCGAAATAGTCGAACATCTCATGAAAATAGTGCCGTTTTTTTCTTTATGGGGTTACAGCCCCCCCCCCCTTTTCCCGAAATAGTTGAACATCTCATGAAAATAGTGCTTTTTTTTTCTTCTTTGAGATAAATTTGTATTTTTTTTTTGTTATACAACAGACTATTCACTATCTTCTTTTTAACCTCATATTAGTTCACATTGACATCAGAGAATATCTAAAAAGAGGAATGGGGCTGATGGGTTTACAGCCCCTCTTCCCGAAATAGTCGAGTATCTCATGAAAAAAGTGCTGTTTTTTCCTTCTTTGAGATAAATTTGTATATATATATTTTTTGTCAGACAATTAACTACCAACTCTCTTCTTTTTAAACCCATATTAGTCCACATTGACATCAGAGCATACCTTAAAAGGAGAAGGGGGCTGATGGGGTTACAGCCCCCTCTTCCGAAATAGTCGGACATCTCATGAAAATAGTGCTGTTTTTTTCTTTATGGGGTTACAGCCCCCCCCCCTCTTTCCGAAATAGTCGAACATCTCATGAAAATAGTGCTGTTTTTTCCTTTATGGGGTTACAGCCCCCCCCCCCCCCCCCCCCTCTTCCTGAAATAGTTGAACATCTCATGAAAATAGTGCTGTTTTTTTTTCTTTGAGATAAATTTGTATTTTTTTATTATACAACAGACTATTCACTCTCTTTTTTTTAGTCCCATTTTAGTCCACATTGACATCAGAGCATACCTAAAAAGGGGAAGGGGCTGTTTGTGTTACAGCCTCCCCTTCCTAAAATAGTCGAACATCTCATGAAAATAGTGCTGTTTTTTTCTTCTTTGAGATATTTTTTTTTTGTCCGAGAACAGACTATCCACTCTCTTCTTTTTAGTCCCATATTAGTCCACATTGCCATCAGAGAATACCTAAAAAGGAAAAGGGGGCTGATGGGGTTACAGCTCCCCCCTCCCCAAATAGTTGAACATCTCATGAAAATAGTGCTGTTTTTTTCTTCTTTGAGATAAATTTGTATTATTTTTTTTGTCATACAATAGACTACCCACTCACTTCTTTTTAACCCCATATTAGTCCACAATGACATCAGAGCCTACCTAAAAAGGAAAAGGGGGGTGATGGGTTACAGCCCCCCTTCCCGAAATAGTCGAAAATCTCATGAAAAAAGTGCTGTTTTCTGCTCCTTTGAGATGAATTTGTAATTTTTTTTGGTTATATAACAGACTACCCACTCTCTTCTTTTTAGCCCCATATTAGTTCACATTGACATCAGATCGTATCTTAAAAGGGGAAGGGGCTGATGGGGTTACATAGGGCCCCATCTTCCCAAAATAGTCGAACATTTCATGAAAATAATGCTGTTTTTTTCTTCTTTGAGATAAATTGGTATTTTTTTTTATACAACAGACTACCCACTTTATTCTCTTTGCTCCCATATTAGTACAGAGTAACATGACAGCATATCCAAAGAGGGGGAAGGGGGTGATGGGGCACAGACCACCCACCTCCCAAAATGGTCAAACATGGAATGAAAAAAGTGCCGATTTTTCTCTTTATGTTTGAGATAAAATTAGAATTATTTTTTCTGTCATGCAATGGACAACCCAATCTATTTTATTTAGTTCATATTAGTACACAAGGGGTGGGGGTTATGGGGTAACAGCTCCATTCCTTTCCGAAGTGGTCGCAGTGAAATTTAAAAAAAAAGACTTTGTTTCTTTCTTTTTGAGATAAATTTGTTTTATTTTCTGGCGCGCAACGAATTTGTTTTCTCGTTAGGCCCATATGCCTCTCAGTTCTGCAATCAAAATTACTTGAGACCACAAAATCTATTTTCAAATGACTGAAAAACAGTTCCATATATGTTTTAGTGGATAATTGAATACGTATAATATGCTCAATTGGCAAGATCTAGAAGTAGTTTAATTAATTTAAAGAATATTTAACTCTCTTCCACAAATGATGCCAAGACTAAGGAGGTATATTAGTGCGCAATTACATTAAACATTATCGCCAAATCAGCAAATGTACGAACTGATTTTTTTTTTTTTTTTTTTTGTGAATGGCAATCTCAAGCAAGATTATTGATTTTCGGTTTTGGAAGGGTCTTTTAAAGATGCCCAGTAGTAATACTAAAAAAATAATCTCCTGTTGATTTGTTTTTTCCTGGTCTTTTTACTAGCGAACTAGTTTTATTTACGTTACATGCTTTTCCAGATTTAAGGCTGTTCTCAAATACAAACTGGCTACTTTATGAAATATTTTTTAATTCATTTTTACTCGGAAACGCATGAAATTCACAGGTCTTTTTATTCAGAAACTTTGCAATCTAAACACGTTTTCCCTTTTTTTTGTAAAGGTAGAAAATCTTTCAGGAAGCACTGTCCAAGTTGGCGTTTTGAATCGTATTCCCAACGCGGCAGCCTGAGAAACGCGAAAAACGAGTCGTTAATACTTTACCAGAATCACTTATAACTCGATAAGTAATCTATTTACCAAAAAATTGAAAATTCATCTCGATTCCAAATCTCTTCCATAGTCAGCGTCATTTGCGTTTAAAAATGTGTCAGAAAGTTTCCTGTTGAGGAGCAGAGCAGGGAGGAAGATGCCCTTTTTAATATTTCAGTGTACGAGTGATCCAGCAAAAGATAAAAATTCTTAATTACACTTCTATGAAAGTACAATATTACGAACAGTGTTCTTTTCTAATCGCTCTTATTTTGACACGACACACTTTAGTATCGGCATTTTTACCATTTGGAGTATTTAATAAAAGAAGCATAGCATTAAATAAACTCACGGGTTAAAAAAAAAATTCTTACAATTTTACTTACCGTTTTTAAAAAAAAGTCCAGTAATATTGTTAGCCATACTTCAATAACTTTAACTCTTTTTTAAAAAAGGGAAATCTGATGTTTAGTTTCCAATTAATTCTTAACTTGTCCCTTCCTTCACAAATTTGATGAGTTTTTTTAACATATATTTCTTGAAGGTTAATATCCATACGTTTGATCAAAATACCAGGAGCATGTATACGAAGGGAAGGGGGAGATCAAGAAGGAATGCTTGCTACCCCTAAGAATTTGAATTAAATTTTTGTTGGTATTAAAAAAAGAGATTTTGCAAAGAAAGTTTGTTTATCCTGAACAGACCCTGATCATCAAAATTTTGGGCCATAGCAACAGAAAATATTTTTGGCCCTAATCGTAGATTATCACATTTTTACAAATACTGTGAATGAGAAGTGTATTAATATAACTATGTAATGCACCCATTTAAATGAAAAACTGAGAATAAATGTGAACTGAAGTTGGATTATTATTATTATTATGGAAATTTATTCGTAAAAATTAACTTGACCGTCTCAAATATCATGTTAAATAAACATGAACTAATAATGCACGAATTTTAAAAACACACACTTCCCAAAGAAAATGATATTTTATAAATATGATAGTCATAAAATTAAAACATTTTTAAACAATTTTAAAACACATATGAAGAAGCTGAAATAAATTGGGTGCACTATGAGAAACTTAAATCTTCAAATGAGAAGAAAAATTATCTATATACTTATGATATCACTGACAATTTTAACTTACATAAGTTGTGTAATGAATCTAGAAATTTTAATTTCTTATTATTCTATTAAGATTGTTTACAATAAAATTGATTTGAAACACCATAAATTTTTGGGGCCCTTAAATATGTGGGTTCTGGGAAAGTGCCCCACGTGCCTTGGCAGTAATAGGGAATTAATCCTAAAATAGAAAAAAATTATGAAAAAAAAATCGTTTGAGATTGTCCCAAGCAAAATTAATTTATTGTCAAGCAAGAATCGTAGCCAGAATTTAGAGGAGAAGGAGACAACTTTATAGATTATAAGCTACAATGACTTTCTTTTAAATGAAAGTAGTATATGAAACAATTCATTATCACTTTTCAACTTATTTCGGCGAGGGGGGGATCGAGTTCGGCCCCGTACCTCCCCCCCCCATTTTTCTCTGCCTACGGCCTTATTGTTAAACGTGATTTCTGTTTATAACGCAGTTCAACATATTTCGTAAGACTCAGAACATTATCGAAATTTAAGTCAGCCCCCCCCCCCCCCCCCGAAATGAAATCCTGGATACGCCACTGCTATAGCGCGTAAATTATGCGAAAAATTGGAGTTGGGACGCAAAAAAATAGTTCTTACGCATCCCATGGGACGCGTAAATTCATCAAAGAATTGTCAAAATCATCAAAATCCGTCCAAGGATCGCGAAAAAATGGCACATTTCGTCAAAGTATCGCCAAAAAAACGGCAAATTTCGTCGAATAATCGTAAATAAAACTGTAAATTTCGTCAAAAAATCGAAAAACGGCAAATTTCGTCGAAATATCTCGAAAAAACGGCAAATTTCGACGAAAGATCTCGAAAAAAACGGCCAATTTCGTCGAAGGATCGCCCAAAAACGGCCAATTTCATCGAAGTATCTCGAAAAAACGGTAAATTTAGTCGAAGGAGCTCGAAAAAAACGGCAAAAATTTCGTCGAAAAATCTCGAAAAAATGGCAAATTTCGTCGAAAAATCTCGAAAAAACGGCAAATTTCGTCGAAAGTTCTCGAAAAAAACGGCCAATTTCGTCGAAGGATCGCCCAAAAACGGCAAATTTCATCGAAGGATCTCGAAAAAATGGTAAATTTCGTCGAAGGATCGCCAAAATACGGCAAATTTCGTGGAAGAATCTCTAAAAAACGGTAAATTTTGTCGAAGAATCTCGAAAAAACGGCAAACTTTGTCGAAGGATCTCGAAAAAACGGTAAATTTCGTCGAAGGATCTCGGAAAAAACGGCAAATTTCGACGAAAGATCTCGAAAGAAACAGCCAATTTCGTCGAAGGATCGCCCAAAAACGGCAAATTTCATCGAATGATCTCGAAAAAACGGTAAATTTCGTCGAAGGATCGCCAAAAAACGGCAAATTTCGTCGAAGGAACTCGAAAAAACGATAAATTTTGTCGAAGGATCTCGAAAAAACGGCAAATTTCGTCGAAGGAACGCCATAAACGGCAAATTTCGTCGAGGGATCTCGAAAAAACGGTAAATTTCGTCGAAGGATCACGCAGGGATGTAAGACCTGCGCCAATTGCGCCAGACTGCGCCAAAACTGTTTTCCTGCGCCAAGCTGCTACAAAACAACTATTTTTTTCAATTTTGCGCCAAACCTGCGCCACATCGCCATTTCTTGCAACTCCGCTTGAATTACCTCTTGACGTCACTGCTGTGTGTAACCCTGCCCGGCCGATCTCCGTACGGTACAAAGTTCATCCTTTTTTTTTTTTTTTTTTTACTTGAAATAAACTGTGATTCGCGTCCGAAAAATTAAGGCAATGATTTCCGAAAAAAAAAAAATATATATATCGGTCATAAATCCGAAAATTCGGACATAAAATGTATCAGTATTTCGGCAAATGATCCCTGAAAAAAGTCAATCTCGTCATTCGTTCGAAGAAACGTCGCCAATTTTGTCAGAGAATAGCAAAAAAAGGCAAATTTCGTCAAAAACATTGCGAAAAGCGGCAAATTTCGTCAAAAGATCGCGATAAAACGCAAATTTTGTCAACAGATCGCGGGAAAAACATGACTTTCGTCAGAGAATCGCAAAAAAACGGCAAATTTCGTCAAAAACATTGCAAAAAATAAAGATCGCGAAAAAACGACAAATTTCATCAAAAATATTGCGAAAACGACAAATTTCGTCAAAAAATCGCGAAAAAACGACAAATTTCGTCAAAAAACATTGCAAAAAATGGCAAATTTTGTCAAAAGATCGTGAAAAAACAACAAATTTTGGCGACAGATCGCGGGAAAAACGTGACTTTCGTCAGAGAATCGCGAAAAAACGGCAAATTTCGATAAAAGATCGCAAAAGAACGACAAAATTTGTCAACAGATACTGGGAAAAGCGTGACTTTCCTAAAAAAAATCGCGAAAAAACGGCAAATTTCGTCAAAAACATTGCGAAAAACGTCAAATTTCGTCAAAAGATCGCGAAAAAAACGACAAAATTTGTCAACAGATCGTGGGAAAAACGGCAAATTTCGTCAAAAAATCGCGAAAAAACGACAAATTTCGTCAAAAAACATTGCAAAAAATGGCAAATTTTGTCAAAAGATCGTGAAAAAACAACAAATTTTGGCGACAGATCGCGGGAAAAACGTGACTTTCGTCAGAGAATCGCGAAAAAACGGCAAATTTCGACAAAAGATCGCAAAAAAACGACAAAATTTGTCAACAGATAGTGGGAAAAGCGTGACTTTCCTAAAAAAAAATCGCGAAAAAACGGCAAATTTTGTCAAAAACATTGCGAAAAACGGCCCCGTACCTCCCCCCCCCCATTTTTCTCTGCCTACGGCCTTATTGTTAAACGTGATTTCTGTTTATAACGCAGTTCAACATATTTCGTAAGACTCAGAACATTATCGAAATTTAAGTCAGCCCCCCCCCCCCGAAATGAAATCCTGGATACGCCACTGCTATAGCGCGTAAATTATGCGAAAAATTGGAGTTGGGACGCAAAAAAATAGTTCTTACGCGTCCCATGGGACGCGTAAATTCATCAAAGAATTGCAAAATCCGTCCAAGGATCGCGAAAAAATGGCACATTTCGTCAAAGTATCGCCAAAAAAACGGCAAATTTCGTCGAATAATCGTAAATAAAACGGTAAATTTCGTCAAAAAATTGAAAAACGGCAAATTTCGTCGAAATATCTCGAAAAAACGGCAAATTTCGACGAAAGATCTCGAAAAAAACGGCCAATTTCGTCGAAGGATCGCCCAAAAACGGCCAATTTCATCGAAGTATCTCGAAAAAACGGTAAATTTAGTCGAAGGAGCTCGAAAAAAACAGCAAAAATTTCGTCGAAAAATCTCGAAAAAATGGCAAATTTCGTCGAAAAATCTCGAAAAAACGGCAAATTTCGTCGAAAGTTCTCGAAAAAAACGGCCAATTTCGTCGAAGGATCGCCCAAAAACGGCAAATTTCATCGAAGGATCTCGAAAAAATGGTAAATTTCGTCGAAGGATCGCCAAAATACGGCAAATTTCGTGGAAGAATCTCTAAAAAACGGTAAATTTTGTCGAAGAATCTCGAAAAAACGGCAAACTTTGTCGAAGGATCTCGAAAAAACGGTAAATTTCGTCGAAGGATCTCGGAAAAAACGGCAAATTTCGACGAAAGATCTCGAAAGAAACAGCCAATTTCGTCGAAGGATCGCCCAAAAACGGCAAATTTCATCGAATGATCTCGAAAAAACGGTAAATTTCGTCGAAGGATCGCCAAAAAACGGCAAATTTCGTCGAAGGAACTCGAAAAAACGATAAATTTTGTCGAAGGATCTCGAAAAAACGGCAAATTTCGTCGAAGGAACGCCATAAACGGCAAATTTCGTCGAGGGATCTCGAAAAAACGGTAAATTTCGTCGAAGGATCACGCAGGGATGTAAGACCTGCGCCAGACTGCGCCAAAACTGTTTTCCTGCGCCAAGCTGCTACAAAACAACTATTTTTTTCAATTTTGCGCCAAACCTGCGCCACATCGCCATTTCTTGCAACTCCGCTTGAATTACCTCTTGACGTCACTGCTGTGTGTAACCCTGCCCGGCCGATCTCCGTACGGTACAAAGTTCATCCTTTTTTTTTTTTTTTTTTTACTTGAAATAAACTGTGATTCGCGTCCGAAAAATTAAGGCAATGATTTCCGAAAAAAAAAAAATATATATATCGGTCATAAATCCGAAAATTCGGACATAAAATGTATCAGTATTTCGGCAAATGATCCCTGAAAAAAGTCAATCTCGTCATTCGTTCGAAGAAACGTCGCCAATTTTGTCAGAGAATAGCAAAAAAAGGCAAATTTCGTCAAAAGATCGCGATAAAACGCAAATTTTGTCAACAGATCGCGGGAAAAACATGACTTTCGTCAGAGAATCGCAAAAAAACGGCAAATTTCGTCAAAAACATTGCAAAAAATAAAGATCGCGAAAAAACGACAAATTTCATCAAAAATATTGCGAAAACGACAAATTTCGTCAAAAAATCGCGAAAAAACGACAAATTTCGTCAAAAAACATTGCAAAAAATGGCAAATTTTGTCAAAAGATCGTGAAAAAACAACAAATTTTGGCGACAGATCGCGGGAAAAACGTGACTTTCGTCAGAGAATCGCGAAAAAACGGCAAATTTCGATAAAAGATCGCAAAAGAACGACAAAATTTGTCAACAGATACTGGGAAAAGCGTGACTTTCCTAAAAAAATCGCGAAAAAACGGCAAATTTCGTCAAAAACATTGCGAAAAACGTCAAATTTCGTCAAAAGATCGCGAAAAAAACGACAAAATTTGTCAACAGATCGTGGGAAAAACGGCAAATTTTGTCAAAAAATCGCGAAAAAACGACAAATTTCGTCAAAAAACATTGCAAAAAATGGCAAATTTTGTCAAAAGATCGTGAAAAAACAACAAATTTTGGCGACAGATCGCGGGAAAAACGTGACTTTCGTCAGAGAATCGCGAAAAAACGGCAAATTTCGACAAAAGATCGCAAAAAAACGACAAAATTTGTCAACAGATAGTGGGAAAAGCGTGACTTTCCTAAAAAAAAATCGCGAAAAAACGGCAAATTTCGTCAAAAACATTGCGAAAAACGGCAAATTTCGTCAAAAGATTGCAAAAAAAACGGCAAAATTTGTCAACAGATCGGGGGAAAAACGGCAAATTTCGTCAAAAGATCGCGAAAAACGGCAAATTTCGTCAAAAAATACCCAAAAAAACCTGCAAATTTCGTCATAAGACGCAAAAAAAAGTGACGGGAGGGGGACACCCCCCCCCCTCTCCCTCTGTTTTAATGTTTTAATGCCTGAGGAAGACCACTCGGCTGAGGGCGCTCTCCCTCTGTTGTAACTTTTCAGAAAATTTGCTGTGAATTTCAGAATTTTTTTTTTTTACTTAGAATCATCCCTGGATTCGGGGTTGACTGTTCGCGCCCGCCACAAATAGTTGCCAGAATTTTTTTTTTTCCTTGCCAGAATATATATTTTTTTTTAGGGGTGGGTGTGGGATTTTATAGATTCATTAATTTAATAGTCTGCTGTACTTGCACATTACTTAGTATTTCTTTAACATACATGCATTATTGCAATCAGTCTCGAATCAGCCCCAAATGTTGTTTAGAATTTTCAGGGTTAGCAAAAAGTGTGGCAAAATTTTATCAGAGTAATTTTTTTCAGAGTATTTTCAAGATAGCAATAATTTTTATTAACATTAGAATTTCAATCTGCTCCA
The DNA here is from genome assembly GCA_963931845.1 of Maratus michaelseni. Classification (NCBI taxonomy): domain Eukaryota; kingdom Metazoa; phylum Arthropoda; class Arachnida; order Araneae; family Salticidae; genus Maratus; species Maratus michaelseni. The sequence continues at coordinate 81,881,009 of OZ007600.1, forward strand.
AAAACAGTTTTTATTGCTCCAAAATTAGATTTTTGCTGCTACAAAAATGGATTTTACTGCTACAAAATTAGATTTTTGCTGCTACAAAGCTGCTACAAAATGGCTTTAGTGCACTTTCATCCCTGGATCACGGAAAAAACTGCAAATTTCGTCGAAAGTTCTCGAAAAAAACGGCCAATTTCGTCGAAGGATCGCCCAAAAACGGCAAATTTCATCGAAGGATCTCGAAAAAACGGTAAATTTCGTCGAAGGATCGCCAAAAAACGGCAAATTTCGTCGAAGGATCTCGAAAAACGGCATATTTCGTCGAAGGATCGCCAAAAACGGCAAATTTCGTCGAGGGATCTCGAAAAAACGGTAAATTTCGTCGAAGGATCTCGGAAAAAACGGCAAATTTCGACGAAAGATCTCGAAAAAAAACAGCCAATTTCGTCGAAGGATCGCCCAAAAACGGCAAATTTCATCGAATGATCTCGGTAAATTTCGTCAAAGGATCGCCAAAAAACGGCACATTTCGTCGAAGGATCTCGAAAAAACGGTAAATTTAGTCGAAGAATCTCGAAAAAACGGCAAATTTCGTCGAAGGATCTCGATAAAACGGCAAATTTCGTCGAAGGATCTCGAAAAAAACGGCCAATTTCGTCGAAGGATCGCCCAAAAACGGTAAATTTCGTCGAAGGAGCTCGAAAAAACGGCAAATTTCTCGGCAGAATCTCGGAAAAAAACGGCAAATTTCGTCGAAAAATCTCGAAAAGACAGCAAATTTCGTCGAACGATCTCGAAAAAACCGGCCAATTTCGTCGAAAAATCGCTCAAAAACGGCAAATTTCATCGAAGGATCTCGAAAAAATGGTAAATTTCGTCGAAAGATTGCCAAAAAACGGCAAATTTTGTTAAAGGATCTCGAAAAAACGGTAAATTTTGTCGAAGAATCTCGAAAAAATGGCAAATTTCGTCGAAGGATCTAAAAAAAAACTGTAAATTTCATCAAAGGATCTCGAAAAAACTGCGAATTTCGTTGAAGGATCTCGGAAAAAACAGCAAATTTCGTCAAAGGATCTCGAAAAAACCGCGAATTTCGTCGAAGGATCTCTGAAAAAACGCGAATATCGTCCAAAGGGCAAGGAAAAAATGCAAAATTCACTCAGCCCGAAATAGACTGAAATCAAAAGTTAGTTAATCTGACCTACAACAACAAAAATAGTGCTGAGAGAGGATTCCCCCCCCCCCCCTTTCTGCTGTAATGTAACCTTTCAGAAAATTTACTGTGAATTTCAGAAAATATTTTTTAAAATTCAGAATCACTCCTGAAACTCCTTTCCTAAGAAAATGTTTGATTCTAACACTAATCTATGCTGACAAATCCAATGGGAAGTTTAATCAAAGCATCCATTCATTCAACAAAAAGTACCCCTTTACTCAACAAAACTATTCTTTTATCCAACAAAAATGTCCTTTTCAATAAATCCGTCCTCCCACTTTTAAAATAAATGCAAATATTAGTGATACTTGTTATCTTCTACACTCAAATAATCATTATTTTATAATTAAGCATTTACATTTAAAAAAGGCAAAGAAAATTTCTCTTAATAGTTTAAAAAAAATTTATTTGATTGGGAAATACTGGTTTTAATTATTCATTATTTAGTTATTATCAAAACAATAACTATTGCATTTCTCTTTTCCAAATAAACAAATTCACTTGTTCCTTTAAAATATCAATTATTATGAATGGGGACCCGCCTTTTTAAAAAAGGGACCCAGATATTTGAAAATCCTGGGACCCAGGATTTTTAGGAACCAGTGACATCACTGTGGTCATGGTCAATGGGAGAAAACTTCCACATATCAGAGTACAAAGAAAAGCAGAGGTTAGTAAGGAATTCAGTATTTCACTATTTTCTGAAACCCTTTTCCACTTTAGGTCACTTTTCAACTGTGAGAAAAATTCCATTTTTAATAAGACTATGTGACATGTAAGTTAAAAAAAATATATAAAAAACTTTGCATAATTAATCTTGTTTTGACTTAGGATAAACAAAATATTTTGCCTTAAGTGGGATTTTGTGAAATTCTATTTTGTGTTAAACAAATTAACATTGATTTTTAGACTTACATGATGGGACCTCAGTATTATTTTGTGCTAAGAACTTTCATGTTGACTTTATATGTTATATATAAGGTCTAACTTTCTACGTTTACTCCTTATTTTAATGATTGTTATCTGTAAATTATAATATAATATTGCAAAAACAGATATTCAAAAAAATATTTAAAAATGCACTTGGATCTGAATTTAGTCTGTAAAAGCTTTATTACCCACATGTGTTGAATTGTTACTATTAAATTTTTACAATTCATGAGCTCAAATATTGCTTTCAATAGCAGCATTGTATACTTAAAAGCGAAATATTGCATGGCTTTTTTAAACTTAAGTCATTACTAATTCACATTAAATAAAGTCAACACTTTTACCAGCACACACACTATTTATTTTTCTATCTATACTAATAAAAGTTTTGTTCTGTGTGTGTTTATCTGTTTGTTTGTCTGCGATGGCTAGCAAAATCTAGCTCACCTAGAAGCCTAAAAATTTAGATTTAGGTAGTCCAAACCCTTTCCTTGTGTACCTGAGCCTCAGAATTTTAATATTTTGAAAATTAGAGTAATTATTAAATAAAAACTGATCAAAGATCAAAAATAAAAAAAATCACTCTTCCGAAATCCAAGCACGCATGCTCAGAAGTCCTTTATCAGTATATACGTAAATAGAAGAAACAAAGCACGAGTCACCCCATTTCTTTTTAAGTTTTTCTAAATTCGCCATGGGCGAACAGCTGAAAATGCAGAAAAAACATCTACATATTCTTGAAGAACGTACTTTTACATCTCGAACAATCCAGTTGGTTCGAAAAAATTTCATATTTAACTCTTTCAAAAAAAAAAAAAAAAAAAAAAAAAAAAAGCATCTAATTGATGTTTTTTTAATTTCTCCCGTTTTCTGAGTCTTGCATCCATCGAATTGCAAGAGATATGGAAAAACGAAGGTCACCGAATAAAAGAACTGACTTTGCCCTTTTCAAAGCAACCTTTGGTTTTAAAAAATATGAAAATGAACCCTTCGAAAAAGTATATTTTCTGTATGCCATTTCGTGATTCTTGCGATTTCAGCGATTTTTTTAAATTTGCATCGGCGGTTCAGAGCAAGGTACGAAAAACTAAAAATACCAGACAATATCTACACTTATTCCTGTTTTAACATCTGTATTTGTTTTTGAAAAATTAGAATATTAATCCTTCGAAAAAAATTTGTGCGCAGGACTCACTTTTGCGAATTCCGATTTTCTGCGGTATATAAAATCTGGCATCGGCTTTCCAAATTAACCAAACAAAAAACAAACAAACCTAAAGACATCTACGTTCTATCAGGTTTAGGCTGAAACCTTTAGTTCTTTTAAAAATTCACGTTAACCCTTTCGAAAATATTTTTTACCATAAGTCAATTTTGCATTTTTAACGATTTCTCCTATCTTTAAAAATTCAAATTGCCGTTTATAAACAAAATGCAAAAAACTAAAAATGTTGCACCTAATCTACATCCCTTTGCCAGTGGCGCAGCCAAGGGGGGGGTTTGGGGGTTCAAACCCCCCCCCAGAGCTAAAAAAAATTACTATAATTGCCGCTTATATGAATCAAAACTAAAGTTAAAATTAATTTTTTTGGCCTTTCGCCTTGGCGGAATCCGCCGCTTTGTTAAATCAAATTCTATTCAACAATATGATTTAATTAAACGGCGAAAATTCTACTTAAAACTGAAAGCGCATATTACATGAATGGGTTAAGTCAAAACTGGTTATTTAGACTGCGTCACTTTGTCGAGACGTCTCATAGTAAAAGAAGGGTCATATACTGCTACACAGACGCTTTGAGTTATATAGTATACGGTGGGCCGTTTCTTAATTGTATTTCTGTCCTTGTTCCATGTTCGAAACAATAACAGACCATCGAATTCCAGGAAAAAATAAAACATACACTTCGTAAATCTTTCTCAGTTTCAAACGGCTTTTTTTTTTTTTTTTGCGTTTTTTGCTCTCAGTTATATCTAAGACCAAGCTATGTGCGTATACCTAAGAAAAAATCTTTACAAAAGTAAAAATTAAAAAAAAAAAGTACTTTAAAGTTATAAAAAGCTATTTTTTTTATTGTGATGGAACAAATTTTCACAATCAGTATTTCTTTCGAATCATTTGTTTCGTAGGGGGTCTGTACACAAATTTAAAGGCTATATTTCATTTGTTAGTAATGTAGCAACGACGTCTTGCTCTCGGTGAGGCACTGCATCCTGTCTCTCGGAGGAAAGAAGCACTGTTTGTAATTTCATTGACTTATAGATACATGCCTGTGAGCAGTGCTTAATTTGTGCCGGAGCTTACCGGAGCTCAGCTCTGATACTTCTTTGTTTTTAGTCAATGTTTAAATATTATCCAAACTTCAGCTTACATTATGTGACGTAGCGTATCACACACGTTGGAGCATATATCTATCTAGCGATCGCATATGTAATAAGCAAACGTGTCATACGTAATAAGAAAAAAAATCCCTAACGGCTCGGCCTACAGACACAGATAGATTTCGAAGACTCAGACATCATTGCGGAAGAAATGAACTTTTTGTCATAATGCGGTAGTTGGAACCGCCCACTTCGAAACCTAGCTTGTTTGCAGGCGGAATAGGCAGGAATTTTTTTTTTTTTTTTTTTTTTTTTTTTGCTATAAGGGTTGGTCGTATAAAAATTTGTCAATATAAAAGTTTTAGAGGATTATAATCAAGAGAGTTATTAAGAGGAATTATAATCAATTATAGCGGATGTGATATCTTCTGAATTGACAAAGTTAGGAATTTTCTTCTTCTAAAACCCCCTCTTTTCCCATCTTGGGGCCATTTTTAATGATATTAAAAATATGTCATACATAAATTTTCGGCCCTTTTCCTAGAAGTAATAATAACTTTAAACGGATTCGATATGTATCACAATTAAGAAATTATGGTTTTTTTCTGTTTTCACAAAAAGCCCCCCCCCCCCCTTCGGTTCGCTTTTGCCCTTTAACGAACTTGACCGAGATTTTAGGCCCCTTGATTTTATGTGTCAGTTTGGAAGAGATTTGTATAGAATTATTGCAGTTATCGTGTCCATAAAAAAGTGGCATAGATAGATAGATAAAGTTTTGAACTGAGGGTGGTTTTGGGTCCTGGGAGTCATGATCGGCGTAGATCTGTAAAATTTTTTCAAAAATTCCAACTTAGGGGAGAATGTAGTAGGTAGTATTTCTTACAAAATCTACCTAAAAAAAAAAAAAAAAAAAAAAAGCATGCTCATTTCTCTTCTAGCAGACGACACAATTCCTTTTACTGAAATGATGATGATGTTTTTTTTTTTTTTTTTTTTTAATTGTGAAACTAGTTATAAAATGAACGCACCTCATATACCACGTTTCGTAGAATTTCCAACTTGTTTTTTGTTTTGCGACGGGTACTTTAAAATAACAACAACAATAAAAAGTTATTGTCCGAACCAGGGTCGGAAGTAGCACGCTATTAGTAGCGAAACTACAGTAGTCGCTATTTGTTCTAGTAGTTTGTAGTGTAGCGCGCTACATTAAAGAAAATGTAGTGTAGCGAATAGTGCGATACAAAAAATCAGTAGTTTGTAGCGAGCTTTCACTCTACTTTTAACGCTACTTTAAGAGAGGAAGAAAAAATGCCATTCTTCAAATCACTTGATCATAACTAGCTTCTATTTTACAAAATGCGTTCTCTGCAGCAGTTTGTGACCGTCAGCAACAAATTTCAGTTGCAGTGTCATATATTTTTCCATTAACTTTTGTTGATAAGACAAAACAATGAGCTTATACTCACGAAAAGAATGAATTTTCTTGCGGTCAACATTTTGTCTATTAACGCATTCTTAAATCTTGTGTTTTTTTAATACCGGATATCTTCTTTTGGAATTAAAATTATGTCATAGAAAAATAAAATTGAACTGCCTGGTCGGCATATAACCAGTGTTTTAAAGTTATCGAAAAACAAGCCAGTGGTTAGAGCGGAACTTATAAACTTTGCCCATTTAATAATGAAGTTGTCATTTTCAAAATCATCCGCCTTGAACATCAGGAAGCTGCACTTAGAGGTGAGTAAGCATTTTCTTTATTAATAATAATTACTGGATATAATCGCGCACCGAATATCTAAAGCCTATAATCATTAAAAAGAATATTTCCAAATCAAGATTTCTGGTTAAGGAAATATTCTCATTCAATTGTTTATTATTGCAAAAATTTATCTTATTAACACGTATTTTGATTGTTGTGAAGTATTTGTTCCATGCATGCATAAAAATTAATTGAAATGCATATTCCCTTCTTCTAGATTCCAGTAGATAAAAAAAAAGTGCTTGGGGATTTTAGAATTTCTTCTAAAATATTTATGGGTATTTACAGTTTTTTCTAATATTAATTTCCTATTTCATATCATACAATTATAGAAATTAGATAGTACAAGTTCCATAAAACTTTAAGTGAAACTTTGTATATGGGCATAAATTTTAAAGTAAGATTAAAAATATTTTTTTTTTTCAAAATAGAGTGTTGTCATTGAAAGTTACCATTGACCCAAGATTTCAAAAGAAAGTCCTGACTATTTTTTTTAAATGAAAAGACTATATATTTGAATATTAATGAGTGTATGTGTGTTCATTTTTATACAAAAAAGATAAAATTGATATCAGAGATATAAACCTAGGCCACATTACCATAATTGTATTAAAATATGGATTAATTTTCTTTCACTTCGGTTTCGGGTATAAAGATTTTAGAGTTTGAGTCGTTTTCAAGCTGACGATTTTTTTAGTGTGGTTTGGGTCGGGTTTCGGATTGACTTTAAGCAGAATTTTCAATTTCAGATCGGGTACACAACACGACCCGCGCAGAACTCTCAATTTCGAATGTAGATTGAATCCTTCGACAAAATCTAAAAGTAGCGAAGTAGTGACTACTTTTGAAAAGTAGTTTGTAGTCGCTACTTTTTAAAACAAGTAGTTGTAGTTGTAGTTAACTACATTTTTCATAAAGTAGTTGTAGTTGTAGTTCGCTACTTAAAGAAATTAGTTTTTCCAACCCCTGGTCCGAACTCTCTGAAATTTTATCCGATTCTAAATATAACTGTATCCAACCCCTCTTTAAAATTCCGTGAAAAAAGTCTAAGTCTTTGACTAAAGTCGAAGAGAACAGTCACAGAAACAGAGTCACAACAAAAAAGACTAAGTCATAGAGTTAATCACATTTAATAGTGAAAACATGAGCCGAAGCCGAGCGAACGCACGCCGAAACACCTAACTTTCTTTTAGCATTTTTATCGAAAAATTCTCAGATTTTTTTTTAATACTTTTATTTATCAGAGCGCTTCAAAATTTTTGTAGGCGCTGTGAATTTGATCTTCCGAGATGCTTTTAAAAGATTGTGTCCAAATACAGACGTTTCGTTATTTTCAGCATAGAAAAAAGATCGTCTTCGAAAGACGCGATATGACATGCGGTTCTAAACAAATCGTAATTTAGAATGCCTTCAGTTGTTTCACACCTTTAAATTTCACATTTATAATAAACTCTTTATGCCGAGCATTTTCATCTTAAAAGTAATCTATATACTAAATTTCAAGTTTCTAACAATAACAGTTTCAACTAAATCATAATTTAGAACGCTTTTAGAAAATTTTCCGCTCATTTCATCCTTTTAAATTTTGCATTTTCTAAAAAATGTTCTAATGTATCATTTGCTACATAAAAGTAATCATCATGCCAAATTCCAAGTTTCCATACCAATTGTATCACATAAATCGCAATTTTAGAATGCTTCGTACTCTTGCATTCTTTTAAATTTCGAATTGAAAAAATAAATTCTGGGCGAGCAATTTACGTCTTTTAAGTAACACCCATATAAAACATCCATAAGACTCTAGTCCTAAAAGTTTTAAATGTATTATGATTTAGAACATTTTTAGAACGTTTTTTGCTCATTTCACTTTTTTAAATTTCGAATTTTTTAAAAACCGTTTTGAACGAGTATTTATATCTTAAAAGTAATCACTATGTCAAAAACCAACATTTATACCAACTGTATCACGCAAATCGCAATTTTAGAACTTTTTTGTTCTTGCATCCTTTTACGTTTCGAATTTTTAGAAAACTGTTTTGTATGATCATTTACATTTCTAGAGTAACAGCCGTGCCAAATTTCACATATCTAGCACAAACAATTCCTAATTAATTGTCTTTAGATAACTTTCAGATCGTTTTCAGCTCATTCATACGTTTAAATTTACAATTTCTTAACAGATCGTTTTTAGAGAGCATTTACATCCCAAAAGTCACCACCATGCCAAATTCCAAGCTTCTATACCAACTGTATCACACAAATCGCAATTTTAGAACGGTTTTTTTTTTTTTTTTTTGTTTTTGCAAACTGTTCTGGGCTATAGCATTTAAGTCTCTAAAGTATAACAACTATGCCAAATTTCACGTTTCTAGCCCTATCTGCACAAATAAATTGTAATTTAGAACGTTTCCTGCTCTTTTCTCCTTTTTAAATTTCAAACTTTTTATAGAAACTATTTTTAGTGAGCATTTATATCTTTTTAAAGTAACCGCTAGCTCAAATTTCAAATTTCTAGAACCAACAATATCGTAGAAACCGCAGTTTTAGAATGTTTTTTGTTCTCGCACCCCTTTGGAAATTGTTGTATAAAGTATAGCCTATGTTAGAGAGGAGATGGTTACCAGAATTTTGGCACCATTATTAAGGTTGCATACTTAAAAAGTAAAAACGGAACTATTATAAGATCATTCATGTGTCTTATTTTTCTGGCGCTCAGCCGGGGAGTTGAGGGTTATCGACGCAGAATCAGCTAAGGATTGTTGGTAATGATTTTTTTAAATGTGTTTGTAATTAGTTGAGATATTAATTAAAAACCCATCTAGAAAACAACAGCATGGATTAAAACGGTATTGCTACTTTGCGACCTCCTTTTGAAGATGGCTTGGCACAATACTGAGATTAAACTTTGAACAAGATCTTTGCTTTTGACAATGTAGACAATCATAGCGATAGTCAACATTTTTCATTCCAACTGAATTCAATTATTGAAGACAAATATTGAAAAATAATTCATAGAACAATTCCAAGACATTAAAAGTCAGTAATTTTGAGACAACAATCGCTTATAATTCAATATATAATTCATTTATAATGAAAAAAGTTATTTTGATAACAAATAACTTGTATTATCATGCCTGCATATGCTTTCATTTTTTAAAATAAATCGAAAAGTTTTGCGTTGTTCAGCATACTTTTTCTTAAATGCTTTAAAATTGCCTACTGTTACGTCAAATATGATTGACAAGTAACTTTTCGTGTGAAATTCACCGACTTCTTCCGAAGAGTGATTGGTTCTCTGCCAAGTTTAAACTTTGTATACAAGGTATTTTTTTTAGAGGGAGGTATATTCATTGATTTTCATTCCAATACCAATAAAATTAAATTATGGCATGTGGTATTGTTTTAGGTATGTGAGTATATTGTCTTTGAACAGTTCTGATATTTTGTGTGGAACCCTTTGTACGCAAATAAAAATCGCATATGACCAATTACTTTTTAAAATCCGTTCTGTAGTTCCAGAATTAACCCCTGCAAAAAAAACAAACGTTGCTGTTTTATAATATTAGTATAGATACGACTTCAATTTAAACTCTGATATTTTTAGAGAACTTTAACAATAATGAATATATTTTAACGAAATTTTCATCAGATTTACATTACTTAATGCAAAATTCGATTTCGTAAAAGTACTGGAAGGGCAAAGTAATTTAGTCTACAATACCGTGTTTAATATCAACTACATTCCAAAACATCGATTACCTAATTGAGTTACATTTGGCAAAAAGCAAGGTAAGTAAGTCTATATAAAATTTTGTTAAAATTGCTTCGTTATTATTAAAGTTGGGAATAAGAATTCGCGACTCTCTTGTGATGAAACCTTGTGTATTTTTGATTGAACAAATAGATTGCAACCCTATAATTTTCTATGTAAAAATTATTTGCTGTACTGTGCTCTTCCATCTTAAAGTTTGCCCCGCATCATTTTTAAACTCTTTATATATCTAACCTAGTTTTGTGTTATTTCATTGGTTCATTTTATAGTTTGTAACTCTAATATTGTAAACACTGTTTAAATGAATCATAACCACCGTAATTGCGGAGAAAAACATTATGATTTAAGTCATTTAAAAAACTGATTCAATTAACCGGTGATTCAGATAACCGGCGACCACCTTTATAAGAAACTCAAAACCCCCCCTAGAACCGAATTCTGGCTGCGCCACTGCCCTTTGCTTAAATATGGTATTTGATTTGAAAAATTTTAATTTTAACCCTCCGAAAAAAATTATTTCCAAAACTCATTCACGCACTTTTCATTTTTCGGCCCAGGTTTAAAAATTGGCATCAACGGCCAATACGGACATACAGTAGACTCCAGATCATAGACATGTTCATTTTCTTCAAAACGCACCATTGGGTTTTAAAAAAATATCTACATTAACCCTTTCGAAACAGATTCTTTGTGTAACGCACTTTCGTGATTTCCACTATTTTGATAATGTTTACCTATGGTTAAATTTCAATTCTACTAGGAAATTTGGTTGAGTCAAGTGTTCTGAAAAAGCCTCTTCCAGAAGAGATTGCACCCCCTGGTGGTAGAAGGTAGAACTACAGGAATATCTCTGGTTTTATGTGCCTGATTATGACGGGGTTTGGCTCATTCAACTTTATTTCGATAGCCTTACAGATTTCAGTCATATTTGTATAGAACAGATTTTTATTATCTCGGAGCCTTACAGATTTCAGTCATATTTGTATAGAACAGATTTTTATTATCTCGGAGCCTTACATATTTCAGTCATATTTGTATAGAACAGATTTTTATTATCTCGGGCCTGGGCAACGCCAAGCGGGTTATCTAGTAATCCATAAATACAACTGCTAAAGGTTACAATTATGATCAAAACACATGTTTGAAAATAAAAAATGCAAATTATTAAACTTATTTTAAAGAAATACAACCGTACATTTTATAAAATAAAACAATTTTTTTTTTTAATGAAAATGTTTGATGATGAAAAATTATGAGTTTTGTCTCATTCAGAACATTAGTTTCAAAAACTGTTTTATAGTGTCATCATCTTGTGGCATATAAATGAAATATACATATTCCCATTTTTAAAATGCTCTGCTTTAAAAATTTTATTTTATAAAAGAAATTTTATATTTGTATATTTTGTTTTATCAAGCTAGTTTCTTATGTGACTGGTTTATTTTTTTTATGCTTGTGTAGCTTGTATCTTGTGGAGTTTTTAGTCTGAGAGAAGGATTACCTTTACTTGGGAACCTTCTGACAGTTTTGACAGCTTCTGATAAAGAAGAACATGGTAATGTCAATATTCTGCTTAGTTTCTGCAGGCATTGTGGAGAAGATTATGCAGGTTTAATGCCAAGGAAATACCGGCTATTAAATGAAAAATTCAACATGGAAATTCCTAAGAGTGATGTAAGTTTTAATTATTATCAGATTACTTCGGATGTTGTAATTATAGTTGAAATTTGTTATGGACATTGGATTATCAATATTACTTTAAACTCTAATAAGGTGCTTATTTCAGTGATCTTTATATTTAAAGAATTTTTATTCTTCTAATGCTTTTCAGTAATGTAACTGTCTTATTTATCTTGCACGCTTAAAAAGCAAATTAACATTGAAATTTTTTAGATCTACCTTATATAGAATTTCTTTTAAACTAATTCATGCATTTTAATGTTTTAGTTCCTTCCACCTGATCGACAAAAAGGTCTGCGTAATCTGCTGAAAGAGTATTATAAATCCCTGTGTAAACATTTAACTAAAGATTATAAAATACTTCAGAGTATGGATAAACAAAACCACCGGATATTGCAGGTAATTTTTGCATTTTAAATCTATAAATTTGTATGCATTTTTAATTGGAAATTGATTTTAATTGAAACCTTGATATCTTAAAATTCTTTATCTAGAATTTGTTCCCTCTCTGGGAGATTTGATACTTCTTGATTCAATTATATATGCAGTTTGAATCTTTCATACATGCAGTTTATTTGTTTTATCATCCATCTAATATTGCAATTTAGTGATACACCAATTTAACACTAATTTTTACATTTATAATATGGAACCTATTTTTAACACTTTTCAACCTAGTTTAAAACTCTGTCTGGCCATCTGTCTGTATGTCCACCTCTAATTCATTTAAATATTGGAATGTAATGTAATTGATATATGTTATTGAGGTTTATCATGGCATTTTCAGTGTTGAAAATGAAGTGTATAGCATTTACAAGGGTACTACTCAAACGAATTTTGTTACCTTATGGTCGCTGGGGAAAAATTGTTTGCAGTGTATTTTAATAATGTTGCACTATTTGGAATATATTGAAATTGATATGCATTATTGCAGTTCACTACAAGATGCTTACTATAGGATATGTTGTTCATATCTGTCTGTCCATCTCTTAATTTGTTTAAATATTGGAATGTAATGTAATTGATATATGTTATTAAGGTTTATCATGGCATTTTCGGTATTAAAAATGAAGTGTGTAGCATTTACAAGGGTACTAATCAAAAGAATTTCGTTATGTTATGGTCAATGTGGAAAAATTGTTTGCAGTGTATTTTAATCATGTTACACTATTTGGAATATATTGAAATTGATATGCATTATTGCAGTTCACTACAAGATGCTTACTATAGAATATGTTGTTCATAGCATTTACCGTTCATTTACAGGGAAACACAAAAGAATTTGGTTACATTTGAGCAATAATTACTGGAAGTATGTTTTCATTTTTGGTATGTGTTTTTAAATTTAACTAATTTTTTGCATATTACTCAATGTGTATAAATTTTATAGATCATATACAGGGCTGAACAAAAGAGTTCGAGTACATTTCTACTTATTGACGGAAATTGCTGAAGGGGAATTTTTAACTGTGTTATGTGTTTTCTAACTGAACTAAATGTTTGCATACTATGTAGTATATATATATGTTGCAACAAAAATAGCATACTGAAGTACTCTTTAAATTGATCATGTATTTTAAGTAGTTGTAGCTCATTCTCGAAGAATTCACTAGAATAGTATATAATCATGCGGTCGTCAGTATTACTCCACCAGCCCTTGGATAAAAATGACATTGGATGTTTTCCCATAAGAATAATAGACAAAGATTTGAAAGAACAAAGGTTTTATTTATTCTCCGTATGATGACAAATAAGCAAATATTCACCACAACGTTCTCTTTTTAGAGAATACTTTCATCATTAAAAACTTTAACCATCTTGCTATGCTTTAAACATAATACGTCGATGTTATTGTATTTAAAAAAATATTCTTTTTCTCACTCTGGCTGACAACATTTTATCTTAGCAGCCAATATCACACAAAATCTAGCTCCAGAACTCAAGTTTCATGTTTTATACCAGATTGGACAAAGCTAATTACGACCTTGCAATATTACTAACCAGCCAATAAGAGAGCTAGGTGATGTCTGAACTCTTTACTGAAAAAGACAGAATTTCAAGGTAAAAAGGTGTCGGTAAATGAGTTTTTGGAATTAAAAAAAATAGGAAAAGAAAATGATACAGGTGATAATTTTAAATAGAATGAAATCGGCTTTTTAAGAATTGAGAAATAAAAAGGTTGAATTCAGATAATTTTTTGACTGTAGATGTTAATTGCTGAAAAAAGGTTTTCAAATGTGTTATGTGTTTTCCAAATTGTTCACTTAGGCATCATATTTCACCTTATTACACGATGAAGTTTTATTATATTATTCTGAATGTGTTGAAAGTGTTTCATAATCTATACATGATTTTTCTTTCTTGTGTAACTGATAGTGATGAAATGAGGTCTTTATGCACTCCTTCTCCCTTTCTATATTAAATAATATACACAGTTTTTTATTTCCCCAAATGTTTTGAAAAGAAGTATCTTTTACTTATATGGAGAAAAGTTGGACTTCTCCCTCCACCCACCACCACCTGTAAACACAAATTTTTAAATCAATATGTTGATAATTGTTCATAACAATGTAATGTCAATATGAATAAATCAATTTTATTCTGAGAAGAGCACATAATTTAATTTGAAGTCTAAACAAATAAATTGAAATAATAATTATCCTCCCTCAAATGAAAAATACATTAAAATAATTTTAGTATATTTATTTGTTGTGCAAATATACATGTATTATAATATATATAATAATTATATATTTTAATTATTATAATCTATATTAATAAAAGAAAGTTTCGCTCTGTGTGTGTGTGTGTCTGTTGGCGATGGCTAGCAAATTCTAGCCCACCTAGAAAACTGGAAATTAAGGTGTAGATAGTCCAAGGTCTGGCCATGTGCACCTGAGCCTCAGAATTTTAATATTTTGATAATTACACAAGATATTAATTAGATTCTCATTAACCATCGCTTTTAAAATGACATTTTTTAAATCAAAATGGCGAAAGAAACGAACAAGTGCATTGTATTTGCAAGCGGAAATGAACAAATTTGAAATTATTTTACTAATTAGCGAATTTTAAGAAAACTAATTAAAATATCAATGTGAAAATTTCTGAGCATATGTAAAAAAATATTCTGCATCTGACTATGTGATTTTTGAAAAATTCGGTTGGTAATTTTTTTTATGCAAAAAACTGCCAAAAATTTGCCGGCACCAGTGAAAACGATACGAGAAAATTTCAAACAGGGATCTGCTTTCATTAAAAACTGAACTACAAAGAGATCTGTTTCTCTGGTCGATCCCTCCTCCATTTAGTTTGCGAAAAAGAAAGGAAATAATTGCCAATTTTTACTAATGAACAAAAATTTAGGTAACTAATTAAGATATAGATTTGAAATTGAGGTCGGAAAGGGGTGTCATCTGACGGCTATTTTAGCGTAGCGTCGTCGTTATGTTCTAATTATCAGAAAAATGTAATTATTTTTTTAATGATCGCGTTAATGTAGGTGATGGTGGTTCTCTTGAACAAATTATTCATTATATTTGTGGGTATTGGGAGGGAGGGGTTAACGCCTTTCTCTGAGATTGTAATTATCTCGGGCCCGGGCAACGTCGGACGGGTTAGCTAGTAGTATATATAATAATATATACTCTTATTTATGTTATATACAGCTCATATTCAAAATATTAGAATAATTGAGAAAAAGTAATAAGAAAAAATTATTTTTCATTTATTTATTTTTGGTACTAAGTAAATGCAATAAATTTCTTATAAATTAAATCTGGAATGTTTAGATAAGAGTTTAACATTTACAAAATATAAAATACAGTACAATAAATTAGGTATACAGCTTTCTGAAACGCATCAAAATATTAGAATAAAATTTAGATTGGTTCAAAATATTAGAATATTTTATTTTACGCAACAATATTACCTTATGAATATGAAGTAAATGGTAGTTAATATTTTGTAGCTTCCCCTTTAGCTTTCATAACAGCGTACAATCGATCTTGCATACTATATAGAAGGTGTTTACAAACATTTCTATCAATATTAACCCAAATAGACTTTATATGTGCCACTAACTCAGTTTTACTTGAAGGAGGATTTTCTTGGAGTTTTTTCTTCATTATACACCATAAGTTTTCGATGGGATTAAGGTCTGGTGAGTTTGGTGGCCAAGGAAGTACCTTAATGTTGCATTGGCAGAACCAATTCTTAGTTGACACCGAGGTATGCGGTGACATTAAATCTTGTTGAAAGATGAAATCATCTTCAAATAAATCTTCTGATGATGGAATCATGTAATATATATATATCATATAATATTCCAAAATTTCTTGATATATCTGAGAGTTAACCTTTTCGTAGACAATGCATAACTTTCCTGGGCCTTCTCACTCATGCAACCCCAAACCATGACACTAGCAGCAAATTTTATGGAACGTTTAAGGCATTCTTTATCAAATGCTTCTTGCTTCATTCACCAAACTCGAATACCTAGATTACCATATGAAACACAAAACATACTTTCATCACTAAATAATATATTTTTGCAATCGTCTTCACTCCATAAATGTCTTGATTTACACAAATTCAATCTTATACACTTTTGTTTTGCAGTCATGAGAGGTTTTGTTTTCGATACACGAGATTCAAACTTAAATTTATGGAGATGTCTTAATGTTGTCGATGTAGAAACTTCAACTCCTTTCCATTTTCGGTGCAAGAATCGCACACTTTTAAAACGTTTTTTCTTAACTATACGCTTCAGTTTCTTGTCATCTTTAGCAGATGTTTTTGGTTTTCGGCCGCCATATCGGCGATTATTTTAAATTTTTTCATTTTTTTAATTTTGTGTTAGTATTTTACTAACGCTTGATTGCGAACAATGTAAATAATTCGCTATATAACATTGATTTTTACCGTGCCGATACAAATCAACCATATGAAGTTTAATAGATTCAGGAATACCACTCACATGACCCATTTTAAGATGAAAAAGTAAACAAACTGCAAAAAGAATACTGATTTTAAATAAAATCGTCTGAATTTAATCAATGATGCCACCAGTTATGAATTGGTGATAATTAAAGGAGAATTAATGTGAAATATTCTAATATTTTGAACCACGTGAATAAATGTTCTAATATTTTGACTTTTCAAAATAATTTTTTTTTCAATTAATCTTTTCAAAAATGATATTAATTTTAAGATAATAAATAAATTTAATCAACAATAAGTTCTTAATAAAAATATCGTTTGCATATTTGTATTAAAAGACATTAAATTACCAAACAATATTTTCAATTTGTAAAAAAAAGTAATTATTCTAATATTTTGAATATAAGCTGTAGTTATATTTAGTATATGTAACTAAACTATCATTAATTTGCACATTCTTATTTATTCCAAAATTTTGATTTAATTTTTTACTATATTTTAAAGTATTTTTGCTTAGTTAAAAAATAATAAATTGAAACTACAATTTTCAAATATTACCCCAAACATATAAAATTGATTTTTTCAAAAAAAAAAAAAAAAAAAAAAAAAAAAATAGAATTTTGATTTGAAATATTAAGCATTATTCTTTCTCAACCATAAATACTGAATAAATTTCAGGAAGATAGTCCCATTTGCAAAAAGGACAAAAGAAAAAAAAATTCCACATGTCTTGCATCATATTAGAATACCTGATCCAGTGCAGGACTCTATTTTAAATTATTTTTGTTTAATTACAAAATAATGATAAATGAAAAAATAAAAATTTTCAAATATTACACAAATATATGAAAATTAATTTTTCATCAAATGAATGCATAAAAAAAACTGAAATTCGATGAATTTGGGTTTTAAATATTAAACTTTACTTGTTCTTTTCAACTTTTAATCATAAGTGCTTAATCAATTTCTGAAAATATTCTATTTTCAAAAAGAACAAAATAAAAAATTTACTTTCTTAACTAATTGGATTTTTTGCTTGCAGAATTATCTGAAACTGCTAATACTATTTTAAATTCTAATTATGAAAGAGTTTAATTGTAAATTCTAATTATGCGACATTTGTGTTAAATCAGATCCCACTAAATCAAGCTAAATTAGATTCAGTGCATTGATTTAACTCCGGATTGCTGCTCATGGATTATATAAGATGATAACAGATGCATCAGAATTGAAAGTAATATCTTTTTGACGGTCGTAAGTCTGAGCAGGAAATTCTGCTAATGAATGGCCTATTTTACTCATGTCATAGGCGAAGTAAAAGTGATTTATCACATTGGGCTGTCTGGTTTCAATTGGCGTGGTAAATCAGATTCCCCAGTCAACTCGTAAATCGAGGAGATTTGCTGGAATACATTTGAAGCATGCTCGGTAGTAAGCCAGTTTCTGCCTGTGAATAAATAGATCAGAGGACGGTAAAATCAGATCCCACTAAATCAATCTAAATTGGGTTTTGTGCAGCAATTTAACTTTGGATTGCTGCTCATGGAGTATAAAGGATGATAATAGGCATGTCAGAATTGAAAGTAATATCTCTTCAAAGATCCTAAGACTGAGCAGAAAATTCGGTGAATGGCTCACTTTTACTTATGTCATAGATGAAGTAAAAGTGGTTCATCCCATTGAATTGTCTGGTTTCAATTAGTGCTCGCAAAAATACGTTTATATACACTTAAATGTATACCTAGTTAAGCCTTTTTTCCATATGATTCCTATCCAAAATCGTTACTGGTTACAATACATTTTATACGTATGATCGCGAGCACTAGTTTCAATTGATATGGCAAACAAAGTATCAGATTCCCTGGTCAACTCTTAATAGTTAAAATTGGCTGGAAAGCATCTGAAGCATGTACACCGAGTTCTGCCTGTGAATGAATAGATTAGAGCACACTAAAATCAGATTGCAGAGTTTGCATTAAATTGGATCCCACTGAATCAGGTTAAATTGGTTTTGGTACATTGATTTAACTTCAGATTGCTGCTCACACAGTATGAAGGATGATAACAGGCACGTCAGTATTGAAAGTGATATCTCTTTGAACATCCTAATTTCCTAAGTCTGAGCAGGAAATTCAGTGAAAGAATGACCCAGTTTTACTCATGTCATGGCGAAATAAAAATGGTTCATCACATTGGGCTGTCTGGTTTCAATTGGCATGGCAAATCAGATTCCCCGGTCAACTCTTAAATTGTGAGATTGGCTAGAAAGCATTTGAAGTGTGTTCAGTAGTAAGCTGGATTCTGCTTCTGAATTAATAGATCAGAGTACGCTAAAATTAGATTGTGGCATTTGCATTAAATCGGGTTTGGTTCATTGATTTAACTTTAGATTACCACTCATGTGATAAGATAAAGTTAAATCGATGAACCAAATTAAATTCCAATCCTGAATTCCAATCTATACCATTGATATAGATTGGAATTCAGGAGTTTCGCAGAAGACTAAATAGATAAATCGGATAGCCGATGTTAGATTTAAATGGATATTTTGTTTTACATAGATTTAAAGCCCTGGCCCAATGAATACATAAATTTTTATATTAATTTCACATGATTATATGGCATTTAGTCTCTATGTATGGTTTTCAGCCGGTGTGCTGCAAAAATTTTTAGGTAATTTTTATCAAAATTTTATAAATTAATACAAATATTGTTACTTAAAATACAGAATTCCATATTAAATTATTTACATTGTAATGGCATTCAGTTTCATTTCTTGGAAGTTTATTTTAGCATTTGGGTAATCTTTATAAGAATATGTGGGGAAACTTACATCCTCAGATAAATGTAATGCTTCTAGAGAAAAACTATTCCAAGGATAAAGGTTATAAATAAAATACAGTAGAAATTCTTGAAGTAATGATATGATGTAATCTACATAAAAATCTTATTCAATAAATTTTTTTAACTTTAAATTTATGTTACATAAATTTTGAAGAATGTATCCACTATCCACACATCAATGCTTGTGCATGTGCATCAAAAATTTACACAGAAGTGAAAGATTTAATAGAAATATCAAATAGCAGACGATTACAATAATCAAATAATAAGATCACTCATAATAATTAAAATATCGATAAAAATGCCTTAAGTGATTCAAACAGAATACAAAAAGGCTTATAAAAGCGTTTTAATATAAAGATCGACATATGTTTCAATGTTCAAACAGCACCATTATCAAGGTCTTCAACAATAAACAAACTATTCTCAAAATTTTTTAAAAATAAACTTGAAAAACATAAATATTTATATTTAATGGGGTTTTACTTTTCATAAATTACATTTTCGTTTTGTAGTATAATATTTATGCTTTTTTATATTAAAAGAAATTAAGATGAAAATAAATTACCAAATTTCCATTGCTTGTTTAAATAATTTGTTTTTCATGCAATAGTGAACTGAGAAGAAATCTTTTAAAATTCTTGAATTATTTGGCTTATTTCTACTGTTTTCTCCTTTTTGAATAAAGACAATTACGACTGAGGTTTAATTTTTATAGAGAAACAAAATTCAGTTAACAGTCGTTAAACAACTTTTTCATCTAATTAGTTTTTCTATTAAATTTTATTTTTAGACTAAAGGAGAACTAAGCAATGAGAGAAAAGACAAATATGAAGCTGCACAAATTGCTTTCCAGAAACTTCTTTCTAACACTCAACAATTCGCTGTAAGTTATTTATTTTTTCTTTTGAAATGGTGATTTTCTATGAATAATATGTATGTTATATCATGCTTTAAAACTGGACTCCTTATTATCTTTCTTTCTTTCTTAAAAAAAAAAAAAAAAAACCTTATCTAGCCAATGTTAATTTTCTATGATTATAAAGGATCTGGAGTTGAAGTTAAAGCTGTAATTGGAAAAGAAGGCATCTTAATACTTCAATAATTTTTTAAATAGCCACTAAATTTGAGGGTAAAATTTTAAAGCTCTCTTCTTCAGAAAAGTTTCCCAAAGCAAAAAAAAAAAAAAAAAAAAAAAAAAAAAACATATCTGCAGAAATATGTTTAATCCTCTGAAATCAAAGAATCTGTCAAAGTAGTGGTTCTCAAACTTTGTTGTTATGCGACTCTTCTTAAAAGTAAAAAAAAAAAAAAAAAATGACCCTCCTAATATGTAGCTATGTAGTCTTTTATAAAGTTTATCCTAAGGAAAAAATTAACTTTGATAAGAAACATACATACAAGAACAGTAATAGGCAATACTAATGTGAAGGTAGAGGTATATTTACTACATAAAAAATACATTAATTAATGTAGTAGAAAAAATATAGTTTAAAAGTCAATGCAATTTATGGCATTGTTTTGCACCAGCGAAAGAGTGTGTCAGGATTGAACCTTTTTAATTTTAGCCTCAATCCACTCTCTACCCAAGGTTTAATAAAATACTATCTTTTAACATAGTTATTTATCTATATAATTTTCACAATATTCTATTTTAAAGTTGTAACATATTGTTTTTATTGTAGAAGCACACATATGGCTTCTTATGAAAAATTACACTTTTGTCAACATGATCGCTCTCAAAATATTACTTGCATTACATTCAAATTGGACTGGAAGTTGATAATGCCAATATCCAGCAAGGGTTTGAAAATCTGTTTTTTTCCCTTCTCTGTGTGTGTGTGTGTGTGGCAAATATACTTGAATTTAATATGTGCCTCCATGTTTATATTATTGCTGTTTGTATGATTAATTAAATAAACCTTCATATAATTTACATTTAAATATAAACATTTGCCACCATGTTTATATAAATCACAGTCAACGAAAGAGACATTTGGTGGGTGACATTCCATAGATATTGAATATTTTTCAGTCTATCTTTGATTACGTGGCAGTTTGACAATTGGTAGAAATCAGTCTATCTGGATCATGTGACAGGCAGGAGAGTGGAAGTATCACAGCCTGTGTCTTTCGTGGCTGCAATATAACTGCGCTCGTACCCATTAAACCAAATGGTTACCAACACCTCTCGTGTTTGATGTCAATCTTGGCCACAAACCCAATTACAGAGCTTTAGCCTACAATACATATATTCATGTAGGTATGCATTAATTCATTATAAGTATGATTATATGGCTAAACATCTGGCCTTCTAAGAGCATACTATGCTTTGATTGTTTATTAATCCATTATTAAAATTTCCAAATTATAAAGCTGCTTCCAATCTTGCAAAGTCTAATACATCCAATGTAAAAACAAACTTGAGCACAACTATTCATTAAATATGTTACTTGAATATATACGCAGCAGACACAGTTAAAATGGCAAAAGTGGGAGAGTGACTCATCAAAGAAGAAAAATCTATTTTTGCTATGTTAGTAACAAACAAGAACAAATTTTCTATTTTCACAATTAAATTTTTTTTTTATAAGATTTTAAGTTTCACTCAAAAAAAATAGTTTTCTTTTACTACACTAATTAGCTAATGCTGATTGATTTAAAATTATGATTTGAAACTAATGATTTAAAATTATGTAATTATTAACAAATCATAATAGTGGTACTAAAACTGAAATAACCATAAAAATCATTGTTAATAGAAAATTTAACAATAAAATTAATAAGAAAATAAATAGTAATAGCTAGTTAATTAAAAATATATATATCATTCATTTCTTTAAAAATAAATAAAAATAAAGAAGAGGGAAGTGGAAATATACTACAGCAGTATAGCTGGATATCTGGCTGCAAATTTTAAAAGAAATCCAGTAGCCGGCCAAATTGACATCTCTAATTACCAACTTATGACAAGTATACAGTGTGTCTCAAAAGTATATGGACAGGTGATTTTTTTAAATGACAGATCAAAAATTGAAGCAATAATAATAATAGAAAAAAGCATATGGAATTATAACATAAGTTTATTACAGTACAGAAATATCATACTTATATCACAGATTGTAAAAAAATAAAATTCAAAATAAGCTGTTTCAAAAATATATGGACAATGAAAAGAATCACTTTTATTACAACCGTTTAAAAGAAACTTGCATAGTCTGTGTTCTGTACATGTGACGTAACCACTTCGAAATATAAAATCACTACTCGTTCTTCAATTCTCGAATAGTTGGAAAATACCTTTCAATGTTCAATTCTCTGCAGCTGATAAAGCTAAAATTTGGTGTTTAAAGTCTCAAAATGTTAAAGTTTCTGATATTGCTAAACAAATAAAGTGTAGCAGATCTGGAATTTATGAAATTTTATCGAAAGGTAACAATGCGATTGCCAAAAAGCATTGAGGTTGATCAAGAAAAACATCTCAGCAACAATATAGAGAGATTTTGTGAGCAATTTCAATCCAAAAGAAGTCTATTTGTGAAATTGCAAGGACTTCAGCATTTCCTATTTCGAGATCTACTGCTGACTGTTGCATACAGGCAAACAAATTTCACAAATATTGCAGAATGTGTCAGGCAGCTATGCTAATATTGCACTGTAGAAAGGCATGCATTCTTTGGGCTAAAAAACACATGCATTGGACAGTTGAATTGTTAAATGTTTTTTTAGTGACGAAAAAAAAATCAATTTCAATGGCCCTGATGGCTGGGCATACTATTGGCATGATCTAGGATGAGAACCTCACGAGTGCTTTAGTTGACAATGAAGGGGTCGTCTCATGGTGTGGGGCTTGTTCTGTTTCAATGGAACAACAGATATTGCTTTTGTTAATGGTCGACAGTTCTCTGAGAATTATCAAAATGTCCTCAAAAGCAATCTACTTTTAATTCGAAACATCTTAGGATGAGAAACTGGAAATTCCCACAGGACAATACGTCAATTCACACCTCCTACTCAACAGCTTGGTTTCTGCAGAATCAAGTGACTTTTATAGACTGACCAGCCATCAGTCAAGACCTGAATTCAATTAAAAACCTTCTGGGAGTACTTGCATGAAAGGTGTATGCCCATGGTCATCAGTTTTTGACTATTCAGGAATTAAAGCAACAAATAGAGAAGGGTTGGTTCTCTTTACAACCAGACATTCTCCAAACACTAGTTCGAAGCATGCCTGATGGAATTTACAAGATAATTCAAAAGAATGGATCCAAATTTGAATTTAAATATAAAATACTTGAAAAATTCACATATTTTTAGGACAGCCTATTGTGATTTTTATTTTTTTACAAAGATTCTGTAAAACTTATACTGTATTTTTTTGTTGTAATAAACTTATGTTAAGATTCCATATGCTTACTATTTTTTTCGAGATTATTGCTACATTTTTTGAACTGTTATTTCAAAAAATTGCCTTGGGAATAAATAATTATTATATTGTTGGAAACACAGAGTCTGTGCAATTGTGAATATTATTAAGAAAGAAATAATCCCAGTGCAACAAAGTTACATTCTTTAAGGTTAGATTAAAATGAAGAGAAAGTGATAAAAATAAGTTGAAGTAGATCTTACTCTAAGAATGTTGGAAGTCAGTGAAATAAAGTCAGGAAATGAAAAGTCACGAATTTGTAGAAATCCAAAGACAAGTAAAGAACGTAAAGACGACTCGTAAATTTGTAGAGAGGATTTCAATTTATCTCTTTTGTGGTCACTACATTCCATTTTCAAAAAGAATACAAATTTTATTGAAGACTCCACAGAACAACTTTGAATTTGATGGGTGATATACGATAAGAATAAAGTCTTGAAAATATTGAAGAATGTAAAATAACTAGGCAAACTCTTTAAAATAAAATAATTACTGCATCTCATCTCGAAATTTTATCTTTACACCCGATTTTAAGAATATTTAAAGTAATTTTAACATCGGCATATAATTGCAAGCTGCAACGGAAACTCGTGCCGAAAACGAAACACACACAGCAAAGTGCTACATCATTAAATTAATTTTCTTTTTTTTCTTCTGACTAAAAATTACATTACATTTGTATAAATATGAATGAAACAGGGGTTATTAAAATTTTGAAGTGATTAGTCAATTAATTGATAAAAGAATTATCTAGAAACAAATCAAATGAATTTTAGAATAAGATGAGTTTAATAAGATCAATGATTGAAAAACACACACTTCCAAAGACAGCAGAAGCCATAAGCAAAATCAACCATTCTGAGTCAGCAAAACATGTCACAGGTGCATGCGCAAATCAAAAGTGCTCTCATAAGTATAGGACACACAAATGCCACTCCTAAATGCTAAACTTACAGGGGAAATGAAGAAATGCTGAAACTGCTGGCCTTGTGAAGGGGTGAAATGCCAATAGATCGTTCTTGCTAAATATGGCACACAAATGGCAAGTTACATTTGCTAAAAGGAAAAGAATGTGAGAGTTTTCTCACGCTCCTGTCCATATATTTTTGAGACACACTGTATAACTAAAATCACATTGCAATGACTGGTAATGTTTATCTTTATATGGTTATATGTGAGAGAAAGAGTGCTAAGTTTTGAATGACTGCTTGACTATTTATTTATTTATTTGTAGGATATTGTTGATGAAGATGTTCCAGAATTACCTAAAGATGGTATGTAAATGAAACTGATATATTGTTTTTACATTTTTTAATTATTAATAATATCGGTTATTTTTACTTATTTTTTTTAACATAAGAATTATTGACAAAAGCTGCATATTTTATTATTATTATTTTTAAATATTATAATAATGAACTTGATTGATGAAGAAAAAATAAAAATGAACTATTTTATAAGACAAAAAAGTTAATTACATCCAGGTTGGTGCAAAATTTTAATTAGATTAACTATTGAAAACTAACGATTAAAAGTTTAATCATGACTAAAGATTGACGATAAAGTTCAATCGTCAATCTTTAGTCATGATTAACCTTCTAATTGTTAGTTTTCAATAGTTAATCTAATTAAAATTTTGCACCACCCTGATTACAGCAGAGTCCCGCTATTCCGAACAGAGATACCGATTTTTTAAACTTAAAAACAGGAAAAATTGAAAAGACATTTGTGAAATAACGCACATTTATTGTTATACAAAGAAGTTAAATAGAGCAATCTATTTTCTCTATTGAACGCAGTCACTTTAGGGACAAATTGGTGCTTGAAACATTCCTTCAACAAGTCACGTTCCATCCAAGCTTTTTTTTTATTCTTATAATACACAGGAAGTGAGTTGATGTTAATGTTTTTGAACGCTCGTGGTTTCGTCGAGTTGCCTATTACCATCAGCTGAAGTTTGTTTGTTGCTGAGGAGTTGCTGCAAGCTAAGACAGTTAGAAGTTGTTTGTCCATTTTAAACCCTGTGGCAGATTTCTCTTCTTGCGAAGCAAGACTTTTGGTAGGCAAAGCCTTAAAATTTGTTATTATAGTAATTACAAAAGTAATTACTAATACATTAAAACAGGATGCAGAGTATAAACGATAAATGGAGCGTATATGCTGACGATTGATTGCCCGAATTAAATATGAGAAAAAGCTGTAAAGTAACATGTGGACTGTGTCCTGAAAATAAAGACAAACTGTTTTTAAAAACAACTAAACGTTTATTAAATAAAAACAAGAATAAAATCAAAAAGACAAAAATACAAATTCAGTAAACCATGTAAATAAAAATATACTTTAAACTTTTATCTTTAATATGAACTGAAGCCTAGGAAAAAGTTTCAAAAGAAAGTTATTTTTATTTAAATTCAATTCTATTTATCTTTAGAAAAATGTAAACTTTAATTTGATTTTAATTCACAATTATAACTTCAAATTATATTAACTTTAATTTAATCAACTTAATTAACTTTAATTTAACAAAAATATAAACATAAATTGACCTTTATAATTCACCTCTCATTTAAATATTAACCATCTTAAAAGATTGTTAAACTGTGTTTCGTTTTACATCTCATCTCATGAAAAACTCCCGATGTACCACGCTATAACGGTATCTGGGGATCGTGATGAACATAAAAGGAAAAATTAATAAAGGGTGAATCACCAGCGACTCGAACCGGAGTGATTCAGAAAACCTAAAAATTTAGACAAAACATATATTCAACACTTTCCCCAAACACCATTATAGGCATGATCGTAAGTAGCAGC
The DNA here is from genome assembly GCA_963931845.1 of Maratus michaelseni. Lineage (NCBI taxonomy): Eukaryota > Metazoa > Arthropoda > Arachnida > Araneae > Salticidae > Maratus > Maratus michaelseni. The sequence goes on from OZ007600.1 coordinate 81,907,695, forward strand.
ACATAATGCGATGCCATAAAAGTTAAGTTTAAAATTACGTTAAATTCATAAAGTTAAATCTTAAGTTATAATATACTTATATAAATTAGGAAATAGAACTTATTCCATTACTTCAAACATAGCTGAAACACATAAATATAAATAATAGAAAAAGACAAACTCACCAAGATGAAGTTAAACTGTAATTTATTCATAAAATAGTGCACCAAAATAAAATAAATAAATCACTAACTAACATCACAACAGACATCTTAATCATATATGTAGCGATACGAGCTTTTCTAATAATACGAATGCATCAATGATAACAAGGATTATGAAGTCACTGACAATTGTAATCTAATATCTTTAGGATATATTATTTCAAATATCAGATACAGTTTATTATTATAATATTATATTTTCTTTAAATAAAATTTGCAGATCTTAGTAGATATAAAAAGTTATATTGAATTAGTGTTGTTAGCCCGGTCCAGTGTATACAGTTATTCTTTAAATATCTTTGATAGTTCTAATAAGTTGTTACTTATCAAAGGAAGATGAAGGTTTTTAAGATATGAACAGCAAAAATTAGGAAGCTAGATTAATTTCTGAGAAGCAGCAACGTTTGGCGACAGGATGACAGATGGATATGTATATCTCTTCAATACACTCCTAAGTCTCAACACTTAAGAAGTCATATTTCCGTCAGTAAAACGTGACAATCAAACTGTTGAAACAGGCACATAAGAAGATTAAGAAGTAGAATTTTTGAAGTCGAATTACTTAAAGAACATTTAAATTGCTGATTCAGCTACAGCATTGATGAACAAACATATTAAGTGAAGATTCAAGAATTCATGAAAAAAAACATCTCAAGTGAATATCCAATCACAGCTTATATTTGATCCAGCATCTCCATCCATCAGGAAGATATCATTTGTAGATTTAAATTTGACTTATTGTTCAATTCATTACGTTAAAAATTTATTCAACATCTGGATACATCGTATTACTAAAATCACACATTAACATCATCCTAGAGTCCTGACTTTCGCCAAAGAAAATGGCAGAAGCCCGGATAACTAAAAATCGTAGCTACATCTTTTCGAATCTTGAGTAGAACTGAATATTCTCTAGAATTTCCCACTCAGGTAAAGGTTCCAGGCGGTTACGCAACAACCAATCAAAAAATCCGAACCGTCCGAAAGTTACTGAACAAGCCCCAACAGATCATAGTCAAAGTTACAGTCAGACGTTTCACTGACACTTCCAACCCTAGCAACAGCATTAAATAGTATTTAGAACATTCGATCGCGACCTTGGAGTGCTGTCAAAACGACCTTGTTCAAAATCCGCGGGAAGAAAGGTTCTTGTTTACTTGAAGCATCTAAATACCCATCAATGGCGTCTGATCGCAAATCTCGACGAAATTCAAAACAGAAAAAACGAAAGTAATTAAAAATCTATAACTGCCAAACTAATGGATGAAAACAAATGAAATTTTAGCAATCTAAATAAAATTAAATTTTCTTTCCACCAGATATGTTTTTGAAAGTAAAATATTTAAATTAAGAAATTTTGAAAAATGATTATTGGACTTAGAAATTTTGAAATGATATATGGAAAAGTTCGCGATTCTGAAAGAATTTGCCTGAATTAAAATAAATGAATTTGAACTTTCTGAAAAGAATAAAATTAACAATTAACCAATTTTAATCACTATTATTAAAAAGGAAATACACTATATTTTGGAATAATTTATTTTAGACTGTATATTATTTAAAAGTTAGAAAAAGTAAGTTATAAATATTTCTTTTTTAGATCATTTGAAATGAAGTTTAATTAATATTGCAAAGTGAATAAAATGTAAATTAAATTGAATGAATAAATATCCTAAAACATATGTAATGGAAAGATTCTGAAATTAAATTATACTCTCACCAAAAGTAAACAATTTAAAAAGAATGTTTGATTTAAAATGCAAAGATGAAACTTAGCCTAATTCATTTAAATGAATTTAATGAGTTTAATTAAATTGATGAATAAATTAAGGTTAAATATTAAAATACTGAATAAATTAAGAGTCAAATTTTTAAATCATAACATTTTACCTCCAGAAAATGGAAAAAAAAAATAGTAAAAAAAAATTTTTTGCCAAAGGGTTGAAAATTTTTAAAAATTTTGAATAAGACACACTGAACCGAACCCGAGCAAAATGAAATAATAACATTACAAAACAATCACCTGAAAACACTAAAGTATGACATTTACCTTCTGAAAAATATAAGTAATATACAAACTTTCTAGAAAATATCTATTGCACATTTAAAAATTCATCTAACTTTTGCAGAATATACAAACAAATAATAAAATTATACCGTTAACAAAATACAACATATTGAATAGTGATAAAAATCCGAGAAGAATTATATACATAAACCAATTCAGAGATACTGCAAGTGACTTGTAAGTATATATATGTATGAAAAAATTACAGATGTTATCACAATTGAAGGTATGAGAATCAAACAGTTGTAAGTAATAAATATAAAATAGTTAGAAAATAAAAACAATTTAAGAATAAATTTTATATTGCAACACAAATACAAGGTATGTGTACTAAGAAGTTAGTGAGATATATGTGACTATGGAAAAAAAAAAGAATATGACTCTCCAAGATTGCAATTAAAAGTAATAAAAATAAATTTTACATAAATAATTAATATTGTGAATCATTGTTGTTCAATGATTTTTAAATAAACTATAAAATTTCTTAAATGAATAAATAAACATTTTAGAGCTCCCAAATTTTGCACACACTCCAAATCACCAAAGATACTGTTCGGCCAGTAAACAATATCCCTAATAACCCAAAATCCTAAGCAAAATATATCAGTAAAGTTATGTAAAAAGGAATTTTATTAAAGAAAATCAGTTGTAGAAATGCAGATTTATAAAATTTTGAAATAGGTAAAATCAATTTAATTTCTAAAAAGTAAAAAATGATTTGCTGAGGATAATAAAAGCCGAAAAACATTGAGACTACCATATCTTAATGGTTCATACACTTCGCCTATTGCTCGTGTGGTAAAGGAACTTACCGATTCTCAGCATAGTATTTACCAACAATGGCGGAAAACAAGTCATGATTAAATTTGTATCTCTTGGATACATTAGCCATCCACAATTTTTTTAAAGTGTACACTGTAAAAGGAAGAAACTGTTTGTAGTCCCCAAAATTAGAGTAGCCCGCGCGTAAGCTATTGATCTCCAAAATTAGCTAAACTTCACAAGAATCTTTTAAAAAAAAATACAATTCGCCTCAATTTGATAGATACTGTCGGATCATAATATTACTATGTATAACAGCCTGAGGGAAAGGAAAAAATTTTGAAAGCTCATGACATTTTATATTATTTTTTATTTATCAATCATTATTTTTGATATATTTCTTTATACATCAATTTTGATTGATTTTACCTTTATTTTTTATTTACAATTTATCCTTCATCACATTTCTCCAGTCTCAAAAAAAAATTTTATTCATCATATTAATTTTCCTTAAGGAATTATGAGCTGTACTCATTTCTATATACATAATGATGAATTTTATTTACAAGTAAATTTAAACATTATTCCCCAGTGAAATCAAAATCTCTATGACACCCAAAAAAAATAAAATATATTGTACAAATAGAGGATTTTAAAGTATGAAAAGGTAAAGTTGAACTATAGCAAATGAGTTTTGGAAAAAAAAAAAATTTTTCACTGAAGTTCTGTACCATCATCCGAAAACAAGTAGGTCCAATGAGGCGCATTCTCATGTTGTGCGGATCCTATGTTATCCGGAACAAATTATTGTTTCAATTTTACCAGACAGCACAAAACAGAAGCAAAAGTAGGAAATTAAATTTAATCTATATGATCGACAGAAACGCTTCAGGATTTCTCGCCACCTGAGATTTCAAACTAATGACAACTCTCAAGGGTTAACACAATTAGATTTTCACAATATAAATATTGACTTGTGCCTTTATAGTGGCAATAGATGCAAGAGCACTTTCCTAGTAATTTAAAACTATATATATCTTAAATATATGAAAAATAATAGGGAGGAATAATTTTAAATTGCTATAGTTAAAAAAATCAATTCTAAGGAATAATGGTGTCATGAGGTAATTTTACAAAATTTGTTTAATAATTAAATTAGTGATTTTATATCCAAAATGTTACAAAAAATATATCAGAATTTCCAAGATCAATAATGTTCACTCTAAATCATAAGGATTTACCGTGAAGGATTTGTCAGAGGGGAAGAATCTAGGATCCTCCTTATAAATTCCCATGCTAGGCTGAGTTTCCCTTCTGTGTGTATTCTCCTACTACAACTCTTTGTAAACAAATAAAATTTCCGAAAACATCTATATTCCATTTTTCAAATTAAATATAAATAGTATTTTATTTTAAATATTTTGTAAAGAAATTCTTTTATTTCAAAATAACACTTTTATGATTCAAAGAAGTATTTAGAGTTTAATAAATAATATTTATTAATTTTAAAGTCAAGCTTCTGCAAATATAAATTATTATTTTAAGCCATTTTTCCCCAAGATTTAATAATTAATTTTAAATAATATGACTTAAGTATTTGTCAGAAGATTCTACCTAACCTGATTTTCACTGAAATAGAACATTTATATATTTAACTTTATTATATTATTATATTATTACTGAGATTATTGAAAATTAAAAATATTCAGTTGAAATAATTGACAGAAAAAAATATTATTAGACTTTATATAGTTTTTGTTTAAAATTCCTGTAGCAGAATATCTATTAAAGAATATAATCATATCAATCTTTTAATGGAGAGTCAACAAATTAAAAAATTTTTAAATATTGCACTTTTAAAATTATTGTAAATGAGTTGAGTCACATATGAAATAAATAAAATTAATTTCAAATTTTAAACCAGATAATCTTAATAATCTATAAAAAAAAATTTTTTGTACACATTGAAAATAAAATTGCACAAGTTTATATTCCACACAATACAATTACTTCCAACATTCTAGATGCTATATCAAAAATTTTCTTAAAATTTAAAACTTTATATGAATAAAATAAATTTCATCAGTTTGATTTCGTTTAAATCAATTATAAAATGTTTAATAATTTAATATTGCCAGTATTAGAAATTACCAAATACATTAAAAAAAATGCATACCATATTATTTACCTGCAAACACATTAAAATTAGCAATAATCAGAGCCAATTTATATTTACCAACATTGCCATCTACATCTTTTATATTATAAATTTAATTTGAAAATAATAATTTTTAAATTATTGTTAATATTTTTTATCACCATATCTACTCTTAAAGAAAAATTAAGTTGAAATTACCGTTTTCAATTACGTTACTGAATAAATTTATTAAGTTTTAACTTATTTCAAAAGTAATAGTATTTTTATCTAAAGTTAATTTTATCTGCAATTAATCAATTAATTTATTTTGAATATCTGTTATCATAGACAAAAATATTTTAACAACGGCAACCACTAGACAAATTCAAATAATGTTACTGTTTACTCTTAATAAAATAAAATAAGTTTCAGAAATGGCACAATAATAATCATTAAAGTTTGAGAAGTAAAACATAATAAAAATGAGAATCACATATTATTGCATGAAAAATTAAACAGCAAGTCACTGACTGGTTCACGGCGCCAATAAATATAACGGTATCTGGGGATCGTGATGAACATAAAAGGAAAAATTAATAAAGGGTGAATCACCAGCGACTCGAACCGGAGTGATTCAGAAAACCTAAAAATTTAGACAAAACATATATTCAACACTTTCCCCAAACACCATTATAGGCATGATCGTAAGTAGCAGCACATAATGCGATGCCATAAAAGTTAAGTTTAAAATTACGTTAAATTCATAAAGTTAAATCTTAAGTTATAATATACTTATATAAATTAGGAAATAGAACTTATTCCATTACTTCAAACATAGCTGAAACACATAAATATAAATAATAGAAAAAGACAAACTCACCAAGATGAAGTTAAACTGTAATTTATTCATAAAATAGTGCACCAAAATAAAATAAATAAATCACTAACTAACATCACAACAGACATCTTAATCATATATGTAGCGATACGAGCTTTTCTAATAATACGAATGCATCAATGATAACAAGGATTATGAAGTCACTGACAATTGTAATCTAATATCTTTAGGATATATTATTTCAAATATCAGATACAGTTTATTATTATAATATTATATTTTCTTTAAATAAAATTTGCAGATCTTAGTAGATATAAAAAGTTATATTGAATTAGTGTTGTTAGCCCGGTCCAGTGTATACAGTTATTCTTTAAATATCTTTGATAGTTCTAATAAGTTGTTACTTATCAAAGGAAGATGAAGGTTTTTAAGATATGAACAGCAAAAATTAGGAAGCTAGATTAATTTCTGAGAAGCAGCAACGTTTGGCGACAGGATGACAGATGGATATGTATATCTCTTCAATACACTCCTAAGTCTCAACACTTAAGAAGTCATATTTCCGTCAGTAAAACGTGACAATCAAACTGTTGAAACAGGCACATAAGAAGATTAAGAAGTAGAATTTTTGAAGTCGAATTACTTAAAGAACATTTAAATTGCTGATTCAGCTACAGCATTGATGAACAAACATATTAAGTGAAGATTCAAGAATTCATGAAAAAAAACATCTCAAGTGAATATCCAATCACAGCTTATATTTGATCCAGCATCTCCATCCATCAGGAAGATATCATTTGTAGATTTAAATTTGACTTATTGTTCAATTCATTACGTTAAAAATTTATTCAACATCTGGATACATCGTATTACTAAAATCACACATTAACATCATCCTAGAGTCCTGACTTTCGCCAAAGAAAATGGCAGAAGCCCGGATAACTAAAAATCGTAGCTACATCTTTTCGAATCTTGAGTAGAACTGAATACTCTCTAGAATTTCCCACTCAGGTAAAGGTTCCAGGCGGTTACGCAACAACCAATCAAAAAATCCGAACCGTCCGAAAGTTACTGAACAAGCCCTAACAGATCATAGTCAAAGTTACAGTCAGACGTTTCACTGACACTTCCAACCCTAGCAACAGCATTAAATAGTATTTAGAACATTCGATCGCGACCTTGGAGTGCTGTCAAAACGACCTTGTTCAAAATCCGCGGGAAGAAAGGTTCTTGTTTACTTGAAGCATCTAAATACCCATCAATGGCGTCTGATCGCAAATCTCGACGAAATTCAAAACAGAAAAAACGAAAGTAATTAAAAATCTATAACTGCCAAACTAATGGATGAAAACAAATGAAATTTTAGCAAGCTAAATAAAATTAAATTTTCTTTCCACCAGATATGTTTTTGAAAGTAAAATATTTAAATTAAGAAATTTTGAAAAATGATTATTGGACTTAGAAATTTTGAAATGATATATGGAAAAGTTCGCGATTCTGAAAGAATTTGCCTGAATTAAAATAAATGAATTTGAACTTTCTGAAAAGAATAAAATTAACAATTAACCAATTTTAATCACTATTATTAAAAAGGAAATACACTATATTTTGGAATAATTTATTTTAGACTGTATATTATTTAAAAGTTAGAAAAAGTAAGTTATAAATATTTCTTTTTTAGATCATTTGAAATGAAGTTTAATTAATATTGCAAAGTGAATAAAATGTAAATTAAATTGAATGAATAAATATCCTAAAACATATGTAATGGAAAGATTCTGAAATTAAATTATACTCTCACCAAAAGTAAACAATTTAAAAAGAATGTTTGATTTAAAATGCAAAGATGAAACTTAGCCTAATTCATTTAAATGAATTTAATGAGTTTAATTAAATTGATGAATAAATTAAGGTTAAATATTAAAATACTGAATAAATTAAGAGTCAAATTTTTAAATCATAACACACGCATACCGTCATTAGCACACCGAAAGCATCAAAGCAAAAGTATCTAACAAAATAAATCGGATCTTCATCTGAAACCTTAAACGTGATGAAGTCCGTCACAGTATTTGAAAGACCTTAAGAGTAAAAGACAGAAACCAGAAACTTAAACATGATGTCAAAACTGAGAGGGAAAAATAACTGTAATAAACTAAAACTTTAAAGAAACTTAAACCAGTTTTAAACTAAATTAAACAAAGCCAAAAGTATAATAAAATCACTTCAAGAAAAACTAAATGAAAATATATTCAAATTTACTTACGAAAGTTCTCTGTGTAATTCACCTTCCCCCCTTTTTAATAGTATACTAAGATACTAACACAACTTCTTAAAACCTGCCTAAAAGCAGTATAACTGAAGTTGGTTTAAAACATAATATGGAGAAGGAATAACAACGTTGAACAGAAGAACTAATAGAACCAATATATATTAACAGAACGTGTTGCAGCCGGTGTTTTGGATACACCAGTTATCGAAAGCCATTCCTCTCACTCTGTCTTTCAGGAGAAGCAACTTTGTTGACAAGAGGAGAGAATGTATAAAACTTCTAGATGTATCCTTTCAACATCACCACCCAGCTTTCATAAAAACACTAAAAGTTCTTTAGATTTAAACAGCAACATCATCGGAGATTAAAAGCATCTTGAGAAACAATAACATATTCAAATATTATAGAACATCTTTAAAACTGCATTTCACCAACACTAGCCATTATCTACCGGCGGCATTACTATGTCAACATTGCCTTGCCACACACAAAAGGAATTAAAACACGAAGCGAAGCTAATGAGTGAACAACGAGCTGTCGTATATAAGCAATCATCTCCAGGTAAACAACCTATCACACCGCTCTCCTTAGCAAACGTCACTACCGGCTTCTCGAAAGGTCCGAAGGAAATGACCAGCCGCCACGAGGTAGAGATCGTAGGAGAAAGAGACGATTGCGCCATCTGTCGTCGTCGGCCGTAAGTGCTTCGACGCATCGTGGTGCTAGGCTGTGAAGAGAGATATGAAACCGGCAAAAGGTAAACAGAGGTGCGTGGTGTGAAAGTAAAAATGAATAGGCCTGGATAAATTATACAGCTATTGTAAGTAAGCTTTATGAAATGTTAAATATGGTATTTAGATATTGAAATAAAGTAAATATAATCCAGAATGTATATGTATAAAGCAGAACTTAGAAATATATAACTGTGAAACAAAAAGTAATTTAGAAACTTAGGTGGGGATTAAATGGATGAATTAACTGAAGTGATAAGACCAAAATAGGGAAATTATGGAATATTTCCTAACAAAATTCAATCCTGTGTCATCCGCATTTTAAACTTGCTGCGGTGAGTAGTTTTGGGAAGAAACAAGGTCGTAATTTGCAGCTGTTTCGTTAAGAGCTGACAGCTTCTCCCCAGCAATCAGGAGCTGTCTAATTCCGTGTCTTTCCTTCCAACGATAAAAAAAAAAACACAGCTAGCTGAAAATGATAAGTCACCATCCATAAACTTGTTCAGTTGAAGCACCTTTTCTTTTACCAAAGGACCAGAAATGGGGATTCCTTTCTGTCTTTCTTGAGTGAACCATAAGAATAAAGCCTGGTCAAGTTTTTCATATGAAGACACAGTCGTTTTTTGCTGTTTTTCAAGTTTTTTCACTTGAAACAGAACAAAACTGCTCAATTTTAAGGCAATTTTTTTTCCAGACACTAATTGTTGCTTTTCCGACAGCATATTCGAGTGATAATTTGGTAGCACTTTCTCCCTTGTCCAGTCTTTTTAACACTTCAAGTTTTTCTTTTAAAGTACACAAAAAACGACCTTATTTACTTGCATGTTTAATGTTTAACAGTTGACGTCAAGGACTATGAACATAAATAAAAAAAGGCACAGTAATTCGGTAAAGTAGTAACTGAATACTCATGGAACACAATTTTTCACAATAAATTTGCAATAAGCACACACAGTTCATCAAACTCCGCAAGAGTAAAGTAAACAGTGACTGGGAGGCGAGTTTCAAAATCATTTGTCAACGTTGACGAAAACACAGACTCTATACACCAATACTCTGTGGCAGCGGAAATGCAGTAACCCTGGTAGTAATTCTTGGAACGCGGGAGGGAGAGGGATAGATAAGGTGGGGTGATGAGTCGTCGAAGGTCACTGCCCTTCCCTTCCCACTTCTCACTTTCGCTGAACTTGTTCACCATGAGCCGATCAACGGTGTATAGAGCTGATACTAGCATATGTCCCCACACTTAATTTACGCCTTAACAAGTCAATACGTTGATTATTATTAATGAAATCCACCTATTCCGAATTCCCGCTAAACCAAGCAGTGTTCTGTCCCAATTAGTTCGGAATAGCGGGACTCTACTGTATTACTTGAAGTTCATTTTTTACAAAATAGTACAATTGAATATAAAAAATATTTGGAAACATAGCATTTAAGATTTTTGTAGTTAGATTTTATTTACTTAATTCAATAAATGCTAATAATAATTTAAACATGTTCATTTCATTATATATTTACCTATTTGTCTTTGTTCCCTACACACAATCATAATTTCTATTTCTTTATTATGTATAATTAAAATTATTTTTTTGAAATTTATATTTCAATTTATTTATTTGTTCATAACTTTAGAGTCTTTTACACCTGACAATGAGACAACGACACTAGATGTTCATAACAGGTTCAAAGATGATGTAAGTATAGCAATCAATTTCCTTCCCTCCTGTGTTCTTTTTTAACACTTTCCAACATAGTTGAAAATTGCTTATGAATTCAGTTTGTCTGTCCATCCTCTAAATTTACTCGGATTGCCTTGTAATTTTTGTGTGTTATTGAGGTGCACTATAGAATGTTTTCTATTGAAAATGAAGTGGGTAATATTTATAGTTTGTATATAGAGACACACAAAAGAATGTTACATTATGGTCCATGGGGAAAAATCTGTGTTTGCGGCACATTTTAATCATGTTACAATAATTCATACATAATGACATTGATACGTATCACTTAGGTGGACTAGAGGTTTGCAAGGGCCTGGGACCTAACTTTTTTTTGCAGATTCGGGGCAGGCCAAACTTATTTTTTCTGGGCAAAGTCTGACCGGGATTTCATTCTTCTTAGAGGTATACATAGTCTGAATTTTTCAGGCCCAGTCCCAAGCTAGCCCATATAAAATTCATTGCCCCATCCTGGTCCATGCAAAAATCAATAAAATAAGGCCTGACCCAACAATTTTTGTAAAAAATGCATAGATTTTTAAATGGTGATTATTCTACAATTACAATTCTTTTTAAAGAATAGTACATACATTTCTAGAGGAAAAAAAAGTACAAATCTGTGAAATAGAACCTGTCTTAAATGGGAAAAATGTCTTGATCCATGCAAAATTAATGTAATAATCTGTGTGAAAAGTATATATAATATGTACAGACTATGTACCTGCTAAGAATGGAACCTATATATAATAGGTTTTTTTCTCTTACTGAATCTTCATTTGAATGTAATTGTCCAAGTCAGATTTTTAAATCAGTGTTTATGTACATAATTGTCTTAATGGTAATTAATATTGTTGATATTTTGTATGCCATTCATTTTGAATTTAATCTGAAAGTAAAATCTGTGCATAAGTAAGTGTGCTTTTTGAATAACTTTAATTGTAGGATAAATGTTGCTTCAGAAATATCGGCATGTTTTGTCTGTCATGTTTTTGTCTGCATGTTCAGTCTGGCTGGGCCAGGCTCATGCCAAGATTTTCCAGGTCGGGCTTGAGTAGAACGTTTTGTATTTTATACCGGGCTGGGCTTGCAGGGGCGGATCCAGAAAATTTCCACAGGGGGGGTCAAGCTTCAGTAACCAGCATTATACCTTCTACTTATAAAATGATCAGTAAAGTGGAAGAAAAACGATGCATCATTTAAACCTGCTTCAAAATATAATATATTACACAGTAATTAATAAATTTTCATGAAATATTAAATTAACCATTAAAAATTATATTAATATTAAATTAATATATACATTGTAAATGATAATAATATTATTAAATTAACTTTTAGCAACCAATTTGTTATTTTGTATGAAATATATAAATATACAATGTATTAATTCTATAATATATAGTTTATACAGAAATGTTAAAATTCTTCAATTAAATAAAATTAAACGTTTTCATATTTAAGATGTGGAGAACAATTTTCATTGCAATGAAAAAAGTAATGGCAAAACATTGCTGTATTACCTTAAAAATACTGCAGTTGCAATTTCCCGTGTTGCTTCATTGCGAATTTATTTAATACTTCTTCAAGGTGAATTTCTTTATCGCGATGAATGTTAAGCATTGCTAAACCTATTAACCTTTCTTCTTTTATATTTGACCTCAAGTAAGTTTTTACCAGTCTTAATGTTAAGAAAAACCGTTCATTGGCACAGGTTGTAACAGGAAGGACACATAAAATATGGAGAAGAGTCTTGATATTCGGGTAACATTTTGAAGCGTGTAATATGTTTTCACTTGCACTGCGTGGAAGTTCGCTCTTCGGTTTGTTGGTTTGTTTTTCCATTGCCTTTGCCGTAAGTCTGTTTCTCCTCGTAATTCAGAAAATGTTCCTGGAATGTATTTCTTGTGAGGTTCAGCTGCATTTCTTAAAGTTTCAGTATCCTCATTGGCAAATGCCGGGATCAATCCATGTAATGCAACGATATTTGAATGTTCAGCTCTGGAAAATCTTGTTACCAACTCGGATATAATAAAATCCATAAACGGCAAAAATAAATTAAATTTGTAATATTCTTCAGGACTTGACACTGCAGTATTAGATCTGTGGTGCTGTGTTTTTACAATTCTCGGCATGGTAATTTCAATGGAATGTTTAGTTGCTACTTTCAATGATTCGTCGCATATTTTCGAGTAACTTGATGATGAATTTCGATAATCATTTAAAGTATCGACAACATGCTTTACCATATCATAGCATTGCTTCAAATATAACGAAAAGCTTTGCAAATTACGGGATAAAGAAATAGTTAAACTCAAGATGGAGGAAATGATTTTCACTGCAATAAGGAAATCAAATCACAGAACTGATGCTATTACAGATGTAGATTTGGAGGATGATTCATCTGCATCTAATAATCCTAGGAAGCCCACAATGGCATCAAAAACTTGTAAAAAATGTAAAATTGCGTCGTTGCGTTCAATCCACCGAGTTTCACATAGTTTTGAGAGCTTCAATCGCGTTTCTTGAGGATGATGCTCTTGTATTTCCTCTCGCATCCAATTCATTCTTTTAGCGGATTGCCTAATTGCATTGATGACTTCTTCCATGGCACTAACAGCATTTTTAACGCTGCTTAATGAACAGGCTTTAGATATGGCAAGATTTAGTTTGTGAGACGCACAATGTATGTAAATAGCAAGTGCCTGCTTTTTTTCTGTTATGTGTGCTTGCACCTTTTTGATTTTTCCAGCCATATTTGAACTACCGTCGTAACCTTGTCCTCGCATATTTTCAATTTATTTCTTTAGCTTTTCTTCAGTTAGGTCTGCAGGGAACTCACCACTTAAGCTTCTAGCTTCTACAAAGCCTACAAACCCTTCCCTGATTTTCTTCGTAGTTATATCCCAATATCGAATGCTAAGACTCATCTGCTCGATAGTACCAGCATCGGTGGCTTCGTCAGCTAAGATACTTAAAGAACCGACTTTCTTTTACAGAGTTCAGTATATTCTGTAATATGAGCTCCCCACAGGTATCAATTAATTCATTTTGAGTTGTTTTACTGATAAAAGTAGCGTTACGAGGAGCGTTGTTTATGCGATTTTCCAAAACAGTGTCACCTGCGTCAATGCGAAACCTCAATAATGAACAAAAGTTTCCTTCATTTGCTATTGAAACTGAGCCATCCTCTTCTGTCAAGTCCCCATCATCTCGATGACCTTGTAATGGAATATTTTGTTTACCACATAATATAATCGTTTTTATTATGGGTAGTAAACGATTTTCTTCAATTCTTATTTTCATTTCAATATTGATTTTCACGTCAATCGATTCCGCTGGGTTTTCAAATGTCCTAATGAAGTCGGTAAAGTTAATTGTTGCTATTTCGTGGTACTCCTTAAAAGCGTGTCCTCGCAGACTTTCCTTGCCTTTTTTGTAGTTATGAAATGGACTCAGTACAAAACTACCAAGCGTATCTTGCTTTCCCCCCTTCTTTTGTTCCAAAGAGTACACCTATTTTGCAATAAGCTCCACCATGCTTAGCACTGTAACTCAACTAGGAAAATTCTGTAAGCCACGACCGTTAAAACTTCCTTTTACTTCTGATTGCATGACAATCTGAAATTCATATGTTGCTGGTGGAATCCAAGTATTTTACACAATGCGATATTTTAATTCATCTGCAATTTTTTCCAATTTCCCAATGAAATTTCCGATATCATACTCATCGTGTTGAATTTCTGTAGCAGTAAAAGGTTCAGTTGGATTCTATGCTTTCGGTGGGATTCCGTTGGATTTCATACTTTCGCTTGTATTCACATATTCTTTTTCATTTTGACTATTAGTTGGTATATCAATTAGTGTTTTCTTCTTGAAGAAATGGAAAGTATCTGCTTGAGATTTTCGCTTTGGCATATTTAGAGTGATGGGCTGGTCGCGTGCTCAGACAGAAATAAACACACAACACGTTCCTGGAGAAAAAACGAATGAACCCTTTCTTTTTGCCAAAAAGACCTATTCCTCTCGAGCTAAAATTTCATCTCTCGCTAAACCAAACGTTGACAGATTTTTCTCTCTTGCGATTGGTTGATGACGTCAAAAGGATTACCAAATAACCAGGAACATTATAAGTATCATTTGCAAGGTGCCAGAAAAGCGGAAAAATTGCCTAATCAACAATGCCAAGTCACAGGAGCAGTTTAAAAGAAACATACGTTGAGAAAAAACAATGTTTCTTGAACCCACTCTCTTTTGTGTGACAACCTGAGCAGAGCAGAAATATCTTACAGAACCAAGAAAAAAATGGTTAACATTGATTTCCTATATGATTTTTTCGGAACTGTAAAAAATGTGTGAAATAACAAAAAATAAGATTTAAAAAAAAAAAAAACCTTTTTCTAAAAAGTTCTGGCTGCGCCACTAATAAGGGTGTTTCTCATCACAGGGGGTCAGTTGACCCTTTGACACCCCCCCCCCCCCCCCCCCCCCCCCTGGATACGTTTCTGTGGGCTTGGGCTGAACTTATCACTTTTCTACTGGTACGAGCTATAGATATGCAGGTTTTTGTACAGGTCAGCCGGGCTTGGGCCTGGAAATTTCAGCCTGTGCAGACCTATAAATTGGACTGTAACATGCTTTCTGTAGAATATAGAAAAAGTAGCATTTATAGTTAATTTACAAGGATGCACAAAAAATTTTCATTACATTATGATCTATGTGGAAAATGCATTTTTGAAGCATTTTAATGACTGTATGTACTTCAAAATATAGTAAAATTGATATGGAATCATCGAGGTGTACTACAACACATTTTCTACAGCTTATAGAGTGCATAGCATTTATCATTCATTTACAGAAACATTCATACTAATTAAAAAATGAGTTAAAAATTGGCTGTGATCTATAATCGAAAGTTATCTTATGTTAAAAATCAATATTGAAAGTGAAAGGGCAATTTTGAAGCTATAGAAGTTGAGCATGCCACAGCATGTTAAACTGCAGTAAAAACTTTAAGAGAGTTTTTTCAGCTCTACCCATTTTCAATCAGTTAACTCGAATCTTTTAGAAAATTAATCTTCATTTTTTTTCCTGCAATATGTAGTATTTTTTTCAAAATATTGATAACTTGCTCTTTTTTGTAATTTTAAGTAATGAAATTTTTGATTGAAAAGTTACATTTTTAATTTGAATTGATGCCATTTGACTAAAAATGCATATATTTTTTTAAATGGCTACATATTTCACTAGCTTTTGGACTAAAAAAGGCAATTTTTTTTTGTTTCATTGTTCTAGGTCAAGTCATGATGAGTTATTATACCCAGTACTTGACTCTATTTTTTCAAAGTGCTCTTGCACATCAGCTGTCAAGCCACCACTTTTAATATATCAACTAAAAAAACAAAAATACAATTTAATATCTGTATAATTAATTAATGTAAATGAATTTTCATTAACACTGCACATTTCTAAAAAAAAGAAAAAAAAAACCTTCAGGGTATCAGAATGATGTTATCTCTTAAAGCGCTATAAAATATAATTTAGTTGACTTGTGAAATTTTTACTGTAATTGTAATGTATGCTTATTTATGGATTTTGTTTAATTTAATTGAAGTTAGTCAATAATTTATTTCTTATTTTTCTTTAGAGTGAAGGATCGTTATCTATATGGGAAGATGATGATACTCGCTGTTTCTATGAAAATTTGCCAGACCTTAAAGCTTTTATTCCAGGAGTAAGCATTATTGGTTTAATGTTCCCGTATTTTTTTTTTTCACTTAATGTGTATTGTAAATTATGTTTGGTTAAGGATTCTTTATTGCTTATGAATTTCAGATCCTGTTTAAGGATAGTTCTCAAACTTCACAGCCAGTTGAAAATGTTGATGAAAAACTTGAGGAGGGTAAGTAATCATTTTACTAGCTCGTGTTTGCTACTTTTGTAATTTGAAAAAGGTGTGTGTGTGGGGGGGAAAGCACCAGCTACCTGTAATCATTGCTGAATACACCTCATAACTCTTAACTCTTAATCAGAATACTGTTGAAATTTTGAATTAGAATCCTGGATTGGTTGAACTATACCCAACAAAATGATTCTCTATTAAAACACACATAAACAACGCCTGCATTCAGCAATTAAAGATACACAAATATTATAATACAGACATACATACAATAAATACAACAATCCAACATGGAGTGAAAAATTAGCCAGGTCCACAGCGTTCCAGGCTGTTGCTCTGACCACTGAGCTACTTCGGCCCATTCCTGAGTCTGCAATTTCTCACTAATAAACCATGTTGGACAGAAAGTCACCAGCCATCTAACAGATAGCCTTGATGACAGGACAACGGTATTAGATTATTACTAATCCACCGATCTACGAATATATATTAAAACACACATAAACAACGCCTGCATTCAGCAATTAAAGATACACAAATATTATAATATAGACTTGTGTTATATGTGTGTTTTAATATATATTCGTAGATCGGTGGATTAGTAATAATCTAATACCGTTGTCCTGTCACCAAGGCTATCTGTTAGATGGCTGGTGACTTTCTGTCCAACATGGTTTATTAGTGAGAAATTGCAGACTCAGGAATGGGCCGAAGTAGCTCAGTGGTCAGAGCAACAGCCTGGAACGCTGTGGACCCAGGTTCGATTCCTGGCTCTGGCTAATTTTTCACTCCATGTTGGATTATTGTATTTATTGTATGTATGTCTGTATTATAATATTTGTGTATCTTTAAAATGATTCTCATTGATTTTCATTTAACCCAAAATGAAAGAAAATCCATATTTTTATACAGTTATGGAAAAGTAGTCTACAGTAAGTTCTCTTATACCAATTTTATCTTTTAAGTACAAAAGAATTTTTGTATTCATTCACATTCAAATTTATAATTTTTTCATCTGAAACAAAATTTTGGACTTCTGAAAAATGGGAGTCATAGGGGAGAAAAACTATTGTTGTAGTAATTGTTATATTGTCGATTAGGATTATGGAAGGTTCCTCATTAATCATTCTTAGTTTCGTATGGTGAAAAAAACTTGTTGTATCTATTTTATGTATTGAAAGTTGTATATAAGTATGTAAGGCATATGTATATGTGTTAAAAGATGTATGTATATATTTTATATTATAAGATGTATGTAATTTATAATATGTAGTACAAATGTTTGTATAAGATGTATGCATGTATTTATTAAGTATAGAATATTCAGCATGAAAGCTAATTTAAAAATTAAAGAGTATATAATTAATGTAATTATTTAATTACTTTAGTTCTTAAATAAAATCTGCAATAAGGCAATTTTTGTGTATGTGTGTGTGTGTTTTTCCTAAGATTTATTTAATTTATTATGTGATTGTAGCCATTTTAAACATGAAAATGTAATTAAATGTAAAATCCATTGCAATTGTTTTTGTTAGAGGTCAAAGATTGGGTTATGTTAGCCATCATTGTTACATCTTATTAAGTTATATGAAAATGACATAGTAATTTATTTATTCATAGATTGTACAGTATATTAAAAACTGCATATTTGTACTTATTGTTGCAAAATAAAATTCTTCTTTTTTCATTTTACTTAGCTTCTTAAACTACATTAAAAAAAAAAAGCTTTTTTTTTTGCAAGGAATTTTAGACAGAAATTGCTTAAGGGTGTTTTTAATTGAGTTAAGCATTTTCCAGTTTAACTATATTTAGTATACTAAGAGATGTTTGTAGAATGTGAATAATAATATTCATATAGAATAAATAAGAGTAATGTATAAGAATAAATTAATTTACAGAACTAAGCAAAGATCTGGATGCATTACAATCTATAGATGGTAATTTCTGAAAGTGTGTTTTCTGTTTTGTTATGCATTTTTTCTTTCATGAAGTAAGTTTTAGTTTAATATGAGGCGTGAAAAAAAGCTGTAGATAATATACAGAGCTGTACAGAATTATTCGAGTGCATTTCCATCTATTTTTGGAAATTTCTGAAGGTGAATTTTCGACTATGTTATGCGTTTTGTAACTAAGCTAAATTTAGTACAATATGTCATGTGTATACATATATATAGATCTATAGATCAAGTATAGAGATGCATTAAAGAATTCAAGCGTCTTTCTGGCTATGGATGGCAATTGCTGAAATCTAGTTTTCAAATGTGTTTTGCGTTTTCTAAATTGTTTACTTCTTAGATATTTTCTTTCATCTTTTTAAGCAATAAAGTTCCTTTACAGTATTCTGGAAGTGTTGGAATGTGTTTCATAATCTATGTTTGACACATGTTTTTTCTTTCTTGTTTTAATTTTTCTTTGATATATTGAAAGTTACCCTTTGCATTAAATATAGATTTAAGTAAGCTTGATTTGGAAGATTCAGAAATTCTTGAGGTTGAAGTAAAATCTGAAGTTGAATCTGAAGTGAAAGATTCTAATAAAGGTGATGAGAAAGACCTTACAGAAACTCTTATGCAAGAAATTGAAGGTGAATATTTTTTTTTCTTTTTAATAATAATTAAATTGATTTTAATCTTGTTGCTCAAGAAAATTTCATTATTTTTTATTTGAAAAATGTGTCATAATGTTGCAAAACTATCTTCTGTATTCTTCTATATGTTCTACTATACATACTAATACTCTATTATATATTTTCTTCTACTCTCACATTAAAGAAATCAAGTATTTAACCTTAGTGAATATAAATTAAATAGGTCAACGAAAAGTGTAACGCACCACAACTGGTGTTGTAATTGCACATCATATTTTTTCTATTCATTGATGTTTTTCACTCATTTTTAAATAAGGGCTTGTCATATTTTTATTTATTGTAAGAATGCTCAATTTCTAAAATTGTTTAAATTTAAAAAGATCACAAGGAGCAAATAATTTTTGGCCCAATGTCATACAAACTACCAGGCTTGAACTGGCCCATCGGCCCGAGGGTCTGTGCACCTTCATCTGGGGAAAACTTCGCACCCTTAAAGCCACTCCAATATTTTTTCCCTGGCTGTACACTTACATTCTGATTAATGTACTAAATTTCGAGGATTTGTTTAGGGATAAACATCAATTAATATACAGGTAATACAAGAGATGGATTTTTATTATCACAAAGAGCATCGAAGTAATTTACAGAACCGTAAACCAAAACGGATATGTTTGCAAAATTTTCATATAATAATTTTTTTTTTTCCTTTCCATGAACCTTGACATTTTTAACTTCTATGAGTATTTTATAGAATAAAAGAAAATTAAAAATCTTTTATTTATATTCAACATTTTGGTATTTTTTGGCATAATAGAAAGATATGTGCAATTAATATAGTAATATTTTTGTAGAATGCATCCACTAACAAGATAATCATATATATTTTTTTTAAGTGCAATATACACTGTTGTCCAAAAATTAGGGGCAGTGACCAGACGCTTTTGCTTTTTACACGGTTTGTTGAATATCTACTTAAATTCTTGATGAATTGTCCTTGAACTTCAAGGATGTAAAAGCACATGTTTGATTTCAAGAACAGTAGAAACAGTATACTGTAATTAAAAGATTAATATATTGAATATTGGATGGGAAATAGGTATTTGTATGAAATAATATTTAACTCTGCATTTGCGAACTATACCAAATATTTTTTTCATGATTTGGTAGTCAATTCTATAGAGTAATTCATATAAAAAGACTAGTCAAATATCGTGAAAACTCAGAAAGATGTCGGCAATACAGTGAGCTAATTGACAAATTGTGGGGAAAATCTAATTGGATGATAAGGGATTTCACCCCCAATTTGTCAATTAGCTCACTGTATTGCCGACATCTTTCTGAGTTTTCATAATATTTGACTGGTCTTTTTATATGAGTTACTCTATAGAATTAACTATCAAATCATAAAAAAAAAAAAAAAAAAACTTTGGTATAGTTCACACATGCACAGTTAAGTATTATTTCATACAAATGCCCATATCTCATCCAATATTCAATATATTAATTTTTTAATTGCAGTATACTGTTTCTACTGTTATTGAAGTCAAACATGTGCTTTACATTATCAAAGTGCAAGGACAATTCGTCAATAATTAGATGTTCGTTAAACGTGTAAAATGCAAAAACGTCTGGTCACTACCCCTTAATTTTTGGACAGCAGTGTATAATTAAAACTAAGTTAAAGTGTTCAGAATTTTGCATTTTTTTATGTTTTGAATCTTCTCTTCCACGGGTGAGTTCATCATTTTAATATTTTTATTAAATACAAATTATTTTTATTATAAAATAATTCTCATATTAAACATTGTTTTAAATTGAAAGAATATATAAAGAATGCTTTGAATAATTTTACCATCATTAAATCTATACAAGAAAATTTGATGAAGAATTTAATTAAGTAAAAGTATATTTATTTTAGCAATTTAAGAAAGTCTAATCACATTTCTGCAAAAATACTTTAAAAACTTAATTTCTTAAAATTCATAAGGTTTTTTTTGACAACATTACTTATTTTACTACCACTATTATGATATTTTTGGCCTTTTACAAGGTGTGAGTAAGAAGTTTTGGATAATTGTATTTATTTTTATTGTATTCAAATTTATTTTTTGTTATCTCATTTTTAATTATCCTTTTTATTATAATTTTTAAATTTATTTCTTAAACATTATCCCTGACTCACATTTCGTGTCAGAAAGCTTAAGAACAGAGTCGATAATTATCTGGGTCTATTTCATTTTCTCTATTGTTGTATATATTTGACGATTTTAGATAAAACAGAAAACTTTCTATTAATTATTCTTATTTAAAGTTTGTGTCTTGAGATAATTGTCATTACCACTGTACACAGTAATTTTTCATTCAGCTGTCCACTAGATGGTGTTTTCATATGATAACATTCTTAGATGGTACAGTTCTACATGTTCTTACAAGCAGTAATGTCTACTTTTGATTAACACATTCACTACCTAGGACGTGTACATGATGATGTTTGGTCACTCAGTTGATGATACACTGACATTACACTATGCATTCTCTAAGCACAAACCTCCTTTGACATTCCTAAGCAAAATTACAAACTCCACTGGTGTTCCTATCACATGGCACATAAGTAGGCTGGCACATATGTGATGCCAATGGCTTATCAAATGAATGCCAGAGCAATCCCATGTATGCATTCCCAGTACTGAACGTTGTAAACATGATAATCTGATGGAACATAGTTCAAGTGCGTTAATTTTAACCTGGTAGTGAACGTGTTAACTATGCAAGTACTACTTCATTTTGTTTCTCTTGTTCCAAAATTTGAGTTAGCATATGTATTATGTGTCATTACTAAGTTTATTACTTTACAGAAATACATTTTAAATATTTTAACTTTGCTGAATGAAAATATAGAAAAGGTTTGGAACTGCATTCAAAATATGCATACCATAAATTTCTATTGTTAGCCCTAAAATAAGCTTAACAATAAAAATGTTTTTACTATGATCATTACCAAGGCGTTTTAAATTTATGATTTCAGGGACACAGTAATGACAATTTTAAATATTTTTAATAATTCATTGCTATTCCTTAGTGTTAAGTCAAACCAACTCTTGCTGAGGAAAACACAACCATGTGGTAACAAAACAAAAAAAATCTATCATGTGGTAACAAAATCAAAATGATCTACCACATAAGAAAAATATATCAATTAAATTAAAACATGTGGCCAAAATAAATAAATTTAGAAACATAAATTAGCCCAAAAAAATACCCCATATAGTGAAAATTGCTGTCATTATTAAAATATCTGAAAAAGAACAACCAGAAATACAAAAAACTAGAGTTAAGCTGCTGTGGGAGGATATATGGATGAAAGACACATATTTCAATTAAAGCTGAATGAAATTTATTCACAACAATATTCAATTAATAACTAGAACATCATTTAGTTGTAGGTCATTTGGGCACATGCTATTTTTACCTATTTTGCTATTTATCATGTGACAGGTCACTTAAATTATTATATTTAATTAAGATCTTTTCTAACTCCAGAGTACTGAAAGGAGCCTCTTCACTCCTCTGCGCAAAAATACAAAAATAATCCATTTTCACTCTGTAAATAAAATTACTGATTGTACATTTAAATACAGGCAGATTTCATCATTTGAGTACTTATTATTACATTTACAATTTTTATAAATTCTTTTTCAAAAATATTTAATTTAAAATTTTGTTAATATTGTAAAAAAAAATCACGATCACATTGCGTAACAATACATCATGAACGTCAACCACGTGTATCGTAAAAAATTGAAAAATGCATAAAAATTAAACATTTTTATATTAGATCACTCTAGAAACTCTAGAAGATTAATTAATAATATTTATACCATTAACCCCATATTTCTAATGGTAATTTAAGAAATAATTATTTTTATACTTTTTAATCATATTGTAAAACATTAAAATATTGCAATTAAGCTTGGAATATATATAAATATTTGAATGAGAAGTCTTTTACACTGGCATTTACTAAGCCAACATAAAAAAAAGTCTCCATTAATTAATATTGAAAGATTATGCTTTTAATTAATATCGAGTAATTAGTTACTATTGCCTAACAAAAATTCCCACAGTTATCTAAAAGTAAAAATAAACCACTGTATTACACCAACATAAAGTGTTAACTTAATTTTAAAATACTGTTTCAAAGCTTTAAAATAATCAACATAACATTAGTAAAAATTGCCATTATTTAATTATATGCAATAAATTCATCTAAAAATCAGGCAAAATAAAACAATGAAATTTAATCATTTTTCAAAAACCAAAATTTACCATTCTCTGAAAATAACCCACTTGTAGATTATCATTTTGCTTAATTTTAAAGTTCTTAACTATATTGTGCCTTTGAATGTATATCATGCTTTTCTCTTGTCTCTGCTATGTTCAATTAATGAGATGCTCTATATAATTTATGTCATAAACATCAATAGTTGTTCTTGCACTTTATTTAACAAATATTCAGTTATACATATTTCAGACAATCGCATGTGTTCAAAACACAGTTTTTTTTTTTTTTTTTTTTTTTTTTTTTTTTTCTCAAACACATAGTGTCAGAAAAGTATTGTGAACATGATAACTCCTAAACGGTACTTCTGATTGAGCTTCCATTTGGCAAATATGTTATAAACCACTATCACAAGAACTGTATAGATTTCCGTACAAATTGGTTGATGAATTTTGTATTTAATCCATTTTTAACCATTTTGCAGCCAATTCTAAAGGGAAAATCACCTAGGAAATGTCACAAAGCATAAGTGATAAATATTGTGGCGAAGTAATCAAGCATTAGTAGTGTAGAGGTAATGTCTCCAGTTTCAAAAAAGGATGTCTAGCATTTGAGTCCACCAGATTCCATTTTGTCAGAAATTTATAATTTGTTTTATTTATTTATTTTATTTTTTTTTTGTTTTCCCTTTCTGGACAAATATCAGTGTTCGAGAGTAGTCCCTCCAAATTTAATTTGTAAGTTTTGAAAATCAAAGTAAGATTTTTAAAAAAATTAAAACACTTTTTAAGTTCAATGTACTATTACCAATTATTGTGGCTTTAATATCCATGGCGTCCTAAGGCGAGACTTTCATGAGCGTTCCTATGAATGGTAGCTTTTAAAAAATTATTAAAAATTTATGAAACATTTTGTATATTTTGCACTTTTTAGTTTTCAGCACTCCAAGGTATGATCTGACCCTGCCTACTTCTAAAATTAACTTTGTGATATTCCATATTTTGGCTTTCAAGTCTGCCATAAGTTTATTATCAGCCTATCAGGTTTACTTGGCAAATCTTTGAACCATTCATCTTTTGTAAGGAAGGAAGGAGGGGAAAGAAACAAAACTTATAGTATAATGTTAATTTTACATGTGTACACTGTTTAGGAATGATCAATTTTATATGCAACAAATTAACAATCACTTCACCTCCCAATCACAAAGATGTGCTTGTTGTCCTCAGCAATTTGCCAGGTTGATAGATAGATGAATGGATTGAGAAAAAGATGTGCAATTGAGTCCTCAAGTCCTGTGATTTAACTCCTCCATACTTTTAATTCTGGGAGACTTTAAATCAGAAAATGTTCCAGAAGAAAACAAGAACATATAAATTTCATAAACTAGTATCCATAATAAACTTCATGGTAAATTGCGGGGATGTAGTGGAGGGTATACGGTAGTACATGTCATATACCTTTTGAATAACTTTGTTTATCCTGCGTAGCTATAATATATACTCTGTAGTGTATGCCATCTTCCTATATCATACACTCTCTGGTTTTTTATTACTATACCACTGGTAACTTGGTCGAGTTGTCCTTCATTGGATTCTAAAGTGTTTTGTCATGATGATCATCAACCAATTTGAGCATTTATATTATTGTTAAAATCATGATATTTATTTTTGTTTTGATATAAATATACTTTTTTTACTGACATTTTTACTAGTATGATTTTGTTTGTTCATTCTGTATACATGCATAAATGTAAATGATATACATAGTAATTTTATTTGTAAAATTAATGTAAGTGATAATTTTATTTTTGTCATATTATGAAACTGCTTCATTCTTTCAAATTCTAGAACACAAATGTGTTTCATTTAAATGGTACTAATTATTAGTATGAAAGTTATTTCTAGGATTTTTTAAATTTAATTATGAACAATCTCACATTGAATTCAAGAATGTAATAAATATTTTCAATAATTTTTTTCTCTTGATAAGCATTTCTAATTTCATAGCCATTTCGATTCTTTTCTTTACAATTAGAAATCGAGGAAGACAGTGCTGCTACAAATACAGCAAATAAATTATTATTAGATGGATTTCTAACTTCTTTGTTAAATTGTGTTAATAGGGAAATAATTGATCAGGTATGTAAATATTTTATTTTTTCCTCTAAAAATGTAAAGTAAAAAAATATATACAATAGACCCCCAACTATCCAGGTTGATGTAGCAGAAGGTCAGGCCAAGATAACTGTCATAAGATAAATTTATTGGGTTGGATGATAAGATGTGATATTAATATTTATGATGCATTTAATATATATTAGCAGATTATGAAAGTGGAATATTGTTTAATTTAAAATTGAGATGTTAGTCCACGTGCTCGACCGATAGGCCTACGAACACCACATGATCGCATATAATAATTAAAAACGGAAAAAGGCTATTGTAATTTGTCTTCATAATTTTGTTTCAGGATCATAAACACCGTTAAGCTTTCTCTATAAAAACTTGAAACTGTATAAAAGCTTGACACTTAAAAATAAGGAACCTTCTTACCATTTTTACTGAAGGTAGTGCAGGTTACTTTAATAGTTGATGTCATGACGAGTCTTGCGTGAAAGAAATGAATTTACAAGGATTGCAGGAAAAAGACTTGAATTAATTAAATTTAATCTTTAATACTTGTAGTTTCAGAAGAAAAGGACGCCTAGTGATGGTCATCTCGGGCCGACTCCCAAAATCAAAAAGACACTACATATCACCAGCACTGTTGAGATGTAACTGATGATTGCTGGTCAGAAAACGCAGGCCTCGCCGCAGCTTGGCAACGAAAACTGGCAAATCGTCAAACGGCAATGCACGCCCAATTCTAACAAGTGATAAATTTGTTTTAAATGCCGGCATCACGATTGCGATACAAATGTTGCAATTGTATTGTGACAATAACAAAAAAAGCTGAATAGACCAGAGTTCTATAAATACTCGCTTCCTCGCTCACCTCCCATATCATTAAAAATACACTTGTTGTACTAAAAACCTCTATTTAAAATTTCTGTTTAATTATTAGAGGTTGGTACTTTATAAATGTTTGTTACATTCTGCACTATACATTTTAAAATTTTTATTATAGAAAAGGAGTCCAAGAATAAAAAAAATATAATATTGTAAAATAAATTTTATAATGCTTAATTTAATTGAAAGAGAGAGAAAATCATCTACTGTGCACATTATGAATACAGGTCATTCCATGTCAATTCTACCAGACTTTGTAACCCACCACCAGGTATTTAGGATGAACTCTATGTCTCTACCCTTACATTGGTAAGAACTCATGCAACATTTTTCTTTTCTAGACCTCATAGTTTTTGAGCTATGGGGGAGGAGATAAATTTGAAAATAAACAATATATCAGAATTTTGGTCTGTGATAAAATACATTCACTCTTTTATAAATATAAATTATATGTAAAAGCTTCTTTGAAGAGAGTAAATTCCATTTTTATTTTAGTTACAGGAAGTGCTTCAGTAATGGCATGACTCCTCTCATGCAATTACAAGAGTTTAGCTTTATTAAAAGTTTGATACCCAAGAAGTAGTGTCAGTCTCTGAGGCCCTATTCTATTGTGTAGTAAGCATTCTTGTTTTTACAAAATTTGGAAACTTAGATCAAAAGTTTAAGGGTTTCAGAGTGCACAGCCCAATCAAAGTTATTTTAAGAGATTTATTTATTTAGACTTGGATCACATTCCCTTAGAAATTCCCTTCTGATGACATTCTACTTTGAAAAGGACCATTTCCTAATAAATTTATATATTATTACACTATGAAGGAGTCTTTGAATACAGATGCAAGTTTGTCTGAAATGCAATTTATGTATATATATAACACATACATGCAGGAAACATGTAAATAACATTGGTATTCATTATGTGAACTATTCTGAATTTATTCTAATGTAGAGTAACAAATATACAGATTAACGAAAGTTATTTCTCAATATTTTCTTATTTGGGACATCAAGTGAATTTTTGTGTGACTCATCTGTTTTTTGACTTAAATGTGTTTAAACAGGTAAAATCGAAATAGATGTGCAATAATTTGTTAACAATGTAACTGTAAAAGAAGAGTTCATTATCTTGGAATGACATCAACTGAAATGAGAAGACATCATCTACTGAGTGTCCTTAGTCTTGCCTACCATTTGACCTAACATACAATATATTCTACAGATTATTTCAAGAGTTAGAAAACTTTTCACCATTCTAACTGTAGTATAGCCTATGGAAAAATTAAATTTTCATTTTGTTTTTCTCAAAAGTGTGGTTGAAGCAATTAAGTTAGAGCCTTGTAATTGCAAGACAACAATTTCTTTGTATTGATAAATTATATTAAAAAATGTTTAATTTAAATTTGTTTAAAATATATCCAAATATTAAAATAAAATCGTTCCCTTTCTCTCTGTCTTTTGTCCATTAACATCCGAGGTGTAAGCACTAACAGACAAAATAAAAAGAAAGTTTCATGGTACATAAAAGAAAATAATAAGAGGATTGGGAAATGTCTTAATGCAAATTTTATTTTACTTCCAAGCAGGCTATTATTAATAAATATTGTTTATTTTTTTAAAAATTAAAGACATTTTGCATTTTAAATAATAAAATAAATAAAATCTGCAGATGAAACAGATTTTAATATTTTCAATGACAGTTTAAAAAAAACCGCAATTCAACATCTCCATAAGCAATTACTAAATTAAAATGGTGGTTGGTCTATATGCTTTGGTAACAACGGTACTGACTTTTTGAAAGAAATAGTAACCACTCCATCACTAAAATGACCCCTCATAGATTTAAATATTTAATTACTTCCTTTTTGTATAATTTTTATTTTGTAGTTAATTATTATTGCTTATTATTTTAATTACATGAATGTTTTTAAAATGGCATTGTTTTCTTCTTTAGGCAGCTGTAGATTTTTGCATGAACTTAAACACCAGGCCGAACAGAAAGAAGCTTGTACGTTCATTATTTTTGGTCCCAAGAACTAGGTAAATGAGCAGTTTTAAAATTACATTTTGATTAAATAGTCTTGAGAAAGTTAAATCAATGAGTTACTGCAGTAAATGTAAAAATTCTTCTGAAATATTCAACAAATAATTTACTGTGTTCATTTTCTGTTTAGCGATGGGAGACAAAATTTATTACATCTTTGTTATGAAAAAGTCAAGATGCTAATTTTTTTCTGCAAGCATATGTTTAAAGATAGTTAAGTACTGGGACATTTCGATGTCCTGGAGAGATGGAGGGTCTCCCTGAATTTGGCTTATTATGGATCATTGTTTCATTTATTTTTTCATTTCATTTATATTTCATTTATACTTTCTTTTAGTCTAATTGTAAACTAGCAATATTTGTATGAAAATGAAAATATAGTGCTAGAGTAGCTTATTTAACACTTCATTCTACAATTAGTTGTTATCTTTGGTCCTAAGATAAAATAGAAATAAAATCATCTACAGGTAAGTAAAATAACTTCAACATAAATACTTTGTTAAGACTAATTCAATTATTGTTACAATATATTTCTCCAACCACCTAGTGTTTTCATTAATGCTCATCTTAAAACTGTGATTTTTTTTTTTTCTTTTTTTTGCAATTGCATTTGTTTGTTCTGTAGAAAAAATGATTGTTTTAGTACATAATATGTGAAATATCAAAATTCTTAAAAAACAAACTCTTTTTTTTTGTGAAACTGATAATTAATGAAATCACTACCATTTTATATTTGTTCTATGGGCTTAATTGCTAGTTGTGATTTCCATTGTTTATAATTTATATCTCAAAATGAATGGTAAATTTTAGAGAAGATTATATTATTCATTGGGGGATTTCAGAGAGTTGACTGTATCACAACTGAAATGCATTATTCAAATCAAACCACATTATTATACTTAGTCTTAATATATACACTGCATTCAGATAACACACATCTTTGATGATTTGGAATGGACTTACTGCTGCAACCATATGCAAAAATTTGCTCTGCCTTAAAAATGGATGTTTTACCAATGTTCCTATTTCTCATAACATATATTTCAGTGATAACAAAAAGTTATTTCCAATTTAACATAATTTTTTTATTCACTAATGAATTATTTATAACAATTACTGTTTGAAAAAGTATTCAGTATTTGACACTGGAACTTGTAAATCACTAATGACAATGAATACTCTCATCATGTCATTATAATATAAGGCCGAACAATCATGTAATAATGGCATAGTAGTCAGAGTTTGAAAATTTAAACTTTGATGAGGAAGTAGATTAAGAAAAAAGTATTTGATGTCAATCTATTTTTTTTCTTTTTTTTTAAATAGCTACTTACATTTTTCTCAGTAGAACTGTTTTGAATTAATGATATATACTAGCTGGCTTCGGCCGCTAGTGGGTCCCTAATTTACATCGGTGCCTCGAAACTTTTGTATTCTCCGGCTCGCATCCCCCTCGAACCGAACGAACCTCCGACCCGGGTCCCCGCTGCCTTCGGCACCGTATACCGGTCGTGCTACGCATGCACCGGATAATCCCTTAATTTGCACATTGAGTAGTATAAACCTCTAGCCGAACGAACCTCTGACCCTGGTCCCCGCTGCCTTCGGCACCGTATACTGGTCGTGCTACACACGCACCAGATAATTCCTTAATTTGCACATCGAATAGTATAAACCTCTAACTGAACAAATCTCCGACCCTGGTCCCCGCTGCCTTTGGCACCGTAAACTGGTCGTGCTACGCACGCACCGAATAATCCCTTAAATTGCACATAGAACAGTATAAACCTCTAACTGAACGAACCTCTGGCTCAGGTCCCCGCTGCCTGCGGCACCGTATAGCAGTCATGCTGCGCACACACTGCAGTATATGTTAGTTCCACCTTCCACCACCAGGTGGTGCAATCTGTTTATACGATCATAACTGAAATCGTTAAGGCTTTCGATGTCGAGTCGAATGAGCCATATCCCGTCGTTTTCTTGCCTGTAGAACCGGAGATAGGAAAGTGCCCCCTGGTGGTGAGACTCAGAGCAAAAATCGATAAGCTCTAGTATCCTCTATCGACGTTGAGTCGATTGAGCCAAACCGCGTCGTGATGTGACCCATAGAACCCGAGTTGGATGAAAAATCCTTTAATTACACCTTCCACCACCAGGGGGCGCCATGTGTTCTAAACGAACATGACCGAAATCTGTAAAGCTATCAATGTCCAGTCGAAAGAGCCAAACCCCGTCGTAATCGGGCCCATAGAACCCGATTTCCAGAAGCGCCCTCTGGTGGTGAAACTTGGAACTAAAATATGTAAGCACTATCAATATCGAGTCGAATGAGCCAAACCGCGTTCCGATTGGACTCGTAGAACTCGAGATATTGTGAAATCAAAATATAAAATCTGATGTTATTATTCGAAAAGAGTGGTATAAACTCAGAAACATTTTAAAATGTTATAGAGGGTCCTTATTACTTTAATTCTGATGTTTGGAATCAGTTTGGGGGAAATCTGTAACATAGTTTCTGAGTTATAGAAACGGACCATAGTTAAGAGCAAAAAACTTGGAGGGAGGGGCGAGGACACTACTTTTCCTTAAACAACTGAATTAGACTGCCGGAGTACTTGTTCAAAGATTTTAAAAAGCTTAAAACTGACAAAAAAAAAAAAAAACTTCTGAAATTATTATTTGAAAATGGAATTAATTAAAAATAGTTTCTCGCAAACTAATCATCCTAGCTAAAAAAAAAAAAAAAAAAACATTCTTGATCCTCACGAAAAAAAAATCTAGGATGCGCGATTTTCAAATCGGTAATAAGCAATATTTAAAAAAAATTTATACCCGGGTCAAAAGAAAGAGTAGGTTTTCGTTTTGAAATATTTCCTTGTCTGAAAATATCCGGTCACGTGTCGTTTTTCTGCATAGGTTACAAATGATTAGAAATAAATTGCTTCATTAACCGGTTTTTAATTGATTTCTTCCGTTTTTACAGGCCGAATCGTACAATCTTTTTTTGTTGAAATTAGGATTTTTTTTTACGTCTCATGGCCGATTTGGGGGTGCAGAGATTAATTTCTTCATTGTTTTTCGAAAGCGCACCGGAGCGATGAATACAGCCGTCACGTGAAAAACCTCCTCCCAAACACCTGCGGCGCCGAAGAGTAAAATCATTTCGCAGCCGTGTCTCGAAAGAAAAAAATATTCTTTTTTATCGATCGATTTTTATAAAGGATTTTTTCGGTTTTAATTGTCGTACGGAAATGATTTTTCGAATTTATGAAACCAGACGCTGTCCTGCTTCCGTCCGTACGACTTCCGAATTTCTGGGGCCCCGACTTCCGGAGATCCAGGTCGGTTTAAAAGCCTGCACTGCACTTTATTGCTTAAATTACACCCTGGGAACCCACTGCCTTCACGGAAACCGAGAGACTGGCAACCCCTTTTGGAGGAGAAATTGCAGTTTTGATCAGATGGATAAAAAGGTTTCGATTTTCAGTAATTAAAACAGTTTTTGTTAATTAATAACTCCCCGGGTCCGGGTCAGACTCCCGACGTGGCCAAACTTGACGTCCGCGCCGTTTTTACGAATTTTTCGGTACTCGAGCGCTCTCTGTGCTTCGCCTAGTCACAAAGCCTTTGCAGGTACAGACACACACACACACACCGACATTAATAATTATCAGATTTTACAGCTTGTCTTCTATATTTTGAAGTAGGATGAAATGTCTGCTTTTGAATTAAATATTTTGATTGGATTTTAACTCTTAAACTGTTAACTTAAAACTTAAAAGATTTTTAAAATCTCAAAAAATCTCCTTCATTTTGTTACTTTTATATGCTTCTTTAATATTATGCAGTTGTGTCCCCACCCCCAGACATACACACACACACACATACAAAAATGTATGTTGAAAATATTGTAATTTAGAATAATTAGAAACTAGAACTGATTATAAATAATGATATGTTTAATTGAAAAAAAAAACAAAAAAAATATATATAAGTATATTGATACCTATTTCTTATATTATTAGCTGTTTAATTTGAAATGATAAAAGTTTATTTTAATGTAACAGTCACTGAATATTTATTGGAAAGTTAAAGATAATTTTTCATGATGAATTTATTATTTTAGGTTGGATTTGTTGCCATTTTATGCTCGATTCGTTGCTATTCTTAATCCTTGTATGCCAGATATTGCATCTGATTTAGTAGCTATGTTAAAACAAGACTTCAAATTTCATGTATGTATTTTTTATTTTACTTTCATTATTGCAAGAAAGAATCTACAGTTGTTATATTTTAACATTTATCTGGTGTATTATTTTGAATTAAATCACCCTATAAAGTGATTTTTTTTTCATTTTAGATCAAAAAGAAGGATCAAATTAATATAGAATCAAAAGTTAAGACAGTCAGGTTTATTGGTATGTTTTTTGTTAATTTCTGAAAGAATTAGTAAAATACAAATAGGTAAAGTGTAATATGAGCCATTATTTTGCAATAATTAGAAACTAAACTTAAAATATTGGTAACTATTATTATGAAAGGGGTTTTCATAGAAGCCACCGTTGAAAAAAATAACTTTTTTCTATTTTTATGTGTATCATTTATTGTCATGCAGTAATGTAAAAATGCTGAATGCTCTGAAGAATGAAAACTTTTTAATACTTAAATAAAACATATATTAAAGAACTATTTACATGATTATGATGTTAAATAGTGTTGGACGATAATGAGATGTTTTTATCAATTTTCTCGATTGTATTGACATCTTAATTTTTTTCAATTGTGTCAATTGTTTCCCGATGACTTCAGTCATGCTATTCTTGTTAGATATCTGATCTTATCAAGAATCATCTGCTGATGAATTGGGATGAGTCAGCATTAATAAAGGTTTCGGGAACTGATAAGGAATCCTGCTTCAATCTTTTAGCTCTCAGTAAAGTAAAAAAATTTCTCTGCGATTTAAAAATTTTTCCAGATTTTTTTTTTATGGGATTTTTAGTGTTTTTTGCATTTTGTGGCAATTTTTAGGCAGTTTATTTCTGAAATGGAAAGAACTCTTCTGTAACTATTCCAAATGCTGCTTGTGCTCATTTCTTACATCAATTTTTGTATAAAAAAAAGAAAAACAAACCACCAGATTAAATAACTTGGTCACCAGTGGCGACCTGGCAACTGCGTTTGTCAAGCTCTGCTTATGACTAATGAATGTGTTGAGAGTTTTCTACTAAAATATATTTTTCAGAACTTGGTAAAAAAAAAAAAAATTGTTTATGCCTTCTTTCCTTGATTTTGCTAATGAATTTCATTTATTTATCCTGTAACATGAATTTGTCTAAACTTGCATATTTTAAAGGATAAACAAAGAACTATTCACTAGATTATACAAATCTAAGCCAAAATTTAAGTTTATATAAAAGACAAACTGCTTTTTTGAATTTTACTTGAACATTTTTTACAAAATTAATAAATCATAAAATAAGTAAATAAATAAATAAAAATATTTTTCTGTATTCTCCACATAATTTATTCTGCATAATTATATATAATTATATTCAGAATCCTGAATTTTAAAGCTATTTGTATTTTGTTTGTTACGTTAGTTTTATGGCCAGCTTCCTCTGTTATGATTTAAAAATTTGACTCTTAATTTATTCAGTATTTTAACATTTAACTTTAATTTATTCATCAATTTAATTAAACTCATTAAATTCATTTAAATTAATTAAGCTAAGTTTCATTTTTGAATTTTAAATCAAACATTCTTTTTAAATTGTTTACTTTTGGTGAGAATATAAATTAATTTCAGAATCTTTCCATTACATATGTTTTAGGATATTCATTTCAATTTTAATTTATAATTTATCCACTTTACAATATTAATTAAACTTCATTTCAAATTATCTAAAAAGAAAATATTTATAACTTACTTTTTCTAACTTTTAAATAATATACAGTCTAAAATAAATTATTCTAAAATATAGTGTATTCATTTCAATTTTAATTTACAATTTATCCACTTTACAATATTAATTAAACTTCATTTCAAATTATCTAAAAAGAAAATATTTATAACTTACTTTTTCTAACTTTTAAATAATATACAGTCTAAAATAAATTATTCTAAAATATAGTGTATTTCCTTTTTAATAATATTGATTAAAAAATGGTTAATTGCTAGTTTTATTCTTTTCAGAAAGTTCAAATTCATTTATTTTGATTCATGCAAATTCTTTCAGAATAACTAACTTTTCCATATATCGTTTCAAAAAATTTCTAAGTACAATATTTACTTTTTGAAAATTTCTTAAATTAAATATTTTTACTTTCAAAACATATCTGGTGGAAAGAACTTTTTAATTTAATTCGATTGCTAAAATTTCATTTATTTTCATCCATAAGTTTGGCAGTTATAGATTTTTAATTACTTTCGTTTATTTTGTTTTGATGATCGTCAAGATTCGCGATGAGACGCCATTGATAAGTTTTTAGATATTTCGGGTAAACAAGCAGGCGTTATTTCCTAGTTCCCGCGCATTTGTATCTGGGTCAGTGACTCACGAGAGGCAAGGTCATTATCAGTCCGATTCAAGGTGACAGATGGAAGCTCATGGAACATTTGCAATGACGTGTCGTCAACAGTTAATATTTGACTTTGACCGCGTGGGTGAGCTTCTTCAAAAAATCCATCAGGTGGTGTCACGAGCGCGACAGTTAGACTCGGAACCGTTGGGTAATGCTGTTTTCTGATTGGCGGAGATTTCAAATCTCAGAGAGATCGTGCTTTGAGAAATTGAGGGAGAATCACTTCGCCAGATTCTCTTGATCTATGAACAACGTTCTTTTTAAGCTGTCGGGCCTCTGGCCTGGCGGCAGTTGAGTTTCTTCCAGCACTTGATGAAGTTCTTTAGTTAGAGGGGATATTCTGTTTGATAGCAGCTATAGCAGCATGCAGGTTTTCAAGAGATAAATATACTTAAAACTTTTAGATGCAACTGAGCAGTGTTACCATCCTTTTTCGACATCTTGGGCTGTTTATTATCGCTGATTTATAGAAGAACATTTACGATGTATTAAATTGCAAGTGCCAGCCGAATTAGATACTAGCCATTCTATTTTGACATCTAGACCCGAGGTGAGATCGTCGCGCCAGCCGATTGATGAAATACCCATTATATTTTGCCATCTGGAGCTGAGATAAGATCTTTCGTTAAGAAGTATCTGCCATTTCTTGTTGGATAACTCCAACCTACAATCTTCTGTGTCTACTGAGAGCCAGTCCGTGATTTTTCATACATCTCTGGATGAGATTTAGATAGATGCAAGCGTGATAATAGAAAAATGTTCATTTCATGAGTTTTCCTGATCCAATAATGAACTCCTTCATTTCTTAAGTTGTTCAGTTCAACAATAGCATCTTACTTCAAGAATAAAAAATTATGTTCATCGAGAACAGACTTTATTTTAGTACTTGTAAA
Organism: Maratus michaelseni; assembly: GCA_963931845.1. NCBI lineage: Eukaryota > Metazoa > Arthropoda > Arachnida > Araneae > Salticidae > Maratus > Maratus michaelseni. The sequence goes on from OZ007600.1 coordinate 81,943,713, forward strand.
AGAATCTGCCATTTTTCTTTAAAGACAGTTTCAATCTTCATGAACATCCTTAATGACGAACATTAAATTTTGAAACCATAAACAATAAGCTTATTTAAACGAATAACATTTTAATTTAATCTAAAAGGACTGAACATCAATCATTTTGAATGTATTTTCATAATTTAAATTATCATTAAAAATTATCTGGTAAGAATTATTGTGAGAAAAGAAGATTGTGAATGATATAATCAAATGAAGTTCTTTTCGTTTTAATATTTTGTGAGTGCTCTTTCTGCTTCAAAATAAATCAATGTGTAGCATCTATTTGGTGAGTCATTTGTTTTTCCTTTTTACATTTCAACAGATACGGTAATTGGATGGATCAACTTTTGAGAAAATGTTTATTATTCTTAAATTTTACAATTAAGCTTTTAACTTAAACTAATATTCCAACATTAAATTTTAACCTTTTTAATTTAACTTATTTTTACAACGCAATGTTACTGCCACTTGAGATTACGCCATATAGAGAGATTTTGGGATAGTTAACTTGTACTCTTTTCTAAATTGAATTTTCATGTTTGGATTCAATCGGAATATCTTTCGAGAGAATCGTCACTTCGTTAATTTTTCCCGGTAGAAGTTCTCCGATCCCTAAATCTCGCTATATTCTCGAAATAAATAACTCTAATTATAATAATTTTACATGATGTTTTTTTTTTTTTAAATATTGATTTTATTTATTTACTTACTTATTTTTTCTTAATTTTAAATTCATTTTATTAAAACCTGAGCTGAAATATAATTTAGATGAGCTTTATTTATTTTTAATAGGACATGTATTTCTCATAACTGTAACTCTTAATTAAATGTTTTGAATATTTCAGGAGAACTAGTAAAATTTAAAATCTTCCCCAAATCTGAAGCTTTGTTTTGTCTCAAGGTGAGCTTTTAAATCTTAAATTTTCTATTTTGAGTTTTTTTTTAGCAATCCTTGTATTTAGAGGCTACTGTCTATATTCATTGTTTGCTTAATTTCTTACTTATTTTTGTTTTAGCTTTTATTGTTAGATTTTATTCATCATCATATAGAAATGGCTTGTAACCTTTTGGAAACATGTGGGCGGTTTCTCTTTCGAGCTCCTGATTCTCATCAACGCACAAAAGTGTTATTGGTAAATTGAGTTTCTATGTTCTATTAAATTACTTTTATTTCTTCAAAAAGTTTTTTTATTTTGTCTGACAGCAAGTTTTTTGAAATTTTATCTTTTTCTATTTTAAGTTGTTTCCAGTACTACTTGTTTTTTAAAATAACTACATTTCTTTCTGTCACATGAGACTTATTGATAAGTTTATCAAATATGTGTTATTAGATTTATTTTATTTAAAGGAATATACACTTGATATGTCATTTTTGAAGAGTAAAAATTTTATTGCGATTGTTTTGTTATTTTGATTAACAAAGAATATGCCAATATTGTTTGATAATTAATTAATAACAATTGATTAATTTTTGTATTTATTGTTGCTATTATTTACCTTTTAATTAATTTTAAAATACTACTAATAATAATAATCCATTCCTATTGAAGACTTTTTTATTCCTCCTGACTCAAATTTTCCCCCTTTTAATTCTTTCCTTAAAATTCCTACATTGAAGACAATGTTCCTAAAATGATAGTGATTACTTATCAACTTGAGATTTAATTTTTTACAAGTTCATCTGTTTGATTCATTTGCCATCCATATATTTAAACACAAGCTGATTTTTTTTTCATCATCTGCCCTGAGGTTTCTAATGAATCAGTTTTAATATTTATTCTTTTAACTGAAAGCTGTTCATTTGCAGATGAACCTATTTAAAAAATATATTTAAATTTTTTTTTTTTTTTTTTTTTTTTTTTTTTTTTTTTTTTTGTTAAGTTTTAAAGAAATTTCTTTTTGATTGCAATCAAATTACTTCTATTGTCTTAGAGAAAAGGGAAGTAATGGGATCCTTATACATTTATTGATGCCATTTTGACATTACAATTAAAAATAAAATATATTTTTAATTTGAATAGATTGTGTTTAATAAAATGAAAAGGCTCAAGGGACTTAAAAGTGAAATTACATCATTTAAAAAAGCAACAACATCCATTTAAAAACATGAAACTGCAACATTTTCCAATGATCCGTAAAATGACATTTTCAGAGATTCAGAGAGACCAGTCTTGAAATTAGAGGCCAAATTTTCAATTTAAGCAAATTATGCTTGACTTGTGAAAATGAAATAATCTTTAAAAGGCATTTAACTGAAAATGTACACTTTCATTCAGAAAACTGCAACTTTTTCAATGATGTGGCTAAATGACATTATTTACATTGACTTTCTTTTCGTCTTTATGAAGATTAAGCTCAAAGGGCTCTTTCCATCTCCCCCCCCCCCCCCCCCACACACACACTACATAGGGTCTTAATCTCAGAAAGGCGATATGCCCCAAAGCAGAATATTTTGAAGTGTTCTGCAACGAACCTTCAGCTGATAAAAAATGTTCTGCAGGAGTAAAAATGAAAAACACTGGGAGATGTTCTTGTATATATAGCAGGAAGGAGTGTAATTTCATCTTTTATAGAAATTCAAAAGACGTTTCGTAAAGTACAGGCACACACACAACAAAAGAAATATTATTTTGTGGTAACATTTATTTTTTAAATCATGGTGTCAACAAAGAATTTATAGTTCTGTCAATAATTTTAGAAGTGGCATATTTTGAGATATCACTTTCATGGAGCAAATATGTTTGGAAATTTGGTCCATGCATAATTAGTTATATGTAAGTCCAGCTTTTAGAAGTTTTCTAATAGATTTATGTCCATGTGGAGGCCCATGAGCTCTTCTTTCATTACTGGATACATGTTAAATCTAACAGGTTATGAGTAACATTTGTTGGAGGCAACTCCATTACACCATGCAATCTCAAATTTTTGATTTGATCCCCAAGATCTGCAAGTAAATAATGATTATAGTGTTGACTCTAAAACAAAAGGGCCACCGGCCGACACATTGTTTTTAAAAGGGATGCTCTTGCATCCTTGTTTTTAAAAGGGATGCTCTTGCATCCTATTCAAAAGACATACTTTGTTGAACTGGTTTGTTTTGAGTCCCCATTAATCAGTAGTAGAATTTCGTGATATTTTCCCGCGACCCACAGACTAATTTTGTAACATTTTTCCCAGACTGACAAATTTTGTGATCTTTTCTCAAGAACAATTAACAAATTTTGTAATATTTTTTAGATTTTTCTTTCATTGACTAACAATTTTCACTATTTTTTCTCAGCACCTATAGACAAATTTCACGTTTTTTGACGCATTTTTCCCCAGTGACTGATTAAAGAATTTCATTTTTGAGATTTTTCACTCGACTGGTGAATTTAATGATTTTTTCTCGTGACTGATCGACGAATTTCACAATTTTTTTCCTGCGACTGATTGAGGAATTTCGAAGTATTTTCGACGATCCACTGCCTAATTTTGCATGCATTTACCTGCAACCTGAATTTGGAGATATTTTTCTTTTATCAATCGTCAAATTTTGTAGCTTTTTCTCACAACCGATTAGCAAAAATCATGGGTTTTTTCTGTGACTGATCGTGATTGACAAATTTTGTATTTTTTCTGCAACCGACTAAAGAATTTTACTAGTTATTCCCCACGATCAACTGATAAATTTCACAGTTTTTTTCTCGCGACCGATCAGTGATTTTTGCATTTTTTTCCCCCCGCGACTGATTTAAGAATTTAGCAACCTTCACCACAATCTACAGATCAATTTTAAAATTTTTCCTGGCATCTAGTTGACGAATTTTGCAACATTTTTGAAATTTTTCCATCAATTAACTGGCAAATTTCGCGATATTTTCTCATGACCGATCGATTAATTTCAGAATTTTTTTCCTGCTACTAATTGAAGAATTTTTCTGACGATCCACATATGAATTTCGCATCTTTTTCCCCGCAACCGATTTGTGAATTTTAAGATATTTTTTGTCAACCCATTAACAAATTTTGTGGCTTTTTCTTGCTACCGATTAGTGAAAATCACAGTTTATTTTCCCCTAACTGATCAACGAATTTCACATTTTTTTCCACAACCGCCTGAAGAATTTCACGATCGACCGTTACCGTTTGACAGAGTTGTATAATATAGATGCATAGACACACGGTGTGTGCGGAAACTTTTCCACAAAACTCAGAATTTTGCAGAACAATTTTTAGAAAAAAAAACGTAATTTTTTTAAAAATTATTTTTTTGTATCTTTACAAGAAAGTATTGGATTCATGAAAATTTTTGGTTTTTGATGGATTTATACATTTTAGAAGGTTCTGAACAGGATTTGATTTTTTAGAAAATGTCTGTGAGTCTGTGTGTTACAAAAATTTCGTAGGCACTTTATCTCAAGAACTAATGCACGGAATTTTAAAAAGCTTTAGATTCAGTTAAACCTTGATATATATTGGTGCTGAGTTGTTTTTAGTGTAAATCGCCCAACAGGTAGCGCTGCTTTGTGACATTTTTCACGATCTTTATCTCAAGAACTAATGTACATAATTTCATTAAACTTGAGATTCAGTTAGACGTTGACATAAATTGTTGTTGATTAGGTTTTGGTGTAAATCTCCCAACAGGTAGTGCTGCTATGCTGCATTTTTCAGGATTTACACGATTTTAGTGATAGTCATATCTCAAGAACTAATGCACAGAATTTAATAAAACTTCAGATTCAGTTAGACCTTGATATAAATTGGTGCTGATTCGTTTTTGGTGTGTTTGAAACTTGAATGAGGTTGAAGAAACTTTTAGGATTGGCACATCCAACTAGTTTTATTTATATATATATATATACATTATTATTATTTTTTTAATATTGAAAAATTAAAATTATTTCCCAAATTTATGTATGATTTATTTACTGTTTGTGCACAATTCAAAGTTTAAAGATGCAAAGCATTGTTGTGACATCACACAATTATATTTCTATTTTCTGCACTAGAGCTTAGCGCCAATTTTTTTTCCATCAGCGGCTGCAATGACTTTTTAGCCTGGTGGCGGCGGTTAAATCGAATAATTTCATAGTGTTAGAAAATATTTTAAATTGAATTTCTTTAAAATGATTTGAAGCTAAATTTAAGTATTTCAAATTGCATTAGATTTTAATGAACATCAATGACTGATTGGCAGCTAGCTGAAAATAAATCGCCGGCTGGAAGTTTTTCAAATAGAAATAAAAATAATAAAGAAAAAAAAACATCATAAATGACACAGAGGAAATGATGTATTATTTTAAGGCACATGTTGTTGGGATTTTTTCTCAAATTAGATTCTATGAATGGACCTCTACTTACTAAATGTGATTCAGTTGTTTCAGAAGCAATGTCACATTATTTCTGCAAACAGAGTGACTGGCATTTTGTGCGAAGAGGTCACAATATTAATGATTGGGCTGTTTCTAAATGTGTTGACAAAATAATTGATAAGAATTCATCCCTTTCTATCATGGATTTTTAGCTTTATTCTTTTTTTAACCAAAATAATTATTCTTTAATTAAGATTAACTATCTTTTAATTTAAATGTTAATCATTTTAAACTAATGTTTTTAATTCATATCGTCAAAATAATATAACACATAATTTTATTAAACATTAAATTAAATTGCAGAAAGTTTTTGACCCAATATTTATGTGCGCAGAAAGTTTTTGGTTTTATATATGTCTACCAATTGATGAATTTTGCAATTTTTTACATGAATGATTGAAGAATTTTGCGGGTTTTTTTTTTTTTTTTCAGATGTTTGGCTATGTATTTTGCACTTTTCTGGTGATTGTTTTGTTCATATATATATATATATATTAAATATTTATAATTTGTCATTAATTGATTTGAATGAATGATACAACATTTTTTCTTTTACATATAACCATGTATATATATATATATATATATATACACACACACACATATATGTTTTCATATTCTAATGTTTATCTTTCTTTCTTTTTTTTTCAGGATCAAATGATGCGGAAGAAATCTGTTATGTCTTTGGATAGTCGTTACACAACCATGGTAGAGAATGCATTCTACTACTGCAATCCTCCAGAAATACCTCCTGTAAGTATAACAGTTTATTATTTTCTCATTATTTTATTCAGTATTTCATTGTATAAATTTACCTGTAAATTCTTATTTCAGACTGTGAAAAAAGAACGCCCACCTATGCATGAGTATATAAGGAGATTATTGTATAAAGAATTAACGAAGAATATTGAAAAGGTATGTGTCACAATTTCTTAGTTTCATTTCCTTTTACATACAGAAAATAATTATTAACTATTTCTTCTTTTTTAACAATGTTCTTCATGTATCTGAAGTTTAAAGTTTTTTATTGAATATTCATTGAGGCAATTGTAATAAAACTCACAGTTTTTGGATGCAATACAATAAAGCAACTTTTATACATTACTGAATGGGAAAGTAGAAATAAAAACTTATAAAAGAATTCCATAAAACCACATCAAAGGATCACAGGTGTCTGTATATTTTGTATAGTAAGTATATAAATGTGCAAATGATTTTGTTCAATATTAAGACAGATAAAATGTTCAAAGAGCATCCATGTATTAAACAAACTACATTAAAATATGGGAGTGAGGCAACTTATTGAGTGTTGTCCATGCTTAATTGCTGTTATCTGTTTCCTTAGATGCAACTAATTGATATAGAGGAAGCACTGTTATCATATTTAAATTTGTGTTAAGATTCACGTATTTTTCACATGTAAAAAAAAATAAAAGCAAATAACTTCACTAATAAAAGCAATTGTTTCATTTCAGTTTGGATAATTAGATTGTTTGAGATGAAAGATGAGTTTTGGCAAAGTTATGCTGTACTGTTTCTTGTTTTGCTCTATACCAAGCAGCTGAAATTAGATTCAAAATCATGATGATTATGTGATTTTAACTACATGTGTGTATTTTTAGTTATGAAACAATCAGTAACTTTTCTTGTACACACCAGGCATCTATGCAGGGATATATAAAAGAAAGATAACTGAAAGTCTTATGTAATAAAAAATAATCTTAACATTTTTATATATAGAATTGCCTTGGGACAAAGAAAAATTGATGTACAGTGAATAACAACTCATAAAAGAGAAATTCATTGTAAAAGATTTAAATGTTCTTTCATGTTCCACTTTTTAAGTATAGATCAACAAAAATTAATTCTAGCAAAAACAATATGAATTAATTATAGAAAAAAAATAAAATTTTTACTGCATGTGATATATTTACTGATTTATTTATTTTTAAGCATCAGTTATGCAAAAGAATTTTTCTTGTTTTGTATAAAAGGTTAACAAAAAATTGTAGAGTGAATTTTTTAAATTGTCTGTACTTATTACAAAATTCTCAAGTTTTTTCTGAGTTTCTTGTGTTGATTAACACTTGGAATTAATTCTTATTTGTTAAACTATGTTAAATTGTATGAATAAATTTTTATTGATTAGTTATTTTTGTCTATTAAAATTTATTAGCTAATTCTTTTAGAATATTTATTAGTTTTGTGATTAATTTTTACATGCACATACCACAAAATCCTGACTATAAACCTTCCTGTGAAATTTTCGTTGCCCTTCTCTTCTCCCGTTCTTCCTCTCCACCGAGCACAAAAAGTTTAAAATCTTGAAAGTTAAAAAAAAACTCTTTGGTCCTATTTGTTACTCTCTAGTAACAATAAGTAAATAAACAATCATATAAATTACAACTACCCTCCCTCTGAAATTTATGCTTCCCCTTCTCCCCTTTGCCATACAAAGTTTAAAATCTCTGAAACTCTTTATTAAAAAATATGCTCCATTTGTTTCTCATTAGTAGCAATGAATATATAATCAGCCAAGTAAATTATCCCTGTACCCCCAAAATGTCTGCTTCCTCCTCCCCCCCCTCTAACAAAATAAATTAAAATCTTTAAAACACCATCTAAAAAAAAAAATCTGTCCTATTTATTACTCTCTAGTAACACTGAGTAAATAATCAATCATTTAAATTACAAACACCCTCCCTCCTAAACTTATGCTTGCTTTCCCCGTCCTAAGTGTGACTTAATTATAATGTCTTTCGTGTATTTAAATCAATTTAAAAATAAATACTGCTGAGATCATAAAAGTTACACTGTGTTATAGTAGAATCAGAAGCAATAAATCGTGCACAAATAGTGAATCTATTCTTTTTGGTCATATATTTTATAGAACAGAAACTGAAAATTGAAACTGATCTTACTTTTAAAATCTTGACACAGAAAAATGAAGGCAGGAAATGATGAAACCTTAATTGTAATAAATCCATCAAGGGAATAGAGGAAGGTTTTAGAAGCGATTGATCATTGCACAAAATCGCAAAATTCTACTCTTGAGAATTATTTTATGGATTTTGAAAATATTAATGCTATGGCTGGCGATCTTTTGTTGAGACTCTTGATAAAATTTAAACTTTAAAATGACTAGGTATGTATTTAAAAAATCTTAAGAATTAAATGCAGACATCAATAACTATCAAAACGATTAAACATATTGCTGCCAATGATTTAAAACTGGCCCTCAGGCCAAACTTCATAATTGGAACAGCTCTTTTACGTTACTATACATCTTTTTAGTTGAAATTTTGACTGAAAATTGAATGACATCCATATAAATACAAATGAAAAGGGATGCTCAAAAGTGTATACACAAAAACTTTGAATTTATTAGTTAATTAAAAATGACGATAAATACAGAAGAACAAATAATATAATTAAATAATAAAACTTTGTAACAATCACCATAAAAATAAAAACACACAGGATGCGTTTTGGGCTGGAAATTTTAACAGCCCGTGATCAGCCAATGTAAACATTTGTATGTAAGGGGACAAAGTCACAAATGAACAGGTTCAAAATTCAAGAAGTCTTTGTGATCATGGCAGCATTTCGTATATTTTTTGTTATGTATTTTATATTTCATGACACAAACTGCTTAATTCAATTAGATATTTATGCTTCATGTTCGTTTGCTTATCAGTTGCAATATGTTTGCTAATGCTGAGATATTTAAACATATTAAGTAATCTTCCGTAATTGGAACCACTGCAAATTGGCATATTTTAGCTATTATGACTTGGTGTAATGAAGTGGTCTTTTTTTTTAAGTGTTTAATGATATTTACATTTACACTAAACCATATTGTTGCTAATATCTTCTTTGTTTCATGCTAACCTTGGTTGTAGACTCAATTATGGAAGATTAGAAAATCTATCATTATTCTCATCTAATTGTATTGGGTAATGTGTTATAATCGAGTTGCATACAATTGATATATTTTAGCGAGTATCGTTTGGTGAAACATAGAACTTTTCGGAGCTGCTTATGATAGTCACATTCCCTTTAAACCATATTTGCTATCAGTATCTCCCACTTTGGAGCCTTGGCACGCAATCTGTTTAAAATTCACCACGGTCTTCTAGATGCTGGTCTCTGTGATGGAGATAAAACTACCATTGAAAAAATAACTTAAGACTGTCAAGCTGATGTTATGTGTTTAATAAATGTATATTAAATTATTGCTTTGTATTATTTTAGTTTACTTCTATATTATTTACAATTTTTAATGATGTTATATATTTAATAGATGTATATTAAATTACTGTTTTGAATGTTATTGGCCATTGACAATGGTAAATATGATTGGCAATTAACAATCATTTTCGGTGATCTATTTTCTGGTCACGGATAATATTTAAGTACCAAATTAACTGACAATTAATTTCAAAATTTGATTCATTAAATTTTATTACATGAGTTGGTCTGTTTGCATCTAACTTCATCAAATAAATATGTTGAGTTTTACAGCACTTCACCTAACAGAATTATGTTAAAATTTGATTGGCCTACAGGCACAAATTATTATTTTTTTTTATACCAAACAGCACTGCAAAATTCACCAAGGGAGAGCTTTATGAATGATTACTTTCTTAATGTTTTTATCACTCACGTTAAACAAAGCTCTTGTGTTTGCTTACTTTGATGAATAAGATATTGGACTGTCAACCTAATTTCAACTGGAATTTATCTCAAAATATATACATATTTGAGTGTAACTTTTATGCAATTATATTCGAAAAAATAATTTTTAGTAAAAATGGTCACTGCCGTGCATTTGAAAAATGAAGCGGTAGTCACATGAATTGCACTATTATATTATAGATTGTTGTAACAAAGTTATGAATAGAGCTTAAATAATAATAATAATAATTATAAATAAAAATATAGATTTTCAAATTTTTTAAACAATATGAGATGCAGGGGAAGGGGGGGGGGGTTGCAAAGGAGTGAAGCTGAAATTTTTTGGGAGAGGGGATAATTATTTATTTATAGTTCCTACATACTAATAACATAATTAGGTCAGAAAAATAAAATTAAGTTGAAGAGTTCTAAATGTTAATTTTTTTGTTTTTTAAACTAGATGTAGACAAAGGGGGAGCAGTAATTTCAAAAAGGAGGGATTTAGAAGAATGACTGTATTTTGTTACAATAAAGTTACCAGTAGAGGAAAAAATAGAAAAAAAAATAAAGATTTTTAAAAATTTTAAATTTTGTGTGCTGAAAAATGAAATTTTAGAAGGGAGGAAGGGGAGAGGGAGATTTAGATGATTATTTAGGTGGAAATATGTGGAGATTCAGAAGATTCTTACCTTTGTATTTACCTTTTTTATTTCTAATTTAATGATAAAAACAGGTTTTTTTTTAAGGAACTTAAAATATTGACTAAATTTAACTGTTTTTGCTTTTGAAAAAAAAAAGAGTGTCTTTTAATTAGGATTTTATGGTATACAGGCTCAATTGTTTTAGTATATATATATTATTCTCCATTTTTTTTCTTTTATGCATATATATTTGTGGGATTATGATAACCAATATGTAGTTTCAATACAACAGAAGATTCTTCAAATATAATATAAACAAAAAGGTTTAATAAAATAACAGCATATACAACTGAAGATTCAAATACACATATCAAACAGGATTAATATTTATGAACTATTATGTATAATATTTAACTTCAGTATTTTAATATAAACATTTGCAAGCTTCCCTGAGCATTGTGTCAAAAATCCATCAACTGCTATGGCTCAAATCTATGGAACAACTTTTCGTGCTGCGTGCTTTCTTGGTCTTGCGTGAACTCATCGCCTTTATCGTTGCTCGTGAAAAGTAATAATACATTGAGTTTGTATTATTGTTGTTGTTACTTCTGATAATTCCCACATATATAATGTATTACTATATGAAAGCACATTCTTTTCTACAATGGTGATATTAAAATAAAGATTTGAAGTGTACATATTTTTTATCATTCAAAATTGGCATATGTGTTTTTTGTTTTGTTTTTGTTTTGTTACTATATGTCTTCCTTCAGCATTATATTATTTACAGGTATACAACATCTTTCCTGAGCCATCTTAATACATTTAGAGGCTGTGTGCCTGATTGATTTTTTTTAAGGGCAAAGGGGTAGGGGGATAAAGCTGAGAAAATAATTTGTCGCCATTAAGCAATTAAGCTTTGAAATATGGTGATTAAAAAATGTTTTTAAACCAGCCAAATAATTTTTTTCCCTTTTTTCAATCAATTTCATTTCAGCTAAGCTAACTTTCTGAGAGGGAAGAATGTCATATTTTTCAAATAACATAAAAATTTGTACTTACCTCTTCTATCATTAAAAAATATATCTATAAAAAACAGAAATCTTCTTAAATGTATAATTATATAAAGTGGTTTCTAAAGACAGAAGAAAGAAAGAAGCTGAATCCATCAAAATAAAACTCAAACGCTTGAACAGTTAATTCATTAAGTGTCATGATATTTCTTTAAGGGCAAAATTGGTTCATAAAAATCAGCTTTAGTGGTTATTTTCCAAATTTAATGTAATTTTCTTTTGCTATTAGATTTAAATAAAAACAAATTTAAGAAACTTCTATACAGTGCTTTTTAATTTTTAGATGCTACTTATGTACGTTTTGCCTATTAATGAAAATAATCAAAATGACTACTAAATAAAAAGTAACTCCTGGCCAGACTGGGATACTAAAAAATGGACAGTGGCTACTAGCCAAAGTTTCTTATTTTCAGCTTTATTGGGGGCTTACAAAATTAACTTGTTTCTATTTATTTATTTAGCTAAAACTCATTGAGTTGTGAAAATATGTAACTATCATCTAGTTATAAAATGGAGACAGTTGATGTTCTTATTTACCTATAACAAAAATATCACTAAATATACATAAATTTTACTTAGCTAGGAAAATGTGATATGTAATATAATTCTCGGAATAATTTCTTACAGTTACTAATCTATATTGTAAAGCAAAAATATGTCCATCTATAATACTGGCAACATGAGATAGTATATCAAATATTAATAAGTATTTTTAAATTTTCAAAGTGTTGTATTTACGGAAATGTGTTCAATTTCTTCATTTTTAAAAATGTTCATAACAAAACAAAATGGTTTTCTGTAGGGTGCTGAAAAATATTCATCTTCTACAAGAATACTACGCCAACTGAGAAAGTTAGATTGGGAGGATCCTGAAACAGCTGCTTATATTACTAAGTGTTTGACAGCTGTCTGGAATGTAAAGTTTTATAATATACGTTGTCTAGCTAACCTCCTGGCTTGTCTTGTGTCATATCAGGTAACTTGTCACAGTTTAATTTTTTAAAAGTCCGTTATTGATATTTACTTTAATTTTTATAGATTACTATTTTTAGGGATGTACAGACCTCATCTAATTTGTCCAAAGCTCAGGAAGCATTCTCTGGTTTCATAAGGAAATGTACAGTTTTCACTGCTACAGGGGCTTCATTTAATGACACTAGACTTTTCTGTTCTGTGTCTATTTCTTCATCCTTGCCTGACACATCAATGTTGTCATTTTTAGCTAGTGCAGCAATTATTTCTTCATCTGTAGTCACAACCAAAGTCAGCACATCTTCATCTATACACACGTGCTTGACAAACAATGTCTGTGAAATAATTCTCTGTTTCTCGGCCTCTTCTATTAACACTTTCTGGTATATGCTCGAGCTCTACTTTAGCGCCATATGTTACTCTGTTGGACAACACTCGAGTAACACTTGAGAATGACTTTAAAGCTTTAAAATTCAAGTTCCCCGTTACCTACTCGAGCACAGACTGCTCTAAGATATTAGGGGGATATTTGTTTTCTGTAATAAAATATAGAGGGCAGCATATGACCTATAATTTGTTTGTTTTTGTGGGATGTTCTTCTACATGCATGCTGTGAGAATCAATCAATGTCTCGATGTTCTGTTCATTATTATGATACTAGAAATGAAAAAGATTTATCTGAGATTATGGATATTTTAGTTGGTGAGGATTCAATGTCTGAGTGCACTGAATTGAATTTTGATGATAATGATTTCGAACCGAATTCAGAAAATGATGGTACAGGTAAGATTTTTTTTTTCCTCAATCACTTTTATTTCTTCAATCTGAACTTATGAATGGCTTTATCAATAAATAAAGTTGTTCCTTTTAAAATTAAACAATAAATAATTTGTTATAGATACGAGCGATTTGGAACCTTATTCCCCTCAGCCTTGTACATCACATGTATAACGGTATCTGGGGATCGTGATGAACATAAAAGGAAAAATTAATAAAGGGTGAATCACCAGCGACTAGCACCGGAGTGATTCCGAATACCTAAACAATTTTGACAAAACATATATTCAACACTTTCCCCAAACACCATTATAGGCATGATCGTAAGTAGTAGCACATAATGCGATGCCATAAAAGTTAAGTTTAAAATTACGTTAAATTCATAAAGTTAATATTTAAGTTATAATATACTTATATAAATTAGAAAATAGAACTTATTCCATTACTTCAAACATAGCTGAAACACATAAATATAAATAATAGAAAAAGACAAACTCACCAAGATGTAGTTTAATAGGTATTTATTAGAAAATCAGTGCACCAATAATTAATAAATAAATCTCTTCAAAATATTAACACTGCGATCTTAAATTGCATATGTACAGACATGAGCGTTACTAATAATATTAATGCATTACGGATGAAATGGATTATAAAATCACTAATAATGTAGACTTAAATCCTTGGTATAAATTATTTCAAATATTAATTTTCACTTTTTATCACAATACTATATTACTTTCTCTCTAACTGAGAATCACAGATTTTAGTGAAGATAATAAAATTATATGACAATATTGTTGCTGGCTCAGTCCAGAGGAAACTACAATATTCTAGCCATCGTCGACAGTTCTTTAAGTACGATACTGGAATTCTACAGTTTAAAAGTTATTGCTCAGGAAAGGAGAATAAAAGCTTTAGTAAGTGAACCGCGTAGCTAGGCAGATTAGTATCAATGAGGTGGTTATAACTGTAATTACCATCACAGACGAGCACAAATCAAACAGCCAAACACGATGAATTTGAAGAACACTAATCAGTATTGTAGATAGAGCATCTCCTGAAGGAGATCACATTGCTGATTCATCCATAACATCAAGCCACAGGCATATAAAATAAAGATGTTGTCAAGACATTTCTCCGAATCCAGCGTCTCCCATATTCATCACTTTTAAATGTCAGATATCAGGAAGGTATCCTTAGTAATTTGAAATTAATTTTGGCTTATTTATTTATTTACTTTATTAAAAGGGATTATTGGATATTTAAATGTATTGTAGTGCTAATAACTGTCACGTACATATCCATCTTGAATCCATATTATCGCCTATGAGATGGCAAAAGCCCTCATAACGATATACAGAAATGACTACATCTCGTCGAATTTTTTGTAGAACTGAATACTCTCTAGACTTTCCCACTCAGGTAAAACTCTCTGGCGGTTACGAAACAACCAATCAAAAAATCCGAACCGTCTGAATGTCAGTGAACAAGCCCCAACAGACCATAGTCAAGGTTACAGTCAGACGTTTCACTGACACTTCCAACCCTAGCAACAGCATTAAATAGTATTTAGAACATTCGATCACGACCTTGGAGCGCTGTCAAAACGACCTTGTTCAAAATCCGCGGGAAGAAAGGTTCTTGTTTACTTGAAACATCTAAATACCCATCAATGGCGTCTGATCGCAAATCTCGACGAGATTCAAAACAGAAAAAACGAAAGTAATTAAAAATCTATAACTGCCAAACTAATGGATGAAAACAAATGAAATTTTAGCAATCTAAATAAAATTAAAATTTCTTTCCACCAGATATGTTTTTGAAAGTAAAATATTTAAATTAAGAAATTTTGAAAAATGATTATTGGACATAGAAATTTTGAAATGAAATATGGAAAAGTTCGTTATTCTGAAAGAATTTGCCTGAATTAAAATAAATGAATTTGAACTTTCTGAAAAGAATAAATTAACAATTAACCAATTTTTTAATCAATATTATTAAAAGGGAAATACACTATATTTTGGAATAATTTATTTTAGACTGTATATTATTTAAGAGTTAGAAAAAGTAAGTTATAAATATTTTGTTTTTAGATAATTTGAAATGAAGTTTAATTAATATTGCAAAGTGAATAAAATGTAAATTAAATTTGGAATGAATATCCTAAAACATATGTAATGGAAAGATTCTGAAATTAATTTATGTTCTCACCAAAAGTAAACAATTTAGAAAGAATGTTAGATTTAAAATGCAAAAATGAAATTTAGCTTAATTAATTTAAATGAATTTAATGAATTTAATTAAATTGATGAATAAATTAAAGTTAAATATTAAAATACTGAATAAAATTAAGAGTCAAATTTTTAAATCATAACATTTTACCTCCAGAAAATGGAAAAAAAAAGAGTAAAAAAAATTTTTTTGCCAAAGGGTTGAAAATTTTTTTAAAAAATTTTGAATAAGACACACTGAACCGAACCAGAGCAAAATGAAATAATAACATTACAAAACAATCACCTGAAAACACTAAAGTATGACATTTACCTTCTGAAAAATATAAGTAATATACAAACTTTCTAGAAACTATCTATTGCACATTTAAAATTCATCTAACTTTTGCAGAATATACAAACAAATAATAAATTTATACCGTTAACAAAATACAACATATTGAATAGTGATAAAAAAGCCGAGAAGAATTATATACATAAACCAATTCAGAGATACTGCAAGTGACTTGTAAGTATATATATGTATGAAAAATTACAGATGTTATTTGACAAAACATATATTCAACACTTTCCCCAAACACCATTATAGGCATGATCGTAAGTAGTAGCACATAATGCGATGCCATAAAAGTTAAGTTTAAAATTACGTTAAATTCATAAAGTTAATATTTAAGTTATAATATACTTATATAAATTAGAAAATAGAACTTATTCCATTACTTCAAACATAGCTGAAACACATAAATATAAATAATAGAAAAAGACAAACTCACCAAGATGTAGTTTAATAGGTATTTATTAGAAAATCAGTGCACCAATAATTAATAAATAAATCTCTTCAAAATATTAACACTGCGATCTTAAATTGCATATGTACAGACATGAGCGTTACTAATAATATTAATGCATTACGGATGAAATGGATTATAAAATCACTAATAATGTAGACTTAAATCCTTGGTATAAATTATTTCAAATATTAATTTTCACTTTTTATCACAATACTATATTACTTTCTCTCTAACTGAGAATCACAGATTTTAGTGAAGATAATAAAATTATATGACAATATTGTTGCTGGCTCAGTCCAGAGGAAACTACTATATTCTAGCCATCGTCGACAGTTCTTTAAGTACGATACTGGAATTCTACAGTTTAAAAGTTATTGCTCAGGAAAGGAGAATAAAAGCTTTAGTAAGTGAACCGCGTAGCTAGGCAGATTAGTATCAATGAGGTGGTTATAACTGTAATTACCATCACAGACGAGCACAAATCAAACAGCCAAACACGATGAATTTGAAGAACACTAATCAGTATTGTAGATAGAGCATCTCCTGAAGGAGATCACATTGCTGATTCATCCATAACATCAAGCCACAGGCATATAAAATAAAGATGTTGTCAAGACATTTCTCCGAATCCAGCGTCTCCCATATTCATCACTTTTAAATGTCAGATATCAGGAAGGTATCCTTAGTAATTTGAAATTAATTTTGGCTTATTTATTTATTTACTTTATTAAAAGGGATTATTGGATATTTAAATGTATTGTAGTGCTAATAACTGTCACGTACATATCCATCTTGAATCCATATTATCGCCTATGAGATGGCAAAAGCCCTCATAACGATATACAGAAATGACTACATCTCGTCGAATTTTTTGTAGAACTGAATACTCTCTAGACTTTCCCACTCAGGTAAAACTCTCTGGCGGTTACGAAACAACCAATCAAAAAATCCGAACCGTCTGAATGTCAGTGAACAAGCCCCAACAGACCATAGTCAAGGTTACAGTCAGACGTTTCACTGACACTTCCAACCCTAGCAACAGCATTAAATAGTATTTAGAACATTCGATCACGACCTTGGAGCGCTGTCAAAACGACCTTGTTCAAAATCCGCGGGAAGAAAGGTTCTTGTTTACTTGAAACATCTAAATACCCATCAATGGCGTCTGATCGCAAATCTCGACGAGATTCAAAACAGAAAAAACGAAAGTAATTAAAAATCTATAACTGCCAAACTAATGGATGAAAACAAATGAAATTTTAGCAATCTAAATAAAATTAAAATTTCTTTCCACCAGATATGTTTTTGAAAGTAAAATATTTAAATTAAGAAATTTTGAAAAATGATTATTGGACATAGAAATTTTGAAATGAAATATGGAAAAGTTCGTTATTCTGAAAGAATTTGCAAGCATGTTTTTAAATTTTTCACACAAAAGGGAATTTTACAAAAGGATAAGTTTTTAAATTATTGTGATATTTACTGTGTTTGTTTATGTTGTGCTTCTGAATCATATGCAGTAAGAATAATATAAGAAGCAAATTATTATTATTTTTATTTATTTTTTTTTGTAAAAATGTCA
The DNA here is from genome assembly GCA_963931845.1 of Maratus michaelseni. Lineage (NCBI taxonomy): Eukaryota > Metazoa > Arthropoda > Arachnida > Araneae > Salticidae > Maratus > Maratus michaelseni. The sequence goes on from OZ007600.1 coordinate 81,961,841, forward strand.
TTAAAACTTCTTTTTTTAACGATAAAACTTAGTTCACTGTATACTGTTTATAAAATTTTTCTAACACAAATATTATTTATTACATTATGTACATATTTTCAAAATGAAGGGTTTGAAAGTTCAGATAAAGAAAAAAAAATTGGATATCTGAAGTATAAGTTTTTTTTTTTAAAATTGAAAACAAGTATAATACCCCAGTTCACTGTAGTCACTATAGCTATAAAAGGTCAGACCGAAAAGTGTTAAATTAATCAGCATTTCAGATTCTGTTTCATAAGTTTTTTCATTTATTTCATGCATGCCAAAAACAATTTTTTGCAGTTCTAATCGCAATACTGTTCTAGGCACTTCTTAGGTAAGTTATCGCTTCTAGTAAATTCACAGAAAATTCTGTTTTATTGTCAAATCATTGAATCATTTTGTGAGTAATTTCTTTTCTGTGCTGCACTTTTAAGCATTGAATAATTATTTGTTCACTCAATGTCAATTACTCATATGGTCAGTGTACAAAACTTCTGCATATTAGAGGACAAAGAAAATTGGGGATTAGTCAGGAATTCAGTATTTTGCCATTTTCTGAAACCCTTTTTCACTTTAGGTTACTTTGAAACCATGAGAAAAATTCAATTTTTAATAAGAGGATGTGACATGTAAATTTGAAATATTGAAAACTTTGCATAAGGAATCATGCGTTGACTTTGGGGCAAAAAAGTTTTTACCTTAAATAGGATTTTCTGAAATCTTATTTCGTGTTAAACAAATTAATTAACATTGATTTTCAGACTTATCTGGCAGGGTCTAAGTATTATTTTGTGTTGACAATGTTCAGCTGTATTTGCACAATATTTCCAATATATTTCATTGATTATGTTGTTTTAAACAGAATTTTTCTATCACAGGTGCATAAAAACTGTGATGCAGTGAAAATCAGTTTTAAGTTATTTGAGTGTGCTTTTAATAAGGAAAAAAAAAAGAAACAATTTTATTTCCTTGAATTATACATTGTAAGTATATTGTGTATGCCACTTATGGTCTTTGTCAACCTTTTAGATTGACAACAGAAGTATCATAATGCCAAAATATGCCCTTATATTCACAGAACATTATCTATATATATGTATATATTTCTCTTATGTGACGTGAAAATCAGACTGAATTTATAGCTTGTCATTTGGCAACAACCATGGCGACAATTCTCTGTGGTTAATTTAGGTCACATGACCCGATCCATTCAGCAAATCAAAATTCAGGGAGAATCTCTTTTTAAATTCAGATCATTTGATCGATGTATGAATAGCAATGCCATTGGTTCATTTTACAGTGGCGTGATGCATTTACCAAATCAGCTTTCTGATCAAGATTTTCTGTTAGACACAGCAGAAAACATTTTGTTTACATTTTGTTAGCAGTGAAATGAGAGGAGAAGGGCTGAATGCACCAATGAGACATTGGAAGAATCAAATATCCGAAGATCATAAACGACCCGCCTTGACAGGCTTTCCCATGTTTCAAGTGAACCTGCACAAGTTGAAGAGCACAGTTGTGGAAATATGGAAGAAATGTGCCAATTTTGTCCTGCTCTATGCTAGAAAAAAGAACTTAACTCCAGTAATAAATACACCAAATGGTGCCACAATGGAAAAATTCAGTTTCCAAACCTTTTAGATGCACCGGATTTATTGAAAGAACTTTTAAACAGTGATTCACCGGAATCTAAAAATTACAGACAGCATATAAGGGAATAGAATGCCTCTTTTGCTTTTGCATCTATGGAGGCTCAAATAAAACCACCTTTTAGAATAAGACCATACTGCTTTAGGATACATGGCCAAATTTATCATATGGTGTCTCCACTTTACACAAATGAAGAAAGTAATAGAGTGGGCTATGGTCAAATGTACATTTCTTACTCCAGTGAGGCAACGAAGAAACACATGGAAAATAATCAAGGATGCTTGCAAACCTTGTAAATTGTCATGGAGAAATTAGATAATTTGTTAAGAAGAATAAATCCTTTTGCTGACTCCTACCTAACAGATGCACCAATTGATTCAAAATAATCCAACCACTGATGTAAAGATGGTCTTCCAGGAGAATAAAGATTTGGATTTGTGTAGATACAATGCACCTATTTTAAAACCAGAAGTTGCAGCTATATTTGTTGGAGATAATGGAGAACCCTCATCAACTGTGATGTATATATCAAATAGGTCTGTGATAGCTGCAAAAACATTACTTCTATGAACCAATTCTGTGACCCTATGGTATATCCTTTGTTGTTTTTCAGTGGTGACTTAGGGTGGAACAGCATATTGAGCGCAGATGATCATCTAGGCGAATTCGAATTACCCAACTTCAGTTTTATGCATATCGACTTGCAACATGCAATGCTTTCAGCATACTTCATAAATCATAACAGCGGGAAACTCTTTCAACAATATATTGTTGATGCCTATGTTAAAACAGAAGGATCACATCTGAATTATTTACGGTTCAATCAGAAAAACTTAACTATTGAATTATATAGTGGACTATTAGATGCATTAGATTCTCGAGCCCGTCATGAAAATGTGCGTACAGGAAAACTAATAATTTTGCCTTCTGTGTTTCAAAGAAGTTCTCACCACTCACAGCTCAATGTCCTTGCAGCAAAATTACCAAGATGCGGGGGGCAATGGTTTAAAAATTTCGATGTCCAGATCTGTTTGTGACTTTTACATGTAATCTGACATGGCCTGAAATTCAGAATGCTTTGGATGAATTCCAGCTGTCAGAAAATAGACCAGTTATAGTTGTCCGTGTCTTTAAAGTGAAACTTTCAGAACTTTTGAATGATATTTTGAAACATAACATAATTGGTATAGTTTTGGCACATATTTATGTCATAGAATTTCAAGAGAGAGGATTACCTCATTCGCATATTCATTTAACATTTGATAAATCAAGCAAGATCCACACAAAAGATGACTTCAATAAATTTGTCAGTGCAGAACTGCCAGATTTTAACACAAATCCAAGACTCTTTCAGATAATAACCAAATGTATGGTACACAGCCCATGTGTACTTTAAATCCCAGTTCACCTTGCATGAGAAGAGGGTAAATGCTCAAAACAATTTCCAAAAGAGTTCAAGGAAACTATGGAAGAAATTGTAAATGGATATCCTATCTACCAAAGAAGATTTACTACTATTATATCAATTATTATCAATGTTGAGAAACATGAAATTGGCAATCGATGGTTTGTGCTTACAATCCATGGCGATCAAGAAAATCCAATGCATACATGAATGTTGAAGTATGTGCATCAGTGAAAAGTGTAATATATCTGTACAAATACATATATAAAGGGCATGTTGCAGCATCAGTTGGACTTCAGACAGAAAATAATGTAATTGAGCATGATGAGATATTAAATTATTTAAATGCCAGGTATGTTAGTGCTCCAGAATCACTATGGCACTTGAATGAATTCTACATGTCTGAAAAGTCACATGCAGTCGTGCGACTAGCAGTCCATTTACCAAACCAACAGGAGATCGTGTACCAAGAAGGTCAGGAGATTCAAGCTATTGAATGGACTGCTACAAAACATACAACTTTTACTGCATGGTTTGAACTTAATCAAACTGATTCAGAAGCACATTAACTATTCTTTATACAAATATTTCTCATTACTACAAATAAAAAAAATAAAAAATGGAAAAGATGACAATTAGGAGGTGAAAACGTCATTGGAAGAATGTCAGTAGTTACTATACAGGGTAGTGAAAGATATTATTTAAGAATTTTGTTGCTGTGGAAATTTGGTGCAGTTAGCTTTGAGGATCTTAGAACTGTAGGTGGGATCATATTTGATACTTTCCAACAAGCATGCAGAATGTGAGGCAAACTGGAAGGATATCATTGGCACATGCACCAAGTCAGCTAAGATTACTATTCTCAATGATTTGTGGTATTGATGAAGTGGAAGATATTCTAAAACTTTGGGACAAACATATGGCTGTTCTCAGCGAGGATATTGTTCATCGTTATCCAGAAATCACTTGACCGCAATATACCCTTGCTGAAATTAATTCCCTACTTTAAGACATATGGTTTAAATTTACAAAAAGTTCAACTACCAGTCACATCTTTAGCAATAGCTGTTCTGAATATGCCAATATTTGACATTGTTGAAGAACAAACCAAAGCATAACTTAAAACTGACAAACTTAATGCTGAACAACGATTAGTTGTTGATACTGTCCTTAATGTAATTTATGGAAATCAAATAGATACACCCAAATTTTTCTTTTTATATGGCTCTGCTGGAATGGAAAAAACTTTTGTATATTCCACATTATTACATATAATCAGAGAAAAAGGAGATGATGCCATCCCTGTCGCTTCAACTGGAATTGCTGCAACTTTACTAAGTAGTGTGAAAATGGCACATTCAGTTTTCAAGATACCCATTCCTCTGAATGCGACCTCCACATGCAATCTGAAACCTAATACTCAAGAAGCAAAATTATTACTGAACACTAAATTAATTGTATGGGATGAAGCACCAATGAGATTCATTCCAATAGATGCATTTATTGCAGTTGATAGATTGCTGCAAGATTTTACAAAATGCCAGGAACCATTTCGTAGAAAAATAATTTTACTTGGAGGCGATTTCCGTCAGGTGTTACTAGTTATTTTGAGAGGTTCAAGATCACTAACTGTTAGCAGCTCTTTGAAGAAGCATCCCCTTTGGTCTCAATTTCACAAATTATACCTTACTCAAAATATGTGTGCTCTTTAAACAGAGAAGGTACCTTCCTAAACATATTTTACTACATATATATTTTAAAGATGCACAATGATGTACATAAAGAAAATTGTAAGGTTTTCTGAATAGACATGTTGATAGCTATGGTACTCATTCTGGCTAGAGTTGATGCAAATAGTGGCAAGTGAGCTGGGATTGAGTAGCAGTCCCAGTGTGAATTGTGTTGCATTTTGCGGGGGTTGACAAGCAGGTGGTGGGGCCCCCTAGTAAAAATTAATTTCAGTGTGTAGCTGAAATTTTATATTTCTTTCTTGCCTTTTTTCTAGCCTTATTAAGAATAAGTAAATTAATAAAAATATTAAACAAAAACAATATCTTAAAAAATTTACATTTTGTCAGTTACAGTTCTTTGGCAAGGAGTGTTTGATATATTTATTTGCAAAATTATCTGTAAATAGTAAAATAGAAGTCAAATTGTATTATCTTTTGAGTTACCTTTGTTAATGGGAGATAATAAAATTTATAAATATTTTCTCTTTTTGTATACATTCTTTAAATGCATTGCTTTGATGTTTTGTAGATATTTTGTACTTTAGCATGTTTCTTTTTTCATCTCTAGAAAGCTACAATCTTGGAAATTTTCTTGGCACTTATATTAACACCACAGGCATTTTAAAATTCACCTTTTAAATCTGGAGCAGTTACATAACGATTATGGAGACCAGAGACACATTTCAATTTAATCACTATAGCAGTTGTAGACTACTGGCATCCTATTTTTTTGGGAATCACAGTTGTCGAAAATCTTACTTAACCTAAAACAGCTGCCACACTTTTTTCCAGAATGTCAGTTGAAAGCATGGAACCTTGCTTTTATAGCATAAAAAATCACGACAATTCGTAATTCTCTCATTTTGGAGCTCTATTTATAAAAACTGGTTAATGCATTGCTTTGTAATTGTTGTATGATGCAATAGTGACATGCAATGATGCCATACGTTTCTTTGAAGCAACTAAATTAATTTTAGGCAAACAAAATAGTGTGTTAACATCAGGGTGTCTAGCCACCTCGAAAAGTCAGGGAAATTTGTATGGACTGGAAAAGTCAGGAAAATTTACCATTTCTGAGGAAAAGTCCAGAAAATTTGAAAATTCTGAGAAAATGTTAGAAAATTTTGAACTTTCTAGAAAAAAAATCAGAAAATGTTCCTTATAAAACTAAAGATTTGAAATTCCAGTGTCATTAAAATCAAACTTTGCTCTTCATAAGTACTGTAAATAGTATTTCAACCTTTCTTACAAATCATTTTGTCTGCTCCCTTTCAGTCCTTTGTAACTCAGATTTTCTGTTCCAGCTTCACTGAAACCTTCTACTGCATGTTGTAAGATTGATTAGGTGTTTCACTCTGCTTACTTATTTTTGTTTGGGAACTGAACATTCGTTAGCTTAATTTATTGAACATTTATTATTTGTATTAAAATATGTCAAAGCAATCTGTATTTAACTGTGACTGATGTGATAAAGAATTTGATCCTGATTTGACAAAATTGATAGAATTTGATCCTGATTTGACAAAATTGATAGAATCTGATGCTAAAGGTGTACATCTGCAAGATGTTTAGCATGTAAAATATTACACAATTTATCAATTTTGCAAAAAACATATGTGACAAATCAGTAATATGTGCCTGAAAATCAGTTGTGTAAGTTCTACTCTCAAATTCACAACTTTTAAGATTTTTTGTGTGTAACATCACAAAATCTCGATACCTGGGATTTTTTTTTTATTGGTATGGAAAACCTGGAAAAGTCAGAGAAATTCGTTGCTGATCTGGAATATTCACCCTGTAACATTGCAAAAGGTGTACTTTTCTACGTGATGCAATTTTTTTTGGTCTCCCACTGTATATAGTGCTATTTCCCTACTCCCCTTCTCTCTGCATAGAAGTTTTTGAAACAATCATTCTCTGTCATATCTATTTATCTATGCTTATGTTTTACACTGGCTTTCAGTCAAATGTTTCTTGTAATAATTTTGTAGCTATTCATATCATCAGTTGTGTCAGTGATATGTCAATTTTTTTTTAAATTATTTATTCCTTTTTTTTAAATCAAAAATTTGCAATGCTTAGATATTTTTTGTGTAAATTGGATATTTATCAATCAAATAAAAAAAATTGTGTTGAATGTTTTCTTAAAAGCTTTAATGTTGAAAAGCTGCATTATGTTTCATTTATAACTTTTTTTTTTTTCTTTTTGTAGGAAAATATTGGCCCACAAGTTGTTGATGGTGTTTTAGAAGATATTAGGCTTGGCATGGAAGTATGTTTATATTGTTTTCATTACTGTTTATTATTAAATTTGTCATGTAGATGACATCGTTTTTGGAAGTTTTTAAGGTTTATTTAAATTCATGGCAGTTTTTCTCTAAATTTTCTTAATTCATGTATGTGTTTACCATGTTTGTGTTTACCATTACCTTAAAAGGTATCTCGAGTGCATTTCATCTGAACTCTTTTTAAGGCTTTATTTATTTTATACTTCATGCAAAATTTATCCTATAATTATTTATGTTTGTCTGTACATTTCTTTTGTTATTTAAATGTGCATGAAATTATTTCCTTAGGTAAATCATCCTAAATATAATCAAAGGCGAGTGAGCATGGTTCGCTATCTAGGTGAATTATATAATTACAGAATGGTTGAATCTGCTGTTATATTTCGAGTTTTGTATTCCTTCATCACATTTGGTGTAAATTATGATGGTAAGTAATATGTTATTTTACATTATTTTGCATTTTTTTTTTTGTGTCTTTTACATATTTTTTTCTTTTCTTTATGTAAATTATAGTAATTTTAAATATACCTGTGCTCATGTGCATTAGAAAAAACCAGGAAATCCGAAAAAAAAAAAAACTCAGAAAAAAAGATTTAGTTTTAAAATCATAGGGTAAAGTTTGTATTTGTAATCCCCAAAAAGAAACGGGAAAAATTGTTTAATTCTTCCATAAGAAATATCCCTGGTCTGTAATTAAAATTAGCCAGCAATCATTATTACACAGAGAACTGTGTTTCATGATGCTGTGAGATCTTGAAGCTTTCCCAGCTAATAAATATAGGTTCTCGCCTTAAACAGTTCCCACGGCTCGAGTTTAGACCACTTATGCAGATTGGAACATCAAAAGCAGTGTTCGATCTTTTCCTGGTGACAAGTGAGACTGCTAAGTTGAAAAGGCCAGACTCGTAGGCGACATTGCATGACACTTAAATGGAGGACCCAGACCCCCCCATATCGTCACGGTTGCGACCTTGCTTCCCAGAGCAATCGAGATGATGAAATCGCCGTGACCCAATAGAGGTGTAAGTCGCCTATGATAGGACTAAATGTTACGGAGGTCACCACCCATGCCCCCCCACCGTCAGGACTTTGGAGAAATTGGCCGAAGAGAGGATTCTGTTTTGGAGATCTGAGGGGTTTTTGGAAGCGAGAGAGGAGGACGTGACCCTGAGAAACTGTGTGTGGCAGGAAAGCGGAGAACAAAGGAGACCTAAGGAGATAGGTCTTGGGTGAAAACAAAAACGGACAGACAGCCCGTCTGTGAGAGAGGAGTCCCGAAGAGCATTCGGCTCGCCATCCATTGGACATCCGGTCCAAATCAACAGCATTACCTAATGCAAAGACTGAACCAGAGATCATGAATCAGAGATATAGGACTTTATCGAACTTGTTTAACATTCATCATACTCACACATTTTATTTTATTTTATTTTATTTAAATACTGAAACCTGTAGAAGGAATACTCTGTACTTCGATGTTCGAATAAAGAAATATTTCTTTCTACAAATCAACTAGAGTAATTACTCCGGCTAACCATGGCTACCAGATCACATTTTATAAATCCCACCGGAGTTATTACAGAAGATGCCATAATAAAATCGGACTAAGACATGCCAAAAATAAAAGTTGAGAAATTATTTATATATTCAGCAGTCACAAAATATTGTCTGAATATGAATATAAGGTTAATTTCCATGGTTTATCAAAAAGTGACATTCAGTTAACGCCTTTTATTATTCTCTGCTTAAAGTAGAATTTAAATATATGTGGCTAATGGAAAAACTGGTATTAATTCTGGTTGCAACCCTTCTGTAAGATAAGGATTTTCTGTAGTTAATTATATCCCTACTGAGAAATTTAAAGAAAATTCTTCGTTTGCATTGTGTCGAACATATGCCATCAAATCTAAAAGTGGTATGACACTAGCAGCACTATACATAGATTCTTAATGGAAAAATTACCAGTTTTTAATTTATATGTTTTAAAGCTCTCATGTTCCTCCTAGATTCTTATATCTCTTTCTAACCTATCCAATTCTGTTTTCTTTTCTAACATCTGCATTTTCCTGTGGTAATTTATTTTTGTTTTTTTTTTCCCTGGTAGTTTATTGTAATTTAATCATTTATCATTTTAGGCTCTGCCAGAAGCATAAATTGCTTCTTCTGTTTTTTCACATTTTTTTACTCTAGAAGTTTAGAAATAGCTTTTGTTATTTTCTTTCTTCTTTTTAGTGCTTAACATATCACATATTATATTTGATAATGAATTATTCATTATTTATGTCAATGGAAAATAGTGCTTTATTTATTTTTATTTTTCTGTGGTAATGAGAAACACCAGGGAACAAACTCTTAGCAAATGATTAATTCACAGATGAACTGATGAAAATGCAATATATTTATGGTTCTCAATATACATTAGAAAATAATATGAGAAAAAATTTAATTGTCTGGTTAATAATACGTTCCTCTTTGTTCAAAGTTTCATACTATACATAGATTCTTAATGAAAAAATTATCAGTTCTTAATTAATATTTTTTTGCAAGCTCTCATGTTTCCCCCAGATTCTTATATCTCTTTTTAACCTATCCAATTCTGTTTTCTTTTCTAACATTTGCATTTTTCTTTGGCAATTTTTCCCCCCTTGTAGTTTATTGTAATTTACTCATAATCTTTCCTAAAAGCTCGAAGCTGGTAGACGGGAGGTGCTGGGTTCGATCCCAATCGCGCCCGTCGGCCTAATCGTTCGGAGTTTTCGTGGTTTTCTTCGAGCCGTGGATTTATCCATGCGTAAATACGGATTAGGTTCCCTTAGAAAGACCCCCACGAAGGGCACTCCTCCCGGGCCTATATCCCTAGTGTAGATAATTGGCCGTCAATAATCAACTCAACTCAACTCAACTTTCCTAAAAGCACAAACACTCCTGTCTGTTCTTATCTCTTTTATTATTCTAGGTTCTGCTGTAAGCATAAATTGCTTCTTCTGTTTTTTCATGCTAGAAGCTTAGAATAGCTTTTGTTATTTTTTTTCTTCTTGTTAGTGTGTAACATATCACATATTATATTTGATAATGAATTATCCATTATTTATGTGAAAGGAAAATAGTGATTTTTTTTCCCCTGGCAAAAGTAAGCTGCGCCGCTAGGCTCCCGGCAAGCACTCCGACCATCGCGCCCAAGTCCTGAGAGACTTTTATCGCACCAGCAGTTTTGTGCCGCTGCGACCGATGCGAAGGATCGCCATCCAGCGAAACCTCCCAATCTTTTACCCGAGTTGATTGCACGCGACAACAAAGGTCGTTATGATCCGGCGGAAGTTTCAAAGCTTAGAGGAGACTTCCACACATGACACTTGATGAACCGTAGAGACTGCCGAGCGGCTTCGTCGCCGAAACCCCAAAAAGGAGAGTCTGTCCCTCCACCATGTGCTCGACATCCCTACGGCCCTTGCTTTCCCTCGGCATCCGATCATAGACAGGTAGGGAAGGACCAGCTACTAGGCTCATCTTCCGTGGGCTTTTTCCCCTGGTAATGAGAAACACCAGGTGACAAACTGTTGGCAAATGATTAATTCACAGATGAACAAATTCTTTTTTGTTCAAAGTTTCGTACTATACATAGATTTTTAATGACAAAATTATCAGTTCTTAATTAATATGTTTTACAAGCTCTCATGTTTCTCCCAGATTCTTATATCTCTGGTTAACCTATCCAATTCTGTTTTCTTTTCTAACATCTACATTTTTTTTCCTTTGTAGTTTATTGTAATGAGTGCAATTTCATTTATAAAACATAAATTTTGAATTATCTCTTTTTTTTTTTTTTTTTTTTTTTTTTTTTTTTAATACAGTTGTAAAATTTAAATGTTTAAAAGGTTTCATGTTTGACATAAATAGAAATACATAATTTATCAAGTGAAAAAAAACAATTATGCAGACCAGGATTACTCTATATGACTATGTACTTCCATAACCCTGATTTCACTAAAACTTAATAAATATATTAAGTTGTAAAAGCTGTGAGCATTTAATTTCTATCTGACATTAGGGTTTGCCTGCGACATTGTTTATGTGAATCTCAAAGAAGAGCCAATGTCATTAATTAACTATGAAGTTCCCTTTCCATCCCCTCTTATTTTTTTAATGGCCCTTGATTATGGAAAAGCTGAAGAAAAAAAAAAGCCAGTAAAAATCCAGCACTAATCAATATCACCTTTCCCGACACTTATTGGGTTTCACGGATATGTAAGATTAAATAAATGATAATTCCTTAAAATTTTAAAATATCTAAAACTATATTTGAAATCTTTTCTGTGGAGTATTTTTTGTTCACCATTAGAATATTTTCATGCTGAATTTAAACTATTCCATAATTCTAAATTACAACAGAACAATCGACATGACAATGTTTTTTCATAATCTGGGTGCCGTTTTAATATATAATTTTTTTTTTTCAGAGATTGGAAAGTAATAAGCAAATATGCCTCTGTGAAATAAAAATGCAATAAATGTATGAGAGTTAGATATGTTTTGTTCTTTTATGATTTATTTTTGAACTTTTATTCTTCATATTCTTTGACATGGAAACATTAATTTCCATTTCCCGACGTATAATGTACACTTTTGAAACAAGAAAATATATCAAAATTTACAGGTGCATGATTATATGCAGGTTATAAAAATGAAAAAAATTTAAATTAAGATAAGATTATCATAATGATTCAAATTTTGATATTAATGAACAAGAAGAGAAGACTTGATTATTGAATGAAACAGGGTATGATTCCAAACACTTTGTGGGGATTCAGATATACAGATAATCTTGCCACTATTCTATATCATACCTTCACACTTGCTCAATTTTACCTTAATGTTTGTATGTATTAATTTAATGTTATTGTATTTGCATGCTAAATATTTCATGAAGATTTCTTTAAAAGAAGGGTGTGTGTGTAATACAGTAAATATACATAAAATCAGAAAAAATATAGTTTTAAATTGTAAGTGTGTGTTATATGCCACAATATGTGGTAAATCAATATCCATGAACACAAATATGTAAAATATGTTAAATAGAAATGATAAAATATAATAACAAGGAAGTAAATTAACTAAAGACATTTAATCTTAGAGAAATTGCATGAAATTTCAAGCAGATGAAAGAAATTTAAATAATCTTATATATAAAAACATACATGTGCAAATTGGGATTATCTGAAGTATTATCTACTATAGAATGTGATAAAGAGTTGGTTAATTGTATTATAATATTTAATTTTCAGGAACAAAATATTTTTCTTTATTAATGCATTGATTCTTTAAATTTTACGTGAACAAAATTACAGGTAAATAGTTAGTTTATGTAATAAAAGTTATCCTTAGTGTCAATTATATGTATAATATATTTATCACTGCTTAGTGCTCCCTTCTTAGGAAAAAAATAAAAGAGAAGTTTATTTATTTATTTATTTTAGCTTATAACAAATTAGGTTACTTTGATTTTAAGAAATCAGTTATTTTATACTGCTATTATTTTCTTGTACTTTTGTGACATGAATCCTTTTTAACTTGATATAAACTTAGATTTTACTTGTAAAATAATTCTTATTACAGGTTCCTATTCTGAATTAGATCCTCCTGAACACTTGTTTAGAATAAGGTTGGTCTGCATTCTTTTAGACACTTGTGGGCAATATTTTAACAGTGGTTCTAGTAAAAAGAAATTAGATTGCTTCCTTGTTTTCTATCAGGTAATTAGCATGTATTTATGATAATTATAATTTATTAATATGAATTTATGAATAATTGATATCAATAATATGATTTTTTTATAGTAATTTATAAATTTAAACTATTATTTATCACCATACTTGAAAAAAAATTATATTGAACAATCATTATCAACAAGAAATGGGAATTACTTTTACTTTCCATTAATACTTTATAGTTTTATTAATATATATATATATAATTATATATGTATAATTATATAGTTTTATTAATATTTTATAGTACTTAGTGATAGATTTCACTAATCTATTATTTTTTTAACATAATATTTTCTATCATTTTAAAATATCATTATCTTAATATGTGTATTTATTGCTGGTTGCTTTAATAAAGATGTTATAATTTTTTTAATCTATGGTTAATCTAAACTATCCTGGGATCTATAACAAACCTGCTTATGGAATATATATGTATGTCAAATAAGGGCGATCACCAGGTTCCTTTCTGTTACAAATTAGGTTGTACAGTAAATATCCTCTAATCCGGCATGTTCGGGTCTTGAAGCATGCCAGATTACGAAATTTTCCGGATCACAGGATGAATGTCGGGTAAAACATTAAGAAGTTAGAATTAAACAAAAAATGATAGTAAAGCATGTTTTTTATTCTTTATACAGCTTGTTCAAAAATTCATCTAAATTATTATGTTTATCTTCTGCAGAAATAAAACAAACATTTGAATCTAATGATCTACATTGATTATTTATTATTTGATGATTCATATCAATTTCCGTTTCAAGTTGAGCATTCTTTTCGAAATGGAAAAAGTGCGAGTATTTAATCCTGATGATGAAAATTTGTTTTTCCTTTCAACATTTTGATTTCACAAATTATCCACAGAAATGTTTTTTCTACCCCCTTGTCGACGGGGTGACTGAGCTGTTTATAGATTTATGATTTTCAACCTTTTGTAATGGGTTGTTACGTAATTTCTCATTCTGAAGTTCCATCAGATTATTCTAAACATCAGGAGTGATTAAACCAGGAAAACTATTTTTTTTTTCAGAAAGTCATGCTGAATTATCTGGCATGCCAGATTAGAGGATGTTTATTGTATTTAGAAAAAAGGGTTGGAACAGAAGTATTAAAATATTTTGACTCAGGACCTCACTGCTTGAACTAAAACTTCATTTATTATCCAGCATCCAGATGCAAGGTAGTCACAAGTCTTCCAGAGGCCCTGAGAAATGATATATTATTTTGACTTAAATTATGGAGTGATTAGAGCAGGCTCAGGTCTCTAAAAAACTAAACTCTTGGCAAGAGTACTGGAGTTTTGTTAGGAATTTCAAATATTTTCCAGCAGAGGGCGAAAGTGTCAAACTGGGAGGATAATTTCACTTTATTGGTTAATTAACTCTTTAACCCCTTCGCGACGAGCGTCCTTTACAGAATTTTTAATCTTTTACCACCAGTTTTTCAAAACAGATATTTTCGCCTAATTGAATCGCAGAAATGTTAGGATTACATAAGGCAAAACTTACAATAAAAAATAACTGGTGGGAATAATCGAGGTGTCGCTCGTCCCCAAGGGGTTAATGATGTCTGGGATCTTATGACGACATCAGGCCTGGCCTAGACCCAGGTGCATCACTAACAACAAAAACTTTCAAGAAGTACCAACTCAGCAATTTTTATCTTCAAGAAAGTTCAATTTTGAGGTTTGAAAGTAATAAATATTGGGCTGGAAAACGAAGTTATCAGGGGCAAGATAGCTTTAAGCATTAGATTTAAAGTTAGAAAAAAAGAGCTGTGAATTTTAAATTTTGGATTTTAATTTTAAATTTAAAAAAGGGTTTGTTTTTATGTTTTCATATATTCTTTATCTCTTGTTTTTCAGAGGTATTTTTGGCACAAAAGGTCTTCTGAAATTTATAATGATGAATATCCGTTTCCTGTGACAGTCACATTTTTAGTACATGACACTATTGCTGCATTAAGGCCAAAGTTAAAATTATATGAAAGTCTGGAGGAAGCAATACAGGGTGTAGAAGACCTTATAAAGGAACTCAGACCTAAGCTTGGTCAGTTTATTTTACATATTTTTTTACTTGGAGTATTTTGTATTTCCCTTACATTTTTCTCGCTTTACACCATTTATTCATAGAGAAATATATTCACTATTAATTTTCAATATATCTTACATTTACTATAATTTACAGGAGATATATCGCAGCATTTATGAGATGAAAAATAAAAAATTCTTAAGTGTGGCATTTACATTAATTTTTTCATGCTCGAGTTAAGTACAAATTTATGTTGGCTTAGTTACCAATATTTATCAGGTAAAAATCTAATTTTACATTATCAGAAAAATATCCATCCAAAACAGAACTGGGGAAATTGGGGAAACACTAGCATTGATAACATAGTAGTAATTTATCTATATATATATATATATATATGTATAAATACACTTCTGTCCCACATGTGACATGAAATAAATATCCCTAAATACTTTTAAGGTGTACTGCAGAGGCTTAAAAAAAAAAATCATTTGCATGTATATTCTCTTAATTGTGGTTTTAATTTTAAGAAAACAGAAGAAACAATTATATTATGTTCCACAGTTATCATATGTGTTTATTGATTTGTTATATTGATTTGTAATTGAATATTAATATTGTTGATATTCGTTTAATCACATATAGTTGAAGTCTGTCCAAATTTATTAACTGATGAAGAAGCAGAAGCTCAGAAATCTCCAGCGTCCACTCCTAAAGATGATAGTCTTGGTCCTATTGAAGAAGTTGATGGTAAATACACTAATTTGTGTAA
The DNA here is from genome assembly GCA_963931845.1 of Maratus michaelseni. Classification (NCBI taxonomy): domain Eukaryota; kingdom Metazoa; phylum Arthropoda; class Arachnida; order Araneae; family Salticidae; genus Maratus; species Maratus michaelseni. The sequence goes on from OZ007600.1 coordinate 81,977,505, forward strand.
TCTTATAATTTTGGGTCATAATGCTTTCTTATTATTATTACTTTTCATGATACATTTCAATATTATTATCCCCCAGAATTTTGTTTCCAGTAAGGTAATGTAGGTCAGGCAGTAGGGGCATGTACATGGGCAAAAGCTTTTATAGAGAGCATTTTATTATTAAAATATTAGATTATGTATAAATAAATCTATGATAGAGTAAAATAATTTTATAAATACAAAATCCACAGTTATGCAGAAATTATTCTATTTTATGCAATACAAATTTCTGTTAAGCAGTGTCATTTAAAAAAGTAATCATTTAAAAGTTATATGTTCAGCAGCTCCTTGTTATGTTATGTATACAAAAAAGTGTGATATAACTGACAGCATTTAAAAATTAAGTAAGATGATAACAAACAAGAAAAGGCTACTTAAACAGTACAGTTAAAGTAAAACTGTATTTTTTTAATGTTTATATGAATCTGCACACAGCTTGAAGTTGGCTACAAATGATTTTATTTAATGAAAAATATAACTATTTCTTCAGCTTTCTTGTAATCAGAATAATGGCGTGACTCTACCATTGAACATATGGTTGTTGAATGTAATAAAGTTAATTTATCTTGCAGAAATCAGTTAAGGTTATTTATTGAAATGATAACCTAGAGTTTCATCCAAGGCTTTCATCTATAGTCATATAGCATCTATTTTGGGATTTCCCTCAATTTTTCAAACATTAAAAAATATGCATAACTAGGGATGTAGTGAATGGTCAGTGATATACACTATATACCTTCTGGATTTTTATAAGAAACTCCGAATAACATATGGTTGTTGAATGTAATAAAGTTAATTTATCTTGAAGAAATCTGTTAAGGTTATTTATTAAAATAATAACCTAGAGTTTCATCCAAGGCTTTCATCTACAGTCATATAGCTTCTATTTTGGGATGTCCCTCAATTTTTCAAACATTAAAAAATATGCATAACCAAGGATGTAGTGGATGGTCAGTGATATATGCTGTATATCTTCTGGATTTTTATAAGAAATTCCAAATACTCTCTGTAGCTATGGTGTATACTCTCTAGCATATATCCTCTGTTTGTAGCATATACTCTGTTTTTTTATGACTACGTTGTGAAGTGGATTTAACTTCACATATTCCACTTTCTTAAAATTAATTCCCCCATCCCCTTCCTTTTTCTAAATTTTCCTTCTTTAAAATTATCTTTTTTTCGTGTTTTAAAATCTAGCTAATCCCTGTATTTCTCTTTTATTAAGCGTTCTTTAATTCATTCGGATCTCTTTCCTCACCGCATAAATCATGTCGTTACAAAAAAAAAAAAAAAAGAAAAAATAAGTTATTCCCATTACAATCTGCTCTTTTCTAACGGCGTCCAAACTTCACTTACATTTTTACGCCTACACTTTTGCTTGTCAAGGTTTCATTCCTTTTAACGTATTTCATTATTTTCCCAATTGTCCAGCTGCCTTTAATATATAATATCTGTAACGTACCAATTCTATTTTTAACCCCAGTTCTCAATTCTTTAAGCTAACCCCATGAGAAAGAACTCCATGCGGTTTTGTCTGGTTTATCAAAATTCCATATCTCCATTCTGGCGCTTAAAATTCATATTTTACATTCATCTCTTCCCCATAGGATTACCATTAATGGACTGTTACCATCTGTTTCTTTTCACATTGTCCTCGCCAAAACAGCATGTTATCTGGCTGATTGGCATGTGTAATTATCGCCATCGCTGCACGGGAACCACGAAAAGAAATCATGTAACTGTAGACATTCTCTCTCTGCTTGTCGGTGATTAAATATATGTAATTGTCCGTGCCTCCTCTCCAGTGCTCTCGGCATTTTCATGCCTATGGATGCTTGTACCTGAACCCATGGTCAACTGCAATCTGGAATAAAAATATTTGTTTACCAAGAAACTCCTGACTTCGTATTCATCCACTCTCTGTGCTCTATTTTCTGGATATTAACAAATTACTTTTTTGCAGCTTAACCGACGTAAAATTACTTCAACCAACATTCTTCGTCACAGATATTTGGTACATCAGCCGCTCACAAGCATCTTTAACTGGAGAGGAGGGCTTTTTAGTTTAAAAAGAAAACATCGAAAAAAAATTCACGTAATTTATTCTACCAAATTAAAATATTTTTCTGACGACGGATTTCAACGCTTATCGTAGTTCTCCTGCTGAGTAGTCCTGCATCTTCGACTCACAATCGTACATAAGGATACTATTTTTTGACAGACTGTCAAACTACATTTTCTACGAACTTTCAACTCTACGCCGTATTCTGAATCAGTGTACGCGCATTCAAGATTTTCCCCGGTCAACCGACAAACTGAGCGCATTTTCTATCTTTCACCTTTGACCGCACTCTCCTTGGAACTCTGTCTGTGTTTTGTCCCGACTCAGCCAGCATTAGCTAGACTGTTCTTCTCGAGAGAAACTTTGAATTCCATGGATCTTGATTCTTGAATAATATTATGTTGAAAGTCGCACCTATGGACACCCCGCCTTTCGTTCTGACAGACACGTTACAAATATGTCATCAAGCCCCATTGCAGTGCCAAATTTTCAAGAAAATTATCACTTATCAAAAAACTAACTGTTCTCTATTGTCGAAAGTGATGCGCCGATAATCGGTAAAGATTTCAAGTGTTTTCGTTTTAAAGATGATTCATCGAAGAGCAACGACCTACTCTTACCTCACACATGTTTTACGTATATTCAATCAGTTAAAAAAAAAAAAAAAAAAAAAAAGTAAATATCGCATTAGCTAATCAAAGATTCAGAGCCCAAATTAATAAAGATAGAAAGGGCTGATTTTTAACTTTTACAACCATTTTTTTTTAATTAAAGTGAAATGTGTGTAGTAATTTTGCATGTCGTGTGATTAAATTCTTGAAAGGCTATTCCTAAGGTAAGTCTTTTATTATAATATCTGTAATTGGTTCTCTGCTGCTTGAAAGATAGTGTTACCGGAACTTGAACGACAAAAAAAAAACTTTTCTTTCATAAAAGAAAATTTTTACAGGAATAGTCAATTTAACTTAACCTCTTATTTAAAGTTTAATATTATTATGTAGTGTCATACTCAAGCAATATTTACATTTTCATTGAGTTTCTGCCTCTAGTTTTATAAAATGGCTTTATATTTTATATGATTTTTTCTTTCATTTATATGTGCTACATAGAATTTTTAACGAAGTTTTCATATTTTTTAATTGTGTGTATCGATAAAAAAAATCTTATTGCTCAAACTGATACTAGGACTCATAAAAAGACTGCATGAGTGACTATATCTTTTACAACTATAGTCTTTTTTTACCTCTTTTTAGATAAGAAGAGAATTAAAAAAAATTAGATTCTGAACTATTTGTTCTAATTGATAGAAAAATAAATAAAAAGAAGATTTTTCTTTATGATAGGCTATCAATTTCGTAACAAAACAAAATACCATGCCGAAATGAAAATCTGCTCGGCACTACAAAATTTTTGCTTGTTGGTGTGTACTGTTTATAATATACCTTATATATATATATTTTTTCTGCTTGATATATTATTTCATGTGTACTTTGCATAATTTTGAGAATGGTCTAATGCATAATTACTTATTGTTAAGTCGAGTTTTGGTTGAAAATACACACTTTTGTAGTATTTTTTTTAATATTGTTGAAAAAGATGCGTGTGCTTCGTTGAATAAAAATTTGCACATAGTTTAAGCAAAAAATGCATATCTAACAAAAATATTATAAAGGTTAATTTTTATTATAACTTTTATTTGACACCTATAAAGGTACTGCAAAATTTCATTTTTTTTTCTTTTATTACTTAGTTTTCAGTTTTTAATATAATAAAAAAAATAATACAGTGTGACATTGTGTAATTCACAGACAGTACAGTTGTTCTGCCTGACGGCCATGAATTGCATTTGATTCTTTTGGTGTTTTTCTTGATTGATTAAGTTTATAGCTGGCCTATAATTTTACGTTAAGAATTTAACTGTAAAGAATTTCTTGTCCCTCTGCATCTATTTTTTTTCTAACAGTTTAAATTAATAATAAAAAATACTTTTGTTTATCTTATTTTAACTTCATAATTATTATGTTGGGTTTTGTATTTGATAAATATAACACATATAATAGAGGCATATAAAGTTTTTTTCTCTCCTCACATATCTTACAAATGAAGCCTAAAGGTAAGAACGAGACAGCAAATTCTCTGTTTTGTTTGGTTTGCAGCACTGATTTTATTTCATATACTAGTATATAACCCCGTCAAAAATGACGGATTATTGATATCCGTTTCATTTTCATAATTACTTCATACAAACAAACAGGAGGAAGGTTTTATTATTGAAAGATTTGTATTGTAGAAAAGTACATTTTAAAAATGACAAATGATTTCTACAAATAAAAATGATGAGGATATATATATATATATATATATAATTATAATATCTATGAATTTCAAAAAACATATCAAGTTCTATTCTACTTAAATCTCCAAAGAGATAATTAATGATATTGTGTATACAGAATACCACATAGCTAATAATTAACATGTGCAAACATAATATTACCATAGCTTATGCTTCAATGGTAATTGGCCAAATTTTACTCATACCTAAAGAATATTGAAAAAAGAAATAGAGAGAAAGGGAAAAAAAAAATTATAAATTGGAGTTGCAATTAAGTAAATACAAATGGATTAATAAATTAAATATGAACCATATACAATGGAAAATTGGACCACATGAGAATTAAATATGAATTGGATATGGAAAAACACATGCACATGTACTCATCAGTCTGGATGCACCCACATGTGTTTTAAATAATAATTATATATATATATATATATATTTTTTTTTTTTTTACTTAGTATTAAATTTCTGAAATAGTTCAACGATTGGACAAAACGTTTAAATTAAATATTAATAAATAACCTTGTGCGAAAGTTTTTGTAAAAAAGTGTTATCAATGAGTTTCTAAACAGCTTGATTCACCACATAACTCATTGTTTGATTACATAAGCAAAATTAAATGCAAATTACGCGGTACTATGTATTCCTTATATTTTAATTACGTATATAAATAATCATTTTATTTATGATGGAAGCAAAATTTTAAAATCCGCCGAAAGATGGCGTCAATATACTGGATTGATCACTTCAAAGCCTCACTACGACAGAAATTACCGCTCTTTCTGAAAAAGAAAAAAAAATTACAGAAATGTTGTTATACATGTTTTATATGAAATAGCTTTTGAAGGTTTTAAACTAAATTAAAATATTTAAAAGCTTTAATATTTCTTTGATTAGTTTATACTGTAACTTTCATGGAATAAATGAGACGATATTTTGGCTTGACTGATGTTGTTTGCAGATATTTGTATCCTTAAATTTTCTTTAGAAGTTTAAACCTACATCAAAAAAATATTAGTTATTGCTAAAAAATATTAAGAGTGCAGTGTGAAATCCTCGCAAGTGTCTACTGGTATATATTATTTCTGTTGTCAACATCTCTTTTTCTACACTTTTACAAAACGCACAACAATAAATGATGTACCATTCCAAAGTTTTTTGAACTGACTTCTGACAAAGTATACTTACATTTCGTTAAAATATATTTTTTGATTATAAATTGCAGTTAATTAAAAATTAAATCTGCATTGTTTTCCAAAATGAAATGAAAGGTTTTACTCAAATCAATGTTGGCACAAAAATAAAATACAGCAGTATATCGCGCTCAACAATTATTAAAGAAAAAAAAAGAATTAGAACAAAAAAGATAAAATGGACGTCTTTGCACGGGTTTATTAGGTGCGTTCATAATTATATAAATATGTAGCACCTATAGTCGTCGTCTGGTTCGTCCATCTGTTCACATATAACAGCGCAAAAACTACCCAATTGAATAGTTTGAAATTTAATATAGTATATAATAGTTACAGAATTTTGTGGAGTTATTTAAAATTTTATTAAAATTTTCAAAATCCACCAGCAGATGGCACCACTATACTGAATAGATCACCTCAAATCCTCGCTACGAAAGAAATCACCGCTATTTCGGAAAAAATGTGTTTACAGAAACGTTGATATTCATGTTTTATATGAAACAGTTTTTGAAGGTTTTAAAAAAAATTAAAAGATTTAAAAGATTTAATAAGCTTTTACAAATATTTTAACAGCAGAATCGGATTTGAAGCTTTCAAAGAGTCGTTCATTTGTGAATCATTTGAATTTGTGATGCTGAATGGCAACAATGTTCGTTAGTTTATAGTTGGGATTCCGATTTTTAATCTGGATTTTTAATTAAGAACTTAAAACATTATAATAATATATGATATACATGTTTTATAGAAAAATATGCTGAACAGACATGATTTCAAGTAAAGAATATTATCATTTAGCTGTGATATGTTACACAGGTTTTTCATTAAGCCTAACATGGCGTTTAACTATGGTCGATTCGCAAACCAGAGTGGTCGTACCCGGAACCGTTACAGACACTTTCTTGCCTTTGAATTTTATTATAAGTAAGATTGTAATATATTATATTGCGAAATTTTAAGTTTTTGTACACATTCACTTTGACCATTCTCTTATAAACTCCTTTGAAGTTAAATTATGCATATTATTATACATACATGTTTATGCACATATATTTTGCAACTATTTCATATTTTTTATTATTTACAATTATATATTTTTAAGGTGTTTCAACGTTTATAATATATATATATATATATTCCAGTTTATCTTTATGTAAGTGTGTAATTTTTCCCTTCACACCCTTATAGTGTGACGTACTAAAAAAAATAATAATGAGACTCAAAAAAAAAAAAGGAATAATAATAATAATTATAGAATTGATTTTAATTTCAGTTCAGTCAATATTTTATCTTAGCAGTTATTTTGCCAATTACAATCTCCCTATGTTAAATTATTCTGAATCTGAGACATTCAATTAATGTTAAATTTAAGCTTTAGATTTCACATAAAAAAGGGATGAATGAACACGAGTTTATTATTTGCTCATATTAAAGTGATATTGCCTGTCACTCCCTTTTTTTCCCTCTCTTTCTAAAGGCCATTCAGACTTCCTGCATCTTATAATTTTTTTTCCCATTCAACTTTTCTACGACACACACGATACATCTACGCTTCTGCGGTTTTTTACAGCTGTTCAATTCATAAATACAAACTCTTTATATTGTCGAGCTTAAAATTAAAAAATTATTCAACTGCACTATTTTTTTCGTTTCTTATTGTGTTTCATGTATGTTATTCTTTCATTGAGTTATTTTCGCGGAATAACTTTATGTCAGAAATAAATATTTTGTTTTCATTCAGCGAATAAGGCCTGTTGCTGATTTGAAAATGGAATATGTTACGTGCATGGTCACACAAATAAAGTTTTGTTCATAATAAATTTAAATAAGTATTTAAACTTACTTAAATATCACATTTTTATATAGATATTCAAACACTTGTTTTTTTTTCATTCAATTAACATTTCTTACACACACTATTGAGATACGAAAACAGTGCCCCTTTTATTTATTTACACATTCGTTTACAGTTCAATGTTTTTCATGTTTACTAATGACATACATGCAATGTCATGTCAATTCAATGCTAATTTCATTCATTGTGACCACTCAATACTTTACACGCGCACTGTCATATATCCCATTGGTACTCAAAATTTAATATTCTAGGTAAATATGTATCTCGGTTCACATGAACATTACACTTTTTCTTTTCTTCACAACATTTTTTTCTCAAAACCTAGTTGCTTAATTTTCTCGATTTAACATATCTTTTATGTTACTTTATATACACCTTCCTTTACATTGTCCCATTTTTATTTTTTACTGGTGACTCAATACATTCCTCTACTCCAATATAATAATTTTTTTTTTTTTACTTGATATCTACGCTCGTGATTTCTCAAGTTTAGGTATTGTACTGAATATTTTTTTTATTAAGCAACCTTAAATGTTTATTAATGCTATTATATTTTAAACATCTTCTTTCACATTATTTTGAGTGTACTCTTCAGTTTTTTTTGTGTAGTCTACAGCTTACAGATGCATATTCATAGGGAAGACAACCTGTAATAAATTCACACTCCATGATGTCTATGCATCATTTTTTTTCCTAGTATAAGTTTAACGACAACTCAAGTTCTTGTTTTTTTAGGTCTATGAAAAAAACAGGTAAAGGTAAAATACAGTTATATTATCTTAATAATGTTGTAAACTATTCCTATGGCAAGGTAAAGCAAGCACTTTCTTTTTAATTTATAGCCCTGACATTTGTCTGGTTACTATATTTTTATCTTCCTACACAGACTTATATATAGATATATTTTTTTTTTCATTTGGTTTGCCACATTTGACTCAGAAGGCCATTACATTTGCTTTCTTCTTTACCACATCTTTATTTTTATAAAAAAAAAAAAGAGAAAAATCAATATAGGTACTGGTGATAGACATTTTGACGGTATTCTTTTTGTTTTTTTATATACAAGTAGTTCATTGTTTGTGGTTTCTTGCGTGTATGAAAAAAAATCGCTCATAGTTATTCATAGCTGCTCATAGAATAGTTCATAGTTGTTTTTTTGTTTTTTTCGGATTTTTTGTATACACGGAAATCATTGCTCATAGTTTTCTCATAGCATAGTTCATAGGTTATTTATACACACACACACACATGTTAGTTCATCGTATAGCGTATGCTATTTGTGGTTCGTAGAAAACTCAAACTCTTGGGGTTTGTTTACACACATACCGTTGACTTTTTCTGTCCCACTTACGTTCTGTACTTGTGTTTTTCTTGTTTTTTTTTAACATACACTTAAAATTGTAATAACTGTCCTTTCTTTATCATCTTAATTACCACCCTCTCTTAAAAAAAATGAAAACAATTAAGATACTCTCAATGAGGTACTTCGCACTAAACATTTTACATTAAACTTGTTTACATGCCACATGCTCCTTCCTTTACATTTACAGTTATAAGCAGAATTTTTTTTCTCTCCTCAATTTAAATTTTTACCCTTCCCTCTCAAAATGTTTAAATACATAGAGGACTTCTATTTTTTCTATTTTTCATAGTTCACTACATGCAATACCAGCCAGTTTTAATTCAATGTTACACAAATACTCATTTACAGCAATATCATCATCATTTGCTAGGCTTTAAAATTTTATCTGCTTCTATTTTGACCTATCGTTATAAGAAAAAGAATTTTTATTTTTTAGTTTTTGCTGTTTTCACCCACTGAAAACACTGTTCACGTGATAAGATTTCCTTATTCACGAATTTTGTTCGTTCTTCAAACAGGTGTACACCTCCTCTCTTCTTACACACTCGTGCATACTTCACCTGGTACAGATCATGTACATATATCATCAAATTTATGATGATTGTGCAAGTTGCACTCACACACACACACAATCTCTTTCTTTTACAATGTCGCCTGTTTCGTAGTTCGCAAAATACGTTTTTTTGTTCCTGTCTAAACTTATTGTTAAATTTTCAAAACACATCAAATAAGTTATCATAATTAAGTTTTTTTTTTTAAAAAAAAAAGAAAAAAAAAGCGAACACACATAACGTATGATCTCTAAATTGTTTATCAGTTAAATTTTTTCCTTAGACAAACATCACAGAAACATGCATAGTTATGTAATCTGTTCCTAATTTTCCATGTTTATTCATTCTCATGCCATTTTAGAATAGTTTACATTTAAAAAAAAAAAAAAAAAACACTTTGGTATTTAATTTTACTTTAATTTTTTTTTGTTTGTTTACCTATGGAGTACTCATATTTATTACATGTATTATTTGTTTTGTGTTTTATTTTTCATTTAGTTTCATGTCTCAAAAAAAAAAAAAAAAAAAAAAAAAAAAAACATTATTTGATGTTGGAAACAACCAACATTTCTTGCAATTTATAAAAAATTGCCATTTTCTTGAATTTAATTTTCAAGTTAATTCTTATTTAGTTTCTGGTTATATTTTTAATACGTGTGCACATTTAAAGAAAAGAAAAGAAAAAATAAAATCCAGAAACATATTTTAAAAAAAATTTTGAGCTCATTCATATATTTTAATTTTCAAACGTAAGAGGTCGACCCAGTTTGGTTTGTGTCATGCTTATGAAGGCATGCATATATATTTGAGACATGATGTATTTGTTTTTCTTAATCAAGATTATTGTTGTGTATTGTTATTTTAATTATTTCATGTAGTTACCAGGGTTTTCTATAACAATTACTGTATTCATAATTTTCATCTGATTTTTCTTATTAGTGAAAAGACACAGGTGGTTTTCCGTTTCCTATGGACTTTCATTTTTTTTTTCGTCTTCGGTCGTTGGGGAGATATATGTGAAGTGGATTTAACTTCACATATTCCACTTTCTTAAAATTAATTCCCCCATCCCCTTCCTTTTTCTAAATTTTCCTTCTTTAAAATTATCTTTTTTTCGTGTTTTAAAATCTAGCTAATCCCTGTATTTCTCTTTTATTAAGCGTTCTTTAATTCATTCGGATCTCTTTCCTCACCGCATAAATCATGTCGTTACAAAAAAAAAAAAAAAAAAGAAAAAATAAGTTATTCCCATTACAATCTGCTCTTTTCTAACGGCGTCCAAACTTCACTTACATTTTTACGCCTACACTTTTGCTTGTCAAGGTTTCATTCCTTTTAACGTATTTCATTATTTTCCCAATTGTCCAGCTGCCTTTAATATATAATATCTGTAACGTACCAATTCTATTTTTAACCCCAGTTCTTAATTCTTTAAGCTAACCCCATGAGAAAGAACTCCATGCGGTTTTGTCTGGTTTATCAAAATTCCATATCTCCATTCTGGCGCTTAAAATTCATATTTTACATTCATCTCTTCCCCATAGGATTACCATTAATGGACTGTTACCATCTGTTTCTTTTCACATTGTCCTCGCCAAAACAGCATGTTATCTGGCTGATTGGCATGTGTAATTATCGCCATCGCTGCACGGGAACCACGAAAAGAAATCATGTAACTGTAGACATTCTCTCTCTGCTTGTCGGTGATTAAATATATGTAATTGTCCGTGCCTCCTCTCCAGTGCTCTCGGCATTTTCATGCCTATGGATGCTTGTACCTGAACCCATGGTCAACTGCAATCTGGAATAAAAATATTTGTTTACCAAGAAACTCCTGACTTCGTATTCATCCACTCTCTGTGCTCTATTTTCTGGATATTAACAAATTACTTCTTGCAGCTTAACCGACGTAAAACCACTCCGCCAATAAACTTCGTCACATACGTCATTAGATTTAATTATAACATTATGCATAAATAGTTAATAAAAATGGCTGGGATGTCTAGCTGATAAAATATCTTTGAGGAGAATCCTGCATGTGGTATAATTAGTATCTTTCCTAAGGTAGACCATAACTCTTCTTAAGAAAAAAAATTCCATTAGCACTATTGCTAGGACATTATTGGATAGAAAATAACCTACATCATATATTTCAAATTGAAATTATGAGTATTCTTCATCAGGCTTTGAAACATGCCAGTAAAGTGCTTGTAATGCATATATTACTTTCTGCTTCATAATTTTTTTCTAAAGCATTTATTTATATATCCTATTAAAGTTTTGCTTATTTTGTAAGTTGATGCTAGTTTTTTCATTGTATTATTTATTTGATTGTGTAACTGTTTTTAAAAAATATGAACTTCATACAGTTTTAGAAATTAAGAAAGTATATCACATATCTGTAACTTTTTAAAACGACTAAGAGAAACTTAATTTGCATCCCCATTCCACAAATTCCATAAGTGTAGAATCTTTAGAAAGAAAAACATAATCGTTAATTTTGCCCTTTTTTTTCCTACTTCAACATAAATATAAACTAATATTTCTTCATGAGAAATCTGTTCAACATCAACTTTTGATTTATTGATTCAATTCTCTTATTGGCATGAAATTCAACTGATTCAGAATCACTAAATTCTAGAATGGCTATAGTTTAAAGTATTTCATTTCTGAATAATTAAAATTCTTGAAAAACTATAAAATTATTAACAAATTTGGCAAAATGGCACTTTAGATTGTTTCTTAAAATGCCCTTTCTTTCCATTTTTAGTACTGAATAAAATGATATGCCCATACATTTCCCTAATTGTCCACCTTTTCACTGTTAGTTTCATAGTCGATGTATTTGGAAATCAGAGGGGATAAAAATGCTGATTTAAAATAATAATAATATCTCATTAATTTGATTTTCCTTTTTTAAATGCAATTCATTTGTATAAGTTTAATTTTATACAAAAGTAAATTTGGCATATGACTCAAAACAATTCAAGTTGAGAGGCAAAAAAATCAATTCTCACATGTTAAATATTTTTACCATAATTAATGTTAAATGGTTACAATTGTGTGCCCTGCTTATTTTAAATTTTACTTTTGATTAGCTATAACATAAATACTTAAGAGCCTACATCAGTCATGCGAAAAAACGCGCAAGCTAATGTTATGTCTATGGGAAGGTTCTCGGCAGATTTCTCACGCACATTTTAATATTTTTAAATGATTTTTTTTTTGCATAGGATAGCTGAGGTCAATCTCTAACGTTGTTAGTTTTTACTTTTTCGATTTTGGTTCCAGTTTTTTTATATAAGAGTATTTTCACCTTCAGAACCGGTTCCAACTGGTTCCAAAATTGAAAATGTCCGCTTATTTAAAAAAACTGCAACCAAAATCATAAGAGTAAAAAAACAACGTTAGAGATCGACCTCAGTTATCCTATGCAAAAAAAAATTATTTAAAAATATTAAAATGCGAGCAAGAAATCTGCCAAGAACCTTCCCATAGACTTAACATTAGCTTGAGCGTTTCTTCGTGTGACTAGCGTAGGCTCTTAAATAAAGGCTGCTTCTTTTAGGTGCATTATACTTTAAAGCACATCAGTGCATATTAGGTAATCACAGTGATTTTTATATTTAATGTAGAAAGTTACAATACATATTTTACATTATTTAGTGATAGTATTAAGGGATTTATAAATAAAGACAACTTTAGCTTATTTTCCATTTCCAAGTTGATTGCAAAGTTTAGAATGCACTAATTCATATTAAAAAAAAATAATTCTATAGAAGAAGATTGTGTCTTTGTAATTACTAATTGATGAAATTCCAGGCAATGGTAAACATTAACATTACTACGAATTGACATTTTTCCAACTGAGTGAAAAGTGCCCACTGCCCAGGCCAGGAATCGAACCCAAGACCTTTGGCCTAAATTGTCAGCACTCTGCCTATTGAGCTATCTGGACTGACAATTGGCTGACAAAATTCACTCAGATAACCTTATTGTCCTGATCTGGCATGTAGATAGTTCAACAGAATATTCTGCAAGTAATGGAACTCCGTTAAACGATTAATACATAGATTAGTGTTATTGGAAAATGATGAGATTTTGTTTATCAATTCTCTCGATTGTATGAGCATTTCAATTGTTTTCGATTATGCCAATTGTTTCTTGATGACTCCAGTCTACCAATTACTATTCGTATCTGATCCGATTGTATCAAGAATCATCTGTGATGTACGAATCCAGACAGTCTATGAAGCTGTCAGAGTCAGAAACAATTTGTTTATGTCATATTTTCCCATAGGTTAGTTATTTATGTCAAAAATTTAAATTTTAATGTTATTATTATTTATTATTTTTCTGTTTATTAACCAATGTTTAGTATTCAGTTATTCATAATCTATTATTTAGATAATGTTTACTCTATGTTCTAAAAACAACTATGATGTCAAATGTTAAAACAAAAAAGAAAGAGTCTAGCAAAGTAGCAGCAGTCTGAGATCAGTGTGTGTGAGTGGGAGGGGGGGGGGGAATCTATTGAGCTGGATTTTTATCTGATTTTACAGTAAAAATAGATAGATTATTTATGAATGAATTTTGAAACCCCTTATCATTCTAAATTAACTTTTACTTTTTATCAAAAAAATTATGGGAAATAGTTTTTAAAGTACCTTTGAAATTATTAGGAGTACAAAAAGGGAAAAAAAAAACTTTAGTAATCGTCTTTTAGGAATTTAGGACTTTCTAGATCTGATTGATCATGCAGATGACTGATTTGATTTCTAATATTAATTGATGCTTTGCTATAATTATTTAAATTTTAATTAATGTGTTGATGAAGTAAATTCCATATCAGTGGCTGCAAAATTGATAAGAATCAGAAAAAGATTTCTTTATGTTAGGACTATTTTTTACTAACAGTTTTAATATAAACAGATATTAGTAGTTAAGTATGCATTGACCATGATAGAAGGAAAACACATTTCTATGCTGATCTACCTTGTTATTACTTGTTCTTCAGATATGATTTCAGTGGACTTTTTCCCTGTAATGTCATAGACAGGTGAGAGGACTAAGAACACAGCCCATCTTCAAAATGTTATCTTAAAAAATTGCTTGTTTGTTTAAACTAGAGTGAGTTTGTTACAATCTATACAGCTTTGCATTTCTTTCAAGTAAAGTTTTGTAAAGTACTTTATAAATAATGTGATTTGTCATTTATAATAAAAATTAGGGGTTATCTAAAATCATCCATTGAGAGCAAGAAGGGAGAGAGGGGTGATTTAACTGGAATTAAGAAATAATAATTCTGGAGTTTTTTATATATAAGAGCTTGATACAACTTTGAGAGGTAGACCTAGAGCTGAAGTTTAAAGAGAGAATCTACTACACTAAGGGATTCCATAGACATTACTGTAGGATCACTAAATAACAATGATACTGAGTTGACTTCTAATGACTAATGACTGAGTTGACTAATTTCTTAATTTCACTTTAAAGTTACAAGAAATATTACAAAATATTTGGGGAATTAAGTACTAGCAGGATGTTGTGTGAACTACAAAGGAAAGTTACTTATATATAAATTGATTAGTTTATAGAGAATTAAATGTTTAATTTTTTTTAATTAAACATTTTAAATCTTTTTAATTAAACTTTTTTTTTTCATACATTTTATATATTTCTTCTCTCATGGCATTAAAAAGAGTCCAATAATTTGTGAACTCTTTCTACAGTTGTACATGCATATAATATATAAATATATTTTTCCCCACATTAATAACTGTATGTATCTTGTTTATGAAGAGGATCTTGATGATGATGCTCACAGTGATGGCACTGATCAAGAGGAGGAAACTGAAGGTGATACCGATGGATTTAGTGGCAGCCAGAGTCAGCCCTTTGAGGTAGTAAAACAAATTTATTACAGTACAGGACTTATTATCCGGAGTCCTCGGGACTAAAGGCTTTCCGAGTTTTGGAATTTTCCGGATTTCGGGTCCTCCCGAAGTTCACGATTATTTGACAAAATTCATGTTTTTTTTCCTGATTCTTTAAGAAAATTTGCATTTTTTTTTCTGCTATTCTCTGACAAAATTTGCGTTTTTCTTCTACGATCCTTTGACGAAATCTCATTTTTTCGCAGTCCTTTGAACAAATTTGCGTTTTCTTTTTGCGATTCTTTGAAGAAATTTGCATTTTTCTGCGATTCTTCGAGGAAATTTGTGTTTTTTGCTATTCTTTGACGAAATTTGCCTTTTATACACGATCCGTTGACAAAATTTGAGTTTT
Source organism: Maratus michaelseni (assembly GCA_963931845.1). Classification (NCBI taxonomy): domain Eukaryota; kingdom Metazoa; phylum Arthropoda; class Arachnida; order Araneae; family Salticidae; genus Maratus; species Maratus michaelseni. The sequence goes on from OZ007600.1 coordinate 81,993,197, forward strand.
TTTCTGAGATTCTTTGACGAAATTATCGTTTTTGTGATTTTTTGACGGAATTCGCATTTTTTCTGTGATCCTTTGACAAAATATTTTTTTTTTTTTAATCCTTTGACGAAATTTCATTTTTTTCACGATCCCTTAACGAAAATAGAAGTTTTATCGCAGTGCTTTGAAGAAAATTGTTTTTTTTTTTTTTTTTTTCGCGATCCTTTGAAAAATTCATGTTTTTTCGCGATTATTTGGCGAAATTCACGTTTTATTTTATTTATTTTTTTCTTGCGATCCTTTAACCAAATTTGTGTTTTTTTGTGATCCCTTGATGAAATTTTACATTTTTTCGGAGTCCTTGGAAGAAATTTACGTTTTCTTCGCAAGCCTTTGACGAAAATAGCGTAATTGTGTTTTTTCTGCGATTTGTTAACAAAATTAGCGTTTTTTTCGCAATCCTGTGACGAAATTTGTGTTTTTTTTTTTTCGAGATATTTTTTATGTTCGAATTTTTGGACTGAAGACTAAAATTTTCGAAACCGAATGCCTTAAATTTTTAGGAAAATTCGGAACAGAATCACCCTTGATGAAATAAATATACAACTATTTTTTGTTTCTAAAGAATCGTAATATAAATTAATTTTAAACTAAAATTTGAGAGAAAAATGATTTGTTTCTAATAATTTCGGGAAGAGGGGGGGTGCGTGTTCACCCGCCACCGAAGTAACAATATTTTAGTGATTACACACTGAAACACAATAAACTGAAAAAAAATTAGAAATCAGTAAAATTTTCGAAAATTTTCAGAAATTCTAAAATTTTAGTAAAAATTTACAAATTTAGAAAATTTTCGAATTTTTTTTTTTCTGGACTTCGGGTCCTTCCAGATTTTGGAATTCCGGATAATGGGTCATATACTGTAGTTTTATTTATATAAGTGCTAACTCGTTTTTGAGGGAGCCAGAAATAATTAGATCTATTTCTAACCTATAAAATACCTCCTTCCTCTTTTTTATATCTAATAAGAAAATTTATGGCATTATTTTATTAAAACTTGGATACAGTTATGTAAAATGACAAGTATAAGAGAGTAATCAATTTATTAAGAGGTTTTATGTGGATTGAGCAAGTTTATTTTTTATACTGAGAATGGTAGAAATTTGTTTTCTCATTTCTGTCCATTTTCAAATTTTTGGAATAATTGTACTTCAGTGAAGTGTTTTTTAAATACAGTTGCTATATTTATGAGATCAACTTATGTAAAAAAATATCTCCATGGTACAATTATTTGAAAAATGATGGAGGTGTGGAAAAAGTCAGAATTATGCAAAAGTAAAATAATTTAATCTTATGAGTATGAAAATTAAACTTTCTGTACTATTGTCAATAAGTGATCATAAAATTCATCCAAAATATAATAAATAGATACCGGAAGTGTTCTAAAATAAAACCTATTTTGATTACGTCATAGGCCAAAAACAGACCTACCAGCCCTTCTTTTTGTTTTGTTTTTTTAGTTGCTTTAATTTTTTACTTTATTTATATGTTAAAGTCTATCAACAACATTGAGTAAATTAGTCTTTGTCAGGTGTTTTATGTATTATTACTATTATTATAGTAAAAAAAGGACATCAAATTACATAAAGACTGAGGGGTTTTTTTTTCTTTCTTTCTTTTTAGGTACATCTGAAAACACCCTATAATCGTTAAATTAGCTTATCTACTTATTTTGTTTTATTATTCCAGCCTTAAATATGAAATTGTTATTATTATTTTTTATAAATATATGTATGTTGGTATATCTTCTGTGTCATATCAAGAGATTGTATATAGTCATTGGCAGTCTTGTTTAAAGTGCATTGAAATGAATCATTTTGATGTTGTATCAAAGTAGAGATTGCATTTTTTACCAATGCTATAAAATGTAATTTGTTGATTATTTATTAATTTTGTATTTTTAACAACTCTTCCATAAGTTAACTATTTCATGGCCATGTCATAGTTTGAAATTATTAAATAGCTCCTCAACAAAATAAAACTGTAACAGAAGCATAGAAAATATTAAATAAATAACTTTACTGCCAACAGCTTTATTCTGCAACATTTAGAACTCAATTTATCTTGCATTTGATTTTTTTTTGTCTTGGGTATTGATGATATAGATATACGTGATTTTTTTTCTGTGTTAGTGTGTGTGTGTGTGTGGAGGGGGGGGGGATCTCATTGTTATTAATGGAAACTGCAAATTAGTAACTCATATATATTTATTCCAATTAAGCAAGTTCTTTCTTTGACCCATTAAGTGCTGCAATATATATTAAGCTTTTTTTTTTTCTTCTTCCGGATTAATAGTAAGTCTAAAGTACTCCTGAAAAAAAAAAAAAAAAAAAAATTCGAATATTTAGGAGAAACAGCATGTTTCCATAATGGGAGCAATGGCGCTGCATGGGTGCAATTTTTAAAAAGTATTTAATGGTAGTTATTTTTCAGTTTTTTAGCTATAAAAGGGATAATACAATTCTGCAACTGACATTTTACAAAGAATTCATATAAATTCTTGCAATATCTACAGTTATCATAAAAATAATTTACCTGCTCTATAAACATTTTCATTATCTATATCTTTATTTTTCATTATCACATTTCTTTCTTTCTTTCTTTTTTTTTTTTTTTAACTATTTTACATAGAAAATCCTTATTACATTGCATGTTTTACAGGAAATTCAGGTATTTTTGTCATAATGAAATTAATAATTTTGTCATCAAGAAACATTCGAAATAGTCCATAATGAGATTTCTGTGTCATTTCTGGTTAGTTTTCTTCTAATGTGGAAATGGATTTCTTTGATATAGGCAATATATCTGAGCATTTTATCCAGTCAAATATTTCTTTTTTATAACTCTTGCGTTAAGCTAGAGTTTAGTTTTCTGAAATTTATTTTTGAGCTATTTTTTGCTTTTTCTACTTTGTTTAGTTTTTCTCTATGCTGATTTGAAAATTTGTCTGAACTTCCATCTGTAATTCCCTGTCTGTGTTAGATTCTTTTTTGTTAAACACTAAATATATTTCTTGATTGTTGATTTGTAATTTAAGGGAAGTTCTACTTCACCAAATATATCATAGGGTAAATCATTGCATAAAAGATTTTCTATTACATCTTCCTCATCTTTTACTATGCTGAGACCAGGTGGAAAACAAGCAATTTACAGATGATCCGAATAATCATCTCAATCTAATTCTTTGAAATAGCAGCAGTTAAGAATTTCACAAGCATATTTTCCTTAAAATCAAAATATATGAAATGAAAAAGCTACTACAAATATATTATTTTTCAAAAAGAAAATATCTGACAAAGTAAGAATCAGACTTTGAGTAATACTTCCAAGAATAGGTTGCTAAGAATGAAAAAGCAACATTTCCAAGAACTTCTGTAATGTACGTTGCAGCACACGAAACAAAAGCATCTTAGTCGGGGGTCCAAATTTGGGATTTTCCAATTCACTTTATAAACTAACCTGTGAATATTGGTGCAGTGGTCTCATTTTGGGAACAATGTGTTCTTTCAGGAATTGTGGTCAAAATATTATACTTATTAATTCTGAGTCGATGTTATTTTATACAATAAGTTATAAGCATATTTTAACTACAAAATATAATTTTTATGAAGTTATTATTTTTAAATATTTATGGCCAAAAAACTGAAATGCTAAAATCTACGCATGAAGCTGGAAATGTTCACCTTTTTCAACACATTTTAAAAAATAGAAAAATCCAGTGAAAGTTTTTTTTTAATTACTGAAGTCATCGCATATATTCAAAATACAATTAACATAAACCTTGTAACAATATATGAAATACACATTGTAGAAAAAAATCCTAAAGTAATGTTCCCCAAAAGGGAGCAATGGCACCTAATGGGTTAAAACTAGATACATGAAGTCATGATGTTAAAATTTCATCATTGCTTTTGATGATTTCTGTGAGATTATTTAAATTTCTATCATCATTTTTTTTAAAGTTCTTTTTTTTTTAGGATGACAATGAAGTTAAATATCGTGGAATGTCTCAAGGGGATGCAGATTTAGATCAGCCTATTCTTGATGGCAGTCAAGACTCACCAGTTGTAAAGCCTGTCACCAAGCAAGTTCAGTGTGCTGAAGATGAAGATTTTATGGCTGCATTTGATAAGATGTTGTCTGAAAGTATTTTAGTAAGTTATCTTCAACATAAAGAATATGTGAAATGTATTAAATTTTATTTAATTATTATATGATATGTTTATGTCAGTTAATCTTCCAATGGAGGAAAAATACTCTGTAAAGTCATAAGCCAATTATATTTAATATTTAGATATGAAAGATGAATGGTATGAGAATAATATAGCAAGTTGAGAATCTAAATTGAGGATCTAAATAAGTAGAATATGGATAAAACATCTGCTAGCTTTATAATATAACATATCAGGGTTTTTTTTTTTACTGTCAATTTGTGCTACCTGATACACAGTTACTAAAATTAATTATGATGTTATTAGAGATGTAAAATTTTCAGAAATTTTGAAGTGGTGAGAAAAAAAAAAGCTTTTTTATTTGGAAATTTTGAGAAAAATGGATTTCTCACAATTATATAATTGATTTATCATAATAAAAGTTTGTAATGTTTGTGCTGGTCTGGTGTGGGTTTTGTCAAAGACTCACACAGTTTAAGACATCACAATTTTAATAATATACAGCACAAAACGACAAAACACAAAACACAATAGAAAATCAACATTTGGTCTCGGGACAAGATCCATTCTCGAAAACTCACTGTTACAACTCAACTACATCTACAGAGTTACAGAACCGCGAAAAGTTATTCGCTCTCTTCAGTTCAGTTCGGACTTGGCAAAATATTGGCAATAGCGCCATCTATACGTTGTTTCATTTAGGGAAAGGCAGTTATTTTGTTATAGCCTCCCCCTCTGGTTCCGAAGTCGTCCCGACGAGGAATCAGAAATTTTAGGCGGTCGACCACGCTTCCGTAGCGGTTGCACGGGCAATTCATCAGCACCTCGATATGGACTGAGTGCGGATGTGTGGTAAGTGCCTACCGAAATGTTAGGATTATTTGGATGAGCAATTTCATACGTTGTTAATGATTTTTGAGTTAAGATAGTATACGGACCATCACGGCGCGGCATGAATTTAGCACTCCGTTTTTGTTTAGCGTTACTAAGTGGATGTAAAGTCACCCACACCTGATCTCCAGGATTGTAATTTGGACCTGCTCTACGCTTCCTATCCGCATAGAATTTACGTTTATCTTGCTTTTCTTCAACTAGATCATTTACTCTAGATGAAAAGTTTGCGAAATTTTTAAGGTATGGGGTAATTTCAGGGACGAAATTATCGTTATGAATCACAGTTCTTAAATCATGCGTAACATCGTCGAGTGTACGCATCTCACGCGCAAATTGCAAATATGCGGCCGTTTGACCGGTAGTTTCACATTTTGCGGAATTCATTGCAAACCTAACAGCTGGTAAGCGCTCTTCCCAGGAGCTATGGTCGTCTCCTACTAAAATGGCAAGTCGAGGTTTTAAATCGCGATTTTTACGCTCAACAGGGTTCGCTTGAGGGTGGTAAACAGGTGTTAGACTTTGTTTAATGTCCAACAGATGACATAATTGTTGCATGACATCGCTCACAAATTGGGGTCCATTATCACTAACTATTCTTCTGGGTAAGCCATAACGTAAAAATATTTCATTAAGGAGAGTTAATGCACATTCCCTAGCAGTAGCCTGTGATAAAGCAAACAGCTCCACCCACCGTGTTGTACAATCCTCAACAATAAAAATCCATCGTTTTCCAGTTTTACTTTCTGAGAGAGGCCCAAACAAATCTATCGAGAGAGTTTCTAGCCTTTGAGCATAAATTGGAGTTTGCAGCAGTCCAGCTGGTTTTTGATTTGAGGCTTTATACCGGTTGCAATCAGGACAAGCTTTAACATAATCTGATATGAATTTTCTCATGCCGGTCCAGTAATATCTTTTAAAAATTCGACGGAAAGTTCCTTCGGCGCCATAGTGTCCAGCGGTCGGAGCATCATGGTATTCTTTTAGGATTCTTTCACGGTCATGAGTTGGAGCTACCAACTGAGCTTCTTCGACTTCAGAGTCAGGGGCGTATCGATACAGTACACCCTGATTCATTAGATAGCCTCTTTCAGTCCAATTAACTAAATCCGTAGTAGGGGGGTTAGTCTCAAAACTATCTATAATTTTCTTCAGTTCTGGATCTTTCAACTGTTCTTCTCGAATGTCTTTAGAACTTTTAATGGGAAAGTCCACTATGACAGTGTTCACTTCACATGAATCTTCTGTACAATCTGGGCGGGATAGCATATCCGCAACTACATTTGCTTTTCCTGGGATATACTCTATTTTTAGATTGTAGGCTTGTATCTGCAACGTCCATCTGGCCAATCTACCTGATGGAGATTTTAGGCTCATCAACCATTGGAGAGGTTGATGGTCCGAGGCTACGGTGATTTCAGAACCTTCAATATAGCCTCGAAATTTATTTAGAGCCCATACAACGGCTAAGGCTTCACGCTCTGTGGTAGAATAGTTTCGCTCAGCAGGATTAAGAAGTCTGCTGGCATACTCAACAGGATGTTCCTCAGATCCTTGGCCCTGGAGTAGAACTGCTCCAAGAGCATATGCACTGGCATCTGTTCGAAGAATGAATGGCTTTGTCATATCAGCTTGATGCAATATAGGAGTGGTGACGAGGCATTGCTTTAGAGTGGCAAAAGCTTTTTCTTCTTCAGTTCCCCATTTCCACTGAACTTTCTTTTTAGTAAGATTACTTAGTGGACGTGAAATATCAGAAAAATGTTCGATAAATCTACGGTACCATGAACAAGTTTGTAAGAATGATTGTACCTGTTTTACAGTCTTTGGAGAGGGTATTTTCATAATGGCTGCAACTTTCTCTTGGTCAACTTCAATGCCTTTGCTTGTAATCCAATGTCCGAGATACTTGACTCGCGAACGAGCAAAGTAACATTTGTCACGGTTAGCATGAAGTTTAAACTTGGACAGTCTCTCAAACACTAATCTTAAATCGGAAAGATGTTGCTCAAAAGTCGATGACAGAACAATGATATCATCCAAGTATGTCAAAATTTTAACGTTGTTAAATCCATACCGGAATTTATCCATTAGTCTCTGAAACGTTGCAGGAGCATTGCGTAATCCAAAAGGCATTCTAACAAAGCGAAATGTTCCAAATGGACAAATGAAAGCTGTTTTATCTCTATCAGCGGCACTTACATTAACTTGGTGGTAACCAGATTTCAGGTCAATGGTTGACATGTAAGCTGTAGGAGTAGCATCCTGTAATAAATCATCCAATCTGGGCAGTGGATAAGTATCCGGAGTCGTAATTGCATTCAGCTTTCGGTAATCTATGCATAGACGCATTTCACCATTAGGTTTTGGTATAAGAACAACAGGAGCTGCGTATGGGGATTCACATTCTTCAATAATACCGTTTTCTTGTAAAACTTCCAATTCTTTCTTTAATAATTCCTTCTTCATAGGTGACATTCGATAGGGTGGACCAGCTACTGGTGCATGGTCTCCAGTAGGTATATGGTGTTCTATAAAAGGAGTGGGCTCTCCCCCTGGTTTGAACACATCTTCATATTCTCGTAACAATTCGCTTAATTCTTCTCTTTGGTTTTCAGGTAGCTGATTCCCCTCTTCCTCACGTAACACGCATGAATTAAACTCGTTTGGTACTTTCTGCAGAAGCACTGGGTCATCATCAGAAGAAAAGTCATATACTTGATGAGGAAAATCATTAAAATACCATTTCCGGTTCTTTATATCAAGGACAGTTCCTGCTTTTTGTAAAAAGTCTATACCCAACAAAGTGTGATTTCCTTTTGCTTTGGGCAAAACAATTAATTCAGTTTGAAAAGATTTTCCTTTAACTTGGATAGTTACTTCAGTGTATAGAACTTCATCCTTAAGTTTACCTCCATTAGCTAGAGTCATTGTTATCACTTTGGACTTAAAAGAAGCTCCTTGGCCTTTTAATAAATTATACAAAGTTTCTCCAGCAATAGAATTAGTTGCACCTGTATCGATACACGCTGTACCATAAAATTCATTTATATGGACATCCAAGATGGGAAGGTGGGCAGAGTCTGCTACACAGGTATAGAGATCTACGCTATTAAACTCTTTAGATTTTGTTTTAAGAGAGGGATTACACTTAGGACATTTCGAACGAATAACCCCGGGATTCCCACATCCATAACAAGTTACAGTTGCATGTTTGTCATTGTTTACATATCGCGAGTTTATATATTTTGGGGAAGGGGTAGTATTTTTATAATTTCCAAAATGTTCGTTAGCTTCAGTTTTGGCTATTTGATTTTTAGAGAATTCCTGACCATTTGAAGTTTTCGGGAAAATATATTTCTGTGTTTCACGCGTTTTTGAATTACTTGCTGATTTTTGAGAATGTGGTTTGATATTTTCGTATATGTCAAGCTTTTCTGCCAACACGTCAGGATCATTTAGTTTGTCCCAACCATCTAAATAATGATTCTTATATTCTGGTGGGCACTTTCTTTTAATCTGATCAGCAATTATAAGTTCTTTTAACTTTTCAAATGAATCAATTTCTAATTCCGATAACCAACCCTCAAAATAATTTCGAATTTCAAAGTAAAAATCTTTCCATGTAGAATTTTCTCTTTTCTGATTACGGGTGAACAATACCCTAAACCTCTCTGCTGTTAACCTAAATCTATTTAACAGTATGTCGCGAATATGTTCATAATTTTTAAACATTGTTTCAGGCTCTCTTGCTATAAGTTTAGCAATATCGTTTGGAAGAACGCCAAGTAATTGTGAAACCCAGAAGTCTTTAGGGACACTTAGCAATTTCATCTGACGTTCAAACATTGTCAAAAACAACGACATATCATCTTTTTCGGGAATAAATATTGGTAGGATATTTTTAATATCTATGCGCATTTGATTGAAATCCAGTTGAATCTGTGGAACAGTTGTCGCGTTAGGGGTTTGAGCTTGTAGTTTAAGTTTTTCTAGTTCATACGCTCTCTCATCCGCGACACGCTTCTCCTCCAACTTTCGTTCTTCCGCGATACGCGTCTAATCTAACCTTCGTTCTTCTGCGCTTTCCTGTTTCTTTCTATCATCCACTATAGTAAAGAATGCCTCTTTCACAAATTGCTCATCATCTTTAAATAGAGCGCACTTTATAATTTTATCACGTAAGACCGCAATTGTATCACCTGTATCCGGAGCAATGTCTAATTCGATAGCTAAATTATACAAATCAATTTTTTTTCCCTTTGCCAGAAACGTCATTTTTCTCAAAGCAGTTATTTCAATTATCTATACCCAGAATACTTAAATTGCAAAATTATATGCAATTCTTGACCTAAAATCACTAACAAAACAACTACCTTCCCTTTACAGGTAACTATAAGTAGGTAAATATAAACAGATAAATATATCAAACTTTTATAACCACTTGATAAAACATATAGGAAATAATTTAATAACATACTAAAATTTACTAGCAATTAACCATGAGCTCATTTAAATCTCTATACGAAATATTAATATTCAGCCATTTACCAATTTAACTTACCGTATATAAAACTTTCAATTCAAACACAAGTATTATAGATAATCTGAATTTATCACCAATAAAGATAAAAGAAACACAATTTATAAATAAAATACTTACTCTACATCTTAAAAAAATTATATGAGAAATAATTATAGAAAGTTATTGAAATGACGTATTTTATAGAGCTAAATAAATAAAGATAAAATGTATTTTACTTAAAGAACATTTCATTAAAAAAAAATGTATATATTATCAAAGGAATAATATAAATATTTTATGTCATTAATCTTTCGTAACTTACCAAAACCAATGAACAAAACAAAACAAAAAAATATATATATACACCGTTTAAAGAAAGAAATAAAATAAAACAAAACCGCTAAGCTCTGGATCCAGCAAAAAAAAATTCTTCCAAACTTTTATAAACATAACAAATAAATTAGAAATAGATGATCATCCCATAAAATAAAGAGAAAGTTAAAAAAAAAAAAAAAAATGAAACGCGTAACTTTCATAGGCCATGCTTTCATTCACTAAAACAGCAGCGAATAGATGTAAGATCTTTTGTTTTTCTTTTCGAGGTCAAACTACATCACACTTGAAAACACTAAACTTTTAATGCTGAACAACAAATAAGGCAGGTTGCGGTGATTTTTCACAGTATAGTTTCAAAATAAGAATGATTTTTTTTTCCTGATGAATGAAAAAGAAGTCACGTGAATTTCCACAAAATTAGCTATCGGGCGGATGCTTCACAAAATTTCACAGCATAAATAATAAATAGGATGGTTCTAAATAATTTCACAACATATATGGAATATTTGTTGAATATACACGTTGGATTACGTAGACGATTCACAAATTATCGTGATGATAAATCGTTTTAAAACTTCTTTCAAAACGAAACTAGGATGGGCGGGTAAAATGTAGAATGCATACGATTCCTTCACTTTAAAAGACTCGAAACCAGGATGGTTCACGATTGAGGACGATTTTTAGAAACTTTGAAACCGGGGAGGTTTCCTTTTAATCTCACTTTTAATTTCACAAACAACACACAATGACTCTTTTAATTTCACACATAACAGATCAGCATTGCACTGAAAGACTTCACAAACACTTGAATCAGGATGATTCCTTGAAACACAGAACCAGGCCAGGCCGGCTCTTTCGATTTCACAAACAAAACGGATCCAGGACGGTATAAAATATTCCACAGACCTTCAGAATCGGGACGATTCTTTCATTCGAAACCAGACGATTTTCTCTTCTTTTACGTTGGGCGCCATTTGTAATGTTTGTGCTGGTCTGGTGTGGGTTTTGTCAAAGACTCACACAGTTTAAGACATCACAATTTTAATAATATACAGCACAAAACGACAAAACACAAAACACAATAGAAAATCAACATTTGGTCTCGGGACGAGATCCATTCTCGAAAACTCACTGTTACAACTCAACTACATCTACAGAGTTACAGAACCGCGAAAAGTTATTCGATCTCTTCAGTTCAGTTCGGACTTGGCAAAATATTGGCAATAGCGCCATCTATACGTTGTTTCATTTAGGGAAAGGCAGTTATTTTGTTATAAGTTTCTTATATTTACATATTCTTAGAAAATGTAAAATAATATTTAAAATGTATATACACAATTTTTGTTACTTTACATAAATATATTATATTACAAAACAAAGTTAAATAATTTTCACTATTAAAAAATTAGTCTTTCAACCTCATATTTTCCACAGTAGCTTCCTGGTTAATTTAACATCATAGTTAACATATCACTCGGTTATTGAAATAATAATTTCAGTTACATTTTGAATTTTAAATTTCTGTTAAAAGTAATATTTTATTTATTCATTAATTTTTTAACTCTAATCCATTTAATACACTATAGTTTGCAAGCAAAGTTATAAGTTCCTTCAACATCAGTAACATATAAACAAAATTGGTCTGTTTTTGAAATATACATGTATAATTGCAGAATAGGCTTACTGTGACAAATGTTGAAAAAATGATTGTTATTCACTGGAATTTGAAACCTATTTAACAAAAAATACAATATAACTACAGAATGTTTTCTCTTAGCAGTGAAGAATTAATAAATTTAGATTGTGGCTCAGAATAGACATTAAAATATGATAGACAACATAAATTTGTTAAAAATAAGACTATAAATTTTATTCAAAGATTTTTACAAAACATGAGGAAACAGAAATTCACAATAATAGAGTTGCTTGATAATTTTTCTGTTTCTCTCTATCCTTTTGCTCATTTTTTTTATTTTATTTTTTTCTTTGCGACTATTACTATGCAAGGCAGACTTTCTTGTGTAGTTGATTAAAACAATGTACATCATGGAAAATATAAAACGTATCTGGCTATTTCTTTTATCTGTCCTGTGCAAAAATATGGATGTTATTCTTCTTGGGATTTGAGATAAGACATTTTGTCAGAATAAAAGTAATGCAGTTAGTGTGAATTATACAAAGATTATAAAATCAAAGTTTAGTAATTTGGTCTTTTCCCATATGAATTTGATACGAAAATGGGGGTAGGAGAAGTATTGCAGGCTGTTAAAGTTAACTCTTAGAATTAAAGAGAATATACTGTAAAGTTATAAGAATAAAAATATGCCGAAATTTTTTGATTATGCAGAAAGTTGTAGATTATGCAGAATTCTGCCTCTACATTTTTGCATAATTTATAGTGTTCTAATTATGTATATTTTCATTTATGCTTCTGTTCACATAAACTGTATATTTAATTCATTTGCTAAGTGAGCCAGATATTAAATATAGTACAATTACAATAAACAGTGAATTTCAAATTATGATTGTGAATTACAGCACAGAAACCAAGAGTCTGTGAAGCCACAAGTTGACATTGTCATCCCTATGAACATCAAAGGATCCAATACTAAAAAAACATGTAAGTATTTTAATCTTTATACATTGTATGCTTGAAAGATTTTAACATTATTTTAATCAGTTTTTGTCTTTTTTCCTTGTATAGACTATATGTAGATGTTTTGATTGTTAAAACAAACTTTTTTAAACATGCATGTATGCTTTATAAAAAAAAACTAGTTTTGAAAACAGTTATTTTCATAACTACCGTCATGAAACAAAACACACATCACATACTTGTGTATTCCCTTCTGAAAATCATACAAATGATTTGCCGTTTGAAGAGAGCTAATAATTTATTGCTCTCAAATTGGTTGATTTTTTTTGTTTAATCATGTTTAGAAAATATGTCCAAGGAACTGCAGAAATGCAAATGTTTCTTAATATGTTTTGTGATAAACTACTCGTTAAAATTAATGTTTGAGATCCTTTTTAATAATTTTTTTTCCAAAAACAAATTGATATTTTAAATTATTATTAAAGTTTCATTTAAACTTGGATTTTTCAAGTTACTGGATAATTTAAATAGTTCATTCCTCTTATAAATGCAGTTAAAAACTGTCTAATTTGAATTTTCAATTTATTTTGGATAATTCAAAGTTTCTAATTTTTTTTCATTTGATTGATTTATTGTATGTAAAATTATAGAATTCCAAAATTTTTACTGCTAACAAAAATAAACAGAAGAAACACAACTTTATCTTTTCTTTTCTTCTCCAATTATCATTGGTAAGAAAAAGTTGTCGCTTTCACTCTCTCTTTAATAACATGAGACTGTCCACTTTTTTGTATGTTGGTCCATGTACCATCTATGAAAACTCTTTTCAACTCACAAAAAATTTAGAAGAATGGGAAATAGTAAAAGTCTTTACTGAGCTGAATTGAAATTGGGAATATGTTGAATGTATAAAATAAATTAGACAAAAGCAAACAAAGATTACAAACTTTTTCAAGTGATATTATATACAATTAATATTATTTCTCATGTATCCAATACATGAATGCGCTAATACAATATGTGAGGCTTACTTGTGTCTGTTTTTACTGGAGGCTGAAATTATATTCAAGGAAGTGCTATATGTGATCCTGCTTATAAGATAAAAATTTTAATGAGAAACACTGCATTTATTCATATTGTTTTACTTCTTAATTTTCTTTAAATTCACATGTTTTAATTGATTCAATTTGCTTGTTTTTAATATTATTTATTTATTTTTATTATTTATTTATTTTTATTATTTATTTATATTATTATTATTTTTTAATTATTTTTGTATGTGTGTCCCCTTGGAGTTGGAATTAAAGAGAATTTCTGTATTATTAAAAATATATCCAGAGCTGCCAACTGCTACGAAAAAATCGTAGTTGCTACGATTTTGAGCCACAAACTACGATGCTACGAAAATCTGTCTAAAACTACAATTTTCTAGAGAAAAAAAAAAAAAATGCGAATTTTGTCACAGGATTACTTGAAAAATCACGAATTTTGTCACAGGATCACGTGAAAAATCACTAATTTCGTTACAGGATCGCTGAAAAAACGCAAATTTCGTCAAAAAATTGGCGGGAAAAAGCAATTTCGCCAAAGTATCGCCGAAAAAACGTGAGTTTCATTCAACTGATTGCTGAAAAAATGCGAATTTCGTCAAAAGATCATTCAGGGGTGATTCTGGTCCGAAGATTCCGAAAAAAAAAAATATTGGTCATAAATCCGAAAGTTCGGACATTAAATGTATCGGTATTTCGGCAAATGATAGCCGAAAAAAATCAATCTCGTCTTTCGTTCGAAGAAAAGGCGCCAATTTTGTCAAAGGATCGCGGGAAAAACGTGACTTTCGTCAGAGAATCGCGAAAAAATGGCAAATTTCGTCAAAAACATTGCGAAAAGCGGCAAATTTCGTTAAAAGATCGTGCAAAAACAGCAAATTTTGTCAACAGATCGCGAGAAAAACGTGACTTTCGTCAGAAAATCACGAAAAAACGGCAAATTTCGTCAAAAACATTGCGAAAAACTATAGATTTCGTCAAAAGATCACGAAAAAAAGGCAGATTTCGTCATAAGCATTGCGAAACACGGCAGATTTCGTCATAAACATTGCGAAACACGGCAAATTTCGTCAAAAGATCGCGAAAAAACGACAAATTTTTGTCAACAGATCGCAGGGAAAACGTGATTTTCGTCAGAAAATCGCGAAAAAATAGCATATTTTGTCAAAAACATTGCGAAAAATGGCAAATTTCGTCAAAAGATCGCGAAAAAATGACAAATTTCGTCATAAACATTGCAAAAAACGGCAAATTTCGTGAAATGATCGCGAAAAAGCGACATATTTTTGTCAACAGATCGCGGGAAAAACGTAACTTTCGTCAGAAAATCGCGTAAAAACGGCAAATTCTGTCAAAAACATTGCGAAAAAAGGCAAATTTCGTCAAAAAATATTGAAAAAAACGCAAATTTTATCAACAGATCTCGAAAAAAAACTGCCAATTTCATCAAAAGATCGCGAAAAAACGTAAATTTCGTCAAAGGGATGCAAAAAAAGTGGCGGGAGTGGACACCCCCACTCCCGTTTGTATCAGCTTACTCAACCTGATGAAGGACTCTAACTCAGACATTTTTCTCTGGAAGATATATCCGTAGTTCCATCACCCCCTCCCCCCAACTGCCTTGGAATCTTTCAGAAATTTGGCTTCGGAGTGGACAGAGCATTAATTGAATAGGAATAATTATGTTTAATCAATCCCACCCGGAACAAAAAAATTTAGCAAAAAGAAAAGAGTCTCCTACTTTGTGTGCTTATGGATATACACATGCGTTTAATTGATTAGTATTTGCTCGCTTAAAATTTACAGCGTAAAAAACAGCCACCAACCAACCAACCTTCAGATAAATTTGAATTTGGTGTGCTACTATTTCTCATTTTCAAAGGTTGGCAGGTCTGTATATCTTAAACATGCTTTTCAAAACTGAGGATTCATTTACACCCAGTGGTTAGTGTAGTATGCTGGCACAAATATGAAAAGCTTGGTACTAGATTTCAGAGCCTGATTATTGTATGGGCACATGTAGCCTGTACTGAAGACATGGAAAATACAGGGCAGAAAGATTTCTTGTTCTATAATTTTTTAGAAGAAATTTTATAAAATATTTCATAAGATCTTTCATACAGCATGTTTTCAGGGTAGAAAATTAATTTTCATGTTATTATTATTTTTTTTTTCCTTGTCTTTATGGGAAAAACTTATCTTGAGTTACTATAATGATGTCATCTCACAAATTTCCCTTTTTATATTGAAAGAATCACATAATGAAAATTTTATCGATTTCCATCAAAACATAGCTTTGGGAATCTCCTTTTTTGTTTATCATTATTCGATTGTATTAGCAATTCATAGAGGCACAAAAACTGAAAAATGCTATGGGCTTAAAATGTCAGTTATGCCTTTTCAAAGTTCATAGGCTTAATTATGTTGTTCCGTACACTGCATATCTGCTGAAGAAATATAACTTTCACATCAACGTCAATGTTATATCAAGTTGAACACAAAGCTAATTTTAACTGAGCTTAGCTCGGTCTTCCCAGCTGGTGTATTATAATTTGTAAATGACTCTCAATGTTTCAAAAAAAAAAAAAAAAAAAAAGATCTCCTTCCAATGCTTAAATACCCTAAAAATTTTAGGCAATGCAAAAATAACTTACTCCACAGAATTGTATAGAATAAGTGAAATGCAATATGAGGATTGTGCACAACTGAAGGGTTAAAATTGAGAAATAGTTTACCTATTTTTTTTTCTAAATGCAGTTTATATATTTTAGAAAAACAAAAAATCCTTTAAACTATTATAATTATCATCTACTATTGAACCTATTTTTGAAATATTTTTCAAAATTTGTACAAACTGCAGGTTTTAACATGATTCCTTTAAAAATATTATACATTCAGGGAATTTTTTTTTTTCAAATTAATGCCCCCCCCCCCCCTTTTTGTTATGTATTTAAGAATACATGATTTTTCATTAATGCATCTTCAACAAAAAAATTTATTTTTATAATATTTATCTATTGCAAATGAATGATTTATTTTTTATTTCTTTACCTATTTTTGTAATTAAAGAAGCTTTATTTCTTTTCACAGTATTAACTTTAGATATCAAAGAAGAGGAGAAACGTACAATAAATTTTGTCTTAATGACAAGGAAAGGTAACAAACAACAGGTAAATTCTTTAACTTTCTAA
The DNA here is from genome assembly GCA_963931845.1 of Maratus michaelseni. NCBI lineage: Eukaryota > Metazoa > Arthropoda > Arachnida > Araneae > Salticidae > Maratus > Maratus michaelseni. The sequence continues at coordinate 82,009,996 of OZ007600.1, forward strand.
CTTTGTACCAGCTTGCATTTTCTTGGTGGCTTTTTTGGATTTTTATAAAATTAGTTTTTCATTGTAAACTTTTTATAGGGATGTTATTAACAAGTTTATTTTGTGCATTAGCGGAACTCAAAAAATGTGATTTGTGATATGCTAATTGGAGTGAATAATAACAAACATATTTCTCCATCTGTTATTAAAAACATATCTAATTATTTTTTTTATTATTTTTTTTTTCAATTAAAAAAACAAATTACAGCAATTTTATAATTTTTCACTTATAATATTACACAACCCTACTGCCTACAAATCTTCAGGTAATCGGGTGTAATGTGGGTCATATGTGAGTAAATAAACTGCTTTTGACTGTTGATACAAAGAAAATAATAAATAAATAAATAAGTAATCATTTCTTGATAAACTTTAAAAGACAATTTGTTTCTCTATGCTTTAAAATGTTTTTTGATTTTTCCGAAAAACTTCAGTTTTTGAGTTGTATTACTTTACGAGTAATTGTACACTTTGTCAACTATAAGAGATTGTGGGCTAGATTCACTGAAAATGATAAGTGAAAGTTTTTAATCAAATATTAGCTAAGTTTTGACTGAATTTTGTTATGTTTATAAATAATATTAAATTTAACATTATCATTATATTTAACATTTGGTCTAAGTGTTACATGAATGAAATTTTAAAATTATAATTTTATAACATGTTTTACAAAACATGTATACACTTTGCTGTTTTTCAGAAACTTTATTTTTGACATTTTAATTTTTTTGCTGTTTGTTTGCTCAAACCAACTGTATTTCTTAAACCAATTTTTACCATATTGTTTTCTTTTCATTTTTAGTTTAAAAATTTAGCAGTACCTGTTACATCAGAGTTAGCTCAAAATCTTAAAGATAGAGAAGAAGTAAGTTTTTTAATTTTTTGATGATTTATTTATTAATTTCTAAGATATACAAAGATACGATAAATATCAATTTCTAAGAAAGATCATTTTTATATTTTTCAGTTCTATTGAAAACAGTTTAACAAACTATTCAAATAAGATTTTGTCTATGTATATAAAAATTATTACACTCTTTTATTTAACTCAACTTTGTTTTTGTATGTGAAGATAGAAATTTGTAATCTATTTTTAACCCACTTTCTGATAGGCTAGAATTATAAAAAGTATGTACAAAGGTGTGTTTCTGATGACAATACAACACATTAATATTTTTAGAACTTAATTAAGTTCTAAAAATAAAAAAATCTCTTTTATAACCTTAAAATCAATTACTTAATAGTTTCATATTAACTAAATTATGATTATATGTTGAGATAGAAATTTAGAATTCCTAAAAAGATATTTTAATAATGTTTCAGTTTTTTTTTTCCTGTTGCCATATCTTAAAAAGGAATCGGAGCAAAATAAATTCACTAGCTCACATTTTCTACCAAGTGATAAAATAACCCAGTGAATTTTCCATAATCAAATTAAGTGTCTACACCAAATTAATGTATCGTAATAAAAAGTTTTGGGAAAAACATGAATTGCAGTCATGAAATTAGATGTGATTTTCAAGATAAACATCGAATGTGTGATATCCGGAATTCCAGTGTCATCTTTGGACAACTTCTCCTAACAGAAAAGGGTTGTGGACAGATTCCAAGGCGTGGTGTGAAATCCATGTAGTTAATCCTATGCAAGTTATTTCACCTTGAAAGTAATCTCTTACTAGTAAAATAAGGAATTGGAGATAAGGAAAGAAGGCTAGTGGCAGTAGTTGGAGTTTTGGGAACTTTACAGAACTTTCTTAGAGAATTCATGATGTCACAAAGAACCAATCAAGATCAAGCTCTGTTGTGACTTTATGGGAAAAGGAAGGATTGACCAAAAGGGACAGACAGCAGGTGAAAGGTCTTGATGCAGTGTGGACATGGAAAGAGGCTGTCTATTTGAACTTTGAGTAACAGCTGATGAGATCTGTGCAGTAGCAACAAGAATATTGTTTGAATATGTGAGATGGTCTCATGCAAATTTTTTGTTAACCATTATATTAAATTAAATTGAATATTGTTGTTCTAATAAAGAATTTTCATATTCATAAGATGTATGGTCTCGTATTTCAGTATATATATATTAGAGAACTTTTATAGAACTGTGGCCACTTCATCACAAATGCTCATAAAAGTTTATTATTATTATTATTTGTTTTTATATTTATTTTTTTGTTTTTATCATTTCAGGCTGAACGCGTTGAAAAGCAGCATGTAAAGTTATTAACATTGAATATTAATGAAAGACAAGAAGAAGAAGATTATCAAGGTAAATTGCTTTGTTTTTTAAAATTTTAAAGTACAAATTTTCTAAAACTTGTCTGTTTTTCAAATTTTGAAAATATCTTACATTAGTTAATTTACATAAATAAATGAGCTTTAAAATTTATTATTTTATTGTATTTCAGAAAAAGTTTGATACATATATAATACATATAAGATTGTAAATGACATAAATCACTATGGAATTTTATTTTTTAATTGTTATTTAGTGATTTCAAATTTATGTAAAAGTAGATTAAGTACTTGACATGACTGATAATATCAATCATCTTTAAATGATAATTTAATTAGTCAAACAAAATAATCATACTTAAATTTCCCAGCAAGTCTGTTGGTTAATCTCGATAAACTTTGTTACTACTGCAGGAAATAAATCTGATAAATTGTGTTTTTGATGCCATAGAATCTATAATATAAAAAAATAAACATGTTCATCATTATCACTGTGCAAAAGTAACACCAAGTGTTGCGACATCGCTTTGATTGCACGTACTGCCATCTCTAAATATCTCATAATTTCAGTCTTTACTCCAAAAATGCATTTTCAAACAAAGTTTTTTGAAAACTGTAACTTAATTTTCTTATTTTAGATGATATTAAAAATAATTTTAACGCATGAAATATTTCAATCTATCAACACATCCTGTAATAATAAGCATTTATTTTTTACAACCATCTAAAGCAGCCATACTCAACCTGCGGCCCGGCGACTCTTGATGACTCTCCCTAGACACATAATCATCAAACCATATTTATAAAATTAATTGAGGTGTGCATAAAAAGTATTAAAGATCTTCAGTGTTGTTTTAATTATTTTAATGGGAAGACAAAACCTGTCCTGTTATTTATAATTAATTTAAAATTATCTTAAAACATCTTAAATGCATTTTTTTAGTCTAAAGTTTTTTTTATATCTATATAGTCCTACATTTGTGCCACAGTGGTATATACATTTCCTAATCTTCAATACACATCAAACATTATTCCAAATTAATTAAATTTGCACTATATATTTCTACAATTAAAAGAAATAATAAAGATTTTGCTCAAAAAATCGATATTGGAGAATATCCTCTGATTATTTTTTTTCTTTAGAACATGGGAATTCGGCATTGTTATATGATTACGTTTTATACTTCTTATATAGCTAATACAGCTTTTTAGGGTTAAACGTTTGTCGAAGAAAAAATTAGCATTAAAATATTTTTACACCACTATTTCCAAACAACAAAATTTGTGGCCTATTTCTGCAACATTTGCAATAGAAATCTACCACGAAATTTATTGTTTGGAAATAGTGATGTTAAACTTTTTGAAATATTACATTTGTTATATTGCTTTGTTATATTACTTATGTTATCTTATTATATTAATTACTCTATTTTAATTTCCCTTTTTTAAGTGTGTTGTGGCCCGCTTAACGTTGCAAACATATGTTTGCAGCCCGCGAGAAAAAAAGGTTGAGTATGGCTGATCTAAAGCAATAATTGTGGTACTTTACTTTCACCACCTAACCAAAAAATGTATACTTTCTTTAGTAAAATGGCTGAACTAATTCATTTCAAATTTTGTATCTAGATAGATTATAAATTAGAGTAGGACATGGGATGCTTTTTTTTTCATTTAAATGTATAGTTTTTAATAAATTTCAAAGCTTTATTACTTAAATAAAGAATTGATATTGTTCATATGAGATTTTTTTTTGTTTTTTTTGTCGTTGTTGGGCAATCTTTGTACATATATATTGAAAATAAAGGAAAGAAAAGCAAGAAGCATTTTTAAACTGGTTAAATAAAAAATATGTTATTAGTTTAGCAATATAATATAAAAAAGGGAGAAAAAAAAGATCTATTCAAAAAAATTAGATGATGCAAAAATGAAGATTGAAAAGAGCATGTGTGAACATAAATTGCCAACTAGGATTTTAAAAAGCCTCAGAAGCCTGGAATATTAAAATGAGACTTCAAATGATTAAGATTAGTGCTTGGAGGTCATATTTTGAGGAACTCCTTAAGGAGAACAGTGATGAATTTAAAGATTCTTATGTGTTTCATCTAACTTCTGGCGATGACCAGAAAAAACATCAAGACTAGAAAAAGGCTAAAAATTTAAGAATACATGGAATCATGCAAGTCAAACAGGATTTTGTAGAGACAATTGAACATACTGAGCTTAGATGGTATGGTCATGTTTTCAAAATGAAAAAAGAATACTTTCCAAATTCTTTTTAGAATGGAGTCCGAAAGGGAGACAAGAGGGCGGCAGACCAATAATGACTTAGAAAATTTCTATTGAAGAGTCATTGAAGGCTTATAAGTTAATTGATGTTATTGTCCTGGACAGGCAGAGATGGAAAAGAACTATCAAAAATACTTTTATTCGTCGAGAAGACCCACTGCTAAGTAAAAATTCCTAAGGATGATGATGTACTAAATACTGTTACAAATATTGAGTAATTTTATTTTACAGGTATAAAATAAAAAATGATAAATAAATACACCAATATGATGAACTACAGAAATGAAAGTTTACCTTGAAATCATTTTGTTCAAATCGATTGCCATTTTTATTGATTACCAAAGATAATCTGTTATGCTATTTCCTGACTGCAGCATAAATCATTTTAAGAGGTAATCTGTCCCATTCATGCAATATGGAAGCTTTGAGAGAGTCCAAACTTCTATGTTATTTAGCATTTACTTTAGCCTCTAAAATCCCCCAGTGGTAATAAATGTGTAGGCAGTATGTTCTGTTTGTAATATTCCACATTGATTTTTACCCCTTTATCGATGAAGTTCGGAGGCAATTTTCCATTCTTTGACACTGCAGCCCAAACCATAACAGAATTCTTGTTCTGAAAGCATTTAACTGTTCAAAAGTTTTCAGGTATATCCTGGAAGGTTGCTGAATATATAATATCATTAGCATAATATCATTTTTAGCATTATTACATAGTTCAGCACAAAATAGCTTCTCATCAGAAAATATTATTCTGTCAACACTTTTGCTGCCATTCCACTTCAGCAATTTCTTGCATCTTTGTAACCTTTTTATTATTTATGTGGCAGTCAAACCTTGAACTTTTCTTTTCCGATAAAGACGAAAACATGGGACTTTGTTTATGATAACTTGTATAATTCTACAACTCACGTTCTCTTCTGCAGCCATTTTATTTGCAGAATGTAATGGATTTCTTTTTATCTTTTCATGAATTCTTTTGATTTGCTTGTTTGTATGAACTGAGTGTGAACAACCAGACCTAGCTCGATCTTTACAGCTACTAGTATCCAATAATCGATTTATAGTTCTATATATAAATCTATCTATTAAAATCTATCTATTCTATAGTTCTATCTATTAAAACCAGGGCATTTTAATTGCTTAATGAATTTACCTGAAGAAAATCCATGATCAAAGAGCTGTTTAGTGTTTAATCATCCTCCTCTTTGGCTTCCACCTTTAAAATAATTCAAAATGTTTGCTTTATTCAAAAATCATCTGCACTAATAGAAAATTGCCAATCATAGAAGTAGAGAGATAAATTGTTTTACCAAACAATTAAAATTAATTCTTATTTTTTGAAGTGTAACAGTATTTTGTAGCCAACCTGTATATTTAAGATATGGGCTGGTGTTACTTTACTTCTTCATTATTTTGATTTAGCGTGGAGTGTAGTCGAGGTATGTTAGTCAGCTATAAAACACAGAAACAAGTTCATTGGCGACCTGACTTTTACTTTTTATTCAGTTCCATAGACTTCCTTTTTTTAAGTCAGGCTCGATTGACTGGAGAGTCAGAGTTCTGAATAATATCTCGTTTCACCAGAACAGCACCCATATTATTAGAAAATCTTTATCACCAGAAAAAGCACACCTTTTCCTTGAGCATGCTGGAATTTTTTTAATGTTCTTTAAAATTTTTCTAGTAGAGGGCAAAGGTGTCGAATTGGAAGGAAACTTAACTTAATTCGTGTTGCTTTTGATTGATATCTGGCCAAATTCTGTAGAGAATTAGCCTGGGAATTAGTCGATGTTGATCTAACCACAGAAAATGGAGAGTTGTGCTTAGCTTAGTTCAGCAATTTTTATCTTAAAGCTAGCTTGAATTTGTAGTTTGGTAGTAATAAATGTTGGGTTGAGAAATAAACTTAACAAAGGCTAATTAGTTTTAAGCATTAGATTTAAAAGTTTAAAAAAAGGGTCTGGGAATTTTAATTAAAATTTTGAATAGCTTTTAATTTCGGATCTGTGTATATATGTAAAATATATAGATTCACGCTTTCTCTTCTTGTCATCCCACTTATTTAGGCTTCTCATTTTTGGTGTGTTGTGTGGCTGATTCAGAGAGCACAAAGTTTTTCCTAGAATCTGGCTTTATTTCTTTTTTAGTTACATGATCCTTTTTAAGTCAGACCCAGGGGTAATAAGAGCAGATGGAAGTTAAAGGCTCATATTTTTTTAGAGTATTGAGCCTACCCCTTTGAGGACAACATTTTCAAGACAGGGCCGAGCAGGGCAGTAGATGCAAATATTCTTAGCAGGTGTAAGACGAGAAAAGCCCATGCAAAAATGTGTGCTCCGTCTTTTTGTTAAGGTTAATTCAAATTATTTCAGCTAGAATGCACCACTGAGAAGTGGAAGGATAAAAACCATCTTATTGGTTAATTAGCTCTTGCATGTTGCCCGGGTCTCTAATGACACCAAGTCCTGCAAAACCTGGTTGTATCAAAAAACAAGCGACTGCAAAAAGCACAAACTCAGCACTTTTTTTTCTTTAAGATAGATCAAAATTGATGGATGAAAGTAACAATTGTGATGCTGGGAAACCAAGATAACAGGGGCAAATCAGATTTAAGTACTGATTTGTAAAGTTAGAAAAAAATGTTTTGGGGATTTTAAATTTTGCATTTTAAAAGGTTTAACTTTTTATCCTTTCATATATATATATTATTTCTATTAGAGTTTTTAATTAAAAATTATTAGTACCTATATTCTGTGCACAGGGTAGTATGTTCTGTAATCTGGCTAGCCTGAATTACATCTCTCAATGTAAATAAAACATAAGTCATTACAACAATGCTTTTTAATTTAAAAAAAGAGGTAGATATTTAATGTTGTAAAAATATATATTTGAGGCATGTTTTTGCTTTTCTAATTTCATTAACTTTATTTTTTTAAAACATTATTAATTTGCATTTAAAATATTTTATGTATTTTTTTCTTCTTAAAAGTGAAATAGTTTGTAGTGATAAGCAAAATATAATTACTTTTTTTTCTTGCTGCACATTCTTACAGAAATGTTAGCTGCTCAGCAAAGGCCATCTATTATGAATTTAAATAGAGATCGCAGGCAGAAATACCATCATCCTAAAGGTGCACCTGATGCTGATCTGATTTTTGGCAATAAGTAAGTTGTAGATTTTGTAATTTTGTTTTCTATTTACATATTTTTGCTTACCTTTGATATTAATCTCTTGATTTTGATTTATTATTTTTGTTTTAAAGAATATTGCACAAGTAATTCCATGTAAAATTTATTGTAATATGATGACATGCTGTCTGTCTCTCTCTCTGTCTTTATCCATGCCGTAATGTTCATGAAAGTGTTCAGATTGGGATTTTTTAAGATAATGTTGAGCAGTATATCATGCTTTTGAAAAAAAAAAAAAAAAAAAAAAAAAAAATCTGTTTTCTAATTATTTTTTACAGAATCATATTAAAGAATTCAAATATATTATTATTTAGACAAGGGTTTATACATGAATTGGATTTTAATAAAATATTTCTTTCATACATTGAAAATTTGGCATAGTGTATAGCATATTATTAATATTGCAAATTATAGAAATTTTTCATTAAAACCATCACTGTTACTGAAATGTATTTTGTATAAGCTAAAAAACTTAAGGGTTTCTTTTACATTCTTTAATAAACACTCTGTGAATACAAATTGCTTTTATTTTCTTCAAATCATGAAGTATTTTTATTTGATTATTTCCATCCTTATAATATTTATCAAAAAATATGATGAAATTTAACAGATTTGAATTTTTAAACAGAACAGAATACATTTTGTCACAAATTCTTATTTTCTTCTGAAATAATTGTAATATATTATATTAGGACTTCAGACTAATTCTTTGCATGTAATGTGCAAATTAGGCAATAAATAAAACTGTATTGCAAGTAAAATACTGAGGTTGTTCATAAAAATTATATTTACTGAAAGTTTTAACTCATATTTTCTACTTTTCTACGTATTAATAATCAAATAATAAAAATCAAATAAATAAATTTCAGGCATTTTAAAATTTGAGTCTTTTGAAATTATTCTTAGATTATCATATTTATTTATTTTTTAAGATCATGATTATTTGTAGATTAACAAAATAAAACAATCATCTAAATAACTCATTTTTTAAAATATTTTTAAAATGTTATTGTTTATTATATATTATATTAAGTGTTAAGAATTATTCACTATATATGTGTGTATTGTTTCTCTGTTGTGTCTTGTCCATAAACATCACAATCTTTTATTATGTTATGTTTATCTGCACTAAGTTTAATCAACAATTTAAATTTTGTTCTAAAGGAGTTGCTTAAAGGCTTCTTCAGGTGAAAATTATTTTTAATTATAAAGTCCACTTCAATAACTATTTATACTGTTCTAAGAAGTTGAAACTCTTGTCCTCCTCATATTGTTTGTTTCTCTTCATATTTTTCAAACCTTCATAAATGTTTAAATGTACTTCGTTAAATTAGTTTTAGAATATTGTAATGTGCTATAATTATCTCAAAAATAATCCTGTACCATTTTATTTGAATGTACTGTATTTACAAACTGTTATTATTTTAAAAACATTTACATATAATTTGATTTCGCAATTATGTTTCAGACTTCCAGTTAAAAAAAAAAAAAAAAAAAAAAAAAGAAAATTCTTTTTCATTAAATTAACTTATTCCCATTTTTGCATTTTCTTAATATCAAGACCACTTGTCACACATTTTCGTCACATTTACTAAGAGTCTTAGTGATTTTGGTTCATCCTTTTTTTCATATAATTATATTATTTAGATTTTATTTTTTTTTTTCAAAAAATATTAATGACTTTGATTTGATTTTTAAGTTTTTTTTATCCCTTTTTTTTTTTAGTTTATAGTATTATAATATATTTTGTGAATTTTTACATAAAAGTATTTTTTATTGGGATTTATTAATTTTTTTTTTCCTTCCTATGACATTTTAAAATTTGCTTTGATTGTGTAGGATATCCCTCCTTGAAAATATCAATTGTTCTAAAATAGCTTATTTTGCATGATCACTTTAGAAATGTTTGAACCACTTTTTAAGCAACTTCAAAAAAAGAACTTTTTGGTCATTATGTGTATATGTATGTCTGCAATTTTCTGCACAACCATTCATCCGATTTAAATGAAACTTTTTACACTTCAATTCTAGTACACCAGGGAAAGTTTTAAGTTAGATTTGAAAAGTTTTCAACAGTGTTTGGAGAATAACAAAATCTTTTCAGCAGTTGTGTTTGCCCATGTATAACTTTGAATGGATGCTTTAATTTTGATAAATCTTTTAATTGAAAAGGGCTTGTTTTGGTGGTGGTCTCGTATTAAGTTCATAGGAATTCAAAAATGGTGTGTTTATCTGCTTGTCTGTCTAAGCTTTAACTTTCATAGAGTTGGTGAATCACGTTGAAAATGTCATTAAGGCCATGTCATTATAATAATTAAAAATAGTCATTTCATCATAGATACCCCGCCCCCTTTTTTTTACAATAATAATAATAATAATAATAATAATAATAATATAGGATCTTTAATTGCATGTCATATATGAGCAATGTTGGCAACAACGTAGCTTAAGGGTGTATTCAAATCCAAACTACTTATTTTGAGACACAGTTATGAATTCATTTTTGCTCTAAAATGCATCCAATTGGCAGGTTGTCTTATTCAGAAACTTTATAATGTCCGTATTGTCTCGATTTTTTGATAAAGGTAGAATATATTTTAAAAAATGTTGTCAAAGTGGAAATTTTGAACCGAATTTCCCAAAGCGGTAGCGCTGGAAACAAAAAAAAATTATCGTACTGTGAAAATAATTGTTTGTAAATCAATTTCTAATTAACTGAACAAAAAATAAAAACATGGGGCCCTTATAAATCTCTTCATAAATCACGCTGCCAAGTTTCATGTTTTTATTTTTAAAAATGAGTCTGAAAATGTGTCTCAAAATTTTGAGTTGTTGAGCGTGGAAAAATATTTTTTTTTAATACCGCCTTAAATTGAATGTGGATAACATTAAAAGATTATCACAAAAAAAAAAAAAAAAAAAAAAAAAACACTTGTGCCAAACCGCCATAAAAATTTTACAAACTGGCATGCAGTAGGTTAAATAAAAAATAGACTTTCAGTTAAAATCAGCTTTATTATTTATTTTAAATTACTTATTTATAATGTACTTTTTAACTATTGCAAAATTTATTATCTTTCACAAGTGGATGCTCAAAAAATTTTATACATACATAATTTATGTCATGAAACAAGTAACTTCAATAGCAATACATGAAAATAGGAAAAAAAATATATTTTGAGTAATTTTCTTATTGATTAACCTTTCATTAGAAAATGTCAGTCAGTTCATTGCTATATTCTGCCATTCATCTTTTTCAATTTCATATTTGTTTTTGATTTGCATTTTGATTCCTGTACATTTGTTTTCTGTAGTTAAGTTTCTATTTTCTTTTCTTTTTTTGAAAGTTAGTTTAGTGTAACAAAAACTTATTCAAGATTGCATTGAATAAACATAATATTAATTATATTTTTAAAAAAAATTGATATTATATCAAATATTGATTAGAATTCAGTAGGTCATTAATTTCATTTTTCAGAGTTTATTGCATGTTGACTTGCATTTTTTTGCTGTAAAATTTTACATTACATTGTTATTTATTAATTGGGAAATAATTTTTCAATAGGTAGTTTGTTTTTTCTGGTACAGCCAGCTAGAAAAGATGTGGAAATGCTAGCTTCTTGTACATAACATTAACTCATCACACACTCCATTAATTTTCCTTTTTGTGATACAGTTACTTCAAGTAACAACTATGGTAAATCATATTGCCTCTCTGATGTGTTCAAATATTTAATTTTCATTCTTAAATGTGATAATCAAATAATTGATTATAATAATAATGCTAATAGTAAAACAATAGTAATAGTTGCAATAGTGAATAGTAAATCTTGAATTCATATTGTATGATAGACATATTTAACTAGTAGTTAAATCATCTTATTTATTATTATTATCTTTTTTATCATTTGATTTTTAGGTGATACATGATAACGTTAAAACTTCTTTACATAAAAATAATTATCCCCAAAGAATTATAAATCAAATAAATTATCCTTAAGAATGTGTGTGTCTTCTGTATTAATTGTGATTCCCACCCCCACCCAAAAAAAAAAAAAAAAAAAAAAAAAAAAAAAAAAATCTCATTTTTTTTATTATTATTATTTTGTTTAAGAACATTTAAAACTAAATTTTTACTTTTCTAGAATATCTCTCAGACTGATCCATGCAGCATGTTTATGGATTTATTATTATTACTTAAGAACCTATCAAATTTCTTGTCTATCCAATTTTCACATTTTGAGATAGTATGCATACAGTGATCAATTAAGGGGGTTGGCTAGAAAGAAAAGTCCCTCCCTCCCTCCAGGAGTGTAGAAGTCCACTTTGGACTGTTTATACACAATGATTTAGTAACACCATCTCTTTGTCATTTAAGCATTTTTTTCCTGATTGTTTCTAGAGACTAGTAACCAACATTTAGCAAATGATTTATCATACATTTGCTAAATATTGATAATTTAAACCCCAATATTTGGTACTAAGGAACTTAAATGATTAAGATTACAACTTTCAAGGAGAGCAAAGAGTTTAATTAATTTCTCATAGAAAAGTTAAAGTTTAATGACACAATCTTAATAACTAAGTAATAAAACAACATATCAATCATTTGTACTTAATTCATGCATGCATTACATGCATAACTAGCATGTTTGAAATAATTTTTTTGTTTAAAAAAATATTTTTAAATATTTATCTGTTTATTTCTGTATTTTTCAGTAATGGAAAGAGCGTTATGGAGAAGAATGAAACTTTTATATGTCATTAGTAGTCATGGGTGTCGATATGCATTCAAAATTGCTTCACATCATCCAATGCTCAATGATTTTTGTGTAAGACTAAACATCTGGATGTTCTGCTGGCTGTGTCAGGCAAATGTTTTTGCTTATCAATTTGACAAATCTATGTCCAGAGTATTTTCTTATTTTAAAAGACTTAACTTACCAGTGCTATCTGAAATGTGATTTATTTGTACAGTTTTCCATTAGTTTTATGTAATAAATTGTATTTATTTAAGAAAACTTGCCTTGTGTGTAGCTTTTGTTAAATAACAATTCCAGTAATATACAACAGTTCTCATAATTAATACAATGGAGCACTGTTTGTAAGTTTCTCATTTATCTGTTTTATTTTTGTTCATTTATATGTTTTATATATATGACCGAATAAATTTTAAATATATATTTCCTCTCTCAAGAATATGTTGTTAAAAACTCATTTTGGAGTAATAATTTTTTTCTCCAATCCAGATTCTTCAAGTACAGTCAGGTAAAAAAAAAATCCAAAACATTCTAATCACCAAATTGTCATAGAGAATAATAAAAAATGCCATTTGATTAGGAATTGTCTTCCTTTGATTTATATATATATATTTTTTAAAGTATATTAGGCCAACTCCATATTGAAAGGCAAACGCACTTTAAAATTTTCAGTGGTGCTGGTCAAATGTTGGGAAAGGACATAGGGACGTTTGATAGTCGCGCAGCCACCGCTCTGCAAATTCAGCAGTCTCTCAGTTCACCCACCACCGACTACCCCCCGAGATGAACAATAAGCTCGAAGCCATCAACAACAGTGAGGGGTGGGCTGGGACACCGCCGAATTCACTTAATTTTGATTCCAATATATGAATCTATATCCTGAGCTTAGCATAAAAATGAATTTTCACAAGTTTATGTGATTAGTTCTAATGATATTCAATATTTAAAAATCAGCAAATTCTTGGGGCACTCTCAAATGTGTAATCTGTAATTTTGAGGTCAGATTTAATACAGTCGTTATTGATAGGAAATATCATTTGTTAGAAAAGCACTGGATAAATCACTATCATATAACTGACACTGCTGTTACATTTATTAATTTTTATTAAATTAATCATATTTTGCAATGAACTGAAATTTTTTGTATACATATAATAAGCATCTAGAAATTTATTTCTTTAAAATATTTATAGGTTGCATTTAAAAAATTTTTAGACATTTATTTCCTAATTAATATCTCATTTATAAAAACTATGAAAATGCATGGAAAACAAATAATTGTGTTTGGGAGGCTTATTATAACAGAAAAGAAGCAGTGGGAAAAAATAATTATTACAGGACATATAAATGGAAATATTTAAAATTAATTTTATGTTAGGAGGTCAAAATTTAACATTTACATAATTGTTAAACTGTTCCAAATAACTTTATACTTGGTATGAAATTAAAACTTATTTTTGAATCAAAATACGAGATCAAATTTGGGTATTGCTATTGAAAACTGTAAATTTTGCTATTTTTAATATAGAGACAGCTTATTTTATTAATAAATAATATAGAAGACACAATTTCTTGTCGAATGGTAACTTTTGCATCTCTTTACGGCAATTTTGGGTAGGGGAGAGGCAACTATACCTACTTCTCATTTCTAATTATCATTATATGCAGTATACATATTAATAAAAAATATATATATTTCTTCAATGTATGTTTAATGAAGATTTGCAACCATGACAGAAATTCAAACTTTGTAAAATGACCGTAAATGCATAAATCTAAACTTATACAAATGATTGACATCCTAACTAAAGAGTGAATTATTTTGTTTATTTATGTAAAAACTCATTTAAAAATTACCTCAATTATATTAATAGAAAGGTACTTAGCATTATTAGAATTTAGTATTATAGTTGATCGCTCATGTATTAGAGATTCGAGGTCAACTCGTAAATCTATGTTGATCCATTAGAGGTCAATATCATTGTAGCAACAACATTTCAGCTATATGCTTTTGTGCCATTAGCTTCTTAGATATACCCACTTGGAAAATGCATAAACAGTTCTCCATTGTACACAAAAAGTATAATTTAAACTAAACACACATGCATGTATATATATCTATATATATATGTATATGCAATCTACATATTATTCTTTCAATATATCTATAAGTAAAAAAAAAAAAAAGAAGCATGAAATCTAAACAAGTTGGTAAGTGTGATCGAAGATCGTACAAATGGTTTAGTTTAATATTCCTTTCAAAACACTTTATCCTTTCATTAATAAATCCAAATAAATTTCATTTTCCAAAAAAAAAAAAAAAAAGTCATGTTTTTTATAAAATAAAAATTTACAGGTCTATTTTTCCGTTTTTTCGAATATCTGAACCGGCCTGCTATTATACTCTGTCATAATAATATCTGTCGTGTGGACTAAATGCAATATTAAAAAAAAAAAAAAAAAAAAAAAAAAAAAAAAAAAAAAAAATCAATTTCAAAATTAAACATGTTGTATCGAGAACTTCAAAATTTTAAAATATGCAAATATTTTCATAATCAGGTTTTTATCATGATTCAATACGTTCCTCAAACTCATATGATGTTATAATCACTTGCTGACATTATATCTACTTGCTTTCTCTATTACTCATATTGATACTCTGTTTGTATTATTCTCAAACATTTGAAAAAGTCCGTTAAACTTCCAATATGATGTCAGATTAATTTTCTTTTTAATTCTCTAATGACATCATATTAACCTGATTTCTGTACTTACACATACTCATACTCCTTGTATTATTGAGAAATGTTTGAAAATTTCCGCTTTATTACCAATATGATGTCATATTAATCTTTTTTTTCAATTGGTGAAACTTTTTATTTCATTTTCATTTTTCACGTGGAAATCTTTCAAAAGAAAATTAATTATTGTAGAAAGAATTTTATTGTAGATTTTTAATTATTGGCAACTGCTATAACAAAAAATGTTTAAATTTAATAGGAAAAGGCTGATAGATTTTTGGTTTTTTATCTCTCTATATTATAATAATGCGACTTTTCCAAAATTTTATGATTTTCAGCATGACAGTAAGTATTCACTTGTAAGTACACAAAATTTCATGTCTGTAACTTATACAATTTCTGAGAACCGGCTCTGTGACAGACAGACAGAGAAGCGAGGTGAATAGGGTTTCGTTAGATGAACGAAACCCTAAAAAAAAGTTATACATGAGCATTTTTTCATTTGATAATGAAAAATTGGTGTGTATCTACAAGAAAAAGAACTTTAAACACAAATTCAGGAGAGGGAAAGCACATTAGATTAACATAGTTTATTATTAAATGTATAAGGAATTAAGAATTATTCAAAAATCTAGATGAACTATTTTGTTCATAATTAGTTCAGCTTCAAATGCTGAGCTTTTCAAGTTTATTTTTACATCTTTCTTTCAAGAGAGCCAGGACAAGACTATAAAAACTTTCATGAAGGTTCACATTTAAAAAACAAATGACATCATCAAAAAAGATTGCAACATAATGTTGACATAATATACATATTGCTTATCATAAACATTAAATTTTCTCAAAATCATTATGAAACAATAGATTATCTGTAAATCATTATAAGACAGTAATTTATATGAAAATCATTATAATACAATAATTTATATGAAACTCATTATAAGACAATAAATTATCAGAAAATCCTTATAGACCAATAATTTATTTGAAATTCATTATAAGACAATAAATTATCTGGAAATCATTATAGACAATAAATTATCTGAAACTCATTATCAGACAATAAATTATCTGAAAATCATTATAGACCAATAATTTATCTGAAAATCATTATAGACCAATAATTTATCTGAAAATCATTATAAGACAATAAATTACCTCTTATGAGTCCAGAATGTAATCACCTCAGGTTTTTCCCATCATAATCAAAAATTGCATCATTTTTCATATTATAACTATAAACAACTGCTGTGTTTTTTTCCATGTGATGCTTGATTATAATGAGAGAGAATCAAATTATAAACAAATAAATGATTATAGCATGCATAAAGAGCTGGTATTACACCCAAACATCCTCGGTGGAATTCATCAAATATTAAAACTTAAATAATAAAATAAGCTCTAATAATTCAAATACTAGATATAAAACTTACAAAAATTTTAAACTTTTTTACCTTAAAGTTTCATTATTAATCAATTACTAAAATATAAGAATATAATCATTAAAATCTACTTCAGCCATTTAACTATGCTGCAGAATTCATTACTGAAAATAGAAAAAAAAGAACATTAATATGCATAATTCAAAGTTTACAATGTTTGTCATGTACAAAAAAAAAAAAATAATAAAAAAACACAAAAGTCAAATGTCCATAGGCAGTGGACGAAGTTTAGTGATGAGACGTTTCAGTTCCCCATAGGCAGTTTTTAATTTGACTACCCACACATGATTATCATCACCAGGAAACAGTTCAACTATTCTGCCTAATTTCCACCTTAATGGGGGCTGATTTTCTTCTTTTATTAACACTAAGTCATTGATTTTTAAGTTCAGCTTACTTTTCAACCACTTAGTTCATTGTTGAAGTTGCAAAAGACAGCCACAAGACCACCTTTTCCAAAAATTTTTGAAAATCCTTTGCAGGCGTTTCCACCATTCTGAAGGGGTTACATAAGTACAGGACGTATCTGGCTCAGGCAAGGAGGTCATTGCAGTTCCTATGATAAAATGCCCTGGTGTCAGAGCAGTCAAGTCCTTTGGAAAAACTCGAGCTTGGGTCACACGTGCTGATAACAAATTTCTCATCAACTAAGATGACAAGTTAGACACATTTTGGAAACATTTCATGCATTTCTTTATTTCTTTTTTCACAGCTTCTTTAGCATTAATTATCCAAAATTTTTGTTGAATAGCTGATATTGTTAATTGAGTGCCACTGTGCAGATGATTTTCATGAAAATATTTCATTAGCAAGTCTGTAACATGATGCTTTTTAGGAAGAATAATTTGATGTTTTTGGTATTCAGACAGATTGGCATTTCTTAACCTGCCTCCAACACAAAGAATACTGTTGCCATCAGTAAAGGGATGTAAAGGAAGTAGCTTGCTTTTAGAATTTAAGCTTTTCCTGATTGTAAAATTTTCAGTTCTTCATCGAATTCATCTTTTTGAATCAATTTCACGATAATAATTGTTGCTCTTTCAAGTTCTGGAACAGCTAAGAAACCAGCGATTCATTCAGATGGACATTTTATATATTTGATTAATCTGAGACACCAAGCCATAATTCGTCTTAATTTAGTCCAGGAGGAAAATTTAAACAAAAGTTCAAATTCAAGAATATCTTGGGCTACGGAGCAAACAAATGCCTTGCGTTGCTCTTACAAGACCTCTTCCTCAGATAGATTTATTGGAGTTTCAAGAGAAAACATTAGTAAAGATTTTTCTTTCAGTCAAGAGGGGCTATGTGTCCATACATTATTATTTATTAAGTCAGACATAGAGCAACCATGAGAGAGAACATCTGCAGGATTTTCTTTTCCCTTACAAAATTTCCATTGTACTGGAGCAACAAGATTTTATATTTCACAAACACGATTTGCCACAAAGGGTTTCTAGTTACTGGCACTGCCCTTAATCCAATGCAAGACAATTTGTGAATCATTCAAACCAAATATATTTTCATTCAAGATTTTTAATATTCCCTTTAAATAATTAGCCAATCTTGCATCTATGAGTGCTCCAAGAAGTTCAAGTCTAGGCAGTGTTATTTTCTTGAAGGTGATACTCTGGTTTTGGACATAAGAAATGAAGTTTCATAGGAGAAAGGATCACGGATATAAACCACTGAACCATATCCCCTTAACCCTCCAGTTGCAGGCAATGCGGATATTGCGTTCAGCTTTTTTTATACAATTTCGCAGATCACGCGATTTTCGCGTTGCACAGAATTTTAAGTATATTTAAACCGCTGGAGATGTTTTTTCTCCGTTGACACTTTCATTCAGTGTTGTCTTCTTTCTCTGTTATCTTCCTTTTAGTATGAATGGTATAGTCCAGGCATTTTGCCAAGAGTACCGTTGGGAAACCCATGAAAACTATTCAGGACCGAATTTCTATTATCTAACGTAATATAATATGGATGTTCAACATGTTCTATCAGATACATATATAATATGCTTTTTTATTTACTTTTTGCAATTATGTCAAAACGAAAATGTACAATATCTTCCCTAAAAAAATCCGACATTGAAACTTTTAGTAGTGAAAGGAGTGACTGTGAATCTAGTGATAATGAAACTTTATTGCAAACTTTCAATACTGAAAATAGTGATTGTGAATCTAGTGACGATTATCTTGGACTATCCTTTAGTGAGAGTGATGAAGAAACAAAGGAAGAATCAGTTGGCAAGTACTCGTGTGTGGAACGAAATTTGACATGACAAATATTCCACCTGCACCACCAACGTTCCCTTTTGCGGCATCACCTGGTGTACAGATAAATATAGATCCAAATGCAACACCTCTTACGTACTTTGAAATATTTTTTTATGACGATTTACTTTGCATACTGGTAACAGAAACAAATAAATATGCCAGACAGGAGTTTGCAAAGCCATCCAAAACTAAAAATTCCAAATCAAAGAAATGGATGGATGTAACTGTAGAAGAAATGCAGATTTTCATTTGTATTTTCTTATTACAAAGTATCATAAATTTACCTGAACAAGAATGGTACTGGTCTATAAACGTGAACCAATTCACATTCCTATTTTTTCAAAGGTGATGTCTCGTGACAGGTTTAGACAGATCATGAAATACTGGCACTTTTCCGATAATTCTACATTCAATCCAGACACACATTCATGTCCGAAGTTACAGAAACTATATGAGAAAATACGCAACAAGTTTAGTTCAGCATTAGTTCCAGAAAAAAATATTAATGTTGATGAAAGTTTATTATTATTCAAAGGAAGATTGAGCTCGAAGCAATATATTCTATTGAAAAGGTCACGTTTTGGCATCAAATCATTTGTGTTATGTCAATCCCAATCAGGATATATATGGAATTTTTTATTTTATGTTGATAAGAGTCCTTTATTAGACAAAGATTACTGCGTAACAACTGACAATTTTTATACATCTTCCAAACTTGCTGATTTTTTAATACAACACAGAACAGACATTTATGGAACTATTCAATCAAGTAGAAAGGATCTACCATCAACGTTCGGAGCAATAAAGCCTAAGAAAGGAAAAATCAAAGCTTTTCAAAGGGACAAAGTCATGGTCCTAAAATGGCAAGATAATAAAATAATTTCCACATTGAGCACAATTCACAACCCATCATCTTGTATAGTAACATCAAAAAAGGGTGACAATATCATAAAACCAAAATTGGTATGTGATTATAATAATACAGTGGGCGGTGTTGATATTGCTGATCAAGAACTTTCGTACTACCAGACCACTCGAAATCAACAAAAAAAGTATTACAAGAAGGTGTTTCAGCATCTTATTGATCAGTCTCTATTCAATGCATTTGTTATTTTCAAAAAGTTACGAACAACACAAAAAAGAGTTTTTTGGAATTTAGAATAGAAGCAGTTGAAGAGATTTTTGAAAAATATCTGCAAATTAAACCATGACAAGTTCAAGGAGACAGAAGTTTAACACGATTGACAGAAAGGCACTTCATTTCCCACATTCCTCCAAATCCAATCAAAAGAGAACCTCACAGAAGATGTGCTGTATACTGCTCGAAAAACTGTGCAGACGGAAAGAAAATAAGAAAAGAAACGAACCTGATGTGACGATTGCAATGTCGGTTTGTGCATGGAACCCTGCTTCAAGATTTACCATACTCTGAAAATTTTCAGTTAATGTTTGCTGTATTTTACATTGAACGGGATAATCACGTTTCACGCATAATGTAGATCTTGGGTAATAAATTCCTGAGTAATTGTGTAAGTAATTAAAATTTTGTTTCTCTTTTTTTAATACAAACTTTATAACTATTATAAACAATGAATAAAAATTGTCCGCGATTATGTATAAAAAAAAGAAAAAATCGCCTGCGGTTGGAGGGTTAAACTAGCATCAGAAAATATGAAAAGTTGAGCAATTTCAGGATTTAATTTTGCAATATTTACAAAATATTTTCTAGAAATTTCAAAATTTGCTAAGTCTTTGATTTCATGATACCATTTCAAGAATTTTTCAGTCAAAGGATCTGGTAATGCAGAATCTCAGTCAATCCCATGTTCCCAGAGTTCTTGCATTAAAATTTTAACTCTTATGACAAAGGGAGAAATTAGTCCAGTAGGATCATAAATTTTAGCCACAATTTGTAAAACTAGGCGTTTGGTGATATCATAATCATCATATATATTATTTCTCCTGTCAACATACCTTTTTCTCAGAAAATACGAAACGCAAAACGACGAATGAGATAGCATATGAAAGGATTTTGAATGGGCTTCTGACATAGCACACTTAACATTTCATTAAAACATGTTTTTGATTAAAAATCGCTGATAATTAAAAATTAGATCGGCATTGTTTTCATAAAAGAAATGAAAGGTTTTCCTCAAAATATTGTTGCCAAAAAAATAAAATACCACATTATATGATGCTCAGAAATTATTATAAAAAACACCGCATGGGTTTATTTTATATTTATGATTCAAAAGCGAAATTGAAATGTTTAGATTTATGTCCCATGTTTTTCCCGAAGCGGCTGACGTCATCCTCTAATGCAATTAAAATACGATTGTTAATAATTTTTTTTCTCGCGCATGCCTTTAGCAATCTTGGATCATTTTTTACTCTAACTTTGATGGAATAAATTAGATGATATTCTGGCTTGACTAACAACTAAATGTTGTTTTCAGATATTTTTATCCTTGCTTTTTCTTCAGAAGTTGAAATCTGCATCTAATAAATATTACATATTGATAAAAAATGGTACTTCTCTATTATCCCGTCGACCACTTTTCATAACAAAAAACGATCGTCAAATAAACGAGAGAATGTTGCCATTGGAATATCAAAATAAATAAATAAATAAAATATAATATTTTAAGGACACAATTGTTATTTTAATTAATGAAATAATAATAAATCAGTAAAACATAATGAAAAATACACGCAGATGTCGAATTAAAAAACACTTGACGTAACAAACACGTATAATGCTTCTGACATCAAGTAAATGGGACTGCATTTTTGGCGTTTAATCTTACAATTTGGCGATAGTTTTTTGTTATGAAAAGTGGTCGACGGGATAATAGAGAAGTTCCTAAAAAATAATAGATTTCAGTACGAAATCCTCGCCCGGGCCGGGCCCTCTGGTCTTATTATCAAGTCCTAACAAAAGTGGTTGTATATCTATTTCAAGTGTCACTGTCTGTTACCCATATTACAGCGCCTAGAATACATAGTGTGGAAACCGGCTATTCTTGTAATGCTTTAAAAAGTGCTAAAAAGTTGTAGCCTATAAATGTGCAACGGTGCTCCTACGATAATATTGCAACCAGAGACAAAACAATGCGTATCACGTTTTTTTAGTCATACTTTCATAATTAAAAAAAAACTTATAAAAATCATTAAGTCAGAGGACAAAAGGATATAATTTAAGTATTTAAAATACTTAACACCAGCCGAAATATTCTAATACAATGTTTACATTGAGAAGATGGCGCTGCGATCCCATCTTAATCTTTTCAGCAAAGTTGTACATTTATTGGATTCAATTTTTTAGTACTATTTTGTAGCAGATTTCCACACTATGTATTCTAGGCGCTGTACCCATATAATTCCTAATACCTTTGAAACGTTTTGTTCAAGAGTGTCTTCCTCAAAGTTTATCCCATGTTCCTTCCATAAAAATTTTAAATCTCTAGAATTACTCTTAATTTTTTTAAGTTTCATATTAGCTTCTCCAAATATCTTCTCTGCACCAGTTGATAAAATGATAGACTCATTTACTGAATCCACACCATGGAACAGGTCATCGACATATAATGAAGTATCCAGCATATTAACTATTTTTTCAAACAAATCTTTATACCCCTTTATGTGATGTTTGATGGTCGCAGAAAGGGAAAATGGTGAGGTTGTTACACCAAAACACGGGTCATGCGAAAAACCACTCATTATATTGTCAAACCATAAGAACCTCAAAAAATTTCTTCTTCATCTTCTATCTGGATTTGCAAGGGGATTAAATTTACAGGAATATTTAATTCACTAGCTAGTGCTTTTGTTATGAAGCTTTTTTCACTTGCTGAATCCAACAATAAACGAACTACTTTTGATTTTGAGTTACCTTGAGCTGTTATGCAACATGTTTATTTCATTTTCATTTTTCACGTGAAAATCTTTCAATAGAAAATTAATTATTGTAGAAAGAATTTTATTGTGAATTTTTAATTGTTAGCAACTGCTATAACGAAAAAATGTTTAAATTTAATAGGAAAAGGCTGTTGGATTTTTGGATTTTTATCACTCTATATTAAAATAATACGACTTTTTCAAAATTTTATGATTTTCAGCATGACAGTAAGTATTCAGCTGTAATTACACACAATTTCAAGTCTAACTTATACAATTTCTGAGAACTGGCTCTGTGACAGACAGACAGAGAAGCGGGACAAATAGGGTTTCGTGAAATGAACGAAACCCTAAAAAGAAAGAAAGAAAAATTATGCATCAAACATAAATTATGAAACACTTTCCAGCAGGTCTAGAATATTTTAACGAAACTTCGTTGTTAATAAAGTAAATAAGATACTTAAGTCAACATTTTAGAAAACGCTTTTGAAAACCAAATTTTAGCAATACCTTCGTGACCGGAAAGATACTCCAATTCTTTTGTGCCCCCCTGGATTTGATCTAATAGATTTGTGTATATTCTACATAGTCAGTACCCGACTAACCTCTGAATCTAGGAGAAGCAGAGTATCATTTTGGGACCCCCTTTCATTTGTCAAAAGTTTTCTTCATTCATGAAAACTCACCAATGATACGAATATTATTCCTGGGAATAGCTTAGCCGAGGTCACATATATTTCATTAGACAGCTTTTTTATGTTCCCTCTATATACTTCAGATGTATTTAGTACATACTCGTATAGCTGTATGCACAGTTTCCCGGTTGGTTTCTAACAGGCACATCCTATTGATGACATTCATATTTCTCTGCTAAATAAGTTTCGTGAAGTAGTGCATGGATTTCCTTTTGGATTAAGCAAACTTTCTTTTCTAAAAAAATGAAAATGGGTGTTAGAGAAGCCCTCTTCACAGTCATTTTGGGGCCCTTTTAAATTTTAGAGCGGAAGCGTGTGCTTTATGTGTCTTTTGGATAATAAGGCCCTGTACATAGTATCCTAATATTCAGTTTAGTAATAAAAATCATCATAGGTTGAAAATTCACATTCAACAATTTCTACCACTAGACGGAAAAATAATTTAATTTTTTGTACAGCCCTGTATATTACATACAGATTTTTATACACGCCACATATTAAGCTAATATTTACTTCAGGCTCAACCTCGCTTAAAAATCCTGAAATCAATTTTTTAGAAATTATCATCTCTAGATGTCCATGTATCCAGTCTTTGTGTGGCTCTGTATATCACTATATTTATATTCTATAAACATCTCTTAGTATGCTAAATATAATTCAGTTTGAAAATGCATAATTTAATTAAAAAACCATATTTAAGCAATTCACACACAAATTCAGTAATGCTTACGAATTCTTTTGTGTTGCTCTGTATATGATTTATGGTTTTCATATACACCACGTACTAAGCAAAAATTTAGAACTTAAAAACGCATATCATAACTGAAAACTTACTTAAAGCAAATATCGCTTATAGACAGTATTTCGGATACAGTACTTTGTCCGAAATCTTTTGTGTGTCTCTATAAACAGAGAATAAATGATATACACATTACACATCATATTCTGCAGCAAGTATCTTGTAGTAAACTTCAGTAATGTGTATGATTTTCATTGTATTTGAAATAGTGTAACATAATTAAAATACGCTGCAAACGGCTTTTCCCCGTAGACCATTATGTAATGGGTTTCTTATGTGTGGCCCCGTAAATGAATTACAAATGCTTTTCACTCCATATTCCACAGAATACATGTTTTAGTGTACTTCATAAATGCATATAAATTTCATTATGTGTGAAGACAACTTTTGACCGTACCTGTACACGAAGTATGCAGGCATGCAACCCACGAATTATGCTATACATTCAGTGTTGAATTCAGACACTTTTCTCCGGGAAGGATTTCTGTGGTTCCGAGGAGGTCTTGCACTGTTTAAACATTAAAAGCATAAAATTTCCAATCTTCTGGGGGGAGGGGGTATGTTCCCTTCCAGGCTACCCCTTGAATTCAACACTATGACACACTTCATTTTCAATAGCGATCGTTCTATAGTAAACATCAATAGTATATAAAACTAGTAGGGCAATCCGAGTATATTTACGAGAGGAGTACGGACAGACAGACCGAAGTCACAAATACATTTCAACAGAGTCTGACTGACGCAAGGGCATGCGGGGCAGCTGCCCCGGGCCCTCCATTTCAGGGATCCCCCCCCCCCCTGGGAGTAATCAGGATTTTTGTTAGGAGAGTGTCGAATGACAAAATTGACCAAATTGGCCAAAAGTGAACGAAAACATTTTCAAAGATTTAGGAAGAGAATGCAATTCCCCCTTCCTCTCTTTGCTTCTCGTACCCCATGGCCCCTGCCTCCAAAAGAGCTATGAGCTACATCATCATAAAACTAATGATTACAATTTCATTATAACAACTTAGTAGTCCATTGTTTTCAAGAGAAATTCCTTAACAATTTTCTCTTAACAAGGCAAGTTAAAACTATTTATGTTGACATAAGATATGAGATACGCAAAGAGAAAGTTTTCAAACAAATGCACCCGTCAATAAATCCATCATTTTTTCTACTAGTTTCCTACAAGTAATTTTTCTTAAAGTTTTGACCATCTTTCTTGTAATACCCTGTATAAAGATGTAAATGGTGCCTGGTACAAAATTTATGTATATATACAATAGATATGAAGTTTAGTACTAATCACTTAAGCGTAATTCACGATTAATTTAATTTCTAAGGACAGAGAGAAGGAGCCCCCCCCCCCTCCCCCAGACTGATGCTTGCCCCGGGGCCCTAGATAGTCTAAGTCAGGCCCTGCTTTTCAACTATCTTGGAAAGTGTTAAAAAGATTTACCTTTATAAACTATCCCTTTTCCAACCCTTTCGCGAGTTTCACGTTTCTTAACTGATGCTGCCCGTCTGACCTCAGAATTTATTTTTCTGAGTACATCTGTATCAATGATCTAGATCTGTTTATTTTTTGATGCGACGCCACATATCAATCATTCGATTATGTCATAATGCCCGTTGTTCCCGCCGTTTTTATTTATTTGTTAATGTTTTGACCATAATTTTTGTGTCAGCAACAGTCTAGGAATCAGTCAGTTGAAACATCGTCTGACAATGGTGCATGCGTTGAATATTTTTGCAGTTTTAGTTGCAATTATCGTGGTTTGTAGAGCTGGTATAATTCAGGTGCAAGATTGTAGTGGTAAGATTATTTATTTATTAGCAATAATTTTAAGGGGATTTTTTTTTCTTAAAATTAATTTAGACACTCGTAGTATATTTTGAAAAGACCCCATAATTAAAAACATGGTAAATAAAAGAGTATTTAAAAAATTATTACATTTTATTACATTTATTTTTTATCAATATTTTCTACTTTTTAGTGTTTAAAATATTTCGTTGTTGCAATTTCACAGCCAGTTGGCCTGTTTTAACAAGCGTAATATGGTGCATCATTAACTTAATTGATTTTGTAACTCGTGAATAATTTTAACCATAAAGGTTATTTGGAGATTTATCACTCGCGGCCGACTAACATAAATATGCCTTGAAATTAATTTAATACTTTATAATTAAGTTCTATAAATGTCAAAATGTCGTACTGTCATCGGGAACACATCTATGTACATATTTTCTTTCTCTCTCTTTTTTTTAAAAATATAAATTTAACATATCGGATGGGTTGGGGTTGATTATTGACGGCCAATTATCTACACAAGGGATATAGGCCCGGGGGGAGTGCCCTTCGTGGGGGTCTTTCTAAGGGAACCTAATCCGTATTTACGCATGGATAAATCCACGGCTCGAAGAAAACCACGAAAACTCCGAACGATTAGGCCGACGGGCGCGATTGGGATCGAACCCAGCACCTCCCGTCTACCAGCTTCGAGAGCACAACCTCTCAGCCACTGGTGGGGCCCCATATCGGAAAGTGAATGAAAAGTCGTTTACGAAATTGCATCTTTACACACAAAAAAACAAGTCAATCTATTAAGCGCCGCTATATGTACAATTAACCAATTTTTTTTATGGAACAGTTGTTTTTTTTTCTTTATGAATAGGAAGTCTTTAAAATTACTCCCCCCCCCCCCCCACACACACACAATAAAATAAAATAAAATAAAAATAAAAATGAATATTTAGGAGAAACAGCATGTTTCCAAAATGTGACCTTATGCCTCCGGGCATTTATGGTAGTTATTTCTCCGTTTTTTAGCTATAAAAGGGATAATATCATTCTGAAAAATATATTTTACGAAGAGTTCATATAAATTAGTCCAACATCTATATTTATAATAAAAATAAAAAATAAAATTATCGATTCTATAAGCATTTTCATTATCCACATCCCTTTATTTTTCATCATTACATCATTTTTGTCCTACTATTTACATGAAAATAATTGAACATTTTTTATGCAGCATTATATTACATTTTCTACGTTTTCCGAAATTGGTTTTATGACTATATTTTTCTCTTTTTGCACTTTTAGTTTTTTCTATATTCCGATTTGAAGATTCATCAGAACTTTCGTCTAAAGTATCAAGTCTGCATTTAATACTTTGTCTTTTTTTAACCCCTTCGCGACGAGCGTCCTTTACATAATTTTTAATCTGTCACCACCTGTTTTTCAATACAAAAATTTTCGCGTAATCGAATCGCAGAAATGCTATGATTATGTAAGGTAAAGCTTACAATAAAAAATAGCTGATGGAAATAATCGAGGATTTTGGGCATCTTATGCGGCACGTATACGTGTCGCTCGTCCCCAAGGGGTTAAACACTAAATCAGATATTCCTTGATTGTCTGTTGATTTAGAATTTACAGAAAGTTCTACTACACCAGATGTGTCATCGCATAAATTATTTTCTATTATATCTTCTTCATCTGTTACAATACTGCGATCAGGTGTCAAACAAACGATTTCCGGAACATCCGAAAAATTCTCCAAATCTGAAATATAAATTGTTCAATCATCCTCCATGCAAAATAGTCGAGAAAAAAAATGATGTAATGATGAAAAATAAAAAGATGGATTATGAAAATGCTAATGGAACTGATAATTTTTTTTTATTTTTTATAAATGTAGAAGGGGGACTAATTTATATGAATTATTCTTAAAATATAAGTTTCAAAATGATATTAACCCTTTTATAGCTAATAAACTAAAAAAATAACTACCATAAATGCACGGCGGCATACGTAAAAGTAAAAAAAAAAAAAAAAAAAAAACCTTTAGGCGCAATTGTTCCCATTTTCGGAACAACTTATTCTTTCGTTAATTGTGATTGATCTTCGGTAATTGTGATTACATATTAATTCGGGATTGATGTTATTTTATATAATGCACAGTTATAAACATATTTTAACTAAAAAATACAATTCTTATTATAAAGTTATTAAAAAAAAATCTCTTGTTATGCGGTCCAAAAGCTATTTTACGCCCTTTTTAACACGTTTTAAAAAATTAAAAAATCAAATGAACCTTTTTAAAAAATTACAGAAGTCATCTCATATATTCAAAAGGTAAACAACTTGAACCTTTTAACAATATATAAAATACTCACGTTAGAAAAAAAAAAAATCCTAAAGCAATGTTCCCAAAAGGGGAGCAATGGCACCTAATGTGTTTTAAGTTAAATAAGTATAACAGTAAAAATCGTTTTTTAAACAAGAAAAATCATGTGTCAAACATAGATTATGAAATACTTTCCAACACTTCCAGAATACTTTTAAAAAAACTTCACCATTTAATAATGTGAAAGATGTCTAAGTAAAACCAGGCTCGGGCCGGGCCGGGTCTGGGCATAACATTTATCTGCAAGTTCGGGCCGGTCCCGGGCCTAACTTATTTCTGCAGACTCGGACTCGGCAGGGACAGACTTCTTGTTCCAGTCAAAGGTGGGCCTGGACTTCATTCTTCCTAGAGGATAATTTTGCATGGGCCAAATTTTTCAGGGGCGTGCAAAAATCAGTGAAATGAGGCCAGGCGCAATACAAAAAGTGCATAGATTTTTAAATGTCCATTATTCTACAATTAAAATTCTGTTGTAAGATAGTACACACATTTGTTGGAAAAAAAAAAGTACAGTAAAACGTGTAAAATAGGACATGTCTATGGCGGAAACGTGTCGTAAACAGAAACATGTATTGACCCGTGCAAAAACAGGCGATGTTTGCCTGGTAAGTATGTAACCTGTCTATAACGGATTTTTCTTTTCTTCTTATTTTTCTTCTTTTACTGAACCTTCATTTGAATGCAATTGTCGAAGTCAATTTTCTTTAATGAGTGTTTATGTCCGTAATTGTCTAAGTGGTCATTAATATTGTTGATATTTTGCATTCCATGCATTTCGAACATAATTTGAAAATAAAATCTATGTATAAATAAGTGTGCTTTTTGAATAATTTTAATTTTAGAATAATATTCGTTCAGAAATATCGGCATGTTTTGTAGAAATTTAGTCGGGCCGATAGGACCGGGCTCGGGTAGGGCTATCTCAATATATATCAAGATAGCCTTGGCTCGGGCCAAGGTTTTAGCTTTGATACAGGCCGGGCTCGTTCCTAACTTTTTGCTTTTGAACCGGGTCAGGTCAATCAAATTTTTGTACGGAGCGGATAAGGGTCGGGCCGAACTTTTAACTTTTATGCTGGGCCGGATCAAAATAAATTTAGTACGGTTCGGGACTGGACCGAGGCTGGAAATTTCAACCCGTGCAGACCTCTTACAAAATAAACTTTGGAAGAAGAAAATCGGCCTCGAAATTTTTTTGAAATAGTGGTGAATATTGTATTAATTCGTCTGCTTCTTCAATACGATATAAAACTTGTACATCATGCAAAAATACTTTACTACTTACAATACTAACATATAACTTTGTTGGTGACAGTTTCGAAATGTTGTTTGTAGGTGACCCTTCCTTCGGATGATTCTACGGCGCACAGTGGGTCAAAGTATAGCAGATGTCGAACATAGGATTATCACAACAGTATAAGCCTATATATAAGATTTTTTTGTTATATTTAGGTTTAAATAAGTAAAATATATTATATTCAATCGATTTGCATGGTTTTTATGAGCAATTTAATCTTTTTTTGTTTAAAACAGGACTTTTAGAGGCACTGGATAACTAAATTAAATTTGAAAATCAAAGTAAAAGAAAAAGCTTAGCAGACAATAATTTTATTACCTATCATGTTTTTACTTATATCCTAATGACATTGGCAAAATATTCAAAATATTTGTTTAATTTTTAATTGGCAACATATGTAATGTTTAGATAACTTTTCAAAATCGTTCTACAAAACCGGAACATTCTTCTGCAACATTTTAGAGCCTATTTCAGTGCATATTTTTTATCCTCGGAATTATAATAATAATCATAATAATATAATAATAATAATTTTATAAAATAATTTTGTAGTGATATTAATTTTTGTATATTTCTTTTTTATTTAAAGCAAGATTATTTCATTTTTTTTTATCCTTTTGAAAGATGATAACAAACAGAGATTTGTTTCTGTATCTAAATAATTTAAATAATGGTTTTAATTATGAAAAATCAATTCTTAGTTTTGTAAGTGCTGTTCTACTGTGGGCTAAGTGCTTCAGAAATTGATGAAGAAAATTTAAAGAAGCGTTTACGTAAGTTTTGTGTAGCTGTAAAAGATCGATGGCAGAAATCTCAACGAAAATTAGATCGTTTCAATACTAAAAACGATTCTTGGCTTCAGTGTTCCTTTAAAGTTGGTAATGAATTTAAACCATCTGAAGTTGAAAATTCGCATAAATCAACGTCTCGGAAATCTTTTTCAGATGTAACCGAAACTCATAAAAGAAAACTAACTCAACGTTTAAGAGAGGATACTTCTGGAGAAGCTCTTTTGCATGCAGCAAAACAAAAATTAGCATCTGAGAGTTTTAAAGGATCTTTTGATATAGCCCATAAAAATATAACCATTGATCACGAAATGAATTTAACAATGATTGATAGAAAAATTATTACGGCAATTTCAAATACATCCTCCTGTTCAACATCTTATATTTGTGATGCAAAGCCTTCGGAAATGAATAACATTGATAAAATTGTTCAAAGAAGTGTAAACGCTTCCTCATACAGCTTTGATGTATCTAGTCTACATGTAAAGATACGGTCTATGGAATATTTGCTTCATATTTCTAACAATTTAGCATTTAAAGCTTTAAGTGCTAGAACTGAGGACCAAAAGAAGCAAAAAGAAGAATCAAAGAGAAAAATTCAATGCGAATTCAGAAAAAATTATGTTTACTAATTGATGTTGTTAAACAGGGGAGTGGTTTGACACACGATTTAAACACTGCAAGGACATTTTTTGCTGAGTTTGAAAAGACAGCTGAGATCACTGGATTGGATAAAGAACTAATTAAATGTTTTACAATTATAATGCAAGTTATCTTCTGTGACAAAGTAATTGATGACGAAAAAAAAGGTGAATTTGCACTGGAAATAGTTAAAGAATGTGTTTCGAAGTACGGGTGGTATTATATGCCAGCTTCTATTCATAAGTTATTAATTCATGGAAAAAATATAATTACAAATTTTGCTGTTTCAATTGGCCAATTATCGGAAGAAGCTGGCGAAGCTCGAAATAAAGAGTTTCGGAGGTACCGGGATTCCCATACGAGAAAAATAAGTCGAAGAGCATGTAACGAAGACTTGTTGCACCAATTTACTTATAACATCTGAACCGTTGATTTCCAGTATTAGACGCAAAGTTAGAAACGTTCAAAGGAACAAAAAATTTCCAGAAGCATTAGAACTTTTACTTTAAATAACATTTTAGCACTCACACATTATGCATCCATTTATTAGAGTAGATTTAACCCTCTGAGAGTGTTTACTCCTTTCAGCATTTTCATGTAAATATTTATCTAACACAAGATACGTATATATTGAATTTAGTTTTATAGTTTAATTTTAAATTATTTTTTTACATTATTTCATCTTAGAAAATACTTACAGTATAATATTTATTAAAAAATATTTTTGTCTACAGACAATTTACTATGCTTTCCGTTAATAGAAAATTATGCGATAGCCACTTAGAGTGTTTCAAATCCATTTATTTCAAAAATGCGCAGGTTTGCGCAAATATTGCCCTATACCACATTAAAATACAGGCTTTTAGGAACACAAAGATGTGTTTGAAATTTCACGCAACTTCATGCAATTTAAGTTACATAATTTTTAAGTTTATGATACCGTTAATTTTATATGGGCTGTTCATAATATAAAATGATACATAAAATTCAATCAAAATGCAATCAGTAGTGGTGTAAAATGTGTTTTAGGAAATTAATAACGATATTTTAAACGAGTTATTATTAGTGGTTACCTAGGTTTCATTTCTGAGCACATTTAAAAATCACTAAAATTCGCAGAAAAATTCCTCTGCTGAAAGATGTATATTCCGAGCTGTACAAATAAGATATAATTTTGTATAATTTAAAAGATAAACATATATTCGTATTTTGTAGACATTCTTTTAAAATATTTCATTGAAAAAATTTAATTATTTAAAGATTATTTTTTTGCCCTATGTTCGCATTTTCTTAAGGATTGACCCACTGTGCGGCGCCAGACATATTTGTTTAGAAGTTGTGACCCAAGGTTAAAAGAAAAATATTGAGATTTAGAAACAAATACTATAATTCATATAACAATAATATAAAAACAAAATTGTTTGGTGCTGCCAACGGGGGGCATTCTTAAAAAAAAGTAGATAAGCAATTTTTAATAAATTTCCTTTAAATATTTATTAAAAAAAATAACGAATGTATGAAAAAGTAGATAAATAAATGAAAAAATAACAGTCGTGGACTCATGCTCTGCGCTGCGAAGAATTTACTAATTAAAAAAAATTGTGAAATGTTTTATAGTTTTCTTATAAATTGCTTTTATTAATTTCAATTTATTAATTTCAATAACAAAAATTTCAATATGAATTTCGAAAAAAAAAATTCTTTCTTACATATTTTAAAATTTATAAATCTGAAAAATAAATGCATAGAAATCGGATTTGGGAAAGCACTTACTTTATACTAATTTATGTCAATAAAATAAAAATAAATTTATTTTGGTGCTGCCATCTATTGCCATTAGTTAGAAACAGAAAACAATTTTTAATATACAATATTCTGTAGGACAACCGATAAGGTTTGACGTTTTTTTTTTTTTTTTTTTTTTTTTTTTTAATGTTTTTTTTTTTTTTTATTATTATTTATTTATTATTCCTTTTTGCTAATAAATGCATGATGGAAGCCCATTATAAGTCTTTTGTATTAGTTGATGTTGATATTCAATCATTTGAATTAATAGAAGAATAAAGTAATAGCAATTTTCTTTCACAGAAATTTTCATTTTGTTATTTCTAACTTCCTATACTAGTAGTAAATAAAGTTATTGAAGATATTTTGACTTTAATGTGTACTTCACTTACTTATTAGAAATTGGTATGCCTTATTGCTATATGTTTTTATACGTTTTCTTAAGAATGGTAGCTGCAGTTTGATACTCGGCAAGGCTTCCTTAGGTAAGTATTTATTATTATTATTTTATATACTATTTTTTCAATAAAAAATAATCTAACTCAAATAATAGCAGAAATTTACCACAATAATTTTATTTTTGAAATAGTGGTGGACAAATTAATAAAAAAATAGTCAGCAATGGCAACCCTGTCACTGTATTTGTGGGATGATTGACCCGAGAGAAATCTTTCAATTTTCATCGACTGTAATAAAGCACATTTTAATAATTGAATTTTAATTTATCAAAAACTAATAATTTACTTATTTCAATGAATAATAGCATAATTTATACAGATATTTGAAATTTTATATATGATACAGTATTTAGATTTAAACTGAATGCAAAAATATCTATCAACTAGCTGACTCGTCCGACCTTACCCAGACTTAGGATAAGAACCTGATATATACCTACAATATCAGTATTGAATTATTTTATAGTTGTAAACGAAAATCTTTCCAAATCAACTTAATATTGAGAGCCACCGTATGGTGTTAGCCCACTGCATTAGGCAGCGTACACCCTTGAGTTTGTATGATGTTATACTTTTTAATGAAAATCTATCCAAACAAACCTACAGTCGGGGTACCGAACTACAGTTATCGAAGGCTCCACAGTCTTTGGTAAAGTGCACCGAGCGTGTTACGCACATTCCAGTCTCTTTTGATTATATATTTTTAAACGAAAGTCTTTACAAACGTACCTAATGTTGAGGGCCCCACTACCTTCGTCAGCGTACACCATCGAACGTGTATGATATTATATTTTTTAAAAGAAAATATATCCAAACAAGGCCTAGAGCCTTCGGCAGCGTACACTGGGAGTGAACACGAAAATCTATCGAAACGAAATAAGGGATCCCGTTACGGTGATTGTCTATTTAATTTCTGAAATTTAGATTTATTACTTTCACTTCTGACCAAAAGTGCCTGAGAAAACCTAAATAATATCCCCCCCCCCCACACACACACACTCAATATTTTAAAGTGCGAAATGATACACTATGTGGCCAAAAGCACCGGACACTTTCGATTTTATACTTTTGTCGAATATCTTAGAGAAATACTTGACGAGTTACAAAAGAATTTCGGGAAAACACTTCATAAAGAAAATATTTGACTTCATATTTTTTAGCAAAGGTTTGATCATGAGGATAATTAACCGAAGTTACCTGTCGTCGCGAATTTTTCAGAAATGGTTAATATTCGTATTTTTTAAAACCGATTGCACCTGCAAAAAGAAGACGGTCTCTGATTTAAAAAAGGTATTTTTAGTTAATTGGTACTTCTGAAATTCAGTCCTAGGAGCGTCGGCGAAAAAGATAAGTCTTCTGCGAAATCGATCCTTAAACAATTTTTTTTCAAAGGGTTAACAACAATATTTTTTCGAAGGGATTGCGGCATTTAAAACGCAAAGTTTCGAAATTTAAGAATAATGTCTTCTTTCTGTCTGTATCCCGAATGGAAGTTAAGGCCAAAAAACGAGCCAAACGGCCAAAAAAATCAGCATTTGGTTCTTGCCTTTTACGCGCTCAGAGAAACGGGGACTGAGCATGCGCGGTCGCGCCTCTGCCGATTTGCAAAAAAAATCGCTTTTTGATGAGTTATTAATTAATATCCGCGGATGGGCGTTAAGAAAACGGCCAAAATCCTCAGCCTCCGTTCTTTTTTGGCTACGCTGCCTCTCCAGTAGTGCGATCCACTCTATCCTGCAACGCCCGAGCTTTTGATAAGAGTTTTTAATTTCGGTTTTTAATTAATATCTCGGTTAATTATAAAAAAAAATAATTTTTGGAGCCTCAGGTGCATCAGGACCTGCCTTGGAATACCTTCACCCAAATTTTCAGACTTTTATTTGCGGTTTATTTCTCTAGCCATGCAGACAGACATGCAAACACTCACAAACTCTCTTTTTTGTTAGTATAGATTAGTTAATAATTGTATTTTTCTGTTTTTCACGTGTTACTTTTTCTCAATTTATTACAGGAATAATCAATAAAGTGACAGATCTTCAAGTTGACGTATCTGATTGTCCAAGTGGTAACAACAACTGCACGCTTTATAAAGGGATAACGTACTATTTAAAAACAACGTTCTGTAAGTATTATTTGAATTTTAAAATCACTAGCCGTTACTAGTAGTTGGCTGATCATTGAATAAATGAAATTTTGTTTTCAAAATATAAATTCCTGTACAGCGAGTCAGCCAAAACCACTGATGTTTTATCAAGTTAAGGCAATTCAACCAAAGTAGGTCGCTTTTACTACAGCTCCGCAACAATGACGTTTTCTCTCGTTTTCTTTTTAATATTTCAAACTGAGATGAATTTATCAATCATTTAATTGAGAATGAAAGCTCAATTTCACAATAAATTTAAAGCACCAATAACCTTTTTTTTAAATTACTGCTGACAAGGCCTTCCGGGCAAGAGTGCCTAGCTTAACGGGTTTTAAATGCCTGGCCACTGTGCGAGATCAGTTCACCTTACCTGCATCTTGGCCGTCGTGTCTGCATCGCTTACTTAAAGTCGATTTACTTAAGTTTACCACGTTGGCCGATTCCGAATTGTTATGTATCTTTGTCGATCTAGCACAACACAGCACGGCGATTTACATCGTCATGCTTGGTGAACGTGTAGAGTGGATGGTTTTTTAGGTCGAATGGGTAGTGCAACTTAGCTTGAAAATTAATTTTGAAAGGAGCGAGAGAATGCCGCTAATAAAAAAGTTGTACCGTGAGAGAAGACTTTTAAGCCGAAATGTAAGGTAAACTTTGACGTTGCAACGAGGGACCAGAAACAAGTGGGTAAGTGTGATCGAAGATCGCACAAAGGGTTTCGTTTAATATTCCTTTCAAAACACTTTATCCTTTCTTTAATAAATTCAAATAAATATAATTTAGCAAAAAAAAAAAAAAAAAAAGTCAGTTATAAAGTTATAAAGTAAAAATTTACCGGTCTATTTTTCCGTTTTTTCGAAAATCTAAACCAGCCATTTAGCGGGCGAAACCGGCTATTATATTCTGTCATCATAGCATCCGTCATACGGACTAAATGCTATTTAAAAAATATATAATTTCAAAATTAAACATGTTGGACGTCTTCAAAATGTTAAAATATGCGAATATTTCCATAATAGGGTTTTTATCATGATTCAATACATTCCTCAAACTCATATATTTACTATTCTCTATTATTCATATTGATACTCGCTTTGTATTATTCTCAAACATCTGAAAAATTCGTTAAACTTCCTATAGGATGTCAGATTTTCTTTTTAATTCTCTAATGACGTGATATTAATCTGCTTTGTGTACATCCACATACTTATATTCCTTGTATTATTGAGAAATCTTAGACATTTTCCATTTTATTTACCACTTTGACGTCAATCAATTTTATTTCATATTTATCTTTTTTTCAATTGGTGAAACTTTTTATTTCATTTTCATTTTTCACGTGAAAATCGTCTGATAGAAAATTAATTATTGTAGAAAGAATTTCATCGTGGATTTTAAATTTTTGGCATCTGCTATAACAAAAAATGTTTCAATTTAATAGAGAAAGGCTATTAGAATTTTGGTTTTTTATCTCTATTTATTAAAATAATACGAATTTTTCAAATTTTAATATTTTCAGCTCTTTACAGATGATATTCTGAATTATACACGAAGTTTTAACTCTGTAAGTTACATAGTTTTCGAGAATGGCTCTGTGACAGACAGACAACGGAGCGGGAGCAATAGGGTTTCGTGAGATGAACGAAACCCTAAAAAAGGGTAGAATGACCTCACTCTTGCAGAGCACTCGTAAAAACGGACTTGTCAGCCAACCCGTGCTCGCACTGACAATCGCGAGGTGGAAGCTGTAAAAAAGAGGGTTAAGACATGGTGTTAATACATGGGTTACTACACTTTGCTAATTAGTATTCCTAAATTAAGATTAGTTAACTAACATCTAGAAATATATAAAGGGAGAGACTAATAGGACAAAGAACAAAATAGGTGGTTTCCTTTAAGAGGAGGGTAAGTTTGTTAGTTACACACTTAAATACAATTGAAATGGGATATATATTAAGATACTCTTACCATATAAGCTTACTTGCATATTCACATTCGTACTACTTGCTTACCTACCTATTTTCATAAATACTATCATGCGGACTAATTTACTTCATTCATACTGCCGATCATACAGATTTGCATACCATAAATACAATATATAGGGAATTGATTATCAACAATGATAGTTTAAAGTACAAAAAAAGTCATTTAAATGGCCTGATTAGTAGTTAAAGATTGACTAGAAATTGGTTAAATTGACGAAAACTGAAAAAAAAAAAAAATCTTTGTGACAGATTTTTCAAAGTCAATCTGATCTGCAACGAACGAAAAAAAGCAGCGTCAATCCCATAAGATTATATGGGATTTCCCTTCCAATTTATCAATTAGCTCATTCTATTGCCTGTATCTTTTTGAGTTTTCACGATATGTGACTGGTCTTTTTATATGAGTTGCTTTATAGTATTGACTACCAAATCATGACAAAAAAAAAAAATCTTTGCTGTAGTTCGCGCATGCGGAGTTAAAATCTATTTCATAAAAATACCCATATCTCATCAACTATTCAATATATTAATATTTGAATTGCAGTATACTATTTCTAAAATGTTTTTGGAAAGCGATGTTAAATTTGGTTGAAAACTCTGCATGCTATATATATATATATATAAATATAATTGAATTTTTCACAGAATCGTTAACATCTTCAAGAATATGCGTACTATTCTTACACAAATGCACAAAAACATTGAACAAGACGTGTATAGTCATTTGCTGCAGTGACGTATCCTTTTGAATATTTTCTGTTTCTTGGGGAAACGCAAATATTATTTTATTATTAAACTAGGGAGCTCTGCCCCCTGCTCGCTACGCTCACCAACCCCCGTTCTGATTTCACAGCCTCTTAAAACCTGGTAATGTATCCTGTTTTAAAAAGATGATGATGATGATATAACGAACAGCGGCTTTCTTCTGTAATCAGGTTATAATGCTTTTTTAACTGGTTATAATTCTTTTTCATTTAATTCATCTTTTTTATTTTTAATATTCATGTGTAAACACAATTTTTATGACGTAATTTTCTTTATTTCCTGCTTTCAACACGTGATCATTTAATTATTATTTTAAACTTTCATTATTGTTTTTAATAGTCTCGCGCAAATATATTTTTTATTTGAGATAAAACATAATCCTTTGCGCTTATTTAGAAATTGGCAACAATATAAAAAAAAATGACTTTTTCAATAAAAGATTTTTTACTCGATTTTCAAGGATTTTTTGAGTTTATATTGTCCGACCGTGATAATTTTTTTAATTTCTGAAAGCTTGTTATATTTCGCTTCTGGTGGTATGATTTTCGAATCTGTAGGATGGCTAGAAAAAAAAGTAATAGCTCCTCAAAAAAGTCGCTAGTAAAAAAGCGATGAGAATAACCCGGAATATCTACGCAGAATTTGATTGGTCCATTTCTAAATCGTTTTTGGCTCAGTTCCAGATTACTTTTTTTTTTAATATAGAAGGATTTATTATTACCCCTTCCTAATTGTCCTCGGGACTAAATCTTTACTGAAAAACATGAAGTCAAACATGTTCTTTACATCCTCAAAGTCCAAGGGCATTTCAGGCATTTCCTCACGAATTTCAGTAGATATTCTACAAAACGTCTGAAATTGGTCACTGCCCCTTTATTTCTGTACATCAGTGTAAATATGAAAATTATTTATAAAAATTAAATTTATTATTTAATTAATAAATGCATTGATTACTGTTATCAAGAATTTTCATTTCCTCGTGGTCATTCACAATCTCTTACAATTATTGCAGCTCCAAACGAAGACATTCCTGAGGTGAGGATGCGAACTTTAGGAGTTATGGGCTTTTTGAAAGTGCCTTACATGGGCCACGTCGTTGTCTGTCCTGAAGCCACGACCGAAGACGGCCAGAATTGCGATACTGAGGTGGGATTCTTTCGAAATCAGACGTACACGCATGTGAAGGACTTCCCTGTGAGACGTTTATACCCCGCCGTAAGTTAGTTTATAACATTTTTATATTTTCAGAAAACTGATCAGTTTCGAACCTTCAAAAACTCGATTTTTTTGCTCATCACATCTTTTAGTAAGAAATACTACCTATTACATACTCCCCTAAGTTGGAATTCCTGAAAAATCTTTTGCAGATCTACACCGATCATGACTCCTAGGACCCAAAACCACACCCACTTCAAAACTTTATCTATCTATCTATCTATATCACTTTTTTATGGACACGATAACTTCCATAATTCTGCACAAATCTCTGCCAAACAGATACATAAAATCCAGCGGCATAAAATCTCGGTCAAATTCGTTAATTGGCAAAATCGAACCAGGGGGGGAGGGGGGGGGGTTGTGAAAATAGAAAGAAAAACAAAACTTCTCAATTTTGATACATATCGAATCCGTTTAAAGTTACTATTACTTCTAGGAAAAGGACCAAAAATTTATGTATGACAGATTTTTATTTCATTAAAAATGCCCCTAAGGGGGGGGGGGAAATAGGGGCTTCAGAAGAAAAAATTCATAACTTCGTCAATTCACAAGATATCAAATCCGCTTAAATCTATACTAATATTATAAAGGAGTAAAGATTGTTTGTTTGTAGGGGGTAATCTCTGGAACTACCGAACCGATTTCAAAAGTAATGGTGGCAAATTGATGGTGACAACCCCTGCTCCAACATAGGCTATATTTTATGTCGGTGCCACTAACCCCAGGGGGTGCAGGAGCAAAAAACGTTCTAAAATTGCGATTTTTTAGCTATCAAACTGGCTATCAAGCCCTGAGAGCTTGCCAACCGGTTCTGTATGTATGTATGTACGTACGTAATGCGATAACTCTTCATAGAAATATCCGTTTTCCTTCAAATTTTGTTTATAGGTTCACTGTGTTAAGGCGCTTCCCTGATTAGTTTTCGGGATTGATTGGTGAAGTATAAAGGGGGGGGACAAGGGGCTAATTCTCCCCCCCCCTTAATTTATATAAATGGGTTTTTCATGCAGAATTATTCCGTTTTCCTTCAAATTTTGTTTATAGGTTCACTGAGTTAAGGCGCTTCCCTGATTAGTTTTCGGGATTGATTAGTTAAGTATAAAGGGGGGGGGATCGGGGGGCTAATACCCCCCTTAATTTATATAAATGGGTTTTTCATGCAGAATTATTCCGTTTTCCTTCAAATTTTGTTTATAGGTTCATTGGGTTAAGACGCTTCCCTGATTACTTTTCGGGATTGATTGGTTAAGTATAAAGGGGGGAACGGGGGGCTAATCCCTCCTTAATTTATATAAATGGGTTTTTCAAGCAGAATTATTCCGTTTTCCTTCAAATTTTGTTTATAGGTTCACTGTGTTAAGGCGCTTCCCTGATTAGTTTTTCGGGATTGATTGGTTAAGTATAAAAGGGGGAACGGGGGGGGCTAATCCCCCCTTAATTTATATAAATGGGTTTTTCATGCAGAATTATCCCATTTCCTTCAAATTTTGGTTAAAGGTTCACTGTGTTAAGACGCTTCCCTAATTAGTTTTCGGGATTGATTGGTTAAGTATAAAGGGGGGAACGGGGGGATAATCCCCCCTTAATTTATATAAATGGGTTTTTCATGCAGAATTATCCCATTTCCTTCAAATTTTGGTTAAAGGTTCACTGTGTTAAGACGCTTCCCTAATTAGTTTTCGGGATTGATTGGTTAAGTATAAAGGGGGGAACGGAGGGCTAATCCCCCCTTATTTTATATAAATAGGTTTTTCATGCAGAATTATTCCGTTTTCCTTCAAATTTTGTTTATATATTCATTGTAATTAGAGATTTACCTGATTAGTTTAAGGGGTTCATTAGTTAACTATGAAGGGGGGGTAACGGGGGGATGACCCCCCCCCTTAATATATTGTTTATTTCTTTATTTTTCGATGGGCTTATTTCAAATGCTTTGAAATAAGAGTATAATATATACAATTAGTGTGAATAGCCTGTGAACTCAATGCCCTCAGTTTAACTGGGCAGTTTTATTTTTATTTTTTATACTGAAGGAGCTAGAAATTTGAAATTTGTCATTGTAGTTACTTATAAGATGTAAATGCTCTCTAAGAACAAAATAAAAAATAAATTGAAATTTAAAAGGGTGAAATGAGCGAAAAGCGTTCTAAAAACAGTCTAAATTACAATTTCTATGAAATCTCTGGAACTACAGAACCGATTTCAAAAGTAATGGTGGCAAATTGATGGGGACAATCCCTACTCCAACATAGGCTATTGTTATGAATTTTGTATATATCTGTAAATATTCCATTTGTTTAAATTTATTTTATTTTATTATTGTGAAAATTGCAGTATTATTAATGTATTTCCTATTGAGCATCAGGTAACTCAATGCTAAAGGCCTCAGATGGTTTGCAAGGAAAACAACCTTACACCCTCATCTTTATAATGGAAGTCTATTGAAATATCGCCAAGGAATGGGTTTATCGCCAAGTTGGCGATGGTTTTGGCGACTTATTTTTGTCGCCAAATTTGGCGATATATCGCCAAATGTCGCCAAGTTGGCGACGGATTTGGCGACGTTTTGTGCAACCACACCCCCCTTATACCTATACATTGGGATCCTTTCTTGCTTGGGTTCTCTATCGAAAGTTAAAGCACTTTCTGGTAATTTCTAGCATCTGAAGGCTCTGGAATAATCTAGAAAGATCTCTGAAACCTATATAAGGACCTCCATCAGTTCAGTTAGTTAGTTGTCTGTCAACTGCGATTGAATTCATACGAGAGGCTTTGCATTGAGAACTCTGTTTCTCGGATCGATTTTGTCGTTGATACGTCGTATTGAACGCATTGTTTCTGCGTGAAATTTTGCTGTGCTTTTATTGGATTTGAAGATTACTGAATATCTTGTAATTTTCAGAAGATATTGGTGTTCGCACTGCACTGTTTATAGTGAATAAAGCCTTTTAATTGTTCTTATATATTGGCATCAGTCCTTTTGAACCCCGAGCTCACAACATTTGGTGTCAGGAGTGGGGTTGAATGCCGATCACCAGAGCAATGGAGTCGCAACTGACTAAATTATTGGAGAAATTAGGAGAGATGGATGAGAAAATGACTGCGAATCAGGCTGAAATGAAGAAGGAAATGTCAGCGATGGATGAGAAAATGACTGCGAACCAGGCTGAAATGAAGAAGGAAATGTCAGCGATAGATGAGAAAATGACTGCGAACCAGGCTGAAATGAAGGAAATGTCGGAAGAAATGAAGAAGGAAATGTCAGCGATAGACGAGAAAATGACTGCCAACCTTGGCGGCTTAAAAGATGAAATGAAAAAGGATATGTCAACCAACCTTGGAGAGTTGAAAGACTTAATAGAGGATAAAATAACATCTTTAAATGACAGAATTGACGGCGTGGAAGACAAAGTTGAAGGAAGATTTCAAGAAATAGAAGGAAAGGTAGAAGAAATTCAAATGACAGCGAAAACCGTAGAAGAAAAAGTTCAAAAGATCGCCAAGACCGTTGAAGAAAGCATAGAGAAAGTAAAAAAAGATTTGGAAAAAGTCAAGAAACAGAAGATAACTGCCGTAAACTTTTCCGAAGATTTCAAGTATCCAGATATGCTTCCTCGGGCCTTTATTAAACTTTCGACCTATGACGGCAAATCCTCCTGGCCAGTTTTTAAGACACAATTTGGGATCGTAGCGGACGCTAATGGATGGGATTCCCAGACAAAGGCTTGCCAGTTAGCTGCTTCTCTACGAGCTGATGCTGCCGACGTCCTACAGACTTTGCCTGCAAATGAACCGCTGGATTTTGAAACGCTCGTCAGTGCCTTGGAATTACGCTTTGGCGAGAAATGCATGAAGGAATATAGCAGACTCCAGCTCAAATCTCGACAGCAGAAATCCACTGAATCCCTGCAAGAACTTGCTACGGATGTCGAGAGACTTTCCCATCTTGCTTATCCTGGCTGTCCGACTGAAATTAGAGAAAGTCTAGCTCTGCAACATTTTATCGATGGTGTGCGTGACCCTGAGATCCAGACAGCACTCCGGATTGCAGATCTCAATGATTTAAAAGGGGCTTTGGTTTACGCTCTGAAATTCGAGGCAGCCCAGCAAGCTACTAGGAAAGATCGACACTTTGTGCGAGCAGCCAACCTGCCTGAAACGTCGGATACAGCTGTGGAGCGATTACAGCAGCAGATGAAGGACGTGATGAGACAGATGAACTCCTTAATGGCCAACAAATCTTACAGAAAGATCAAGTGCTGGAAATGCGGTGGAGAAGGCCATATTCAAATCGACTGCCCAAGACGACCCAGCACCGAAGGTAAAGGCTCACCCGCGAACAGAGGAGAAGGAAAACTGATTAATGGCCATCTTGCGGGGCGGAGGTTGCCAGATTTTGAGAAGACTCATTTTCAAGTATGTGAAATTTCTGCA
The DNA here is from genome assembly GCA_963931845.1 of Maratus michaelseni. NCBI lineage: Eukaryota > Metazoa > Arthropoda > Arachnida > Araneae > Salticidae > Maratus > Maratus michaelseni. The sequence goes on from OZ007600.1 coordinate 82,054,048, forward strand.
AGAAGTTGCGGCGAGAACGGAGTTTTTCTAGTCGAAAGTGTAAATGATTTGCCCTGTAATATGATCATCGATACAGGAGCCAATGTGACCATCATTCGGAAAGATCTAGCTCAGCGGCTGAAAGTAAAACTCTCCTGGACCCCGCCACGTGTTATCCTTCAAACTGTGACCGGAGATAAGATCGACGTATTTGGAAGAATGACACTGAAAATAAAGTTTGGGAACGCCGCTTACCATCATACAGTCTATGTGGCCGATATTTCCGACCCTTTCATACTCGGACTGGACTTTTTAAAAGAGCATAGATTTACACTGGATTTTAAGAAGAATGAGTTACGCTCTGCTCAAGAAGATGTCACTATTTTCAAACTTGGAAATGAGTCCGGGTCTATTCAACGGATCACAGCCAAGGCAGATGTTATCATCCCTCCTCGGACCGAAATGATGATACCTGGATTAACTGAGAACGAAAGTAGTTTTCAATGTGGCTTGGTTGGATATCCTGAGAAGAGCCCAAAAGGAGTGCTAATAGCATCAGCGCTGGTAGATCTGTCGAGAGATGTGATACCCGTGAGGATGGCGAATGTAAGTGAAAAGTCTAGAATTATCCATAAGGGTGAAGTGCTTGCTACCTGTGCTCCAGTCACCTGTGTTTGCAAAGACCCGAGCTTGACGTTGTCGGAGCCGCCTACAAGTTTAACACCTGAAATTGGACGAAATGAGAATTTATCTCCTGAGCAGAGACATGCCGCAGAAAGACTGTTCCAGGAATTTACGGATGTGTTTTCACAAAACGAGAATGATATAGGTCGCACTTCTCTGACACGTCATAGAATTGATACTGCCGACCATCCACCGATTAAACAGCATCCAAGACGCTTGCCGTTTGCAAAACAAGAAGAGGTTTCTAAGCTCATACGAGAGATGCAGGATAGTGACATCATCGAACCGTCATCAAGTCCGTGGGCCTCTCCCATCGTGTTGGTCCGAAAGAAAGATGGCTCCACAAGATTTTGTGTGGATTATCGTAAACTTAACGATATCACGAAGAAGGACAGCTATCCTCTACCAAGAATAGACGACACGCTAGATACTCTTTCAGGACATAAATGGTTTTCCACACTGGATTTAAAGAGCGGGTATTGGCAAGTAGAGATCCATCCTGATGACAAAGAGAAGACCGCATTTACTACTGGACAAGGACTTTGGCAATTCAAAGTTATGCCGTTCGGGCTCTGCAATGCTCCAGCAACATTCGAGCGCCTCATGGAGACAGTGTTAAAAGGCCTGACTTTTGAAGCTTGTCTCATCTACCTAGACGACGTAATCATTGGTGGCTGCACGTTTGAAGAACATCTAGAAAATATTCGAAAAGTGTTAACGAAGCTAAGAGCGGCGAATTTAAAGCTGAACCCTTTGAAATGCAAGTTCTTCCAACGGGAAGTAAATTATTTAGGACACATCATCTCAGCTGAAGGTGTTCGAACAGATCCTGAAAAAGTGTCCGCAGTAAAGAACTGGAAGCGTCCGGAAAATGTCCATCAGTTGCGAAGCTTTCTGGGACTATGCACTTATTACAGAAAGTTTGTCCAGGGGTTCTCCAACATCGCAAGACCATTGCATAGGCTCACTGAAAGCAAGCAGAAGTTTCTATGGACACAAGAATGCGAGAATTCCTTCCAGCGGCTGAAAGAAGCTCTCACATCCTCTCCAGTCCTTACCTATCCGCACCCCGAGAAACAGTTCATTGTGGACACGGATGCCAGTCATGAAAGTGTCGGTGCTGTACTTTCCCAAGAAATAGATGGCCAAGAACGAGTCGTAGCATATTGGAGCAAATGTTTATCGAAACCAGAGCGGAATTATTGCGTCACTCGTAAGGAGTTATTAGCTATAGTAAAAGCCATAGAACACTTCCATCACTATCTCTATGGCAGGAAATTTCTCCTTCGTACTGATCACGCATCCCTAACATGGCTGATGAATTTTAAGAACCCAGAGGGCCAAGTAGCCAGATGGATACAACGACTCCAGGAATACGACTTTGACATCAGGCATCGCAAAGGCTCATCGCATGGAAACGCCGATGCCCTATCAAGAAGACCGTGTCCCGAGAGCTGTCGCTATTGTTCCAGAGCGGAGAGCAAGTATAATCCCGAATATGTCATACGCCAGACGAAGACTTCACTATTGACGCCACCAGATCCCTGGAGTGATGAGAAGATTCGAGAAGATCAAATGGCAGACTCTGAGATCAAACCAATCTTGGAGTTATTAGAATCTTCTAGCACGAAGCCCAGTTGGAAAGACATCTCGACTTACAGTCCTACGACGAAGCAATATTGGGCTCTTTGGAACTCTCTCCACGTCAGGAATGGTGTCCTGTTCCGAAAATTCGAATCGGAAGATGGGAAGACATCTCGGTGGCAGATGGTACTTCCTCGATCCCGAATACCAGAGGTCCTCAAAGAATTACATGGCAGTCCCACTGGTGGCCATTTTGGAGTCATGAAAACATTACATAGAGTCCGAGAGCGGTTCTTCTGGGGAAAAGCGAGAGCTGACGTCGAACAATGGTGCAAATCTTGCGATGCATGTGCAGCTCGGAAAGGACCAAAGAAACGTAGCCGAGGAAGACTACATCTCTACAACGTAGGAGCACCTTTCGAACGCATCGCCCTTGACATCCTAGGTCCTTTGCCAAGAAGTGCTGATGGCAACAAATACCTCCTTGTTGTCATGGACTATTTCACGAAATGGCCTGAAGTTTATGCCATCCCTGATTAAGAAGCTTCTACGGTTGCGGATGCCTTGGTACACCAGTGGATATCAAGGTATGGAGTCCCTCTTCAAATGCATTCGGACCAGGGGAGAAATTTCATCTCTGCTGTGATTGAGGGTCTCTGTCAACTTCTCGGAATGGACAAAACTAGGACGACGCCTTTACATCCACAGTCGGATGGCATGGTTGAGAGGTTTAATCGTACCATCCTCAACAATCTCTCACTGCTAGTCTCAAGAAACCAACAAGACTGGGACCAAAAACTTCCCTTGTTTCTTCTCGCCTATCGCAGCGCCGTCCATGAAACAACCGGCTATTCCCCGTCTCAGATGCTTTTCGGTCGTGATCTTCGTCTACCTTGTGATCTGATTTTTGGTCGCCCTCCAGATGCGCCTTCATCGCCAGAGGGATACGTGCAGAATCTCCAGGCACTATTTGAAGACGTCCACAACTTGGCTCGAGAGCGGATCAATATACAGACGGAGAAGATGAAGACCAGGTACGACACGAAAGCCACGGGACATCAATTCAAAGAAGGTGACAAGGTTTGGTTTTATAATCCGACTCGACGAAAAGGACTTTCTCCCAAACTGCAATCACACTGGGACGGTCCTTATACAGTCCTAAACAGACTGAACGATGTCGTAATTCGGATCCGAAAGTCACCAAGTTCGAAGCCTAGAGTCGTTCATTACGACAGGCTGGCTCCATACTATGGCCATAGTACTTAGTTCATTAATTGTAAATACTTGTATGTAATAATGTCTATGCTTTAATTTTATTTTATTTTTAAATAAGTGTATATTTTGTATAATTCAGCATTATGAATGTGTTTTGAATAGTATAGCATTTGTTGGTAACGGGTTTGCTTTCCGATCAAAGGTTGAACTGCCCGGGACGTGCAGTCCTTGAGAGGGGGGCAATGTTATGAATTTTGTATATATCTGTAAATATTCCATTTGTTTAAATTTATTTTATTTTATTATTGTGAAAATTGCAGTATTATTAATGTATTTCCTATTGAGCATCATGTAACTCAATGCTAAATGCCTCAGATGGTTTGCAAGGAAAACAACCTTACACCCTCATCTTTATAATGGAAGTCTATTGAAATATCGCCAAGGAATGGGTTTATCGCCAAGTTGGCGATGGTTTTGGCGACTTATTTTTGTCGCCAAATTTGGCGATATATCGCCAAATGTCGCCAAGTTGGCGACGGATTTGGCGACTTTTTGTGCAACCACACCCCCCTTATACCTATACATTGGGATCCTTTCTTGCTTGGGTTCTCTATCGAAAGTTAAAGCACTTTCTGGTAATTTCTAGCATCTGAAGGCTCTGGAATAATCTAGAAAGATCTCTGAAACGTATATAAGGACCTCCATCAGTTCAGTTAGTTAGTTGTCTGTCAACTGCGATTGAATTCATACGAGAGGCTTTGCATTGAGAACTCTGTTTCTCGGATCGATTTTGTCGTTGATACGTCGTATTGAACGCATTGTTTCTGTGTGAAATTTTGCTGTGCTTTTATTGGATTTGAAGATTACTGAATATCTTGTAATTTTCAGAAGATATTGGTGTTCGTACTGCACTGTTTATAGTGAATAAAGCCTTTTAATTGTTCTTATATATTGGCATCAGTCCTTTTGAACCCCGAGCTCACAACACTATATTTTATGTCGGTGCCACTAACATCAATGGGGTGCAGGATCGAAAAATTTTCGAAAATTGCGACTTTTTTATACTGAAGGGGCAAGAAATTTGAAATTTAGCATTGTAGTTACTTATAAGATGTAAATGCTTTCTAAGAATAAATTTAAAAAAAAATCGAAATTTAAATGGGTGAAATGAGCGAAAAGCGTTCTGAAGTCATTCTAAATTACAATTTCTATGGAATCTCTGGAACCACGGAACCGATTTCAAAAGTGATGGTGGCAAATTGGTGGTGACACTCCCTGCTCCAACAGCCTCTTTAATAAAAAACTATGCGTTGCTGACGACTGGGTTTTTCGCTAATTGTTGCACCAGATTAATTTCGGAAAATGAAACATTTGAAGTTACTGAAAAAATTAATTGCTTGAAAAGTATTTGTCCGAAAATTGTTAGACAAACTGCGTTAGAAAGGTAAAAAATTGTATTTTTCTTGATATAAATTTCAAATCTGATGATTATGCCGTTTTTCAAATATTGAATTTCAAACATTACCAAATTTTCCAATGGAGTACCATAGCGAAACCTTCATGCGTAAAAAGATAATGATAAGAGCGACGTGTCCTGACGTGTATATTGGCTATAGCACGAGTCACAAATTATAGTAGCCTTATTATTCTGTTAAAATATAAAAGTTATTTATGAAATGTCAATATTTTGTTTGATTAAAGGTTCGTTAAAAGAAATTGACCAGCGTAGCGGGCGTAGCTTGCTAGTTTATTATAAATCTTCTTAATATTATCTACAACTTTTATATTGACAAGTGTTTTATAGGACCAACTCTTACAGCAAAAAAAAAAAAATCCCTGCTGGCTCTGCCTACAGGCAGAGGTATATTTCGAAGTGGGCGGTCCCTTCTGCCGCATCATGGCAAATAGGTCTTACTTCTGCGATTCCCATAAACAGGCGCCCCACAGTCTGCGTCTTCGAATTCTACCTGTGCCTGTAGACCGAGCCGTCAGGGATTTTTTTTAATTAATGCAATTCTGAATCGAACACAACAAACCACATGGAAATATTCAAATTAGATCTGGGTTCATTTGAAATTGAAAATGTGTACTTTAACATAGATTCCAACTGATCTGTAATACTTTCCAACAAAGTTGAAAAAGTGTTATGAATTTGGTTTGTTTGTCTGGTCGTCTGTCTGTGCTCTTACTCTCGTAAATATACCCGGATTGCCACGTAATTTTTACATGTTATTCAGGTTTAGTATAAGATGTTCGGTGTTGAAAATGAAGTGTATAGCATTTATAGTTCGTTTACAGGGACACTCAAAATAATTCCGTTACATTATGGTCTATGAGGAAAAATCATTTACGGAGTATTTTATTGATATTACGATATTTGAAACATAACGAGACTGATATGCATCACTGAAGTGGGCTGCAACATGCTTTCTGAAAAGTTTAGAATAAGTAGCATTTATAGTCCGTTTACAGGGACGTACAAAATAATACCATTACATTGTGATTTATAGGGAAACATCGTTTGCGGTTCTTTTTTAATAATGTTATAATATTTCAAAGAAAACGAAATTTAGAATGATCAGTAAGGTGCGCTACAACATGGTTTTCTGTAGATTATTGAGTGCATAGAATTTATCGTTCCTTTACAGAGGCGCACAAAACAATTCGTTTACATAATTGACTCTGATCGACAACTGCTAGGAAGTGCGATTTTCGCTGTGGTATGCATTTGTTAGTGCATTACGTGGTATATATGAATTCTATAAAAGCTATATATGGCTGCAAGACAAAATTCGTACACGTTACCGCATATAGACAGCAATTGCTGAAAGTGGAATTTCAATGCGGTATGTGTTTTTAAATTGCTTACTTAGACACCGCATTTTATTGTATGAATAAGCGAAATAATATCCTGTTAGAGTTGGAAAATGTTTCTTAACACAGGGTTAGCATAAATGACTGGATTAAAAATATATATTTTTTAAAAACTATTACACATATTATAATAAAAGATATACAGTAGCTCCAAAAAGTTTATGATTTTCTGAATATATCGCTCTAAATTTGCAAATATTTCACCAAATTCCATGAAATTTTAACAAAATGTCTGTAAGAGTACCTAAAACAAGATCCAAATCACAGATTTAAAAAAAAAAAATGAAACCAAAAAAATTTTCATCAGTAAGAATCTGAAGTGCTACTAAATAGGTTTATGGATTTTTTCTTAAAATCACTCAAAATAAATGGTAATGCCAAATAAACAACAATTTTAACAAATAACAGTCAGTATTTGGTCGGATAGTGAAAACAATCTATGACACCTTTGCATCTTTGAGCAATTGTCTCAATAAGCTTGTCGATTTTCGATTGAGGAATCCTAACTCATGCTTCGCTCAAAACGTCGAAAGTTTCGTCAGAATTTTTTACTTTAATGTCCTGCGTACTCTTTGGAGTTCGTTCAATAAATGCTCGATCGGATTTAAGCGGGGCCTCCGAGATGTCGCTGTGTGTCCTACACCGGGCCTGCTACGAGGCTAACGAAAAAGAAAGGCTACCGCGGTGCTTTATGCGTATCTTTTTTTACAGACCGCCGGAGTCACGTGATGCTCGAATGCACCAATGCAGGTGTACGAAAAGAGCAACACGTCATTCTAGCGGTCTGTAAAAAAAGATAAGTGGAATGCACCGCGGTAGCCTGTCTTTTTCGTTAACCTCGGCCTGCTACAAGTGACGTCACAACCTGCTGACGTCAAAACAGTGATCCATAATAACTTAAAAATTTTCATGTATTTTGTTCGTTTGTACGGATTGTTTACGACAGTATTTTGATTTTATTTATTGTTTTATATAGTAATTAATAATATTTTTCAGTGTATTTAGATTATAATGCTATCAATAATTATTGATTATAATTATTAAAGAAAGTGTAGATTATATCTATAAAATAAAGAGAAGAAAATGTTGTGCTCCTAGTTTCTAATCTAAGTCTTCAAATTCGCTACTGATAATGAAAAGAAGAAATTTTAGCTACGAAAATTACCTTGTGATAATTATTTTTACATTTCAACAGAAGTGGTCTGCATTAAATGTTTCGATATACTTTTCATAATTCGTGAAGCTAGAATTAATATGATGGTATTGAACTTGTGCAGAGGAAAAAACCCTAACAACAAATGTCTAGCCTACTGTAATGGAAATATTCTGGCATATTTGATTGAATTTGTACTTCCAAATCGAAAAGAGTCAAATGATCTTTAGAAAAAAAAAAAAATAAATAAAAGAAGCAGACGATAAACAGTTTAAAAAATGATTTTGAAAGAAATACTGTAATAAATTGACTAATATCTGGATACATTTAGTTAGAAGTGAGTGATGTGCTTTGTTTATAAAATTAAAAGTAACTGATTTACACAACTTAGTAATTCTAAGTAGTTCAATTTAACATTTTACCTAACTTAAGTGTACAAATATATTATGAAAATAAATCTTTTGATAAGTTAATTTGAGTGGTTATTAGGTACTAGACCCAAGTACAATAAATAGACAATTTTTAAAATATTACAAATCAGTTACAAAGTCAAGATAGGAAATTGGGTACTTTTCGGTTAGCCGGGCGCCAGTGATATATATACATATATACTCACACATATATATATATATTACAAAATTTAAATTTTTTCCGCAATTATTCTATAAAATTTGTCCATTCAATAATATTCGGTATATAACCCAGCTTATTAAAATAATTCTCATTCTTAAAATAGCCTTTTACTATCCATATGTAAAGCCAATTATTCCTAATCCACTTAATAATATTTATTCGAATGTAGTTATTCTAAAAATGGCGATAGCTTTTTTAATTTATTCTTTAAATAGAACATCTTTATTTTAATCCATTATTAAAATTCATTAGTATTATTCCCGTGTGGTCAAATTGCTATAACTTCTTTATTTAAATGCTAAAATATCGTATCTCTTAAAATATTCCGCTCAAAAAACCTTATTTCATAAAGTTATCCTATTATTAAATATCAAATGTCTATTAAAATATTTCCGAAAAACTTTAATTCTTTCTTTTTTTTTTCCCTTTTATAAAGATTCATTTTCTTTTCTTCTTCTTATTTTTATTACGTATTAAATTCGAAGTTTAACTACAGCCTCAAAAACAGATAAGCTCGTTTGTTGATATGACAGGCATCTGGTACGAGATTATGGAATATTCTGGAAGGGCGTAGAAAGTTTTTGCATTTTACAACAAAATAAATCCGCCGGAAATATTGATAAAGTTCCAAAAGAGACCTTTTGATTCGATAGAAGTGGGTCACGTGACGTATTCTGTATTATTACGCAAGCTAGTTTAAAAACACGATCATCCTGATTCGGAGAGGATTTTTTTGACGCTGGTGTTTGCTAAAAGAATCGGGACGGATTCTAGAAAATAATAGAACGTTGTATTTTTTTTCGTTTAGCGTTGGCTAATGAGCATTTTCCCTGAAGAGATGTCTTAAACTGGAAATAAAAGGTTCTTCGACAAAAATATGGACTGACATTTCTTGTTGTTGATGATACCACACGGCCGCCTGATGCGAGCTAAAAGGGAAACCAATCACATCGCTAACCCTATTTATCACGAGCACGACTGCCTTTTTCCCGGATTTGAACTTGGAAACACGACATTAATATAATAAGTCGACAGGATGCTGGTGATCAACAGAAAGTTTGTGTAGTTAAACGTGAAATTTGCCGATTAGAAGAATATGTTACGAGGACGTCTACGCCATTACAGCACGTTTACGTCTGGTGTTTTGTAATTTTGTAGTTTTATAATAAATTAAAAATGGTCAAGCCTAAAAGAGAAAAGAAGAGGAAAAGTTGGCCTAAGTGAAGTTGTTGCTAGAGAATATACTATTCATCTTCATAAGCGTCTTCATGGTGTTGGTTTTAAAGGATTGCGAAAAAGCAGAACTTTTGTGTTATCTGAAAATTAAAGATTTTTAGATGTGTGAAACTTTCCTGTGAAATATGCTCAAGAGTAACTGTAAGTTGGTATTTTTATTTATTGGTATCTTTATATGTTGATATTTATTAGTTTATGTTATATTTAAAATGTTTTATTTATTTAATAGTCTACTTTGAAATTTAAAGGTTTTATATACTATATTATACTGATTAAATTTTTGTTTTTAAAATTTATTTCTGTTGCAAATATTTAAGTGTTGTTAAGGTTAATTAATTTATTTGATGATTTCGTGTGATACGTCATTGTAATATTATAGACAGCGGTATAATTTATATTTTCATGTTTTAAGAACAGATATTCTTAAAAAAAAAAAAAATCTATTATTTTTAATATGTTACTAAGATCTGATCTGTATTTTATAAAGAGACAATTTTTATCCTAAGGGAACATTCCTGGCACCATGCCAAACCTAAGCTACAAAACAGCTATTATGAGGAGAGAAAAAAAAAAAAAAATCTGTATGTTGAATAATAAGTGACTGGTGGTTTGAATTGTAGTAAATTAATGAGCCACTGAAAGATTATTTATGATGTAAATATGTAAATAGAGTGTTAGTATTTTATTGTTTATTTAAATTGTGAATATATAAAATTAAATTTAGTATGTTATTGCTTATTTTCATTTAATGTAGGATTTATGATGCATTTACCAACTTGCTAAAATATTTAATATAGAAAATTTGAAATTTTTTGATGGTGTTATAATATTAATAAAGTGTTTAAATAAAATGCTAGGTCAGGTAGAAATTAAATTACTAGAACATGTAGACATTTAGCACTATGTTAACCTAGCTGAATTGCTCTATTAGGTAATTTGAATTTTAATAATCTTAAGCTCACCAATGGGGAATTTTTTTTACACCTCATTTGTCCATAGCTTAGGTAAAAATAAGTTCATTATTTACCAAGTCCTCAGCAGTAATAAATTTACTAGAATTGAATACTCAGAATAATTATGATGTAATGATAGAATTAATACGTGATGACGATCAATATGAAGGTAAAGTCATGTTTTCCTTGATGACAAATAATAAAAATATTTAGAAGAGAAATTGGAAAATGTAGGTAAGTTGCATTCAAAAAATTCATGGGGTATGTAATAAAATTTTGTTGATGATGTTGCTCTTCTTGTTCTTTTTGCTGATGATACAATTGTTATTATTATTATTACTATGATAAAAAAATTTATTCTAAGGTAGTTAATGCAACATATTAAATTTAAATTTAGCAAAAATAATAAATAAAATTTAGGAGATTTTTATGTATTTTATTGAATAAATGTTCTGGTTAATGCTTAATTTGGATTCACAAATTCTTATAATTCTTAAAAATTCAATAGGAAAGGTTTTAAATCAGTTATGTTTCTGTCAGAAGGGTATATAGGGTCTTAATTTGGAGACATGGAACAATTCACAACCTATTTTTCACCAGATAACTTCAGACTATTTCATGAGCAACCCACACAACAATCAAAATCACCACAGACATCACAATCACCATCACAAAATCAAACTAAAGTAAAAACAATAGAATAAATTCTAATTCTTTAAATATCTCTTATTACTCTAGTTTCAACATTATCAGGTATGTCTTTGGTGTACAACAGTGATATTACCCATTTTTGAAAGTTTAATATTTTAAAATTTAAAATAAATGTCACAGCTTTTATTTCAACATTGTGGTTATATTTTAGCCTGATCAACTAAAATATTTACTTGTTTTTGAGAGTTTTTGAGGTTGAGTAGACACCTTATGCAGGCATAAGATGTGTATTTTGATTTTAGGAATTGTCAAATTGATGTTGAAAAATAAAATTAAATGTTTTAATTCTATATCAAAATAAACTATTTTTACTTTATTTACTTTTTCTTAAACCAATTGTTTCAAAAATTTAATATTATGTTATTTACTTCAATAGATAATCAAATAGTAACCGTTTATAAGTATTTCTATAATTATATAAATGATTGGATAGTGATGATGTGATTTTACAGTGATTGTTTTGGTGTGACAATAGAAAATTAAGTATCTAAACTAATTGCCTTTGTATTCCATTTCTCAGCTAAAATTAACATCTTTTATTTGTTATTTATTGTCTTTATTTATTCTAAGTTTGCCAAAAAAACAACTCTCTGCATTTAGGATATGAATACTTATAACTTAACAGTATAATTTTGTAAAAGGGTATCAGAGGAAAAAATTATTGTAAGGAACTAATGGTTGAGAGTTCAATTTCTAAATATTTAGATTTAAATTTATTTGGATTTTGAAATTATTATTATATATTTTTTTTTGTATACTTTCGACTGGCAAAAATACTTTCTTATATAATTAAAAAATAAGAAATTTATTTATTTGCTATGTAATTATTTTATCCTCAACCAATATTTTTCCTAACAATAAATAAACAAACTGTGATATTTTCTTAAATTATACAAATGTTATTATAATATTATTATTTCTACTATTGAATTATATTATGAATTACTACATATGTTGAGAAGTATTAGTTATATTGAAAGTTATTATTGTTATGTTTATGAATTGAATTTTATTATAGCATTTATTTATATTATTGAAGAGTTATATTATTTATTAGTGAAAAAATGTTTGACAAATATTAGTTAAAGATGGTGGGATCCCAACAGAAATATAACAAATCCCACAGGAATATAACAAAGATAACATATTCCAAGTACAATAAACGACCAAGAGATAATTTGACTTGTTTATTATGTGAGAAAATTAATGTGATACTTAAGAGAAGATGTTGTGACAAGTGCTAGCATTATAAGGTCATTATAAAGTATTGGTAAGAATGACTACAGAAAAAAACTACTTTTTAAAATTTTGATGGAGTAATGTCTTTATTTTCAGCCTTTACATAAAAACTGTATTTTTAAGAAAGGGACTGCAGTAACCATTTTTTTTTTTAAAAACAAAATGAGGACTTATCACGATCCAAGAAAGAGACTGAAATAAAACAGTTGGATCTAATGAACTCAAATTTGAATTAAGTCGAATTTTTTTTTTTTAAAACTTTGTTTTAACAATTTGCTAGTGACTACTTATTCTAAAGCTTGTGAACTTGGTAAAAGCAAAATTCTGTTACTATTATTATCCTGTTTTTCTTGTTTATTAATATTTATTATTTATTGTTATTGTATTTTTCTTGTGCACTTACAAATGGTAAGTGAGATTGTAACCATTTCTTGTATTATTTTACAGGGGAAATGCTCGTAGCTTTATTTTTATTTATCTATTAATTTTAATTGATTACTATTATTTTATTTTTGTTTTTGTTTTTGTCTTCCAGTTCTTCAGAAATTCCCCATCTCCTTGCTGGCAGTCTCTAAATTTATACTAGTCAAAATTCAAATTTCTAAAGTATTAAATTTATATTGTCTGAATTTATAGTTACTTAACTATTAACTTCATCCAAAATCTTTAGGGAGGGGGGATAATATTACAAAATTTAAATTTTTTCCGCAATTATTCTATAAAATTTGTCCATTCAATAATATTCGGTATATAACCCAGCTTATTAAAATAATTCTCATTCTTAAAATAGCCTTTTACTATCCATATGTAAAGCCAATTATTCCTAATCCACTTAATAATATTTATTCGAATGTAGTTATTCTAAAAATGGCGATAGCTTTTTTAATTTATTCTTTAAATAGAACATCTTTATTTTAATCCATTATTAAAATTCATTAGTATTATTCCCGTGTGGTCAAATTGCTATAACTTCTTTATTTAAATGCTAAAATATCGTATCTCTTAAAATATTCCGCTCAAAAAACCTTATTTCATAAAGTTATCCTATTATTAAATATCAAATGTCTATTAAAATATTTCCGAAAAACTTTAATTCTTTCTTTTTTTTTTCCCTTTTATAAAGATTCATTTTCTTTTCTTCTTCTTATTTTTATTACGTATTAAATTCGAAGTTTAACTACAGCCTCAAAAACAGATAAGCTCGTTTGTTGATATGACAGGCATCTGGTACGAGATTATGGAATATTCTGGAAGGGCGTAGAAAGTTTTTGCATTTTACAACAAAATAAATCCGCCGGAAATATTGATAAAGTTCCAAAAGAGACCTTTTGATTCGATAGAAGTGGGTCACGTGACGTATTCTGTATTATTACGCAAGCTAGTTTAAAAACACGATCATCCTGATTCGGAGAGGATTTTTTTGACGCTGGTGTTTGCTAAAAGAATCGGGACGGATTCTAGAAAATAATAGAACGTTGTATTTTTTTTCGTTTAGCGTTGGCTAATGAGCATTTTCCCTGAAGAGATGTCTTAAACTGGAAATAAAAGGTTCTTCGACAAAAATATGGACTGACATTTCTTGTTGTTGATGATACCACACGGCCGCCTGATGCGAGCTAAAAGGGAAACCAATCACATCGCTAACCCTATTTATCACGAGCACGACTGCCTTTTTCCCGGATTTGAACTTGGAAACACGACATATATATATACACATATCTACACACACACATATATATATATATATACACATATCTACACATACATATATGTATGAATTAATATATATATATATTTATATATGTACATGTATCCACTGGCGCCCGGCTAACCGAAAAGTACCGAAAAAGGCTTATGGCGAGAGAAGGAAAGTTGCAACATATTTTCTGGCAACCTATTCGTAGTTTCATATAAATAAGTATTTTTTTTTTAATATTTATATAATTTATTTAATATAAAGAAGCCATTTATCTCTTTTTATATGCAGGTAGAACAGAATTGTATATATAAATAATTTTATACATATATAAATAAACATAAAAGTACATTAGGTTTGTTTTCATAATTGTGTGTATAATTTTAAAACATATCTAACTTTCTGAAGCCCGGATTACGCCAAAGCGTTAAAAAAAAGTGCCAAGGTCTCTATAGTTAAAAAATGTCGATTTCTGTATTTAAATTGACATTTATTGTGTTTTGATGGTTAAATTATGGTATGTAGTTGTAAAAGGGAGGAATGGGATTGATTTTGTAAAGTTTTTGGTAGATTTATTATATTTTTTGTACGTATATTTATTGTAAAATAATGTGTTTAGGAAAAGGTAAGTCAATGGGTTCAATCTGATTTATTAATCTTAGCATTTTTTTAATTTAAAACTTTTAATTTCCTTTAATAAAACAAGTATATTAATTCCCTTTTATTTCACGATTATGAAATTTAATATTATTTATGTAATCACAAATTATAAGAGCGAAAATGCTCTTTTTATTACATCTTTCTGCTGCGATACATTGACCAAAGTGGATCACTATTGTGACGTCACTAATACTTGTAGCAGGCCCGGTGTAGGACACACAGCGACATCTCGGAGGCCCCGGTTTAAGCCAGGTGACTGGCCTGGCTACGATGCCATTAGTTTAATTTTTTTGGACTTGAAGAACTTCTTACCGAGTTTCAGAGTATGCTTAGGGCCGTTGTCCTACTGGTAAATTCATTTCTGTGCATTTTTTACGTGCGAACAGCAGCATAACATTTACCATTATATTTTTATATACAGAGGCATCCATATTGCCATTAATACGATGAAGTGGTGCAACTCCAGACAATCCAAAACCCCATACCATGACATTACCACCGCCATGTTTAACAGTAAAGATTTGGTATCTGGGAAGGTTTCTTGTGTGGATTGGACGTCTGATATACTTTACACCTTCACTTCCAAGCAAGCAAAATTTTGATTCATCACTGAAATGCATTTTTTGCCAGTCTGCCTTAGTCCTTGATTGGTACTCCTTGGCAAAGGCATTTCGGCTCTTCCCGTTCATCACATTCACTAAAGATTTCTTGCTTGGACGACGTCCAAATAGTCTATTATTAACTAAGCGAAGCCTTATCGTCTCTGCACAGACATTTAAACCTCTATAGGCGACCATATCGTTGTGAATATTGATCAGTGTCAATGTAGGATTTTCTTTGGCTGCTCCAATAATCGCTCTGTCGTCCTGTGCAGTAGTCTTTCGACGCCTTCCCGACAGAGAAGCCTAATACTACGTTCAGATCGGATAGTTAAGATATCTTAGACCGCTGAACTCACTGAGTGAGTTCCAGAAACTCACTTAGTGAGTTCGAACGTTCCATTGCTAGATACAGTGCTCACTTTGATTGGCTCTGGAGGCCGATTGGCTGTTAAGTTTGCTTTTAACATATGCGCATGCGCACTGGACACGGTGATGTTGAGTGAGTTATCTTAAATGCGTTTGGCGGTGTGGACAGGTATTCAATTCCGGGGAGGTACCACCTCAAAAATGGCGGTCTAAGATATCTTAAATGTCCGATATGAACAGGGTATTACGAATAACATTGCTCACCCGGTATCGTTTATAAATAGCCGAGATCGTGTTTGGAGCCAGGCGAAATTCAGCAGCCAAGTCTTTGTTGCGTTTACCGGCTTTCTTAGCCTCAATAATAAGATTTTGAATTTCGATGCTGACTTCTTTTCCCTTTAAAATCCAAAATAAACGGAAATAGATATTATTACACACAAAGAAAGCTATTTCAGTTCAAATGAGTAAAGTTAGTTTAGAAAAATACATGATATAGTAAAAAATCAAACTTTTTTGGCCGCACTTCTGACTTTTACTGCTGAAGATTTTTTTTTTTTTTTTTTTTTTTTTCAATTTTTTTCAAGTCAGTGATTTGCATCTTGGTCTTGGGTATTTTTACTGACATTTTGTTAAAATTTTATGAAATTCGGAGAAATATTTGCGACCAACACACCACAAATAATTCAGAATACTGTAATAATTTGTTTGAGAGTCTGGTTTCCTATACAAAAATTATTTGCTTTTGTAATCCGCAGAACTTTGTCTTCACAATTTTATAATTCTTATCTATTTTAATTTCTTCTTTAACAGATGAGCATGAAAGCTAGAGTGGAATATTTTACTGGGGTGAAATCTACAAAGAGAACTATGATTTTATGCTACGAAGTTCCGATTACGATTGAGTAAGTATCTTTTTATCTATATAAAAAAGTTTTTTCTAATACAATACTAACTGACGTAGTAACCCGATGTATTGCATTTGCATAGCATGAGATCTTTCAATTTTGTAGAGGAAAAAAAAGAAATTTAATTCTACATTAAAAAAATATATATATTTATTTTATTAAATTTCTTATTATAAGCAGTTAAACATGTTTACAATGTAAATGAATTGAAAATTACAAAAATTACAAAATGCAAATTACGTGATTTTGATGAAATTATAGTAGTACTAGCTATTACCCGTGACTTCGTTCACGTAACATTAAAAAAAAAGAATAAATGCATTAATTTAGCAAAATATTTCATTCGATAATTAAAAACATATATAAATATAATTAACCAAATCTTTATCACATTTAATAGGAGGCAATACGGTATTTCTTTGCTATAGGGGCCTTAACATAACCCAGTCTTAAAAAAGTGAAATTTCATGCCAAATAATATATACAATCGCGAAAATGAAACTGCAACCAATGAAAAAAGAAGTGCCCAGTGAAATCGTGAAAATCGACGAATCCCTCTTCGTAAAACGAAAAATAACACTGAGAGAATTCTTCTATACAACAGTGCATTTTAGGTGGTATTTGGTATGAAATTTGTATATGTATTCATTTCTAAATGGGCATTATTATATTGTTTATTTGTATAGACATGTGTTATGTATTTCTTACTACATTATTATTTTATGTCTTGTTTATGTATATATTAAATAAAGTGCTTCTCGATAAGTGGTGTAAATATTGAACAAACTGCTTGTGGATTTTATTCATTGATAGATATTTCATAAAGATATAACAGTCTGATGCGATTTTAAAATGTAAATAAAGGTTACTAGAAAGTACTTTAAGTTCTGCCCAATTTAACCACGATATTTTTTCTATCGCGTCAAGGACACTCTAAACAAATAACCACCGACAACACCAATCTGATGATCTAAATTTACATATTTTTGTTAGTATATATATAGGATTATTTTAATTTATTTCGTGCGCTTGCAATTTTTTTACGCTTTTCTAGGGTTAAGTGTCGAATAAATGTACTTTCTTGTTATTTTATTTTGCCATTTCTATTTATTCTATTTTCCTTTCATTCCATTTATAGATATTGATTTAATTTACATATTCGTTTCAAAGAATATTGTTTAAAGTTATTATTAGGATTAGGACGGGATACGATTAGGGTTAGGATTAGGATTATAAACTGGATGACAATGGTATGATTAATTCAGGTTTAAAGGATGAACCAGGATGTCTATTTACATCATGCAGTAATAAGAAAATTATAAAATTTTCGTCTGATATTTTTTAATATGTTTTACAGTCATAGTTGGCATCAAAGGTGAGCGAGGGAATGATCATCTAAAATACCATTAAGTGTTTGCCACGCAAAAACAAATCTGGTTACAACAATGTATTTAATTTTGCGCCAAATTTCACTTGATAAAAAAAGCAAATTGGCTATGGACCCGATTACAGATCCCTAACCTTCTTATTCTCGGAAATTTTCTACCTATATGTGAAAACCTTTTCTACCATATACAATGTGCTTTCACGTTGATCCTAATAATATTATACATCTTATTGTGTGCAAATGTTAGGCTGAAGCCAGCGTCAAAATGGAACATTGAATGATCCTGTTTCTTTGCATATAGGTTGGTTATAGCCCTCGAATGAACATAGGCTGGGTTTTGTTTATTTTATTCAAATATTTTCTTTAATAATTAAAAATTTCATTATTTTCATAGAGAATAAATGGACATTTTTCCATACAATTTAACCATTTAAATTTATCGTTGCTAGGGCTTTGATCGTTGCCAATAAATAACAACGCGGAAAAATACGTTTTCCTCAACAATTAATTTTCAATTGAACGATTTTCACGTGAAAACTGAAAATTAAAAATAATTCAAAAGGAGATGAATTTCCGTGATATTTGAAACACAAATATGGAGTATTTGTTATTATACATGAAGTATGAATATCGGTCACATTAAAAAGATCTTTTTCTGTCAAAAATTGCGTTATAATTAGAAGGAAAATGAACAATAATTATATTATTAAAAATAGATTTCGCTTGGACCATGGAAATATGAAAAATATCCTCCTCGGCTTGGACAAATATGACGTCATAAATAAAACATGTATTTTCAAATATTCGTAATAATACAAGGAGCATAAATATCAATGTATAACGAAAGTAGATAGATAATGGACGTAATATTTAAGATGAAAAACTAAAATATTTTTTATCGATACTGATTAATAATTAGCTTGAATACCAGTTACATACAAATGTGAGTTTTCTGCTAAAATTTACGTCCTGATTGCCAGAAAAAAAAAATTAACAAGAACTATGCCATTAAAACAAGATTTCTCTGAGGAAATAGTGACGTAATATTTGAAATAAAACGGGAATTTTCAAATGTGTTTACAAGGAGCGGGAATCAATTCCTTACATTAATAATACAAGGATCGGTAAGTTTGGAAAGTAGATGAGTTTCACGCCGTAATTAAAACGCACAATTATTATTTTTTTATCTATACAGATTATTAAGCATGACTATCAGTTACATACAGATGAGAGTTGTTTGCCAAAAACCGCATCATGATTATTAGAAAAATAAAAATAAATACGAATCTATTATATTAAAATCTGACCGCCTGTTTGTATTTCGCAACTACTCCTTTCAGATTGTCGAACGCAATGCGATTTACTTAACACCGGTTATCATTGATCAGAGAATATCATAAACCCTCAGAATTAAAAAAAATGATTTAAATTCCGATATATTATTATTATTATTATCATTATTATTATTTTGTAAATTTTAACGAAGTTTATCTAAAAATGGCAACTAAATTATTCCAATTTTGAACGCGTTCAGAGACTGAAACGCGGGTTACTCGTATAGTTGGGGAATCACGTCGTCTGATTTTCTCAGGGGTAAAGTTGGGTTAAAACGTCTGTGAACGCTTTTGGGTAAAGTTATGGGTATATTTACAATCAAACACTTCCGTCAACCAACCTACCATTACATTTTGATTGTACGAACATTTCAGGAACCATCCTAGCCGATGTTGGCCAATTATATCATAGTCCTGTTAAAGGTAGACCAATCAAATGTTCAGGACTCATGTGTACAGTAGGAGTTATAAAGAACAACAGTTAACAGTTGCAGTTAACTATAAAGCAAACAAACAAATCAGATTTCCAACCACGGGGATCACTTTACCTAACAAAATTTTCCAGGTAATGTGGGTTACCCGAAGTCTGAGTAATTTCCAGCTCTGAACGCTACGGGTAACTCGCAAAAAGTCACGTGATATCGCTCTCTGAACGCTTCGGGTTACCCATGTGTTACCCTATGTAACTCGGGGTTCGGTCTGTGAACGCGCCCTTTGTGAATAAAAAAGAAGAAATAAAACGGATTAATATATTTTTTTCTCATTAAAACTGAATAAAAGAATTTATTTTCAATTTGAATAGATGGTGAAAGAAAAAAAAATCTTGACAGTAAATTCTTACAGTAAAATTTTTGAAAAATAGAAACGTATATTCACACATTCAAACTTCATGAATCAATTTATTCTAACGAACAAAAATCGTCTGTCAACATATTTTCATTTAGAAATAAAGATTTTTTTTCAGTTATAGATTAAATCAAGGAGACAAATTTAAGCTTCTTGCATTTAGGTCTAGAATAATTGGTCCCTATTCACAAGAATTTAATTTAATGAAAAAGAATATACTATTTCCATTATATTTGAAGAATGGCTATTAAAACGTTTCACAAGGCGTTAAAAGTAAAATGGTTTACCAGGTAAACTTGACATATGTTTTTACACAATTCGCCGATTTCCACGATTTTATTTGGCCCGCCTTTTTTCATTGGTTGCAGCTTCCTTTGCGTGATTATTTGTCACAAAATTTCACTTTTTTAAAACTTAGTTATGTGAAGGTCTCTATAACATAGAAATACTGTATTGTCTCCTATGGAATGTGATAAAGAGTTAGTTAATTATTTATGTTTCTAATTATCGGGAATGAAATATTTTGCTTAATTAATGCATTTATTCTTCTTTTATTGATACGTGAACGAAGTCACGGGTAACAGCTAGTAATTTTATAAATTGGCACGATCGGCTTGTTCAAGTTTACATAATTCGGCTGGAAGAAAAGTTTCATTACTTTTTTATTTCTTCTTTTCTTTTGTATTACACGAATTTGTAGGTAAAATTGATTTTCGTTTCGATAACATTGTTGTTTTTTAAAATATTGTAATTTTACTTAAACATTGCTTTAAAATCTATGCCATTTTTCTCAACCTACAAGACTTTACAAAAATCTATTATGAAACAAAACTTTAAAAAAGCTATATTTAAGAATGACAACAAAGTTTTTACTATTTTAAAGCTAAAAGAAACGTAAAATTAAATTCCGGTTCGAAACGACCATTTACGAATGTGTTTTGATTGTGGGAAAATGATAGAGGAAAAATGCTATTACTTCGACGCAATCGTATTAAATCCTTAGCTTTTATGAAAAAATGCAAATTTCTTTTAAAAAATAAAGTTATTTTTATTAAAATTTTCTGATTTTCTATACGGATAATTTTGCGGTGCATATTATTGACATTTGCCGTCCAATATCTTTTCAAAGTTTTATTTTTTTATTTTATTTTTTATTTAAATTAAATTAGGGTACCTTTATGTCAGCTGTGTGCAGACGATAAACCGCCAAGTATTATTGCTATCACCATCATTCGTATTGAATTCGTATTAAAATATAAATCTTTCACTCATTTCATTTAAAACACAGAACTTTAATTTACAACACATATATTTAAAATAATTCATTTCATGTGAAATAGAAAAAGAACAAAAATAGAGAAATTAATCGCAAATAATTTGATAACCCAAGATCATTTTATTTCAACTTCAAAGCAAATCTGTTTTATTTTAGATATATGAGATCATACTCGCTTGCTTTCCTTACTTACTCGTATTTATGAACCTTGTATTATTATCAAATATTTGAAAACTCAAGTTTTATTTCTAATACGACGTCATTTCATATTCTGTTTCTTAAATAATTAATTTCATTTTCATTTTTCAAGTGGAAATTTTTCATTTGAAAATAAATTGTTGAGTAAAAATTATTATTCCAGAATTTGATTTAGTTTTGGCAACAATGAAGTATTAGCAACGGTAAAGTAAATTTAACCATTTTAAAATATTATACGAAAAAATGTCCATTTATTCTCTATAAAAATAATGAAATTTTGAATTATTAAGAAAAATATTTGAAGAAAATAAACAAAAACCAGCCTGTGTTCATATACGGGTTGTAATCAACCTATGTGCAAAGATACATGATCATTAAATGCTCCATTTTGACGCTGGCCTAACATTTGCACACAATAGAATTTATAATATTATTAGGATACGTTTATGAGAAAATTGTGCCATTCTGTTAATAAAATTTCATTAGTCGAAAGGATTTTGGATAAAAATTTGGAGAACTTGTCATTATTGCTAAGCTAATGTTTGCTTACTAGTCTAACTCGTCTATAGGCGAATATCGTCCAGTTCTGCAATGTGAGTTGCTATGGTTTGGACAAAAACTTTTAATTTGAGCATATGTCCACTACATAACGTTCAAGCTCCCTCCATGTTCTATCATATTTCATTCATTTAAATTTTAAACAAATTGGAAAAATATTATTTCATGCGGATCAATAATATTAAAAAATTTCAGCGTTTCGATAATTCTCTTAGTAAATGTGGAACTAACTCATGAGGAAATTCTTCACATATTACATTTTTAAAAAGAGAATGTAGACTAAAAATCTTTAAATCAATTTATTTAAACAAAACAAAAATAAAGATGAAGAAATAATGTCCACCATTTTGGGTAGCAGACATTTCATTATTTTCTCTTTTTTCTCTCTCTCTCTCCCCCCCCCCTTCTTTTTTTTTAAAGGAGTAATTTAGTTGCCATCTTTAGAGAAACTTCATTAAAAGTTACAAAATAAATAAATAAAATAATAATAATAATAGTAATGTCTCTGAAACTAATTATTATTTTTTTAATTTTGAGAGCTTATATGACATCTTCGGATCCATGAGGATAACTGGCATTACTTTCATAACGCCGCGTTCTATATTCTAAGAAGCGTAGTTGTGAAATACAAACAGACTGGCAGATGTATTCACAGTCAGAAAATTCTCATAAAGACATTCGTATATATACGGAATTTTTTAAAAGTGTGTTTATTAAACTTTTTATTGCGGGGAAGAACTGGCGACTGTTTTATTAACATTCAACGAGTAACGATAAAAATAAAATTTTCCGTTTATTCCGGGTAAATTTTAATTTCCACTGAAAATAGAAAGTTTCCGTTAAAAAACAGAAAATTCACATAAAAACACCCGTATATATACGGGATTTTTTTAAAGTACATATAGTATTCAGCATGAGCATAAATTAAAGAGTATTTATTAGCCTTTTGATTACGGGGCAGAACTGTAGACTATTTTAATATTCAATCGTACCACAATTCACAAAAAAAAATTCCTTGTGTTACATATCTCTTTAGAATTTCCTAGTATAAGTGACAGAGAATATTTTTGAAAAAGTGGTTACGGATAGAATAAAAAAATAGTCGCAGGGACGTTTGGTGTCCCAACTCTATAATTAAAAGGGGGATCTACTTCTAGACCATTCTGGAATACAAATAAAATCTACTTATAAAGCGTTTTCATTATCTAATCTTGTTCTGCATTGTTTCAGAAATCCTCCTGAAATTGAAAATGAAGTAGAAGGCAACTAAACAAGAACTGCGGACATGAATATAGTTATTTGCATGAAGATTTATTGAGAGCAAAATCTTTTAAAGAAAGAACACTGAAGTAGAAATCTTATCATATGCTGTGTAGGAAGATGCTTTCATTTGTTATTTTTACTTTAGTTTCACAAAGTATTTTTTTAAATTTTCATATCTGTGTTAATATTGCTGTACTTATTTTAATATTTGTGAATTAAATGAATTAAGATGTTTCATGTCTTTATCAAAACTTGAATCCTCGTAATTCAGTTGCACATATATGCAATTAATATAGCAATTAAAAATACACATATTCTGTTATTTTACAAGATGTAAGACAAAACATGTCGGGTTGAGATAACTCTCTTTTAATGAGGCACTGAACTTATACATATAAATCCCATTGAAACATGATATCATCTGTATTATAATCCACAAGCCTGTTCATTATTAACGCAAAAACTCAAAAGTAACACGAGAAGTCATGATATAAATAAGAAAGATGCTTTTTACTTATTTTTTAAAGTGATTTTGAAGTCTGATAAAATATTAGACCCCACTATACATAGTATATGTCACAGGCTAACTGAGAAAACTGAATTTTTGCATACAGACTAATTGAAGAATCATCTGCCATTTTCCAAATCAGCCTAACAGATTTTTTTTAAGTTTAAGTGATTATCTTGTATTAATTGTGTTCGATGTAAAACGTAAATTAATGACAGTTAGAAGCTATATTGAAGATTTAGAGCATATGATGAAGAATTATTGACATTCAATAAAATAAAAACATCGATTCATGTGAATGACAAATAATCAAGGTTGTAGTAAGTATATAATAATTGCCGAAACGTCAGTGAAGGCTTACTGTGGAGACCCGAAAAGTTTTTGGTTTCTGTCTGTCTGTCTGTCTGTTCCGCGATAACTGCCGCAAAAATGATCCGATTAGTTTGATTTTTGGTAGGTATGTTGGTGAGGTACCCGGAATTAGCTGTATAGTTTTTAGTTACGTTTGGTTTATTCGTTCGGAAAATATAAAACATTTCTTTTTAGGTCATAATGCTTTCCTATGGGAATTCAGACGATTTTGAAAATTTTCATCCATTGAAATAAAATGGCGCATTTGATTAATGTATTTAATGTGTAAGTTATGAAGGCTAATATTTATCAAGTCAGTTGTTAAATTATTCAAATTAATTTGAAAGTTTGTTAATACATTCGTCAGATTTTTTAAATTAGGTGTACAATGTTTGGGGCAATTTTATACATCTGCTCTAATAATATAATACATTTTATTCTATCATTTTTTACAAAATTATTTTCTCACTAGCCGGTCTTCGCCCGTCTAGACGGTCGCTTGATGGGCTCAGATGACTTTTGCTGCGTATAGTCCGGTCATTGGCCAGAGCTCACAAAGTGCGTTTTACATGCAAACATATAATAAATAAAAAAATAATACTTTATTTTAAATTATACGAAAATAACTCATAAAAATATCTAAAAAGCATACAAATAAAGATTTTACGACATAAAAAATAATTTTTATTCATAAGCCCGTTGACAAAAACCCGTTTAGCCCTGCCGGTGTTAATCTTAGGAAAAGAGAGAGCTTTCGGTTGAAATAAACAAAAATGGGATAACTTAAGATATATGGCGAGTTTTGTCAATAAGGGTTTCGCACACATAAATTGTTAATTGGGTGATACAAATAATGGACCCTGTGTGCTTCGCAGCCATATATGGTTAATACGGCGATAACTATAACGGAACTCCGTGTATTTTGCGCCTCATAAATCATTAAAACACCAATCATATAACGCTGCTCTGGGAATTTTGCGTACATGAACGGTTAAAACGACAATTATTTTAACAGAGCTTTGTGGATTTCACACTTACAAAATAATTATACAGCAATCATTATAACGGAGCCTCGTGCATACTCAAGCCCACATAAAGATAGCGATCAGTAGGTAAATCGTAAACCTATACTCCCAAAACATTTTCTTTGAGAACAGGAAGAAATGTACTATATTTTCTATACAGATTGAAATCTGATTGCTAAAAGACGAAAAGCGTAAAAATAATTTATAAAATTATGAAATTAAATAAAAAAAATAAGACGAATCAAAATTTTCCCCATAAAAATGTCGTGCGCATAATATTTAATCAAAAATCAGCAATACTTTTATTTTTCGTCTAATCTTTCATAATCGGATTCATAGCCAAGTTTGGCAACAAAAATTATCGATGCTGGCAAAAATGTAGCTTCAGGATTTTGAGAGTGATAACAATAGTTACAAAAATAACATCAGTTTTGCGCCAAACTACGCACGCTAACACACACAAGTTGGTAAAGGATTTTTGCTTAATTTCCGCAGAAAAGTTCTTTCCGTTAATTCCAGACAACAGTGAATGCAAATATTCTCTACATTTTCCTCTTACACTAATAAAAACAATTCGGCAAATTTTGTTATACTGATATCATTCTCGCCAAGCATAATATTTGGCAGCAAATGAAACATTTGAAATTAAAAATGAAATTGTTGATGCAATAGTGATCATTTAAAAATATATATATCATTTGAAAATTACAAACTTTCCCAAACTATCTTATTAAATCAATTCAAATATATACTTAAAATGAAAAAAAGAAATAAATACTTTGCAATAAAATAATAAAATGAAACTCAATTTAAATTGCAGGCATGAAATTGTTAATGTTGTAGCTGGCATCTCGCAAAAAAAAAAAAAACGGTATTCTCTATTATGCCGTCGACTACTTTTCATAACAAAAAACTATCGCCAAACTGTAAGATTAAATGCCAAATATGCAGTCCCATTTACTTGATGTCAGAAGCATTATACGTGTTTGTTATGCCATCAAGTGGTTTTTAATTCGATATTTGCGTGTATTTTTCATTATGTTTTACTGATTTATTAGTTATTTCATTAATTAAAATAACAATTGTGTCCTTAAATTCTTATATTTTATTTATTTATTTATTATGATATCCCAATGACAACGTTCTCCCGTTTATTTGGCGTTACAGTTTGGCGATAGTTTTTTATTATGAAAAGTGGTCGACGGGATAATAGAGAAGTACCAAAAAAACTTTATTTATGTACGCATTTCCATAGTCCTGAAACAATTTTATTGCAGCTTCATCATTATCAGGTAACTACCAAATGGGTAAATTCATCTCAGCGTCAATGAAAAATGTAATTTATAACTTAAAAAATATTTCAATTCTAAAAATAGCAAATTAAGATATTTTGCGTGGATACCATTAGATAATAATGATAACAAAATGATTCACGTTCAATAAATAGCGAGCTCACAATGTTTGTCACACTTCTAAAACTAAAACTAATTTCATTGGTTCATAATGAATGACGTCAAAGGTGTTTTCTGATTTTATTCTCTGCAGGCGATTAAAGTCTACGTTTCCTCTGTGGTTCAAAAATGGTAAAAATGACAATCAATTAAATTCATTTTGAAACGGGCATCCCGGAACTGTTGATGACAGTCACATGACTTACGGTTTTATTATATAGATTTTTTACAAAAAATTCCGATGCATTTTTTTTTTCTCTCTTTCATTAAATGGTTGCTAAGCAACTATATTTCAAAGAATATCAACAAAGGAAAATTCAAGTGAATCGCATTATTTTTACGCGAAGTTTTATTAAAAATTGCCAATTTTCGGGTTTTAAGTTTTTAATATGCTTTTTTTAATGAAATAGATGAGAATTTATTTTAACTACTAAAAAATGATTACCAAATCGGTTTTCCAAATGAAAATAATAAAAACGTTGAATGCGTAAATTGAATATAGGTCAAATAAAATGAATTTAAATTTGTATAAGTATACTTTATACACGAAATCTTATTCAACTTCAGCAATATATGATGTTTAGTAGTTGAAATATAACTATTATTTTAAGGATAGGATAAAATCTCTTGTACAAAGAGATGGTTATTCTAATGAAATGAAAATTGCAAATACATTCAGACATATACTCAAGAAATGAAATAGCGCAATTACTGGAAGTTAAGAATAGAATATTAAAGCGACAACGGGGGGTTCAGGGGGGCGGAGCCCCCCTTAAATAATGTATTGTTATTCTGAAAAAATACAGTAACAAGTAGTTTATCCTATCATTGCATAACATTGTGTTTAAGGGGATACTTCTAAAATTTCCGAAACTTTCGATAAATTTATATTCTTATAAATGTATAAATAACTTAAAAAGATTGAATTTTAGTGTGTCAAATATTATGCAGATAATGTTAAAAATTAGTAAGATTAATGAATAATGATTTTTTGAGCTGACGTTGAGGCCTCTGATCTGTAGATTTACTAGTCAATTAATGACATTCGATTGAAAAAAAACATAAATTTATGAGGAGGACGACTTATTGACGTATTGTGAAAAGCAATGAAATTGGTATCCGATTGAATAGAGACGTGATATTTGCCGAAACGTCAGTTGAGGCTTACTGTGGAGACCCGGAAAGTTTTTCGTTTCTGTCTGTTTGTCTGTCTGTCTGTCTGTCTGTTCCGCGATAACTGACGCAAAAATGATCCGATTAGTTTGATTTTTGGTAGGTATGTTGGTGAGGTACCCGAAATTAGCTGTATAGTTTTTAGTTACAGTTGGTTCATTCGTTCGGAAAATATAGAACATTTCTTTTTAGGTCATAATGCTTTCCTATGGGAATTCCAGTTGGTAGGGCTGGCCAGCTAGTAACGGAGGACACATGGCAACAGGCAATCTCAGCAATTCTTGTGCGCTCTCTGAATGACGTATGTATCTTTGTCACAAAGAAGAAACGAGTCAGCAAATTAAGGCCTGAGAACAATGTGTGCAATGTCAGGGAGTTGTTCACGGGCTGTTGGTCAGTGCAGATCTCCAAGCCAATTCAAAGTTAAGATGTAAGTTTACAAGTCCGGCGAGTAATGTCAGTTTTAGTTTTAGTCTCTGCAAATCGCATCACACTAGACGACGCCTCTCTTATGCATTATGTCATCACCGGAATTAATTATACCCTCCCTCCAAAACAAATCGGTGCTGTACGGTGCATCGAATTTAGCTGAATTCAAGTCAAAGTTACACATATATCAGAAAATGAAAACGCCATGAGCACAGAAACACACGGGGACTGCACTGGGAAATCACATTGCCGGAATGTTCAACGGCATCACTGTCACTGCTTTCAGAAGACCACGCATTCTGTAAGTTCACATTATCAACACGAAAGTCTTCATCGCTGCTGTCGTCACCACTCATATCTGAAGCTAACTGCTCCAGGAGGACAAGGCACTCCTGTTTACTCAATCCTCTCGACATTTTGTATACAGGAGAAGACTTACACTCTGGTTGCAATCGAAAGCTTTGAGAACGCTGATGTGGAAAGTGACGTCGTGTTCGGTTTTCGAGCGTAGTTCTAGTTCCGACTCAATTTCTACAAAAAATTCCGATTTTTCTTAATATACAATTAAGATTCTTTTAAAGAATACTGCATACATATTTATGGGGAATTTTTACAGTATATTTTAGATTACAAATTATTTTAGATCTTTTCAAACTTCAGTGTGGTGTTTTTACTTCAGAAAATAAGTTGTAGATGGCAGCACCACAAAATTAATTATATGTCCTCTGAGCACTAGCGACATCTATATTCATATGTTTGTTTTACAGCATTAGCTGCTGAATGTAGTGGCAGTTTTGTTATGACTTGATGTTGTAATGTTACGTATTTTGTTTTGGAAGTTAATTAAATGTGTAAAAGTAATTTCTTCTCATCCACTTTTATTTATTATGTGTGCTGCTTACTTTAATTAATATTTAATGTAGAATACATAGAAAACTAAATAGCAACATTAATGATCACTTAGACTCTTAGACTATTACGTTAAAAAAATAATTTAGTTTAGAATAAAAGAAAAAAAAAGGTTTTTAAAAGCATCATAACTTTTGTTGCTGTATAATAATTAAAAAAAAGTAGATTTTTGAATATGTTTCTCTATAATTTATTAAAGTATATTTCCAAAGAATCCATTAACAAAAGTTCATTATCGCGATTACTATCTTTACAAAACAAATTTCTTGCTTGACACACCCTGGGGACAGTTAAGTTCAACGAGTACGTAGAACAAAATGTAAGGCTGATCCCACCCTCCTTAAAAAATAACTTATAAATAATGAGTCTGCTTAAAAAATAATGCCCGAACTCGGACACGATGTAATTGTCCGATGCCGATCTCTACGCTGGACATGTTATATTTCTGTATTGATGTTGTCAAGCTACCAACGGCTCATGCAGCACATTTATACTTATTCTCGTCCTAGTTACGTCCATTGAAAATTGTTCATATTTTATCTGATTTAATCCTAAATTAGTTTGATTCTAAAATACTAATATGAAACTCAAAAAAGCTCAACTTTTACGTAAAAGGTGACATTTAAATTTAGAAATAGATGTTAAAATCCTCCTATTACATCTATTTCTATATTTAAATGTCACCTTTTAAGTAAAAGTTGAGCCCTTTTGAGTTCTATATTAGTATTTTATAAATATCACAAGGTGAATATTTGGGTTGGGTTGGGTTGATTATTGACGGCCAATTATCTACACATGGGATATAGGCCCGGGGGGAGTGCCCTACGTGGGGGTCTTTCTAAGGGAACCTAACCCGTATTTACGCATGGATAAATCCACGGCTCGAAGAAAACCACGAAAACTCCGAACGATTAGGCCGACGGGCGCGATTGGGATCGAACCCAGCACCTCCCGTCTACCAGCTTCGAGAGCAGAACCTCTCAGCCACTGGTGGGGCGTGAATATTTGTACTTCGCCCTAATGATTTTAATTTACTTTGATCATTTTAAATTTGTTATATCGAGCTGGTTGACCCGCTTTTTTTGGCCTGGCTTGCCCGTTTAATTTTTAGTATCGGCCCGTTTATTAACTTTTACCGGCATGGCCCGTTTAAAAATTTGCCTTCATTATGCCGGCCCGGCCGGAGTCCGTGCAGACCTCTATAACAAACAATACAGAGAAGTGACAAATATGACACATTAAAAATCCAAAAAACAAGATTCTACCGACTTTTTTCCCAAATGAAAAATGTATGTCATGTATGAGATGATTATAAAGAACATATGTATATAAAAAGAAAAGGGAGCATAATATTGTCTTCCACGCGATATCCTTAAGGTATTTTTCTGTTAGTGCAATTATTTTAAATAATTTGAAAACAATAAATATTATTACTTTTTTAATCATGAGAGAAAAGAAAATTTAATTACAGTAGAACCTCGATTATCCGACCCTCGTTTAACCTGGACTCTCCGTTAACCAACGTCGATTTCCTGACTGTTTTTCAGCGCTTTTTTTTTTATTTTCACATTTCTTGTGTATGCAAGTGGTCCTTTCCGAACTACGAGTACAGATAACTATTTTGGTTCCCTTTTCTTAGAATTAATTCATTTGAAATTAGCTTGAGCTCCTGCAAGCTCCGATCCCGGTATAAGTGTACTTCTCCCTCCCCCTCCCATACCCAGTGTTGTACACGTCCCTGTTCTTCTAAACAAAAACACTCTCTATTTCGAAATTTGGAGGGCCGTACCGTACGGCCGATTACCAGAACATTTGAATGTTATTGTAAATGTATTTTCATGTATAATTTGAATTTAGATGTGTATTTAGCAGTTTAAATAGTTATAAGAGCAGTTCGATGACGATTTTACATATTAAACTAGGGGGTTATAGATAAATTCTCGATTATCCGATGTCGGTTCGGTCCCAATTACGTCGGATAATCGAGATTCCACTGTAATTAAATTTCAAAATAGAGGGAGGGACAATTGACTTCCCATGCGCCCATGTATAAGACTGTTGCATCGTAGGTTCTTATAACTACACTCTGAAAGATATCGTGTAGAAGTATATCGCCCTCATCACCTCACCACCATCATAATGAGATAATATTGTTACACTAACCGCCACTGGCGACCAGTTTGGTCGCCCTTAAATGTATGTTAAGCATTGTAACAAATTATTTTTATTCATAATTTATTTTTTTCCTTAATCCTTCGCCAAACCAGAAAAATCTAATAGACAAATCAAGAACTTTTGCGATCGTGGTAGCATTTCGCATAATTTTTGTTGTAATGTATTTCATCTTTCTTGACAAAAACCGCTTAACCCACTTTATAATAAATTAATCATTGTGTGTGTGTTTTATAATAAAATTGTGTGTGTTTTTAATATAAAATAAACTATTTCATAATAAAATAAATGTATATGCTGTTTTAGTAATCTCTAATAGGTACCTGAAATGGGATTTTCTCGCCAAAATGGCGCAAAACAAAAATCGCGCCAACCCTGGTGCGTCCGTGACAGCTGTTCCAGTTTAAAATACATGACGTTCACATTTTTCTTTAAAATAGAAAATAGATAAATAAGAAATATTATCATAAATCAAAACATTTGATTTCAAAATTAAAGTATCGTTTCTAATTAACACACGCGAAAAATAAAAGCTGACAATTCGTTTCGAAACTTGATCCATTAAATATTATTATATGAGTTCAACCACGGAGTTCAACTGACGTCAAGAAAAGATCCGAAGGAAGTTGAGTTGTATAGAACAGAATTATGGTAAACTTTGACTGTTTCACTGGTGCGGATTATTTTTTTTACACCAGGCAGCGGTCCAAAAATTCATGGTTTAATATTTTAAACGTTCACAACGAATGAATCTTTTTTTTTGTTGTTGTTGTTTACTTTCATGGATAGAGAATTTGAACAGTGAATCTAATTTAAACTGAAGTTATTGCAGAATGTATACATAATTGAATGTAAGTCATCTCTCAAATATTAATTTATTTTGAACCATCTTTCTAAAAATGTAACTTTTATGCAGTTTTATTCGAAAAAATAATTTTGAATAAAAATGGCTACCTGGCATATGAAAAAGTGAAGCGGCATCCCGGAACTGTTGATGACAGTCACATGACTTACGGTTTTATTATAGAGATGTTTGGAATATTTTGAATATGGCGCCCTTCGTTGTTAGCCAACCTCTGAGAAGTGCCCCTGCTTACTGAAACATTGGATGGATGAGCCTGATTTGATGCAACTATTAATTTCATTTCAGCAATGGGAAAAAATAAAACGAAAAAAATGGCGATGACTTAAGAATGAATGTGAATGTGTTTATTTGAGCAATAGAATACATTTATCAATTACACTTTCTGAAGAAGTAAATGATGTAAGTGTTCAATAAAAAGTTGATTACAATAATAATTATAATGATGAATAAAGAAACAATAAGAAAGAAAGGAAAACAAGTTGGAAATTGTACGTCAAACGTTACAAACGAGGTGCGTTCGTACGCACGTTTTAGAATTAAATTCATGATATCCCGTGCGTAGAACGGGTTAAACAGCTAGTTAAGTATATATTTTATGACACTGTTCATACAAATATCTTAACTAGTTATATAAATATTCAGATATATATGTATCAGCTAGTTATATAAATATTCAGATCTTGATGATTTTTAATTCTGTGAAATGAATTATATCGTCTGCAGATTAATTTCTGTCATAAAATAAGTATCTTGGTCGCTTGACGATTTAACATCCATCGGAAGCTCCTCTAACAAGAAAGCACCGATTTAAAAAAAAAATCAAATTTCTTAATAAATATTTTTATTAATATCTCCTAAAGTTTTGATTCGATTTTAATAAAATTTGAAATGTCTCGACAAAATTCTGCAAAGATAATATATTTTAAATTGCAAACCATTTGGTTGGGTAGTTTTTGCGTTGTTATATGCGGACAGACAGACAGACGGACGGACAGACAGACGGACGGACCAAACGACGACTATAGGTGCTACGTATTTATATAATTACGAACGCACCTAAAAAACAGGACAAGTGTGAATATTTCTGGCACCTTGAGAGTTCCGTAACCAATATCTCATATTACCGTAAAGCTTAGCAAGTCCCTAATTTCTTTACGAGTTCTAATTTCTATACAAAAATAAAAACAGCCTGTTTATACCAAGGTGCTTTTTGTGATTGTTGTATTGTAAAGCTCTTATTTATTTAAGTATCTATTAAATCTTAACCAGATCCGTTTGCGATGACTAAAAAAAAAAAAAAGATTACACCACAGTGTATATGTCGAAGTTATAAAAATCATTGTCTATAACAATATTGCTGCTAGTAATACTTTCACTTATTAATGACTGCATGCTTATTGAATGAGGAGTACAAATAAATTTCGTCTACAATACGTTAATTTGAATTGGAGCCCGATCAGGAAAAATTTAAATATTGAATAACGTTGTTTTAAGGACGTAACTTTTTATTACATTGAGTAAGAAGCTTAAAAGTTTTACAAGAGAATGGGGCCGTGGACCATATTATTTGTTATTATTTCCCAACTTTAAACCTTCAGTCGTTCTTGAAAGAAACGACTTTAACAAACAAATGATCAGACGAACTTGTCGCGCAACAAATGGTAAATGAATGATTTTCGGATTTTTTCATTTACTTTTGCAATCTGCTATGAGTCTTTCTTCGAGCCAATTTTCAAGATTGTAGGTCAATCAGACTTAACCTATAGGTTATGAGAGAGGGTTTGTATATAAAAAAAGTTTTAAGGCCGTAAGTTTTTATTGTATTGCTTTTGAAGCTGGAAATTTTAACAAAAGAATGGGGCTGTGGACCTTATTATTACTTACCCATCATACGTAGTATAGGGTAAGTCTTGTAATCGTTTTGAAAATCGAAATTTTTTTTTTGACGGATTTACACGTTTCAGACACTGGAGATTCCGAAAAACATATTTTTAGAAAAAAAATTTTGCCGTCCGTCTGTGTGTCTGTGTGTGTGTCTGTGTGTGTGTCTGTGTGTCTGTAAACGCTCTATCTCCCGAAAAAATTTAGATAGAGACTTGCAATTTGGTATGTACTTAGTA
Organism: Maratus michaelseni; assembly: GCA_963931845.1. Lineage (NCBI taxonomy): Eukaryota > Metazoa > Arthropoda > Arachnida > Araneae > Salticidae > Maratus > Maratus michaelseni. The sequence continues at coordinate 82,088,403 of OZ007600.1, forward strand.
TGTAATAATGGGAAGAAGCCTATTTCATTTCAATAACCTCGATTAACCGGAACAATTTTTTTCGGACTCTTGAAATATTCGTTCTGATGAAAGGTATATAAAAATTTTCGAAATTGTTTATTTTAAGAAATGAATATAAAAGACAATAAAAAACATAAATTTTGCATAAAGCATAAAGTCGATCGGATAATGAGTTGCCGAGATATTTGGAATCCTATTTTCCACGCTCTTCGATTTTTCATGACCCTGTATTTCATCCAAATTTCACTTCAAAGATATATTTTAATTGGAAATTTGACGCTTAATCAGATGCAATAAACTGCTAGTTAATAGGATTATTATTTTTGGAGTTATAAGGATGTTTCTTTCAAGCAATTCAGTAATCGAGACTTTAAAGTTTTTGACGTCATCAAGCCACGATTTTATTTGAATTGCAATGCACTTTATAAGTAGTTTACACATTTTTATTTTAATATTTTACATTATGCATATCCATGATGGGTAAGTATTACGGTGGCCCCCAACGACTAGTTTAATATTATTTTCAACTTCATATCTTCAGCCGTTCCTGGAAAAAAAAAACATATCTTGACAGACAGACGGACAATAAAGTGATATTATAAGGGTTCTGTTTTTTCCATTTTGAGGTACATAGACATTTAAATCTAGTTAAAAGGTATTTTATTAAAATATTTTCACCTGATGTACCGAGGCATCTTCAGTAAAAGTAAAATATGGAATGTACCAAGCATCAGTATTTTCACTTGATCTTCAACTTTTCTTTAAATAGGTAAGTTAGTTTTCCATCAAGTGTAAATTTTTGAGTGTAACATGTCATTACATGCATATTCCTCATCGTTAATTATTTCTAATGCCTCTCTCAATAATTTCGATGCTTTACCTTTACTGAAGATGCCTCGCTATATCGCCGCCTCAGAGCAACAGTAAGACATTTAAGGATAATCGAAAATGAGTTGTCTGACTTACTGGTATGAGAAACTGTGTCTGCATATAGTGAAACACTGGGAACGTTTTATGTCAACACCTGTTTCATATAAGACATAACTTTGTGTTGCAGAAATTGTTCCACTAGATGTAGACACTAGTTTCTCATACCAGTAAGTCAGACAACTCATTTTCGATTGTTATTAAATGTCTTACTATTGCTCTGAAGCGACGTTATGAGGTGAGTATATTTTAACACTAAACATACCGGGAATTTTACTCAAGTTTAAAAAATATATATTTCACACCATATATAATTAAAAATATTATCACAGAATTTTTATTTAACCCTATCCTCATTTGCAATTTCTACTATTTTTATTTATATTATTTATAATAATTTTATTATCATTATTTACTAACATCAATTTATTCCATTTTAAACATTCCTTATTTTACTTAACTTCTTGTGTAGTTTAAAACTACAGTCTATATCATTTCCCTATTGGCTCAATATTTAATAAGACACGTTAAGTTGGTCTCAACTAGGAAGCCCCTCAAAGCTACTTTACTGTTCAAGCACTGCTCTATACAGACCGATTTTTTTAAGTGAAAACTTCTTTAGGCGCGTTGGGCATTTTTTGAGATGGGAAAAAACCATTGAATTCGCGACACCGTTACTGTTACTGTTACCGACACCAAATTAAATTATGTTGCCAATTCATACAATGGAGCGAAAGTATCAAAAGGAAATAGTTCACGTGCAGAAAACGAAATGATTGGTATTATGAATAAAAATAATTCAGAAAATTATTTTAAGATAAATTTAGCACGCGCGGTGAAAACAGAGAAAAATGACTCAACTCGCGAGACCAAATCAAAAGATGAAAATGAAATAACAAAACACGGAAAATATTATAATTTAACTAGCACGAGAAAAGAAATAGACGGAAGTAATATAAAAAGTAAAAATTAAAATAAGGAAATATTTCACGAAAGTTTTAAGAAACGTGGTTACTGATACGGAAATGAAGTGAAATCATTTTATAGAAAAGAAAAGTTTGTTGATAGAAATTATAGATACCGCAAACAATACGCGCAGTATGAAGATAGAAAAAAAGCATAATGTTCACAAATACCGTAAACAAGACAGGCAGCAAAGAAGTCATAATTTTTGGAGTGATAGGAAGCGGGAACCCTATTTTGCAGGTAAATGTTATTACAAAAGATATGAAACTACATCTCATGGAAGAAATGATGAATGTATTGAGAGTTGTTAAAATTGTGGATGAAAATTCATAAGTTTCATTGGTATTTCATTTCAAAGAATACCAATTAATTAAATTTCATATTTCATGTATTTGTAAATTTACGTTTTAAGCAATAGATTGCAATTTTTGTATGTGAAATAATATGCATTATTTTCCATGTACAATAGTGCATTAAATGAAAATTGTAATATAATTTTTGTGGTAGTAGTTTATAATAATGAATAAAAAAACCACTTCATTTAAAAGTATTTCCTGACGATTCAAAAATTACACACGTAATTGTTCAAGTTTTCACTTCTGTCGACACTCCCGGAGAGCCATTGTTTTTTTTTTTTTTTTTTTTTTTTTCACAGTTTAACTATATATACTACTGAAATTCTGTTTCATTTGCAGCCCTAGTACTATCGATAGACTCTTCCGAATAGATTAATTATAAATTATAATAGTCCGGTACATAAAGTTTAGTACAGAAACAGTATCCTATTCAACTTTCGTTCAAGCTAACTCAGAGACCGCTCACAATAGTTCTGCGGTAATTTCTGTCATAGCAGTTAAGGGATAACTTATTTCTGTGTGATTTATATATATATATATATATATATATATATATTATGAAAGAATTTCTGGTTTGAATTGAAATATTTTCATTTGGAACCGATCAAATGATAGGTTGTTGGTATAAATAAAACACCTTTCAACTACGTTTAAATGTCTAGTTTTAAATTTCAAGTTTGTATTTTCTGTAAATAGGTATTGTTTTTTATTTTTTATTTATATAGTGAAGTGACATTATTATAATTTATAGTAATATAGTAGAAAATAATTTTTATCAAAATTTTAGAATTCAACACAAAAATCATAAAAATGTGAGACACTGAAAACAATGCACGGAAATTAAGCTACAATGAAAATAAAAAAGAAATATATTTTTTCATATTGATTAAAAATTAAAATATATTAAGAATTTGATTATGTTTCCAATTTACTTAGATAATTTTTTTAATGCTTCACGATTTTATGATTTCTATTTTGACCTCCTGATTTTTGATTAATATATATATTAGTTTTTTTTGTGTATGTACACAAATAAAAGTTTTATTTTTTCGAGGTTTTAAATAATTTTGTACTTGATTTTTTTTTCTTTTGAGACATTTAAATGAAAAACATTGCGGATAAAGATTTAATTTTTGTTTCAATGGCTCAAATAAATGTTAAATATTTTAACAATAACTTTCACTAAAAAGGTCATGTGTAGAATATAATTTTATTTATGTATAGAAATCAAATTCTTCCACCTCCTGCAACTCTCGAAACAAAATATATTTTTTTAATGGTGCCTTTACATTTTCAAAATATAAAAGGTCATTTTTCTGAGAATGTCTGTAATACCATAAACAATTGCGAATTTCTTTTTTCAGAAGAACTCCACCTTGATACATTTTAATTTCCTCATTAAAGTCTGTTTGATTCATTTCATTTATTTCATTCTTTAATATCTCATATTCATTAGCAAATGCCCGATATTCTTCTGCAGTATAATCGAAGCGACATAATTTTAAGAAGCACTTGCATGCTGTGATCACAGCAGGAATCTCATATTTACTGGCTATGGTGTACATTTCAAATATTTCCTTGATCGAATTAAATCTCAAAGGATTGATTTCCACCAGTATTTTTCCAATATTTTTAAAAGTAATAAATTCTCTCTCATCAAAATACAAACTTTCCCATGTATCTTCACTCTTTATTCTCTTAAAATATGCAGATTCTTCTGACAGAAATTTGACAAGAGGGGAGCCCTTAAGTAATCTATAATTGCTAAATGAGCTTTGCTCAAAACTTAATTTGACTGCATTCTGATACATTATAGATTTCTCTTCCAGGCGATACACGTCTATCAGCAACGTGAATCTATTGTCTGGACTCAAAACATCGTCGACTTCACTCAACGTTGATCTAGAAATATATGAAATAGTATGGCTATCGCTGTTATTATCGAATGAAAATGTTTTGGAAAGTCTTTGATTTCCATCTGCATCTAGAAGGGAAATAATGCAAGATACTTTACCAAAGGAAAATCCATACCTCTGGTAAAAAATTACATCTACATTATCTGTCCCGGCAACTTTTAAATCACGCGCAATATTTTTCAATGGTTCTTTTCCTGAATATGTAGGGGGTCTGTCTTCGTCCAAATTAATGTCGAGGTTTCCCTCTACAGTAACTGTCGCATGTGTCACCCATGTGTCTATGTCATACCGTTCCATTTTCCAAAGAAATAAATAAAGTATTTTCTCTAAGATGGTATTTTAAAAAATGTGGAATCCTAAATAGACAATATTGAATGTATCAGTACCACTTCTCAAACATAGTAAAAATCAGCTTCTATAGTTGTTGACATTGAAGACTCACTTTTTTTCTTTTCGGAATCTCGTGACTTTAAGAATTATTCCCTTTGGCCATTTCTCCTAAAATAAAACAAATTAAAAAAACATTATAGTTATTTGACTTCAGCAACAAAAACTTTCGTAATTTAGAAGTAGAAAGTAGCGATAGACCTGAATAATAGCTACAGTTAAAACATTAAATTATTCAAAAATGGAAAAATCTACATTTGTTTTTAATAAATAATCACAATAATATAAATAATCACAATATACCGGGTTACTGGAACATGGAAAACTAACTTTATTCACTAGCGTCTCATTCCTTGATGGTTCCCTAATCAAAGAATATTTACTCCGTAAAGAAGGTTAGCCAAAGAATATTTACTTCCTCTGTATTCTTTGCCATAATCCCTACGGATGAACGAAAAGTGGGCATTCCACATTTTTATTCGGGGTTATACGCAGAAGTGGATCCATCTGTTGACAGAATTGATTATTTTTTATTCCGATTTTTGTTGATGTTTGCATCGCATTATGAGTGATTCAAAGCTTGAGTTTAGAAATAAAAAAATCCCTGACGGCTCGGTTTGCAGGCACAAGTACATTTCGAAGACGCAGACTGTGGGGCGCCTGTTTATTAGGAATTGCAGAAGAAAGACCTATTTTGCCATGATGCGGCAGTTGGGACCGCCCACTTCGAAATATACCTGTACCTGTTGGCGTAACCAGCAGGATTTTTTTTCTGTAAGAGTTGGTCCTATCAAAAACTTGTCAATATAAAAGTTGTAGATAATGTTAAGAAGATTTATAATAAATTTAAGCGGATTTGATATCTTGTGAATTGACAAAGTTATTAATTTTTTTCTTCTTAAACTCCTATTCCATCCCCCTCTTGGGAACATTTTTAATTAAATAAAAAATCTGCCATTCATAAATTTCTGGCTCTTTTCCTAGAAGTAATAATAACTTTAAACGGATTCGATATATGTATCATAATTAAGAAGCTATGTTTTTTTTCTGTTTTCACAACCCCCCCCCTCCCCCGCTCCCATTTCCCCTCTCCTCTTGGTCCGATTTTGTCCATTAATGAACTTGAACGAGATTTTATGCCGCTTGATTTTATGTGTCAGTTTGGAAGAGATTTGTGCAGAATTATGGAATTTATCTTGTCCATAAAAAAGTGATATGATAAATAGATAGATAGATAAAGTTTCGAACTGGGTGTGGTTTTCGGGTTCTAGGAGTCATGATCGGTGTAGATCTGCAAAAGTTTTTCAGGAATTCCAACTTAGGGGAGAATGTAATAGGTACGAAATCTGCCTAAAACGGCCCTTTTCAGAATCAGTTATCTGCATAAAATGTAACCGATCATTTACAGAAAAAAAAAATTAAACAAGCATTGCAGGAAATTTCATTCATAAAATTAATAATACTAGAAAACACCAAAAATGTGGTACGTGTAGTGCTACTTTTACCTATATATCCGAATTGCATAGCCACATTAAGAATGAGCACAATGTGTGTTTAAATTTCAAAAATGAAACTTTTTATACGGAAAGTGATTTATTAGAGTAGAAACAACAAAATTGAGCAAGATGATCAATCATCTTTTGTTTTAGTGGAATGTTATGAGAAAAAAATGACTCATTGTAAATTCCATCGTAGTAAACTTTGAAATCCTCTAAAAGATAAAAATAGACACATGGAGATAAAAGATATTGGGGTCTGTAAAATCAGGTTGTAGTTATCCTGCACTTATTAAGGTTTCTACCCAAACAGTGGATGATGTAAATGAAATTATAGTCCATTTTCAATCAGATTTATGAATCATTATTATAAATGCTTAATGATTAAAAAAAAGTTTTTTAAAAATCAAAATGATTTTTTTAACTTAACTAATTTTTAAAAAATAGAAACTTTGTGTTTTTTTATTCAAATTATTTGTTACAATTTAAATAAGTGATTTATGAATCATTATTATAAATACTCAATGATTTTTTTTTTTTTACTTAATTAAATTTCTAAGAATAGAAACTGTGTATTTTTTTATTCCAACTATTTTTTACAATTTAAATGAGTGATTTATGACTCATTATTATAAATACTCAATGATGTAAAAAAAGGAATTTTTTTAATTAAAATAATTTTTTAACTTAATCAATTTAAAAAAAAAACAGAAACTTAGTATTTTTTCATTCAAACTTTTCTTTACAATTTAAATAAGTGATTTATGAATCATTATTATAAATACTCAATGATTTAAAGAAAATGACTTTTTTAAATTAAAATGATTTTTTAAGTTAAATTTTTAAAAATAGACACTTTGTATTTTTTCATTCAAATTTTTCTTTACAATTTAAATAAATACTAAAAACTAAAAATTTCTTCTTTTTCCAAATGCTCCCCCACTTGAATTGGAACTCACGATCTACCGAATTGGAGTAACTTAGAACAAAATTTAAAATAAATCTCAATTCTCTCAACTCTACTTCTGCACATCTCCCCAACTAAAAAATTGACTTTCTTACTTTTCGTTCTTCCGTAGGGAACCATCTAGGAATGAGACGCTAGTACTTTATTCTGCTAAAATCAGCTGTATCTACATGAATAAGGAATAGCAGGTAGCGCCATCCATTGGCATATAATGAATTTAAAACTAATACATTTACTCTCCGACTTTAGTTTTAAATTATATGTACATTGATTAAACACAGGTGGACAAAACAAAACAAAAATAGTGTTCAAATATGAAGTCCAACTAAAGTTCAAAAACGTTTGTAGAAATTAAAATTTTAAGCCCATTGCCTTGGGCACACATTTCGTTTTTCGATCGATTGACAGTTTCTGTAAGGTAATTTGTGAGTATAGTTGAAGTTGGTACACTCTTCATGATGACTTGCCCAGTCTTTACAGTATCCCGCACAAAATTATGCTAAATATGGATATACTTGTTCTTTGCATGGTACATGTTATTTTTAGTAAGATTATTTACACCATTGTTAACGCAGTACACTGGAATATTTTTAATATGCGAGAGTCCAAGGTCCATAACAATTTTGTTTAGCCAAATGGCTTCTTTAAACGCGGCAGACAGAGCCATGTATTCCGCATCTGTTCTACTTGTTGCAACCGTAGGTTGTCGCTTAGTACATCATGATCATGAACCTATATACCTATTACCTATATATAGAGGTTCATGGTGACAGCCATGGTTCATGGTGGCGCTAGTGCAGCACGGTTTCTGGCCAGCTGCGCAGAACGGTGCGCGTAGCTGTGCAGCTGCCATTTCGTGCCGAAGTCTCGGCACGATGTTAACACACGGCGTTAGAAGTCCTGTATAGAGGTTCATGATCATGATACTGCTCCCCACCACCGCCTATCAGGAATACATATCCGGTAGTTGATCTTCGATCTGCAATGTCGCCAGCATAATTTGAGTCATAGTAACCAATGATTTCATCACCATGATATCTGGAGTAAGTTAGTGTCGTCTCTGTTGTCCCTCTAACTTAGCGCATAATGCGCTTTACAGCAGTCCAGTGCGTTTTGTTAGATCTGTTGCAAAACTGACATATTAAATTAACAAGGTATTCTATATCTAGTCGAGTTGCCTGAGCTGCATGAAGGAGGTTTATAATAGTTGCTTGATATGAAACGTTTTTTAAGTCTTCAATACGATCATTGTTAAGTAATTTTGTTTTTAATAATCTTGTATTCATATCAAGAGGTGACAGGATGTGACTCGTGCGTGTTTGTATTTGCGAAGCATATTTTCCACATATTGAGTCTGATTAATGCTAATGGACCCATTTTTCCTGTCACGATCAATTTTGATTCCTAGACAATAACTCGCCGTTCCTAAATTTTTAAATACAAATCTTTTCTTAAGTTGTTCTTTAACCCAATTTTTGAGCATTGTAGAATTACTGGATATAAGTAAATGGTCAGCATAAACAGTTACAATAAATAAATCGTTATTCTGATTAACTTTAATGTGTGCACAGCTATCAAAAAAACGTTACCTTAATCCCATTGGGAATTCAAGCGCTCGAATACGCCATCTGGTGGAAAAGAGATATAACTTCTCCCTTCAGGAAAATCCCTTGCAATCCCATTGCGTTACAGGCATTTTTAATTTGTTCACAATGATTATTTTTATGCACAATTTCAGATTTCATGTGCTATTTGTGTTCTGTGTTTATATGTCAAAGTAAAAATTATCCGAATTTGAATATCTAACACTTTTAAACGCGTTTACAATAAATAATGGTTTCAATGGCACTTTAGCATTAGTTAAAGGGCCAATTTTCCTGTACCGACGGCTGCAATCAGCGCCTCTATAGGCCGTTTTAAGTCCCAATTCCAACTAAACCATTTTCCAACGTTTGATACCAAAGTCTGCCACTTCATTTTAAACCATTTTAAGCTTTATTCAGTGTTTACGAACCCCCCCCTTCTAAATTTCCTTGGTAGTGTAGAATTCATTAAAACCCTCTAGTATTTTCATGTGAATGTCCTCATTTGGTGTTCCTTGTACAAAAGCCATAACTGCCTCCATTTGATGAATTTTCCAAACTTACACAAGGTGTCCACTCTCAACGTTGTCCAATGGCTAATTCCTAAATCGTTAGTCATAGATATATAGTTCCAATTACAAAAAAAATATAAATGAGGTAAAAATATTATTATTATTAGGTAATGAGTATTCACACTTTAAAGCTTTCCCATAGGTTAACATGGGATTTCGCAAGGGAACTCTTCACTCGCACAGAAACATCCGCTCGCTAATGGTAAACCTATGGGAAGGTTGTTTCGAATTTCTCGTTTAAATTTGAATGTTTTTAAACGGTTTTTTTTTCTTTCGATCTTTAATATCGCTATTTTTAGGTGCGTTCGTAATTATATAAATACGTAGCACCTATTGTCGTCGTCTGGTCCGTCCGTCTGTCTGTCCGTCTGTCCGTCTGTCTGTCCGTCCGTCCCAGTGTTGAATTCAGACACACTTCAGATTTCTGTAGCTCCGGGGGGGACATTATAGAGTTCCGGGGGGGAAATTCCCCTTTTTGACCTCTGAAAGCATAAAATTTCAAATACTCCGGGGGGGACATTCCCCCCCGGGCCACCCCCTGGATTCAACACTGGTCCGTCCGCATATAACAACGCAAAAACTACCCAACCAAATGGTTTGAAATTTAAGATATATTATCTTTGCAGAATTTTGTCGAGACATTTCAAATTTTATAAAAATCGAATCAAAACTTTAGAAAATATTAATAAAAACATTTATCAAGAAATTTGATTTTTTTTTTTAATCGGTGCTTTCTTGTTATAGGAGCTTCCGAAGTTTAATCGTCAAGCGACCGATATACTTATTTTATGACAGAAATTAATCTGCAGACGATAGAATTCATTTCACAGAATTAAAAATCATCAAGATCTGAATATTTATATAGCTAACTATAGTACGAACGCACGTTTGTCACGTTTGACGTACAATTTCCAACTTGTTTATTTTTGCTATTTTGGTTGCAGATTTCTTTAACAAAGGTACTTTCATTTTCGAAACCGGTTCCTAAATTAAAAGTACCTTTATTAAAAAATCTGCAACCAAAATCAAAAAAGTAAAAATAGTGATGTTAGAGATCGACCTCAGTTATAATATGCAAAAAGTTTAAAAATATTCAAATTTAAAAGAGAAATTAGAAAACAACCTGCCCATACGTTTAACATTAGCGAGCGGGTGTTTTCGCGTGAGTGAAGAATCCCCTTACATTTCATCGATTAAATTGGATAGAAAATAAAATAGAAGAATACTGATGCCCCAAAATTAAAAGAAGTGTAATTGATGCTCGTCGCGAAAATATTAAATGAAAAATGTAGAAAATAAAGATTTAATTTTTGTTTCAATATCACAACTGATTTTTGCATCTTTTAGCAACTACTTACACTAAAAAGATCATGTACAGAATACATTTTTATTCATGTATAGAAATCAAATACTTCCTCCTTCTCCTCTTTCTCAATCAAAATGTATATTTTTAACGGTGCCATTACATTTTCAAAATATAAAAGGTCCTTTTTCTGAGGATGTCTGTAATACCATAAACAATTGCGAACTGGTAGTTTCAGACGGACTCCATCTTGATACATTTCAATTTCCTCATTAAAGTCTGTTTGATTCACTTCATTTATTTCATTCTTTAATACTTCACATCTATCAGCTAGTACCAGATATTCTTCTGCAGTGTAATCGAAGAGACATAATTTCAAGAAGCACTTGCATGTTGCAGTCACAGCAGGAATCTCATATTTACCGGCTATGATGTGCATTTCAAATATTTCCTTAATCGAATTAAATCTGAGAGGATTGATTTCCATCAGTATATTTCCAATATGCTTAAAGGTGATAAATTCTTTCTCGTCAAAATGCAAAGTTTTCCATTTCCGTTCTATCATGAAACTTTGGAAAAATTTAGATTCTTGCAACAGACATTTTGCAAGAGGAGAGCTCATAAGTAATCTATTATTGCTAGATGAGCTATACTCAGAACTAGATTCAAATGCATTCTCATACTCAGAACTAGATTCAAATGCATTCCCATACTCAAAACTAGATTCAAATGCATTCCCACACTCAAAACTAGATTCAAATGCATTCTCATATTCAATTTCGATAAATTTATCCGATTTCAGATGTTCTAGGAAATACACGTCTATGAGCAACGTTATTCCATTGTTTGGAAACAACTCACGGCAGTCTCTTTGCAACGTCTCTCCTATATGAAATACGGCTATCGCTTTCGTTAACGAATAAAAATGTTTGGGAAAATCTTTGATTCCCATGTGCATTTATAAGGGAAATAATGCAAAATCCTTTACAAAGGCGATCTGCAAATTTCTTGTAAAATATTATATCTACGCCCCAGCCGTTTGTCATATTAATTTCTAAATCATATTTATTTTCCAGTAGTTTGTCTTTTCCCGACCATTCAGTGTATATTGTATAACCAATCCATCTTTTTTTAGCAGTTACTATCGCATGTATCACTCTCATTTCATCTGTGTCATTCAGTTCCATTTTTCAAAGAATAAATAAAGTACTTTCTCTAAGACGATATTTTAAAAAATTGAAAGCTTAAATAGACAACACTGAATCTGCCAGTTAGCACTGATCAAACATAGTAAAATTCAGCTTCAATAATTATTGACTCGTTCTTTTCTTTTTGAGATCTGTAACTGTAGGAATTATTTGTTCCCTTTGGTATTTTTCCTAAAAATGAAATAAATTAAAAACATTATATGTATTTGTCACCAGTAGGAAAATTTTTGTAACATAAAAGTAGAGAACACGGAGAATATTGTCTGTGTAATAATTTACTACAGTCAAAACATTAAATTCTTCAAAACCAGAAATATTTACATTTTTTTTTCTTCCAAAAATGCTTGTTTTCTATTAGGGTGGATCAAAGGAAAACGGAACTGAAGCCACAGAATGAAATGACACAGTTCTTTTAAACATAATCTCCAAAACTACACAAGCACTTGTTCTGCTGTTTCTCCAAATGATGAATACCTTGATCACAGAAATCTTTGGCTGAAATCGAAACCAGTTTCGAAAATTGTCCATGACTTTGCTGTCCGAGTGAAAACGACGACACTTCAATGTCGTTTTCAGCGAACTAAAGATGGGAAAGTCACATGGCGAGAGATCCGGACTATACGATGGGCATTAGAATCCTGTCCACCGAAACTTCTCCAGATTTCCTCGATGAAGTACTTGTGTCAGTCCTACCAGCGAGACAAATGATAGTGCATGTTCTCCGTACAGTGCATTCGTTCGCCGTTGCACTTCGCAAAATTCAACTCCTTCTGTCACTAATAACGAATAACACTGGGTTGCTCTTTTTTACTCGCAACCATTCTGAAAACGCAGAGGAATAACAGCAACAATTGATTGCCTTGCCGGACGATACTACTGGCCGACTACCGGTGCATATCACGTGCTTCTGCTTGACTACCTAGGTCAAGTAAATTTCCGCAGTAAGGATTGCCTTCCTTACCTTCCGTTCTACCTTTACACGAAATTTCACCACAATCATATAAAAATAAAATTAAATATAACCACTGTTCCGTTTTCATTTGGCCCACCCTTATATTTCAATCAAACGTTTCGTAATATATATTTTTTTATCCAATGCACCTTTGTGAATCCATTTAAGTATTGAAGTAGTTTATATTACCCCACAAAGTCATTTACATATCAAAATTTGAAAAAGTGTTGCGTACGACAAACCTTTATAATTAATATCGAATGTAGTCTAACATTTTTAGGGTTTCGTTCATCTCACGAAACCTTATTACTCCCGCTTCGTTGTCTGTCCGTCACAGAGCCGGTTCTCAGAAACTATGCAACTTACAGGCATGAAATTTTGTCTATTTATAGCTGAATACCTACTATGAAGCTCAAAATCATAAAATTTGAAAAAATCGCATTATTTTAATATAGAGAGATAAAAAACCAAAAATCTAACAGCTTTTTCCTATTAAATTGAAACATTTTTCGTTATAGCAGTTGCCAACCATTAAAAATCCACAATAAAACTCTTTCTACAATAATTAATTTTCTATTGAAAGATTACCACATGAAAAATGAAAATGAAATAAAAAGTTTCACAATTGAAAAAACAAAAATAAAGATTAATATGACGTCATATTGGTTATAAAGCGGAAATTTTCAAACATTTCTCAATAATACAAAGAGTATGAGTGTGTGTAAGTACAGAAAGCGGGTTAGTATGACGTCATTAGATAATTAAAAAGATAATTAATGTGACATCATATTGGAAGTTTAACGGATTTTTCAAATGTTTGAGAATAATACAAAGAGAGCATCAATGTGAATAATAGAGAATAGTAAATATGTGAGTTTGAGGAACGTATTGAATCATGACAAAAACCCTATTATGGAAATATTGGCATATTTTAACATCTTGAAGGTCTCTATACAACATGTTAAATTTTGAAATTGATTTTTTTTTAAATATCGCATTTAGTCCACATGACAGATATTATTATGACAGAGTATAATAGCGAGTTATTCGAAAAAACGAAAAAAATAAACCGGTAAATTTTTACTTTATAAAAAAAACATAACTTTTTTTTTTTTTTTTTTTTTTTGTTTGTTTGTTTGTTTGTTTTTTTTGAAAATGAAATTTATTTGGATTTATTAAAGAAAGGATAAAGTGTTTTGAAAGGAATATTAAACGAAACCCTTTGGACGATCTTCGATCACACTTAGCCACTTGTTTTTATTTTATTAATGGTACAAAAAAATTTGGATATCCGTTAAATTCAAAATTGAAAGCACAATCTGGAAAATTTCCATAAACAAATAACATGACATTTAGTTGTCTGAGTGAACGAAGAACAACGCAATATTAGTTTGCGGCCATCTACAGGGTGTCCCAAAAACATTGACCTCTGCTTTTAGTCCTTAAATATTGATCATAGGCATATATTATGAATTACAAAGTTACGTACAAAAAGGTACAGAATATTATGAAAACAATTAAAATTTTCAGGGGATTAAATTTGAAGAAATAGAAAATTTTAATTTTTGTACGGCTCCCGTACAAAAAATTCCCAGTGAGAAGAATGTGCCTTATACACTAATAAGGTCATGTACAAAATTTCAGCATTTTATCATAAAAAGTCACAGAGATATGTTTAAACAAATTTGGTGAGGGATTAATCATAAGTACATCATCACAATTATTATTTATTTATGCAATCGTTGTTTTCTGTCGCAATTTACGTACGAGCCTTGAAACGCGTTCATGCGACATGATTTTTCTCCTTTGCAAACTCATATTCAAGCATTCAAAAGTGATTTAAGTCAACATTTATGTATTTTCATATCTCTGCGACTTTTTATGATAAAGTTCTGAAATTTTGTACATGACCTTATTAGTGAATGAAGTGCATTTTACTTGCTGGGATTTATATATATATATATATATATATATATATATATATATATTATTTATTTATTGTACGAGGGCCATATAAAACTTTACATTTTGTATTTCTTCAAATTTAATCCCCTGAAATTTTTCATAAAATTCTGTACCTTTTTTACGTAACTTTGTAATTCATAATATATGTCTATGATCAATATTTAAGGAATAAAAGCCTAGGTCAATGTTTTTGGGACACCCTGTACAGCTACGGTAGATATATTAAAGCTTTCTGTCGACTGTGCCCTGAAGAGACCGCTGCATACAGAGCTACAAAATTTTGTGGGGAGGTACACCTCTATGTATTTAGTTTTGTACCTCGAAGCCCGGTTTTGGAAATTTTTATCATTTTTTCATATTTTGCTGCGATTTTTCCACATTGGTAATATGAATCCGGTTCCAATCTTTTAGCCCAATATAGTAAATTTTGTCCTCTTTTCAATAGTTTATTTGGAATTCGTACAGCGATGTTTGAATTTTTGGCGATTTTTTCCCTTCTCTACTAATAATTTTTCCCCAAAATGCTTGATTGTTTCGTTGGTTGCCTCCATTTCGGCTTCTGTGCTATATCTAAAATCGTCATTTTTGTTCTCTATTTAGCTTGGAGAGGGTTCATAATTCTTTAGAGATCAAAAATCGTGATTTTAAATGGGAAGGGCGGGTTATTAATTATCCCGATTTGGATTTTTTTTTTAATTATAT
Organism: Maratus michaelseni; assembly: GCA_963931845.1. NCBI lineage: Eukaryota > Metazoa > Arthropoda > Arachnida > Araneae > Salticidae > Maratus > Maratus michaelseni. The sequence goes on from OZ007600.1 coordinate 82,103,724, forward strand.
ATTTCTTAATTTCCTTTTTAAGCGTTTTTTTTAACGTTTTTTCATGTCTTGCAGCGATTTATTTACATTAATAAAATGCATCCATTTTCAGTCTTTTAGCCTCAATTTAGGGTAGTTTCAAATGACGTTACAAATCGCCCATTGGAGGTCAAACACCGTTGCAGGGCAGTTGTGATTGATAGCTGAGAGTTGTTGACCCGGCTGGAGGTCAACTGGGCAGTTGTGATTGTTGGATGAAAAAGTCATTATCTGAATGCAACTTCTCTATAGTAAATTTTGTCGTCTTTTCAATAAAAATTATTCTGAATTCGAACACCAATTTGTGAATTTTTCGCGATTTTTATCGTTCATGTACGTGAGGTCATTTATGTATTTAATTTCAGATATTAGCAGCGATATCTTAATGTATTTGTATGTCCAAAAAAAAAAAAAGCGTTATTTTGTTTTTGTTTCAACCTCGCCATTTTTTTTTTTGTTTCTAAAATTAACAAGAATTCTTAATGTTAAAGGTGCCTGGTTTAATTTTTAGGGGGGAGAGGGGGAGGGGTGTTCAGTCATAATTTAAATATTGCGTTAATGTTCTGATTGAAAAATCCCTCCTCCCCCTACCTTCCAAATCAGAACTTTTTTTCCGATTCAAACGAAACCTTTTCTAACATTCTTCTGAGGTCTCCCAGGTACTAAATAAACTTTGTCATCTTTATTTCGGCCCTTGGTTACCACTATTTCTGAACATTAATCTTCAGGGGGTAGGATTTATTTTCTCGGGTTGTATGGGCCCGATTTCAACGAGAATTGGTTCATTTAACTTAATACAAAGTAATTAAGATATTATAGATAACTAATTAAGATACAGAGTTTTCGGCCCCTGGCGGTAGAAAGTTGAACTAAAAGATTTTGTAGCACGTGAGCTGCACTCCTGTCATAGGCAACGGGGACACGTGCCGGAGTTTTGTTCGGAAAGAGGTTTGTTTAGAACAGAGGGGTTCCCTTGTTGGAGGAAAGTGGAGCTAAAAGATTTTACATTTACAATTGGTTCGATTCAAATGAAATCTTTTCTAACATTCTTCCCAGGTCTCTCATGTACTAAATAAATTTAGGTATCATTTTTTCATCCCTTGGAAACTACCGTTTCTAAATATCAATCTACAGGGGGGGGGGGTATTTTCTCGGGTTCTATGGACCCGATTTCAACAGAAATTGATTCATTCAACTTAACAGACCTAATTCAGATATATATAACTAATTAAGACATTGATTTGGCACCCCTGGTGGTGGAAAGTGGAACTAAAAGATTTTCAGCCAGTGCACAGCACGCCTGCTATACGGTGCCGTAGACAGTGGGGACACATGCCGGAGTTTCGTTCTGAAAGAGGTTTGTTTAGAAGCCCTTGGTTACCACCATTTATGACTATTAATCTCCAAGGGGGTGATTTATTTTCTCGGATTCTATAGGCACGATTTCAAGGGGCAGTTCATTAAACTTAACATAAACTAATTAAGACATAAATAACTAAGTAAGTTATAGATTTTGCGCCTCTTGCCCTGCAAATTGAAACTAAAAGATGTTGCAGCATGTGCACATTAGCTTGCTATACGATGCCGTAGACAGTGGGGTCGATTGCCAGAGTTTCGTACGGAAAGAGGTTTGTTTAGAATTGAAGGCGCCCCTGGGTGGTGTAAACTGGAACTAAAAGGTTGCGCAGCTTGCCTGCTATACGGTGCCGTAGGAAGCGGGGACATGGACACGTGTCGGAAATTTGTTTAAAACAGAATGCCTCCCCTGCCTGTGGAACTAAAATATTTTCTTGTGCGTGCTCCGAAAATGGCTATTTTTATCGAAACCACTAAAGAAAGTTACCGATTTGATAATCCCAGACAACGAAGTATTCTCATTTTTACTCATCCTCGAGCATTAAGAAAGTATTGAAGCTATCGATTCGAAACAGTACGTACGTAGTTTATTTTTCTGAATTTGAAAATGCAAATTTTGTGAAAATCGGACGGTAACATTTTTTTTTAATTTTGACCAAAAACGTACCCGTTTTGAATCAAATGATACAGACATTTGAGGGGGTTGTTTCACCCACGAGATGACCATCCGACCAATTTTTATCCGACCGCTCACAATCGTCAATTTGTAGCATGTATTAGAGCCAATTAATCAAAACTTAAATTTTAACTGAATATATATTTTTACAGATGTAGAAATCTCCTGGTTTTTTCAAGAGGAGTATCACAAATAAACGTAATATCTTTATTAGCAGCCTTGTCATTGTCTGATTGGATTTCCAATGCGAGAGATACACTTACATGATTCGACGAGAGAAATTAGCATATAGCCTGAACTTTAATTACAAATAATTGCCTCTCATGAAGTCACATGTCATATTCTGTAAAATGCCTTGTCAGTTTCATGATTTTTACAGCATCCGAAATTTATAGAGGTCATAAATTTCTACTTTCTTATATTCTTTGTAACTGTCAGAGATGTCGACAATCTGTCGTGCAGGTGTCTGGAACAGAATATATGTATATTTCGCTATGCACGAAAAAGACGCAGATTTTGCGATATTAATTAATTACCTTGTTAAAATGTTCATAATTGATTCAATTAATATTTTTGTTTGATTCATCAAACATTGTAGTTGATGATGTCACCATTTGTTTTTTTTTCTACTGTTTGTAGAATATTTTGTAGAAATTGTTTATTAATTGTTCTTTATAAAAGTACAGGAAAGTCCACTTTTTCCGTAAGAAATGTTGGGAAGTGAAAGCACCCCAGCAATAAGATAAAGAAGATACCTAAGTAATCATTTTAGAAAACGCATAACACATTTAAAAACCAGATTTCAACAATTACCGCTCATAGCGGGAAAGGTACTCAAACTATTTTATGTAGCTCTGTATATGATCTACAGATATCAATGATGGTATCTGTAAATATGTGTATGTAGAATATGGTATCTGTAGATCTGTCTATGTAGAATATATACAGATTTGTATATATTCTACATAGTACGCTAAAATTTCATATAGTAAGAAAATGCATAACACAGTTGATAATTCACCTTCAGCAATTTCAAACAATACACGGAAACGTACTTGAATTCTTTTCTACACTCGTGTATATCACTTACAGATTTTCATACACGTCACATACAGGGGTGTGTCTGAAAAAATAGGCAAAACTGTACGGGGTGATAGAACGCAATTATACAAGCCAATTTCGTCATAGAAAGTATTGGTCGGAATGCAAGTGATGAGAACTTATAAGGTAGTTTTCCACTGTCGCAGTTAAAGAATTAACACGAGAATGAGAGGAGTTACTTCAGAAAAAAATTTATTAACAGCAATGTAATTAATGTACATGCTCAAGGAAATTGCTCAAAAGATCTTCCGCTAGCTGTAATGCACACTTCAGACCTGCGGGATAGGGACAGACGCACATTTGCGAAGACACCAGGCATTTCCCGAATATCCCCGGCAACAACGGCAAACCTGGCGACTATATCCATATCGGTTTCAATGGGGCACTCGTAGATTAGGCTTTTCATATGGCCCACAGGAAAAAGTCCAAACACGAGAGATCATGGGACCACCTCGACCTCCGGCAACACCTCTCGTAGGAATGTGTCATACCATTTACAACGCCATCTAGCGGCTCGCGCAGCCATACATTCTATGACGAAATATGCTCGTATAGCTGCGTTCTATCACCCAGTAACGTTTTACCCACTTTTTCAGATACATCCTGTATTAAGATAAAATTTAATTGGTGGTAAAAATACGTTTAAAACTACTGAAATTATCATCCATAGGCAGCCATGTATCCAGTTCTTTGCATAGCCCTATATATTTTAGTTATATTGTACAAACAGCCCTTAGTATACTAAATGTAGTTGAGCTTGAAAATGCATAACTCAAATTTTAAAAAAAAAACTTTAAGGGGGGAGATCAGGTTGAGCAGCCGGAAAATGACAATAATTTGACCATTACTAATAGCGCTGTAGTTTCAAAACCATTTAGTGAAATGCAACAATTTTTTTTTCTATACTTTCATAAAATACTAATGGTTTTCAAAAGACATTCAAATATATATATTTAGCAATATTAATTAGTTAAATTTTAATGACAAAATTAACGTTTTAAAAATATGAATTTTCAAATATACATTTTGCGCGCAAGATTTTAAAAATTTTACTGCAGATATATATTTAATATTGTATTTATATTTACTTATACTACTATATTTAACACTGAACCTCAATATAGCTTGAGTTTTGTCATAGAAATTTTTTTATTGAATAAATAAGCGTATATTTTTTTACTAAATTTCATAAATATGATTTTTAAAGTCATTAATTGTGCAAATGAATTTGAATATACTTTTAAATTGAGGTTCAGTGTAAAATATAGTAGTATAAGTAAATATAAATTCAATATTAAAAATATATCTGCAGTAGAATTTTAAAAATGTGTGCGCAAAATGCATATTTGAAAATTCATATTTTTAAAACGTTAATTTTGTCATTAAAATTTAACTAATTAATATTGATAAATATATATATTTGAATGTTTTTTTAAAACCATTAGTATTTTATAAAAGTATAGAAAAAAATTTGTTGCATTTCATTAATTGATTTTGAAACTACAGAACTATTAGTAATGGTCAAATTATTGTCGTTTTCCGGCTGCTCAACCTGATCTCCCCCCTTAAGCAATTCACATTCATTCTTAGTAATACTTACGAATTCTTTTGTGTGGCCCTGTAATTGATCTATAGAATTTAAGCACACCACGTAGTATGCCAAAATACTGTTAAATTTAAAAACACATGCCATAACTAAAAACCTGCTTTCAGAAAACGCACTTTCCAAAATATTTTTGTGTCCCTGTAAATGAATGATAAATGTGATACATATCTTGTAGTAAACCTCAGCAACTGTGTATCAATTTCATCATGTTTGAAATAGTGCAACATAATTTAAATACGCTGTGAACAGTTTTTCCCGGTAAACTATTATCTCATTAAAAACATCACCTGTAAAAAATGCAGCCAAGTCTCGTGACTGTTTTTCCGTAAAAAGTTCTGAGATCGTGTAAAGCCAAGTTTAGCTATCTTATTAACTCTGAAATTTTCATTCACAAATCACTCCTAGTCTCTACATCTTTAGTTAAATATTATTTTGTGACTTGGCAATTACGTGGCACAGGGAAGTTATTACACCTTACTATGTTATGTGGGAAGGGGTGAGATAATATGATTAAGGCTAATTATATACGCACAGGGAAGTTATTACACCTTAATATGTTATGGGATGGCATGGTATTATTTGATTAAGACTAATTATATACATCACATTCTCGTGCTACGTAATTGCCAAGTCACAAAATAATATTTAACTAAAGATGTAGAGACTAGGAGTGATTTGTGAATGAAAATTTCAGAGTTAATAAGATAGCTAAACTTGGCTTTACACGATCTCAGAACTTTTTACGGAAAAAGAGTTACGGGACTTGGCTGCATTTTTTACAGGTGACGTTTTTGATGAGATTTCACTTCTTTTTGTAAGTAATCCTCCTTTTCTTGATTTTGGGTTCTTTTTGGAGATCATCCACTGATTTTCGCTAAGCCCACGCTGTGTCCCTATTATTTACAGGTATCAAAAATTTGAAGCTTTAGTTTTCTTTGCAAAGTACTGTAGATAAAAAGAGATTTCAGGTTCCTAGGCCAGCACTAAGTTATGGGAGGGGAAGTGTCAAAAGTACCATCAAAGAGGGGAAGTCTCAATTGCTTCCAGGATAGGTGCTATCCATCTGAGATATTACTCGCAGTCCTAGATACTTGATAATTAGCATAAAAGAACTTTTTAGTATAAAAAGAAAGCCAAAATTAAAATTTCCGGACATTTTTAATATATCAAACTATATTCATTTTTTCGATGTTTTTTATTTATTTTTTATTTTTTTTAGCTTCTTTTTTTAGCTTTTTTTTTTACATTTACGGATTTTTTAATTTTTTCTTACTCTGTATACTAAACCCTACCTTTCTGCCAAATGTCAAGCTTCTAGGACTACAAAATCGGATTATTTTCAAATTTTTGACTTTTTATAAATTTATTGATTTTTCGATTTTACTTCTAAGTAACCTGATTGTCATGCCAATGTAGTAACTTTTTGATCCGTCTTCTTATGATCATTTAGGTTCAATTTAGAGGTAAATCAAGTGAATGTTACAGTCACCATGATTTTATTTAGACAGAACTATCAAACCATAACCAGCCAGTAATGTCGGGAGGGTAGGTGGAGCTGTGAAAATTTTTGTGGGGCTAACATCATTTAACAATCCATATTTCATATGCGAAGTAAATAGAGTACAACCTGTGAAATAAAACAAACATGTCTATAAAGAAATCGCCTATAACGTAGCCAGTCTATAGTGGAACTTTCCTATAACGAAATTCGTAAACGAAAGAAAAGCATAATCCGGGGGAAATAACATAAAACAATTAGGGGCGTTGTACTAGCTAATAGGACAATTATCTTAAAACTAATGTTTTAGCAGTACAAAATCAAATTGTTTTCAAATTTTTGGTTTTTTAAAGATATTTCGATTTTATTTTCGAATTTAACGAATTTTTTAATTGTTCCTTTTATTGAATAGTAAATGCTACCTTTACACCAAGTTTTAAGTTTCTAAGAATACAAGATAAAATTATTTTCAATTTTTTATTTTTTCAACTTTTTTATTATTTTCTGGATTTTTTAATTTTTTCTTATTTTGTATCCTTTATTACAAATTTCAAGTTTCTAGCGCTACAAAATCGAATTATTTTGAAATTTCCGATCTTTTTCGAGTTTTTTTATTCTATTTTCGAATTTATTGTGTTTTAATTTTTCCTTTTTCTGTATCCTAAACAATAAGTTTTTTCGAATTTTACAGATTTTTTATTTTTTTGTATCCTAAATACTGTTTTTATTGCAAATTTTAAGTTTCTAGCTCTACAAAATCGAATTATTTTCAAATTTTCGTTTTTTTTTTTCGATTTTTTTATTTTATTTTCGATGTTTGTTGTGTTTTTCTTTTTTTCTTTTTCTGAATCCTAAACACTACCTTTACACCAAATTTTCAGTTTCTAAGACTACGAGATCATACTATTTTCAATTTCTCACTTTTTTTTTTCTTTTTCTTTCTTTTTTTTAAATTTTTAATTTTTGAAAATTTCGAAATTTTTTTTTTCGAATTATCCATATTATTTAATGTTTCCTTATTTAGTATCTTAAATATTACCTTTATTCCAAATTACAAGTTTCTTGTGCTACGAAATCGAATTATTTCCAAATTTTCTTTATTTTTCGATTTTTTTATTTTATTTTCGAATTTTATTGCGTTTTTATTTTAACGTATTCTGAATCCTAAACACTATCTTTACCGCGAATTTTAGGTTTTTAAGGCTAAAAGATCAAATTATTTTATTTTTTTCATTTTTTTCGAATTTTTCGAATTTTTGAATTTTTCGAATTTTCCGGATTTTTTAATTTTTCCTAATTTTGCATCCTAAATACTACCTTTATTCCGAATTCCAAGTTTCTAGCGCAACAAAACCGGATTATTTGATAATTTTCGGTTTTTTTCGATTTTTCGATTTTGTTTTCGAGTTTTTTTGTGTGTGTGTTTTTGATGTTTTCTTTTTCTGAATTCTAAACACTACCTTCACACCAAATTTTAAGTTTTTAAGACTATAAGATCGTGTTATTTTCAATTTTGTTCGAATTTGTTGAATTTTCGAATGTTTTTTTTTTTAATTTTCCAGATTTTATAATTTTTTCTTTCTTTGTATCCGAAACACTAGCTTTATTCCAAATTTTAAGTTTCTATGGCTGCGGGATCTACCCAATCTTTTTGATGACGCGAGAGTGAGTGAGTGTGTGAGTGACAAAAAATCGAAACTTTGAGTTCATATACCGTCTGCACTAATTTATGGGTATTTTTTGAATTATCCATATTTTTGAATTTTTCCTTATTTAGTATTTTAAATATTACCTTTATTCCAAATTTCAAGTTTCTAGCGCTATAAAATCGAATTATTTTTAAATTTTCCTTATTTTTCGGTTTATTCGATTTTTTTCGATTTTTTAATTTTATTTTCGAATTTTATTGCGTTTTTTATTTTAAAATTTTTTGAATCCTAAACACTATCTTTACCGCGAATTTTAAGTTTCTAAGGCTAAAAGATCAAATTATTCAATTTTTTTCGAATTTTTCGAATTTTTGAATTTTTTTTCGAATTTTCCGGATTTTTTAATTTTTGCTTATTTTGCATCCTAAATACTACCTTTATTCCGAATTCCAAGTTTCTAGCGCAACAAAATCGGATTATTTGAAAATTTTCGATTTTTTCGATTTTTTCAATTTTGCTTTCGATTTTTGTGGTGTTTTTGATGTTTTCTTTTTCTGGATGCTAAACACTACCTTCACACCAAATCTTAAGTTTCTAAGACTACAAGATCGTCTTATTGTCAATTCTCAATTTTGATGGAATTTGTTGAATTTTCGAATGTTTTTTTCGATTTTTCTGGATTTTATAATTTTTTCCCTCTTAGTATCCTAAACACTACCTTTTTTCCAAATGTCAAGTTTCTAGGGCTACGGGATCTACCTAATCTTTTTGATGACGCGGAACGATTGAGTGAGTGAGTGACAAAAAATCGAATGTTTGAGTGCATATATCGTCTGAACTAGAAAAGACAGAAAGTTGTAATTTAAAATTTTGGTCCTGTTTGCCAAATACTCTAGAAAAACGAAGTTTTGAATTTTTGGGATACTCCAGCGTGGAGATGTGGGGGGGGGGTCAAAAGTGCCCTGAGTTGCTTCCAGAAAAGTATACTTACGGCCGTGCTTTCTCGACTTGGCGGGGGCACTGCCGTGCCTCGAGATTATTTTATTTTTTGATTTTTTTTTTCGAATTTTTCGAATTTTTGAATTTTTTTTCGAATTTTCCGGATTTTTTAATTTTTCCTTATTTTGCATCCTAAATACTACCTTTATTCCGAATTCCAAGTTTCTAGCGCAACAAAATCGGATTATTTGATAATTTTCGGTTTTTTTCGATTTTTCCGATTTTTCGATTTTGTTTTCGAGTTTTTTTTGTGTGTGTTTTTGATGTTTTCTTTTTCTGAATTCTAAACACTACCTTCACACCAAATTTTAAGTTTTTAAGACATTAAGATCGTGTTATTTTCAATTTTCAACTTTGTTCGAATTTGTTGAATTTTCGAATGTTTTTTTTTTTTTTTTTTTAATTTTCCGGATTTTATAATTTTTTCTTTCTTTGTATCCGAAACACTAGCTTTATTCCAAATTTTAAGTTTCTATGGCTGCGGGATCTACCCAATCTTTTTGATGACGCGAGAGTGAGTGAGTGTGTGAGTGACAAAAAATCGAAACTTTGAGTTCATATACCGTCTGCACTAATTTATGGGTATTTTTTGAATTATCCATATTTTTGAATTTTTCCTTATTTAGTATTTTAAATATTACCTTTATTCCAAATTTCAAGTTTCTAGCGCTATAAAATCGAATTATTTTCGAATTTTCCTTATTTTTCGATTTATTCGATTTTTTTCGATTTTTTAATTTTATTTTCGAATTTTATTGCGTTTTTTATTTTAAAATTTTTTGAATCCTAAACACTATCTTTACCGCGAATTTTAAGTTTCTAAGGATCAAATTATTTTATTTTTTTCAATTTTTTTCGAATTTTTCGAATTTTTGAATTTTTTTTCGAATTTTCCGGATTTTTTAATTTTTGCTTATTTTGCATCCTAAATACTACCTTTATTCTGAATTCCAAGTTTCTAGCGCAACAAAATCGGATTATTTGAAAATTTTCGATTTTTTTCGATTTTTTTGATTTTTTCAATTTTGCTTTCGATTTTTGGAGTGTTTTTGATGTTTTCTTTTTCTGGATGCTAAACACTACCTTCACACCAAATCTTAAGTTTCTAAGACTACAAGATCGTCTTATTTTCAATTCTCAATTTTGATGGAATTTGTTGAATTTTGGAATTTTTTTTTTTCGAATTTTCTGGATTTTATAATTTTTTCTTTCTTTGTATCGTAAACACTACCTTTTTTCCAAATGTCAAGTTTCTAGGGCTACGGGATCTACCTAATCTTTTTGATGACGCGGAACGATTGAGTGAGTGAGTGACAAAAAATCGAATGTTTGACTATATATCGCCTGAACTAGAAAAGACAGAAAGTTGTAATTTTAAATTTTGGTCCTGTTTGCCAAATACTCTAGAAAAACGAAGTTTTGAATTTTTGGGATACTACAGCGCGGAGATGTGGGGGGGGGGGGGGTCAAAAGTGCCCTGAGTTGCTTCCAGAAAAGTATGCTTACGGCTGTCCTCTCTCGACTTGGCGGAGGCACTGCCGTGCCTCCAGATCTAACAGAATCCTTTTGTGTGACCCTGTAAATGAATGATAAATACTTTGCACTCCATATCTTACAGAAAGCATATTTTGGTGTCACCTGAAAAATTAATTTGTATTTCCTTATGTTTGTAACAGAGAAACATCATTAAAATACGCTGCGAAAAAATTTTCGCCATAGACCATAATATAACGGGATACTTTTGAGTTTCCTTGTACACGTACTGTAAGTGCTACACATAACATATTCCATAGTAAGCATCTTCTAATGTACCTTGGTGATGTATATAAATTTCATTATGTTTAAAATAGTGTAACACCATTAAAATAAACCGCAGATGATTTTTACCCACATAGACCATAAAAGTAACTGGATACTTTTGGGTGCCCGTATAAATGAGCTATAAATGTTACAGGCTTCATTTACAATAAAGAAAATGCCATGGTAAACCTCAAAAACGTATATAAATTATATAGAAATGTGAGTATATTTACTCGAGGTAGAGCACGGACCGATAAACCCAATTCATAAACTCTTTTGAACTATTATATTGGAAAGTGTTAATAAAAATATTCTTCTAACTCCTACTGAAATTAGCTCTTTATATGCTTAACATTTTGATACTGTTTTTAATATTTTCCAACATAGTTGAAAAGTGTTTATGACTTCGGTTTGTCTGTCTGCGTGGCCGTGCTCTAACTCTCGTAAATATAGTCGGCTTGCCATGAAATTTTTGTAGTTTTTGAAGTTTACTACAACAGGATCGCTACTGAAAGTGAAGTGTGCAGCATTTATTAGTTCGTTTACAGGGACACTCAAAAGTATTCAGTCACATTACGGTGTAAGTGGAAAAATCGTTTGCGGTTTATTCTAATGTTTTAAAACTATTTCAAACATAACAAGTTGGAACTTTTAAACATTTTAAAAGGTTTTGTGTTATGTTTTTATCACTTTAAGCATTATTTAGACTTAACACAATTGTTTTCAAATATAAAATTACATTTTAATCAATATTTACCGAGATCTTACCTGTTAAACTCATTTTTTCCTCAGAAAGTTTTCTTGGGCTGCTGCTAAAGTGCACCCACAATCGAAATGCTGTTCTTTATTGTGATAAAAATACGGCTTATCAAATGAGTTTCTCAAGTGTAATCAAAGTGTTTTATCTGAATTATCGGCTTTGAAACTCCTCTATCAGCATTTTCCTTTTCACTCTTTTTTATTTAACTTATCTTGGTTCAATTTTAATATTTTTAGAACTTAATCATATATATTATTTCTGTTGTCAACATCCCTTTTTCCATGAATTTATACGATACGCACAACAGCGAATGAGATATCATTCGAAAGGTTTTTGAAGCGGCTTCTGAAATAGTACACTCACATTTCGTTATAACTTGTTTTTGATTAAAAATTGTTGTTAATTAAAAAATAAATCGGCATTGTTTTCACAAATGAAATTAAAGGTTTTCCTCAAATGAGTGTTGCCACAAAAATAAAATAGCGCATTATTAAAATACTCAACAATGATTATAAAGAAATAAATAGTACAAAAAAGGGTACTTCTCTATTATCCCGTCGACCACTTTTCATAACAAAATTTAACGCCAAACTGTAAGATTAAACGCCAAAAATGCAGTCCCATTTACTTGATGTCAGAAGCGTTATACGTGTTTGTTATGTCATCAAGTGGTTTTTTATTCGACATTTGCGTGTATTCATTATGTTTTACTGATTTATTAGTTATTTCATTCATTAAAATAACAATTGTGTCCTTAAATTCTTATATTTTATTTATTTATTTATTTTGATATTCCAATGGCAACGTTCTCCCGTCTATTTGGCGTTACAATTTGGCGATAGTTTTTTGCTATGAAAAGTGGGCGACGGGATAATAGAGAAGTACCCCAAAAAGATAAAGTATGATTTCTCCGCACGGGTTTATTTTATATTTATGGTTAAAAAACAAAAATTTAATTTAAATGTTTAGAAGAAAAAGACATCATCGATCGATCAAAGCGGTGGTGTTTCACGTGTAGAATAAAAGGTTTACTTTGTTATATTAGATTAAATTGTATTTTAAATGCATTCAATTTATTTTTCTTTCCATCATGTTTTTCAAGAAGCGGATGACGCCATCTTCTAATGCAGTTAAAATACAATTATTATTATTATTAGTAGTAGTAGTAGTAGTAGTAGCAGTAGTACTATTATTATTTTCACGCGTGCCTTTCGCTATTTCCGATCAGTTTTTCCTGTAACTTTGATGGAATAAATGAGACGATATTCTGGCTTGACTAATGTTTTTTGCAGATATTTTTATCCTTATTTTTTCGTTAGAAGTTTAAAGTTAAGAAGAAGTTGCTTCTCTTATCAACCTACTCGTTTAAACAATTCTTCCAGACAGTATGTTGTTAAATATTATTACGTATCGCGCAACAATGAGTTGGATGAAAACATCTGCGACATCGACATGCGATGATGGAATGGTGCATTGCTTACAACCGAATGACAAAAAAAAAAAGTCTTTTTTTTTTTTTTTTTTTAAGCTTTTGGAACATTTTTCCAATGATTGTTGCAATTTGTTAAATTACAATTTTATTATTATTATTTTTTTTTTTTTACTTGAAATGTGTATATTTCAAAGGTATATATGTTATATATTTTTCAAATGCATGTAAGATATGTTATTATGTTAAATGAAATATGATAAATGATGTATGTAATATATGTTAAATGATATATGATAAATGATGTATGTAATATATGTTAAATGTATATGTTTTAAATTAAAGCTCTGTATTTTAAATGAAATGAATACAATAAGAATGATGGCGAGGTTTATTGCTTGCGCGCAGCTAACATAAATATGCCGTATTTTTAATTTAAAATTTTAAAAAAGTTAAAAAAAATTTTTTTGAAAAGAAAATGGATAGCAAATGACAGTAATATGCCCCGCAAAATTATCCATGTCGAAAATGACGTAATGATTAATCGGAAGTAGTTATTTTCATTCATAGAAACAAAGAAAAATAATAATAACTCGACTGCCTGAAAAAAAAAAATATATATTTGACAAGCGTTAATTCTTGTTTATTTCAGGAAATCTGAATAAAAATGACTTTAAAAAAAAAAGAAAGTGGCATTTTCGTTCATAAAAACCTAAAGATTTAATATTATTGAATCAAAATAACATCATTTTCCCTCTACAGCCCCAAAGCAGAATCTGCCTAAAAGTGTGACGTGCGTCACAGAACAACGAGCTTCTCTGCAGAACATTTCAAATTATCAATTTCAGCAAAATTCGTCATTCAGTCATCGGGAACAAGTGAGAAAATTTTCAGTCGATCACCAGAAAAAGTGCGAAATTCGTCAGCCACGTATTGGAAAAAAATCGCGAAATTCTTCAATTATTCATGTAAAAAGTTTGCAAAATTCATCAATAGGTCGTGGAAAAAAATTTGCAAAATTCATCAGTCGATCGTGAAATTCTTCAGCCGGTTGAAGAAGAAGATAAGAAATTCGCCGATTAATCGTGGAAAATAAACCGCGATTTTCGCTAATTGGTAGCAAGAAAAAGCTGCAAAATTTGCTAATCGGTTGACGGAAAATATATCAAAATTTGCCAATCGGTCCCTAATAAAAGACTCGACATTCGGTAGTCGATCGTTAGAAAAAATCCCGAAATTCTTCAATCAGTCATGAGAAAAAAATCACGAAATTCGTCGATTGGTTACGAGAAAAAATCGCGGAATTTATCGATTGGTTGCAAATTCATCAGTTGAGTGTGGGAAAAATCCGTGAAATTCTTCAGCCAGTTACAAAAAAAAAACCGAAATTCGTCTATAAGTTGCCTAAAAATCCTTGCGATTTTCGTCAGTCGGTTGCTTGAAAAACCCGAAAAATTTGTTAATTGGTAGAAAACAAATGTCTCAAAATTTACCAATCGGTCGCGGATAAACACATGCAAAATTCGACAATGGAAAAATCGCGGAAAAATGGGTTGGGTTGATTATTGACGGCCAATTATCTACACTTGGGATATAGGCCCGGGGGAGTGCCCTTCGTGGGGGTCTTTCTAAGGGAACCTAACCCGTATTTACGCATGGATGAATCCACGGCTCGAAGAAAACCACGAAAACTCCGAACGGTTAGGCCGACGGGCGCGATTGGGAACGAACCCAGCACTTCCCGTCTACCAGCTTCGAGAGCACAACCTCTCAGCCACTGGTGGGGCCGCGGAAAAATGGAAAAATTCTCTAATTTTTTCAGTGATTCATATAAAAAAAAAGATGTGTTATTCATCTATCGTTAGCGAGAAAAACTCGTGAAATACACCACTCAGTTGAGTGAAAAATCTCAAAAATGCTGCGAAATTCGCCAATAGATCGGGAGAGACATCGCGAAATTCAGTCGTGCGGGAAAAAAATGTGAAATTTGTCAATCAGTCCCGAGAAAAAATAGTAAAAGACGTTAGTCGATCACAGGAAAAATCTCAAAAATATAACGAATTTTGTTAATCATTCTCGATTTGCAAAAATCATCAGTTGCAGGAAAATGTTGCAAAATTTGTCGATCTGTCGCGGGAAAATATCGCGAATTTGTTTGGTTGGTCGCGCGGTACTCCGAAAAAGTGATATTTCAAAATATGTCACTTCTAAAATTATTGACAGACCTGTAAATTCTTTGTTATAGCCAGGGTTTTAAAAATAAATCTTACCGCAAAAATGTTACTTCTGTGAGTGTGTCAGTTCTATTTGTAACGTCCTTTGCATTTCTATAAAAGATGAAATTGCACTCTTGTTAGATATACATGTGGAGTCATTTTTACTCCTGCAGAACATTTTTTATCAACTGAAGGCTCGTTGCAGAACATTGCAAAATATTCTGCTTTGGGGCTCTACAGTATTAAAATTATTTTTCGTGTGCTTGAAGTACATTGGTACAATCGAGACACGTATGTAGTAGAGATGAGACGGGCTCAGCCCGAGCCCGGGCCCGACACGGGCTCGGGCTCGATTTTTATACCAGCCTTCGGGCCCGGGCGAACTCGGGCTCATTCCTTCTGAAACTGAAAATTTTATTTATTCTCATATAGAAAAAATAATAACTTTTCCCATTAAAAAATTACATATTCCATTTCAAGTAATTTTAATGTTATTTTGAGCCGAATGAATAGAAGGGAAAACAGAAGTCTTATTTTTCTTTTCTAGTATTAGAATGTTACTTAAAAAAAAAAATTACGATATTTGCGACGTGACTGACGACTGGGTGATATGGCGCCAATAATATTTTATTTTATTTTTTTAGAGATCTAATGCGAGACGAATGTTTTTTGTTTTCGTTTTTAGTCAATCAGCTTTAGTTTAGGTTTGCAAATTTTTAGTCTTCTATTGTGTGCGAGTCATACTCGCTCTTCACATAAAAACAACGTTAGTGATTCTATTTTTAATTATAAACTCTGATCATGCTAAAGCTCTGCTCTGCACATTTACGAAGTCACTATCATTCGTAATTAGATATAATTGTCATGTATTGTTATTCCGATAGAAAGCAATCGAAGAGTGTTTCAACTTTTTCTATAAAAGCCCAGGACCTTTCAGATAACGGTGTCAAATTTTTAATTTAAGCTAATTTTCAGGAACAGGAAATATTGTTTTAATTCAAGAATCAATTATAAGTTACGAAATACACCTTTTATGGGAAATAGAAAACGTTGTTCAATTTTTCGGCATAGAAATAGCAATTTCTACAAATTTCATTCATTTATTTATAAAACGCACTTCGTTAAAGTGTCCACCAGATTTGCTTATTGGGTAAGAAAAATATTTACACCCTTTTAAGGAAAGGAAGTATATTTTATTTGATACCAAAGTTCTCTTTTGATAAGATTGAATGTAAATTTCCGTAAAATGAATTATGTGCACGGGATGAACAGTTATTTTCACGTACGAAGTTTTAAAAAATGAGATATTACTTTTAAAACAATTTTTAAATATTATGCAATTTTTTTCGGTATCGGGCTCAGGCTCCAAAAACAGAGCCCGAACTCATCTCTAGTATGTAGATCGTGGTTTGGCAACTGGATTTTAAATTCACGTTTCTTTCAGCTTTAAAGGAGCAAAATTTCATTGACATTTTTAAAAATGGCTTTTTCTTTTTTTTCTTCTTTTTGGTAATAATTTTTTGTAAAATTTTATAGGATCAGAAAAATGGCATAGATTGCATAACAATGTTTTTACAAATTTTTAATAAACAACGATGTTTTCGAAATAAAATTTATCGAAAATTTGCTTAATGCAAGAGCGAAGAAGAAATAAAAAAGCAATGAAAATTTTCCTCAATCCGAATTGCGTTGACTTGAACAAGCCGATCGTGCCAATTCTTAAAAATAGGCAAATTCCTAATATTATAAACGAGAATGAGCGTTATATATAAGATAATTTTTTACATATATAAGTAGAAATAGACAAGAATAGGATGACTGTGTAATCGGGTCCGTAGCCAATTTACTTTCTTTTGCGAGCGAAATTTGTCACTAAAGTAAATGCATTTTTGTAACCAGGTTCTTTTTAGGTGCGTTCGTAATTATATAAATACGTAGCACCTATAGTCGTCGTTTGGTCCGTCCGTCTGTCCGTCCGTCTGTCTGTCTGTCCGTCCGTCTGTCTGTCCGTCCGCATATAACAACGCAAAAACTACCCAACCAAATGGTTTGCAATTTAAAATATATTATCTTTGCAGAATTTTGTCGAGACATTTCAAATTTTATTAAAATCGAATCAAAACTTTAGGAGATATTAATAAAAATATTTATTAAGAAATTTGATTTTTTTTTTTAAATCGGTGCTTTTTTGTTAGAGGAGCTTCCGATGGATGTTAAATCGTCAAGCGACCGAGATACTTATTTTATTACAGAAATTAATCTGCAGACGATATAATTCATTTCACAGAATTAAAAATCATCAAGATCTGAATATTTATATAACTAGCTGATACATATATATCTGAATATTTATATAACTAGTTAAGATATTTGTATGAACAGTGTCATAAAATATATACTTAACTAGCTGTTTAGCCCGTTCTACGCACGGGATATCATGAATTTAATTCTAAAACGTGCGTACGAACGCACCTCGTTTGTAACGTTTGACGTACAATTTCCAACTTGTTTTTTTTTTGCGTGGTAAAACATTTAATGTATTCTAAATGATCATTTCTTCTCTCAGCTTGGACTCTTTTTTTCAATTAGTTGCAGTTTCATTTTTGCGGTCTTGTATATATTATTTGGCGCAAAATTTCACTTTTTTAATACGGAGTTATAGTACTGCCCTTATATCAAAGAAATGCTGTATTGTCTCCTAAAAAAAGTGATGAAGCGTTGGTTAGTTATATATATTTTTAAATATCAGCAGTGAAATGTTTTGCCTAATTAATGCATTTATTAGTCTTTTAATGTTACGTGACCGAAGTCACAGTAACAGGTAGTAAATTAATAAGGATCATAATGGTATAAAAAAACAATTAGATTTAATAACATATATCATTTAATAATTTTAACTTAATTTGCCAATTAATAAATATAATTAAAATAGTTTTATATATTTTAAATGTTCATAAAATAGGTGGTATTCAGTCTAACACTTATGAAATTAAGAACCAAATTAAAAATTGGATATCTAATTTTTTTCTTAAATAAAGTATTTTGTAATATGTTACGTAATTACGTGTTTTGTAATACGTAGCCATTAATATCTTTTTAATTATCAAAAGGTTTTATATAACTTTGCTACTTTTGTTTTATGATATTTAAGTCTTTGGTACTAATTTATAACTAGTTTGTTACAAATAAAAAAGTAATTACATTAAATTGAAAGTTATATATTGAAAATACTTCTCTACTAAGTCTTGTTTGAAAGCTAGAATTTTTTTTTTCTCCATCTAACACTCCAAGAAAGGGACAAAAAAGTTACATTCCTTACTTTCCGTATAAATACCCTGTAGCCATTTTATAGTGTTCTGCTTTAATTATAAATATAGATTAAAATTTTGAATTTAGAATATAAAACTTTCTTTAAATTCCTTACACATATAAACATAAATGCGTTACCCATTTACAGTCTGTACATTTCTGTTGTGTAAATAATAATTAATAATTATTGTATAAACATGAATAAATAATTAAGTTTTCTATTTATTTCTATATAAAATTAATATTTTTTTCTATTTATAATTTTGTTATAAAAGTTAGTCTTATATCATAAAATGCATAATTATACTTATTTTCCTTAAGAGTTCAAAAATCAATTTAGAAAATTGATTTTTTTTTAACTAAGTTTTTCTTTCTTTCATTAGATTTTTATTTTCTTTCTGGGAAAAAAATTAAATGGACATAGCTTATTTTTGCCACCACTTTGGCAAAAACCTATTTTTGCTGGGATGGTTTTTACCAGGTTTTTTCCACAGTTTTTTCGACCTATGGCAAAAACTTGCCAACCCTGCTAATGTTATATATATATATAAAAAAAGAAAGAAAGAAAAAATAAAAGTTTGCTTGTTTGTTTGTAGAGGGTAAGTTTTTGAAACTACGGAACCGATTTAAAAAAAAAAAAAAAATGGTAGTAAAATGATGATAGTCGTCTCTGCTCCAACATAAGCTACTATTTTACATCAATACTATTTTCTCTAGATATCAGGAGCAAAAACCGTTCTAAAATTGCAATTTCTGTGGTGTTGTAAAATTTGTAAATGACGATTATTTCGAATTCTTTGGGCGAGAAACTCTAAATTTGACATGGATCTTACTTTTAAGACGTAAATAATAGCACAGAACAGTTTCTAAAGAATTTGACACTGAGTAAATAATGCCATTTTTTGTCCCTTTCTTGGCGTATAAGATGGAGAAAAAAATTTTCTAGTTTCCTAACAAGACATAACAGAGAGATATTTTCAATATACGAGGGGCAGTCGGAAAATAAGTTTCCCCTGGCGACTGTGGACAGAGGTGTGTATGAAAGACAAAAAATGTAATGAGACATTAAAGATAAAACATAACTTTATTTTTCACATAAGTACCAAGTACATTGAGACATTTGTCATACCGCTTTATAAGGTTCAAAATGCTCTCCAGGAAAAAATCAGGGCTTTGCATACGGATGAAGCGTTGAACGGCTATGAGCGAAAGACGACACAGCAGGTGAACGCGAACGTACAAGACACCGATACACCATTGGGTAGATGTCGACAGCGATCAAGCAGATGGTGCTGTTGCAGTGCCTGCGCAGATGGCGCTGTTGATCGTCCATATGCAAAGCCCTGATTTTTTCCTGGAGAGCTTTTTGAAGCTTATAAAGCGGTATGACAAATGTCTCAATGTACTTGGTACTTATGTGGAAAAATAAAGTTATGTTTTATCTTTAATGTCTCATTACCTTTTTTGTCTTTTATACACACCTCTGTCCCCAGTCGCTAGGGGAAATTTATTTTCCGACTGCCCCTCGTATATAATTTTCAATTTAATTTAATCACTTTTTTATTTGTAACAAACTAGTTTCATTAGATAAATAATTATAAATTAATACCAAAGACTTAAATATCTACATATTTTTAGGACTCATTTCATAAAAATAGTAGCAAAGTTATATAAAACCTTTTGATGATTAAAAAGATATTAATGGCTGACAAAATACTTTATTTAAAAAAATGAAAATAGATATCCAATTTTTAATTTGGTCCTCCAGTTTCTAAGTATTAGACTGAATACCACCTATTTTATGAACATTTAAAATATATAAAACTACTTTAATTATATTTACTGATTGGTAAATTAAGTTAAAAATATTAAATGATATATGTTATTAAATCTAACTAGCTGACGCCCGCCCGGCGTTGCCTGGGCCCGTGATAATAAATAATAATATTAATAAAAACTTCCAAGTTTTTACTATTTTATATCTTAACCCGATTATCTGTGAAATTATATTTTATAGACACTTGTAGTTTCTTTATAGAGGCACAAAATCCGTTACATTACGGCCTAAGGGGAAAATCGTTTGCGAATTATTTTAATAATGTTTCGCTATTTCAGACATACTGAAATTGATATATATCACTGAGTTGCATTACATGGGGCTTACTAAATAATACTGTGTGCATAGCATTCATCGTTCATTTACAGGTACACACAAAGAAATAGGTAAAGTACTGTCTGTTAAAAATAGTTGCTGGGGAGTGCGTTTTCAGTTGCAATACGCGTTTTTAAATTTAACTAATTTAATATTTTACTTCGTGTGTTTAAATTCTATAGATCATATACAAGGCTGCACAAAAAAATCTCGAGCTCATTTCCGTTTATTGACGGAAATTCCAGAAGGGGAATTTTAAACTGTGCTATGCGTTTCCTAACTGAACTAAATTTTAGCACTCTATGTAGTACAGATACAAATCTATTTATCATATACAAGGCTGCACAAAAGAATTCGAATATATTTTCAATTTTTGTTAGCAATGCCTGAAATTGGGTTTTTAAATATGTTATGCTTTTTTCAATTTGTTTACTTTGACATCCTCAATCAACCTTATTAAACGGTAAAGATTTGTAAAAGCATATTGGAAGTGTTGGAAAGTGTTACATAATCTATGATTGATAGATGATTTTTTATTCTTGTTTAGATATAAAGTAATTTTGTTTTTCGAAGGTCTAAAAGGCCGTATTTTGATCATGCTCAAACACCTATAAGAAAATCGAAAACAGCCACCAGAAACTTTATTTTTTTACTGATGTGAGTTTGGATATTTTCCTGTGAAATTTTTAGTTAATTTTTCTAAATTTGTGGATAACCTATTCCATTAATATCCTTAATAAATTTCCTTTTTAGGTGCATTCGTAATTACATGAATAAATACGTAGCACTTATAGTCGTCGTGTGGTCCGTCCATCTGCCTGTCTGTCCGCGTATAACAACGCAAAAAATGCCCAACCGAATGGTTTGAAATTTAATATATAGAATCGTTGCAGAATTTTGTCGAGTCATTTCAAATTTTATGAAAATTGAATAAAAACTTTAGAAGATATTAATAAAAGTTTTCTTTATTCTATTAAATCCTATCATACACAATCTATATAATAAAAGCGCAAGTCATGTGACAGAGGAAAAAAAGTACGGGCTAAACACATCTTTTTCCATATGCCAAGCGGCTATTTTTATTCAAAATTATTTTTTTCGAATAAAATTGCATAAAATTTACGTATTTAGAAAGATCGTTCAAAAAATTTTTGCTTGAGAGATGAGATACATTAAAAAATGTATAGATTCTGGGATAACTTCAGTGAAAATTATGTTAACAGCCGAATATCTCAATCCATTAAAGTAAATAAGCAAAATATTCATTCATCGTGAGTCATAGAAATATTAACCATAGAGGTAATCATTGCAAAGCAAGATCATGGTGAATTTACAGAACTTTCTGGTGTCGAAAAATAAAATTCGCATCTGTAAACATGGCATACGTAATAAGAAAAAAAAAAAAAAAAAAAAGGTATCCTCATTTCGTTCATAGCAGACAATATAATTCATTTCACTGAAATAATAACGATGATATTTTACATTGTAAAACTAGTATAGTACGAAACGAATGCACCTCATTTGTCACGTTTAACGTTCAATTTCCCACTTGTTTAATTCTATGAAGTTTTAAAATATATATTTGTATAAACTATACCATTTTCCGAGCTGAATGAATCCAAGGAACTCAAATACGGTGTCAAAAGTGGGTGTTACTATTTAAAAAAAACAGAATTAGTGCAATTTTTAATATGTAAACGACCTCTATTTCAAAAATTTCATTCATATTCTGAAAGAAGACACTTTTCTAAGTAAAAGCCTTTGTTGTGATGTTATCGTAAACAATCTGCGAGTGAAGGCAAGTGTATCTTTTTTTTTCGCCTTACACTGACCGCGTACATGTGTTTAATTCATAATCTATGAGTCTAATGATTATTTATAGGGCAATGCAGACTTAATTTAATGTTAAATTTAAAATGTTTGATAACACAAATCTTTTCAAATATAATATATTTTAATCAATATAAATTCACTTAGGTCTTACCTGCTAAATGCAATGTTTCCTCGGAGAATTTTCTTCGACTACATGTAAAGTACATGTACCATAGAAGATCAAATAACATTATGTTTGTGATAAAAGACCTATCCAATGATTGACTCAAAATATAATCAGAGTGATTTATCTACTACATATTCACCTTTGCAACTACTGTTTTATTTTCTTGTTTTATTATTATTATTATTATTATTATTCATACCTGCATGTACTATTAGAATTACTTGATTAGCTGTTATTGATAGATTTTTACATTATTTCTATATCAACAACCTTTTTAATTCCATCGAAGTTAAGTATAATTTTGATTTGAAGTAAACTAAAGTTCTTCCTTTAAACTATACAGCGTTTAAAGTGTAACATTACTTGGGTAACCTGAAATTTGAGACGCTTTCGGGATTTTATTTATTTATTTATTTAATTTTAAGAAATAACAAATGTTTATAAAAATTCATTTACACTAATTTATTATGCATATATTGAACTAGAAAACGGTATCTTTGTTTATTTGATATATTATTAAACTAGTATGTTCTGGTCATCACAAAACTTTATTCTATATAAATCAAATAGTCTACAACCAAAATTAAATGACAAATCGTTCTTGGGATATAGCTATCGCAGAAATAGAGAAAATCAGAACATAGGAGCGACATCTGTTGAGCGGTATACACCCAAACCTAATAACAATCTATTTATGTCAATGTCTGATAGAATTTGAAGTTTGCTGAAATTTTGTTCATTTAGTTCTTAAGATATATCTATCGCGGAAATCGGGATAAATACAGCATAGAAGGAACACCTGTTTGCCGATTTACACCCCATCCTGATCAGCATCTATTTAGCAGATTATAAAGTTGGATGAAATTCGTGCATTAGTTCTTGAAATATAACTATCGCGTAAATCGTTAAAAATGCAGCATAACAGCGCTAAGTGTTGGGCGATTAACACCAAAAATAAATCAGCACCAATTTATATCAAGGTCTAATTAAATATGACGTTTGATTAATTTCCGTGCATTAGTTCTTGAGATAGAGCGCCCACAAAAGTTTTGTCACATGCAGACAAAACACATACTCACGTACAGACATTTAATAAAAACAGTCAAACCGTGTCCAGAACCTTCTAAAATATATAAATCTGCCGAAAACTGAAAATAAAAATATTTCACGAAAACAATATTTTCTTGTAAAAATAGAAGAAAGTAAAAATGGCGATTCGATGGCGATTTGGATGGGGTCGCATCTAAAAAAAATACAGGGTCAAGATGTGGATTCGTAAAAGAATCGTAGACTTGACTTAGAACAATATAACAAAGAAATTATTTTTGTTAGTCTATAAGTTAGTGTAATACGTAGACGTTTTTAAAAATATGCCTTTTTAGTGGAAAGGCATCGATTCAAAGTAAAATGTACGTTTTCAATCACAAATTCCGTTACTTAAAGTTACACAGAACAGCGAGATAGTATCAATATTTCGGAAAAAATTTTCGTATTCCACTAGAAAAATATGTGACGATTAACTAAATAAAATCAAGTTAATTGATTCAAAATTGATGGAGGCATAGTGTCCACCAAGTTTGAAAAAGATGTTCTAAAGAGAGCGAGAAAAAAAAGCTCTGAAAATTTATGTTACTATATGCTTGCTATAGCATGCTCTACTTCCTATAGCTACAAAATTGCTCTTTGACATTTGGTATCGATTTCTAACTAATAGAATATGATTTTCTTGTGTATAATAAGTGCTTTAGGTAATTAAAAACGAAAATTCAAAACTTTAAAGTGGTGTAACTCTTAATGGGATAATTTAACTTACTCACAGAGAAAAAGCATTTTCTGAAATAGTATTATATTTGATATTAAGCATGTATGGGTAAGCATATAATCATAATTTTAAAATCTCCCGAATTTTTAGTATTATTATTTTATAAAAGAAATATTCGGTTTATTTAATCGCCGAATTCTGCGATTATACCGAGTGCTTTAAAACAGGTTTTACTCCTATTACCTCTTATATATAAACCCTTGATGCATATTTCCAATTCAAAAAAGTGCTCAAATCGAGTATCACTTTTATATGGTGTATCTGTTTTACAAGGGCCTGTATACATATTAAAATACGAAATTTATATTTTTGTACGGACCCTGTATTCTATCAGTTATATTTAAAACTTCAAGCTCTGACAAGTAAAGCAGTAAAAATTCCATTATTTTACGAGCAAATCTTACAAAATTATGATACTTTCAATTTTGTGAAATATTAGAGCTTTCCAGCACAAGAAATAGACAGGTGTTTTCTTA
The DNA here is from genome assembly GCA_963931845.1 of Maratus michaelseni. Classification (NCBI taxonomy): domain Eukaryota; kingdom Metazoa; phylum Arthropoda; class Arachnida; order Araneae; family Salticidae; genus Maratus; species Maratus michaelseni. The sequence continues at coordinate 82,128,590 of OZ007600.1, forward strand.
ATTTCATCTGTATACAGGAAGAAAATATTGGATTCGGAAAAATAATCGACTTTCGGTTTGCAACGGATTTATACGTTTTAGAAGATCCTCAACACGATTTGACTGGTTTTAGAAAATGTCTGTATGTGACACAAATTTTGTGGGAGCTCTAACTCACGGACAACAGCACGAAGTTTAATAAAACTTCAGATTCATTTAGATCTTAACATAAACTGATGCTGATAGGTTTGGGTGTATACCTGGAAAATTTGGTACTGCTTGCTGCATTTTCCACGAGTTCCAAAATAGCTATTATAAATTCATCTCAAGAACTTATACACGGTAAATCATCCAACTTCATAGTGTGTTAGACTTTGACATAAATAGATGCTGATAAAGTTTGGGTGTACAGTGGCGGTCAAAAGTTTCCGGCCAGCATAAATTGTTTGGTTAATTTGTAAGTGTACCCATATGAAGAGGAATCTCAAAGTGATACTTATACATTTTATTGACATAATAGTTAGGGACTTATTAATGGAATAACAAATAAATATCAATAAATTTAACTGACAAAATTAATTGCAAAGGAAAACGCATGTTCTCAAAAGTTTCCGGCCATCTTTACAAGTTTGAAAAAACGTGGCGTTATAATAGAAAATAACAGTAATCAACAACATATACAATTAGTATTTAATCGTCATACCTTTATCAATAAGTACTGCGGAGCAGCGATGTGGCATCGATTCGACGAACGGTTGAAGATCGTCTATGGTAAGTTTTTTCGACTCTTCTAGCAATTTTTGGGGAAATTCTGCTGAATTGGAATATTTATAATTCTGCACAATTTTGTGAAGTTTGTTCCAAAGATTTTACATTGGATTCAGATCGGGTGATTGGGCTGGCCATTTCAAAAGCGGAATTTGTTTGTGCGAAAGCCGCTGCTTGACGAGCTTGCATGTATGATTTGGGTCATTATCATGCTGAATGAAATAGTTGCGACCACAATTTTTACTCCAATAAGGCAGCAAGCGATCTTACAAGATATCCTTATACATTGCACTATTCATCTTGCCACAGATTTAAACTAACGGACCGAGACATTTTCCAGAAATTGCTCCCCACAGCATGCGTGTCCTCGGCCATGCTTCATTGAAGGAATAACATATATCGAATCATATATTTTGTTTTAGGTCGTCGGACGTAGTTTCTGCCATCATTATAAAAAAGGTTGAACTTCGATTCATCGGAAAATAGTACTTTTTTACAGTTTTCACTTGACCAGTCTTTGTGTTCCTTGGCAAACGCCAGTCAGGCCCGCTGATTTTTTTTAAGTGAAAATTTCTTTAAGCGCGTTGAGCATTTTTTGAGATGGGAAAAAACCACTGAATTCGCGACACTGTTACCGACACCACTGTATAAGTTGCCAATTCATACAATGAAGCGAAAGTATCAAAAGGAAATAGTTCACGTGCATAAAGCGAAATGATTGGTATTATGAATAAAAATAATTCAGAAAATAATTTCAAGATAAATTTAGCACGCGCGGTGAAAACAGATAAAAGTGACTCAACTCGCGAGACCAAATCAAAAGATGAAAATGAAATAACAAAACACGGAAAATATTATAATTTAACGAGCACGAGAAAAATCGAAGAAAGTAATATAAAAAAAAAAAAAATGAAAATAATGAAATATTTCACGAAAGTTTTAAGAAACGTGGTTACCGATACGGAAATGAAGTGAAATCATTTTATAGAAAAGAAAATTTTGTTGATAGATATTATAGATACCGCAAACAATATACGCGCAGTATTAAGATAGAAAAAACCATAATGTTCACGAATACCGTAAACAAGACAGGCAGCAAAGAAGTCATTTTTGGAGTGATAGGAAGCGGGAACCCTATTTTGCAGATAAATGTTATTACAAAAGATATGAAACTAAATCTCATGGAAGAAATGATGAATGTATTGAGAGTTGTTTAAATTGTGGATGAAAATTCATAAGTTTCATTGGTATTTATTTCAAAGAATACCAATTAATTAAATTTTATATTTCATTTATTTGTGAATTTACGTTTTAAGCAATAGATTGTAATTTTTATATGTAAAATAATATGCATTATTTTTCATGTACAATAGCGCATTAAATGAAAATTGTAATATAATTTTTGTAGTAGTAGTTTATAATAATGAATTAAAAAAACACTTCATTTAAAAGTATTTCCTGAGCAATAAAACGTTTCCTGACGATTCAAAAAATACACACGTAATTGTTCAAGTTTTCACTTCTGTCGACACTCCCGGAGTGCCATTGTTTTTTATTTTATTTATGAAAGGTTTTTTAACACCGACTCTTCCATTAAGTCCTACGTCACGTAAGCGTCTTGACACGGTGGACCGACTTATTTCGGCAATATTTTCACTCCGAAAATCGCTTGATATTGCAACGGCAGTTTTATGCTGGTCATCAACTGCTTTTCTACTGATAATTCTGTCCACACGAATAGTCGTTTTCTGGGGTCTCGCGGACCGTGGTAAGTCCTGAAAGCCATGGCCATCTTTATATTTTTAAAATGTCGTTCACAGTAGATTTTCCGATCGATAACTTTGCTTGCAATCTGACGAGAGGATTGGCCTTTTAGCGACAAACAAATTAATCGCTTACGATCAATAATTGTTAAACTTTTCATTTTTGAATTTCAACTACGTTGTTTACGTTCATTAATTAACAAACACGGCAAAAGGAACACTTTGCCGATAGCAAAAACTAAAGAATGACGAATGGCCGGAAACTTTTGAACACGCGAATTACGAATTCCTCCCCTTTGCACCAAGTGTCTTCAGTATTAAACCAAAATGGTCACGTGGTATGAGGTCATTTGCAGATTCCTAGCTTTTGGAGCAACTGTGCTTCTTCTTCGCTGAAACGTTCTGGCAAAAAAATCAAAGAAATTAACTGGCCGGAAACTTTTGACCGCCACTGTATATTACTCAACGTGTGGTACTACTATGTTGTGTTTTTCACGATTTCTACAATGGCTCTATCACGAAAACTAAGACACGGAATTTCATCAAACTTCATTTTGTTCTTTCGTACATTTTGTTGAGCGGGTCGTGTGTGCCCACTCGACTCTTACTCCAAATTAAAAAAATTTGGAACTATGTGCTTTATGTGGATTAATCGCCTAAATTAAAAAAAATCATACTTTTTGAAATTGTTACTGTTTGCGGCGAACATGCGATATCGCGCTCTGCAAATGTCCAGCAGAGCCAACAACAGGCGCACAGATCTGACTGATGAATATGGTAATGCGAGCACTTCAGCATCTACCACTCCTGAACAAGTAGTGGTAATCGAGGAATTTATTTGAGAAATGTGATGCACAAAATTCAAATTCACGAAGAAAGTCTGTGCAATTCAAGCGTTTAGCCCGCAGAAAATGCACAGTTCCTCTAACCTTCAATTTGGATCACGAATTCGGCTGGCACTCCATTACTAAATGCTCATCAAATACGTACGCAGAAACAACACAAGTAACTCACTTTACTTCTGAGGCATTGAAATGCATTCTTCATTCTCGTGAAACAAATTCGCTTTCGCTGTAAAGTGTAACTCACCTTTTGATTCAACCTCTCAAAAATATTTTTCCATTAAAAGACTCTGAATATGTGAACGATTCTTTTGGAAAATTGGAATATAGCTTAGAATTGTATTTCATTTCTTTATTATTTCATAGATAATTTGAGATTTTTCACACGTTTTAAGAATTTTTTCTCTGAAAACATTATTTATTTCACTCATTTATAGAAGTCAAATGTTTCCTTTCCACGAAAAATGTACGGTGGTTCTATTACATTTTGAAAAACTAAAGGAAAGTCTTTGTCATGATGAGAATATTGCCATAAACATCTGCGAATTGGTGACTTTAGCATTGCTACATCCTTTAGCTTTTTAATTTCAGCTTCAAAGTCTGTCTGTTTCACCAAATTGATTACATTTACAAGTAATTCTTTTAATCCTTGGGCTTCATATTCATTAGCAATCTCGAAATATTCATCCACGGTGTGATCGGATAGACATAATTTCAAGAACGTGGAACATGTTTCTTTCACAGCAGGAATCAAACATCTATCGGCAACAATGTACGTATCAAAGATATCCGTTATCGATTTAAATATCAAAGTCATTTCGTCCATCAATATTTCTCCAATATGTTTAAAAGCTAGATAATCATTTTTATCAAAATCCATAGTTTTCGTACGTTTTTCTTCCATTTCATTTTCTAACATGCTCTGGAAAACAATAGACTCTTTTGCCAAGCGTTCAGCAAGAAGGGAATCTAGGAGTAATTTCGTAGGTTGACCTGCTTCATCATACTGAAAACATGATTTAAATACATCCTTGTAACTTGACGGAAGCTGTGGAGCTTTATACTTAAATTCTACGAAATCAACCTCTATCAGCAACGTCAGTACATCATTTGGAAGCAAATCGTCGGGATTATTAAGCAACTTTTCTCGACAAATATATCTGTCTATGTGGAACGATGTAGAAGGACGATAATAATAAGTTGAATAACCGTTGAATAAATCTTCCTTAAAGAAGGAAAGTATTTTTGTAAATTTTTGATTTCCATATTTATCTATAACGGAAATTATGCAGCGTCCTCTGATTAAAAAGCATGCTAACGTATAGTCAATTGTTACAGATACATAGCCCTCATCAATTGCTGTTCTTCCATTAGTAAAAACTTTTAATTCGTACATACTATACTGTGGCCCCCGTTCCTCTAGTCCAAAATATTCAGTTTTAAAATCTGTTCCAGGAGAATGAATACCTTCATCCGAGAATTCAAATGTATTGACAGTTATCACCGCATGTTTCGTTTCCATTTGTCCTTCTAGATCATCAAATTCCATAATTCAAGTGAGAAATAAAATGAATATAACTGTTCTAAGTAGACTATTAAAATGTTTGAAAGCTGAATAGATAATACTCTTTTTGCCAATACCGTCAAATCGAATGAAATGCAGTTTCTTTATTTATCGAGTTTGAAGACTTACTGGGTTTCTCCAAAATTCAGGACTAGCATTACATAATGTTTCTCAAAGACAAGTATGCTAAAAAGAGAAAAGGAAAACATAGAAATCATTAGCTGTATTTTGAGTTGAAAACGTTAACAATAAAAGATCTATATAGGTACATTCTTAAATTAATTAAAAAAAATAAACGTAAACATAGTTTCTCAAAAAAACACTCTTTTAAAAGCATTCGATGTTTATCTAATCTCGATTAAATTCATGACTGTAATTCACATAGTTCAGAAACATTTCTGTTACAATACGTTAATTTGGCTTGAGCCCGATTATTGAAAATTAACTGTTTTGAATTACGCTTGATTGATTGCGCGAGCTAGTGAATTTATTTAACAAATCATAATTTTTGCTTTTTTAGGGTTTCGTTCATCTCACGAAACCAACTTCGTCTCACTGCTCTGTCTGTCTGTCACAGAGCCGGTTCTCAGCAACTTTATAAGTTACAGACTTGAACTTTTGTGTACTTACAGCTGAATACCTACTGTCACGCTGAAAATCGTAAAATTTTGAAAAAGTCGTCTTATTTTAATATAGAGAGATAGAAAACAAAAAATATAACAGCCTATTCTTATTAATTTTAAACACTTTTCGTTATAGCAGTTGCCAACAATTAAAAATCCACAATAAAATTCTTTCTACAATAATTAATTTTCTATTGAAAGATTTCCAGTTGAAAAATGAAAATGAATTAAAAAGTTTCACTAATTGAAAAAAAAAGATTAATATGACGTCATATTGGTAATATGACGGATATTTTCAAATTTTTCTCAATAATACAAGGAGTATGAGTATGTGTAAGTACAAAAAGCAGATTAATATGACGTCATTAGAAAATTAAAAAGAAAATTAATTTGGCGTCATATTGGAAGTTTAACGGACTTTTTCAAATGTTTGAGAATCATACAAAGAGAGTATAAATATGAGTAATAGCGAAAGCAAGTAGATATGACGCCAGCAAGTAAATATAATGTCATATATGTTTAAGGAAAGTATTGAATCATGATAAATACTCGATTATGGAAATATTGGCATTTTTTTTTATTGCATTTAGTCCACATGACAGATATTATTATGATAGTGTATAATAGCAGGCTTTGACCGCTATCGGGCCGGTTCAGATATTCGAAAAAAAAGGAAAAAATAGACCGCTAAATTTTTACTTTGTAGAAAACATGACTTTTTTCTTTTGGAAAATGAAATTTACTTGGATTTATTACAGAAAGGATAAAGTGTTTTGAAAGGAATATTTAACGAAACCCTTTGTGCGATCTTCGATCATACTTACCCACTTGTTTTTTTTAAGATATGGCAATAGTATAAATGAAACATTATTTAAACTATCTATTCAGGATTTCTAAATTATTTTCTCAAAGTATAATCATAGTTTAGCTAATATTAAACTATTAAATGGTAAAGAGTATTTTTTTCCTTTATTGTGTACTTTTAGTGGTTAAATTATCTCGTTGTTGCAGATTCACATCCAGTTGGTTTATTTTGGCAAGCGTGGTTTGGCGCAAAATTAACTCCGTTGTTTTGTTGCTCGTATACTGTTGTAACCCTAAACCATATTTGGCGATTTATCACCAGCTAAAATATTAATTTATGATTAAGTTTTAAAAAATATTAACATTTTGTATTGTCATCCTAAACACACGTGTGTATATTATTTTTTTAATTTTAGCATATTAAGAAGTGTGTGAAAAATTGATTAAAAAATTCCCGCTTTACACGCAAAAACCAAGGATATATATATATATATGTGCTAAAATTATTTGTTTTGTGTTCGCACCATACGGGGAATAATGGACCTTTCATTCAATGCTATACTATACATGAATTATAGTTCTGCATCAAGTGGAACTAAGGATGGCCAATATTTAATGTCATTTGATTATCACCTTCCACTCCCACCAAGCTACATCAAACGATCATTAAAAAGAAATATTCTAATGCTGCGTTTACACTATGGCTTATCAGGCCTATCAGGTCTGCGTGGTCTGTCAGGTCCAGGTATAAGAGGGTTTAAGAAGGTCTCTGTGGTCTGTGTGGCGTGGTCTAAGCGTTGGCGTTTCAGGCGTGAAAATATAAGACCCAACCAATCAGCGTGCTTCATAATTGTTTATTCCGCCATTTTAAAAAAATTAACGAAGTTTGATGAAGCAGACGACAGATGAAGATTTTGAAGAAGATTTGAAATAAAAGAGGGATTTACAAACCAAAGGTACGTAATATTTTTCAGATATTTTTAATGTTTCTCTACATTGCTTCATAACTGTAGAAGTTTCTTTTATGTATTCGTAAATTACTATCTTCATGTATTTACGTACTACGCTACTAAAATCCATTTGTTAGCTATGTTACTTTTTATATTACCAAACTCTTTATAAAGCTAGAAATTCTTTAAGTACTATCTTCCGGTATTTATATAGTATGCTACCAGTTCATTTGTTAACTGTTAGTTACGTTACTTATTTCAAAACTCACCTTGTTTCATAGGCATGAATTAAAAAAACAAATTTGACAGTATATGAATAAAAATTAGAATAGTACGATCGTAATTCATAATGTACAGTAATGTCTTTTTTTTTTTTTTTTTTTTTTGTGAGTAAATACTTTGATTTACTTCAGGTATTTATTTAATATTATTACTGGCAATTTTTAACTTCATCCTAAAACTGGTACCAATAAATTTTTAGCCATATAATTTATTTTTAATTAACTTCTCAGTTTTCTCTGTTACTGTCATATAATTGACTGATCCCATAGCAATCTCTGTACATGATTTGCATTGTTATTCATCAGTTTTAAATGTTTTAATTTTTTCAATGAATCCATCCTAATATATCTAAAATATTGCAAAGATTTTATATTGTATTTAGTTTTTTAGCTCTCTCCCCCACAAAAAAAAAAAAAAAAAAAAAAAAAAAAAAAACTCAATTTAATATGGTAACTACACAAACATAAAATTTAACTTTTGTTAAAATGAACAAACATGTTTTTAAGTAAACAGTTTTTACATTTAATTATTATTGCTAATTATTAAACCATTCCTTATTATTTTAAAAGTTTTATTAGATGTTTATTTTTTGAAATTTTCTTTAATAATTAATCTGTAGTACATCACATGAATATTTGTAACACCCTCCACCTCTTTCACAACAAGGAATGGGTTTCAGTTGGAAAACTTCATAATATTTTTTTCAGAAAAAGTTTGAAAACTTTCAAAATCCATGAACGGTGCAAGGGAGATTGTCTGGTGAATCTACTGGTGCCAGGAAATGTATATTTTATTGCTCTCAGGAGATCACTTATGCGTAGCTTTACTGTTAAAGTAAGTCGCTATCATTTGTGATCTTCTGCAAGAAATTTGAATTCGGGCCTTTGATTTGTGCTATTTTTGCTTCCAAATTTGTCAAGCAGGAACTGTGGTAAATATAATGTTAATCAATAAAGTATATTAACTTGTATGATTGACTGTAATTGACTTGTATATAGTTTTTCAGTGTATATTGAGTTTGTCACATAATAAAGAGGGATTTTGAAATACATTTTACATTGTTTATGTTGTTTGGTACTTTTATGTTAGCTGGGCACCAGTGATAGACATACACCTATATATATCACTGGTGCCCTTTTAACATGTACTATATATATATAATATGTATATAAGTCGAGCCCGTTTATAGCGAGTCCGCATTTAACGAGATTCCGCATTTAGCGAGGAAAATGGAGTCTTTTGGTTGATATAATGTTAATAAATGCACTGAAATACTCTTTTAGCGAGCAAATTTTTGTATTTTGCTCGGATTTAACGAGGGAAATAATTATGGAAGCATGAAATAATTATACAAATAATAATTTTAAAAAAGAAAAACATACAGTTTCCGTAGAATTTCCCCACTCCTGATGTAAAGGAGAAACAAGCATTCTTTAAAGTTATCCAACAACAGGTGCAATCATCAGAGACAGGCATAGATTGTTGGAAGGGAGGCGGTGTTAACTGGACGCCAGTCCTATTGTCCTTTTCCAGGAAGGGTATGGGAGAGAATGAAAGAATCCTAACTGACAAAGAATGGAATTCCAAATCACTTGGTGCTTTACAGAGATTAAAGTTGGCGGAAACAGGAGAGGTGGGGAGGGGGTTAGGGACGGCGTCAAGTGACGTCTTTTATGGCAACTCCTCGCTTCAACGGCTTGACCCAATCGAAATCAGGTGTAATTACCGGTTTAAGAATTACGTGTAAGAAAAAAATATTTTCCGCTTGTGCCTTTTCTTGAGAGTGTGTTTTTATTGTACTGTTTAAAATGTCGAAAAGAAAAGTTTTATCCGTAAGAGAAAAAGTGGAAATTATAAAAATGTTGGATAAGCGTGAAAAAAATGTTACAATATGTAAGCAGTATTGACTTTCTTCTTCAACTGTGTCAACTCATTTAAAAAACAAGGAGTCCTTAATGAAAGCATATGAAGCGAATGTGACCGATTCCAAACGGTTGAAGAAATGCGAAAAAGAGGACTTGGATGAAGCGTGGTTAAAATGGTTTGTTCAGCAAAGGAATTCTTGTTTACCGATAACTGGGCCCATTATTATAATCCAAGCTGAAAAATTTGCAACTCAGCTGGATTACACAGATTTTTCTTGGTCTAATGGATGGCTACATCGTTTCAAGCAACGTCATAACATCTGTGAGAGGAAAAATCATCGGCGAAGCCTCCAGTGTGAACGACAAGGATGTGAAAGACTGGTTAGATTGCACATGGAAAGATGTACGTGAAAATTATGCTGACAATAACATGTACAATGCTGATGAGGCCGGCGTCTTTTACAATCTAACTCCTTATCAAACGGTGAAGTTTAAATGTGAAAAATGTGTGGGCGACAAGTTGCTGAAAAATCGCTTAACTGTGTTAATGTGTTGCAACATGTCAGGCAAAGACAAGAACAAACTTTTTATCATCGGTAAATCTGCAAATCCAAGATGCTTTAAAGGGGTAAAAAGTTTCCCAGTGACTTACAAATCGAACAAAAAGGCATGGATGACTTCTGAATTATTTTTATCTTATTTGCACGAGTGGGATAAGATGCTTCAAAAACAGAAAAGAAAGATTGCACTCATCATTGATAATTGTTCTGCTCACCCGCAAGTCAGCAATTTAAAAAACATACAACTTGTTTTTTCACCGCCTAACTCAACCGCAGTGTTACAGCCGTTCGATCAAGGTGTTATTCGAAGCTTCAAATGCTATTATAGAAAGCAATTGATTCTCATGATGTTAGAGAGAAATGAAAAAGATCAGGATCTTAAAATTTCTGTTCTTGACACTATACACCTGATGACAGATGCTTGGGGAAGTGTGACTCGATCCTGTATTCAAAATTGTTACAGGAAAGCTGGATGGATTGATAGAAATGAAGGTGACTTCGAAGATGAAGATGACTTGCCACTCTCAGTCTGGTTTCAACAAAATAACTTTGAGAAGTTTAACAATGTTTTAAATATCGATGAGTACAACAACGTTGATGACGGTGTCTTAACGTCGGGTTTTCTCTCCTCTGAGGATATCGTCGTGGAAGTGGTAAAAGCCCAGGAGCAGGAGGATGCGATAGTGATAGGGATTCGGAAGAAGAAACTGTACTTAAAATGCCAACACGTGATTGTTCTGAAGAGTCATTACAAAATCTAGAACAGTTTATTGAAGCAATGAAAAATACTGATGATGCAACATTTAATGCATTAAGTGTTTTAAGACGAAAGTTGAAAGAAACGAAATTTTGTAAACTCAAACAATCAACTTTGGATGAATATTTTTCCAATTCTCAATAAAGATTACCAAGCAGTAATTCACGTAAGTTGTTTTTTATATATATACTATTAGTTATTAACTAGGATTTGGATTTAGCGAGCGACCGGATTTAACGAGCATTTTTCTGTGTCCCGAGCTCCTCGTTAAATACGGGTCCTACTGTATATCACTAGTATCTGGCTAACATAAAATTACTTGTTGTTTTTATCAGCCTATTATGATTATTATAATCTTTTCTTTAAATTACAGATTGCTTTTAATCGAACATGGCTTTTTCCAATAACTGTACGAATACCTGTCAATTACTATCTGTTGATCTCACTTTCGCATTTATAAATGGTGATCTTTTCAACAGACGTTTTGCATGATTATTTTTGAAGGCATGAATCTTCAGTAATATTTGTATGATGCTTGTAAGTAAGTCATTTTCTCAAAATTACATTGTTGTGTATTTATTAATGTTGTTTCATATAAATTTATTTTTCCCACAAAATCAATCTGTATCAGAAATAATCAGTTAAAGCTATGTCAATTCTTTCAATACAAAAATTATAATTTTCATCATTTAATTCCTTTAATTTTTTAACTGAAGGTTTATTTGCTATTAGCTTTTTAATTTATAAAATGGTGTTAAATGATCAATCTAAAAACACAACTTGTAGTTTTATGCAAGTGTGTAAGTTATGTTTTATATAAACTTGCATAAGCACTTGTGTTTTATGTAAACACTAAATGTATAAGTGTTATGCTAGAGGAAAGCAGTTACTCCTCGCCCCTCTTTTCAAGGAATCTGATATTTCAGAAAGTGTATCATTCAGACTAAAAAAAAAAAAAAAAAAATCAAATTACACAAAAACTAAAATATCTTATCAGATAAGTTGCATATATAATTTATTTGAATTAATATTACTAATATTGAAATAATCTAAAATGATGCTATCTATGATGCTATCAATGTTATAATTTGCTGTGCTTAATAATTATTAAGCTGCATATATAATAATTTATTTAATGTTTATTAATGTTGAAATAATCTAAAATGTATTTTAACAATATTATGAAGGTTATAATTTGCTATGCTTAATAATTATTAAGCTGCATATATAATAATTTATTAATGTTGAAATGATCTAAAATGTATTTTAACAATATTATCAAGGTTATAATTTGGTTTGTTTACTTACAGTTCTTTGAAGTGAGAGTAATTATTTATGTTAGTTTAAACTAAATATTGAAGATAATATATTTTGAGATATTTGATGGAACATCATTAGGTTATATTTAAAATATAAATATGAAATATTCATCAGTATTTAGTTTTAAAATCAAATTATGTCACTAATGATAGAAAATCTAGCGAAGTACATGTGTTTTGTAGATGAAGAATTTAATAATTGAAAATTTTATGCCCTTTGCTTTAATAATTTTTTTTTCTTATTCTAGAATTCAAAGAACAACTAACTATATTGTTATGTACTAATTTGTTTTCATATTTCTCTTCTTTATTAATTAAATTGTTAATTTACTTTCTCCCTAAATCCATGAAAAAATAAGTTTACAAATTATGTAAAGCAATTAAATATTTAATTTGTTTTGCTTTAATACAGGCAGCTGAAAATTAATTCTTAAAAATGAAATTTAATTATTCTTCATAATTTATTTTACTCAAATTACTTTATTTACTCCAAGTGATTAACAAAAAAGCAATTTCTGAAAACTGAAATTTAAACATTGTCAGGTGTGCGTTATTGACCATCCCAAAACTACAGTAGTGAATGTTTTGAGATAATAAATGCAAATGTATTTTTGTATGTTTTCCAATATAAGTTTAATATATATATATATATATATATATATATATATATTTAATATTAAGGGAAGGTGAGAGCAGTGTTGTATTCAAGGGATGGCCCTTCAAATCTTTCTCTCTCCCCCCCCCCCTCCCTTGAAAGATTTGAGATTTTATGCTTTTAATGGTCAAAAAGAGTTCAATTTCCCCTCCAAAACACTATAATGTCCCCTCGGAGCCACAGTAATCCCTCCCGGAGAAAAATGTCTAAATTCAACACTGAGGATAAATTTTCTGATTTTTTATTTATTTATTGCATTCATAGAATAAACAATAAGTTCCTTCTTCTATGATTGCATTGTGTGTTATATCAGCCATACTATTCCTGAAAAGATTACATGAAAGATAACAAAACATTTAAAGCATACTAGAATAATAATAATAGTTTTCTTTTTTAAAGAAGATATTTAACAATGGATTTCCTTTAAACATGTCATTTCCATCGATTCGAGTGCATTTCTATCGATTGGCAAAAATTGCTAAATGTGAATATTCCAACAGAACTAAATTTTATCAGGCTATATATCCACATCTATTGATCATATACAGGGCTGCACAAAATAATTAGACTACTTTTTTGACCCTGGAAGTTAATTTCGAAAACTGTATTTTTCAATGTATTATATGTTTTCTAAACTGTTTACTTCCATAGCCTCTTTCACCTTATTTAACGGTGGAGTTTCTTTACCGTTTTCTGGCTGTGTTGGAAAGTGCTTCATAATCTATGCTTGACACAAGAATTTTCGTTCTTGTTTTAATATTTAGTATATGTTTTGATTTTTCTTAAAGCAATCCTCTCATGCCAATTTTCTTTCCATTAATAAGTTTCTTTAATGAGTGGCTGTAATATATACTGCACTATAAATAAAAGCTAGTAATATTTTTTTTCTTTTTATTGGAACTGGAGTTAAAACCACTTGTATTTCTGATATCTTCAAGTCCAAGGATATTCTTAGCAGTTTGAATGAGACATTTCTTTTCATCTCGCTGATTAATTTATGTATTTATTTTAATAATAAACTAAAATTTTCGTTTTTTTTTTTTTTTTATAAAGCATGCCAGTGCTTGGCTTTGATGTTATTTATCATTTTTTAATTATAATAACTGAAAATTATTAATGACTTGTTTCTCCGATTAGATTAAAATACATACCTGTTTCTGCAGACCAATAGAATAAAGTTTTCTGTAAAGTATCGTGCCAGACTGTTATCTATGTATTTTATTTCTGATATGTAGTATATCATTATATTCAGTAATAAATTGATTATGTGATAATATTTATAACATAGAACAATATTTTGTTGTTTTATTTCTGTAACTTGTATTTTCAAATAAAGGAAGTTTATTAAAAAATTTCTGTTATCATTTGACTATAATTTTATTATAAATGATCTTTTCATGTATCTACTTGTGTTAAAATACTCAAAGCATTTTTTAATTAAAAAAAAAAGAGTTACAAAGAGAGTTTATTTAAATTTTACTATTAACGTTTTTATTTTATTTTAATACGTATATAATGCTTCATAACAATACCATTTTAATAAACAAGGAAAATATTAAAACAATATTTAAAACATTCTCTTAAAAATTAAATAAACATTTGGAATTAAAATAAATGTAATTTTTAAAAGTATTTCTTTAAAAGAAAGTCTATATCATAATTTTAAAAAATCAAAAATTTTCACTTTTTAATGTTTCATGATATGTTACTTATTTAATATCATTATGAATCCATTCAAATCAAAAATAAACTTGAATTATCAGTAGAAATTGTTTTATAAAGCCATTATTTTTAAATTCGTCTTTAAAAATAATAATAAAGATTTTTATTCATTCTTCAAACATGAAGGGTTTTCTTCATTCCAGAGTCAGTTTATTATCTAATTATATATATATATATATATATATATATATATATATATATATATATATATATATATTTGTAGTGAAAGTGATATTATTTTCAACATACAATTGGAGTTTCACCATAATATGCTGAAGCATGTTTGGGTACAATTGCTAGTTTGTTAAATCAATAAAGAATTGCCATGTTTTCCTCAAACTTTTCTGCCATTATTAGCATTAAAACTAACACCAATATGCTTAAAATTGTCAGATATGTTACGTTGATATATATTTTTATTTTATCAAAAAAACTGGGTGAAAAAGAAGATTGTAACAGTACGGCACACCTAGAAAATGTATGGTGAAGTGATATGTTAATTATATCTAGAATAATCAATACATTAATTTAAAATTCAGCGGATTACTATTTGCTTAAATAAACACCTCCATGAGATTAATAGCCAGATTTAATATTTTTGTTCCATGAATTAAAAAAAAGAAAGAAAGAAGGAAGTTTGTCAGTGGTATTTTTCACTGGAAGCAGAATTACTTAAATAATTAAAATGCTTAAAAAGCCTCGGGAATTAAACTAATAAATTAGTGATTTGTTATATTTACATTGTTTTATTTTATCGTAAAAAATAATAATTTCATTTAACAGCAATAACAAAATGTAATTACAATTAATTCATTAGAGAATATTTTGAGCTTGTAAACACGGATGTTCTCAGAAAAAAAAAGGGAGGGGGCAATATTTTGAAACAAATATGCTAAGGTGCAGAGAATAAACTTGGGGCCCAGGAATAAAGTTTCCTAGTGCCCCTACATATGTATTCAGATGAAATGGGAAAATTTTAGAACATAATTATTAAATATATTGTTTTTAAATTAATTGTTATTTAATTTATGTCTTCAATGATTTTAATTAACTAATTTTGATTAGTATTTTTAAAATTAATTTCATTCTTAAATCAAATTAACATTTAATAAATAATTATACTATTTTTCATACATTTCCTATATTATACTATGAAATATACAATTTAAAAATAAATTTCATTAATACAGTATTGCAGTATACGTTGGGCCCCATTAACTGCTTTGTCAGGGCTTGTGTTAACAGCGTTGCTGGGTGTGTATAAATTCTATATACAGTGCTGCATGAAAGAATTTGCACACATTACAGGATATGGACAGACAACAATTGTTGAAAATAGATTTTTACTGAGTTATGTGCTTTCAAATTGTTCATTTAGATATCGTATTTCATAAAAACGAAATTTATTAGTAATATTCTGTTAGTGTTGGAAAGTGTTTATTTGTATGATTCTTATTCCAATGGCGCAACCAGGATTCTCATCTGGGAGGGGTTCTGAACCATTGTTATTGATAAAATAAATAATTTTGTTGATAACAATACATGACACGTAAAAACTGCCGTAACAAAAATCACAATCAACCATAATATATTTAGCATGTATGTGTTTGAAAACACAGCATTTTTCAGAGGGAAAAAAAAAGCAATAGCAATGAAATATGTACTACTTTGCTGCTATTGCTCTTAACTTTTTCTTTCATTAATTTTGTGTAGAATCCTATTATAAAGTCTTGAAACAGTTGAATGGTAAACATTTTATGCTGCTTATGCTTTCCTTTACTTTGGTTTTTATACATCACATTATTTTTTTGTAACACAAGGGGTTTTCTATGCATTTTGTCAGTTTTTCAAATACTCTGGAAGTTGATTTTAATACTGAAATCCCCCTCCCTTCGCTGCACCAATGTTTATATAAATCTACAATTTTTGACAGACTTTCACGAAACTTGATATACACATGTTTTAGAACCAAAACAAAATTGTCAACTTCAAAAAAATTAAATTTTCTAATGCAATATTTTCTTTCCTGTTGCATAAAAAGAGTTATGTATGGACAATATTTTTATTAGCCAATAAAATATCAAACTTGCTCTATTTTCACATACAAAATTAGCGTCATTCAGAGCAGATGATGCACATTTTCATATATAAAATTTAAAACCTTTACTATAAGTGTGTTAAAATGATATAGTATCTTCATTTAAACATATTTAGAATTAAAACATCTATGAAAATAAACATATCAATTTAAAGAAAAAAAAAAATTACTGCACATGATATCTCTTTCAATAAGACGCTTTTAGTGTGACGTCAAAATGACTCCAACTAAAAGGTGTTTCTATATTTATTTCGTTTGTATACTACATCTATATCTTATTGCTAGGTGTTTTAATACTGCAGTGGTAATATTTTGTATTAATAAATAGAGAGTCTGTTCTTGGTCTTTTCAAACCCTGGGCACAGATGCTTATGGGGGCGGGGGGCTTGCACCTGTGCTTACAGTGGTTTTGAGTAAAAAAATATGTATCACTAATAGCGGTAATTATTAAGATAACCACTACTGACTTTAATGATTTAGTGATATTTAATAATTTTTTTTTGGTACTTCTCTATTATCCCGTCGACCACTTTTCATAACAAAAAACGACGCCAAACTGTAACGCCAAAGAAACGGAAGAACGTTGTCATTGGAATATCAAAATAAATAAATAAATAAAATATAAGAATTTACGGACACAATTGTTATTTTAATTAATGAAATAACTAATAAGTCGGTAAAACATAATGAATAATACACGCAAATGTCGAATTAAAAACCACTTGATGACATAACAAACACGTATAATGCTTCTGACATCAAGTAAATGGGACTGCAGTTTTGGCGTTTAATCTTAGAGTTGGTGATAGTTTTTGTTATGAAAAGTGGTCGACGGAATAATAGAGAAGTACCTTTTTTTTATACATTTTCTTCTTAATTTTTTAGCAATAAAAGTTTTTATAACAGCTTCATAATAAATCTTTAGTGTTCTATCTCGCTAACGATTTTTCGAAATTGGTTCCGAAAGTGAAAGTATCTTAATAAAAAAACTTGTAAACAAAACCGAAAAAGTAAAAAACGGCATTTGCATTGATTGACTTCAACTATCCAATGGGAAAAAAAAAAAAAAACATTTTAAAAATAATGAAATGCAAGCAAGATATATATATATATAAAATTTCCCATAGAATTAATACTAGCGAGCGAGTGTTTTGGCGCAAGTGAAGTAGTTATTTTTAAATGAAAAAAAAATAAACAGGTTTTTCTATATTAATTTTGTGTTTTAATCGTGAAAACTTCCAGATTTTGACCAATAATTGAAAAATCTTCAGTAGCATTTAAGGGGCCCTGGACCTGTGCCCCGAATGCCCTGCTGTAAATCAGGCACTGGATTGATGTCACGACTAAAAGCATCTAGAAAATGGCATTTTTATGTAATCATTGAGGATTTAATTTTCCTGAATGAAAATGCAAGTTTCCATTTAAAAATAATGTTTTATCATCAGAAGAGGCCACTTCCCCTTCTGAAATTAACGTGCATTATGTATAAAGTAGAAACTTTATTTTCAAGCCATGAGAAATGGAATTCCACTAAATGTCATGTCATTTGGTTTCATTTTCTTTTTTTTTAATATTGTTAGGGAAATTGTATATTTTTCTGTTAGCATCAAAGAAAATCTGCATTCTCACTTATAAAACTAAAAAGCAGTTCAAACATATAATAATTAAGAAACCAAAAATAAACTGCTATTGACATTTTATAAACGAAGAACTGTCTTTATGTTCAATTAATTTTTTATCGGGGGGGGGGGGGGGGGCTGAACCCACCATTTAAGATCCTTTTTGAACACTTAAATTTAGAAAGAAAAACAGAACTAAATTTTGTTTTGAGGAAAAAAGTGATCAGAGCCTTTCAGCCAAAAAAAAAAAAAAAAAAAAAAAAAAAATGTTTCTTTTTGTCTTAGTGATTAATTATTTGACATTATTATTATTTCTTTTTTTGAAAATAATCAGAGAAAAATAAACTAGTTTATAAAATTTTAAAATTCAGGTAACAGCAATTGCCTTGCTCCCATTGTGGGCACGTGTGCATGTAAAATGCTTTATTTCTATAAATTTACATGTAATGTAATAGACATTTTATTTACATGTAGATATACATTTCTATAAATGTATGTCTATGCTAAGTTAGTGCTAATACTGATTAGAATGATTTGTTATTTTTGTTCATATTTTTTATTTATATCTTGATGGGAATTTTCTTATTTTGTATAATAAATTAAACCTTATTTAAGTACTTTTGTCAGTATTATTTTGCAACAAACTGAATTCTATGATCGCCATATATTTCAATTTTTACCAGGGAAAATAAAATGTGCACAGAAATTGTGAGACCCAGTACAGATACGGAATAGGGCTTCTGCATGCACTGTATTTGGCTGTATTTAATACGAAATTGGCTGCTCACTGAGCCTTTCTCAGCCCAATACAACAATATGTCTTGTATCTATATCCCCTGTGTATTTCCCAAACCTTTAATAATAATAACGAAAGAAGCACGTTAAAAAAAATCACTTTTATATTATCTGCCTTCCGTTTTTTAAGTAAAAAATAAATTATCACAGGCATTAACCCTCAAAATATTTGCATGTCCATTTCATTGCGAATGTAAACAAACAAACACTACCCCTCCCCTTCCATCCAAACTGCAAAACTTACGCATGCGCAAAAATAAGTTTCTTCTCCTTACGCCAAATTCTTATGCCATAGTGTAAACGCAATTTTTTCTAACCTTGGAGCAGAAAGACCCAATAGACCTGAAAGACCATATAGTGTAAACGCAGCATAAAAGACTAGCAAGCACATTGAACCACTTCGACAAAAGGCCGACATACTCATACGCTAATTCCCAAAGTCTCCTAAACACTATTTTACCTCACCCCTCACACTACAGCTTTTCTTGCTGGTCGTGGACCCTTCCGCCAGTACCTACACATATTTAAATGCGCATCTTCAAACCGATGCGAGTGCGGTGAACAAAGCGCTGCGTCACATCTATATTTTCATTGTACTCTGACAAGATAATGACATCTCATGTACAACGCTCCTAAAAATTGGCTCACAAAATATTTATGTCACTAGTATTTATGTAATTGCGCGTTTCTGGCGGCTTCAGATACGGCTGAACTCTGTATTTTTTAAAGACCTTAATAAAGGCACGGGGGGGGGGATATTATGCTCTACAGACTTGGTTTCCTTGTCTGAGCAGTCCCTTTTAGGCAATCAAATCAAACATTTGATGTCATGTTATAAATAATACTATGATTGAATTAGAACCTATCACTGAAGTAGTTTTACTAAAAAGCCCTGTCAGTTAAATAACATCAACAGCACCCCCTCCCCACCCAAAAATAAATAAATAAAATCAGCAAAGCGTGATGGGCAGCGCAAGGAGAAAAAAAACAATTACCGCAAGCCACGCGCGATCAACTGTACAATCAGTATGTAATGTTGCCAACTTTAAAGTTTTTACTAACTGGACATGTTCGGTCTCCAAAATCGGGTCGGATTAAAAAATAACGGAAAGAGCAGCAGGTATGCTTGAAGCGGCAAATTTTATTTGAAAATAAGAAGATTTTTCACTTACACCGGAATTTTTTACATGCAGGATGTCTCAAAAATGATGAAGAACTCTTTTATTATTTACTGCAACTAGGTATTCCATGATGCTCACTACATTGTTCCATTATTATTTACATGTTGGATATATGTAGGCTTTATAAATTTAAAAAAAACGTAGAAAATAAGATTTTATTAATGAAAGCCTCCTAAAACAACTCCTTAAAAAATTACATATTAATAACATAAAATTACTGTTAAATTTCATCAAAATCAATGCATGCTGTTTATGTAATTTCTTGTTTCTGTGTGTTTAGTAATCACTCTTTTTGTGTCTGATAATAATCCGCTATTCTTGATATATTTAAAAGTTATTATCAATAAAAACAACAACAACAATAAAAGAGAATTTTGATGCAAGCTGGAAATCTCATTATTAACTAGCAAACCCGCCGATGTTGTTTCGACCTGGGATCAATAAATCAAATAAATAAATAGCGTAGGTGAAAATTTACTCTATTGCAGGGTTGCAAAAAAGCTGGCTAGAATTTAAAAAGGAAAAAGAAGAAAAAAGAAAAAACTACGCCGAATCTTTTTGTATGTTTTAAACAGCTTTTTCTTCTTTCTTTCTTCCTTTCTTTTTTTTTCTTTTTCTTTTTTTTTTTTTTTTTTTTTTGGTTAAAATTGGCCTTTTTTTTCTATCAAAATTGGCTTTTATACAGTGAAGTGTTTTAATTATAAACTGATCATTTTGCCTGATCAAGTGTTTTGTAATTAGATTTAAAGCCGTTTAATTGAGTTAGAATTTAATAAATTAACTAAATTTTCAATGCTGCAGATATTAATATTGGAATAAGCTGCTAGTGATTTGTAGTCAGAATTGAAAATATGTCAGCAAAATTTGAAATGGATGGGGAATTATTTAATTAACAAATGTTAAGTAAAATTCCATTAGAAATCGTCATTTAAAACGTTTTTAAAACGTTTTCCGCTCTTTTCAACCTTTTAAATTTCGCTTTTTGTTTTTAGAAACCATTCTTAACGAGCCGTTTGTATTTTAAAAGTAATCGCCGTGCCAAATTTCAAGTTTCTAGTCCTTCCAGTATCAGAAAAAATCGTAAGTTTAGAAAGTTTTTTTCCACTGCGCTGTTTTAAATATAGAGTTTTTTTTTAACTGTTCTGTGCATGCATGTGGGCCGAACTTTAAATTGACAATCTGAAGTATCATAATTTTATGAACACTTAGAAAATCGGAAGGCTTTCTGACATGGGAATGTAATAATTCTCTACATGCTTGATACCATATGGTAAGTACTCAACTTCCACTTGAGGTACAATGGTAAAGCCTGGAGATATACACCATTGAAAAGAGGCCGAGAAGGGACTTAAAACTAAAAGAACGAGCGAGACATACATTGGAGTTTTTTCTTTGCCACTAGCGAGGCGAGCAGAAATCTCGAACCTTACTTGGGTGATGTGGAATAGTTTCAGTGGAAATAAACTGCCCTCGAAAAGCTACGAACTATGCTATAACATTAGCATGGCCAAACCCACTGGCAGAATATCATTCTGTCTACGGACTAATTTGAAGTAGTCCATTTGTAATTCTTCACGAGATTTTATTACTTCTAATTGTTTAGATTGTGCTGTCTGTAGCTGTGTTTGTAAATAAAAAAGCTTAAAAAAGCCATCCTGAATTAATTCAATTAAGTCACGACGTTACAGCTTGTATAAGTTACACGAGCAGGGAAGACCGAGCTATGCTCGGTCAAAATTAAATTTGAGTTCAAATGTCATGACCCATGACCAAAATGACCCACTAATTGAATTTTCTCGAACATGTGACTTAGCCCAACAGTCTTCTTGTGCCCGAAAACCATAGGATGCAAAATTTAGTGTAAATAGTCTGAGCCGTTTTTAAGATAAAATAGCTTGACCCATAATGACCCATGACTAAAAGGACCCACTAATAAAAATTTCTCGAACATGTGACTTAGTCTAATAGTCTTCTTGTTCATTTAACCTGTAGGGTGCTAAATTTATTTCAAATCCTCTGAACCGTTTTTAAGATAAAATAGCTTGACCCATAATGACCCATGACCAAAATAACCCACTAATTGAATTTTCTCGAACATGTGACCTAGCCCAACAGTCTTCTCGTGCTCGAAAACCATTGGATGCAAAATTTAGTGTAAATTGAGCCGCTTTTTAGATCTTGACCCGCTTTGACCCAAAAATGACCGAGTAATCGAAAGGTCTCGAACATGTGACACAGCCCAATAGTCTTCTCGTGCCCGAAAATAGTCGGATACAAAATTTCGTCAAAATCGTTTGAACCGTTTTTTAGATACAATTAGCTTGACCATGACCCAAAATGACCCACTAATTGAATTTTCTCGAGCATGTGACCTAGCCCAACAGTCTTCTCGTGCCCAAAAACCATTGGATGCAAAATTTAGTGTAAATTGAGCCGCTTTTTAGATCTTGACCCACAATGACCCAGAAATGACCCACTAATCGAATTTTCGCGGACACGTGACCTAGCCCAATGATTTTATCGTGTTCGAAACTCGTAGAACACAAAATTTAATCAAAATCGTTAGAGCCGTTTTTTAGATAAAATTAATTTGACCCGCGTTAACCCCAAAATGACCTACTAATCGAAAGTTCTCGAACATGTGACACAGCCCAATTGTCTTCTCGTGCCCGAAAATGGTCGGGTACAAAATTTCGTCAAAATCGTTTGAACCGTTTTTTAGATACAATTAGCTTGACCATGACCCAAAATGACCCACTAATCGAATTTTCTCGAACATGTGACCTAGCCCAATGGTTTTCTGGTACCCCAAAACGGTAGGATACGAAATTTCGTCAAAATCGTTAGAGCCGTTTTCAAGATAAAATTTGCATATATATATATATATATATATATATATATATATATATATATATATATATATATATATAAAACCACACACAAGATCTGCTCGTATTATAATATATGATAAATCCGAACAAAATGCAAAAAATATTGTTGAAATCGTACAGGATAAACCTTCTAATATTAAAAAATGAAATAATTAAGTCAGTATAACAAAATCGAATTTTAGTCTTACTTTATGGGCCAAAAACATGGCTTATGGACCCTGATCCTTTACTTTTAAGGTTTAAAAATCATATAACATAGATGTACTTATTTTTATTTAAAACCCTATTCAATTTATTTGAAAACCAATGCGTTTTAACAATAAGATATTAAATGCAATGAATACAAATAAAATAATAAAACAAAGTATAATTCCTTAATTACAGAGTGCCTACTTATATGTATGGGGCTGGATTTTTCTTTATATATGCCCATGGGGCCACATACAATCTACATCTATTAACCTCTTTTGTTCGAAACGAACTATCGTCGAGAAATATTTTTATTTGACAGCATATGACGTGAAGCTTTTCGATGTAAATGAAACATTAAAAGCAAAAAATCTTGCCTATTCGTTATTTCAATGTTTATATAGGAATTGTAACTATGACTATGACTATAGAAAAAAAAAGGTATTTTTCAGATATGTGTTTTCTGACTCTGTCATAGCCCGATTGAGAAAGACACTTTGAGGCACTAGGCACAGTATATTTTTCCCAACTTATTTCATAAGTATATACTCGAACTCCGTATATATTACACTCCCCTCTGGTCTACTAAAGATGAACTTTGCACCAAATAGTGCAAATTCAAAGATTTTTTGGCATTTGAGTACAATTTTTTGGAGCATTTACTTAAAAGAAACCACTATGCCGAATTTTAGGCATGGTGGTATGGAACTGGTATTACAGTAATCGCAGTCTTTTCTTTTCTTTCCTTTTTTTTTTCCTTCTGTAGTTTTTTAATGTTCGATTTTTTTAGAAAAAGTTCACTGTGCTGACATTTACGTCTTAAAAATAACAAGCATGCCGAATTAAAAAATTCAAGCCCTAACTATTTTTAACAAAGCTTAATTTGGACAGTTTTTAGAACGTGTTTCTCTCGTTTCACCCTTTTAAGTTTTGATTTATTTTTAGAAACAGTTTTTAGCGAGCATTTACATCCTAAATGTAACCACCATTCTAAATTTCATGTTTCTATCCACAATGGTATCACAGTAATCATACTTTTAGAAAAAAAATTTCTTTGCTACTGCACCCTTTTAAATTTCTATATATGTATTTTTTTTTCTAGAAACTGTCCTCTGTGACCATTTACGTCTTAAAAGTAACGATCATTCCAAATTTCACGTTCTTAGCCCTAACGATTCCAAATAAATCGTTTTAGACCATTTTTAGAACTTTTTCCGCTCGTTTCACCGTTTTAAGTTTTGATTTTTTTAAACAGTTTTTAAAGAGTATTTCATCTTAAAAGCAACTACCATGCCAAATATTAGGTTTCTATTGTGAACAGTATAACATATATTGCAATTTTAGAACGCTATGATAAAATGTTCTCTGCGAGCATTTACGTCCTTAAAGTAACCTACCAGATCATATTTCAACTTCCTAGGCCTAACAAATTCGAATAAATCGTAATTTAGAACATTTTCTTCTCCTTTCACCCTTTAATGTTTCCATTATCTCTCTCTCTCTCTCTTTTCTTTAGAAACACTTCTTAGGGAGTATTTGTCAAAAGTATCCACCATTCCAAATTTCAAATTTCTATCCCCAGCGGTTTTTCAGAATCGCAATTTTCGAACGTTTCACCCTGTTAAGTTTCGATTTTTTTTTTTTTTTTGTCACCGTTTTAAATATTCTTTTTTTTAATTTAATTTTTTTTCTTTCTTTTTTCTTTTCTTCTTTTTTTTTTTTTTTTTATTTATTTATTTATTTTTTTTTTTTTTTTAGAAACATCGAATATTTATATCTTAATTGTAACTACCATGCTAAATATCATGTTTCTTTCCTGAACAGTATCAAATAAATAGCAATTTTAGAACGTATTTTGATACTGCACCATTTTCAATTTCGACTTTATAAAAATAAGAGGCGAATAAAATGAGATTCTTTGTTCAAATGACCACCTTTTGTCAAAAATCAAACTTTTTGACTTTTTGATTATGGGCTAGAACTGGCGATATTTTTTATAGTCACTCGTACCTCAATTTACAATAAGTTCTTTGTGGTAGATTTCTCTTGAAAATATCCTAATATATGCGGCCGCCGAAAAACGGTAGCCCGATTGGAAGTTCACGAAGCGCACCCACATGTATTCCCCGTCTCACAAGGGGGTGTTAATTTTTTTTTTTTTTTTTTTTTTTTACACAAAAAAATTTAAATATATAAGTAAAATGTAAGTAAATGTCACTCAAAAAGCCCAAAGTCTCTACTCTTTGTAGCTGAAAAAAAAATAATCTTAAAAATTCCGTGAATTTCAGGCCAAGGAAGTAGAAACTCCTATTAAGACGTGGGACACATTGTAATGAAAATATCCAGTATTACCAATAGTTAATGTTTTGAATTTTTAACAAAAGTTTAAGCTTTATCAGGGTTGTACAGTGAAATTAAAACAAAAACGATAATGCCTATACTAAATGACTGAATGGAAAAGTTGCATTTAATATACAGTATTAAGCGAAATCACGAGTTTTAAACTTTCGAAGAAGTCGATCTTTTGTTTTTCATATATTTCTTTTTTTAATTTAAACAATTCTGAATTGAACAAAACAAACAGCACGAAAATATTAAAATGAGAACCATGTCATTTAGAGACGCATGCTCCAATTGATTTTTAACACTTTCTATCATAGTTGAAAAGTGTTTATGAATTTGGTTTGTCTGTCTGACTTATATCTATAATTCGCGTAAATATACCCATATTACCATGTAATTGATATATGTAATTTTAAGGTATAGTATGACTTGCTCAGTATTGCAAATGAAGTGTGTAGTATTAATAATTTATTTACAGGGATACTCAAAAAGCATTACGTTACATTACGGTCTATGGAGAAATATTGTTTGCGGTGCACTTTAATCATGTTACACTATTTCAAACATCTTGAAACTTAAAGATATCACTGAGGTGCATTAGAAGAGGTTTATTATAAAATTTGTGTGCATAGCATTCATTGTTCATTTACAGAGACACACAAAAGAATTCGGTTACAGTACTGTCTAAGAACAATAATTGCTGGAAGCGCCTTTTAAATTGTGGTGCGCGTTTTTAAATTAAATTAATTTTTTGACTATGAGATGGTGTGCATAAGTTCTGTAGAAGATATACAGGGCAGTACAAAAGATCTCGAGTACATTTCCTTTTATAAACGGAAACTGCTGAAGGGGAATTTACAACTGTGCTAGGCGTTTCCTAACTGAACTAAATTTTAGCATGCTATGTAGTATACAAAGTGTTCCAAAATGTTACCGATAAATTAAGAGGGGTGATAAAAGGCATAAAGAGGATGAAAACTTACTATAAAACATGGGGTCGCAAACCACGTTTAGTGGGAGAAAATTGCAGAAATATTTATGAAGTGCGTGACGTCGAGTGGAACAAAAAGGGCCAATAATAAATAGAAAAAAACATTTATTTGACGTAAAGCATGATTTCAATACTTTACAGCTCAACGTCAGAAAGGAGACGACGAGACATTTTTATAGGAATATGTTTTAACGCGTCCGATAATCCTTCGTCCGTCGGTGTCGGCTGTGCAATGACCTTCGTGGCCTCAACTTTGAAAATTTTCTATAAAAATGTGACGTCGTCTCCTTTCTGACGTTGAACTGCAATGCATTGTACACTGTTAAAAATCTTCAGCTTTTGCTGCAAACACACTCCACCGCTTTTAGAGAAAACAGTTTACTATATTATGAAGCACTTTCA
The DNA here is from genome assembly GCA_963931845.1 of Maratus michaelseni. NCBI lineage: Eukaryota > Metazoa > Arthropoda > Arachnida > Araneae > Salticidae > Maratus > Maratus michaelseni. The sequence continues at coordinate 82,155,552 of OZ007600.1, forward strand.
TTGGTCAAAATAGAGATATTCTATAAAAGCGGTGGAGGGACTATGCAACAAAAGCTGAAGATTTTTAACAGTGTAATCATGCTTGACGTCATATAAATGTTTTTCTACTTATTATTCGTCATTTTTGTTCCACTCGACGTCACACCCTACATAATTATTTTGGCGACTTTCTCCCACTAAACGTGGTTAACGACCCCATGTTCTATGTAAGTTTTCATCCTCTTGATGCATTCTATCACACCTCTTAATTTGTTTGTAGAATTTTGGAACCTGTATATACAAATCTATCGATCATGTACAGGTCTGCAGAAAGTAATTCCGGTATTTTCCTTTACTATTGATGTTAATTGTGGAAATTAGACTTTCAAATGTGTTATATGTTTATACAAATTGAAATTGTTTACTTAGACGTCATCTTTCACTTTATTAAACAGTGAAGTTTTATTATAGTATTCTGAATGTTTTGCCTAAATATGTTGATAATACCCTTAATAAATTTTTTTAACTCTATGAAGATTTAAAAAATATATATACGTATGTATACACTACTATACCTTTTTCCGAGCTGCATTAATCCAAGGAACATAAATATGGAGTCAAAAGTGGGCATTACTTTATAAAAAGCAAAAAAAAAAAAAAAAAAAACAGAGTTGGCGCAATTTTTAATATGTAACTGACCTCTTTTTAAAAAATTGCATTCATATTCCGAAAGAAGAGACTTTTCCAAGTCTAAGGACACCTTTGTTGTGATGTTACCGTATAAACAATCTGCGAGTGAAGGCAAGTATATCTTTTTTTTTTTTTTTTTATTCTTACACTAACTGTACATGTCTTTAATTCAGAATCTATGAGTCGAATATAGTTACTTACTTATAGGGCAATGCAGGCTTAATTTAAGATTAAATTATAAATATCTGATAACACAAATATTTTCAAATATAATATTATATTTTAATCAATATAAATTCATCTAGACCTTACCTTTAAGCGCAATGTTTCCTCGGATAATTTTCTTCGATTACATGCAGAGTACATCTACCATAGAAATGACATTCTGTTTGTGATAAAAGGCCTATCCAATGGCTGACTTCAATATAATCAGAGTGATTTATCTACATATTCACCTTTGCAATTGCTCTTTTTTTTGTGTGTTTTTATTCATACCTGTATATAGTATCGCTTAATTATCGGTTATTGATATGCTCTTACATTGTTTCCATATCAACATCATTTTTAATTCCATCGAAGTTAAGCGTAATTTTGGTTGGAAGTTAAACTAAAGATCTTCCTTTAAACGACAGCGTTTAAGGAGTAACACCATTTTTGTGCCCTAAAATTTGAGACCCTTTCAGGATTTTTTTTTTTTTTTTTTTTTTTTTTTTTTTTTTTTTTTTTTTAAAGATATGGCGTTTATAAAAATTCATTTAGACTAATTTATTATGCATATATTGAACTAGAAAACGGTATCTTTGTTCATTTCATATATATTATTAAACTAGTATATTCTGGTCATCACAAAACTTTATTCTATATAAATCAAATAGTCTGCAACCAAAATTAAATGACAATTCGTTCTTGGGATATAGCTATCGCGTATATCGTGACAATTAGATCATAGCAGCAACACCTGCTGGGTGATATACACCCAAACCTAATAAGAATCTATTTATGTCAAAGTCTAATAAAATTTGAAGTTTGCTGAAATTCTGTTCATTTAGTTCTTAAGATATATCTATCGCGGAAATCGGGATAAACACAGCATAGAAGGAACACCTGTTGGCCGATTTACACCCAATCCTGATCAGCATCTATTTAGCAGATTATAAAGTTGGATGAAATTCCGTGCATTAGTTCTTGAAATATAACTATCGCGGAAATCGTAAAAATGCAGCATAGCAGCGCTAAGTGTTGGGCGATTAACACAAAAAATAAATCAGAACCAATTTATACCAAGGTCTAATTAAATATGACGTTTGATTAATTTCCGTGCATTAGTTCTTGAGATAGAGCGCCCACAAAAGTTTTGTCACATGCAGACAAAACACATACTCACGTACAGACATTTAATAAAAACAATCAAACCGTGTCCAGAACTTTCTAAAATATATAAATCTGCCGAAAACTGAAAATAAAAATTTTTCACGAAAACAATATTTTCTTCTTGTAAAAATAGAAGAAAGTAAAAATGGCGATTCGATGGCGATTTGGATGGGGTCGCATCTAAAAAAAATACAGGGTCAAGATGTGGATTCGTAAAAGAATCGTAGACTTGACTTAGAACAATATAACAAAGAAATTATTTTTGTTAGTCTATAAGTTAATGAAATACGTAGGCGTTTAAATCGATTCGAAGTAAAATGTACGTTTTCAATCACAAATTCCGTTACTTAAAGTTACACAGAACAGCGAGATAGTATCTATATTTCGGAAAAATCTTACATATTCCGCTAGAAAAATATATGACGATTAATTAAAAACAATCAAGTTAATTGATTGAAAATTGGTGGAGGCAGAGTGTCCACCGAGTTTGAAAAAGATGTTCTAAAGAGAGAGAGAGAAAAAAAAAAGTGCTTAAAATTTATGTTACTATATGCTCGCTATGGCATGCTCTACTTCCTATAGCTACAAAATTGCTCTTTGACATTCGGTATCGATTTCTAACTAATAGAATATGATTTTCGTGTGTATAATAAGTGCTTTAAGTAATTAAAAACGAAAACTCGGAACTTTAAACCGGTCAAAGTGGTGTAACTCTTAATAGAATAATTTAACTTACTCGCGAAGAAAAAACATTTTCTGAAGTAGTATTATATTTGATATTAAACATGTAGTGGGTAAACATATAAACATAATTTTAAAATCTCCTGAATTTTTAGCATTACTATTTTATAAAAGAAATATTCGGTTTATATAATTAACGAATTCTGCGATTATACCGAGTACTTTAAAATAGATTTTACTCCTATTACCTCTTAAACTCTTGGTGGTAGAAATATATTTCCAATTACAAAAAGTGCACGAATCGAGTATCCCTTTTATATGTAGTGTTTGTTTTACAAGGGCCTGTATACACATTAAAATACGAAATTTATACTTTTGTACGGACCCTGTATTCTGGCGACTGGAAGTTGTTAGTAGAAAAAAAAATTATTAAAAAATATAAATCTAAATATAACTTTATTCTATGAAAAAAAGAAAAGTTATATTTAGAACATCAAGTTCTGACAGTAAAACAGTAAAAAATCTATTATTTTATGAGCAAATCTTACAAAATTATGATAATTTCAATTTTATGAAATATTGGAGCTTCCCGGCACAAAAAACAGACAGATGAGTTTTTACTTTCTTCTGTATACACAATATTTTTGTACGAACCCTGTATTCTATCAATTATATTTATAGAACTTCAAGCTCTGACAAGTAAACAGTAAAAATTCTATTATTTTACGAGCAAATCTTACAAAATTTTGATACTTTCATTTTTTTTTTTTTTTGAAATATTAGAGCTTTTTGGCACAAGAAATAAACAGGTGTTTTTTTACTTTCTTCTACAGGCAGAAAATATTGGATTCGTAAAAAATTTCGACTTCCAGTTTGCAACGAATTTATACGTTTTAGAAGATCCTGAATACTTTTTGACTGCTTTTAGAAAATGTCTGTATGTGACACAAATTTTGTGGGATTCTAACTCACGGACTACTGCACGAAATTTAATAAAACTTCATATTTATTTAGATCTTAACATAAATTGATGCTGATAGGTTTGGGTGTATACCTGGAAAAATTGGCACTGCTTGCTGCCTTTTTCACGAGTTCCAAAATAGCTAAGTCTATCTCAAGAACTTATGCACGGTATATCATCCAATTTCATAGTATGTTAGACTTTGACATAAATAGATGCTGATAAGGTTTGGGTGTATGTCACTCAACGTGTGGTACTACTATGTTGTGTTTTTTCACGATTTCTACAATGGCTATATGACGAAAACTAAGACACGGAATTTCATCAAACTTCATATTGTTCTTGCATACATTTTGTTGAGAGGGTCGTGTGTGCCCACTCGACTCTTACTCCAAATTGGGAATTTTTGGAACACTGTGCTTTATGCGGATTAATCGCTTAAATTAACAAGTCATTCTTCGTAAAATGCTGTTGTTTGCGGTTAACATCCAATATCGCGCTCTGCAAATATCAAGCAGTGCCAACAACACACTCACAGATCTGACTGATGAATATGGTAATGCCCTTCAGCATCTACCACTCCTGAACAAATAGTGGTAATCGAGGAATTTATTTAAGAAATGTGATGCACAAAATTCAAATTCACGAAGAAAGTCTGTGCAATTCAAGCGCTTAGCCCCCAGAAAATGCACAAACCTTCAATTTGGATCACGAATTCGGCTGGCACTCCATTACTAAATGCTCATCAAATACGTATGCAGAAACAACACAAGTAACTCACTTTACTTCTGAGGCATTGAAATGCATTCTTCATTCTCACGAAACAAATTCGCTTTCGCTGTAAAGTGTAACTCACCTTTTGATTCAACCTCGCAAAAAAATTTGTCCATTAAAAGACTCTGAATATGTGAAAGATTATTTTGGAAAATTGAAAAATAGCTTAAAATTGTATTTCATTTCTTTACTATTTCATAGATAATTTAAGATTTTTCACACGTTTTAAGAATTTTTTCTCTGAAAACATTATTTATTTTACGTTATTATTCAAACGTTTCCGTTCCAGGAAAAATGTACTTTGGTTTTATTGCATTGTTAAATTTTAAAGGAAGGCCATATTCATGATGAGTATATTGCCATAAAAATCTGCGAATTGGTGACTTTAGTATTGCCCCATACTTTAACTTTTTAATTTCTGCTTCAAAGTCTGTCTGTTTCACCAAATTGATTACATTTACAAGTAATTCCTTTAATCCTTGGGCTTCATATTCATTAGCAATCTCGAAATATTCATTCACTGTGTAATAAGGCAGACATAATTTCAAGAACGCAGAACATGTTTCAGTCACAGCAGGAATCAGATATCTAATGGCAACAATGTACGTATCAAAAATATCACTAATCGAATTATATGTCATTTCGATGAAAGGCATTTCGTGCATCAATATTTCTCCAATATGTTTAAAAGCTAGATAATCATTTTTATCAAAATCCATAGTTTTCGTACGTTTTTCTTCCATCTCATTTTCTAACATGTTCTGGAAAACAATATATTTTTTTGCCAAGCGTTCAGCAAGAGGGGAATCTAGAAGTAATTTCGTAGGTTGACCTGCTTCATCATACTCAAAACATGATTTTTAAATACATCCTTGTAACTTGCCGGAAGCTGTGGAGGTTTACACATAAATTCTGCGAAATCAACCTCTATGAGCAACGTCAATACACCATTTGGAAGCAAATCGTCAGGTTCACTTAGCAACTTTTCTCGAGAAATATATCTGTCTATGTGGAACGATGTAGAAGGACGAAATGAATAAGTTAAATCACCGGCAACTAAATATTCCTTAAAGAAAGAAAGTACTTCTGTAAATCTTTGATTTCCATATGCATCTATAACGGAAATTATGCAGCGTCCTCTGATAAAACAGTATACTTAACGTATAGTCACAGATACATAGCCCTCATCAGTTGCTGTTCTTCCATTAGCAAAAACTTTTAATTCGTACATATACTATGGCAGCAGTTTCTCTAGTCCCAAATATTCAGTTTTAACTTCTGTTCCCGGTAAATGAATGCATTTATCCGAGAATTCAAGTATATTGGCAGTTATCACCGCATCTTTCGTTTCCATTTGTTCTACTGCATCATCAAATTCCATGATTCAAGCGAAAAATAAAATTAATATAGCTGTTCTAAGTAGACTATATAAATGTTTGAAAGCTGTATAGATAATGCTCTTTTTGCCAATACCGTCAAATCCAATGAAATGCAGTTTCTATATTTATCGAGTTTGAAGACTTACTGGGTTTCTCCAAAATTCAGGACTAGGATTACGTAATGTTCTCAAAGACAAGTATTCTAAATAAAGAAAAGGAAAACATAGAAATCATTAGCTATTTTTTGAGTTAAAAAGTTAACAATAAAATATAGGTGCATTCTTAAATTAATTTTAAAAAATAAAAGTAAACATAGTTTCTCAAAAAACACTCTTTTAAAAGCATTCGATGTTTATCTAATCTCGATTAAATTCATGACCGTAATTCAAGTATAGTTCCAAAACATTTCTGTTACAATACGTTAATTTGGCTGTAGCCCGATAATTGAAAATTAACCGTTTTGATTTACGCGCGAGCTAGTGAATTTATTTAACAAATCATAATTTTTGCTTTTTTTTCAAGATATAGCAACAGTATAAATGAAATATTATTTAAACTATCTATTTCGAATTTTTAAATTATTTTTAAACTATTAAAGGGTAAAGAGTATTTTTAAAGAATTATTACAGTCTTTATGTTTTTTTCATGTTTTGTACTTTTTAGTGTTTAAAATGTCTTGTTGTTGCAGATTCACATCTAGTTGGTTTATTTTGCCAAGCGTGGTTTGGCACAAAATTAATTCCGTTGTTTTGTAGCTCGTAAACTGTTGTAACCCTAAAGAATATTTGGCGATTTATAACCTGCTACATTATTAATTTATAATTAAGTTCTAAAAATATTAAAATGTTGTATTGTCATCCTAAACACACCTGTGTACATACTTTTTTAATTTTAGCATATTAAGAAGTGTGTGAAAAATTGATTAAAAAATTCCCGCTTTACACACATAAACCAAGTATATATATATATATGTGTGTGTGTGTGTGTGTGTGTGTGTGTGTGTGTGTGTGTGTGTGTGTGCTAAAATTATTTGTCTTTTGACCGCATCATATGGGGCATAATGCACCTTCCATTCAATGCCATGAATTATAGCTCTGCACCAAGCGGAACTAAGGCTGGCCAATATTTAATGCCATCTCTATAATAAAACCGTAAGTCATGTGACTGTCATCAACAGTTCCGGGATGCCCGCTTCACTTTTTCATATGCCAGGCGGCCATTTTTATTCAAAAAATTTTTTTCGAATAAAACTGCATAAAAGTTACATTTTTAGAAAGATCGTTCAAAATAAATTAATATTTGAGAGATGACTTACGTTCAATTATTTATACATTCTGCAATAACTTCAGTTTAAATTAGGTTCGCAGTTCAAATTCTCTATCCATGAAAGTAAACAAAAAAAAAAAAAAAAGATTCATTCGTTGTGAACGTTTAAAATATTAAACCATGAATTTTTGAACCGCTGCCTGGTGTAAAAAAAAAATAATTCGTACCAGTGAGACAGTCAAAGTTTACCATAATTCTGTTCTAAACAACTCAACTTCCTTCCGGATCTTTTCTTGACGTAAGTTGAGGTTGAACTCATGTAATAATATTTAATGGATCAAATTTCGAAACGAATTGTCAGCTTTTATTTTTTGCGTGTGCAAATTAGAAACGATACTTTAATTTTGAAATCAAATGTTTTGATTTATGATATTATTTCTTATTTATCTGTTTTCTATTTTAAAGAAAAATGTGAACGTCATGTATTTTAAATTGGAACAGCTGTCACGGACGAACCGGGGTTGGCGCGATTTTTGTTATGCGTCATTTTGGCGAGAAAATCCCATTTTCAGGTACATATTAGAGATTACTAAAACACCATGTACTTTTATTTTATTATGAAATAGTTTCTTTTATATTAAAAATACACAATTTTATTATTAAACACACACAATGATTAATTTTTTATAAAGTGGGTTAAGCGGTTTTTGTCAAGAAAGATGAAATACATAACAACAAAAAATATGCGAAATGCTACCACGATCGCAAACGTTCTTGATTTGTCTATTAGATTTTTCCGGTTTGGCGAAGGATTAAGGAAAAAAAATAAATTATGAATAAAAATAATTTGTTTGCTTAACATACATTTAAGGGCGACCAAATTGGTCGCCAGTGGCGGCTAGTATTATAAGTAATACTATTATTGAATTAGAACCTATCATTGAAGTAGTGTTACTGAAAAGCCCTGTTAATTAAATAACATTGTATCAACAAGGTAAAAAAAAAAAAAAAAATTAACAAATTACAACGACCATTGGGAAAATGCAGATGGATAGCAGGGCAGTGTTAGGACTCTACCATAACCGTAACCTCGTACTATAAGACATTAAAATTTTTTATTAATTGAGCCCTTCTAAAATACCCTCCTCTTATTGCAGACCTATTCGCCCCACCCTACTATAACATAGCTTCCCCACGCTAGCTATTCCACCCACCTACTATAGTATGATCTCGGCAGCAGACGGTGTTACAACCTGACCGCCGCCACCACCTGCTGCTGACGCAGAAGTCCCATTCCCTATCTACTGACTTCCCGTTTGGTATCCGAAAATAGAATAAACCGAAATATCCAAATATGAACTGTCTAAGAACAAATTCTAAAAAAATTCGAAATTTTAAAAGTGTGACATGAACGAAAAACGTTCTAAAAACATTCTAAATTACAATTTCTATGGAATCTCTGGAACTACAGAACCGTTTTCAAAAGTGATGGTGGCAAATTGATGGCGACAGTCCCTGCTCCAACATAGGCTATATTTTATGTCGGTGCCACTACTACCAGGGGGGTGCAGGAGCAAAAAACGTTCTAAAATTTCGATATTTTTAATACTGAAGGTGTTAGAAACATGGTATTTAGCATGGTAGTTACTTATAAGATGTAAATGCTGTCTAAGAACAAATAAAAAAAAAATTCGAAATTTAAAATTGTGAGATGAGCGAAAAGCGTTCTAAAAACATTCTAAATTACAATTTCTATGGAATTTCTGGAACTACAGAACTGTTTTCAAAAGTGATGGCGGCAAATTGATGGTGACAGTTCCTATTGTAGCATAGGGTATATTTCATGTCGGTGCCACTACCCCCAGGGGAGTACATGAGAGAAAAACGTTCTAAAATTTCGATTTTTTTTATACTGAAGTTGTCAGAAACATGAAATTTGGCATTGTAGTTACTTATAAGATGTACATGCTTTCTAAGAACAAAATAAAAAAAATCGAAATTTAAAAGGCTGAAATGAGCGAAAAGCGTTCTAAAAACATTCTAAATTACAATTTCTAAGGAATCTCTGGAACTACAGAACCGATTTCAAAGTGATGGTGACATTCCCTGCTCCAACATAGGCTATATTTTATGGCGGTGCCACTAATCCCAGGGGGGTGCAGGAGCGAAAAACGTTATAAAATTGCAATTTTTTTTATACTGAAGGAGCTAGAAATTGGAAATTTGACATTGTAGGTACTTATAAGATGTAAATGCTCTCTAGGAACAAAAAAAAAAAAAAAAAAATCGAAATTTAAAAGGGTGAAATAACGGAAAGCGTTCTAAAATCATTCTAAATTACAATTTCTATGGAATGTCTGGAACCACAGAACCGATTTCAAAAGTAATGGTGGCAAATTGATGTTGACAATCCCTACTCCAACATATATATATATATATATATATATATATTATGGCTATATTTTATGTTGTTTGTTCCTGAGATTAACAAATCAAATAAATTATCACAACAATTTTTTTTAAATGAATAGCGTACAAGAAACTTTACTATATTGCAGGGTTTAAAAAAGCTGGCTGGAATTTAAAAATAATAAACTACGCCGATGCCTTTTGTATGTTTTGACCAGCTTTTTTTTTTCTTTCTTTCTTTCTTTCTTTCTTTGTTTTTTTTCTTTGTTTTTTTAATCCATATTGGCTTTTATACAGTGAAGTTTTTTAATTATAAACTGATAATGTTTAAGTGTTTTGTAATTAGTTTTAAAGCCATTTAATTGTGTTAAAATTTAACACATAAACTATTTTTTCAATAATGCAGATATTAATATTGGAATAAACTGCTAGTGATTTGTAGTCAGAATTGCAGATATGTCAGCTAAATTTATAATGGATGTGGAATTGTTTAATTAACAAATATATGTAAAATTCCATTAGAAATCGTAATTTAGAACGTTTTCAGAACGTTTTCTGCTCCCTTAACCTTTTAAATTTTGATTTTTTTTTTTTTTTTTTTTTTTTTTTTTTTTTTTTTTTGTATTATTATAATTATTATTTGTAGCGAGCATTTGTTTCTTAAAAGTGACCATCTTAGGGAGCATTGTATCTTCCAAGTAAACCGCCGTGCCAAATTTAAAGTTTTTAGTTCTTTCAGTATCACAAAAAATCGTAAATTTAGAAAGTATTTTTCCATTGCTGCCTTTTAAATTTCGAGTTTTTTAAAGTGCATTTGGGTTTTAAATGTATCAGCCATATAAAATTCCAAGTTTCTATCCTTAACAGTTCCATATAAATCGTAATTTAGAATGCTTTTAGAATGCTTTTCGCGCCTTTCACCCTTTTAATTTTTTTTTTTTTTTTTTAAGCTGTTGTGTTCTATCATTTACGTCTTGAAAGTAATAGCCGTGTCAAATTTCACATTCCTGTCTCTAACAATTGTATAAAAATCATAATTTAGAACGCTTTCCGCTCATTTCACTCTTTTAAATTTCGGATTTTTTTTTAGAAACCATTCGTAGCGAGCTATTGTTTCTTAAATATAACCGTCATATTAAATATCTTTTAAATGCTAAAAGGTGTAAATTAATAATATAATATACAGTAAAATAACTTTTATGTGATTGTTGACATGTTTCGGCTCACTCCGAGCCATTTTCGAAAACAAATGAGAATATTCTATAGTTGCACGGTCTTTGAAGTTATTATATGAAATGCTATCATTTAATTTTCATGTACTTTTTAAAAATTACGCACCTTATCTTTTATTTGTACTTGGTTGTTTATTTTCATATTTGTAACCATGGAGTAATTTGAGCCACAATTTCGGTAAGTTAAAAGATGCAGCATCGTTACATATTGTATTTTTGCGTGCTAGTATCTCTATGATTTCTCTTATTATATGGATGGATAGTATAGACTGGAGAGGAAAATAATTTTACTTTCATTGAAATTTATTTGAATAGTTTCTTCTTGATATAATCTTGCCAGGGCTGTGGTTTTTCTATTATACTTAATATCAGCTTGATTCTTTTTTATGTAATTAAACAAGAAGAATGTCAAGAAGAAACCATTCCGTAATGTAGACCGTTTTTAGAACGTTTTCAGCTCGTTTCACCCTTTTAAGTTTTTTTTTTTAATTATTTGTTTAGAAAGAGTCTTTAGCGAGTATTTACATCTTAAAAATAACCGCCATGCCAGATATTATGATTTTATCCTGAACAGTATCACAGAAATTTTAATTTTAAAACGTCTTTTGATACTGCGACCTTTTAAATTTCTAATTTATAATAAAATAATCTCTGCGAGCATTTACGTTGTTAAAGTAACAACCAACATGTCAAATTTCAAGTTCCTAGCTCTAACAATTAGGAATAAATCGTAATTTAGAACGTTTTCTTCTCGCTTTATACCCTTTCAAGTTTCGATTCTTATTTTTTAATTATTAGAAACCGTTCTTAGCGAGTTTTTACATGTTAAAAGTAAGTAATCAACATTCAAAATTTCAGGTTTCAATCCCCAAACGGTATTACACAATCGCAATTTTAGAACGTTTTCGGATCGTTTTACCTTTTTAAGTTTTTTTTTTTAAACATCTAGTGTTTACATCTTAAAAGTAACTACCACGCCAAATACCATGTTTCTTTCCTGAACAGTATCACAGAAATCGCAATTATTCAAATGACCATTTTTTGTCAAAAATCAACTTTTTGACCTTTTGATTACGAGCTAGAACTGGCGATATTTTTATATTCACTCATACCTCATTTTACAATAAAAATTCTTTGTGAAAGATTACCCTTGAAAATATCCTAGTATACGTGTAGCGTAGATATTTTTTTTTTTTTAAGTGGTACGAATAGAATTGACGACTTTTTCGATTTTGGCTCCAGTTTTTTTTATATAAGGGTACTTTCACTTTCAAAACCGGTTCCAACACGTTCCAATATTGAAAATGTCCGCTTATAAAAAAACTGTAATCAAAATAAAAAAAATAAATAAAAACTAACAACATTAGAGATCGACCTCAGCTATCCTATATAAAAAAAATCATTTCAAAATATTAAAATGCGAGCGAGAAATCTGCCAAGAACCTTCCCATAGACTTAACATTAGCTTGAGCGTTTCTTCACGTGACTAGCGTAGGCTCTTAAGACATGGGACACATTGTATTGAAAATATGAAGTATTACCAATAGTTAATGTTTTAAATTTTTAACAAAAGTTATAAGCTTTATCAGGGTTGTACAGTGAAATTAAAAGAAAAACCATAATGCATTGCATATACTAAATGACTGGATGGAAAAGTTGCATTTTATACACAGTTCAAGAATCGCTAAAGTGGTCGATATAAACTACACATTGATAGTGATCTACGGAAACAATTTAATTAAAATTCCTTAATAATTTCGTAATTACTGTCATATGTCTTTTGTTTTCTTATTTTAAGAGCCTACATTAGTCACGGAAAGAAATACTCAAGTTAATGTAAAGTCTATGGGAAGGTTCTTGGCAGATTTCTCTCTCGCATTTTAATATTTTTAAAAGATTTTTTTCCATAGGATAGCTGAGGTCGATCTCTAACGTTGTTAGTTTTTATTTTTTTTATTTTGATTACAGTTTTTTTATACCGGTTTTGAAAATAAAAGTACCCTTATATAAAAAAAACTGGAACCAAAATGGTAAAAGTAAAAACTAACAACGTTAGGGATGGGCCTCAGCTATCCTATGAAAAAAAAATCATTTAAAAATATTAAAATGCGAGCGAGAAATCGCGCAAGAACCTTCCCATAGACTTAAAATTAACGTTCGAGTTTATTCGGATAACTAACGTAGGTTCTTAATCATTAAGCGAATTCTCGGGTTTTAAACTTTCGAAAAACTCGTCCTTTTGTTTTTAATACATTTCTTTTTTTAATTTAAACAATTCTGAATTGAACAAAAGAAACAGCTCGAAAATATTAAAATAAGAGCCGGGTCAATTTGAAAGTAGTATGTATGTCTATTTTAAGGCGGTCTCCAATTTATTTTTAACACTTTCCCCCATAGTTGAAAAGTGTTTACACTGTAAAAAAAAAAATGGGTCTATCTACTAAAAAAAGTTTAGTTTTTTCTAACTGATCTTTGGAAATTACTAAAAAATTTTTAGTATATTTGTATTCCACAGATTTTTTTAGTAACCTTTACTAAAAATCGGAATCATTTCTAGCTGTTTTTTAGTAATGCTGCTAGCTGTTTTCTAGTAATTCTTACAGATTTTCTTGCAACTGAGTAAGAATACAAAAATTTTTTAGTCTTTTAGTACCAATTTTTAGTACCGGTTACTAAAAAAATCTGTGGAATACAAATATACTAAAAAATTTTTAGTAACCCGAGAATTTTTTTTTACAGTGTATGAATTTGATTTTCCTGTTTGTCTTATATCTATATATAACTCGTGTAAATATACTCATATTACCATGTAATTGATATATGTAATTAAGGTATACTATGACTTGTTCGGTATTGAAAATGAAGTGTGTAACATTTATAGTTCATTTACAGGGACACTCAAAAAGCATTACGTTATACATTACGGTCTATGGGGAAATATTGTTTGCGGTGCACTTTAATCATGTTACACTATTTCAAACATATTGAAATTTATATATATCATTGAGGTGCATTACAAGATGTTTACTATAGAATTTGTGTGCATAGCATTCATCATTCATTTACAGAGACACACAAAAGAATTCGTTTACAGTACTGTCTAATATAACAATAATTGCTGGAGCGCCTTTTAAGTTGTGGTGCGCGTTTTTAAATTAAATTAATTTTTTGACTATGACATGGTATGCATAAGTTCTATAGAAGATGTACAGGGCAGTACAAAAGATCTCGAGTACATTTCCTTTTATAAACGGAAACTGCTAAAGGGGAATTTACAACTGCGTTAGGCGTTTCCTAACTGAACTAAATTTTAGCATGCTATGTAGCATACAGGGTGTTCTAAAATTTGACAAACAAATTAAGAGGGGTGATAAAAGGCATAAAGAGGATGAAAACTTACCATAGAACATGGGGTCGCAAACCACGTTTAGTGGGAGAAAATCGCAAAAATATTTATGAAGGATTTGACGTCGAGTGGAACAAAAACGGCCAATAATAAATAGAAAAAAACATTCATATGACATAAAGCATGATTTCAATTCATTACAGCTCAACGTCAGAAAGGAGATATTTTTATAGGAATACGTTTTAACCGACAATCCTTAGTCCGTCGGTGTCGGCTGTGCAATGACCTGCGTGGCCGCGACTTCTAACACTTTCTATAAAAATGTGTCGTTGTCTCCTTTCTTGCGTTGAACTACAATGCATTGTAATCCTGCTTCACGTCATATAAGTATTTTTTTCCACTTATTATTGACCCTTTTTGTTCCACTCGACGTCGCACACTTCATAACTATTTTTGCGATTTTCTCCCATTGTACGTGGTTTGAGACCCCTTGTTCTATAGTAAGTTTTCATCCTACTGTTGTTTTGGAAAAATGAAACTTCTCCGTAAAATTTTACGGAAAATCTCTTGTATTTTCACGGATTTTTTTTAGAGTGTACCATAGAAATGATGCTATTTTTGTGATAAAAGGTATATCCAATGATTGACTCCAATATAATCAGAATGATTTATCTACGTATTCAGCTTTGCAACCACTTGTTTTTTTATCAACACTTTCCAACATAGTTCAAAAGTGTCTATGAATTCGGTTTGCCTGTCTGCCGGATATCCGTCTGTCGTCTGTCTGCCGGATGTCCGTTCCCTAACCCATCTAAATATACCCAGATTGCCATGCAATTAATATATGTTAATGAGTTTACTATGGCATATTCTTTATTGAAAATGAAGTGTATAGCACTTATAGTTCATTTACAGGGACACTTAAAAGAATTCCAATACCTTACGGTCTACGGGGAGAAATAGTTTGAGATGTAATTTCATAACGTTACACTATTTTCAAACATATTTAAATTAATATAATATATTACTGAATAGCACTAGTGGCTTACTATAGAATAAGGTGTGCCTTGCATTCATCGTTCATTTTCAAGGACACACAAAAGAATTCGGTTACAGTACTGTCTATCGATAATTATTAATTTATAATTGCTGGAAGTGCTTTTGCAGTTGTAGTACTCATTTTTTAATTTAACTTATTTTTTGAATATTACTTGGTGTATATAAATTCTATAGATCCTATACCGGGCTGCACAAAATATCTCGAGTAACATTGATGGAATTTGTTGTAGTGGAATTTTCAACTATGCTATGCGTTTCCTAACTGAAGTCAATTTTAAAATACTGTGTAGATATACAAATCTATTGATCCTATACAGGACTGCACAAAAGAATTCGGATAATTTTCTGGCAGTAATTGCTGGCATTGGGTTTCCAAATGCGTTTTCGCCTTATTAAATGGGGAAATTTTGTAACAGTATTATGAATGTGTTGGAAAGTATTGCATAATCTATGCTCGGCGTATGATTTTTCTTTTTGCTTGTATTTATACTTGTATGTATTATTAGTATCGTTTGATTATTTGCACAGAACTATAGAGCAGTTATTGATATACTTTGATTTACCAAACTTTTACACTATTTCCGTATCAACATCATTTTTAATGCCATCAAGTTAAACCTTAATTTTGGCTGGAAATTAAATTAAAGCTCTTAAGTTAATCTACGGTGTTTAAGGTGTAACGCCATGAAATTTAAGGCGCTTTCGGGATTTTTTTTCCCTCAAGATATAACAAATGTCTATAAAAATTCACTTACACTAATTTATTATGCATATATTAAACTAAAAAAAGGTATCTTTTTTTAGTTGATATACTATTAAACTAGTATGTTGCAGCCATCACAAAACTTTCTTCTATATAAGTCAACCAAAATTAAATGACAATTCGTTCTTGAGATACACACTGCAAAAATGTGCTCGGTAGCGTATTACTGCTTATTTTACTGTTTATTACTGTTAATTTTCCGGTATAATACTGGCATATACGGTATAACACCATGCTTTGGCAAAGAGAAGTGTTAAAAATTTATTTTATGTAATAGTATTTATGCCAAAGCAGTGCTACAATTTAACTTCAACTCAACAATACCTTGAGTTTGTATTCGCCGAATTGCAACCACTTTCACTTACCTCTCTCAAATAAATATGTAAACAGTTCGACGTGCCTCGTAAGCTGTGAGTTTTTACCCTAACTTTTTCGCATTATTTTCTGTTAAAATGTAATTCTAACAGTTTTCACAGGTTCTACAATATCACTTGGAACGAGGCGATTAATTTCTTTGTCAATTTTCTCTTTGTAGGCACACGAGACAGGAAGGGCTTTGAATAATTTCGGAGATGTGCCCTTCTTACCGGTGAAATGAATTTTCACTCCTTTAACTAACCTCGATTCTGATGAAAAAACTTCTCTGAATTTTTCTAAAATTCCATCTAATGTGAGTTGACTCGCACTTTAATTATGAAAACTGTGGTTCATAGTTCAGTCAAATGCATTCATCAGGATTAACGGATCAATCCAGTTACGACCAGCTAAATTTGTGTTACACGGAGAAACCAACAGTAAGGGCAAATGTTCTGTTCTTGCTGGAACACCACATCTACGTTTGTCACTCTCAAAATAGCAATGGAATGATTTGTAATAGTACTGGAGATTAATTCTTGTTTGCTCCAAAGGAAAGAAAAACTTTCTAAATTTTTCAAACGCTTTTAGGGGCATCAGAGAAAATGGGGCTCCAGTCTCATTTTCAAAAGTAATAGGCTGTCCTTGCATTTTATATTTTATTTTAAGTGGAGGGTAACTTTCTTTCACATCAATTAAATAATAGATGGTGTACTGTTTACATTCTAACTGATCCTTAGATTCTGACACAAAATCTCTTTTGGTCTGTAATCACATTTATTTTTAGACAAACATTCCTTCACTTTCCCTTTTAAAAGTATACATTATATGTTGTAATAGGAAATTTACCTTACAGATTCTAATGAATCGAGCATGGTAAGTTACTTTACCACTACATTATTCTGTTATAGTATCCTTAAATCCAAATTGGTAAGAAACACTTTGCTTTATTATACAGTATAATTTAAAATTCTATCTCAGTTTCCTTCAAATGCAGTATGGTAAATTTTGTTTAAAAAAATTGTATGTAAATGTGAGTGTTGTATGGTGTATGGTCGTTAGCCACCGCGCGGTGCCACCCTGGGCAAAAACGACTTTAACTTTAGTTACTTTCTCTTAAAGTAACTAAAATCAAAATCCTTAGCTAAAACCACATTTCGGCTAAATTAAAAAAAAAAAAAAAAAAAAAAAAAAAAAAAATCTTATTCAAAAGAAATTTTTTTTTTAAATTTTCATGTGTCTGTGAATGTGTTCTAAAAAAAGTCTTTTAAAAAACCCTGCTTGGTAATAAACTTTAAAAAACTTTTAGCTAAATTTCTATTTCGGATTCCATTGCGAGCACTTTGGTAAGAAACTTTTAACAATTTCTATTTTGTGCTATGTTATAACTGAAAATTCTTTTACAGATTCCTTTGCGAACAATTTAGTAAGAAATTTTTAACAATTTTTATTTTGTGCTATATTATAACTGAATTTTTTTATACAGATTCCTTTGCGAGCAGTTTGGTAAGAAACTTTTAACAATTTTTATTTGTGCTTTGTTATAACTGAAAATTCTTTTACAGAGGCAGTATTTATACATAGACTATAAAAAAAATGTGGGAGAAGAGGGAGTAGAGAGGTAATGTTTGGACTCTACCATAACCGATACTTCATTTGGATGCGTACTCTAAGGCAGTTCTCAAAATTTTAACTTTAAGCCCCTTTAAAATACGCCCCTCCTATAACATACTTCCCCCCGAAACACCCCTCTTCTATAACACACGCCTTCGCCGCACCCTAGATTCGCCACACCTAAAGTTCCTATTTTATCATCGTACTCTAAGAGAAGAATTTTCCACTGCCCTCCGCCACCTGAGGCAGAACTGTCAATTTCCTTTTACTCATACTGTTCACCAGACTTCTCATAAAACAATCTTTTCACTTCAAATAAAGATATTTTTTTTAACAAGTGGGTAAGTGTGATCGAAGATCGCTCAAAGGGTTTCGTTCAATATTTTCCTTTCAAAACACTTTATCCTTTCTTTAATAAATTCAAACAAATTTCATTTAGCAACAACAACAAAAAAAAAGTCATGTTTTTTATAAAGTAAAAATTTACCGGTCTATTTTTTCCTTTTTTCGAATATCTAAACATGCCGGATAGCGGTCCAAGCCCGCTATTATATTCTGTCATAATAATATCCGTCATACGGACTAAATGCAATATTTAAAAAAAAATAATTTCAAAATTAAACAAATTGTACACCTTCAAAATGTTAAAATATGCGAATATTTCCATAATCGGATTTTTATCACGATTCAATATGTTTTTCAAACTCATATATTTACTATTCTCTATTATTTATATTGATACTCGCTTTGTATTATTCTCAAATATTTGAAAAATTCGTTAAACTTCCTATATGACGTCAGATTTTCTTTTTAATTCTCTAATGACGTGAAATTCATCTGCTTTGTCCACTTACACATACTCATACTCCTTGTATTATTGAGAAATCTTAGACATTATCCGTTTTATTACGACTATGACGTCAGTCAATTTTATTTCATATTCATCTTTTTTTCAATTGGTGAAACTTTTTATTTCATTTTCATTTTTCACGTGAAAATCGTCTGATAGAAAATTAATTATTTTAGAAAGAATTTCGTTGTGGATTTTAAATCTTTGGCATCTGCTATAATGAAAAATGTTTAAATTTAAAAGGAAAAGGCTGTTAGAATTTTGGTTTTCTATCTCTATTTATTAAAATAATACGAATTTTTCAAATTTTAATATTTTGAGCTCTTCACAGCTGCTATTCAGATTTATACACTAAGTTTCAACTCTGTAAGTTACATACTTTTTGAGAATGGCTCTGTGACGGACAGACAACGGAGCGGGGGTAATAGGGTTTCGTGAGATGAACGAAACCCTAAAAATAATTGGTGATAATGTAATAATACTCTTCCAAGAAACACACCATGGTGCACGTTTCTCGACATTATTCTGGCCTCCGATTAATCTGCAAAGATAACTTCTACATTGCATCAGACAATTTTCAAAAGACTTTTGCGTCTGTTTTCCTTAGCATATGGATTATTTAACGTCTCACTAGTGTTTTTTGTTACTCTTTTCTGTACTTACAAGGGATGTCAAGGGATGACCGCCCCGGGAACCTAACTTTCGCTTTTGGGTATAACTTCTATCTTTACAAGAAGAAAGTATTGGATTCGTAAAAAATTTCTACTTCCGTTTTTCGACGGATTTATACGTTTTAGATGGTCCTGAATACGATTTGACTGTTTTTAGAAAATGTCTGTCTGTATGTGACAAAAATTTTGTGGGCGCTCTATCTCAAGAACTAATGAAGGATGTTTAATAAAGCTTCAGATTCACTTAGATCTTGATATAAAATGATGCTGATTAGTTTTTGGTGGAAATCGCCCAACATATGGTGCTGCTAGGCTGCAGTTTACACGATTTCCGCAACAGCTCTACCCCAAGAACTAATGTACAGATTTTCATCAAACTTCAGATTCAGGTAGACGTTGAGATAAGTTGTTTCTGATTAAATTTTGGGGTAAATCGCCCGACAGGTGGTTCTTCTACGGTGCATTTTTCAGGATTTACACGATTTTAGGGATACTCAGTCATATCTCAAGAATTAATGCACGGAATTTCATCAAACTTCATATTCTGTTAGACCTCGACATAAATTGGTGCTGATTAGATTTTCGTGTAAATCCTAGAACAGGTGGCGCTGCTATGCTGCACTTTTTTTTATTCTAAAATGCATAATTGAAAAAAAAATTGCACTGTTTGAAGTATTAAAATGTATGAGATAGATTTCGGAATTGGCACATCCGACTTCTTTTTTTTTTTTTTTTTTTACACAACCTATATGAATATATTAGCTCAAGATTTATTATAAAATATCATTTCTCAAATGATTAAAGCATACGTTGTACTTAATACATCTATTTTATCATATAAAAACTTTAAAATCTACAACCTTGGAATTTCTCACAGTATTTGAGTGTAAAACTTCTCTGTTAAATAATAATATAAGCATTAAAATACATGTTTGATTTCTTTAATCACAATTAAATTCGTTTCGAGAAAAAAATTATAACTTGGTTATAGAAAATGAGCTTTTCTTAAAATTTACTACGGCGAATCAAAAGGTAAAGTTAAGATTTGATGCTAGTTGGCGTCATATTGTAATGAGAGTGAATTCGCTAGACAACTTTCATTTAAGGTGGTTCTCAAGTGTGGTGGTTCTCAACAACGCGAAACTTTCTGACACATTTTCTGACTCATTTTTAAACGCACAGGCATAAAATTTGCAGGCGATTGGGTTTATTGCGATTTGGGGAACCGAAATGAATTTTCCATTTTTTGATGAATAAGTAACTTATTCAGTTATAAGTGATTCGTGTCACGTGACGACACGTTTTTCCCTTTTCTCGTGTAATGTGTTATAGGAATTCAGTTCAAAACGCTGACTTTGACAGTATTTTCTGAAAGATATTCCGCTTTTACCAAAAAATGGAAAATGTGTTTTTTTTTGCAGAAATTTGACTTTGAACACCATTAACATGTAAATTAATCTCCATATTACGAAAAACTTATTCTATATAACGAAGTTTATTCCACTTTCGTGCGTGTACAACATTCAAACGGAGAGGTTGCTGTTGCGATGGGTGTATGAGTTTTTATTTCAGCGGACTGTATGAAAATTAACACATTTGAATCATTTAATCAAAACACACATTTAATCACATTTTAATGAAGAAAGAAAAGGTGCGCTTCGGTTGTTGTTTATTTATCTTTGTTATGTGTTTTTGTTTATTTATCTTTGTTATGTGTTTTTTTTTAAATAATAGTCTAATTAAATTATTCTCATATCTACATTGCAAAGAAAGGGCTGCCTGAATTAAAATATATTTTTCAAATGTTTCTATTTTATGTGTATTTTTCATTTTCCATTTTATGTGTGTTATGTGTTTACAAATGGTTATGTGTATACAACTAATTGTCGTTTTCATGCTAGAACTCTTCCTGCTTGGGTCGACAAGATGGAAGATCGAACTTTGACATGTCACAAGACAAAACTCCCAAGCTAATGTTAACGCTCCTTGGGGGCGTTTCTTTTCAAAATTTTCCATTTTATGTGGGTTATGTGTATAAAAGTTTCATAAATTTAAGTTGTTTTCTATTTAACAAATTTTTTTCATAACGAAGTGTTTAAGTGTAACGATGGGACTTCGTTATATGGAAGTTTCATTGTATATGTTACATAGTATACTAAAACTGAGTTCAGTTAGGAAACGCTGTTGTTAATTCCCCTTCAGCAGATTCCATTAATAAACGGAAATGTAATCGAGATCCTTTTTACTGCCCTGTATATCATCTATACATTTTATACACACCATGTAATAGTCAAAAAATTAGTTTTATTTAAAAACGCGTACTACAATTTAAACCGCATTTCCAGCAAATACTGTTCTTAGATAGTACTGTAACCGAATTCTTTTGTCTGTCCATGCAATTGAACGATGAAAGCTATATACACAATATTCTATAATCTATAGTAAGCCTCTTGTAATGCACCTGAGTGATATACATATATATCAATTTCAATATGTTTGAAATAGTGAATCATTATTAAATTAAACCGCAAACAATTTTTCCCCATAGACCGTAATGTAACGGAATTCTTTTGAGTGTCCCTGTAAAGCAGGTATTTCAAACTCGTTTACCATCAAGGGCCAAATTAAGCATTGTATACAAGGCCGCAGGTCACATTACAAAAGTTTAAAAAAAGAAAGAAAGAAAAAGAAAATAAAAGCAGAATTTATTTTATTAGGTACTGTCACACAGAATGAAATTTGTACGTACAAAATATAACCTTGCTTAAAAAATAATAAAGAAATATTTATAAATAAATGACATCAATTTTCCATTGTTTTATGCTTTTATTATTATTCTGTAAAATTGGAAATAGCAGCGATGTCGTACAAAAGTGCACTGCTGAACATAGTTAAAAATACGTTTAAGATAAAATTAAAAAGATGTTTAAACACATGTTTGGCATTTAAAAATTTAAATCGCAATCAAAATGATACAAAAATGCATTATTAAGGGAATTACTCTGGTATTTACATTTTTCTTTTGCTCAATTTCATAAAGTCAATCGTGGCCGGAGCACTATTATCTGCAATATAAACTTACTTTTTAATCGACAAACTCAGTCAGTTATGGTAGTTGCAACAAGCATAGAAATAATTTCCAGAAACTCTTCCCTATCACATCATATCTGCGAGTAAACACTGCCAATTGAGTGAAATTTAGTGCATCTGTATACTTTTATTAATTACAATGTAAAAAAAAAATAGGCAACAAATATTTAAATTATATATTTCATTTGAACATTGAAATTTCTGGCTATATCGTGAATCTTTCGAGCAATGACACATATATTTAAGCTTATATCATTTTCAATTTATTTAACTGCTCTTGACAGCATTTCTTCCATTTCACACTGAATGATTTCGACTTACGTTCAGTTGAATGTAATATATTTATTTTCTTTTAAATAAATGCATTACATTTAATAAGCTTAATGAATACACTTAAAAAAAAATGAAATATCAGTTCCAAATCTAGAAATTTATCTTTCCGATGTTTTTTCTAGGTATTTGGGAGTACATGACAGTTTGCAAACTCCAACAGAGTTTCTGCATATCAAACATAAAATTTTAGATTTGTTTGAATATAAAAGTACTGTAAAATGGTTTTTTTTAATCGGTGAATATCATTTTCAATTAATCGTATTTCTTCACACTGTTAGAGTGTTGTAATACGATTTTTAAAAATTCTAAAGTGTATGTGAGTAAGAATATGTTTGTAAAAATGAAAAAAATATATATATAAATAAAAATAAAGATCAGGCAAGACTCATTGACAATGACATGTTTATATCGTAAAACATTAATGAACTAAAATCGAAAAAATCTTCATATTCGACCATGAGAAATAAAGAATAAAGTTTATTTAATCCCCCCCCCCTTAAAAATAAAACAAGAATTCTTGTTACTTTCAAAGCTACTCATTTAAAAGCTATTTAATTTAGTTTTTTTTAACTTTTGACTATCGTTAATTAGAGCCGTATTTTTAATAAATACTGCATATTATTTTGTAATGTGATTGATGTAAAATCGAAGACAGGAGTAAAATAAAGTAAGAGTTTCAACATAAAATACAACAATTTATAACAAAAATACTTCAATTTTTTCTTATAAATCTTTAAATTTTCAGACTCAAGATCTGCTTTTTGTAATTTTCCGATTGATTATTTTTGTATCCACAATCTCTTGAAGTTGAAAATTTTAAATGAGTTAGACCTGTCTACACACATAAACTGTTCTTTCTTATGTTTGTCATCTTTCACAGACAATGTTGAATGACTGTGGAATTTTTTTTATTTAAAATAGCTACCAACTTTTTTTACTATTAATCTTCCCTAAATTAAATCACGGGATGTCTGTCATTAAATAAAGCAAAGATTACTATTCTGAAATATTGGTAGAATTTTGAATAAATAATTCTCCAACTTGGCAACACTGCATCCACGTTAAGTACAAATGTGTTCGTTCAAAGTGTATTTTCTGTATCAAACATGAACTGAATTAAACATAGAGAATAGGCCAAAAGCATGACGGGCCACAGATAAGTTGTCGGCGGGCCAAAGGTGCCCCGTGGGCCACGTGTTTGAAATGCCTGCTGTAAAGGAACAACGTGTGCTACACATTTTATTTTCAATACCGAATATGTCACAGTAAATCTCAATAACAATTGCATTAAAATCCGATTATATTTACGCGAGTTAGAGCACGGACAGACAGACAAACCGAATTTATAAGCACTTTTCAACTATATTGGAAAGTGTTAACAAGTAACTCACTTTACTTCCGAAGCGCTTAAGTGTTTTCTTCATCCTCCCGAAACAAATTCGCTCTCACTGTTAAGTGTAACTCACTTTTTGATTCACCCTCGTAAAAATAATTGCACATTAAATGAAACTAACTAAATCCGTTAAATCATTTAGAAAATTTGAAAAAAAAGTGTAAAATTTTATTTTATTTATTTATTATTTCAGAGACACTATAAGAATTTCACATGAATTAATTTATTATTTCAGAGACACTATAAGAATTTCACATGAATTAAGAATTTTTTTCTCTGAAAGCATTATTGATTTTATTCATTTATAGAAGTCAAAATTTTCCTTTTCAACTTTTTTTACATTTTTATGAAAAGAAATATATTCATCAAAAGTATGATATCGCCATAAACATTCGGGAATAAGTACTACTCCATCCTTTAACTTTTCAATTACTCCTTTAAAGTCTGTCTGTTTCACCAAATTGATTACATTTACAAGTAATTCCTTTAATCCTTCGGCTTCATATTCATTAGCAATCTCGAAATATTCATCCACTGTGTGATGGGATAGACATAATTTCAAGAACGCAGAACATGTTCCAGTCACCGCAGGAATACAATATCTATCGGCAACAATGTACGTATCAAAGATCTCCCTAATTGAATAAAATCTAATCCTTTCTTCTTCCATCAATATTTTCCCAATATACATAAAAGCTGTATAATCTTTCATGTCAAAATTCATAGTTTTCGTACCTTTTTCTGCCATCGGATTTTCTAGCATTTTCTGGAAAAAACCAGACTCTTTTATTAAGAGTTCAGCAAGCGGAGAATCAAGTAGAAATTTCTGAATTTGACGTTTGTAATTTTGTTGAAAATATGAGTTAAATACATCGAAGAAGCATCTTTCCTGAAAATCTATATCATGTTCTCTTTCCACGAAACAAACGTTTATGAGCAACGTCAACACACCTCCTGGAAGCAATTCGTCAGGTTCACTAAGCAACCTTTCTCGAGAAATATATCTATCTATGTGATGCAACTCAATTAACATACCGGGGTTTAAATGTTCCATAAAGAATGTAAATGTTTCTGTAAATCTTTGATTTTCATATGCATCTATAGCGGAAATAATGCAACGTCCTCTTCGAAGAGATCCTCCCTCGGTAGAAACAATTGTTATAGATACATAGCCCTCATCCGTTTCTGTTCTTCCGTTAGCATAAAAAATTAAATGGTACCACCCTTTTTCTAGTCTCAAATATTCAGGTTTCACTTTTTTCCCTGGTAAATGAATGCATTTATCCGAGAATTCAAATATTTTGGCAGTTATCACCGCATGTCTCGTTTCCATTTGTTCTTCTACATCATCAAATTCCATGATACAAGCATATAATAAATAAATATATGTATATATATATATATATATATATCTTATAAATCAGGTATTAAAATATTGACAACTCTGTAGACAATATTTTATTTGCCAATACCATCAAGTAGAAAAAAAAAAATAATTTTCTACATTTCTTGAAATTGAACACTCACTGATTTTCTTCAAAATTCAGTACTAGGATTACGTAATGTTCTCAAAGACAAGTAATCTAAATAAAGAAAAGAAAAACATGTAAAACATTTGCTTTGTTTTGAATGGAAAAGGTTAATAATAAAAAATCTCTACAGGTGCATTCGCAAATTAATTAAAAATAAATAAAAGTAAAAGTAATTTTCAAACTTAATTTTGCATTCGATATTTATCTTTAAAATCTCGCTTAAATTCATAACTGCAATTCATGTAGTTCCAAACCATTTGTGTTGCAATACGTTAATTTGGCTTTGTACCGATACTGAAAATTAACCTCTTTGATTTACGCTTGATAGAAAGCACAAGCTACTGAATTTATTTAACAAATTATAATTTTTCCTCTTTCTTTTTTTTAAGATATGGCAATGTTTAAAAAAAAAAAAAAAAAAAAAAAAAAAAAACATTATTTAAACTATCTATTTAGGATTTCTAAATTGTTTTCTCAACGTATAATCATAATTTAATTAATATTAAACTATTAAATTATAAAGAGTATTTTTTAAAGAACTATTACACTCTTTATTTTTTGTTCACATTTGTTACTTTTTAGTTTAAAATATCTCGTTGCTGCAGTTTCATAGCTAGTTGGCCTAGTTTCGCAAGCATGGTTTGGCGCATAATTAACTCCGTTGTTTTGTAATTCGCACACTGTTGTAATCCTAAAGAATATTTGGCGATTTATCACCGGCTAAATTATTAATTTATAATTAAGGTATAAAATATTGAAACGTTGTATTGACATCGGAAACACACCTGTGTACGTATTTTTTTTTTTTTTTTTTATTTATTCTAACATATTAACAAGTGTCTGTAAAATTGATAAAAAAATTCCCTCTTTACATACAGAAACCAAGTGTATATGTATGTGTGTATGTGTGTGTGTTAAAGTTATTTGTCTGTTGTTCGCAACATACGAGGCATAATGCTCCTTTTATTCGGTGCCACTATTTATGAATTATAGTCCTGCAAGTCGGAACTAAGGATGGACATTATTTAATGTAATATTATAAATAATACTATTATTGAAGTAACGTTATTGAAAAGCCCCGTTAATTAAATAACATTGTATTACCAGACCCCTCCCCCCGCCCCGAAAAAATAATAATAAGCAGCAATGCGTGGGCAGTACAAAGGGGGGGGGGGGGGGATTTGTCGCAATGCACGCATGATCAAATGTACAACCAGTATGTAATGTTGCCAACTCTTTTTTTTTTAACTAACTGGACATGTTTGGTTACAAACAATTGAACTGGATTAAAATAAAGAGAAAACTAGTTGTGCGCAAATGTAAATTTCATCAAAATCCATACATGTTGATCTGATTATGTAATTTCTCGTTTCTGTGTGTTTAGTAATCAGCCTTTTTATTTCTAATACCACTATAATTAATTCATTTAAAAATTATTATCTATAAAAACAACAAGAATAAAAGAGAATTTTGATGCAAGCAGGCAATCTCATTAGTAAACTAGCTGACCCGACCGACACTGTCTGGACCTAGGGTCAAAAATTCGAATAAAAAATCACAAGAAAAAAATAGTAGAGGAGAAAATTTACTATATTGCATGGTTGCCAAAAAAGCTGTCTAGAATTACAATAATAATAATTTAAAAAAAACGCCTATTTTTTTTTCTTTTAACCAGTTTTTTTTTTTTTTTAACCCAAATATACAGTGAAGCATTTTAATTATGAACTGCACATTTTTAAGTGTTTTGTAAATAGTTTTAAAGTTAGAATTTAATAAATAAATTCATTTTTCACTAATGCAAACATTAATATTGGAATAAGCTGCTAGTAATTTGTAGTCAGAATTGCAAATATGTCAGCTAAATTTGAAATGGATGTCGAATTATTTAATTAACAAATATTATGTAAAATTCTATTAGAAATCGTAATTTAGAACGTTTTCAGAACGTTTTCTGCTCACTTTACCCTTTTAAATTTTGATTTTTTTTTTTTTTTTTTTTTGTATTATTATAATTATTATTTGTAGCGAGCATTTGTTTCTTAAAAGTGACCATCTTAGGGAGCATTGTATCTTCCAAGTAACCACCGTGCCAAATTTAAAGTTTTTAGTCCTTTCACTATCACAAAAAATCGTAAATTTAGAAAGTATTTTTCCACTGCTACCTTTTAAATTTCGAGTATTTTTTTTAAACTGTTCTGTTTGTGCGTTTGGGTTTTAAAAGTAGCAGCCATATCAAATTCCAAGTTTTTATCCTTAACAGGTCCATTATATCGCAATTTAGAACGTTTTTAGAATGCTTTTCGCGCCTTTCATCTTTTTAAAATTTCGATTTTGTTTTTAGCTGTTTTGTTTAATTTTTACGTCTTGAAAGTAACAGACATGTCTAATTTCACATTCCTGTCTCTAACAATTTTATAGAAATCGTAATTTAGAACGCTTTCCGCGCATTTCACTCTTTTAAATTTCGGATTTTTTTTTAGAAATCATTCGTAGCGAGCAATTAATTGTTTCTAAAATGCAACCGCCATAATATATACCTTTTAAATGCTAAAAGGTGTAAATTAACAACATAATATACAGTAAAATAACTTTTATTAGGTTGTTTGACATGTTTCGACTCACTCCGAGTCATTTTCAAAAACAAATATTCTATATTTAATTATATATTAAGAATATTCTATAATTGCACGGTTTTTGAAGTTATTATTTGAAATACTATCATTTAATTTTCATGTACTTTTTAAATATTACGCACCTTATCTTTTATTTTTACTTGGTTGTTTATTCTCATATTTGTAACCATGGAGTAACTCGAGCCACAATTTCGGTAAGTTAAAAGATGCCGCATCGTTACATATTGTATTTTTGAGTGTTAGTATCTCTAAGGTTTCTCTTATTATGCATGGATAGTATAGACTGGATGTAAAAATTATTTTACTTTCATTGAAATTTATTTGGATGGTTTCTTCTTGATATAATCTTGTCAGGGCTGTGATTTTTCTATTATACTTAATATCAACTATATGCTCCTTTTTGTGTAATTAAACTAGAAGAATGACAAGAAAAAACTCTAGAATGTTTTCTTCTCGCTTTACCCTTTTAAGTTTCGATTCTTTTTTTTGATTATTAGAAACCGTTTTAGCAAGTTTTTACATGTTAAAAGTAACCTCCATTCCAAATTTCAGGTTTCTATCCTCAACGGTATCACAGAATCGCAATTTTAGAACGTTTTCAGCTTGTTTCATCTTTTTAAGTTTTTTTTTTTTTTTTTTTTTTTTTTTTTTTTTTTTTTTAACATTTAGTACAGTTAGTATTTACATCTTAAAAGTAACTACCATGTCCAATATCATGTTTCTTTCCAGAACAGTATCGCAAAAATCGCATTTTAGAATGTATTTTGATACTGCACCCTTTTTAAATCTCGAATTTATAATAAAAAGAAGAAGGTGAAAAAAAAAAGGATTTTCTGTTCAAATGACCATTTTTTGTCAAAAATCAACTTTTTGACCTTTTGATTACGAGCTAGAACTAACGATATTTTTTATATTCACTCATACATCATTTTACAATAAAAATTCTTTGTGGAAGATTTCCCTTGAAAATATCTTAGTGTAAGTGTAGGGCAGAGATTTTTTATATTCACTCATACATCATTTTACACTAAAAATTCTTTGTGGAAGATTTTCCTTGAAAATATCCTAGTATAAGTGTAGGGCAGGGATTTTTTATATTCACTCATACATCATTTTACAATAAAAATTCTTTGTGGAAGATTTTCCTTGAAAATATCCTAGTATAAGTGTAGAGCATAGAGATTTTTTATATTCACTCATACATCATTTTACAATAAGAATTCTTTGTGGAAGATTTCACTTGAAAATATCCTAGTATAAGTGTAGGGCAGAGATTTTTTATATTCACTCATACATCATTTTACAATAAAAATTCTTTGTGGAAGATTTCACTTGAAAATATCCTAGTATAAGTGTAGGGCAGAGATTTTTTATATTCACTCATACATCATTTTACAATAAAAATTCTTTGTGGAAGATTTCCCTTGAAAATATCCTAGTATAAGTGTAGGGCAGGGATATTTTATATTCACTCATACATCATTTTACAATAAAAATTCTTTGTGGAAGATTTCCCTTGAAAATATCCTAATATAAGTGTAGGGCAGAGATTTTTTATATTAACTCATACATCATTTTACAATAAAAATTCTTTGTGGAAGATTTCCCTTAAAAATATCCTAGTATAAATGTAAGGCAGATAATTTTTTTCCCCCGTCACACAAGGGGTATTAAAAAAAATTTTACACACAAAAATTTAAATATACAAGTGAAATGCAATTAAATATAACGCCAAAAGTCCAAAGTTTATATCTCTTTTCTTCGTAACTGAAAAAAAAATCGTAAAAATCACGTGAATTTCAGGCCAAAAAAGTATCACCTCCTCTTAAGTCCTAGGAATAGGACACATTGTAATGAAAATATGCAGTATTACCAAAAGTTAATGTTTTAAATTTTTAACAAAAGTTATAAGCTTTATCAGGGTTGTATAGTGAAATTAAAACAAAAACGACAATGTCTATACTAAATGACTGGATAGAAAAGTTGTATTTACTATACACTTTAATAATCGCCAAAGTGGTCGATATAAACTATATACAGGGACCGATATGACATTGATAGTGATCTACGGAAACAAGTAAATTAAAATTCTTTAATAATTTCGTAATTACCGTCATATATATCCTTTGTTTTCTTATTTTAATCATTAAGGGAAATCATCAGTTTTAAACTTTCGAAAAAGTCGATCTTTCATTTTTCATATAATTTCTTTTTTAATTTAAACAATTCTGAATTGAATAAAACAAACAGAATGAAAATATTAAAATAATAACCAGGTGAATTAGAAAGCGATATGTCTATTTTAACGCATGCTCCAATTGGTTTTCAACACTTTCCGACATAGTTGAAAAGTGTTTATTAATTTGTTTTTTCTGTCTGCCTTATATCTGTAACTCGCGTAAATATACTCAGATTACCATGAAATTGATGTATGTTATTGAGGTATACTATGGCTTGTTCGGTATTGAAAAATGAAGTGTGTAGCTTTTATTAGTTTATTTACAGGGACACTCTGATGCATTGCGTTACACTACGGTCTATGGGGAAAAATTGTTTGCGGTGTACCTTAATAACGTTACACTATTTAATATTGAGATTGATGTATGTCATGAAGGTGTACTACGAGATGTTTGCTGTGGAGTAATGTCTGCATAACAATAAAACATTTTCGTTTATCGACGGAGACTGCTGAAGGTGAATTTTAAACAATGTTATGCGTTTCCTAACGGAATTAAATTTTAACATATATATAGAAGCAAATGCTAGGGTAATATTATGATCGCACTTGTTAATTTATTAACTATGTGGTATTCTGTCTACACTTTATTACTAATTATCTCTTAGGAGATTTAATTAGAATGTTACAAGAACTTGATATGTTTTTTGAAATTCAAAGATATTCTAATTATATCTACCCTATATATATAAAATCCTAATGAAACGAATTTGTGAAACGATTTTATGAAACGAATTTATGAAACGAATTTATGAAACGAATTTATGAAACGATTTTATGAAACGATTAATTAAGCGACTGATTATGTTTCAGGGCTATTTTTAATAAAATATTAAACGCTTGATGGTGAAATTAATACCAATTGTCCATAAAAATCCGCGGATGTCAAAACTGGTAATAGAATTTTTAAATTGGAATTAGTTTTCGAGATATTAATTTTTTTCTAATTTTAATGACATTTCTATAATGATGGCAACTAATTACTCAGTTTTTTTGTGACAAAAAAGGGAAAAAAATTGAAAAGGATCCCGATAGGGATTATTGATTTCTTTTTATTCGTCATTTTCAAATTGAAATTGAATTCATCTTTTATTTCAATCGATAATGGAGACAAGTTTGTGATTAAATTATGTTTTTCAGGAAAATTTGAAAAAAATAAAATCACATTTCTATCGTCAGGATTCAATCGTCTGTCAGCATTTAATTTAATTTATAAACTGAAAATATTTTGAATAAATTCGTCCAAATGACGTCATTTATGTAATGCAAAAGAAAGGGGGGGGGAGGAATTAATAGTAATTATTATTTATTGATATCATTGTTATTTTTTTGTAAAATTTAATTAAACGAATTTATAATTGCGCCAAGTTTTTTAAAAAAGCGTCAAGACCCACATAATAGAAAAGCACCAAAAGTTCATTGGGTTTGTTTTCATAACTTTTTGCAACAAACATATATATATTAACGAATCTATCCGTTTTTGAAACTCAAATTACGCCAAACCTAACAGCAAAGGATCCTATACTGAAAAAGTACCCGATTTTCTTATGGACAATATTCAAGTGACATAACATGGTGTAAAATTATCGCGGATAACAAATCTGTTTAAATATCTCATCAATTGATGCCGAATAAATGCAGGCATGCGTGTACAAAATATTTAATTAATTTTGTATGATAAATAATTATTAGAAAATTTGTATATACATATTAATTAAAATAAATAATTTACATATTTAAAATAACATGAAAATATGCATGATGGTGCACTAAAATAGAGAGAAAATAAAACCTGTTACTGAAAATGTCTATAACATAGTACTTTTCAATACCGTGGTTCTTAATGTTATTCACAAGCAGATGGAATTTTTCTCATCCTTAAACGCAAAGGAAGAATAGAATACAGATCGTTGTTATAAAAGTCCGAGAGGTAGCCACAATTTAAACC
Source organism: Maratus michaelseni (assembly GCA_963931845.1). Classification (NCBI taxonomy): domain Eukaryota; kingdom Metazoa; phylum Arthropoda; class Arachnida; order Araneae; family Salticidae; genus Maratus; species Maratus michaelseni. Next base: position 82,188,116 of record OZ007600.1, read on the forward strand.
TAACCCTTTTATACAAGCTGGTTTTCAAGGTGTAATTGATTTTACTTATCAATCCCGAAAACAGTCGTCAGTTGTCGCAACAGCTGTGTATGAGGCCATGATAATAAAAAAAGCCCATTAACACATTAAAACATGGCAACCCAATTACAGATTTACCAATATTTTTAAAACAAAGCACGCTGTCATGTTTTTAGATGCCTCGAAGTCTGAGCGGGGGTTGGAGAGCGTAGCTCGCAGGGGGTAGGCCCCCTCGTATATATATATGTATATATATTTCAAAATTAAAATTTTTCCGCAATCTGCTAAATTATGCTATATATATTTTTTCCATTTAGTGATGTTCCGTGACCCCGGCTTATTAAAATAATTCTTATTCTTAAAATAGTCCTTCATTATCCATATGTAAAGCCATTTTATCCTAATCCACTTAATAGTATTTATTCCAAAGTATTTAAATCTGAAAATGGCGGTGACTACTTAAATTTATTCTTTTAATAGAACACCTTTATTTTTAATCCATTATTAATTTTCATTATTATTCCCGTGTAGTCAAACCACTATAAATTCTTTATTAAATGCTGAAATATCATATCGCTTAAAATTATTCCGCTGTAAAAAACCTATTTCTTTTTTTAAAAAAAAAATTCTATCATTAAATATTAAATGTCTATTACAATATTTCAAAATGTTCTCATATTGTTTTCCCCACATTAAAGATTCATTTTCATTTTTTATTTATTGCGTATTAAATTCTAAGCTAGTTTTAACTACAATCTCAAAGCAGATATATTGGTTTGTTTATACGTCATTCGTCTGGTAACGAGGCTTTCGAAGCATCTAGAACATTTTTGCCACCAGGAAGTTTGTTTTCTACAAAATTAATGCAAAGGAAATACTAATAAAATCACTTTAAAACACTTATGATTGGAACAAAAAGAGTCACGTGACGTATGTTGTAGTCTTACGCAAGCCCAGTTAAAACCCGATGCACACTCGGATTTCGAGAGAATTTTTGACGTTTGACTGTAGCTAAAAGAACGACTTTTCGGCTCTTTAGGCTTTTTTAGACGATGGACGGTAGAGTGAGACGAGAGATTTTCTTTTCGGAGAATTAAAATTATTATTCGAAGCTTTCTTAAAACCTCATAATGCACATAGTTATTGAAATCCCGACTGCAAATTAACTATGAATAAGTAATTAATTAAATCGGCATGCCACAGCATTTCTCCTAAGTGATTTCTGAATAGATAAATAATCATTGTTTTTCAACGTCCGACTGCTTAATTTATGAAGTCCAAACACATTCATAGTAACTTTCAGCAATACAACCATCCGGCCTATGTCTGTGTTTAGAATACGAAAACCTAAATCAACTAGATGTTTGCCAACAACCTTTTCTCAGCTCCAGTTTGTCGCTTCACCACATAAATATATATATATATATATATATATATATATATATATATATATATATATATATATATATATATATATATATATATCTAAAGCTAGGGAATCTCATATATAGGACTCCACAAAAGAATTCGAGTATATTTTAGGCTATGGACGGTAGGTAATAAAATTGTGTTTTTAGGTGCGTTCGTAATTATATAAATGGAACGTAGCACCTTTTGTGTCGCTTGGTCCGTCTGTCTGTCCGTCCGTCCGCATATAACAACGCAAAAACTACCCAACCGAATGGTTTGAAATTTAAGATATATTATTTTTGCAGAATTTTGTCGAGACATTTCAAATTTTATGAAAATCGAATCAAAACTTTAGGAGATATTAATAAAAATATTTATTAAGAAATTTGAATTTTTTTTAAAAATCGGTGCTTTCTTGTTATAGGAGCTTCCGAGGTTCAATCGTCAAGCGACCGAGATACTTATTTTATGACAGAAATGAATCTGAAGACGATATAATTCATTTCACAAAATTAAAAATCGTCAAGATCTGAATATTTATATAACTAGCTATAGTACGAACGCACCTCATTTGTCACGTTTGACGTACAATTTCCAACTTGTTGAGTATGTTATACTTTTTCAAAATTGTTTATTTAAGATATCTTTTTTCACCGTGTTAAACAGTGAAGTTTCGTTACAGTATTCTGGAAATGTTGGAAAGTGTTTCATAATCTATACTTAACTCATGATTTTTCCCTTATTCCCTCTATCTTCTAGAAATAAAGTTATTAAAAAACGAAATAATTTATTTATTTATTTTGTACCTGTGTACAGCCAGTGTAGAGAAAAAAAAACTGCCTTTTTTCGTAGACCGTTTACAATAAAATCCGGCAAAAGTTGTCAGACTCGGAATGATGTCTGCTTACAGCATATGAATGCAAATTTCAAAATTTGGGTCGTCTACATATTAAAAATTGCATCACCTTCGATTTCTTAAATGGTAACAACAACTTTTTACACTTTATTTGAATTCCTTGTACCAAATCTGTTCGAAAGAGTTTATAGTTTATAAAATTCCATTGTTACAATTAAAGGCTACTAATGTTAAATTCAAGTGGTAAACTTTAATTTACATCCTCCCCAAAATGATCCAATTTAAAATTTTTGTTATCAGTGAGATACACTGAATGGACCCGAACATATACTTTTTTTTTACACAAAAGCATAATTTTAATTATTAAAATTATTAATAAATTCGTATTAAAAAAATATTATTTAGACCAGCATCAATTTTCAACATTGCATATACAGAACGACCATCGTCAAAAACATGGATGTGTAAGTTTACGGTTTAGTCCAAGCATTATTTTTTAGTAGGTGCGTTCGTAATTATATAAATACGTAGTACCTACAGTCGTCGTCTGGTCCATCCGTCTGTCCGTCTGTCTGCATATACCAGCGCAAAAACTACCCAACCGAATGGTTTGAAATTTAAAATATATAATCGTCGCAAAATTTTGTCGAGTCATTTAAAATTTTAGAAAAATTGAATCAAAACTTAAAAAGATATTACTAAAAGTTTTCGTCATTCTATTAAATTCTATCGTACGTAATGAATTCAATGATATCCCATATGATAGGTAATGATTCTAGGTTGCCGTTGGTAATTACGTCCTATTCACGATGGATTCATATTATTTCCGTATTCCTGAATTTTAAAACCGAATTTGTATACTAAAATTGTTTAATTATAGCAATCCTATAATCTACCGACAGATTTTTGGATAGATGTTTCTGGAGAAATAGGTATTAAATGAAAAAAGAATATAAATATGGATTTCCAGTTCTGAAATTTTCAAAGTTAGGCTTAAGTTTCTCATTGGAATTTTCAGTAAATGTCAACAAAAGATAAAATGTTGCTTACTTAAAATGTACTTAATTTATTACGGAAATTAATCATATCATAATAACAGACGATATAATTTATTTCACGGAAATAATAACGATGAGGTTTTTTTTTACATTGTCTTGTAATGGATATTTGCGCATAGTATAATTTTAATGTTACAGAATTGTAATTAATGGTTTGTAGCTATTGCACCAAGATCTGAATATTTATAAAACTAGTTATAGTACGAACGCACCTCATTTGTCCTCTTTGACGTGCAATTTCTAACTTTTTGAGATATAGCTAAATTTTACTTTTAGAATATCTAAAGGGCAGTATTCTGCTACCGTTCAAACACCTATAAGAAAATCTAAAAAGCCACCAGAAACTGTATTTGAGAAATTCTGTTAAATATAAATTTAGGAAATAACAGTTTATTTTATGTATAGATTGCCTTTACAATTTTATTAGTGTGAATTTTGAAATTTTTCCTGTGATATCTTTATTTAGTTTTTCTAAATTTGTGGATATACACTTAATATTTTTAATTTTAACTCTGTAAATATTTAATATATATATACTAGGGGGCCTACCCCCTGCGAGCTACGCTCGCCAACCCCCGCTCAGACTTCGAGGCCTCTAAAAAATGGCAGCGTGCTTTATTTTTTAAATATTGGTAAATCTGTAATTGGGTTGTCATGCTTCTAACGTTTTAATGGGGCATTTTTTGATTATCATGGCCTCATACACAGCTGTTGCGACAACGGACGACTGTTTTCGGGATTGATAAGTAAAATCAATTACAACTTGAAAACCAGCTTGTATAAAAGGGTTAGGTTTAAATTGTGGCTACCTCTCGGACTTTACTTATTCTATTCTTCCTTTGCTTTTAAGGATGAGAAAAATTCCATCTGCTTGTGAATAACATTAAGAACCACGGTATTGAAAAGTACTATGTTATAGACGTTTTCAGTAACAGGTTTTAATTTTCTCTCTATTTTAGTGCACCATCAAGCATATTTTCATGTTATTTTAAATATGTAAATTATTTATTTTAATTAATATGTATATACGAATTTTCTAATAATTATTTATTATACAAAATTAATTAAATATTTTGTGCATGCATGCCTGCATTTATTCGGCATCAATTGATGAGATATTTAAACAAATTTGCTATCCGCGGTAATTTTACACCATGTTATGTCACTTGAATATTGTCCATAAGAAAATCGGGTACTTTTCCAGTATAGGATCCTTTGGTTTTAGGTTTGGCGTAATTCGAGCTTCAAAAAGGGATAGATTCGTTAATATACATAGATTTGTTGCCAAAAATTATGAAAACAAACCCAATGAATTTTTTATGCTTTTCTATTATAGGGGTCTTGACGTTTTTTAAAAAGCTTGGCGGAAAAAACCAAGCAGGATAGAAAACCAAGCAGGATATTTTATTCTTCTTCCGTTCGGTTGGGCAATTGTTATTTTATATATTCGTTTCAAATATCCGAATTAGTGATTTTATAAATTCGTTTAATTAAATTTTACAAAAAATAACAAAATGATATCAATAAATAATAATTACTATTAATTCCTTTTCCCTCTTTCTTTTGCGTTTACATAAATGACGTCATTTGGACGAATTTATTCAAAATATTTTCAGTTTATAAATTAAATTAAATGCTGACAGACGATTGAATCCTGACGATAGAAATGTGATTTTTTTTTTCAAATTTTCCTGAAAAACATAATTTAATCACAATCTTGTCTTCATTATCGATTGAAATAAAAGATAAATTCAATTTCAATTTGAAAATGACGAATAAAAAGAAATCAATAATCCCTATCGGGATCCTTTTCAATTTTTTCCCCTTTTTTGTCACAAAAAAACTGAGTAATTAGTTGCCATCATTACAGAAATGTCATTAAAATTAGAAAAAAAAATAATATCTTGAAAACTAATTCCAATTTCGAAATTCTATTACCAGTTTTGACATCCGCGGATTTTTATGGACAATGGATATTAATTTCACCATCAAGCGTTTAATATTTTATTAAAAATAGCCCTGAAACATAATCAGTCGTTTAATCAGTCGTTTCATAAAATCGTTTCATAAATTCGTTTCATAAAATCGTTTCACAAATTCGTTTCATTAGGATTTTATATATATAGGGTAGATATATATATATATATATATATATGCGTTTTTCCGAGCTGAATTAATCCAAGGAATTCAAATATGCGGACAAAAGTGAGTGTTACTATTTAAAAAAAAAAAAACAGAATTAGTGCAATTTTTAATATATAAACAACCTGTATTTTAAAAATTGTGTTATACATGAAAGAAGACACTTTTCCCAACTCTAAAGACTTGTTGTGATTATATATATATATATATATATATAACCTTACATTGACTGTACATGTGTTTAATTCATAATCTATGAGTCGAATGATTACTTATAGGACATTGCAGGCTTAATTTAAGATTAAATTATAAATATCTGATAACAAAAATATTTTCAAATATAATACTATTACATTTTAATCAATATAAATCCACCAAGATCTTACCTGTTAAACGCAACGTTTAATCGGAGAATTTTCCTTGACTACATCCAAAGTACATATACAATAGAAATGACATTCTTTTTGTGATAAAAGGCTTATCCAATGATTGAATCCTATATAATCAGAGTGATTTATCTACATATTCACCTTTGCAACTACTTTTTCCTTTTTTTTTCTTTGTATTCATGCCTGTATGTATTATTAGTATCGCTTGGTTATTTGTACAGATTTATAAGGCGGTTATTGATATACTTTCATTTATCAAGCTCTTACACTATTTACGTATCAACATCAGTTTTAATTCCATCGAAGTTAAACCTTGATTTCGACTAGATATTAAACTAAAGATCTTAAGTTAAACTACAGTGTTTAAGGGGTAATGCCACTTTGGCGCCCTAAAATTTAAAGCCCTTTCAAGTTTTTTTTTTTTTTTTTTTTTTTTTTTTTTTTTATGTTATTTTATCTTTACCAGAAAAAAGTATTGGATTCGTAAAAATTTTGGACTTTCGGTTTTCGACGGATTTATACGTTTTAGAATGTCTTAAACACAATTTGACTCTTTTAGAAAAAGATCTCTGTCTGTCTGTGAGTCTGTCTGTCTGTGTGCGAGAGAGAGAGAGAGAGAGACAAAAATTTTGTGGACGTTCTAGCTCAAGAACTAATGCACGGAATTTAATAAAATTTTAGATTCAGTTAGATCTTGATATAAATTGGAGCTGATTAGTTTTTACTCTCCCAACAGGTGGCGCTGCTGTGTTGGATTTTTCATGATTTCTGCAATAGCTCTAGCTCAAGAACTAATGTACAGAATTTCATCAAATTTCAGATTCAGTTGTACGTTGACATAAGCTCTTTCTGATTAGGTTTAGGTGTAAATTGCCCAATAGGTGGCGCTGCTATGCTGCATTTTTCAGGATTTACACGATTTTTAGCGATAGTCATAACACATCGGCTGATAAGTTCCCGGTCTGGCACACAGATGGTGTTACAATCGCCAAACCGATGATTCTTTTTAATAAATACCAACCTTTAAAAGATAGCAGAAAAAATGTCATGACGATTCGCCTTGTGGATAAAACGTTAGAGTGGTTTTAGTTGAACGACTTTGTTGATAAACAAAAAAATGGATAAACAAGAATTTCAAGAATTGTTATTTGATGGGAAAAAAAACACCGTTCAAACAAAAGCTTGGCTTGATAAGCGTTATCCGGACACTGCACCAGGTAAATCAACCATTATTGACTGGTTTGCTGAATTTAAACGTGGTCGTACGGACACCCGTGATGCACCACGCAAAAGGGTTGGTTACTCCGGAAAACATGAAAAAAGCCCACAAAATCGTTTTGGGGAACCGTAAAGTGAAGTTGCAGAAGTTAGCTCAGACTCTGAAGATATCCAAGGAACGTGTAGGTTTTATTTTGAATGAACATTTGTCTATGAAAAAGCTGTTGTCAAAGTGGGTGCCGCGCGTGTTGACTTTTGAAAAAAAACATCAACGAGTCGATGATTCTGAGCACCGTTTGGAGCTTTTTCGTTATAAAATTATGTTATTTTTTATAAAATTATTATTATTATTTATTTATTAAATTATTATTATTAAATTATTATTAAATTATTATTATTATTATTAAATTATTATTAAATTTATATTACAATAATATTATTATTATTAAATTATTATTAAATTTATATTACAATAATATTATTATTATTAAATTATTATTATTATTTATTATTAAATTTATGTTATTTATTAAAGTTATAAAGTTTTAAAATTATGTTAAAAAGTTGTGTTTTCTTTATTAGACCGGGAACTTATCAGCCCATGTGTTATGTCAAGAACTAATGCACGGAATTTCATCAAACTCCATATTCTGTTAGTGTTAGACCTTAACATAAGTTGGTGATTAGGTTTTCGTGTAAATCATATAACAGGTGGCGCTGCTATGCTGCATTTTTTTTTTTCGATTCTAAAATGCATAGTTAAAATAATCACGCTTTTTGAAGTATTAACATGTATGAGATAGAAGAGAGTTTTTGGGTTGGCTCATTCGACTAGTTTTTTGTTATTGTTGTTAATTGTTGAAACATGTTATACAGATAATAAAACACAACAGAGTGATCTCTATTAGTTTCATTTTCTGAAAAAGCGTTGAAGCGTATATTGTATTTAATGCAATAATTTTATGCTTTCTAAATATGTTTTATGTACTGTCACTTTGTTGTAACTACAGTGTAAAAAAAAAGCAAATATTTCTTAATCTTCTAAAATATAATATAATCACGTACGAAAACACGCAATAACCTCTTCCAAGTTGCCCACGATTCCGAAAAGCGTTCTTTATCTTGAGAAACCTCAGAAACCAATATATTTTCGAGAGTTAAAGAAACATTTATAAAAACAAAGTTTCTTTGGCTGCCACTGATTTTTTAGTAGTTTTATAGTGTATTAACGCATTCGCTAACGGCGACGACTACGTGACGTCGCTTCACTCATTTGACACTGCATTTTGAATCAAAATTACTATTTCGTGCCGGAAATTTCGAAAGAAATGTTTTTATTATATTTAATCGCGAAATGTCTGTCATTAAATAAAGCAAATATTGATATTAGTATTTCCTAGTATCAGTTAAGAATTTCTGAATAAAATAAAATTCCGCTAATTTTAACAAGGCAGTGAATGAATTTGTTTTTCTCATTTTTTTTTTATAAATATACTTGTAATTATAATTTAACAATCACAATTAAAAATTGTAATATTGTGCATTAATTATAATGTTAACCTATTTATTTTTTTTATTTGTAACTAAATCGTTCTATAAAACATCATTAAAAAGTTAATTTTTCTTTTCATGTATTTCATATATTCTTTATCGGCGCAATGATATTGAACAATTGTGTCAATTTTTGATTTTTAAGAAACATCATTTATATATTGCCTTAACAAGTGTAGTCAATGCAGTGATAATAGTACTCTGTTTTTAAAGTAAGAAGCATAATTATATTAAATATTAACATAAAAATTAAATTATAACTTTTTTTTTTTTTTTTTTTTTTTGCATATTAAAGATTTTAAAATTTGTAATACGTATGCTCGCGCTTTGAATTATTTTGCTTTCTCATTTATTTTCTTTCTGTATTTATTTTATTTTATTTTAAAACGTTTTATTTTATTATAACTAGAGGGCGCCACAACAGTATACCCGTTACCCGTTACAGTAAACCCGTTAAAAAGTAACTACTTAACTTGTGCTATAATAATAGACCCCCTATTTATAGAGAACTAAGGAGCGTTATATAAAATCCGTTGAACCAGAGACTAAAGGGCTTCTACCCTACAACATACATAAAAATGATAAAAATCTGTGATTATATCAAGCTTGGCCCTCTCCTTGTAAGAAACATTTATCTTTTTTTACAGTGAATTTATGTAAGATGTATATAAGTATGTAAATATATGTACGTAAGATGAATACATGTAAATAAGCCAACATATGTGCAAGGTGTGAAGTATTAAGTATGGAGATATAAAGAAATTCAGTAAAAGGTAAAGTTAGAGATTAAATAGTTTTTATTAATATTAGCCACCCAAACGAGAAAAATAAAATCGGTCAATAAGTTCGGTTTTTTTTTTTCTATATTTTTCATGAATCAATTAAGGTTGCCAGATTTTATGTTTTCTTCGTAAGTTTTGTGATTTTCAGGCTTATTGTACGTTGTACGCTTAAACCTTTTCTCGTACGATGATTTTTTTTCCATTTTTTTAAAAAACGTATCTAACTTTTATAATTTTAAGAATTTTTATCAGTTTACCCGTAACTGCCAACTTTTAAGGTTCTTTGTTATCCCTAACATTTAATAGAATGTTTTTCTTTATTTAATCGCTGAAATCTGATATTAAATAAAGCAAAATTTACTATTAAATTTGAGTTGTAAGAAAAAAGCTTAAAAGTTGGCAGCTATGGTTTACCAATTTAATTTGCTTCAAAAGTTTCACTTTTGCTGCACTATTTACCATAAAAATTTGACTGAAAAATTAATTAGACAGTGTTGTTAGTATCATGTTATACATATACAGTTATAAAATAACAATTATAACAATTAATGAATTATTTTTAAGGAAAATCTTTAAAAAAGACATTATATGCACATTCAACATAGTTCAGCAGGATATGGAAAATGGTGGTAATTCATTAACACAAAAACAAGCTTGTATCGCTAGAAATTGTGCAACTAACTAGCTTGTTGCGTGTCTACTCAACTCAACGTAGGCCTAAATTGCGTATAATTTCGCTAAATTTCCTCGTAATTTTCATGTAGTTATAACCTCTTCAGCGAGTACTAACAAATATTCATTCATTACTTTTGCACAAACAAAATGACATCAAAAATGACAAAAAAAGCTGAAATTGAAATTTTTTTTTCTGAAATTGATACCTTAGGGAACTGGTATTTTAGGTTCCCAAATATCTATCTAAAATCACCAAGTCTCCTAAAATATCAATTTTATTATCAATAACCTAAATTCACACAGTGACAAATTTAAGGATTTTAAACAAGTGAGTGATCTAAAAATTCTCAAAATTTTATTATTCTTAAATATTTAAGATTATGAAAATTACTTACTTACTTTCTTAGTCTTGAAGGCATTTTGCAAACTCGGATAAAACTAAAATTTATTTTATGAGAAAATCCGCGATGTCGCCTTTTATTGGTTTGGTTTTAAAGCGAAAACATTCAGCTATGTAGAAGTGAAGTCAAAATGTAAAAAAAATCAAACAGTTTAGTTTTTATGGGGTAAAAAATAGAGGTACATATTTGTGTACCTCGGATCTGAAAAGATTAATACTCCATATTATAAGGGTAGGAAATAATACATTTATGAATTACTAGTTCTGTGAGAATTGTTACTTTCTGCCTATGCCAAGTTGAGAAGTACGTCTTTATTTGGGTGCTAATGCTTCGTGACGTCACATACACATTATCTATTTTTTTTTAAATCGTTTTTTTAAGAGATAAATCTGGCAACCATAAAATCAATGTAAATTCCAATTTAAATTCATCGTTAAAAAATGTCTGTAATGTTTTTAATATCGAGTTAAAAGTGTTTTGCAAAATGCTGCTGCCTCATTGCTCTATATAGTCGTCTTCATAAAATTCTTCATCTTCTTCATTTGCCTTTTCTCCATCGCCGCTACTTTCGGGATTCTAAAAAACAGAAATAGAATTACTAATAAATATAAAATTAAAAATAGTTTTTTAAAGTACACTTTTTTATAAGCATTCAGTATTTATCTTTAAAATCACACCTGATTTTCATCTCTTTATTGCAATTGATGTTTTCCCTTAAAAATAGTTTTTACACTCTTTTATAAGCATTCAATGTTTATCTTTAAAATCACACCTAATCTCTTGATTGCAATTCATGTTTTTCCTTAAACTAGTTGTTACACTCTTTTATAAGCATTCAACGTTTATCTTTAAAATCCCACCTAATCTCTTGATTGCAATTCACGTTTTTCCTTAAAATAGTTTTTACACTCTTTTATAAGCATTCAATGTTTATCTTTAAAATCATACCTAATCTCTTGATTGAAATTCATGTTTTTCCTTAAAAATAGGTTTTACACTCTTTTATAAGCATTCAATGTTTATCTTTAAAATCATACCTAATCTCTTGATTGCAATTCATGTTTTTCCTTAAAGATAGTTTTTACAATCTTTTATAAACATTCAATGTTTATCTTTAAAATCACACCTAATCTCTTGATTGCAATTCATATTTTTCCTTAAAAATAGTTTTTACACTCTTTTATAAGCATTCAATGTTTATTTTTAAAATCACTCCTAAGCTCTTGATTGCAATTCATGCTTTTCCTTAAAGATAGTTTTTATACACTCTTTTATAAGCATTCAATTTTTATCTTTAAAATCACACCTATCTCTTGATTGAAATTCATGTTTTTCCTTAAAATATTTTTTACACTTTTTTATAAGCATGAAGTGTTTATCTTTAAAATAACACCTAATCTCTTGATTGCAATTCATGTTTTTCCTTAAAAATTTCCTTTACAAAACATTAATTTGGCGTAGGCACCAAACCCGATTATGGAAACTTCACCGCTTTTTTACGCTTGATTAAGGTGTATTTTTAAAAATACATAGATAACAATCTTTATTTTTTATTTATATTTTCTACTTTATAGTGTTTAAAATATTTTGTTGTTGCAGCTTCACAGTAAAAATTGTTTTTTGTTGTTGTTGTTGTTTTTAACCCTCTCATTACAAATCAGTCTTTGAATTAGCAGAATTAAAAAGCTATTAAAGATTGCGCTAAAAAATTAATTTATGCAATAAATGAAGCCTGGATGTTTCAAAGCCATCACTCAAAATAAAATTTAGTCAAAAGCTTTTTCGGCACAGATGCCTTATACGCACCACGTTGGCATTTTTTCCCCGTCAATTTGGCGAAAAAAATAAATTGTTGTTTATTTACTTTTATTTTGTATTTTAATTCTATAAATTATTTTTATTATGTATATCAATATTTATTTATATCAAACTATCATTTATTTATTTTTATTTCCTTTTTTAAAATAATAGAAGCTATTTCATTTATTACGTTATTTTATTTTTATATTGAAATAAAAAATCACATGCTATTATTACATGTTATTTATAACTAATATTCAAAAACAAAGTTTTCGCCAAATTGGTTGGGGGGTGGGGGGGAATCACCATAGGCGTAACTAGAGCTATTTTGTGGGGTGGGCACAGGCCCCCCAACTTCATAAGTCCTTTTTATGTGTGTATGCGTCCAGTGGCACAGCCCAGGGGGTGAGGGGTAAAACCCCTCCCATAGCTAAAAAAAAAAATATTATAATTGCCGCTTATATGAATCACAAGAAAATTAGACGCTTTTATGAATCGAAACTAAAGTTAATATTAAGTTTTTTTAGTTTATTTGTAATTCTCAGCTTTGTTGAATCAAATTATATTCAACAAAGTGATTCAATTAGACCGCGAATGTTATATTTAAACTGTGGAAGCGACATTAGATCTCAGATGCACTGGTTAAGTGAAAACTGTCATTTGTTTAGATAAAGGGTAGCTATTACATTTTTGAGACATCTTAGAGTAAAAGAATGATCATTTCGGCCGTCATACGCTTTGAGTATTATACAGTGGATAGTTTTTAAATTGAATTTCTGTCTTTGCTCCATGTTCAAAAGGATAATGGACATCAACTTCCAGAAAAGAAAACATAAAATATATGTTTATAGGTCTTTCTCAGTTTCAGACTTTCTGTTAAGGTCTGTACCGGAGAAATTTCTAGGTTCGAGCGCGACCCGACTTGTAGAAAATTTTTTGCCCCTCAGCCGGGTATAAAAGTTAAAAGTTCGATCCGGATCGTAAAAAATATATGTATGTATATTAGACCGGCCTTAAAAAAAAAAAAAAAAGAGCTAAAAATTACTCGAATTCGGTCCGGGCCATGCACATAGTTTATTGGCCGAACCCGGCCCGGCTCATACAAAAACGTTATTATCCCTTCCCAGCTCGCCTGAATTTCAACAAAAAACATTTTTACACTGGTATGGTTAAAAATTGTCTTCTACGAGAAGTTCTGAAAAAAATATTTTAGTTTTTCTTTTCATGTTGTTTGTATTCTTCGTTTTTTAAAAAACGCTTTGTGCTGAGATATTTATTTTGTTACTGGATCTCGATTTGTAAACAAATGACTCAGTTGTTATTAATAACTTTAATCCATATTCCATGGCTTGAAGACTTAAAAACCTGAAAATTCTTATAGCATCGTAAAAATTTCTAAGACGGAATCGCATAGGAGAACAGAAATATCCGTTATAGGAAAGTTACCTTCTTAGCATACACTGTCGGTTGTAAATACTATATTGCATTCTTTTCTCACGTATTATTATGTTCATTTTGCATGGATAAATACATTTTTCCGTTTGAAACAGGATCCTGTCATGGGCAGGTTCTTTTTCACCACGCTTTATTGTACTTTAATTTTATTGTCTAGAAAATGAACTATTCTTTAAAAAGAATAAATTGAAAAATTTAATTCTAGAACAATGACGATTTAAAAATCTTTGCATTTTTTGCAAAATTGTTGGGCCGATCGAAATTTTACTGATTTTTGCATGGGTCAGGTCAAGGTAGGCAGGGCCAATTATTTTCATATGGGCTTGACAGAAACAGGACCCGAAAATTTCAACTCGTCTAGACCTTTAGGAAGAGTGAATTCCAGTTTCAGCCCGGCCTGGAAAAAAGGAAGCCAGGCCCAGTCCGATTGCCATGAATGAAAATACGCCGGAGACTGGCCCGTGGGTTGGTCCGGTTTCGGGCCAGGACCGAGCCCAAACAAACCTCTGCCTGTGCATCTTGTTTTGTGTTTCTGCTCTCAGTTATTTCTAAGACCAAGGTATGTGAGTATGCAAGATAAAAATCTTTGACAAAGTAAGAATTAAGAAAATGTGCTATAAAGATATAAATACAAAATGCAGGGCTGCCATTTGCAACTAAAATGCTACTAAAGGCGACTATTTTCAGCATCAGGCAACTATGGCTACTATTTTAGCCCAAAAACCTTCAAAAGCGACTATTTTGGGAGAAAACCAGGAAAAAGGAGACTATTTTCCAATTCCAGCTACTATTTTTGTAAAAAATAAAAAATATAATTCACCAGTTTCAGAATTACAAATTTTTTAACCCAATATTCCAACCTAATATTTCCGTATAAATTTGTTTTTTATTCAATTTTTAAAATATGTAAACTTCCAATTGAAATTTTAAAAAAAAATTACTTTTTCAATCTAAATATAGTTTAAATATATCAATCATTCAAATTTCAGTAGGAAAACTAATTACTGACTTTTGGTTTGGCTACCACCCATAAGCCTCATGCTTTACAGTATATTTGTCCAATTTTTGATTGTTTTTAAAGGTATTTAACCCTTTAACTGCCATATGAACCCCAAACAATTAACTGTAGATTTGTTCACTAGGCAGCGTGAATCGTTTTTGTTTCTAACCTTTTATAAATGTTTCATACCAAAAATTTTAATTAATAAACGAGCTGAAATAAATCCTACTTAGAAATAAGAAAATCTTGTTTTCTATCGCAATTTTTCAATTTAATAACAGATTTAAAATATTGAGGAAAACATTTAAAATATTGCCTTTCTTACTTATTTAGATAGCTTTATTTGACCCATTGGTGTCTATAAAATCAGACTTTAATTATGCTGATTTTGCTATTTTATTTTACACAAATTTCTTCTAAAGAATAGATTAGTTATGTACACCTATTTTCTCTATCAAATGCATCCTTTTTTGATAAAGTCACTTTTTATTGGCAGATTTCTTGCTTCAGTTTTATTTTGTTTACAAAATGGAATTAAAATTGTAGCTAATAACATGCAATAAAAGTTTTATCGTTTTCAGTTACATCACAGTAATGCTCAAGTACAAACTAAGCATATATTGAATTTAGTTTGGGAAAACCAAATTGCATTCAGATCTTATATTTCAGATGATAATTTAAATAATTTCAGAAGTTTCTTTTCTGTTTCCGTTTTTGTGATTTTATAATTAAAATACAAAAAGTAGCAAATTTGGATGGTAACATGTAAGGTAACTGTAGAGAAAGATGTGGATTTTCATTATGTTATTTTTATGGCAAATAAGGATTCTTGCCCTTCTTTTCTTAAGTTAGAATGCAACTATTTTGGCTACTATTTTTGTACAAATACTACTATTTTGGCTACTATTTTTTTCATAGTAGGCTACTAAAGCAACTATTTTTGATGCCATTAGGCAGTGGCAGCCCTGAAAATGTGTTTTTGATTGAACAGATTATGGTAGTGTTTCATTCGAACAATTCGTTCCTGGGGGCGGACTATACATTTAAAGAGTGCAGTTCATTAGCTAGTAAGGTAGTTCGAAATGTTCTTCAGGCGGTTTTGTTCTCGGGGAGGCATTGCCACGCGCGTTCCCCGGAGAAAAGAAGCACTGATTGCAATTTTATTGACTTTGACTTACAGATACATGCCTATGACTATGAGCAAGGTTTTCAAAAGAAAAACGTTAAATATGAAGCACTAGCCGCCAATGGCGACCAGTTTGGTCTCCCTTAAATGTATTTAACATACACTATAATACTGTAACACGTTACTTTTATTCATAATTTATTTTTTTCCGTAATCCTTCGCCAAACCGGAAGATTCTAATAGACAAATCAAAAACTTTTTTTCATTCAAAAACTTACTTTTTGTTGTTATGTATTTCATCTTTCTTGACAAAAACCGCTTAATCAACTTAAGCATTTATGCTTCATATCCGTTTGCTTATCAGTTGCAATATGTTTGCTAATGAGGAGATTCTTAAACATATTAAGTAATTTTCCGTAATTGGATCCATTGTCAAATGGCGTATTTTAGTTAATACGATTTGCTGCATTGAAGTCTATTTTGTGAAAGTCTTTAATGATATACACATTTACACTGAACCATATTGTTGCCAATATTTTTTTGTTTGTTTGTTTGTTTCTCGCTAACTTTGGCTGTAGACTTGATTACGGGAGATTAGAAAATCTATCATTATTCTCAATTAAAACGTCTTGAATAATGTGACATAATCGGGGTGCATATTATAACACGTAATTTTCGAGTATGGTTTGGTGAAACATTGAACTTTTGGAAGCCAGTTTTGATAATCACATTCCTTTTAAACCATATTTGCTGTCAGCACTTTTGACCCGTCGCGTAGAATCTGATTAAAATCTAGATGCCGATCTCTGTTCGACTCTGTTTTTCTCAGCACTCCTATTTTGATATAGTTCAGGAGTTTTCATAACTGCATAATTCCCTTACTTTGGCATTTCTGCTTAATGTCTACTGACTATTAAGATCCGTAACTTGTAAATACGTCACGCCAACATTACCGCCTATAATTCTAATTACAGTAACCCTTTTTTTCTCTCTATATTGCAAATCTATAGTTAATATAGTGCCCCGGTGCCGGTGCGTCTACGACAGCAGTTCCATCAGAACATTTGATTTCAAAATCAAAGTATCGTTTCTAATTTGCACACGCGAAAAATAAAAGCTGGTATTGGCGATTTTAAATATGCTATTGGCGAGATTTGCGCCCAAATAACACAAAAGTACTTAATGATGTTATGTATTTTGTAAATGTATATTAAATTACTGTTTTGAAAGCGATTGGTCATTAATAATAGTAAATATGATTGGTGATTAACAATCATTTTCAGTGGTCTCTCTTCCATGCACGTATAATACATAAATACCAAATTAACTGACAATTTGTTTCGAAATTTGATTCATTAAATATCATTACAGCAGTTGTATTTGTTTACATTCAGCTTACATCAAGAAAAGATAAAGAATGAAGTTGAGTTGTATAGCACATAATTATGGTAAACTTTGATTGTGTCACTGGTACGAATTATTTTTTTGACACCAGGCAGCGCTCCAAAAAATCTTTCACGGAAAACTTACTTTACGAACGATTATCTCCATGGTTTAATGGTTTAATATTTTAAACCTTCACGGCGAATGAATCTTTTTTTTGTTGTTGTTGTTTATTTTCATGGATAGAGAATTTGAACTGCGAGGCTAATTTCAACTGAAGTTATTGAAGAATATATACATAATTGAACGTAAATCATCTCTCAAATATTAATTTATTTTGAACGATCTTTCTAAAAATGTAACATTTATTAAATTTTATTCGAAAAAATAATTTTTAATAAAAATGGCCGCCTGGCATATGAAAAAGTGAAGCGGGCATTCCGGAATTGTTGATGACAGTTGACAGTCACATGACTTACGGTTTTATTATAGAGATTTTCATAGAATTTATAAAATTTACTATAATTACACACAAATTTATACTAATTAGGCATTAACTGAAATTAATAAGTAATAAATTAGTTATACATTGATCTACACTTATTACATCTTAAATAATGCTCCCTCTATATCATAAATATTATGACACATCGTTTTTCATGTGAACAAAATTACTGTCGTGTTTAAATTAGATAAGAAGTAAAAACTGGACTATCTTTTAGAGTTTTAGCTATAATGTATTTCATTTAAATAAAAGAGTATATAAGTAGATCCTTTCGCCCGTACTTTCAGGGAGCAGAGAAAATTAAAAAGTACCCTCTTTTTTCAAAAATGTTATTGTAATGTCTTTTCTTTTTTTTTTTCCACGGCCGAAGGCAGGTACAACCCATCTTTCATTCTGCATAGGTGTTTCTAACAGAAAACTAAATATAGATAAATATTCATACACACAAATATTATACACACATACAAACTATAAATACAATAAACAAGTGTGAAATATTAGCCAGAGCCAGGAATCGAACCTGGGACAACAGCATGCAAGGCTGATGCTCTAACCACTGAGCTACCTCGGCCAATACCTGGGTCTGCAATTTATTAGTGAGAAATCCATTGGCCGGGGTAGCTCAGTGGTTAGAGCATTAGCCTTGTATGCTGTGGTCTCAGGTTCGATTCCTGGCTCTGGCTAATTTTCACACTTGTTGGGTTTATTGTATTTATAGTTTGTATGTGTGTATAATATTTGTGTGTATGTTTAGACTGGAATTCAGGCGTTATTTATGTGTGTTTTAATAGATAAATATTCTCCAACATCATGAAAAAGGTTAAAAACAAATAATATTTAGAAAGCGCACATACTTAACACATAAACAATGTGTTTTAAAAAAAGAATAGAACAATCTGTAAAAGGCGGTAGAGCACACTACAATTAAAGACTTTTGTATAAGAAACCAGGTCGGGATCCATTTATTCAGTGAAAAATATAGGATATAGGAAGTCAAGTCGAACCCAAGTATTTTTAGAGAACTTTAATGATAATGAAGATATTTTAACGAAATTTTATATATACT
This sequence comes from Maratus michaelseni, assembly GCA_963931845.1. NCBI lineage: Eukaryota > Metazoa > Arthropoda > Arachnida > Araneae > Salticidae > Maratus > Maratus michaelseni. The sequence continues at coordinate 82,206,951 of OZ007600.1, forward strand.
GTATACGAAATTAGATGTCAAATAAAATGCTGGAAGTGCACAGTAGTTCAGTCAACGATACCGCGTTTAATGTCAACTACATCCTAAAATACGGAATACTTAATGTGGCGTTGTTTGGACGCGGATTATAATAAATTCTACCCCTTCTCCTGTTATTTTACATCTGACACAAAGCAAAGTAAGTCTATTGAAAAATTTGCTAAAATTGCTTTATTATTACTAAAGTTAAGAAAAAGAATTCGGGATTGTCTTGGAATGAACTCCTATGTATTTCTGATTTAAAAATAGATTCCTGATTTTCTGTACAAAAAATTGTTTGCTGTACTATTCCCTTCCATTTCTTAAGTTTGCTTCCTCATTTTTCAAACACTATATTAATCTAACAGTTTTTTGTTATTTCATTGGTGCATTTTATGTTTTCTAACTCTTATATCGTAAACGTTTCTGAAATGAATTATGGTCAACGTAACTACCGATTCTACTCTCCGAGGGAAAAAAAGGATTATCACTTCATTAGCTAAACTGATTCGATTAGCCGGTGATTCAAGTAACCAGCGACCACCATTATCAACAATTCAACCTCTCCTCCCCCTAGAGCCGAATTCTGGCTGCGCGCCACTGATGCGTGCAAGAATATTTTAAAAAACTGCATTGAGACCAAACTCGTTAATTTAATGAAAATTTTGACTTAGAGTTAGAAACAACTTATTATCAAGATTATTAGTTAGGAATGCCATTGATCAATGAAGCCAACTTTGGAATATATTGTATAGGTCTAAATTTTTTAAGCAAAATAGCACGGCACGTTTTATTATTTGTTTATGTTATTCGTGAATTCTTTTGCATAATAACGTTAATATTTACTATAATATCATAAATATCAATACAAATTAAAAACACAAGAAGCAAATCATTTCAGTCATTTATGAGCTTTATAATTATCAGGATTGGGACACTACCAACGCTCTCTCTACTGAGCTATCCCGACGATATCCTGGGCTGGCATATTTCACTCTTATTTGTTGGACAAGGCTGCGAACTGCAGCCTTGTCTAACGAACAGAAAATGAAATTTTGTTTTCGAGATTTAAAATTTTAAATAAATACGTAGTGAAATAAAACAAGGGAAATTAGGTGGGTCAGGGGAGCAAATTATTGGGCGGGCTCGACGCTAAAGCCCCACGGGCCCATATAAGTCGGCACCACTGCTATTTATTGTGACATTGAAATTTTAAAGATGACTAGAAGTTCCGAGAGGGACCCAATTTTAGGCACAATGTCCGCGTGTCCAAATACATCTCTTTAATGTCCCGGTTTTAAACACAGCACTTAAACTATCACTTCTCCAAAATTCATTTTTTTTTTTAAATGAATGTTTTGGTTCTTACCGAATTCCACTTCTCCAACAGCAAAATGTTGAAATACGTACTTCACTCTGTGTTTATTACAGAAAACTGTCTTGAGAAAAATTTCGTGGTTCCGATAGAACGAATACCATATAGATATAATTTATACATGTCTGAAAAATGTATACAACTGAAACCTGTCTAAAATGTAGAAGTTTTCCGATCACTGTAATTTTATGCAGGTAAAGTAAACTGAATCTATTTATTTTAAGAATGAATAAACGGAAAAATTAGAGAAAATTTTTCTTGAAATCATTAATGTAAACTCTAAATTTGTTTAAAAATTCTAAAATGTGAAAAAGAATATTTTGAGAAGTGGAGGAAAAGATTAGTTTTTATTTTGAGGGACGAATACATTTAAATAAGCAAAAGACAATTAATGTTTCCTTTAACTGCAGTAAAAATGATACGTCAGCCTGAGATTCTGACAAGAAAAATTAAAATATGACTTCAATTTGACTCACCTTTAATTTACAGTATTCACATAAATCGTTTATTTTAAATGAAAAGGGAGGATATAGGATTGAGCTCTTAAGGGGATTGGGGGGGGGGGGGGGGGTACTTCACTTACGCGAAAACATCCAATATTTCGTTTGCATTTTCATATTTTCAAAATGATTTTCTATTTTATTTTTTGCATTGGATAGTTGAGGTCAATCTCTACATAGACCGCATTTTACTTTTTCTTATGTGTTTGCAGGTTTTATTATTATTATTTTTTTTTTTTTCCCTTACGAGAATTTTTTTATCTTTGAAACCGGTACTGAAAACGATCAGTTTTTATTTAAAATTCAGTCGATACTCCACTGTTTTATTGCATAAAATCCTCAATTTTTACCTGTGCAAAATATGTTTATAAGAACACAATTTTTAAATTCGATACTGTATAAGTTGTAGTCCTTTCAAAAGTTGACATATCACATAAAATAGTGTACAAAATCTTGAAAAAAAAAAAGAAAGAAAGAAAAAGAAATCAGAAGTATTTTAAAGTTTTAAAAAATATATATATATTCTTAAATTTTAATAGTACATTATAATTGTAAAACTACAATGATTTCTATATAGTGGATTGATTTTAAATTTAATTAGCTTCATCAGAATTCAGCAGAAAGAGATTTGATTAAAGAGAACTCGCATGGAAAACATTTTTACCTAAAATAATTTTCGCCCAAAATAAATAAATAAAAAAAGCTTAAGTTTTACCTTTTTTCATCGGAAAACAAAAGTATTCTTCAAAATTATTTCTATCACATTTGAAAGGTGCTCATAGAGATGCATCGATTAGTGATTTTAATCCAATAGCGAATATTCGACATCTGTAAACCAGATGCTGAAAATTCGGTAGGCCTAATATTCCTGTATTTTAAGATTTAAAAATATTAAAAAATAAACTTTAAAGTAAATTGTACACCATATTTAACATAAATACTTGTGTTTCGAGGAATGAGTACAACAATGAGTTATTTTACAAGTAAACTTTACACACACACACAAAAAAAAAAAAAAAAAAAAAAAGAAAAAGTTTTGAGTTATTTTTTAAGAAGAGGATGGTCTTAAAAATTTTTAATTAATGAAACGTTAAATTCCATTATTCATTCTCTTAATTAAAATAAATTTATAACAGCTCCTTATATTTTTAAATAAATATTCCAAAATTGAAAAGAAATTTTTAAGGACATAGAAGGAGAATTTTACCGTTATATAATGTTATTTGTCAGAAAGAGATAGTAAGTCAGAAAGAAAAAAAAATCTATTCAACTGACACCTCGGCAAAAAAACTGATTGCTCCTTTTGATTTATCAATGAATTTTTTAAATGCACCACAGCGGGTGATCATTTTTAGAAGTTGCCAACATATAGGATTTTCCTAAAATTTTGAAAGAAACTTTCAAGAGAGATAGTGCGGTCAAGACAAATACCTATTCTACAGTAAACCAGCATCGCAATCCACTTATTCTATTAAAATACAGTAAAGTACAAAAAAAAAAAAAAAAAAAAAAAAAAATATCCACTACAAACTGAACCCGAATTTTTGTTCATAACTTTAACAATAATGAAGATATGTTAACGTTATGTTAACAAGATTTTTGTCATAATTTTGCTTTTTATGAAATATAAAATGATTGAAAGTGACCGAATTTCGATTAGGACTCAATTTATGTAGCGTTAACTGGCATTTTGAATAATGAAATGTCTAGCTTACAGTTTTGATGTGAAATTTGTCAATTTCCAGTACTTCTCGTAATGCTATCATATTTCACAGAAAGCAAAATAAGCCTGTTGAAAATATTGTTACAATATCTCAAGTTTGACCGAATATTCTATAGTATCACCAAATAGCCCGAAATAATCCGCTAAAACTTGCAAGCAAAATATGCGTTCATACATTGAGTAATTTCATCCCATCAAAGATAGTCAAAAAACCAGGTCGGGTGCAGTGAATTTGTTTTAATCTGCACAAGATATTAAAACTGAAGAAATAGGTCCCTCCCACACTCAAAATCGTTTGAAAAATTATTTGTATTTCACCAGATCGGGACATGAGCTGAATTGGTGTTTAAATTGCTAGTGTTGATGAATTGAAATTCTACTCCCCAATGAAATATTCTATGATAATTTAACTCGATATGCTGTGTAAATATTCATCATTAACATCTCTTTTCGCAATGACAACTACTATAGAAATTTAAATCCCAAGCATTTTTTTTTAAGGTTAAATTTGACAATTTCAAAAATAAATTTCTGTCTTTACCAATTAGTTTTTTTTTAAATAATAAATGACATTAATTAAAGAGGTTCGAGCAAGAGCCTGCTATGTTACATTTTCTCAAAATTCAGTTTATTTTTTCGATGAGGGTGTTATGAGACAATCTGTCATATTGTAAAGGTAAAATACAAATATTTTAATTAATCTTTAAAATTTTATATATTATTTATTAAAAGTTAATATTTTAATAAAAATAACTTAAATATTATTAATAATTTTTATATTAGAAAATTAAATGTTGCTAAGTTTTTCTGAGAGATCTTAATACTACTCGTTAACTTACTAAATACAAGGTACAAGAACAAAAATAAAATAAAAATTGCAATTAAAAGCTTTCATTTAAATTGTCTCAGAATTTTATTTTTGTTACGTAACATCTTATTTCACTAAGCCCTTCTACTTATTCAGAATATCAAAGATTGATAAGGAAAAATTTACTCACAAAAGTACATTCAGAAACATGAAGCAAAGAGCCTCAATCTATGAAGCAGCATGCAGCAATACAAACAAAAATTTCCGAAACTACAGAATTTATTTGCGCACTGATAATTACGCATGCAAACTTGGAAAAGGGAAATAACCCCATACGCTTACAGCCGCAGGCAAATTGCAAAAAATTCGCCATACCTTAACCCTCAAAGTAAAGCCCCCTGCAATGACGTTCTCATTTACGACTTATGCCGTGTCTCATCACTCAGACAATTAATTGATCTGTAGTTTGTCAATTACATCCTGTTTTTTAAATTGGTCATTATTTTGTAAGAAAAACGCCGTTTGGGCACCTGTGCCCCCTACTATCCCATTCTCTCTCTCATCGGCTCTCACGACAGCAGATGATATTTTTGACTTAGTTGAAAGAATACGGAATTGGACATCTGGAACTGATTTTTTCCCCATCACCTCCTGACAAAAAAGAAAACTCATTCAGATTTAGAGCTTTCAGATAATATTTCACTTTGTTCCTTTTGGAACCCTATAGACTCCGGGTCACATAACTGTTGAAAATAATGTAAAAGACTAATAGGATTTTCTTTGTGCCGTTTTCGTTACATTAGTTCTCAAATTAGAAATATATAGTATAATTTATTGGTATAATCATTCAAATATTTGAAAATTAAAATTTGGACCATATCGCAGTCATAAAATTTTCCCGTGAACTTGAAATTCTGGGGTGGGCACTGGAACTACCTGGGGTGGGCACGGCCCACCCGGCCCCCCCCCCCCCCTCTAGTTACGCCTATGGGAATCACGTCAGCGTGGTTCGTATATGATTTCTGTGCCGCTTTTTCTAAAACATTGCGTTTTATCATTTAAGTTGGGATCCTTATATGAGGGTCTGGGGAACGGGCTTTAAAAACACTCTTTTATAAGCATTTCGATGTTTATCTTTTAAAATCACGCCTAATTTCATGACTGCAATTCACGTTTTTCAAAATAAATTTCCATTACAAAACATTAATTTGGCGGGGCCACCGAGCCCGATTGTGAAAACTTCACCGCTTTTTTTACGCTTGAGTAAAGCGTTTTTTTTTTTTTTTAAATATATATAGATTACAATCTTTATTTTACATTTATATTTTCTACTTTATAGTGTTTAAAGCATTTTTTTTGTTGCAGCTTCACAGTAAAAATTGTTTTAAAACACTCTTTTATAAGCATTCAATATTTATCTGTAATATCAGCCTATTTTTTTTTACTACAATTCGTGATTTGTCACCAAAAATCTCCGTTACTGTACATATACATTAATTTGGCATGGGCACCGAACTCGATTACGCACTGCTTTGTGTACGCCTAGTAGAAAGCGCAAGCAAGTGAATTTATAAAAATATATATAATTTTTGCTCTGTTTCTTTTTAAATTACTACTATTAGCTCACACTCTCTCTATATATATATTACAAAATTTAAATTTTTTCCGCAATTATTCTATAAAATTTGTCCATTCAATAATATTCGGTATATAACCCAGCTTATTAAAATAATTCTCATTCTTAAAATAGCCTTTTACTATCCATATGTAAAGCCAATTATTCCTAATCCACTTAATAATATTTATTCGAATGTAGTTATTCTAAAAATGGCGATAGCTTTTTTAATTTATTCTTTAAATAGAACATCTTTATTTTAATCCATTATTAAAATTCATTAGTATTATTCCCGTGTGGTCAAATTGCTATAACTTCTTTATTTAAATGCTAAAATATCGTATCTCTTAAAATATTCCGCTCAAAAAACCTTATTTCATAAAGTTATCCTATTATTAAATATCAAATGTCTATTAAAATATTTCCGAAAAACTTTAATTCTTTCTTTTTTTTTCCCTTTTATAAAGATTCATTTTCTTTTCTTATTATTATTTTTATTACGTATTAAATTCGGTTTAGCTACAGCCTCAAAACAGATAAGCTCGTTTGTTGATATGACAGGCATCTGGTACGAGATTATGGAATATTCTGGTAGGGCGTAGAAAGTTTTTGCATTTTACAACAAAATAAATCCACCGGAAATATTGATAAAGTTCCAAAAGAGACCTTTTGATTCGATAGAAGTGGGTCACGTGACGTATTCTGTATTATTACGCAAGCTAGTTTAAAAACACGATCATCCTGATTCGGAGAGGATTTTTTCGACGCTGGTGTTTGCTAAAAGAATCGGGACGGATTCTAGAAAATAATGGAACGTTGTATTTTTTTTCGTTTAGCGTTGGCTAATGAGCATTTTCCCTGAAGAGATGTCTTAAAACTGGAAATAAAAGGTTCTTCGACAAAAATATGGACTGACATTTCTTGTTGTTGATGATACCACACTGCCGCCTGATGCGAACTAAAAGGGAAACCAATAACATAGCTAACCCTATTTATCACGAGCACGACTGCCTTCTTCCCGGATTTGAACTTGGAAACACGACATATATCTTGTTGGAATTTTCAATCGTTAATAAAATATTTTCAATTCATCCTTGAATGGATGAATAGAAAATATTTTATTAACGATTGAAAATTCCTTGAATTTGAACTTGAATGTTCAAATATTTTTTTTAAACTTGCACTGGATGACAATTGATGTTAATACAGATTTTTCAAATATTAATTCATTAATTAAATTTAATTAATTAATTTTAATTTTTATATGGGAGAAAAAAATTTCTCCCATTGTTTTCATAAATGAAATGAAAGATTTATCTCAAATGAGTGATGCCAACAAAAAATAAAATACCGCAACGGTGATTATAAAATAATGTTCAATAAAGATAACGTGGGACATTAATGCTGCACGGGTTTATTTTATATATTTATGATAAACCCGTGCGAAGTAGGAATTGACTTTAAAAAAAAAAATTATATTACTTGTTTTAAAATAAACTCTCTATATATATATATATTCTCAAAGTTCTAAAAGAATTCGTCAAGTATTTTTTTCGATATTCGATAAAACGTTTAAAATCGAAAGTATCCGGTATTTTTTGGCCATATAGTGTATTTGATAAAATTGAAAAATCGAAAGTGTCCGGTAATTATCCTTAATTTATGAGCTTGTGTGTAATTAATGGAATTAAAAAAATATTAAAAATAATACAGAGGCTGCTCGCACGTGTTTTAGACGAGTTTGGTTTGGTGTAAAAAAATCATTTACCTAGAAAAATTATTTTTCATAACTAATATGTTTTTGAAAGTATAAATCCTCGTCTGGCAACTGAAATTTTTGTTTACATGCAAAATGGCGCTTTTAACCCCTTGCCTGTGACGCCCGAACGCAAATGCAACGCAAATGCACGAATGTTTGAATACCCGACCTGAGTTCGGGCAAGAGAAAAATCGGTGTTTCAATTCCGTGAAGCCCGAACTAAGTTCGTCCAATGCATAATATGTACTGTATGGCTCAGATTAGAAAAACCTTGAGTAGGTTTCCTGTTTTCGAAGGTTCCAAAACTTGTAGGGAGGGAACTTCGTTCGTAGGGGCGGAAGGACAGAAGACTGCGATAATTCTCGGAATGGCAGATTAAACGGGAGAAGGTTAGCATGAAATGGAAATGCCGTACTTCCCTAAAATAAAGTCGACTGACCAGTTACCCTAGCAACAGGACTGGGCCAAGACCGATTACAGAGTCTTTCTTATCTTAGCCACACAGTAACTTACCATTTTCACCAATAGATGTCGATACTTTCCCGCGAAAAGTTCGGCCGTTTCGCGACATTTGCCGGATTTTTGTAATTTAGCAGTTCTTCCCAAATTTCATTCAAACCACGATATGTTTGACAGGCAGGTATATAAATTTTTCGCAAGTTAAAAGTTTCTTTGCATTCTGTTTAAGCATTGGAGGAACTGAGTTCGGGCTTCACGGAATTGAAACACCAATTTGTCTCTTGCCCGAACTCAGCTCGGGTATTCAAACATTCGCGCATTTGCGTTACCCGAATTGAGTTCGGGCGTCACATAGCAAGGGGCTAAAGAACCGATGGATCGAAGTCTATATGTCTTCACTTTCCTAATAGGATTACTCTTATTCGGTTATTAAAAAACGCTGTGAAAGGCATGGTTTTTCTATATCTAAATCCACTGTAAGTAATATTGTCAATAAGACAAGTAGAAAACTTGAATGCCTGGCTTCAAGTGGAAATACTTTTCTAAATATGTACGGAAGAACAAAAAGGAATTCTTCGAATATTGCAAAGGTAACATCTTTTATGGTAAAAGAAAATCCTACAGGTCAAAAGACTGTTACTAAATCGTTAAAATGCTCAGTGTCAACTGTTAATAAAATCATTAACACTGATGTGAATTTTAAAAATACCGAAAAACACAATGTTCATCGTCTTTTTCTGCGACATATCACGGAACGTAGAACACGGTGCAAAATTCTTTATCAGAAAAATTTATACGGAGAAAAATAGAAAAGTGTTGTTAAAATAGATTAAGCTTGGATCTATTTAAATTACTGTTATAAAAATAGATCCATTTATTATCAACGAAGAAGATAACAAAAAATCTTAAAACATGGGTTCAATGTATCTAAAGAAAGTTTTAACAAAGGTTTTATGAATGTTGCTGGCTTTGCATATAACGGCAAATTAAAAATAAAGATAGTGGATGAAAATGTCAAGATCAACTCCACATACTATCAGAAACATACTTTACTCCCAATCTTTGAACTATGCAATACCATCTCTTTACCACCAATGCCATCAATCTGTTGAGTTGCATCAAGGTAAAGCAATTACCAGCCACACATCACATTCCACTGTTAATTTCCTGGAAAAAATGGAACACGGAACGGGTATCAGGACTATACTCTTCACCTGATATACCTGCTAAATCTCATGATGTATCACCCATGGATTTTTTCGTTTTTGAACTTTTGAAAAGTGCATTACCCAAACGTTGACCTACACCTTTCATGGACTTTGGAAAGCTGTTCATGAGGAATGAGCCAAAATAGCTCTAACAAAACTACAAAAGGCATTATTGTCACAAAAATTACGGTGTAGAAAGGTAGTTCAGAGTAAGGGTTACCAAAGTAAACATTTAAAATACAAATATTTTATCTAAAATAACTCTGTAAGTACCATGAAAATCGTCTAAAAAATGTGCGAATAACCTCTGAAATCAACATGTTTCAGGATTGCTTCCAAGGTGTCAGTTTGTATGCATGTATGTTACAATTTTCTTAAGATAATTAATTATAAAACACCACCGTATACATATAATTGTAATCCACATATGGGGTGGTTAGAATGACAGTAGAGTAATTCATATGGTTATCTAGATTTTTCAATATTTTTGACTTACTCCACTGTCATTCTAACCTCCTCACATATATAGAATTATTTGAAAAGTGCAGTTAAGATAATAAACTTATTCTGTTTATTATAAAACACGGAAAAAGAACGATGTAAACGAATGAGTGATATGACAAGGCGCAATATAATGAGAGCCTATATTTGAGTTTGAAAGTTATTTTAAAAAATAATTAACATTTATTTAAACAAAACAAAATCTTACTTCATTTTCGCCTTCGTCTTCGTCGGGACCTTCCGGCAAGTCGGGACAAAGTTCTCCTGGAATGAGAAAAAAACTATAAATATTACAATCTATATATATACTTCTCTTACGTGGCGCGAAAATAGGGCTGAATTTGTAACTTATGGTTTGGCAACAACTGTAGTTTCCAGAGCTCAGACCAATGAACAGACTAGATTGTGTTAGATCAGCTCCGCCTCCGTCCAACATGGCGGTCAGTGTGAGAGCGAGTGAAACCATAGAATGAAACTCAAACTAGCAATTATTAAAAATAAAATAACATGTACGTAATCCAAAGCGTCTGAGATGATTCCTCATTTTAATTATGAGCAATATCGTTAATTTCAAATGAATTCTCAACTCCTATTCAGAATTCATTTATGAATTTCACTCACTCAAAAGACGGAGAAAAAAAAAATCAACTGTCTAGATATCACCTGCCGCCATCTATTGCGGTATTGATGAAGTAAAAAATAATTCATTTTGTAAAAATCTATAATCAATTAGAACAATAAAATGTCGAACGAAATTTAAACAATGAGAAACAAACTATCTTCCTATCACATAGTTTTTTTTCTAATGAATTTAAGTCGTGCTGTACAAAAGATCCTTATTTCATAGTATTTAAATGATTTATATGCTCATTAGTAGCGCCAACTAAATGCATTTTCAGTTGTGTTTTCAACGGAGAAGTACTTTTTTACATTAAAATAAATTGTCAATTTCATATGTTCAAATGTTTTATGGTAGAATTTATTCCAGCTAGAATTGCTGAAAAAGGGGGCGAGCGAGCGAAGCGAGCTGTGACCGCGTAGCGGTCTCAATGTGAATTGCTTCGCAATTCACGGGGGGTTGGCGAGCGTTAGCGAGTAGGGGGCTGAGCCCCCAAGTGTTATTTATTGCATTTCCGTTATACTCATTATCTTCTTCAGATTCTAAGCAAGGATAATATTATTAGTAAATCTACAGATCAGAGGTCTCAAGGTCAGCTCTACAAATCATTGTTCCTTAACCTCACTCATTTTTAACATGATTTGCATAATATTTGATATACTAAAATTCAATCTTTTTAAGTTATTTATACATTTATAAAAATATAAAAATTATCGAAAGTTCCAGAAATTTTAGCAGTATCGCATTAAACACAATGATAGGATAAACTACTTATTACTGTATTTTTTCAGAATACCAATACATTAGTTCACCCTCCCCCCCTGAACCCCCCGTTGTCGCTTTAATTTTATATTCTCAATTTTCAGTAACTGTGCTATTTCATTTCTTGAGTATATGTCTGAATGTATTTAATATTTTAATTTCATTAGAATAACCATCTTTTTGTACAAGAGATTTTATCCTATCCTTAAAAGAATACTTATATTTCAACTACTAAACATCATATGTTGCTGAAATTGAATAAAATTTTGTGTATGACATATACTTATACAAATGTAAATTCCTCTTATGGGCCTATATTCAATTTACGCATTCAATTTTTATTATTTTCATTTGGAAAACCGATTTGGTAATCATTTTTTAGTAGTTAAAATAAATTCTCATCTATTTCATTAAAAAGGGCATATTAAAAACTTATATAACCCGAAAATTAGCTATTTTTAATAAAATTTCGCGTCAAAATAATGCGATTCACTTGAATTTTCCTTTGTTGATATTCTTTGAAATAGAGTTGCTTAGTAACCATTTAATGAAAGAGAGAAAAAAAAATGCACTGGAAATTTTTGTAAAAAATGAGAAATTAAAACGTTTCATATATTTCAAATTAATGCATAAAATTTCGCAATAGTTTATGCAGTTAATTTCGAAATTCTAATAAATATATTGGCAAATTTTCAAAGCGATAGGATTAAATTGAGATCTCCATTTCGTAAATTTAGAATCCATAATTTAGCATTTACAATTATCCCAGTGCGACATTTTCTTTTCGGTGAATGTTAAAATTTAAAAGAAAATCGTTTGCATTCCCATTGAAAAGCCTAAAAATAAATAAAATGACCTAAAAATAAATGTTCGCTATTTTTCGAACGAATGAATCAAATGTAACTAAAAACTATACAGCTAATTCCGGGTACCTCGCCAACATACTCACCAAAAATCAACCTAATCGAACATTTTCACGGCAGTTATCGCGGAACAGACGGACAGAAACCAAAAACTTTTTGCGTCTCCACAGTGAGCCTTCACTGACGTTTCGGCAGTAAAAAGTCCTTCCGGCTTGTACAGAGAGGAAAAGGTATGTTCCTTATTTATTGTTTTTAAGAATTCAGTTAATTTTACTAAACATATGAAGCTAAAATGTGTGGAACCGATTATAGAAGATTAGTTCCCAGTTTTCGTCAATACTGAATTTGAATGAGAATTTCGCAAAATTAGTCAGGTAGTCTCCATTTACGGCAATTTGTTTTTTATTGCCCAATTTGACGATATTTCGAAAAAATGTGGGCAAACCTGGCAAGAATTCTACTCTGGCAGATATGAATATGTAGTTTTAAGCATCTGAGAGTTGGAGCAATAGTTATAACAATGAATGGAAATTTGCGAGAAATCACATTCACTAAAACTCATAAATTAAACCAGTTTACGGAATCCTGGTGTCTTGTTTCAAAATGTCAACCACCCTAGAATATCAAACTGCTATATCTCAGACATTTTTAAAGATAACGGCGAAACAAAACATGCTCCAGCATCCTTGTATCGAGGCCGAACAGTTTACGGAAAAACATTTAGGATTGCTAATTTTCTTATACATCTTTTTAAATTTGAAATATTTAAATGACCGTCATTTTTAAACAAGATGGCGAGTGAAGCTGGTAAACGAACTCGGTCAAGACTTTGGTAAGTCCTAATACAAATGCTCAGTCACGTCCAAATCGGTTCATAAATACGAATGCTGTCGCAGGAGAAAAATCAGATATAGATATAGATAAATCAACATTTGGACTCAGGGTGGTTTTGCGGTCTGATGGTCATGATCGGTGAAAATATACCGAAATATTTCAAAATTCTCTTCCTCCGGATGGCTGTAATAGGTAGCTTCTTTCTTTCTGTAGTGGAAACTACCTAATACTCATCAATAGTGTTACACACTTATAATGACATCATAGATCAAATAAAAAACTATTTTTCTATAACTGATGTTTTAGGGGGCTAATAATTTTAGGTTAACATATACGGGAAAAGTTACTAGTGTCCTAAAAACAGGGCAAGGATATTCAAGTCTAAAGGTAATCACCACAGTATTTTTATACCAATTAAAAATACTTTATTCATCTCTCTCATCTGTATATAGTATAGTATTTAAAAACATATAAAAATATATAAATATATGAAATAATTACATTTATTTCCTATTTTTGAGAAATCAGAAATTTCAATCAATATTAGAACAAACTACAAAGTAATTAAGTACCATAACTTTAGATGCAAATTGAGTATTTTAAACTCGTAATTTGCTGCTGTGATCTATATTGAAACATATGTAACATTTACTTAATTTAATTTAATTATAATTTTAAAAATAATGCTGTTTGTATCATTTGAAAAAGAGAGGATCTTTTAAAGAAAAAATTAAAATTAATGAAAGAATATGTGTAGTATAGTGTAGTATACACTACGTGTGTGTGTGTGATTAATACATTCTTTTGTCGCATACCGTATTGTTCTTCGTCATTCAAAAACGTTTCCACCTTTTCACCCAAGCACTGTTTCCCACCATTCGCTGGTTCAGGACTGTCGCATTTTCTGAGGCGAGTTGTCGCAGTTCTGGTGCACTTCCATTCAGTCCATTCGCTCCATTGACCGTCAACTGAAACATTGAAGATCAAGAGCATTTTTGTTTAGTTTATATTAAATACATGGTTTAATATGCTTTCGATTATTAAAGAAACAACTAAACACTTAAGCAACTTAAAATTTGAGGTAAAAAGAAAGCGAGATTATCGTGTAATATTCAATCTGGTGGAAAAGTTGCCATAGTATCTGTAAGGATTAACGCTAAATATTGTACCACGAAATTTCATAGAAGTTTCAATATACAAGTAACACAAAAAATAATATGTTTTATATTATCTACTGTAGTCAATACGGCGACTGGTAGGAGTAGTGGTGAGAAAAACTACTCTTTTATTGTCTGAGTGCAACGAAGACTCATACACAGCGCAGTATTACTTTGCCCCATATATAGCTACGATGGATATTAAAACCTTTCGTCAAGCATAACTTTAAAAATATTTAACGGATTTCGTTCAAATTTTTACAGCAGGTACCTATAAAGGTGACAACGTCGTCTATTTATTACCAAGAATAAGTGTCAAACCGTTTGGAAGTTATATTAAAAAAATAGATAAAAAAGCACAATTAAAGTACATACGCCACTAAATTTTGTGCGTACGTCATTTTCAACGGCGGGAGATTTTCGTAGACAATCGGAATTGAAAAGTTCATGGAATACATGGAGCAAAAAAATATGCAAGCACTAATATTCAGCACAATAAAATATATTTCAATTTAATAAAAATGGAAAGTTAATCTGGAATTTTTTCTGTTTGAAAAGTATTAGAGATTAGTAAGAGTAGTATTAGTATTAGAGATTTGGCGTAAATCACACCATTAGCAGCTTTTTTATTTCGCGTGTGTATGTTAGGAACAATTCTTTGATGTTTAAATAAAAGGTTTCGATTTGTGGCATTATTTCTTATTTTCTTTTCCTTTTTAGTATTTTAAATGGAATTAGTGAAAGGCGCGTATTTTAAATTAAATGAGTGAAAGACGTGTATTTTTAATGTATGTATTTCAAATGAAATCAGTGAAAGATTTATATTTAAATGAAATGAATGCAATATGAAGATGTTATGAAAAAAATATTTGGCGATTTATCAACTGCGCCAAGTTAACATAAAAGTACCAATACATATGTGGCTAATTCTCTATTATCCCGTCGACCACTTTTCATAGCAAAAAACTATCGCCAAATAAACGGGAGAACGTTGTCATTGAAATATCAAAATACATAAATAAATAAAATATAAGAATTTAAGGACACAATTGTTATTTTAATGAATGAAATAACTAATAAATCAGTAAAACATACTGAAAAATACACGCAAATGTCGCGTTAAAAACCACTTGATGACGTAACAAACACGTATAATGCTTCTGATATCAAGTAAATGGGACTGCATTTTTGGCGTTTAATCTAACAGTTTGGCGATAGTTTTTTGTTATGAAAAGTGGTCGACGGGATAATAGAGCAGTACCTCTATGTGAAATGAAACAAGGCACATATGTCATATACGCACCACGTTGGCGCGATTTTTCCCTCCACCAGCTTGGGGAAAACTTTGTTTTTGAATATTAGTTACAAATAGTGTGACAAATAGTACACGTGATTTTTTATTTCAATATAAAAATAAAATAACGTAATAAATGAAACAGCTTCTATTATTTTAAAAAAGGAAATAAAAATAAATAAATAATAGTTTGATATAAATAAAGGCGCGGATGTCATATACGCACCACATTGGTGCGATTGCAACAAAATGGCAATTTTATGCCTCACATGGTAACCCGGTTATTTTGTTGCAATTGTTGTTTATTAACTTTTATTTTTTATTTTAATTCTATAAATTGTTTTTATTATATATATCAATATTTATTTATATCAAACTATCATTTATTTATTTTTATTTCCCATTTTTGAATAATAGGAGCTATTTCATTTATTACGTTATTTTATTTTTATATTGAAATAAAAAATTACATGCTATTATTGTATGGTATTTGTAACTAATATTCAAAAACAAAGTTTTCGCCAAATTGGCGGGGGAAAAATCGCGCCAATCTGGTGCGTATATGACATCTGTGCCTAAATTAATATTGATATACATATAAAAATAATCTATAGAATTAAAATAAAAAATAAAAGTAAACAAACACAACAAACAGTTTTCGCCAAAGGGGCGGGGGAAAAATCGCGCCAACGTGGTGAGTATATGGCATCTGTGCCGGGATTTTTACCCTTTTATCTGTGCTTTCGGAAATATAAAAAAAATAAAAAATTCCTTATATCAGGTGTATAATGTTTTGCATTTTTATACGGACCACTTCTCCATTTTAAGATTTTAAATGCTATTTATATCAGATATTTCTTTCTTGAGATTCCCACAAGTTATTTCCGGTAATTTTTTTAGTTCGCTTATTAATTGTTTACAATTTGCCCCCCTGGCAATAACAATTATTTATCACAAAAAATGGGTACTTCTCTATTATCCCGTCGACCACTTTTCATAACAAAAAACTATCGCCAAACTGTAACGCTAAATAAACGGGAGAACGTTGCCATTGAAATATCAAAATAAATAAAATATAAGAATTTAAGGACACAATTGTTACTTTAATGAATGAAATAACTAATAAATCAGTAAAACATAATGAAAAATACACGCAAATGTCGAATTAAAAACCACTTGATGGCTTAACAAATACGTATAATGCTTCTGGCATCAAGTAAATGGGACTGTATTTTTGGCGTTTAATCTTAGTTTGGCGATAGTTTTTTGTTATGAAAAGTGGTCGACGGGATAATAGAGAAGTACCCAAAAATGGCTTAGTTTTGTTAAATTTGTTTGTAATGTATTTTCATTTCTTATTAAAATATCGAAAATGGCAATAACATTTTATTTTTACTTAATTTTTCGCTTAATTTTTCGCTAAAATGTCGCTATCCGTCTCTCTACCCGTTTGTTTACACGTCTATCTATCTCTCGCCAACTCTTCCCAATATTTAAACAATTTAGTAAACGGAAGCCGTTTATCTGTTATTAAATGCAAACAGGAGTAATTTATGTAAAGAGTGTAATCAGATGCAATTTTTTTAAATACATACATAAACCAGCATAATAATTCACCAGTTTTATTTTCATAGTAGTTTATGTCATTTGACAGTAAATCTCAACTTCTTCAACCCGAACTGCGTCAAGCTTTTTAAAAAAGCCCCAAGGTCCGTATAACTGGGAAGGGGAATTGTCCTCAGGGCTATTAGATACATGTTATTAAGTTAAGTGAAAGTTTCGTAATCGGGTTCCCAGCCAATTTCTTATGTCAGAAAGGGTGGCTTCACGCCATTTTAAATTCATTTCTGTAACTTTCTTTTTCTTTTTTTGGTGGGTGGTTGGGGGGGGGGGGGAGGGATCCAAATATATACACTTATAACAAAATAACTGCCTTTCCCTAAATGAAACAACGTATAGATGGCGCTATTGCCAATATTTTGCCAAGTCCGAACTGAACTGAAGAGAGCGAGTAACTTTTCGCGGTTCTGTAACTCTGTAGATGTAGTTGAGTTGTAACAGTTAGTTTCGAGAATGGATCTCGTCCCGATACCAAATGTTGATTTTCTATTGTGTTTTGTGTTTTGTTTTGTGCTGTATATTATTAAAACTGTGATGTCTTAAAAAGTGTGAGTCTTTGACAAAACCCACACCAGACCAGCACAAACATTACAAATGGCGCCCAACGTAAAAGAAGAGAAAATCGTCTGGTTTCGAATGAAAGAATCGTCCCGATTCTGAAGGTCTGTGGAATATTTTATACCGTCCTGGATCTGTTTTGTTTGTGAAATCGAAAGAGCCGGCCTGGCCTGGTTCTGTGTTTCAAGGAATCATCCTGATTCAAGTGTTTGTGAAGTCTTTCAGTGCAATGCTGATCTGTTATGTGTGAAATTAAAAGAGTCATTGTGTGTTGTTTGTGAAATTAAAAGTGAGATTAAAAGGAAACCACCCCGGTTTCAAAGTTTCTAAAAATCGTCCTCAATCGTGAACCATCCTGGTTTCGAGTCTTTTAAAGTGAAGGAATCGTATGCATTCTACATTTTACCCGCCCATCCTAGTTTCGTTTTGAAAGAAGTTTTAAAACGATTTATCATCACGATAATTTGTGAATCGTCTACGTAATCCAACGTGTATATTCAACAAATATTCCATATATGTTGTGAAATTATTTAGAACCATCCTATTTATTATTTATGCTGTGAAATTTTGTGAATCATCCGCCCGATAGCTAATTTTGTGGAAATTCACGTGACTTCTTTTTCATTCATCAGGAAAAAAAAAATCATTCTTATTTTGAAACTATACTGTGAAAAATCACCGCAACCTGCCTTATTTGTTTTCAGCATTAAAAGTTTAGTGTTTTCAAGTGTGATGTAGTTTGACCTCGAAAAGAAAAACAAAAAATCTTACATCTATTCGGTGCTGTTTTTAGTGAATGAAAGTTACGCGTTTAAATTTTTTTTTTTTAACTTTCTCTTTATTTTATGGGATGATCATCTATTTCTAATTTATTTATTCTGTTTATATAAGTTTGGAAGAATTTTTTTTTGCTGGATCCAGAGCTTAGCGGTTTTGTTTTATTTTATTTCTTTCTTTAAACGGTGTATATATATTTTTTGTTTTGTTCATTGGTTTTGGTAAGTTACGAAAGATTAATGACATAAAATATTTATATTATTCCTTTGATAATATATACATTTTTTTTTAATGAAATGTTCTTTAAGTAAAATACATTTTATCTTTATTTATTTAGCTCTATAAAATACGTCATTTCAATAACTTTCTATAATTATTTCTCATATAATTTTTTTAAGATGTAGAGTAAGTATTTTATTTATAAATTGTGTTGCTTTTATCTTTATTGGTTATAAATTCAGATTATCTATAATACTTGTGTTTGAATTGAAAGTTTTATATACGGTAAGTTAAATTGGTAAATGGCTGAATATTAATATTTCGTATAGAGATTTAAATGAGCTCATGGTTAATTGCTAGTAAATTTTAGTATGTTATTAAATTATTTCCTATATGTTTTATCAAGTGGTTATAAAAGTTTGATATATTTATCTGTTTATATTTACCTACTTATAGTTACCTGTAAAGGAAAGGTAGTTGTTTTGTTAGTGATTTTAGGTCAAGAATTACATATAATTTTGCAGTTTAAGTATTCTGGGTATAGATAATTGAAATAACTGCTTTGAGAAAAATGACGTTTCTGGCAAAGGGAAAAAAAATTGATTTATATAATTTAGCTATCGAATTAGACATTGCTCCGGATACAGGTGATACAATTGCAGTCTTACGTGATAAAATTATAAAGTGCGCTCTATTTAAAGATGATGAGCAATTTGTGAAAGAGGCATTCCTTACTATAGTGGATGATAGAAAGAAACAGGAAAGCGCAGAAGAACGAAGGTTAGATGAGACGCGTGTCGCGGAAGAACGAAAGTTGGAGGAGAAGCGTGTCGCGGATGAGAGAGCGTATGAACTAGAAAAACTTAAACTACAAGCTCAAACCCCTAACGCGACAACTGTTCCACAGAATCAACTGGATTTCAATCAAATGCGCATAGATATTAAAAATATCCTACCAATATTTATTCCCGAAAAAGATGATATGTCGTTGTTTTTGACAATGTTTGAACGTCAGATGAAATTGCTAAGTGTCCCTAAAGACTTCTGGGTTTCACAATTACTTGGCGTTCTTCCAAACGATATTGCTAAACTTATAGCAAGAGAGCCTGAAACAATGTTTAAAAATTATGAACATATTCGCGACATACTGTTAAATAGATTTAGGTTAACAGCAGAGAGGTTTAGGGTATTGTTCACCCGTAATCAGAAAAGAGAAAATTCTACATGGAAAGATTTTTACTTTGAAATTCGAAATTATTTTGAGGGTTGGTTATCGGAATTAGAAATTGATTCATTTGAAAAGTTAAAAGAACTTATAATTGCTGATCAGATTAAAAGAAAGTGCCCACCAGAATATAAGAATCATTATTTAGATGGTTGGGACAAACTAAATGATCCTGTCGTGTTGGCAGAAAAGCTTGACATATACGAAAATATCAAACCACATTCTCAAAAATCAGCAAGTAATTCAAAAACGCGTGAAACACAGAAATATGTTTTCCCGAAAACTTCAAATGGTCAGGAATTCTCTAAAAATCGAATAGCCAAAACTGAAGCTAACGAACATTTTGGAAATTATAAAAATACTACCCCTTCCCCAAAATATATAAACTCGCGATATGTAAACAATGACAAACATGCAACTGTAACTTGTTATGGATGTGGGAATCCCGGGGTTATTCGTTCGAAATGTCCTAAGTGTAATCCCTCTCTTAAAACAAAATCTAAAGAGTTTAATAGCGTAGATCTCTATACCTGTGTAGCAGACTCTGCCCACCTTCCCATCTTGGATGTCCATATAAATGAATTTTACGGTACAGCGTGTATCGATACAGGTGCAACTAATTCTATTGCTGGAGAAACTTTGTATAAGTTATTAAAAGACCAAGGAGCTTCTTTTAAGTCCAAAGTGATAACAATGACTCTAGCTAATGGAGGTAAACTTGATGGTGAAGTTCTATACACTGAAGTAACTATCCAAGTTAAAGGAAAATCTTTTCAAACTGAATTAATTGTTTTGCCCAAAGCAAAAGGAAATCGCACTTTGTTGGGTATAGACTTTTTACAAAAAGCAGGAACTGTCCTTGATATAAAGAACCGGAAATGGTATTTTAATGATTTTCCTCATCAAGTATATGACTTTTCTTCTGATGATGACCCAGTGCTTCTGCAGAAAGTACCAAACGAGTTTAATTCATGCGTGTTACGTAAGGAAGAGGGGAATCAGCTACCTGAAAACCAAAGAGAAGAATTAAGCGAATTGTTACGAGAATATGAAGATGTGTTCAAACCAGGGGGAGAGCCCACTCCTTTTATAGAACACCATATTCCTACTGGAGACCATGCACCAGTAGCTGGTCCACCCTATCGAATGTCACCTATGAAGAAGGAATTATTAAAGAAAGAATTGGAAGTTTTACAAGAAAACGGTATTATTGAAGAATGTGAATCCCCATACGCAGCTCCTGTTGTTCTTATACCAAAACCTAATGGTGAAATGCGTCTATGCATAGATTACCGAAAGCTGAATGCAATTACGACTCCGGATACTTATCCACTCCCCAGATTGGATGATTTATTACAGGATGCTACTCCTACAGCTTACATGTCAACCATTGACCTGAAATCTGGTTACCACCAAGTTAATGTGAGTGCCGCTGATAGAGATAAAACAGCTTTCATTTGTCCATTTGGAACATTTCGCTTTGTTAGAATGCCTTTTGGATTACGCAATGCCCCTGCAACGTTTCAGAGACTAATGGATAAGTTCCGGTATGGATTTAACAACGTTAAAATTTTGACATACTTGGATGATATCATTGTTCTGTCATCGACTTTTGAGCAACATCTTTCCGATTTAAGATTAGTGTTTGAGAGACTGTCCAAGTTTAAACTTCATGCTAACCGTGACAAATGTTACTTTGCTCGTTCGCGAGTCAAGTATCTCGGACATTGGATTACAAGCAAAGGCATTGAAGTTGACCAAGAGAAAGTTGCAGCCATTATGAAAATACCCTCTCCAAAGACTGTAAAACAGGTACAATCATTCTTACAAACTTGTTCATGGTACCGTAGATTTATCGAACATTTTTCTGATATTTCACGTCCACTAAGTAATCTTACTAAAAAGAAAGTTCAGTGGAAATGGGGAACTGAAGAAGAACAAGCTTTTGCCACTCTAAAGCAATGCCTCGTCACCACTCCTATATTGCATCAAGCTGATATGACAAAGCCATTCATTCTTCGAACAGATGCCAGTGCATATGCTCTTGGAGCAGTTCTACTGCAGGGCCAAGGATCTGAGGAACATCCTGTCGAGTATGCCAGCAGACTTCTTAATCCTGCTGAGCGAAACTATTCTACCACAGAGCGTGAAGCCTTAGCCGTTGTATGGGCTCTAAATAAATTTCGAGGCTATATTGAAGGTTCTGAAATCACAGTAGCCTCGGACCATCAACCTCTCCAATGGTTGATGAGCTTAAAATCTCCATCAGGTAGATTGGCCAGATGGGCGTTGCAGATACAAACCTACAATCTAAAAATAGAGTATATCCCAGGAAAAGCAAATGTAGTTGCGGATATGCTATCCCGCCCAGATTGTACAGAAGATTCATGTGAAGTGAATACTGTCATAGTGGACTTTCCCATTAAAAGTTCTAAAGACATTCGAGAAGAACAGTTGAAAGATCCAGAACTGAAGAAAATTATAGATGGTTTTGAAACTAACCCCCCTATTACGGATTTAGTTAATTGGACTGAAAGAGGCTATCTAATGAATCAGGGTGTACTGTATCGATACGCCCCTGACTCTGAAGTCGAAGAAGCTCAGTTGGTAGTTCCAACTCATGACCGTGAAAGAATCCTAAAAGAATACCATGATGCTCCGACCGCTGGACACTATGGCGCCGAAGGAACTTTCCGTCGAATTGTTAAAAGATATTACTGGACCGGCATGAGAAAATTCATATCAGATTATGTTAAAGCTTGTCCTGATTGCAACCGGTATAAAGCCTCAAATCAAAAACCAGCTGGACTGCTGCAAACTCCAATTTATGCTCAAAGGCTAGAAACTCTCTCGATAGATCTGTTTGGGCCTCTTACAGAAAGTAAAACTGGAAAAAGATGGATTTTTATTGTTGAGGATTGTGCAACACGGTGGGTGGAGCTGTTTGCATTATCACAGGCTACTGCTAGGGAATGTGCATTAACTCTCCTTAATGAAATATTTTTACGTTATGGCTTACCCAGAAGAATAGTTAATGATAATGGACCCCAATTTGTGAGCGATGTCATGCAACAATTATGTCATCTGTTGGACATTAAACAAAGTCTAACACCTGTTTATCACCCTCAAGCGAACCCTGTTGAGCGTAAAAATCGCGATTTAAAACCTCGACTTGCCATTTTAGTAGGAGACGACCATAGCTCCTGGGAAGAGCGCTTACCAGCTGTTAGGTTTGCAATGAATTCCGCAAAATGTGAAACTACCGGTCAAACGGCCGCATATTTGCAATTTGCGCGTGAGATGCGTACACTCGATGATGTTACGCATGATTTAAGAACTGTGATTCATAACGATAATTTCGTCCCTGAAATTACCCCATACCTTAAAAATTTCGCAAACTTTTCATCTAAAGTACATGATCTAGTTGAAGAAAAGCAAGATAAACGTAAATTCTATGCGGATAGGAAGCGTAGAGCAGGTCCAAATTACAATCCTGGAGATCAGGTGTGGGTGACTTTACATCCACTTAGTAACGCTAAACAAAAACGGAGTGCTAAATTCATGCCGCGCCGTGATGGTCCGTATACTATCTTAACTCAAAAATCATTAACAACGTATGAAATTGCTCATCCAAATAATCCTAACATTTCGGTAGGCACTTACCACACATCCGCAATCAGTCCATATCGAGGTGCTGATGAATTGCCCGTGCAACCGCTACGGAAGCGTGGTCGACCGCCTAAAATTTCTGATTCCTCGTCGGGACGACTTCGGAACCAGAGGGGGAGGCTATAACAAAATAACTGCCTTTCCCTAAATGAAACAACGTATAGATGGCGCTATTGCCAATATTTTGCCAAGTCCGAACTGAACTGAAGAGAGCGAGTAACTTTTCGCGGTTCTGTAACTCTGTAGATGTAGTTGAGTTGTAACAGTTAGTTTCGAGAATGGATCTCGTCCCGAGACCAAATGTTGATTTTCTATTGTGTTTTGTGTTTTGTTTTGTGCTGTATATTATTAAAACTGTGATGTCTTAAAAAGTGTGAGTCTTTGACAAAACCCACACCAGACCAGCACAAACATTACACACTTAAATTCAAACTTTTGCCCCCATGTTAATATTAGTGTTGTTTGTATTATCAATTAATACTTTGTTGATCGAGCTTCATTCGAAACAAATGTAAAAGACTTCTACAGTTTTTTTTTTCTAGGAGAAAGTTCCGTAATCGAGCCCTAAGCTAATCGGGGAATTTAATATCATTATTGTTTCTAACTCTTATAGAGTTAAAACAATATTGTTGCTAGCATTACTCTTGTTTGTGACCAACCTCTTCTGTGTATCTGAATAGGGAAAAGTTCCGTATCATGTACTGGTTGGTGCCAAAGGCAGTTGTAGAATCTTACAAATTTTTCTAGAGAGCGGAAAAACATGTCTTTTAAAATATTTACAAATATACGTTTAATAAACCATGTTTTTGAGCCATTTTAAAAAATTAAGTAATAGAGAGACGGATAGCGACAGAGATAAGCTAACGGGTAGCGAAACGAATAGACAGACGGGTAGCGAGGCAGGTGCAAAAAAGGGTTGACAGAGGGGTAGTGAGATGGGCAGGGAGACGGGTAGCGTGGTGGATAGAGAGACGAGTACAGAGACGACTTGATTGACGGGTAGAGAGAGGGGTATATAGACAGACAGACGTGTTGATAGACGAGTAGTGTAATGGGAAGCGAGACATGTAGAGACACGATTAAAGAGTCGGGTAGAAAGACAGACGGATACTGAGACGGGTATACAGAAGAGTAGAGAGACAGTAGACAGATAAGTTCGGAGAGAGACACAGCTAAGACATACGAGTAGTTAGACTGGTAGACACGTTTGTAGAAAAGCATGTTATCAATGTGGTTTGAAGTATACGAGTTTCTATAAATAGTTATACAAATAAACAAAGGGAATTTTTTTAATTCAAATATTAAATATTTGATTTAATATTTCAATATTTAATATTTTATTTTTTAATATTTTATTTAGATATTTGTCACAAAGAAAATGTTGCAAAAATTAAATTAAATTTGCGTTAAACTACGCTTGCTAAAATACGCTATTGGCTGCAAATCTGATTATGTGACTTTAAAAATATCGTTTTAAAAGATCCGGCGTTTTTTTTTTTTTTTTTAAGTTTTGAGCAATTCCCGCTTAAGAAAATGAGATTATTTGCCAAATGTTATAAAAAAAATGCATATGAAAACATAACAATATATGAATTTATATATGATATTTTGTAATTATATCATTTAATTTGCTATTTTTCATATGTTGTATCTTTATCTATCTCTTGTCTATCATATGCTGTATATTCACTTAGATTCTTGTTGATATCTTCTTTATATCGTAATTGTTAACTTTATGTTCTCAGCAATATCACTCAGACTAATCCCTTTGAGGGAAGTCCTAGTTGTAGCAAATTACAACTACAACTACTTTATTGAAAATGTAATTTACTACAACTGCAATTACTTTTTTTTTAAGAAGAAACTACAAATTACTTTTCAAAAATAGTCACAACTTTGCTACTTTCAGATTTTGTCAAAGGATTCAATTTACATTCGAAATTGAGATCACAGATTAAATAATACAGTGTCCTCTTCGTTGCATCGCGTCTGGATACAATCAAATAAGTGCAATATAACCAAGGACATTAACAAAACTAATAATGATAACATACAAAAGATGTTTTATTTTTGTCACCAAAATGTTAGTTTATACACATATTACAGTCTTCTTAACGATTAGTTTATACACATATTACAATTTTCTTAACGATTAGTTTATACACATAATACAATCAGGGCCGTGCGAAGAGGGGGCGAGGGGGGGGGGGGGGGTTCGCCCCGACGCTGAAATTGAGGGGGCGCCAAATTTATACTACCAACCACGGTTTAATTTATTTATTTATTCATTTTTTGGTCATCGATCATTTTCCGGGGAATTTATTTTTCTTTTTTCATCATTCTTTTTTTCTGTCTCAAAATATCATGATCTCTCCAACAAATAAGTGCAATTTTCTCTTACGCTATTTAGTTGTTTGCAATTTCTGAATTAAAATTAAACCTTTTAAAGTTCCAACATAAACGCGAAATGTTTATTCAATAAAATTTATTTCTGTTTCTGTACTTTATCAATTTTATGTTACCTGTCACAAAAAGAAGTGGGGGGGGGGAGCGGCGCCAAATTGAAACTTTGCCCCGGGCGCAGTTTTCTCTTCGCACGGTCCTGATTACAATATTCTTAGCGAAATTAAGAGATATATATTAAGAGATAACATATATATTCTATTACTTCAGTTAAAAAATGTAAAAGTTCGCACGCAATACTATACCTGGACAATTAACGGGCTTTTCACAAAGGGCTGCACTTAAGAATGTTCCTTGGCACATGCTGCCTCTGTGTGCGGGATACGGGTTATTGCAGCTGCGTTCCCTCATAACGTATGACAAGGCTTTCGGCGACCCGCAGGTGGGAGAATTACACTGCCCCCATTTTCCCCAGTCAGACCAGCCCCCATTCACTAGAAATGAAACAGATTCAAAATTACTAATTTCAATGTCAGAGTTCGAGTTTGATTTGCATTTTACGCACAAATTAATGCTTTTTGAAAAAAATAATTCGCATTTTTTGTAGTAGCGCTTTAAATTTGACTCGTAGTCAGGCTTTTCCTTTAACATTTTAATGCCTAAAACATTTTTTTAGATTTTGTGAATCTATTTCTTGGTAATAAAATAGAACAATAATAATCTCCCTCACCCATCCTCCAAAAAAAAAAAAAAAAATTAAAAAGAGATCTTTAGCCGAAACTATAGACCTACAACTGAATGGAAATAGACATTTTGGGTCGCAAATAGATCAGTAGAAAATAGACATGAAACTTGACTCGTAGTCATAGATTCTACAATACATATACAATACAATATATAGACTCTTCAATACTACATATACAATACAACACATAGACTCTTCAATACTACATATACAATACAACACATAGACTCTACAATACTACATATACAATACAATACATAGACTCTACAATACTACATAGAACTATAACATTTCAGTGCATAAAGCACTTTTAAGTTTCCATGCCTCTATTTAGTAGTAATACAATGGAACATCGATAATCTCTTCCACCCGCCCACTGAAAATATCATAAAAGAGATCTTCAGGCTTAAACCGCAGAACTACAATTAAATGAAAATAGACACTTTGGGTTGTAAATAAATTGATTGGAAATACGCACTTTTTGCACTTTAAATTTAACACGTACTCAGGTTCTTACTATAACTTTTACTGCTTAAGTCCCTTTTTAATTTATGTGCTTCTATTTCTTGGTAATACCATGGGGGGAACATCGATAATCTCCTCCACCCATCCACCAAAAAAATCATAAAAGAGATAACGTAGGCCTACAATTAAATGGAAATGGACACGTTGGGTTGTAAATAAATTTGTTGGAAATAGACACTTTGCACTTTAAATTTAACTTTTAGTCAGATACTTTTTATAACATTTTAGTGCATAAAACACTTTTAAGTTCCCGTGCCTCTATTTCTTTTTAATACAATGGAACATCGATAATCTCTTCCACCCAGCAAAAAAAAAATCATAAAGGAGATCTTCAGCGGAAACCGTACAACTACAATTGAATGGAAATAGACATGTTGGGTTGTAAATAAATTGGGTGAAAATAGATACTTTGAGCTTTAAGTTTGATTCATAGTCAGGTTCTTACTATAACTTTTATTGTCTAAAAAGCATTTTTTAATGTATGTGTTTCTATTTCTAGGTAATACAAAAGAATATCGATAATCCGCACCAACCCCCATCAACCCACAAAAAAATTCACAAAAGAGATCTTCAGCCGAAACACAGAGCTACAATTAAATGGAAATAGACACTTTGGATTATCGGAAAAGTCATGTTGTACCTTTGAAACTGATGGCACTAATTCATTGTTGGATGTACAATAATCATGCATATATAAAAATACTATGTCATTTGTCAGCAGACAGTTCTAGCTTCATCCTAAAAATAAATTAAGTGATATTTTTGGGTGTTTGAGATTTTACAATAAGTTGACGATCGGGCACCAAACTGTTCGTTTTAACTACAGGGGTAAGTCAAAATGAATATAGCGATTACAAAGGGCTATAACTATTTAATGGAAAAGAATTTGTCGATAAGATTGGCACAGAATGTAGACGGAACTTCAAAATTTTGTATACATACGTCATAGATATTCTAAGTGACTTCTCTTGGTCACACGGACAACATCTAGGAGGTAGTCCATTTCATGCCATACATTCTGAAGCATTTGTTCAGTCACCGACGAAAGCGCATTACAAATGCGTACTTTGAGTTCTTCAATTGTTTTGGGCATGGGAGGCACATACACCCTGTCTTTCACATAACCCCATAGAAAAAAATCGCAGGGTGTCAATTCCGGAGATCTCGGTCGCCAAGAGCCGAAGGCATCGTCGGCATCACCACTTCGATCGATCTATGGGGTTATGTGAAAGACAGAATGTGTATGATTGTGTAAAATTTCGAAGTTCCGTCTACATTCTGGGTTAATTTTATCTATAAATTCTTTTCCATTAAATAGTTATAGCCCTTTGTAATCGCTATATTCATTTTGACTTACCCTGTATATTTCTTTGAATTACTTCTATGAAAGGTAGAACTGCTTCAAGCTTATGAAAGCTTAAGTAAAATTTATATGCCTAGAAACTATTTAAAACTAAATCGGTAAATTAAGTTACAGTTTGAAACAGACTTTATTTGAAAGTACGTTTTTATTACTTTGTTTGTGCATGGACATGTTTTCGCTTTACAACACAGATAGATTTTCTTTCTTACCAGGACAGAAGACGAAGCTACCATTACAGCTCATTTCCTGCGTTTCTGCGGCATCATCTATGCTGCAATCCAGTCCACCATTCTGCGGTGGGGGGTTGTCGCACTTTCTCCATCGTGTCCGAACACCTGTACCACATGTCACGGAGCAGGATGACCATTCGGCCCATTTGGACCAGTGTCCATTAACTGGAAAAAAGAACAAACTCAGTGTATCAAATTACTATGTGGGACAATAAATTATCATAATTTTTATTTATGACTAAAATATGAAGTACCGTAAGCAGGATTACTTGAGCCACTTTCATAATTCAACCATCTATCACTTGACCAAAACGTATACATATTAAGCGTTCCAACTTAATACTAGAATAGAGTGCAAAATTGAAACAACTGCGCTACCTTGTGGACGGACTGCATAATGTCAATGCGCGTGCTTTTACGATGACGTCATTAGGTATGACAAGAAATCTACCATCTGCGCATCTCCTGAGCACACGTGAAAACCCGATTTTAGTGGTTGGCTCGTAGGTTTACCATTGTGTTTTCCTGCACCCAAAGGTATGAAAACATGGAGGACTGGGAGCAGGAACACACAATGATAAACCTACGAGCCAACTGCTAAAATCGGGTTTTCAGGTGTTTTCCACCAAGATATGACTTGGCAGACCGATTGCGTTTTAATATGCGAATCGAGTTTTAAATAATTCTGGAATTTCAGCCGTGAACTCGATGAGGTGATTGTCTGTGCTGCCGCCTCCCGGTCTATAAACAAACATACGGGATAACATTGTAGATAACAGTGACAATTTTCACCTTACATAAAATTATCTATGCCAGACGAATATAATGAAGCCTCCTGGATTTCCTCTTTCTCAATTATTTCGTTTCTACCTGCGTGCCGCACATAATACGCTAAAAATGAGCCTGTTCACTGCAACACCAAAAGGCGGATAATTTTTAAACCAATACGAATTTCAGAAAACCTGCTTTACCACAAAATGTTTGAGGATTTAAGGAGTGAAAATATGCAAAAAGAAATTGTTTTCGATTTTTTTTCCAAAAAAATTCCTTGGTATTATGAGACAAACTTTAAACATTCTTATTTCTTTGATGTGCTACAGATATTTAGAAACAAATTTCGTTTAAATTCAAACTTTAATATAGTTTGAGAGTTTAAGTACTAACTGTCCGTAAAATCAAAACATACCTGGACATGGAGATTTTTTGCACTTTCTGGTCTGTTTGTTGGGACCTGGGCACGTTTTTCCATTTGCGCTAGGTGGCGGATTGTTGCAAGCCCTGTACCGGGACATGGATCCATGTTCTCCACATGTTACAGAGCATGAAGACCATTGACCCCAACTGGACCATTTGCCATCTCCTTTAAATGGAACGAATTTTCTTTTTAATAAAAGAATAACCAAATATTACACTGTTAACATGATTATCGCATATCTACACAAAATTTTTGTGGTCTATTCTGTACCACTAAAAGCACACAAATTTTCTACAAGATTTTTCTAACCAGAAATCATGTGTAGGCAGTTAGTTAATGCCAAATCCATGGAGACGGGTCTGACACTTTTGCACATAAATTAGCTTTATACTTAAATTGTTTAAAGGCCAAACTTTTAAATTAAGTATTTTAATGTTTATGTAATATTTATCTATCCTAATATAGCAGCATTGAATTTTTTGAAATATCAACTTCATGTATTAAAAAAAGAATTTTCATGTGTTGTAACAGAAAGGTAATATTTTTTTTCACGTATGAAAGAGATTTTTAGAAAATTGATGCAGCTATATTACAATTGATAAATGTTGTGTAATCGTAAAAATATTTAATTTAAAAGTTTGGGTTTGAAACAGTTTAGGTACAAAGCTAATTTATGTGTAAAAGTGCTAGACACGCCCCCATCGATTCGTCATATATAAACTTTATTGAGCTAAGTAAAATGATGATTTTTTTTCCTTTGCGCAATTTGGTTTTTAGTTTTTCATATAGGTTTGAAACTATTTTCATTTTGATACAATAAAAAAAAAACATTGTTTATGATCAGCACCAATTTTCTTCTTTTCCAAGCGATGCAAATACCTTACACTAGTATGCTGTGGCCATCACAAAACTCACTTCTGTATTATTCTATATTAATTTAAGTAACGCTGTTGCACAACCACAATTACGAAGTACAGTGCATTTATTTGATATTTATCTTGGAATTGAAGTGATTCAGTGAATAAAAAAAGTACAATTTAATAATGCCCCTTTTCAGTTATTCAAATAAAAAATTGGGCCTACATATGCATTTTATATCAATAACCTTGAAATATAAAAGTTCCAGCATTTCTACCCAATAATAAAATAAACTTTTACAAAAAAAAAAAAAATTAACCGACTTATAAAAAAAGCACTAAAAAGTATTAAATAATTCTTTAAAATTCTCTAATGACAAAATGTTATCCATTAACCACAAATCTGATATCATGTGTCGGAATAAAAATGATAAATTTAATATGTACAGTTTAATACCCACCAAACATGGATTTTCGAGAGAATCAAGCAGGGCGGTCGCTCTGCCAAGCGAAGCTTAAAAAAAAACGCCACACAAACAACGCCAAGAACTGAACTAGACCGCTACTGCTTATTTACAGAAATCAACTTCGCAATGTTAAATCGACAAAACATGCCAGATTAAAATATCAGATAACAAATAAACCAAGCGTCGCAGAAAAAAAAAAAAAAAAAACGAAAACTAGAAGAATCTAATGAAGAATTTCTTCAATTTAAGACCAAACTCATCTTCATAAGTGATTTATAAACAGAGATATAGATTTTTAAAAAAAACGTCGAGTTACTTAAAATGATCACTTTTTTCTTCGTCAAACTTTTTTTTTTCAAACAACCTACAGACCTTAATATTCGGCAGAATAAAAAAAGGATTGCATTTTTGGACAAGTAATTACGTAATCTATGTGCTTTTATAAAATTCAGTGTAAAAAATATTATTTTCTATCCTTAATTAGCAAAAAACTGTTAATTAACTTGGCGATTAAAAAATTATGCCAAAACAGAGATAAAACATGCCAACGACCATGTACCATCTCTATAATAAAAACGTAAGTCATGTGACTGTCATCAACAGTTCCGGAATGTCCGTTTCACTTTTTCATATGCC
This sequence comes from Maratus michaelseni, assembly GCA_963931845.1. Lineage (NCBI taxonomy): Eukaryota > Metazoa > Arthropoda > Arachnida > Araneae > Salticidae > Maratus > Maratus michaelseni. The sequence goes on from OZ007600.1 coordinate 82,238,935, forward strand.
AGGCGGCCATTTTTATTAAAAATTATTTTTTCGAATAAAACTTCATAAATGGGACATTTTTAGAAAGATCGTTCAAAATAAATTAATATTTGAGAGATGACTTACGTTCAATTATGTATATATTCTCCAATAACTTCAGTTGAAATTAGCTTCGCAGTTCAAATTCTCTATCCATGAAAGTAAACAACAACAAAAAATAAAAGATTCATTCGTCGTGAAGGTTTAAAATATTAAACCATTAAACCATGGAGATAATCGTTCGTAAAGTTAGTTTTCCATGAAAGATTTTTTGGAGCGCTGCCTGGTGTCAAAAATAATTCGTACCAGTGACACAATCAAAGTTTACCATAATTATGTGCTATACAACTCAACTTCATTCTTTATCTTTTCTTGATGTAAGCTGAATGTAAACAAATACAACTCATGTAATGATATTTAATGAATCAAATTTCGAAACAAATTGTCAGTTAATTTGGTATTTATGTATTATACGTGAAAGGAAGAGAGACCACCGAAAATGATTGTTAATCACCAATCATATTTACCATTATTAATGACCAATCGCTTTCAAAACAGTAATTTAATATACATTTACAAAATACATAACATCATTAAGTACTTTTGTGTTATTTGGGCGCAAATCTCGCCAATAGAATTTTTAAAATCGCCAATACCAGCTTTTATTTTTCGCGTGTGCAAATTAGAAACGATACTTTTATTTTGAAATCAAATGTTCTGATGGAACAGCTGTCGTTGACGCTGTTCACCGGGGCACTATATTAACTATAGAGTTGCAATATAGAGAGAAAAAACGGGTTGCTGTAATTAGAATTATAAGCAGTAATGTTGGTGTGACATATTTACGTGATTATCAAAACTGGCTTCCAAAAGTTCAATGTTTCACCAAACCATACTCGAAAATTACGTGTTATAATATGCACTCCGATTATGTCACATTATTCAAGACGTTTTAAATGAGAATAATGATAGATTTTCTTCTTGATTCTCCCGTAATCAAGTCTACAGCCAAAGTTGGCGAGAAACAAACAAACAAACAAAAAAATATTGGCAACAATATGGTTCAGTGCAAATGGTGGATATCATTAACGACTTTCACAAAATAGACTTCATTGCACCAAATCGTATTAACTAAAATACGCCATTTGGCAATGGATCCAATTACGGAAAACTACTTAATATGTTTAAGAATCTCCTCATTAGCAAGCATATTGCAACTGATAAGCAAACGGATATGAAGCATAAATGCTTAAATTGGTTAAAAGCGGTTTTTGTCAAGAAAGATGAAATACATAACAACAAAAAATATGCGAAATGCTACCATGATCGAAAAAGTTTTTGATTTGTCTATTAGAATCTTCCGGTTTGGCGAAGGATTACGGAAAAAAAAATAAATTATGAATAAAAGTAACGTGCTACAGTGCTTAACATACATTTAAGGGAAACCAAACTGGTCGCCAGTGGCGGCTAGTCTGTATTATAATAGCACAAATCAGTTACAAGTTATAACAACATCAAATTTCATCTGCAAGTCAGCCATTTTCTTCTGAAGATATTTTTTTTTAAAATAAAACTTCATAATTATAAGAACACACATTTTATCAAACAATTAAATATGACTGCAAACTGTTGCAGATGACTGTTTCCAACATGAATAAGTATGAGAAATTCCCGTAAAGCGTATCGATCTGGGTGGCTCAGTCGCAGAGCGTCGGCATGGTATGCGTAAGGTCCCAGGTTCGAGTCCTGGCCCAGGTCAATTTTTCACTCGTGTTTGTTTAGTGCATTTAATTGTCTGATAAAATGCGTGTTCTTAAAATATTGTAAAATAAAGTAATCAGACGTAGTGTTTATGCTTTAAAAAATATTTTAAATATATAATATACGTTTTTGAAAGATCTGTAAAAATAAATTAGTTTTTGAGGGAAGATGTACCTTCTAAAATGTATACATTAAGAGTTATCGGCATTTAAAATTTCTTTCCAAACGTAAACAAAATTTTTGAAATCAATTAAAGGTTATTCATTTATTTCAAAAAAAAAAAAAAAAAAAAACGGTAAAGGACAGGCATTTCGTTCGCAGGAATACCTTTCACGTCATTTTTCTATAAATTAATGAAATCCAGTTGTTAAATTATTTTTGTTTTAGAAGTGAAGTTTCCATTTAAATTTATTGTAACAGTACAATGTTTAATTGAATAAAATAATGTAAATCTAAGAAATTGCTAAGAAATTCCAAACATGCACGGGGCAATGCAAAAAAAAAAATAAAATAAATAAAATAAACAAAAAAAAAAAAAAAATAGATAAATAAATAAATAAATAAAAATCAGCTTTCATAAATTCTAAAAATTGTTCATATATCTCAATTACAATCTAAAGGAGGGTTTATTTCTATATTATTCTACATATAATAGTAATTTCAGCAAATATATTAAATTCCAATGCGATCTGTTTTAAACTTTATAAGATGGTTTATAACACATGATAAAAAAAATTATAAAAAAGAATGGCGCGTCACAGTTCGGGGAGAGGATGGGGAGGAGCGTGAACAAAATTAGGAAGTATAATAAGGCTATCTGTTTGAAACTTTACGATATTTTATAACACATAACATAAATTTTAAAAATAAAGCTGCGTCAAAAATTATAGGGAGGGGCGGAGCGCGTTTTGCCTACACAAGGGGGGGGGGGAAGACACTTTTCTAAATTTTAACGATATCCGTCATGTCACATATCGTTACAAAGGGCTGTGACCACTTATTCATGTTATGCACCACAGGTGAAACCCCCACATTTTGCGCCCCCCCCGACACTACTCATGTGATATATTGTTCGAAAGGCCTGTGACCGCTTATTCATATTATGTATCTTCGGGATCCATCCTCCCGCTTTCACCCCCCCCCCCCCAAAGGGGGCACTTTTCTAAATTTTGCCGACACCTCTCATGTGATATATCGTTGGAAAGGTCTGTGAACGCTTAATCAAATTATGCAGGTGGGGGGGGGGGTATTTTCAGAATTTTGCACATATCCCTCATGTGATACATCGTAGGAAAAGTCTGTGACCGCCTAATCTTATTATGCATCTCCGGTGTTCATCCCCCACTTTACCCCCCAAACGCGATTAGCTTTCACCACCAGTGGGCGCTTTTCTATCTCTGTTTCTATGGGTCGGATCACGACGGGGTATGGCTCATTCGACTCGACATCTATAGAGCTTTCCGATTTTAGTTCGTTTTTTCACCACCAGGGGGCACTTTCTTATCTCTGGTTCTATGGGCTAGATCACGACGGGGTATAGCTCATTCGACTCGACATCTATAGCCTTAACGATTTCAGTGCCCGAGGTTCGTATAGAACAGATTGCGCTACCTGGTGGTGGAAGATAGAACTTGAGCGTGCGCAGCACGACTGCTATACGGTGCCGAAGGCAGCGGGGACCCGTGTCGGAAGTTCGTTTGTTTACAGGTTTATACAATTCGATGTGCAAATTAAGGGATTATCCGGTGCCGAAGGCAGCGTGGAACCAGGTCGGAGGTTCGTGGTTTATCTTATTCGAGGTTTTAAAAGGATTGAGGCCCCGGTGTAAATTAGGGGCCCGCTAGCGGTCGAAGCCAGCTAGTGCTAATAATAAAAGAGCGTGATATCACGTTTGATTTCAAATGCAGCGCTGACACGCTATGTACATATTCCATTTTTATTCATTTAATGGATTAGTCAGTGATATTTTTTAACGGAGGATAACAAGTATTATAATAAGCCACATTTAGTATGTTGTTTTTAAAGTGTAATTAATTTAATTGAAAAATCTACTGGTATTTCTAGTTAACCGTTTAAACAATGACTGAAAGTAAAATGTATTTTTAAGTTATTTCTCATGTTTAGATTATTTAAATTATGTTCAATATATTTAAAAAAAAAGAAATGATATCTACAAAAACAACTTTTCAAAAGTAAAAAAAGGCCAAGCGTAAAAAAAAAAAAAGTTGTGGCTAAAAAATGGTGTGATATCAAATTTCCAAGCTATTATATTGCTTATTTAACTTTTTTCCATTAAATAAGTTATCATATATAAAAGTCGAGTGCCTACGTATATGTTAATAGAAATCGTTTTCTCCTGTACTAAATACATCCTAATGAGTTTCTGAAAATTCAATTTTTTTCAAATTATGCATGATGGGCTTGGCGGCCATCTTTGCATATTATTCACAAAATTCTAAGCACCCAAATCCGTAGTTAAAATCCGAAGTTCAAAATTGTTATTTAAGCAAATATTTAAGAGTTTCATTTATAGACTTGTATGCTCTGAAAATTGTGTCTTAAGATAATGATGACTTATCTTAAAGATTCATCTTATGATTTATTTTTTAGAGTAATTATTAATTTCAAACTAGTAAAAATCAATTTATCAAAATATCAGTCTTATCTAATTTATCTGTCCGTAATTAGAATCTGAAGTTCGAAATTTTTATAAACATATTACATTGCAAACATATTACGCTTTTACTTTAGAAATTTGGGTGCTTAGAAATATGGAAAGATGTCCGCCAAGCCCATCATGCATAATTTGAAAAAAATTGAATTTTCAGAAACTCATTAGGATGTATTTAGTACAGGAGAAAACGATTTCTATTAACATATACGTAGGCACTCGACTTTTATATATGATAACTTATTTAATGGAAAAAAGTTAAATAGGCAATATAATAGCTTGGAAATTTGATATCACACCATTTTTTAGCCACAACTTTTTTTTTTTACGCTTGGCCTTTTTTTACTTTTGAAAAGTTGTTTTTGTAGATATATTTTACAAGAGATGAATATACAGACTTATGATTCAGTTTACAAATATATACATATGAAAAGCAATCAATTACTTTTTGAAGTCGGTGCCAAACTACCTTAAGTTTAGTAAGAATTGTGAATATATTGTACATAGTATCTACTAATTTATCAATTGGGGTTGTTTGGCACCGACTTCAAAAAGTAATTGATTGCTTTTCATATGTATATATTCGTAAACTGAATCATAAGTCTGTATATTCATCTCTTGTAAAATATATTCTCTCGAAAATCCATGTTTGGTGGGTATTAAACTGTACATATTAAATTTATCATTTTTATTCCGACATATGATATCAGATTTGTGGTTAATGGATAACATTTTGTCATTAGAGATTTTTAAAGAATTATTTAATACTTTTTAGTGCTTTTTTTATAAGTCGGTTAATGTTTTTTTTTGTAAAAGTTTATTTTATTTCCTACTTTTTAGTTATTAATACAGTAATACACAATTATCTTGATTTCAACATCTGCTGAATAAATAAGTAATTTGTAATAGAAATTATAATTTACCAAAATTATCCTTTAAATAAATATTTTTTAATAAAATCTTTGACAGAATCAAATTCTTGTCAATCTTGACGACAACTGGAAAAATATCGCCAAATTTGGCGATCAAAATATGTTGCCATAAATGAAGCCAACGTGGTTATAGTTGACTAATTTGACGAAATTCTCATTCAGATTGACGAGAAGTGGGAATGAATCTTCTGTAATCGGGTTCCACGCATTTTTTAATTTTGAAAAATTTTTAACAACAAAATTGTTCTAATCATCAGAATTTGACGAAATTTAAATGGGACCACCAGGGTGTCTTATACTTTTAAACAAAAAAATATATATATCAAAATCGGTGCACATTTACGAAAGTTATGCGTGAACAGGACTAAAACATACATACATACATACATTGGGTCAAATTATTAACATCCTCCTTTTCTCACCTTCTTCTATCGAAATAGAAGAAAGTATTGTGTCCAAATTTTTTCAACTTCCGGTTTTCGACGGATTTATATGTTTTAGGAGTCAAAGATTCCGAAAAACATGTTTTTACAAAATATCTGTCTGTCCGTGTGTGCCCTCTTTGTATCATTGAAAAGTGTGTCAAGTTATGAAGCAACCTAGAATTGAACGAAATTTCATTTATAGGTTTTTGGCTGTGACCAACAGGTCCCACTTGAATTTGCGGATATTCTGCCGAAAGCGGGCGCTGTGATAGCGATTTTTGTTCCATTTAAATTATTGTATCATCGAAAAGTGTATTAGGTTATCCACAGTACTGAACCAATTTTTTTGTATGTGTTTTTTTCTATGACCTGCAGGTCCCAGTTGAATTTAGGGATATTCAGCAAGAAGAAGGCGCTATGACAGACACTTAACTCTTTAACGGGCGGTGGTCACAAAAAAGGACACCTAATTTTAATTCCAAAACTGACAAACGGCCCCAAGAATATTTAATGAAAATTTTCCTTTTTTTAAGTACCGGAAAATGAGCAAGTTTATATTTGGTAATGAATTCGTTTGTTATTTCTGGTGTCAGTCCATTATTTCATCATTTTACAAACAGACTTACTCCGCGCCGGAAAGGGTTAAAGATTTCAAATTCAAAAATATGTATAAAGTCGTTAAAAATATTAGAAATCCTAAAGGTTTTTTTTCAATTGAATGTTCAGACTTGATCCAAGGATACCGGAACAATTTTTGTTTTGCCTCTACCTTAAAAAATGCCTGAGATATAGCATTTTGAAATTTTAGAGTGGCTGACATTTTGAAACAAGACAGAAGGATACCTCCATAAACGGTTTTAATTTAAGAGTTTTAATGAACATGCTATCTCGCAAGTTTTATTTCATTGTTGTAACCATCGTTCTAACTCTCACATTCTCAACACTATATATTCATGTTCGCCAGCGTTAAATTCTCTCCAAGCTAGGCAATATTTGGCGAAATATCAACAAATTTGGCGACAAAAACAAGTTGCCATAAATGAAGCCAACTTGGCTATAGCTAGCATATTTGGCGAAATTCTGATTCAAATTGAATATTGACGAGAACTGCGACTGAATCTTCTATAATCGGGTTCCATCCATTTTTATAGCTTGGTGTTTTGCAGTAAAATTAGCTAAAATCTTAAAACCAAGGAATAGGTAATAGGCTGGTCTTTTCCTGCCGGTATAGACCCGAAGGACTTTTCGTAGTTTAGTATACAGAATATATCAGCTACAAATAACTTAATCTCTCGTATAAATATGTTTTTAAATTGATACTGTTTGAAAGTAATGTTATTTGAGCATTTTAAATATGACGTAAGTTTTCCTATTTAATGTTTTGAACGTGTATTAATATTCACGCACAAGTATATTTTTTATAACGTATTTTTCTACATTTACTGCTTTTAACACGTGATCATTTAATTATTGTTTTAAAGTTTTATTTCTGTTTTTGATAGTCACGTGTATAAATACGTTTTTTAATTGAAAGGGAATATTATTATGTGCGCTATTTTACAAATTTGCAACAATTCAAATAATGGACTTTTTGAAATATAAATTAAATTATCAAAATAATGGAAATTTGAATAAAATAATTTGTTCTAATGATCAGATTTTGACGAAATTGAAATGGGACCACCTTGGACCCTTACTCTTTCAAACAAAATAAAATTTATCAAAATCGATGCACATTTACGAGAGTTATGCGTGAACAACAAAATACATACATACGGGTCGAATTGATAACCTCCTCCTTTTACTTACCCATCATACGTAGTATAGGGTAAGTCTTGTAATCGTTTTGAAAATCAAAAAATTTTTTTTGACGGATTTACACGTTTCAGACACTGGAGATTCCGAAAAACATATTTTTAGAAAAAAAAATTTTGCCGTCCGTCTGTGTGTCTGTGTGTGTGTGTGTAAACGCTCTATCTCCCGAAAAAATTGAGATAGAGACTTGCAATTTGGTATGTACTTAGTATGTAATAATGGGAAGAAGCCTATTTCATTTCAATAACCTCGACTAACCGGAACTATTTTTTTCGGACTCTCGAAATATTCGTTCTGATGAAAGGTATATAAAAATTTTCGAAATTGTTTATTTTAAGAAATGAATATAAAAGACAATAAAAAAACACAAATTTTGCATAAAGCATGAAGTCGATCGGATAATGAGTTGCCGAGATATTTGGAATCCTATTTTCCACACTCTTCGATTTTTCATGACCCTGTATTTTATCCAAATTTCACTTTAAAGATACATTTTAATTCAAAATTTGACGCTTAATCAGTTGCAATAAACCGCTAGTTAATAGGATTATTATTTTTGGAGTTATAAGGAAAAACCTCTTTCAAGCAATTCAGTAATCGAGCCTTTAAAGTTTATGACGTCATCAAGCCACGATTTTATTTGAATTGCAATGCATTTTATAAGTAGTTTACACATTTTTATTTTAATATTTTACATTATGCATATCCATGATGGGTAAGTATTACGGTGGCCCCCAACGACTAGTTTTTAAGTCGGTTAAAAAGTGAGATACATCAATAATGTTCATTAGAATAATAATAGCATAGTAACCTTACCCCCTGTTGACTGAACAAAGAAAAAATTGAATCAATATAAATTTTAATAAACGTCTTATATATTAAATTTGCGTAAATTTCTCCCCATAGATGCCTAGATATATTATCATTTAAATCATGAAACATACAGCAAAGCAGCACCATCTTTTAAGCCATGTGCACCTGCAGTTCTTCAACTTTTGTTGAGGTATCGTGTTCACATTTGGTAGTTAAATCACTCAACTTGAATTATTTTTTATGCGAACAACTCGGAATCCAAATTTTCGACTTAAGCAAGTTTGTCCGTAACTTTGATATAATTTCTTATCTAGGAGTTGAGTGGAACTCAGCCTTCTGAATTATTTTTCTTAGTTGAAATTGTTCTTAAATTTCGAGTTCTAAGAGTAATTAATCAGCTTTTTCGAATGATCTTTCAATCGTATATTTATTCAACACACTCCAAAGAATGAAAACAATAATAAACTATATATAGTCAGAAGTTGTAGTTACAAATTTAACAACTTATGCGCATGCCCAGACATCTGTTTCATTACGTGGTCTCTTATAAATGTTTGGTAATGTGAACCGATGAAGCCTAATTCCAGGTTATCCGCTTAAAAAAAGTTAAACCAAGTGACGTAACTACCATAGTGTGAAAATGATATAACTGAATATGAAGTTTGGTGAAATTCCATACCATACATGCCAAGATATAGCTATCACGGAAATCGTGAAAAACACAACTTAGCAGCAACATCTCTTCAACAATTTGCACCCAAGCCTTAATATTCATTAATTTATGTTAAGATGTAACTGGACATGAAGTTTGATGAAATCCCATCCGATATAGATGCCGAGATATAGCTATTGCCAAAATCGTGAAAAACACAACATATTAGCGCCATCTGTTCAACAATTTGCAATCAGACCTTAATGTTCCTCAATTTATGTCAAGATCTAACTGAATAGGAAATTTGATGAAATTCCATCCTATGGATGACGAGATATAACTATTGCGAAAATCGTGAAAAACACAACATAGTAGCACCATCTGTTCAACAATTTGCGATCAGACCTTAATATTCATCAATTTACGTCAAGATCTAACTGAATAGGAAGTTTGATGAAATTCCATCCCATAGATGACGAGATATAGCTATTGCAAAAATCATGAAAAACAGAACATAGTAGCACCATCTGTTCAACAATTTACACTCAGACCTAAATATTCATCAATTTATGTTAAAATCTAACTGAATAGGAATTTTAATGAAATTTCATCCTATAGATGACGAGATATACCTATTGCGAAAATCGTGAAAAACACAACATAGTAGCACCATCTGTTCAACAATTTTTTGTTCAAACCTTAACGTTCATCCATACATGTCAAGATCTAACTGAACATGAAGTTTGATGAAATTCCATCCTATAAATGCCTAGATAGATTCTGAGATATTTAAAGAATCATTTCTAAGTAAACATTTTCAGCTGCGTAACAGAACTTTACCTGTAAGAGAAACAAAATAATGTTCAGTTTCATGTTACTGTTAATTCTGTTCATTTAGTATATTTGCACGTTGATAATGTTAACATAAAACTGTTTACTTGAGAATTGATAACATCCCAAAAAGCTATACTCTTGCTTCGAAAAACTGATTAACACACTATAAAAATTATTCGGAAACTTTTCCGAAAATTACGGGCAGCAAAATTCATTTTTGTTTCAGATAAATCTCAGAGATCTATTGGTTTCTAAGTTTTCTGAAGATAAAAGAATGATTTTCGACATCGTTAGTAACTCGGAAGAGGTTATATTATGATTTCACAAACCTTCTTGCCACATCAAGAAACATTTATCTTTTTTTGCAGTATACCAACAATCCTGTGTTGCTGACGAAAGGGATTAATGAGAAAGTCTTCGTACATTAAGTTCCCTCTTTGTATATCATTGACCTTTTTTTTTTGTTAATGTACCTATCACGATTGTAGAGAAAACTGGTGAATTTGTACACTGCTTTTTTTTTACTATCAAGATACAGATATTAATTTAAATTTATTTTTTTTATGATCATTTTATACTTTACACCTCTAGGATAAACTGTAGAATTAGAATTTTGTTCTTTTCGAATTACTCTCGTGAAGCACCTGTAGCGAAAATAGTGTAAAAGCACCACAACGAAATTCTAAGAACACACACTCTACTACTTTAAAAAATCGAGTTCTTGCCATTGAATAAATGTTGCCTTCAAATGTTAATAACTTAGAAAATATATACATATACTTATTTACATATTTATATTATTTTAAAATTCTAATATTGGGAGACGCAGTGCTCTTTTTTCATATTATTTTGACAAAAATGTTACATCTTCTAATCATAACAAAAACAACATTTGGTTGCGTTCTAAGCACTAGCAGAGAAAGTAGAAGTAGAACTACATAGGGTCACAGCGCGCTATATAACTAAACGATTCCTTTTTCTACACCTGTATTAATGCAACTTAAGGTTAAAATTTTTAAAGTGACAATAGGAGACATGGGGAAGCAGAACCCCCAATGACTTAAGAGCCTACGCTAGTCACGCGAAGAAACGCTCAAGCTAATGTTAAGTCTATGGAAAGGTTCTTGCGCGATTTCCCGCTCGCATTTTAATATTTTTAAATTATTTTTTGGAATAGGATAGCTGAGGTCGATCTCTAACGTTGTTAGTTTTTACTTTTTCGATTTTGGTTCCAGTGTTTTTATATAAGAGTACTTTCACTTTCAGAACCGGTTCCAAAATTTAAAATGGCCGCTTATAAAAAAAAAACTGCAACAACAATCGAAAAATTAAAAACTAACAACGTCGGAGATTGACCTCAGCTATCCTATGCAAAAAAAAAAAAAAAAAAAATTAAAAAAAAAAAAATTAAAAATATTAAAATGCGAGCGAGAAATCGCGCACGAACCTTCCCATAGACTTAACATTAGCTTGAACGTTTCTTCCCGTGACTAGCGTAGGCTCTTAAGTCAACTCTGTATACAATATAATTGTTGTTTTACTTACTTGGGCATTCCTCAGCAGAGACGCATTTTATTCGTTCTTCGTTGTCGCCTTCGCAATCTCTGCCACCGTTAGCCGGTGCCGGTGAATTACACTCCCGACGACGGATTCTTACGCCTTCTCCACAAGTTATGGAACATTGGGTCCACAAAGACCAGTCGTTCCATCCACCATTCACTGAAAGAATGAAACAAAATCTCATTAATTATTATTTATTGTTGCAAAAAGAACAAAAACATAGTATATTGCCAGAGGTGAATAGAAGGGAATATATTAACCCCTTGGGGACGAGCGACACGTATACGTGACGCATAAGATGCTCAGAATCCTCGATTATTCCCACCAGTTCATTTTTATTGTAAGCTTTGCCTTATGTAATCCTAGCATTTTTGCGATTCAATTAGGCGAAAATTTCTGTTTTGAAAAACCGGTGGTAAAAGATTAAAAATTCTATAAAGGACACTCGTTGTGAAGGGGTTAACCCGTTAACGCCCACCGTCATATCGACAGCTTTATTCTGTATCCTCATAATCAGTTAATAAGTCTTATTGATTATTTTATTCACTCTTCCATTCAGCTGGGAATCATTAAAGTCTAGAATTTTTTTTTTTTTTAAGCTTGCCATTTTTTCGGTGTCTGGAGTAGATTCTTCCTGAAGTAAATTGTCTAGTTACTTCCTACAAAATGCTATAACTCATGCGTATTTATTATCTATACTACTTCCTATCGCCCCTACGAGAGCAGAAGGAAGAATTCCTTCTATCCTGGTAGTGTTAGGATGGAGCCCTTTTACTTGATGAAAAAATATTATTTCTTTCAAAACGCGTTACATTAGATTATTTTCTTTGATGTATTTAAGGATTGTCTTTCCTTGCTATTTTGCGACAAAAACTTCAGCTATTCTCTTTTTCTTGGCATTCTAAGCAAATTCTAAAAAGAAATCGCTTAAATTCAAACTTTAAAACAACTTGGGTATTAACGGGTTAAAGAAGTTTAAAAATAGGATTATTTCTCTGATTTTCATCAACACCACAACAGTGCGTTTGTGTAGTTATGTACTTTTGGCTAATAAGCCAGCATTCAACTTAGCTATAAAATAATAAATAAATAAATAAATGTCTTCTCAATACAAGCTGCAAAGTCAGATATCGAAAAGACTGCAGTAGGCCAAATAAAACAGCCCACATACATTTTAATCGTTACGATGTCGCAGACAGGCACAACAGGTGCCATTCACGTAGCAATAGTATTTTATTCAAATTCACACATAGAAAATAAGTTTGAGGGTGCATTTTAATATGGGAAGAAGACCAAACTTAAAAAATACATACATTCAGTACGGCATTACAATACATAAAGTATTTTGGCCTTCCTTAATGTATTCCGCCAGTCCTTACGATCCCTAACATTTATTTTATCTTTGTCATCATCATCAATCTCATATCTTTATCATTTTAACTGAATTAAGAGTTGATGATCTTTTGATATTCTTGTATTTTATACACCTGTTTGTGAAAAATGCAACAGTATGAAGGAATCCTCCGAAATAAATGAAATGATCCCCACCACTAGCTTTCCACAAAATGCCCCGGCTCCCCCCATTTGTACAAAGTTCCTACGCCACTGCAGAATTTTGTTCTTTTCGAATTGCTCTCGTGAAGCACCTGTAGCAAAAATAGTGTAAAAGCACCATGACGAAATTCTAAGAACACACACTTTACTGCTTTAAAAAATCGAGTATTATTTTATCTTTGTCATCATTTATTTTATCTTTATTTAATTTTGTATATTTCCACTTTTACAACCACCTCTTTCAAGGTCTTCTTCTTCCGATACTCATTCTCCCCATTAACTTTCGTTTTCGTTTGCAGATCTTCTTTGTGCTTCTATCATCAGCCAGTCTAATTAGGTGGCGTAGCCACTGCATTCTTTTTGCTTTATGTGTATTTCATGTGTATTATACGAGATGTGCCCAAAAAATATCCTACCTTTATTTATAAAAAAAAATACTCGTATTCGAATATAACAATCTTACATTAACCCCTTGGGGACAAGCGACACGTATACACTCAGAATCCTCGATTATTCCCGCCAGTTACTTTTTATTGTAAGCTTTGCTTTATTTAATGATAGCATTTCTGCGATTCAATTAGGCGAAAATTTCTGTTTTGAAAAACCGGTGGTAAAAGATTAAAAATTCTGTAAAGGATGCTCGTCGCGAAGGGGCTAATCTTCTTCAACGTAATCCCCTTGGGCTACCACACACTTCTCCAACGGTTCTGTTGGAAGCAACAGAGTAACACCTCTTTTGCGATTCTGTTCAGCTGGTTCCTCACATTCTGCATGATGTCTTCTCTGGAATAGGGGCATTTTCAGCTTGTTGAAAAGCCAGAAGTCACACGGAGCCATGTCGGGTGAGTAGAGAGCCTGACGAATCACAGAAATGTGTTTGGCCAGAAAACTCTGTATCAAATGTGAAAAATGGGTGAATGCCACCTTAAGAGAATAGTGGACTTTGAAATGAGTAAAAACCGACCAAAAATATGAATTTTTATTTTAAAGTTATTAACTTGTATAAATTTGAAAAAAATAAAAATATGAAGGCTCGCATGTAAAACATGGTAACTGACATTTTTCATGTAAAATTGTTTTACTGCATCCTTACAACCTTTTAAAAATAAAAGGCTTTTTTACTCAATATATGCCATAATAATAAAATATGAATTTTAGATATTATTTTTAATAACGAAAACTCTTTTCACATAAGTCCAACAAAATCGTGATGTAGGTGCCAATTGCCCGCTGCCCACAAGTCCTGCCGATTGCGTCTCACAGCGCACAGTGGGGAATTTGGCAGATTTAGCCGGCCAAAAATATTTCTTCCTGAAAAACTGATGGAACGTTTATATTTTGTTAGTTTATCATAATTTTACACTTTTGTAGTAATTTTTCTTTGGAAAAAATGTTTTTTGTATATACAGGGTATGTGAAAATCATTGTAACACGTAACACTAACTTTAATTATAATAAAATATTAATGATTAATTCTCTGGTTGCGATTGAATTTTATTCAGCAATATAAACCTAACTTTTTATACAGAATAACTCAAAATTTAAAATTTTGAAATCATATTCGAATTCGTTTAAAAATTTTGGAGATATATTTTTTTAATATATAGATATAGATTATTAAATTTTTACTTTTTTTCTTCGTTCGTCTTAGAAAGTACTGATATCGATTTTAAATTACATTATATTTGATTTAAAAAGAAAACTGTACGAACTTTAAAAGTATTTTTATTATTTAGAAGTATCTTTTTAGCATTTTTACACCTTAATCTTTTCTAAAAAGAAAATTCTCCGTTTACGCTTTTGCAGTGTAAATCAACATTAAAATCAGGTATTTATAATTCACATACATTATTTATTTAATTTAAGCAAAATTTTACAAATTTTATATTATATATACATAAATGAATATCTATATTTACATATTTGATAACTAAATGGAATGTTACTCATCAGATGATGCAAAATTTTTATCATAATAATTTTCATCACTATCCGATTCTATTTGACTTTGATGGAGTGTATAGTACTCAAATGTTCAACAGGAATTAGTGCTATAGCCTTTAAAACTGATTCCGATTTTTTCATTTGGTATACATTTCAAACAAGATACGAGTGAATCTTAACTGAGCAGTTACCCGTTTAGAATATCCACGTTATACGATTTCTCTTTAACGTCAACTCTATATATATCCTTTACAATCGAATTCTTATGGATCGGCAGAATCTAGGCGTGGAAGACGTTCCAGATATAAATTTATTGATCAGATATAAAAATTTGAACTATTTTATGTCTGCTGATGACAATTTGGGGTTATATTTGCAACTGAGCCATCGTAGAATATATTCTATAAAAGGGGATAAATGAAAACGTCATCGTATACAGAAACATACACATTTGCGTTTGAAAGAAAGTCTTCTAAATTAGCTGTTATTAGCGGCTATTGTTTTCAAAGTTATTAACTACATATCTTAAACTCTCAATTCATGTAAAAAATATCATCGGATCTCATCCGTAAGGTTAACTAACTCCTTTTGGAATATTTAAATGAACAATAAAATTTTCCAAACTATACTGTACATTTCATGTCGCTTTAGCATATATTTTATTTAAGCAAATAAAATCATATTTATATGAAATATAAACATACCTACTTGGTCTTTCATAATCCGTAACTATTTCATACAAGTAAAAGTTTTCAACAAAAAATATCATATTGAAATTAGCAGTCACAAAATTGAGCACAGATAACCAACCTACTGCTTCAAGCAAGTTTGAACTTGCCTGGCACTAATTTGCTTGCACGTAAAAAAAATTTATACCTGTACCGAGATTCCCCAACTATTTACCATCACAAATAGCTACATATTTTCCTTCTTAATTGTATTTTTTAAAATTGACTTTTGGCCGGCTAAATCCGCAAAATGCCCCACTGTGCAGCGTCACGAAAGCAATCCAGAACCTCTTGTTAGTCTCCTTGGTGATGGTTGCTCCGTGTGGTGCGTATTCGTTTTAAATCACGCCACTGTAGTCAAAGAAGACACTCCAGCATGACTTTGACATTGCTTCGGACCTCCTTTGCTTTTTTAGACCTTGAGGATGATTGCATCTTGGTTTCTGGGTCATACCCATAAACCCAGGACTCATCGCTAGTTATTACTGTGTTAAGGAAGTTAGGATCACTGTTTACAGACTGTAGCATATCCTGTGCAATCGCTATACGGAGTTGATTTTGATCATCGTTAGCAGCTTCGGTACGAACTTCGCTGCAATTCTCATGAAGACCAAATCCTCTGTCAAAAGGGAATCCAATATTGAAGCTCGCATTGTTTGCGATCTCATTTCTGGAATTGAGGGCCTAGCAGAACGTGCTTCACTCTCCACTGATGTGAGGCCATCTTTGAAGTGGTTGTACCACTCCTTTATATATGCGGTGCCCATTGCTCATAACCCTAAACCCTGTTGAATCTTGTGGATCGTTTCTACTTGGGAATCGCCAAGTTTTTCGGAACGCCAAAAAAATATTGCACACATTGAGAAGTTGACTTTGATGAAGTTAATTGAAACCCCACCCAAGTACTGCAAAATGTGTGGGCCAACGTTGGATAAATGTTATCGCACGTTGTCCTAAAATAAGAAATGTCCACCTTGCCGTACCATTGGCTAGCGAACCATTTGGCAACAAAGGCCCAACAATAGTTCAATCGCTAGCTGTTCAGAATCCTGTTAAGATGGAGTCCAAATTAGAGGATCACATGCACCCTACCATTTCCCAACTTTACCTTTACTAACCCTATCGTTTTCCAATGTTCTTCACAAACTGCCAACGATGAGCCAACAATCTGTACTACTTGGGCAGTCTCGAAGACTCTTTGAACATTAAGTCCAACAAAATGAAACCTATCAGACAAAAATTTTTGTACATTAGTCCAACAAAATAAAATCTATCAGACAAAAACCTTTGCACATTAGTCCAACAAAATAAATATGTCGATCAAAAAATGTTGCTCATAAGTTAATTGAACTCCACCCAAGTAGCACAAAATGATTGGGCCAAAGTTAGCTAATTGTTGTCCAATGTTGGTCCACAGTAAGTATGACAGCAATCTGTCATATATATAAATGCTTTTTTACATTTTACTTATTTAAATCAAACCCCTCTTAATTTTAAAAACTTTCCATATTCATCCGTTTCCCTGTATATTAATAATCCTTTTTATCTCTGTTTTATTTTCATAATATCTCAGCAGTAATCTAAATGTTAAGTTATACGAATTCATTTCTAGTTCAATAAATAATTCTTTTCATTTAAGCATTCCTTTTTTTCCATTACAATAATTGAATAAATAAAAGGTAAAGAGTAGTTTTCTACATCACAGTTATATATCAAGATTTATTGCAAAAAGGAAATTAAGAACTTTATTTATTACTTTTAAATCTATTTTTTTATAATTATCCTTATTGTTCATAAAACAATCCACATGTAATTCATTTTCACCTTTTATTCATTTAACCTTGAATTGCATCTCTGGATGTAATCAAATTATAGCAAATGTATATAAAATAAATATGCCTATTTATAGCTTCTAAAATAAACATAATAACAATTATTCTTTTGATCTCTCATAAATAATCCAAAAATAATTTAACTTCCATTTCAGAGTCATTAATCTGGCAAATGTTGACAGTTCAAATTATAGCAATATATTATATCAAATAAATATATCTTCATCTCATTTAAAATAACGTTTTCCTTTTCAATCTGTCAAATAGATTATCCTTAATATATGTTTTTTTTAATGTTTGCCTACTCAGAAAAATAACGGTTGTTCTTGCTTTATTCTCAGTAGCATCTTCCAATCAAAATACTGGGTGATGATATCAATTGCTAAATTTAGATCAACATGTCCAAATATGGTAACGTTTCTGGCTCTGAGGCAAATAATTATTTTAATTTACAGGAAATTCCACACCCAGCCAAAAGTATCTTGTCTTTTCGAATTCTAACGCCAAAATAATGTATTGAGTAATGTGTTTTGGCACCAATTTTGTTCGCCAAGTAATGTAAATCTCTGGCAATAATGTTATGTGACCACTCACTCTCTCTTTGAATACTCACTGTGTAAGTTGCTTCTTCTGCTGGCTCCTCCTAAGAGACACCTCTCCTATATTATACTATATGATCATGGAAAAATTAATAAAAGCATTGAATGTCTATTTATGGAGTTTTTTAAATTGAAATTACGGAACCTGGAAAATATTTCTATAATTTAAAAGACTCTCTTCGCCCGCAACAATTCACCACGTCACAGTAAGTAATGTTCATCTGCCGTACCATTGGCCAACGAACCATTTGCCAACAATGATCCAACCACTAGCTGCTCAGAATCCTGTTAAGATGCAGTCCAAAATAGAACAGCATCTGTAATCTACCATTTCCCAACGCTATCATTCCCAACCCTGCCATTTGTCAACGGTTTTTACTAACTGCCAATAATCTGTGCTATATGGACAGTCTCAAAGACACTTTGAACATAAGTCCACTAAAACAAAATCCATGAAACAAAAAATGTTTCATATATGTTAATTGAAGGTCCAGTCTTAACAAATCAGCCGTTTTAGAGGAAGCATTTTCGTTAATTTTGTTTGTAGTTTTCTTAAGAGAATTTGAATCTTAAAAATAACAAAACTTGCATTTTGTTACTTACCTTATTTTACACTCGAGCCCTTCATATATTTTCATATACTTGGCATAAAGTGTGTTGTAACACTTCTTAAAAGTAAGCAATGAAAATAGCATATATAATGCATTTTTTAAACAAAATTTACGCAGCCTATACATATTTAAAATGCTTCATGCGTTTTATTTATTTTTTTTCAAAATTCTCTGTATCCTTAAAGGACAATCTTGATACATTTAAAAAAATCTATGCATCCGTATTGCAATGTTGCTTTATTAATGCCCTGGAATTGGTAATAAAGAATATAAACATATAAATTATTAATAAAAGTTCAATTTTGTTCCGTTTTTGTAACTGTCTTGTGGATCAGAAAATAATTGCACATTTTTTTTAATAAACTCCTTTAAGTAATAAAATGAAAAAAAAAATATATATATATTTTGAAAATTGGAACGCATGAAGCATTAAAAAATAATAATAATAACTGATTAATAGCTATTCATGGCCTCGATTATTTTCCCTCTGATCGGAAAAATTCGTTCAACTTTAACTTCCACCTAAAAATGTTCAGTAATTTGTCGGTAAAATTTAATGCCTTCGTACTTGCATTAAAATGATAATAAAAATAAAAATAAAAACTAATAGCTTTAAACAGTTTTAACTTTTCAGCAAATAGATTTTTCTACCGAATATTTATTGAATTCTGGGTACAGAGCACTTTATTAAAGGATTTGTTCTTAGCATAACATAAATAATTAAAAATAAATTTTTAACCCACCGTCCCTTTAAAAACTTGGAAAAAAAGTACGAAGTAACATATTCAACTTACCAGGACATTCATTTTGTGCTTGACATCCTTCCTTTTCTATGTCTTTACCCACACAATCTGCTCCGCCCTCAAAGGGAGGTGGATTGTTGCACAGTCGAAATCTTTGCCTCGTCCCTTTACCACAGGTAGCAGAGCAGGGTTGCCATGCCCACCACTGGCTCCATTTTCCGTCACCTGTAAAACAGAAAGTGTGTGATCAAGCAGGACGGTTACTATCAAGGCAACACTAGATACCGGGCTTGCTCATTCACTCTCATAACGTCACAAATAGTGGCTGACCGCAACGCGACTAGAGCTCCTATAATACAGGCTGAATCATACCGCCATTTTATAACCCAGCGGACCAAAAACCAAGTTAAAACTGGTTTGCTTACCGTACTAGTCGACGGCGAGTGATAGTAACAGGGACGGCAAACACCTGCTCAGGCGGTTTCCTAATGCTGAGCTAGGTTGCAATATGGCGGTTATTTTGGGCAACAGAATGAATATGCGTCAGCTCCCCTTATAGGAGCCTTAACCGCGACCAGCGATTGGTACAAAGCGACGCGCCCATCGTTTTGTGCCAATCGCTGTATATCTTTCGTCGCGGCTAAGACTCCTATAATAGGAGCTGACGCATATCCATTTTGTTTCGGATTATTCGTGCTCAGTTCAGCATCAATCTACCGCAGCCGGAGTTAGGGTTGCCTAAGACTCGGTTCTGATTGGCTGAACCGGTTCTGATTGGCTGAACCGGTTCTGATTAGCTTGGTTTTTCGACGGAACTTCAATTTGAGACCCAAATCTGCGAGGATGCGTCAGCCTGTATTATAGGAGCTCTAGTCGCGGCCAGCAACCTTTTGTGACGTCATAATAATGAATGAGCAAGCCCGGTATCTAGTGTAGCCCTGTTACTGTGCCAAATTGAGCTTTTAAAAAAGCTAAGCCAGCCAAACGAACAATGGCCAAGAATCAAACATCAGACCGCTTACTGGTTACTTACAAGAGAAAACTCCTCCATACTAATTCGACAAAACATACCAGCGTAAAATAACAGATATCAAAGCAACCAAGCGTTGCAAAAAAAAAAAAAAAAAAAAAAAAAATGAAAAGTAGAAGACTATAAGGAAGAAGTTCTTTAATTTGAGACCAAACATATCTTTATCAGTGAATTATAAACAGAGATTAAAGAATTTTAAAATATCTGTGAAAATACTGAATGTGAACTTTTCACTTTCTTTGTGAATTCAATTTTTAAAACAGACTTAAATAACGGACAGAAAAAAGTAAGACTTGAATTTTTATACAATTACTTAAAATGTGTGCTTTTATAAAGTTCAGTTTCAAAAAATTAATATTTCTATCTATAATTAACAAAAATCTCTTAATTAACGCTAAAATTAACAAAATAGAACAAAAGAGCAATAAAACCGCCAAACGTTTAATAAGAAGACCCTTTTTAAATAAAAAAAAATCAAGTGTTTACATTTGTTTAGTGGTTTTTACTGCTTACTTACAAGAGAGAACCCCTCCGTACAAATTCGACAAAACATACCAGCGTAAAATAACAGATTCAGATATCAAAATAACCAAGCTTTCCAAAAAAAATAAAATGAAAAGTGGAAGACTCTAAGGAAGAAGTTCTTTAACTTGAGACCAAACATATCTTTATCAGTAAATTATAAGCAGAGATTAAAGAATTTTAAAACATCTGTGAAAATACTGAATGTCAACTTTTCGCTTTCTTTGTCAACTCAGTTTTTAAAACAACATAGAGACTTAAATAGTGGACAGAAGGAAGTAAGGATTGAATATTTAGACAAGTAGGGACACATACCGTGTGCTTTTATAAAGTTCAGTTTCAAAAAATTTATATGTTTATCTATAATTAACAAAAATCTGTTAATTAACGTTAAAATTAACAAAAAAGCAATAAAACTGCCAAAAAACCGCTTGATACGAAGACCCTTTTTAAACAAAAAATCAAGTGGTTACTTTTGCTTTCCGACTATAATTAGTTGCAGACTTCGTTATGAAATCGCGTTTTCTTCATCTAGCAGTGAGTTTAAATTTATTATAGTGTTTTTTTTATTATACTTTTAATATCATAATAACTAAACCAAGGATAAAAATGATTTGATCAATACAAATACTGGTGCTCAAAAACTTTCTATTAGTGTAGATTTTAGCGTTAAAATATGTAATTATTAATTATTTGATACGATTAGATATATCTTATATGGTTCTGTAGATAAATTACAATGCGCTTTATTTTTTTTCTAATAAAGTGAAGTATTCTAAAGTATTGAAACAGTGAATTAAAAAAACATGAAATGTTCTTATGTGTTAATCGATAAACTAATGTAAATGTGATAATTAAGTAATTCTTAGTACGCAAAAGTTCAAGTTATTTTAAGTATAATACTATAAGTATGTTATAAGTATGTAGAGCCTGAATAAAGTATGAGCCAGCAGAGGGAGGGCATCAAATTTAGTATGATTTTTTTTAAAGTTTAAACAGTTGAATTAGAAAATCTACAGGTAAAGTCAAAAGAATATTTTGTAATACGGTTGATTACTTCAAAAAGCAAATGGAAATATTCATTTACATTAAGTGATAATTTCAATCTATAGATTGATTTTTAAAAAAATGCACTTGGTTATTGATATTGTTTATGATAAAGGGGAATATTCTATTGAAACAATGAATTATAAATGTATGAAGAGTTACTATGTGTTAATTTGCAAACAAATGTAAATATGAAACTGGTTCTTTAACTAATTCTTACTAGTGAGTATAAGTTCAAGTCATTGTAATGTAAGCATATTACAACTGTATGAGAAAGGGGGGTATACAACAAATTTAGTATGTATTTTTTTTTAAGTTTAAATAGTTTAGTTTAAAAATCTATAAGTGGTTATGGTTAAGCCTTAGAACAATTTTTCGTAAAACAGTTCGTCTAAAAGTGAATTGTATAAGTATTGAAACGATGAAAAAATGTATGAAGAACTATGTATTAATCTGCAAACTTGTGTAAATATGAAATTTAACCAATTCTTAGTAAGCATAAGATCAAGTCGTAGTAAACATATTGTAACTGTTTGTAAAGCCTGAATGCAACAATAGTAATGTAACAGTAGTAATTATTTTAGTTGCTGGGGAGGGGGGGGGAGCACCAAATTTAGTATGCAATTTTTTTAAGTTTAAATAGTTAGACTGACAGAGGATGAGTCATGAGTGGCAGGAAGTGCAGCAAATTTAGTAAGGTAAAGTGCCCTAATTTCGTCTCTTTTTACTTCTCCGCTTCTCCGAATGTGTCGCCGCTTATCACGCAAGGCACAAGGATCGGAAGGTAAAAGGCGTCAGTCGGTAGTGAAAGTCTCGTTCGTCAAGACGCATACATATATTATAGACGCCGGATTTCCTACTTTTAGAAGACTTGAGTTCTCATTACGTCATTTGTAGAACATTATTTACTATACTGTAAATATGTATATTTCCTAAGTTTTATACTGTTAAGAAATGCAGCGAAGTTTCTGTGGACTAACTCTGAAAGATTTGAGACGAATGGCATTCCAGCTAGCCTTTCGAAATAATTTGCCACACCCATTCTCATCTGAGACAAAAACGGCAGGAACCAAGTGGTTGCGCTGCTTTCTGAAGCACACACAGAACTCTATGTTTGAAAACCTCAATCATTATCGCTTGCTCCCATTTAGGGGTTCACAGAACAAAATGTTCAACTATTTTTCTTCATACTGAAAGCAGAAGAAGAAAAAATAAAATTATAATAAACAGCATTAGATAAAATAAAATTCGACCCGACGAAAGTGTAGAATGTAAACGAAACTGGTATCCCTATTGACCAGCACAAAGCCCAAAAAATCGTAGCCATGAAAGGATAGAATAACATCCATAAAGTATCGTCTGCGGAGATGGGTTCCTTAGTCACTGTAGTGATGGGCATGTCAACCGCTGGGATGTTTTTGCCCCCTCTCAATGATATTTCCGAGGAAGCTCATGAAGAAAAAGCTAATGGATGGTGCGCCTCCAGGATCAATCGGAACTGTACATGAGTCAGGGTGGATTACATCAGAGCTTTCGGCAGATGGTTTCGCCATTTTTTGTCTATTGTACAGCCACTAAAAGACGAATCCATTGTGTTGATATTGAATGGGCATTACTCACATTCTCGTAACTTGACTGTCATTGACCTTGCACGGGAGAATGGTGTTATAATCGTGTGTTTGTCTCCCCATTCTTTAACCCCTTGGGGAGAAGCGACACGTATACGTGACGCAAAAGACGCTCAGAATCCTCGATTATTAACACCAGTAACTTTTTATGGCAAGCTTTGCCTTATTTAATGACAGCATTTCTGCGATTCAATTAGGCGAAAATTTCTGTTTTAAGAAACCGGTGGTAAAAGATTAAAAATTCTGTAAAGGACGATCGTCGCGAAGGGGTTAACAAATCTGCAGCCTCTTGATGTCGCGTTTATGTTTCCCTTTAAAACGTTTTATGCTAAAGCAATAAAAAATTGGCTCTCAAACCATCCTGATAAAAAAGCTGGGAACCTACAAATCACACAAATTTTCAATGAAGCCTACGAGCGTGCTGCTGTTGTTAAAACTGCTGTCAATGGTTTAAAAAAGACGGGCATCATGCCATTTAACCCCAACATTTTTGGACCTGAAGATTTTTTGGCAAAACCTCATCCCTCTCTATCTGGCCAAAATTTCATGGTAGCTGATCAACCATCATCAAGCGTCCAGGTTTAGCAAACTGTTGCTGCCATCAGCCTAAAGAGATCAGGGAAGTGGCATTGATTGCACCAGCAACTTCTGCCCGAAGAGGTTCAGCAACATTGATCACTGGATCTCCGCATAAAAACAAAGTGAAAGGTTCCCAGGCGAAGAAGAAACGCTCAGCTGAAAAAAAAACTTCTGGCACCCACCACTCTCAAAGGAAAGGAGACGAATCCACCATGTTAAAAATCCAAGCGTGTCCTATCCAGCGACTCTGATAATGAAAGTGACTCTTCTTTTGGCATTCCTTGTGATGATAATAAAAGAAATAATGATGGCGACAATGATGCAGAGTGCCCAATCTGCTTGAAGCGTTTTACAAATGATAAATATGGAGAACAATGGGTTCAGTGCCTTCTATGCTTCACTTGGTCACACAAAACATGCTCAGGAGCCAAAAACAATATAAAATTTTTCTTCATGTTTGGATGGTTAATGTTTCTTTATGTTATTCTTCCACGGATTAATAGTACATTTCTTTTTGCCTTAATTTAAGGTAAATTAAATTACTCCTTTTGAAATAAATTTTGGTTAAGTTATAATTTAAGCTTCGGCATTTTGAATTTTTTTATTCAAAGAATTGGAGCAGAAGGGGGACAAAATTGGGACAAAATTGGGACCATTTTATTTATTTTTCTGCCATACATAGATATTTTTGAAAAACAATTTTTCGCATTGCTAAATTTTTTTGTATGAAATTTGCTTATGTTTCTATGTGCGTAGGTAGTTAATCAATATAAAATCCAAATTTGGTAGGTTCTACTGAAAATTACAACTTCCAAGGGCCTAACAGTGATTGGGGGACGAAAATAAGGCACTTTACCTTATCCATTTTTTTTTTAAAGTTTAGTTTAAGCAATCTACACCGCTATTGCCGAACAGTAATTTTCGTCTAAGCTAATCTCTGAATTTCTGTGATTAAATAAGGCGAAGATAGCAATTCAGAAATAGTATATTAATAAATAAAAAGTCTTATGAGTGACACTTGTCCCAAATGGGTCATGATAGTACACTGTACAAATATACTGTACCAATACACTGTACAAATTACTTTCACCAACGAGCTACTCTCACCAATCCTCGCAGTGTTGAATTCAGAAATTTTTATCTAGGAGGGATTTCTGTGGCTCCGGGTAGGAGTGGATATTATAGAGTTCCAAGGGGGGAATTGCACATTTTGACCATTAAAAGCATACATTCTCAAATCTTCCGTGGGGACATTTCAATGCTCCGAGGGGGGGATGTCACCCCTTGGCCATCCCTTGAATTCAGCACTGAATCCTTGTTTAGACCCCGCCTTATCTTAAATACGCTAATTTGCTCTGTTTTACAAAGATGGGAAAAAATGCTTGAAAATATAGAAACTCGATAGCCATTTGAAAATGAAAATTATTTTAATAAATTAACTCAATGAGCATTAAAAGAGCTTGTGATTTAATAGATTATCATTGTTCGTTGTCCTTCCCAAAAATAAAGAGAAATCTTTTGAAAAGGAATTATGAACGTAACAGTTTGCGGAAATTACGCTTCTTTGTAGAAGCGTAATAAAATACTTAAGTTTTCTGAATAATATTGGCCGTTTCAGTTTAAATATCACGATATTTTCGCAAGCGGAAGCTTTAGATTTCGTGATTTACAAATTCAAATGCACAAGCATGCTGAATATTGCTCGACATTTTCACATATAAAAAACCATGCATTAAATACTAATGCATTGATATTAAAATATTTTTTATCTTGCTCAATTTTCATTTAAAAATACGGCAAAAAAAAAAAAAAAAACTAATTATTTTAAAAGTAAAATGAATGTTTTAAATAATCTGAAAAGTAAAATAAATGTTTCAAATAATCTTAAAAATGAAAATTAGATTTAAAAAAAAAGTCTGTTGTTAACCACGACAGCAAAAACTTTCCTTCATGTATATTTGTTATGCATGTGTCATTATGAAATCGTGCTTCACGTATACTTGTGCTGCATTAAAAATTTTTTCAACTCCACATAATTTGCTTTAAATATGACGTAATTTTTACCAGTAAATGTTTTTCGCACGTAATAATAAAGTTTTCTTTCATTTTCAGTTTTCACGTGTATAATATGTAAAATGTAAAATATATGTAATTGAAAATACATTGTTTGGAAATATTATTACTCAGGCTTTTTAAATTTTGGCAACGGTAAATAAAAAAAAAAAAACGTTATTTGAAAAATACGAATTAATTCTCTGCTCAGACAATGAAATGTTGAATAAAAAATTCGAAAACTCCCAAAAATAGTCACATTATATATAAAAATGATTGGACACTGCACACCATAATCTAATCAAGCATGTACCTGCAAATGATGGTTAAATTACTATGTATAGTTTTTTACCCTATATAACTTACGTAACTGAGCTATCTTGGCCGATTCCAACATCGAATAGCGCTTAAAATAATTATCCGATTTAAAACTTATTTGTTTCAGCATATTTATCATAATTTTTTCTATAAAACTACAGATTTTCATATTTTTATATGGAATAGTATTTTACTATGAGCTGAGGAAGTGTAAAGGATGCTGTCTATTCAAAAACGGCAGCAGCAGTGCCAGCGGTAGTGTTAATAACTATTTTTTTTTTAATATATTCAAAATTTTTAATGTGGAATCGTCTATTGCGCGAGATGATAACTGATATGAGAGATGTTGGCGACAATGTAATTTCAAATAAATATGGATAACAATAAATGGTTGTCACGAAAAAACACTCTGTTGCGTCAAACTAGTCTAAAATACGCCAACACGCAAGATCACGCTAATCAACGCTAATCAATGCGTAGAGCGCCGATTATCCGGACCTGTCTGCACTAAGGCTCCTATAAAGGGGGCTGACGCATATCCATTATGTTGCCCAAAATAACCGCCATATTGTGACCTAGCTCAGCATTAGGAAACCGCCTGAGCAGGTGTTTCCCATACCTGTTACTGTCACTCGCGGTTCACTAGTACGGTAAGCAAACCGGTTTTAGCTTGGCTTTTGGTCCGCTGGGTCATTCAATGGCGGTATGATTCAGCCTGTATTATAGGAGCTCTAGTCTGCACTAATAAGGCTCCTATAAGGGGAGCTGACGCATATCCATTCTGTTGCCCAAAATAACCGCCATATTGTGACCTAGCTCAGCATTAGGAAACCGCCTGAGCAGGTGTTCGCCGTCCTCGTTACTGTCACTCGCCGTCCACAAGTACGGTAAGCTAACCGGTTTTAGCTTGGTTTTTGGTCCGCTGGGTCATTAAATGGCGGTATGATTCAGCCTGTATTATAGGAGCTCTAGTCTGCACCGGCGATAGTTCGGATAATTTGACAGGCAATCTCAGGGATATTCCTGACTATGTCAATGCATTAAATGATGGTTAAAATGCATTTTTTTACATGAAATAGTTTTTTTATGGAACAAATGTATATTTTTAAAAATATAGTAGTGGATAAGTAGACTAAAAAAATTCTTTTGTGTGTACACAATTTTCTTTCACATTTTAAGCAGGCTTAGGACTGACAGCTTTTAGTGCTGGTATGTTTAAAAAATTGGGGGTTATTTTTGTCATTTTTTTAAACAATCTTTTTAGGTGCGTTCGTAATTATATAAATACGTAGCACTTATTATCATTTTCTGGTCCGTCTATCTGTCTGTCCGTAGGTCCGCATATAACAGCGCAAAAATTACCCAACCGAATGGTTTGAAATTTAACATATATAATCGTTGAAGAATTTTGTCGAGTCTTTTCAAATTTTGTGAAAATCGAATCAAAACTTAAAAAGATATTAATAAAGTTTTCTTCATTCTATTAAATCCTATGATAGGTAATCTATATGATAAAGCGCAAGTCATGTGACTGAGGAAAACAAATACGGGATAACCACTTCTTTTGTCAGATGCCAAACGCCCATTTTTATTCAAAATTATTTTTTCGAATATAATTGCATAAAAGTTACATTTTTAGGAAGATCGTTCAAACGAATTGTTTCTTTGAGAGACGAGTTAAATTCAAAAATGTATAGATTCTGAGATAACTTCAGTTGAAATTAGGTTAACAGCCCAATATTTATTCCAATATCCATTAAAGTAAATAAACACAAGAGATTCGTTCATCGTGAATCATTAAAATATTAAACCATGGAGGTAATCATTCGCAAAATAAGATCTCCATGGTAAATTTTACAGCGCTGTCTGATGTCGAAAAAAAAATTTGCATAATTAAACGTGGCATACATAATAAGAGAAAGGTCATACTCATTTCGCTCATAACAGACAATATAATTCATTTCACTGAAATAATAACAATGATTTTTTTACATTGTAAAACTACTTATAGTACAAATGCACCTCATTTGTCACGTTTAACGTACAATTTTCAAATTGGTAATTCCTTTTGTCATTTTTTTATTTGTATTTTTTCCCCCTTTAGTCTTGTCTATTATTTTATGAACTGCAAAATTTGAAATTTAAGTAAAAAAGCTATGGATTGTTTTTGCTTTTAAGAAGATATTCTTTTCAATGCTGCCTTATCACGAATTCTTCTTAAATACAGAAGTTGAATAGAACAGTATTCTCCTGTCCTTCCAACCATTTAATAGGTGTTTCTAAACATTCAAAGGCTTTATTATGTGATGGGCCTAGATCATGCATTCGTTTTCACTTTTCTCAATCCACTGATCTAGAAAACGTTTTCGATTTCAAAGGCGGTCCCAAAAAAAAAAAAAAAAAAAAAAAAAAAACCAGGTTATTTGAATAATTGGACAGTTCGGTTAGTTGGAGTTCGGGTAATCGGCACTCTATTGTAAATTAATGATAATAATAAAAAGGAATCATTTGAAGTCAGTATATTACTTTTTTTTTTTTTTCAAGAACACGTTCAGTTATCAAAAATCTTGTGAAATTGCCGTCAGACGATTTCCTGTTATATATTACTACAGAAACGGCTGAGGGGAAAGGATAACGAATAAATTCGCCGAATTATTATTCAAACAATTATAGCCATAAATGATATGATTTAAATTTTTGATGTGCCCTGTGAAAAAGGTACGTGTGATAAGAAAGTCGTTTTCAATAGAGAAATTACTATCGTCTGTATGTATCAGAAACATATTCAAATTTCGCTAACGCTTGAGCTATTTTTCATAAACCAGTAGATCAGATGTGTTCAACATTTTGGTTTCCTCGGGTCGCATTTGAGACGCAAATACTGTTTTGGACAATGCTTGAAAGAGGGGATGGGGGGGGGGGGGAGGGGGTGAATCTCTAAACAAATAAAAATACACTATAACAAGTATAAGAAAAATACACCATACTAAGATTAACGATAGTTGTTAAAGAAAAATGTTAAAAAATGTGTTACATCCAACAAAATGAAAAGGTAAAATTATAGAAGAAAATAATGTATGACTCCCTTACTTGTATAAGTGCTTTTTAAATTATTGGGCATTTCAGCCAGTAGAACATTATAACTAAGGATGTCAGCATAATATTGATATATCGGGTCAAAAAATATCGATTTTTGACATTGATATTAGACTTTCAATATATATACGATACATCGTTTCTTGTTGTTACTTTCGATACATCGTTTTTTACATCCAATATATCGATATTTAAAATGGGAGGATTGAACTTTGTGCTGTTATATTAAAAATAAATGAACACCGTGAATATAGCACAAATGAAATACATATGAAAATGGCATACAGCGGTTTCGGAGCTCCTAAAGCTCCATCATCAGTGCCAAGATTAAAAATAGATGTAAGTGTTTAAACCATGTTAGTATGTAAGCGCCTCCGCTCGTGGCCAATGTAAAATGGTGATGACTGTTAAAAGTTTGTCTTTTAACACTCAGGAAATAATATAAGCAAACCTGACCCGATCCCCGACATATTTCAACCTAAACCTTACCCGCAACCCGAAATACTTCAACCCGAACTCGACCCACAACATGAAATGAAAGGAAATCAATTCATGTTTTAATGCAAGTATAAACTAGTTGTTGGGGGCCACCGTAATACTTACCCATCATGGATATGCATAATGTAAAATATTAAAATAAAAAATGTGTAAACTACAGTAAAACCTCTAAATAACGGACACCTCGGAAACACAGAAATTGTCCGCTATTCGGAGGTGTCCGCTATTGGGAAAACCGCTGAGATTCACAAAATCGGTTAGAAATGCTTAATGTTTCATTAATACGTTTTCATATGCCGAGAAATTCTATTATATGATTAATCAGAAATTAAAATTATTTTTAAGCAATAAAACTGAAATGATATTGTACATGCATTTGTATACATCCACTGTTTATTACATTCTTAGGAAGAAAATCTGTTGCACAAGTTTGCTTTTGCTAGCGATTACATGTAATTTGTTTTTCTATGTGAAGTTTTAATTCTATCATTAGTTTTAATCCTTCTAAATCATCTTTTTTTATACAAAAAAAAAACAATAATAATAATAATAATAATAATAATAATAATAATAATAATAATAATAATAATGTGTAACTGTTTACTGCATTTTGCTGCTTCTTGGAAATTCTCTATATTGCAGGAAACATCCCCTAGTATTAGTATCTAATTCATATCACTAATAGTCAGTTTTTGTCGAAGATTCTGAAGGAATAAAACCGTCTACATCAACTGATTCTTCTTCAGTAGGTCATCATCAATGTTCATGAACATTTCGACAATTCATTTACATCTGATACATTTCATTCATTCACTTATTGCGCCTAATTCTTGATTTCTATCGGAAATAAGCATTTCATTTTCTATTAATATAAAGCCTGTTTTTCTGAAACATTGTCGTACGCTTTCCGATTATATATATATATATATATATATATATATATATATATATATATATATTTATAGCTGAAGAAATCCAAATCCGAGAGCATCGGTAACATTAACTAATTTTAAGCAGTTCTCAAGTGTATTCATAGAATCTAACTTCGAAAGAATGTGGCTTAATAAAATCTTTCTGTACCGGCTTTACAATTGTGTATAACGCCTTGATCAAAGTGCTGGCATACGGATTTTTTTTTTTTTTTTTTTTTTTTTTTTTTTTTTTTGAGGGGGTGGAGGGGTGGCACAGTTTTAACATTGTCCAATTTTAAATGTTTTGAGAAGTTGCATTGTCCAAAAAAAAAATTTCTTTGTTTTTTCATCCTATTTTCAAAGGAAGATAATCATTTAATCAGTAAAGAATTGGTCATTCACGCTTTTTTATTCGCTCTCCACATCCATATAACACCAAATTTATTGAATTTAATGTTCTTTGAGAAACATATGGGTTTTAAAGATTTTACAATTATAAGAGGGATTTCAAATTCTCCAAATACATTACAACATAATAAAATAGTGAGTCGCTCTTTTGACATTTGTTCGCCGATACAGTGTTCCCTTTTAAAGCACAAAGTCTTATTCGGAAAAATTCTGAATAAGAGTCCGAATTCATCGGCATTTAAAATGTTTCTCTCCTCGATAAAACCTCCACGAATTGATTGCAGTCATTCATGCCAATCCTCCACTTTTTTAAGAATTAAAGATTTTGATTTTCCACATATGGTTTTGAAGTGATGTTTTGCCGAGACCAGAACTTTTCCAGCCATCCACTCAAAGCCTTAAAATCATGTAATCAGAGTTCTTTGGTGACTTCTAAAGCCTTTTACTGAATCAAAGGCCCACTGATAAGAATTTTTTGAACGAAGTGAAGTAAACCAATTTAGAATTATAGAATCAATTTCAATAGAATCAGTATTTCTCAATTTCACAATTTTGGTATTAGAGTTAGAGTTAGTAATTCACAAATTCCATATTTCTTCTTTATTTCGTAAAATCTCTCCCACTTGTGTTTTACTTATTTTAAAACTACTTACAATTTCAAATTTTCCTTTTACAGTTAATCGCTTTCGTTTTGAGGTTATTCTCGAAACAATCACAAACAAGACACTAAATTAATTAATACGTAGAACTGAATATATTCAGAAAACGATAAAAATGGTGTTAATATATTTTGAAGCTTTGAATAATGTATGTCAATTAAGTTTCAAGAATCAATCAGTAAAACAGTTACAAAATACATTGAGAAATTGAGGGATTCCCCAGGCTTTTGGGGATTTTCCCCAGACAACCCCCTACATTTATCTGTGGTCACAAAATATGTGACATATTGCCTTGATAAATTTAGAGGATTTTTACTTTTTTCCCATTTTTTTTTCCTCGTTAAAAAATCATGTTTCATCCTTTATCACAAAAACTACTGTCCGCTATTCAGAGGTTAAACATACAAAAATTTAGGTTTTGGGAGTGGGGATTGGAAAAGTGTCGGTTAAATAGATGTGTCCGGTAATCGAGTGTATCCGTTATGGAGGTTTTACTGTACTTATAAAATGTATTGCAATTCGAATAAAATCGGGGGTTGATGACGTCATAAACTTTAAAGGCTCGATTACTGAATTGCTTAAAAGAAACATCCTTATAACTCCAAAAATAATAATCCTATTAACTAGCGGTTTATTGCATCTGATGAAGCGTCAAATTTCCAGTTAAAATATATCTTTGAAGTGAAATTTGGATGAAATACAGGGTCATGAAACATCGAAGCATGTGGAAAATAGGATTACAAATATCTCGGCAACTAATTATCCGATCGACTTCATGCTTTATGCAAAATTTACGTTTTTTTTATTTTTCATATTCACTCCTTAAAATAAACAATTTCGAAAATTTTTATGTACCTTTTATCAGAACGAATATTTCGAGAGTCCGAAAAAAATAGTTCCGGATAATCGAGGTTACTGAGATTCAATAAGCTTCTTCCCATTATTACACACTAGTACATACCAAATTTCAAGTCTCTATCTCAATTTTTTCGGGAAATAGAGCGTTTACAGACACACAGGCGGACGGCAAATTTTTTTTTCTAAAAGTATGTTTTTCGGAATCTTCAGTGTCTGAAACGTGTAAATCCGTCAAAAATTTATTTTCGATTTTCAAAACAATTACAAGACTTACCCTATACGATGTATGATGGGTAAGTAAAAGTAATCTTCAAGTACAGCTCTAATGCCAGTTTTATCTTTTATACAGAAAAATGGACATATCTGTCTTCTTTAATATTCAAATAGAGTAAAACCTCTAAATTGCGGACACTTCGGGATCGTTGAATGCCTCTAATGCCAGTTTTATCTTTTATACATAAAAATGGACATATCTGTCTTCTTTAATATTCAAATAGAGTAAAACCTCTAAATTGCGGACACTTCGGGATCGTTGAATACACTGCAAAAAATAACTGTTGATTTTACAGTATAAAACTGGCACCCCAGCTGCCAGTATTATACCGTAAAATTAACAGTATTAAACAGTAAAATAAGCAGTAATACGCTGCCGTGCAAGCAGTAATACGCTACCGTATGGAGAACCATAGCGAAAACTTCACGCGTAAAAAAAAAATAATAACAGCAATGTGTCAGCACGAATCACAAATTATAGAAACCGTATTATTCTGTTAAAATATAAAAGGGAATTATGATGTCACGAGTGCATGATATTTATTTAATTCTCGACAAATACTAGATGCGCCATTTCTTTTTAGTTGTGAATAATATAGGTTAATTCACGTTATTAAAAAAATATAGCTATAAAACATATAAATAACTGGAAAACGGTAGGTAATAAATTGTAAACGTAATAATAAACCGTATTAAAAAAACATAACTTAGTGAAATAAGTATCCGTTTTTATGTTATTTTAGGATATTCCAGGTAAAGGTACAGGTTACTTTAAAATACAAGGTTAAATTCACCGATATATTTCGTTTGATTCAAGGTTTTTTTTCGAGAAACCGACCAGCGCAGCGGGCGTAGTCTGCTAGTAAGAAATAAAATGTATATAAGAAATGTGTTCATAGATAATTATTTGTTTATGATACACGCAGAAAAAGGAATTGATTAAAACTACAAAACATGTTTTGTTGAGTACATTTTAGTTGTTTTAGCAAAATTCAAGTAAAATTGAACCATTTAACTCCAGTTAACAAAATATTTTTTGCTGACGATACAATTTTTTTTTTTTTTTTTTTTTTTTTTTTTTGGAATTGCGGAATTGCAAGAAAAATTTTTTTTGTTGATCCAAAGTAAATTTCCATTGACCTGTATTTAAACAAAACTTTTTGTTAAATATAGGTCAATGGAAATTTTGTTTGAATCAACAAAAAAAATTTTTTGTATCGTCAGCAAAAAATGTTTCGTTAATTCAAGTAAAATGGTTCAATTTTACTTGAATTTTGCTAAAACAACCAAAATGTACTCAACAAAACATGTTTTGTAGTTTTAATCAATTCCTTTTTCTGAGTGTACATTTAAAAACCCTTTTTTAGCTCACAGGCTATCAAAGCCTGAGAGCTAATGTGCCCGCCCGTTCTGTATGTATGTATGTATGTATGTATGTATGTATGTACGTATGTATGTACGTATGTATGTACGTAACGCGATAACTCTTGATAGAAATATCCGATTTGTTTAAAATTTTGGTTATAGGTTCATTGTGATAAGGCGCTTCCCTGATTAGTTTTGGGGTTTCATTGGTTAAGTATAAAGGGGGGATCGGGGGGCTAATTCGCCCCCTTAATTTAGATAAATGGGTTTTTCATGCAGAATCATCCAATTTGCTTCAAATTTTGTCCAGGGGGTGGCCCGGGGGGGAATGTCCCCCCCGGAGCATTGAAATGTCCCCCCGGAGTATTTGAAATTTTATGCTTTCAGAGGTCAAAAAGTGTAATTTCCCCCCCGGAACTCTATAATGTCCCCCCCCGGAGCTACAGAAATCCCTCCCGGAGAAAAGTGTCTGAATTCAACACTGCGAGCTATGCTCGGTCAAAATTAAATTTGAGTTCAAATATCATGACCCATGACCAAAATAACCCACTAATTGAATTTTCCCGAACATGTGACTTCGCCCAACAGTCTTCTCATGCCCGAAAACCATAGGATGCAAAATTTAGTGTAAATAGTCTGAGCCGTTTTTTAAGATAAAATAGCTTGACCCATAATGACCAATGACGAACATGACCCACTAATCGAAATTTCTCGAACATGTGGCCTAGCCTAATAGTCTTCTTGTTCCCTAAACCTGTAGGGTGCTAAATTTATTTCAAATCCTCTGAACCGTTTTTAAGATAAAATAGCTTGACCTATAATGACCCATGACCAAAATGACCCACTAATTGAATTTTCTCGAACATGTGACCTAACCCAACAGTCTTCTCGTGCTCGAAAACCATTGGATGCAAAATTTACTGCAAATTGAGCCGCTTTTTAGATCTTGACCCACAATGACCCACTAATCGAATTTCTCGGACATGTGACCTAGCCCAATGATTTTATCGTGCTCGAAACTCGTAGAACACAAAATTTAATTAAAATCGTTAGAGCCGTTTTTTAGATAAAATTAATTTGACCCGCGTTGACCCAAAATGACCCACTAATCGAAAGTTCTCGAACATGTGACCCTTTCCAATAGTCTTATCGCGCTCGAAAACCATTGGATGCAAAATTTAGTGTAAATTGAGCCGCTTTTTAGATCTTGACCCACAATGACCCAGAAATGACCCACTAATCGAATTTTCTTGAACATATGACCTAGCCTAATAGTCTTCTTGTTCCCTAAACCTGTAGGGTGCTAAATTTATTTCAAATCCTCTGAACCGTTTTTAAGATAAAATAGCTTGACCCATAATGACCCATGACCAAAATGACCCATTAATTGAAAGTTCTCGAACATGTGACCCTTCCCAATAGTCTTATCGCGCTCGAAAACGATTGGATGCAAAATTTAGTGTAAATTGAGCCGCTTTTTAGATCTTGACCCACAATGACCCAGAAATGACCCACTAATCGAATTTTCTTGAACATGTGATCTAGCCTAATGATTTTCGCGTGCCCGAAACTCGTAGGATACAAAATTTAATCAAAATCGTTAGAGCCGTTTTTTAGATAAAATTAATTTGACTCGCTTTGACCCAAAAATGACCCACTAATCGAAAGTTCTCGAACATGTGACCCAACCCAATAGTCTTCTCGTGCCCAAAAATAGTCGGATACAAAATTTCATCAAAATCGTTTGAACCGTTTTTTAGATACAATTAGCTTGACCATGACCCAAAATGACCAAAATGACCCACTAATTGAATTTTCTCGAACATGTGACCTAGTCCAAAAGTCCTCTCGTGCCCGAAAACCATTGGATGCAAAATTTAGTGTAAATTGAGCCCCTTTTTTTATCTTGACCCACAATGACCCAGAAATGACCCACTAATCGAATTTTCTCGGACATGTGACCTAGCCCAATGATTTTATCGTGCTCGAAACTCGTAGGACACAAAAATTTAATCAAAATCGTTAGAGCCGTTTTTAGATAAAATTAATTTGATCCGTGTTGACCCAAAAATGACCCACTAATCGAAAGTTCTCGAACATGTGACCCAGCCCAATAGTCTTCTCGTGCCCGAAAATGGTCGGATACAAAATTTCGTCAAAATCGTTTGAACCGTTCTTTAGACACAATTAGCTAGACCATGACCCAAAATGACCCAAAATGACCCACTAATCGAATTTTCTCGAACATGTGACCTAGGCCAATGGATTTCTGGTGCCCAAAAACGGTAGGATACAAAATTTCGTCAAAAACGTTAGAGCCGTTTTTAAGATAAAATTTGCATATATATATATATATATATATATATATATATATATATATGTATATAACCACACACAAGATTTGCTCGTATTAGAATATATGATAAGGAAACTATAATTATGGTTAACTATAAAGAGGGGAACAAGGGGCTGATTCCCCCCCCCCCCTTAAGTTAGATAAATTGGTTTTTCATGTAGAATTATCCGATTTCCTTCAAATTTTGTATATGGGTTCATTGTGATAAGGCGCTTCCCTGGTTAGTTTTGGGGGTTCACTGGCTAAGTATAAAGGGGGGGAACAGGGGGGGGTAATCCACCCCTTAATTTATCATCGATTTTTTTATTTTTTGAGGGCATTATTCTTTGAAATAAGAGTATAATATACAATTATTGTGAATAGCCTGTGAGCTCAATACCATCAGTTTAACTGGGCACTTTTCTTTTTATTTCTTCTCTTGGAAGATGAAAAAAATATTAACATTTCGTTTATGATATATATAAAAACACATTAATCTTATTTGTGATAGTTTATGCACATACACATATGTTACGTGTGTGTAGATTTGGAAGTATCCACTATTAAGTGTTAAAAGCATACAAATATATAAATGTAAGGAATTGAAAGGTGTTCTCTAAATAGAGATGTCCGCTATTCGTCAGTGTCCGTTATGGAGTTTTATTGCATATAGATTTTTCATCTGAAAAAATATTTTGGACTTTCTTTTGAAAAATCGCATCAACCCGAGCCCGACCGCAAGAGTAAAATCTGAACTCAAAACAGCCAAAACCCGAAACAGTGAAAGTCAACCCGACTTGAACCCGACCCGCAATGGAAAAATATAGCACTAACCCGACCCAACCCGACGGTTCGGGAAAAAACGTGTAACCCGACCCGATGTTGGACTCTATCTGACTGATCAACCCACTTAAATAATTATCGTCAAAAAAAAATGAAATATTTGGTTTCTCAAATACCGAAAACTTTATGCCATTGCTTATTACAGATTTTATTGAATTCTGATTTTAATAAAAAAAATATTAGCCCTTAGAACTTCATTAAAACTCTAAATAAATACATCATGTTACCACTTACCGGCAAATACAACATTGGCCAAATCAGGAAGAATTAATATAAAACATGCGGAAACGAACAGGATCGAGATTGACGGAGCCATATGTTGGCTATTACCATGGTATCTCGAACAAGTGGAGAAAAACATTTTCGATAACGAACTGTTAACATTCGGAAGGAAGTGGCGTAATGTTCAAAGAAGTGGCGTAGAAAGCGAAACTTGTAAGGAACATTGTATATTTTCTTAATTCAACATGTGTTGAAAGAAGGAAGCAGTTTTTATAAGATATAAAAGGTGATTCAATAAAGATTGGGCAAACTCTAAGAGATGGTAGAGACACAAACAAAAATACCTACAGCAAAAAGTGTTCCTGTATAGGAAATCAAGGTCGCAATCCACTTTTTTCAATCCAAAATACGAGGTGGTGTCTCATTTCAAGCCGAAAACGATTTTCATTCATAACTTTAATAATGATGAAGCTATTTTATCGAAATTTTCAAATGAATAACTAACTTTCTTTGCATGAAATGTGGTGACATCATGGAAAGTGCTGTAAGTGCACTGACATTCGCTGAGTTCTTGCGTATGTACAGTCAGCTACATTCTGTATTATGGAGAGTCTTGCTCAGTGTTGTTTAAGATGCGAATAATGGTCATTTCCAGCTGTTCTCATGGTGTCATCCCTCGTCACAGAAAGCTAAGTTAGTCTGTTTAAAATATCGCTATAATATCTTCAATGTTGTTAAACTTATGAAGTTATGAACAAAAATCCATTTTCGGTTTGGAGTAAAACAACCTGATTTCCTATACAAAAATTGTTTCTTATAGTCTCTATCAACTCTTAAAATCTGTCCAATCTTTTTTTTAATCACCCTGTATACAAGGTGGACCATATATTATCATACAACTTTGCAACTTAATGCATTTTTTACTTTCTTCTATCTATAATAGAAGAAAGTATTGTAATCGACATTTTTTTCGACTTCCTGTTTTCGACAGATTTACACGTTTTAGGGGTCAGAGATTCCGAAAAACATGTTTTTTACAAAATGTCCATCTGTTCTCGTTGTATCATCGAAAAGTGTATGAAGTTATGCTTCAAACTGAACCAAATTTTTAACACTCTCCAACCTAGTTGAAAAGTGTTTATGACTTCGGTTTGTCTGGCCATCTGCCGTCTGCCATCTGTCCTTACTCTAACTCCCGTAAATATGCTCGGATTGAATTTATTGTGTTTTTTTATATGATTGAATTTAAATGTTATTGTCGTTATCTATAGCATGTTCCCTATTTCAACTGAATTGTGTAGTACTTATAGTTTTTTTACAGGGACACTCAAAAGAATTCCGTTACATTACGGTCTATGGGAAAAAATCATTTGCGGTTTATTTTAATGATGTTACACAATTTCAAACAAATTGTAATTGATCTATATCACTAAGGTGCATTACAAGAAGCTTAATATGGAATAGGGTGTGCATAGCACTTATAGTTACTTTACAGGGACAGTCAAAAGAATTCCGTTACATTACGTCTATGGAGAAAAATCGTTTGCGGTTTAATTAAATAATGTTTTACTATTTTAAACGCATTGAAATTTATATATATATCACTAAGGTGCATTACAAGAGGCTTACTGCAGAATATTGTGTGTATAGCAGTCATCGTTCATTTACAGGGACACATAAAAGAATTTTCTACTGTCTGTTAACAATAATTCCTGAAAGTTGCTGAACGCGATTTTAAATTTAACTCACTTTTTGTCTATTACTTGGTGTGTATAAACTCTGTAGATCATATACAGGGCAGCACAAAAGTTCGCGAACACATTTCCGTTTATTGACAGAAACTCCAGAAGGAGAATTTTAAATTGTGCTACGCGTTTAAATCGCGTTTCCTAACTAAACTAAAATTTAGCATCCTATGTAGTATATATACAAATCTATAGATCATATACAGGGCTGAATAAAAGTATTCGGATATTTTTCCGAATACTGTATATGTTGGAAATATATGTTGGAAATTCCTGAAATTACGTTTTTAAATATGTTATGCGTTTTCCAAATTGTTTACTTAGATGTTATCTTTCAGCTTATTAAACGGTAATGATTTGTAAAATTATTTTGGAAGCGTTGGAAAGTGTTACATATTCTATGCTTGACGCATGATTTTTTGTTCTTGTTTTCTATGTTTTTGGCTATGGCAAGAAGGTCCCACTTGCATTTGGGGATACTTCGACGAAAAGGGGCGCTGTGATCGCGATTTTTGTTCCATTTTCGCTATTGTACCATCGAAAAGTGTATGAAGTTATACAGATAATTGAACCAATTTTTTGTTTATGTTTTTGACTATAGCCTGCAGATCCCAGTTGAATTTGAGGATATTGCGCCTGGAGGGGGCGCTGTGATAGCCATATAAAGATTTCAATTTCAAAAAGTTGTACAAAAAAATTAGAAACCATAAAAACTTTTTTGCGTTAAATGTTCGGCCTTGATCCAAGGATTCCAGAGCATTTTTTGTTTTGCTTCTGTCTTACAAAATGGCTGAGATATACAAGTTTGAAATTATAGTGTGGCTGACATTTTGAAACAATACAGCAGGATTCCTCCATAAACTGGTTTAATTTATGAGTTTTAGTGAACATGGTTTTGCCAAATTTTCTTTTATTGTTGTAACCATATTTTCAACACTTACATGCTTAACACTATCTATATATATATTTGTCTTACGTGGCGCGAAAATAGGGTTGAATTTGTAACTTATGGTTGGCAACAACCGTAGTTTCTAGAGCTCAGACCATTGAACCATGGCTTCCTGCGATCTCTATAGAGATCGTATAGAGATCGCAGGAAGCCATGATTGAACAGACTAGATTATGTTAGATTAGCTCCACCTCCGATATGGCCGTCAGTATGAGAGCATTGAAACCATAGAATGAAGCTCAAACTAGCAATTATTAAAAATAAAATAACATGTACGTAATCCAAAGCGTCTGAGAAGATTCCTCATTTTAATTATGAGCAATATCGTTAATTTCGAATGAATTCTCAACTCTTATTCAGAATTCATTTACGAATTTCACTCACTCAAAAGTCGGAGAAGAAAAAAATCAACTTTGTAGATTCCACCTGGCGCCATCTGTTGATGTATTGAGGAAGTAAAAAATAATTTCTACGTAGCTTTTTTTTTTTTTTTTTTTTTTTTTTTTCTAATGAATTTAAGTCGTGCTGTACAAAAGATCCTTCTTTCATAGTATTTCAAAGATTTATATGCTCATTGG
This sequence comes from Maratus michaelseni, assembly GCA_963931845.1. Taxonomy (NCBI): domain Eukaryota; kingdom Metazoa; phylum Arthropoda; class Arachnida; order Araneae; family Salticidae; genus Maratus; species Maratus michaelseni. Next base: position 82,280,343 of record OZ007600.1, read on the forward strand.
TAGCGCCAACTAAATACATTTTCAGTTGTGTTTTCAACGGATAATTACTTTTTCACATGAAAAAAAAATTGTCAATTTCATATGTTCAAATGTTTTATGGTAGAACTCATTCCGGCTAGAATTGCTGAAAAAAAGGGGGCGAGCGAGCGAAGCAAGCTGTGACCGCGTAGCAGTCTCAATGTGAATTGCTTCGCAATTCACGGGGGGTTGGCGAGCGTTAGCGAGTAGGGGGCTGAGCCCCCTAGTATATTTATATTCACCAACGTCAAATTCTCGCCAAGCTTGGCGATTATTGGTGAAATATCACCAAATTTGTCGACAAAAATACATTGCCATATATGAAGCCAGCTTGGCTATATTTGTCTAATTTGACGATATTCTCATTCAAATTCAATATTGAGAAGAACTGGGAATGACTCTTCTGTAATCATGTTCCGCGCATTTTAGTTTCGTGCATTTTCACTAGAATTAGCTAAAATCTCAAAACCAAGCAATAGGGCGGCTATCTTTTCCTGCCGGTACAGGCCAGAAGGACTTTTCGTAGTTTAATATAATACGTCGGCTGCTTGCATCCAGGTAACCCGACAATTCGCAAGCAGCTGACGTACAACAGAATGACGAAAAATATTGTTTTTTTTTGGTGGAGTGATAGCTAATTTTGAAGCATTAACATGTATGACATAGAAGAAAGTTTTGGGATTGGCATATCCGACTAGTTAAATTTTAAACTGATATTTTAGATAAAGTCTTACGCCCTTGCATAGGACAAATGTTCGTGGAGGCCTAGTATTGTTATGAACAAGACGAGGAACCAGCTCACATTGCAAAAATAGACCGACAATGGTGCAGTGACAATTTGCTGATATTTTAAACTAAGAAAAATGGCCTGCTCAGTCATCCGATTAAAGAACCCTAGATTATTTTGCGTCGGATTACATGTTATCTGAATTCATCAAATTCAAGTTCACTAATACAGTGCGTCTCAAAAGTATGTGGACAGGCGATATTTTGAAATAACAGTTCTAAAAATGAAGCAATAATCACGACAAAAATATTAAGCATATGGAATCATAACACAAGTTTATTACAACAACAAAAAAATACAGTATAAGTTTTTCAGAATTTTTGTAAAAAAAATAAAAGTCAAAATAGACTGTCCTAAAAATATATGGACTTTTCGAGTATTTTGTATTTAAATTCAAATTTTGGATCCATTCCTTTGAATTACCTTGAAAATCCTATCAAGCATGCTTCCAACTAGTGTTTGGAGAATGTGTGAGAATGTGCGGTTCTAAAGCGATCCAACTCTGTTTTACTTGTTGCTTTAATTTCTGAAAAGTCGAAAACTGACGACCATGGGTCTCTCGTGCAAGTACTCCCCAAAGGTTTTCAATTGGATTCAGGTCTGAGCTGACGGCTGGCCAGTCTATAACAGTCACTTGATTCTGCGTAAACCAAGCTGTCGTTGAGTGGGAGGTGTGAATCGACGCATTGTCATGTTGGAATTTCCAGTTTTCCCCTCTTAAGATGTTCCCGATTGGAAGTACATTGCTTTTGAGGACATTTTGCTAATCTTCAAAACACTGTCGACCATTAAGAAAAGTAATATCCGTTGTTCCGTTGAGACAGAAAGCGCCCCACACCATAAGCTGCTACCAGATTTACCAACTTTTCGAGCAACCAACTTTTCAGCCGATTTTAACTCCAACTTTTTCCTCTTCATAGGGAGAAAAGGGTTACAATTGTCGTTGCTAAAGTTGGAGGATAACCAGTACTACTAGAACCAGCCGTTAATATTTATCGCCTATTCGTACCAATCGCTTATCTCTGACTGGTTGAAATGTTGAAAGTTGAGGGGAAAAGTCGCGACTAGCGCAGACTTTTTTAGAGCTGTGATAAAAAGTTGGAGATATCGCTGTTTGCTATCATACTGGGTGTTGAGACAATATTTCGCGAAAAGTTAGAGTAAATCAAGAGTTGGCTCAAAAATTGCTCGAAAAGTTGGTGAATCTGATAGCAGCAGAGAACCCTCTCCTTGTTCTCCAATAATGAACTCACGAGGTTCTCGTCGTAGATCATGCCAATAGTATGCCCGGCCATCAGTACCATAAAAATTAATTTCTTTTTTCGTCACTGAATAAAACATTTAACCATTCATCCGTCCAACGCATTTGTTTTTTAGCCCAAAGAACGCATGTCTTTCTATGGTGCAATTTCATCATAGGTGTCCGACACATTCTGCGATAGTTATGAAATTTGCTTGTCTGTATGCGACGGTGAACAGTAGATCTCGAATTAAGAAACGCTAAAGTCCTCGCAATTTCACGAAGAAACTGCTCGCTTAATCTCTCCTATCTTTTCGCTGAAATTTATTTATTTTTTTTTTTTTCCATTCGCATTGTTATTTTTTAATAAAATTTCATAAATTCCAGATCTGCTACGCTTTATTTATTTAGTAATATTAGAAACTTTAACATTTTGAGCCACTAAACGCCAAATTTTAGCTATATCAGCTGCAAAGAATTGAACGTTGCGGGACATGGTACGGTGGTAATAAAAACTAATTATTTTTATTGTCCATATATTTTTGGGACAGTTTATTTAAAATTTTATTTTTTTACAAACAATCTGCGATATAAGCATCATATTTCTGTATCGTAATAAACTTATGTTATGATTCTATAGGGTTGGTTGGGGTAAGTGGGTCACCCCCCTCAAACTAAAATATGTACAGGATATTTCATACTTATTTGCATTCATCATGTCACATTTCGTCACACTGATGGGTCTTTCATATATCTGAGCTTTGTTTCATTTATTTTTCGTGTCATAGAACTAATGTAAAATAGATTTCCAGAATAGTTTGTTTAAAGAGTTCAAGCTACATTTTCCATGTTAGTCTTCATTAACTATTAATGTTTATTAAACTGTTGTGCAAAGTTTAACCTAAAATACATACTGTAATTGAAATTTTTACAAAAACTGTTATTGAAAAGTGTTTAAGAGGAAGGGTCCCACTTACCCTGCAATTTTAGCCTACTAGGGGTAAGTGGGATCCCTCATTATGGGGTAAGTGGGACTAGGGTGTCCCACTTACCCCACTAAGTAAATTTAAATACATTTCTGCATTATGGCTTAAACAAATTGCCTTAAATTTCTATAGTACTTATGGTTATGTTTAGTTTTTCAAATTGAATATAGAGAGCGTGTCACCTTTACATGTACGTCTCCACGTACCAACACAATTCCATCAAAGAGATCTAAAGCATCTTCAGGTGTACAAATCATTACGAATGAAGAATACGTGCAAAAATTAGGAGAAAAAAAAATTGATGGAAATATAAAAAGTAAAGAGAAAACTCGAAGTAAAAAAAAAAAGTAAAACTGAATATGTAGAAGATATGTAGAAGACAGTGCCGATTTTGAAGTGAAAAGCAACTCTGATAAAGAGATTTCTATGGATGAATTAAAAGACAATTATGAAGACCTAGAAGGAATTAATAGTTTAGCTATAAAAAAAACTTCTAAAGCTGGTGACTATGCATTTGTGAAACTTGCATCGCAAAAAAGTATTATGTTAGCTCTAATTTTAGAAGTTGATGATACAAATGAAAAAATAACTGCTAAATTTGTAAGAAAGAATAGAAATTATAGTGAGACTTTTTCTTAGCCGGATGCAGATGATGTTGTAATTATTACTGAGAATGAAGTAATAATGATTCTCAATCAGCCAACTTTACGTAGACGCTGCCATTTAGTGTTTCCGATTTCTTTTTTCAACTTACAGCGTTTGTTAATGTGCCAAAATTAATCTTAATCAACCTTATTATGTTTCTTCAGCACTGTTTTATACGTTATAGTAAAACATGTGCCTTTAGGCTTTTTAAAAATTTCATAGATGTACTTGTTTTGTTTTTCATTCTATAATTAAATCTCATACTGATCTTAATGTGAGTAGATATCTCGTACATGGATAAATTTGCAATAAAATATTTCTTATAGGAAATTTCTATACTTTATCAAGTAACACCCACTTACCTCTTCTATAGTTATGCTTGCTTTAAATTTAAATAAAGATCGGTGGTTTCACTTACCCCTTATTATGGGTAAAGTGGGACACCCACCTGATTTTTTAAAAGAAAAGCAGTTAAAAAATATTTAAAGCATTATTTTACAAACTAATCATAAACTTTTATTTATTAATGTAGTCTTAAATAAAATAAGTTGATAAGTTCAAATTAAACTGTTTCAAATTTTTTTGTATAAGGCTTCAAAAATGAAGTATTCCAAAAAAGGGTGCCACTTACCCCAACCAACCCTATGCTAATTATTTTCTTCGTGATTATTGCTTCATTTTTTGAACTATTATTTTTAAAAAATCACTTACCCATATACTTTTGGGACGCACTGTATGATATATTTGAAAAGTCCTCTTTGGAAAATACTGGATTCAACAGAGAGCATCGATGCAGTGCATGCCCCGTGTAATCAACACTCTAGGGACATGAAATTTCAGTTGAAAAGATACTAGCCAGACTAAAATTTTTGCTCGCCACTATTTTACATTCATTCAGACAGCAACGTCGGCCACCACCACCTGCCCAGAAAATGAACTATTTATGACAAACTGAATTTAAATTGACCATTGTTAGAAGGAACTGTCTGTTAAATCTAGAATATTTTACATTCATGAAAAATATGAATAAATTTTAAAATGTTAACAGACGTAGTATGTGAACTTTCTGGTGACTGAAATTATAAAAGAATACAGAAATTGATAAATAGAAACATATTTATTGCAAAAGAAAAAAAATAATATTAACTCAAAAAAAGGGCAAACCTCAAATAAGATTGCCATAAGGTTTCAATGTTAACAGAAATTGTCACTTACCACTAAAGAGTCATGAAAAAAGGTTGCTGTACTTTTAGCATTTTATGTTTGTGTAGCGCTTCCTTTCTGCTCCGAAATACCACTTGTCAATCGCAGCTGTAGGATCAAACTCTGTCAAGGTGGGTCCATTTATAGAAATTCTGAGCAAATCATCCAGTGTCTCAGTCTTCAGAGAGTTCCTGTATGCAGTCTTGAGTCTGTTGTAACAGCTGAAGCCTCCCTCAAAGCTGTGCTCATTGGTAGAACAACCAGGGCCGTAGCTAGGGGGGTGCCAGGGGGGGGGGCTCAGCACCCCCTGTAAATTTTTGAGCCCCCCCTGGGAAAGTTGCCAAGGCTTCCAAGTGAAATTCTGTTTCAAAAATCCAAATGAAACTCTGTTCAAAAATTGAGCTTAATTTTGGGGGCTCTATACAGTTTTGCATAAATACTAAATTGTAGTATTTGTTTAAAAACTGCAAATAAGTGCTTCAACAGGCATGCATCCTATCTGCACACACTCAGAATTAGCAACCTTTTGCAGATGCAAACATTGACTTTTGCATTAGTTATATACTGAATTTTTTCATTTTGTAGCGTTTTCCATTATTAGTATAAAACAAAGTTATTCTAATGAGTTATAGTCAATTTAAAAACAAGTGGTTTTAGCTTTAGACTAGACACAAAAATAAGGTTAAAATTCAAAATACACCCTTGATTATTCTAATGTTTTTTATCATATAATAACATAACTTTAGAATACTGAAGGGCAGGTAATATTCAGAAAAAAATTAAAGGTTGCAACTCTTTTGAAACAGGTGAAACAGATTTTTATTTACTTTTCGACATCATCACTTATTATTTCACTAGTATAATTATACACTGAAAATTTTCATTCTGCAATCAGTGATGTAGTAGTAAAAAAACCAGAGGGCTTTAGGCAGAGGGTATACCCTAAAAAGTATATGCTATAGTGTTTTTGAGAAGAGGGTATACAGTATTCCTTAAAATAATCCAGAAGGTATTACATGCCTGTCTGCAGCTTTTAATTTTCTTAGCATTAAATAACGTTATTATAAACAAATTAATAAGAAATATAGTGCCTATACTATGAATATGCAGTAATTTACCTTTCTATATAATACTTTGATCCTATATATCTGTGTTTGTGCGTGCATGTGTCAGAGAGACAAAAATAGTATGAGCCCCCCCCCCCCTACATTTTCTTGAGCACCCCCTATTGTTTACTTCTAGCTACATCCCTGAGAACAACACAAAACAGTGGCGTAGCCAAGGTGGGGGTCTAGATGCTATTTTTACCACTAATATTGTAAAGTTTTCTTTGCCAGATCTAATCGGAGAACTTTCTGCGATAATCAGGTTGAAGAAAACGTTACAACATTATTGGTATTTAGAGAATTTGGACCTCCTCCTTGGCAAAGCCACTGGCACAAAATGTTGGAATCTGAAGTTAATTGGGGAATCTTCCTGAATACTTTTCACTGTAAAACTTCCCCAGCATATCTTTCAGTGTTAGTGAAGGGAACAAAAACTTTAATTATGTCCACTCTGCCAATACAATATCCCCTTTTTCATTAAAGAGACTTGGGTTCAAATACATGAAGAGCTTCTTTATTTCTTCTATCCCAAATTCAAGAATGTTTTCCTAAGGAGGCCAACCTAAAGAGTCAAAAACATGCAGAGATGTTAACACATCTGTTGACATAGATTGCAGTTTTTCTGTGATGTATATCTTTGCATGTTTAATTAATCTCCCTCTTAAAGTCTGAAACTCTTGCTCCCCATTTTTAATATTTGTCAGCTGCACATCTTTGATTACCCCTGTGATGGATATTTGGTCCAAAAACTCCTGTTCGCTTGGTCCAACACTAGATTCGAGGTCTGTCAGAACTGAGATGCAATGTTTAATTTTTATTGGCAAAAATGAAAATGACAAGTTCCTTGTTTTGTAATGCCACACTTAAAGGGTTTAATTTCCTGTAGAAATCCAAGAGGAAGTATAGAACTTTAAAAAATTTATAAACCTTCAAACTTTTCAGCAAACCCATAGCTTTAGCACTGTCATTGTCTTTTCCATGGACCACCTGTTCATGATGGCTTACAACAGAATTCTAAGATTGCAAGAGAGCTTTTACAGCACTTTCTTTGCTGGATAACCGTCTAAAAGTGTGAATATCACTCCGTTTAAGAATTTCTGCTGTTTCTTTTAACATATGAAGTCTTTTAGTAGAGGCATGATAAAATTTAAAAATACTCCTAACCACTGAATCAAATGTTTTTAGATATTCAACTTCACCACATGCATCCAAAACAGTTAACTTCAAACAGTGTGCAAGGCTGTGAATGTTTATCAATTTAGTAGAAATAGATTTCATTTTCAAAGCCAATCCTGATTTGTATCCAACCATACTTGGAACACCATCAATACCCAAAACAGTTAACTTCAAACAGTGTGCAAGGCTGTGAATGTTTATCAATTTAGTAGAAATAGATTTCATTTTCAAAGCCAATCCTGATTTGTATCCAACCATACTTGGAACACCATCAATACCCAAAACAGTTAACTTCAAACAGTGTGCAAGGCTGTGAATGTTTATGAATTTAGGAGAAATAGATTTCATTTTCAAAGCCAATCCTGATTTGTATCCAACCATACTTGGAACACCATCAATACCCAAAACAGTTAACTTCAAACAGTGTGCAAGGCTGTGAATGTTTATCAATTTAGTAGAAATAGATTTCATTTTCAAAGCCAATTCTGATTTGTATCCAACCATACTTGGAACACCATCAATACCCAAAACAGTTAACTTCAAACAGTGTGCAAGGCTGTGAATGTTTATCAATTTAGTAGAAATAGATTTCATTTTCAAAGCCAATCCTGATTTGTATCCAACCATACTTGGAACACCATCAATACCCAAAACAGTTAACTTCAAACAGTGTGCAAGGCTGTGAATGTTTATCAATTTAGGAGAAATAGATTTCATTTTCAAAGCCAATCCTGATTTGTATCCAACCATATTTGAAGCACCATCAGTACCCAAGCTTACAATATAACACCTGTTTCTATATTCATTTGGATCTATAATCTAATGTAGAAAATCAGTGATGGCTGTGAAATAACTGGATGAAGTAGAATTTGGAAGCTCTATTACTTCTAATATGTCCTTTTTGATATGATTATCTTTTGCATCCACGTATCGAATATACATATTTGCATGCTCAACAGCTGATCTATACGTGGAACCATCAACCAGAATGCTGATATATGTACACTTTTTTTAATTTTTCCACTAAATCTAACTTCAATGTTTCAGCAATAAAATGGATAAAATACCTGCATTGCTTTTCATTGCCGTACTTTGTTAAAATATCCACATTTAATGTCTCAGCTTAAGCACAAAAGATCTACAAAGTCTTTAAACGGATTTTCATGCTTTGTAATATAGTGCGCCACATGGAATATATTTTTCAAATGAGAAAACATGCGTTGTTGCATTTTCTTTAGACATTTAGCCATTGGTGTTTCTGATGGGTGTATTTTTGCCTTTACAATGGCAATATTTTCACAGTGGATTTTGCTGCAAAAGCCATTCAAAATGGCTTAGCCAATCTTTGTTAAATCTTCTTTTAACTGGAAGTGGCGACTGGAAATCACTGCCATATTTCCTTTTACCAGTTTTAGCAGATCAGTTAAGTGAGAAAAGAGGATTATTGCTGCTAGCAGATCCATAGGCGTAACTAGTGGGTGGGCCGGGTGGGCACGGCCCACCCCAGACAGCTCCAGTGCCCACCCCAGAATTTTAAACTCATGTGGAAATATTATGACGCAATAATTCAAACTTTGCATATTCCAACCCAAATCTTTGAAAGGTTGCACAGTACACAAACAAATGTAATACACATATATTATTGAATTGCGCATTCAGAGGCAGTGCTTGTGCATGTGAGTATGGGGTTGTGTTATGTGACGGGGGGGGGGGCATTATCTAAAGGACAATTCTTCTATAGCATGGAAGCATCAAGGATCCAGAAAGAACAAAATTAAATATTACATGAAGGATTTTTTCTTCACAAGCTGATGGGGAAAACATAGTTTCAAGAAGTGCAATTTAGCATCCTTTCGACAAAGTGTCTGTTGAAAGCATTGGGTGGTCATTCCATCTAAAAATAGCAGGATACTTCCTGTCATTTTTTCTTTTTTTGTGCAAAATAGAAGAAACGATCGTATTACCTAAGGCCATAGAACATCTGACAACGATTCTTCGTCCGAACAAAGTAACGAGGGGGATAAAATCCAGGAAGTAATTGAAAGATCGGGTGTACGAACGATAAAGGCTTTGTGTGTGACAAAAAATAGTTAATAACTTCGGCCATGAAAAACAGTTAGCACTTATAATGAAAAATATAATGCAAACCTTTATAACAAGCATATTTATACAAATAAAAGAAAGTTGTGTGCGTGCGACGACGGCTAACAAAATCTACCGTAAGTAGAAGACTAAATATTTGGGTCCTGATGTACCTGAGGCAAGGATTTTTAATTTTTTAAGACCCGGGGCCCCTGGGTCTCCTTTAAGATTTTTGTCCTAAATTGTTAATAACTTGTCCCATTTTTATCCAATCTTCTTCGTTTTGGGAGTCCTTTTTCTTCTCCAATTAGCTTCCCCCATTCATACATTCCAGTTAAGATCCTGGCCCTCTGGGGCCCCTTTGAAGTTTTTGTTTCCTAAATTGTTAATAACTTGCCCCCTTTTAATCCGATCTTCTTCGTTTTGGGGGCCCTTTTTCCATTTAGTTATTCTTTCATATCTACATTCCCATATGGACCCGTCATCGTAGGGCTCAAAACCACAAGTTGGCTCTTTTGAAACCCCTGCTATAGCTCTCTTAAAGTCATCACTAGTTTTTTTTAACAACTTTTTAGGACTTCCAGCTACTACATGAACGACAAAAAAATTCTCCGTCCAGGCCCGGGCCTCTCGCGCCCCTTTAAGTTTTGTGCCCTAAATTTTAAATAACTTGCAAACTTTTTATCCGATCTACTTCGTTTTAGATACCTTTTCTCTATTTTGTTACAAAAATTTAAAGAATGTACTTCATTATAGCATTGAAGTTATACCTCGAAAATCTCCATGGTTTCGGAAATATACTCGCTGCGGAGTAGTAGCAGGGATGTAACTAGATTGGGGAGAGGTTTGGCTGCCCTCCACACGCACACAGCAACTTCTTCAATCCTTTTAGATTTCATAATATTTAAAATAATAATAGCATCTATATTACATTTAAAATTTCTAAAACTTTGCAATAGAAAATTTTATGACATGGGGACTTGACCTCTTTTTTCTGTTTATGTTTTGTATCATTAAAGTGGTAGGAAAAATAATCGGATGTTAATTAGCCCCAACAAATAATTTTAAAGCCCCTTGTAACTTTGCTGGCTGGTTAGGGCTCTGGGTGGCACTGTCCTCCTCAAGTCCCAAGACTGGCCCGGCACGATTCTGAAATAAAAAAGGAGCCCCGTCCCGGCCCCGAAATTAATGAAAGAAAATTGGTCCGAGATCAGCCTGGCCCACGCACCGGGCTGCGCTTCTGTAGCTTGCCAGCCCTGTGCCCATGCAGATTTCTACAACACTAAATTTGCATTCATACTTTACGGCAGGCGTAACTAGAGTTGTAAGCTGCAAGTAGCTCCAGTAATTTCAAGACTCATGTGTAAAAATTTTGACAAAAAATTTTAATTTTCCAGATATTAAAAAAGGCTACACACACAAATATAATAAATATAATAACTGTTGTGAAAACTAATGTAATCAGAGCCGGTGCGAACGCGTATTTGAATGTTCATGTGTGAGCCGAGAGTTGAGATCTAAAGAATCGCAGAGAGTAGTACTGTTTCAAAGAGGCTGCTTGATAAAGATAGAAATACATCAAAAGTTCGAAAAAATATTATTTTTCATAAATTACATTATGTGATGTACAGTGATGACTTGTATCTATCGTAAATTCGGCTTATTCGTATTTTTTTTTTCTTTTTAATTCTTTGTCCACATATGTTCTTCTCCTTTTATAATGAAAGAGGAACTGACAAAGAATAATCACACAACTTGTGATTTCCTTCCAAAAAGTGCAGTTGATGCATGTGGAGAATCCAACAATTGCTAAAAACGGAATCCTATTCATACAACTCATCAACCAAATTCACAACTTTAAAAGTAAAAAAAATCAAATTACTGGCTATCGATTGCTGGATGTCTGAAACGGAAATAGGTCGTACACATGCTAATTAGTGGGAAGACAGATCACTGAAAAAAGGTATAGAGATTTTACACTCACCAGGTGGAGTACTGATAAGAATATACAAAACAAGACTTGATCTTCAAAGGCAAAGAACGAGAAGGAATCTAAATCCCAATCTTAATTTATAAATATTTTTCAAGTTAAGTTGGAAAAACATACTGTAAGTATGGAGAAACGTACTGTCAACAATTAACATGAATGGGTGCAATTATGACACTGCAAGTAAGTGGAAAGTAATTTAATATGTATTGTTATACGCATTTAATATGCATGTTTCCCAATATAATTTTAACTTTATTTAAACTTCCATTAACAACACATGTGTAAATTAGAGATGAGTTCGGACTCTTTTTTTCCGGACACCGAGCCCGGCGATTTGAAATCAAAACCCGAATAATTTTGTGCCATCAGAGCCCCAGCCTGATACCAAAAGGATGCATTATGAAATTATTAACATTTTAATAGTGTTTCAAGACAAATTTGCTCATTTAAAAATATCTTCTTAGATAGAAATAAGTATTAATTTTAAATACTCCCCAATGACAACGTTTAGTGACTTTAATTACTCTAAAAATCTGTTTATAATTGTAAATAATAAATCTGCAAATTTATTATTTATATCCAAGCACGGGAAGAAAAAAAATTAAAAGTCATATTTCATTTCTTTTCTTTTTTCCCCCAATATCATAGTACGACTGTAGGAGAAAGACATAAGTTTCCTGTACTTTTATTAAATTACTGTTTTACAGTAATTTAATAAAAGTACTTTAAACAGAAAATGAGGATAGACAAGGGACATCCGACGGCTTTTTCTTATGTTACTAACAGGGTATGTGTTTAATATCATAATCAAATAGAATATTTCTCTTTATATTTCACCAATAACAATTTAATTCTCTTTCAAGCTGATTTTTAAAAGATTGTAAAATACTTTAAGATACTTAGAATCCTTTTTTGTTTCTCAAATAGCAAGGTACTTTTTGTTACACTTTAAAAAAAAAAATTTTTTTTTACTTGTTTCTTGTATATGAAGGTGGAATTTGGAATCGATTCACATCTTGATGTTTTAGAATTAGAAAATTTATGTTCTCATGCGTGTTTCCGATGGTAATATAACATTTTAATATTTTTAAAACTTAATTATAAATTATTAAATTAATTTTAAAGCATTTTCCCATTAACTGTCCACTGGTGAAATATTGCCAAATATTATATAGAGTTACAATTAAATAAGAGTTAGAATAACAATGGATTTAATTACGCTCCAAATCAAGCTCGCAAAAAAGTGCCCAACTAGCTGTCAAATTGAAACATCTAAAAAAAAAAAAAAAAAATTAAAAACCTGAAAAATTCAGGCGACGTTTATTTTTTTTAGGTAGATTTCATAAGAAATAATATCTAATACATTCTCCCCTACGTTCTGAAACATTTTTGCAGATCTACGCCGATAATGACTCCTAGAACCCAAAATACCCCCCGGTTGGAAACTTTATCTATCTAGTATATATACAGTAGCGCTCAAAAGTATTTTGATATTATATTCGCTCTTATTTTGTTTAACATAAAAATATAAATAAAATATATTCCATACCATTGAGAATATGATTATTATTAAAATTCTTTGAAACATTGAATGTAGTTAAATAAATTAATTGATTGATTTTTTTTTATTTTATTAATGTTTTTAATTAAGTCAATTATTATCTTTGTCAAAATACTTTTGAGTGCTGCTGTATATTAATATCACTTTTTTATGGACTCGTAACTTCTGTAATTCTGCACAAATCTCTTCCAAACTCATACATAAAATCCAGGGCGATAAAATCTTGGTCAAGTTCGTTAATGGGCAACATCGGACCAGGGGGGGGGGATGGGGGTATACTTTTTGTGAAAACAGAAAAAAAAACATAATTTCTTAATTATGATACATATAGCATTCCGCAACCGTTTAAAGTTATTACTTCTAGGAAAAGGGACAAAAATATACGCATGACAGATTTTTGATATCCTTAAAAATGGTCTCAAGCGGTTTAAAAAAACAGGGTTTTAAGAAGAATGAAAAACATAACTTCTTCAATTCACAAGATATCAAATCCGTTTAAATTTAATTTAATTCTTCATGATATTATCTACAATTTTTGTACTGACAAGTTTTTGAAAGAACCAACTCTTACAACAAAATAAATAAATAAAAACAAAAACATGTAAAGCGAAACCTCCATCCTCCCAATAAAAATCAGCGCATTCTCCAGCGCAACGCATCACCTGAAATTAGTACTTAACTTCGAAATCTACCTCTGCCTATGTGCTGGGCCCGGCGGGAATTTTTTCATTGATTATATTATTTCTTTTCTGATTTTAACTGCTTTTAATTTAGTCAGAGATTCTATATTATATTTGACTATTGAAATGCTAAATTAAATTAATGTTACTGTTAAATTATTATTTGTATTGTTTTTTTTTTTTTTTTTTTTTTTTTTTTTTAATTGCCTTAATGGTCAAGTTTTGCAGTGTCAAAATTTTAAAGGATCTGAAGTCTAAACCTAGACTGTAGCACAAGTCTATTTTTGGAATGAGTCCAAGAAGTTCATTTAACCCTTTCAAGGGCGGTGTTTGCAAGGCGCGAACGCTTAATTTTAATTCCAAACTACCAATTGACACCCAGAAATTTTTAATAAAATTTTGCTTTTATAATATACGCAAAGATAATCTTTTAGTTATTTTCAAATAGATTTGATCGTAAATTCTGGTGTCGTTCAAATATTTCAACATTTTAGTAAAAGAAGTACTTCGCCCGTGAAAGGGTTAAGTGATTCGATACTATCGAAATAAAATATATTTGGCAAAATTTGAAAGGGGCAAAGTATGTTGATAAAAGATTCAAATAATTTAATGTCAGAGGAATTTACTGACAAATTAATTTGAAAATAATATTCTTCACACACTAAAAATAGGCAAAAATTTATTCAAAATTTGTGGTGCAATTGTAGCCAGTCGCGGAGATTAAAATTAAGTTGTATAAGTAGTATACCCCCATCCTTCAAAGGGTTAATACAAGTTCCGTTTTCATAGATTTTACGGTATTTTTTATACAGACAGTGCATTGCTTCAACGATTTTGTTAACAGAGAAGTAGAATTTTGTGTCTTCCAACGTTTTCTTTTAAATAATCTGTTTTTTCTTCATAAGTTAAATTTTGAAAACTGGGATAATTTAGGTGCAGCGGTCGTCCATCTTTCTACTATCACTGGCTAATTTGAACTTTATAACCATCTTCATCTTCGTGGGAGCTTCTTCCTATCTCTCACGTACACACACATATTTATTTAACTGTGAGTCTATTACATATAAAACTTCACAATTACACATAAAGATATTGAATGGATAGATATATATGTTTATGAAAATTAACTGCAAACCGTAACAAAGATTCTTCTCAACCATTGAGGATAGAAATGTGGAAGATAATGGCAGAATTTTCAGTGTGAATGAATCTTTGAATATATTGTCGACAGAGATTTTATAAGAAAACTTCTACAGACTGAGAACGTTCGAAATACCCTCACGTTTAAAAACCCATATGTGCATTCACGAGTGCAAAATAGCATATATATATAAATTGATAGAGGTTTCATGATCGTAAGAAAATGAATCGATGGGCTCAAATATGCCCGCAATCGCTAGGTTGACTACCCCCTATTTAAAGATTCTGTTAAGGCTGTTCTCAAATCCAAAAGAGCTATTTTCAGACATATTTTTAAAAATTCATTTTTGTTCGTAAAGCATGAAATGAGCAGGTCTGGTTACTCAGAAACTTTGTAATCGAAACACGTTTTCCATTTTTTGGTAAAAACAAAAGATCTTTCAGAAAAAACTGGTCAAAGTCGACGTTTTGGACTGAAATCTCGCCGCGGCAGCCCGAAGAGCACGAAAAATGCGTGGTCACGTGACCAGAATCGCTTATAACACAATAAGTAAGCTATTTATCAAAAAATGGAAAACGTATTTCGATTCCAAATCGCTTAAATAGTCAGGTTTACCAATTTTATGCCTTTACGTTTAAAAATGAGTTAGAAATTGCGTCAGAAAATTTTACGTTGTTCCGCAAATCATTTAAAAACCACCTTAAAAACATGGGCGTTAAATCTAGAAGTTGGGAAACTGACACATTGTCTAAAACTAGCACTGTCTCAGTACGTCTGGTCATCTTAAAAATTGCAGTATCACAGGCAATAATATTCTTTCCCATTAACCTCAATAATAAATTATTGCTATTTTTTACTCAAATTCTTCATTAAATTAACGAGTTTGGTACCATTACAAGTTTGTTAGATATTTCCCTACATGCATATACAATACACACAAATACACACACAAAGAACTTTTCAGGTTAGGGGCCTGTGCCCACCCCACAAAAATGTTCTAGTTACGCCCATGAGCAGATCCAATATCACTATGCTTCACTTGAAGATATACGTGTTCACTTTCAACGTTTGTAACCGCACCTTTATCGCATTTTTCGTTTGATGTATTACCTTTAGTAAAAAAGGACTTTATTGCTTTGTCTTTTCTTCATGGCAATAAATAAAAAATAAACTAATAAAGCTACTTTAATTACCGCCAACTACCACAGAACCAAGAAAATCGCTAAACCTAAAAAACAAAAAAAATTGGGAGAAAACGAATAATTTTTACCGTGTTTCAAGCAGCTGCGCTTAGGTGGCAAAACCCGATTCACTTCGCACAGGAGTGAAGAGAGATCAGATTCGGTCTCGGAAGCGAAAAAAGCGTCCTTGGCGCTTGCGCGGTACGAGATTACGAATGCAGACGGGGGAAATTCGTTCCTCTGTAGGAGAGAAATGGAAGTGGGTGACGCCGCATTTTTTCTTCTTTTGGATGATAAGTGCCGTCGTCTGATTTTAAAACACTTCCGCGTGTTTCTGGATTGAGGCACGATATTCTGAGCGTATATAGTTTGATTTGAAGGACAACATTTTAAAAGACGAAACTTACTCGCCAACCTTAAATAATTGCTCGCCAGTAGCGAGCTGGCAAGCGAAAACTTCGCGCCCTGCTCTAGGGAAACCTTTTGGGAAAAATGCTTTTTAAAGTTTGGTGGCTCATAACACTAAATTTTTGTTAGCAATACCATAAAAGCTATATACCACTGGACAGATAATTTAATCAAGAATATCTTGGAATACAGGTTCAATTGTAGTTATTTTATCAAAAGTTATAGACAAATAATCAGAAAAAGGCAGTAAAACCTGGTTAGGCTGATGTGAAGTATTTTCTTTCTCTTGAATGTAGTCAATGCATAAGAATGCATGGAGTGACAGACACATTTCCTTTTGTTTAGTAATGTGTCAATCAGATCTAGGGTAAGATTTCCAAAAATTCAAGTCATGTTTTGATACTGATAGGAGGACTTTTGTCACTGTGTTTTATGATTGGTATCAAGTTGCTAAAGTTTTGTGTATCTTTTCAATTTTTGAGATAGTAAAACATAATAAATTTTTAAAAGTCATAAAGAGATGATTAATTACCCAGTACACAGTGTATAATAAAATTGTTAAGTGCAGAAGGCGTCAGTTATGAAAAAATTGGAAGAAAATTAATCAAACGATGTCTAAGTCACTCAAAACAAGACTGGTAAAGGCAGGGAAAAGTGCAGTAGAGCTATTGGTGGTTGAGGGGTAAAGTGCCTGTGGTTAGGTGATAAAAAAAAAATCTCAGTGTATGCAAAATGAAGCAGTGCCCTACAATGTTGAGTTGAATCCAAGCATAGTCTCTGTACAGAGTGTATTTTGGACTGAATGCTAGAATTCCATGAAGGTATATACCGGGTGAACCATAAGTTCCTTAAAACTTTAAAAATCCATAAAAAAGGAAGAAATTATGATAAAGAAATAAGGTTTACAAGAAAGGGCTCGCCATTTTTTTTTTTTTTTTTTTTTTTTTGCAGAAAAAAAAATTTAGTTAAAAAAGTCACTTGTAGATGGCGCTAACATGCGAGAGATTCAGCAGAATTATGCAAATTTATCCTGCAATAAAAGACCGGGATACACGAGGATTTCTCATTCGCTTTCAGAATGTTATCATTACCCGATCGAGCGTTGTTGGTGAAGTTGTTCTATTTGAACGGAGAGTCAGCAACTGTTGCGTTGCGATTTAAAATAATTTTTGAGCATATAAATGCAAAAAGAACTAAAAATGTAAGGGGCGTTTAAGAGGGCAGAGAACGTTGATAAAAAAGCCTTAAATCCCTTTTTTTTTTCATTTATTTTTAGTCTTTTGATAATAATATATGTTTTTTAATATCACCAGAGAGTAACAAAACTTAGTTAATTAAATTTGAAAATTTAGGAAGGGGCAATGGCCAAAACACTTCCCTCCTATAAAAATAAATAAAAGTGTAGATATGCATTTCATAATTTAAAAAGAAAAAATATATACGATTTGTTATTTTTGATTTTTTAATATTTTGAATAAACTCGTAAAAGTTTGCTAAGTCAGTTTCCTAAACAAGTTTTATTATCTCTAGTTTAAATTGTTTCATGTATTATACAATATAAACTTTATTAACAGTACAAAAAACAACTTCCCTGATTTTCTACAATAATTTATTTTCTGATTTTGGATAGATGCTTATGAAATCCTAAAATTGCAAATTTAAATGTGCTAAAATAAGACAACAGTCAAATAACACTACTTGGTTATTCGACACTCAGTTATGCGACGAATACGGTTAATCCATACTGTCCCAACTTTAAACTTTCGTGAATTTTAACTGGCTCTACCCCAATACATTTTATTAAGTAAGAGCCACTGCATAGTATTTTTTGTATATTTCAATATAAAAAAAAAAATGATCTACAGAAATAATGCAACAGTAGATTCTTGGTTATTCGACACTCAGTTATGCAACGAATTCGGAATTTCGAAATTCGTATATAAATAAATATGTGTAGGGCCCCTCAAGAATATTTTTATCATAACAGGATTGCATAGTATAAGTTCATTACAAGCAACTTTGGGGAGAAAACAGTTTTATTCTGCTACTTTTAGAATTAGAATCACGTTTTTTTTTTTTTTTTTTTTTTTTTTTTGGACGAACTGGGCATTGTACTTATATATAATATATATATATATATATATATATATTTATTTATTATTGTTATTATTATTATTATTTTCAGTTAAATGCTTTTTAATTCTCAGAAAAAGTTTGATGCAAAATAAACAAAAATTCTCTGTGGGCTGCTTGCAGAAAAAAACCGTCTTTCAAACTACTTGGTAATCAATTTTGCTGCTGCCATCTACTAAACTTCACAAATAGTTGATTGTTGACCCTAAAGATGGCAGCACCATAAAATTAAAAAGTTTATTTGGGTTTAAATTCTGCGGTTACATTTTTCCTTTCAGCAGCATCTTTAGATAATTTTCCTAATAAAAGAAATATATATTTTAGCCTTTTTAAAATTATGCCAGTATTTTCTAGATCATTTAAAGAGGTTGTTTTTAATTAATATTTTCATTATTTTATTGTATTCTACTCCTGTATACTTAAAAAAAATAATTTTCACCAAATTTATAAAACTATCTAAACATTGTTTTTTAAATATATTTTATTTAATAAAAGTTTATTATTTATTAAAATGCTATATTTCTCTTACAGACTTCCTTTGATATTCTAAATTTTCATTCAAGAAAAATTTTATCAATCGGTTAGTTTAAAAAATTCTTGCTGTATTTTAGTATAAGTACCTGGTATAACTGTTTCTGTATTTCCGTCCGAATTCATTGTTTAGTTGAGAAAAGAAGTTTCAAATTGTCAGAAGCTATTTCTTAAATTGGGGATTTTTCCAATGTGTGAAAAAGTTACTGATGTGTATGTCTTCATATACATTATTTTGTTGTATATACATCATAAAATACCTATTCTTCTCAATTTTCCACTAATTTTATTGTTTATTTAAGATAGTGCAGTTATCCCCCCCCCCCCATTTTTTTTTTCAAATTAATAATGCATAATTTATACTTCACTTCCGTTTTTGAAAAACAATGTAGAAAAAAAAATTCCCTGACGGCTCGGCCTTTTTTTTATTTTTTATAAGGGTTGGTCCTATAAAAAACTTGTCAATATAAAAGTTTTAGATAATATTAAGAGGATTTATAATAAATTTAAGCGGATTCGATATCTTGTGAATTGACGAAGTTATGAATTTCTTTCTTCTAAATCCCCCCCCCCCCTTGGGGCCATTTTTAATGATATCAAAAATATGTCATACAAAAATTTTCGGCCCTTTTCCTAGAAGTAATAATAACTTTAAACGGATTCTATACAAATCATAATTAGTTTTTTTCTGTTTTCATAAAAAGCCCCCAACCCCCTCCTCCCCCCCATGGTTCGATTTTGCTCATTAACGAACTTGGCCGAGATTTTATGTATCAGTTTGGAAGAGATTTGTGTAGAATTATGGACGTTATCGTGTCCATAAAAAAGTGACATAGACAGATAGATAGATAAAGTTTAGAACTGGGAGTGGTTTTGGGTTCTGGGAGTCATGATCGGCGTAGATCTGCAAAATTTTTTCAAAAATTTCAACTTAGGGGAGAATGTAATAGGTAGTATTTCTTACGAAAGCTACCTAAAAATCACTTGT
This sequence comes from Maratus michaelseni, assembly GCA_963931845.1. NCBI lineage: Eukaryota > Metazoa > Arthropoda > Arachnida > Araneae > Salticidae > Maratus > Maratus michaelseni. The sequence continues at coordinate 82,300,199 of OZ007600.1, forward strand.
GATTGGTGAAAACTACTTGTAGCTAATGCATTTGACTTGAGAGAAGAAATCCTATTGGTTATGTGTTTAATGTTCCCTCAAAAAAAGGTAAAAAATCTGTCCAAAAAACCTTCAAATTTAAAATTTGTTATAAAAATTTTTATTAGTTTGTTTGCTTTTTTCTTTTCTTTTTAGCATAAAACTGTGTTACAGACTTTTACATTTTCTTACATTCTGCAAAACAGTAAAATATTCCATACATAGACCATGTAATTCTTCACAAATACTTTAATAAATTTGAATATACATTCATATACCACTGTTGTATCATTTTCAGTGATTTCATTACAATTAAGTTGTTCAAATATGTATATATCATGGAATTATATATGTATTTGACATATCTTTTCATACCAGTATCTGCATAGCAACATGAGCTCTGCATCCAGTTCCTTCCCACAGATTCCAGAAAAGTCGCCAATCTCTTTATTATTATTATTATTATTATATTATTATATATTAGTAGTTATTTTCCCTCAATCAATTTATGTGCTTTTAGAAGATCTATGCTTGAATACTGGCATATGTTTTTTACTGACAAATAGAAATTTTTGCTAGTTACCATATTTTCTCTTATTTGTAGAGCCTAGCGTCCAACAATCATACATATAAAGGTCAATAATGATGTAATATGACAGGAAGTTCTGCAGATAATAAACCTGAAGTTTAAAGTTACCAACTATTAGAAAGTTACTAAATAAATCTGCGGCTTTTCAGACGAACTTTTGTACAAGCATGGATCCCAGAGACATCACTGAAACTTTGCTTTGAATGCAGCAAAAGGCTTCAAATAAATCCTCGTATATCACGTGTACCACTAATTTTCAAATAAATTTTTGGTATAAAAACTGTGCAGCATATACAAGTAAATATGTTTTTTTTTTTTTTTTTTTTTTTTAATATAGAACTGACATCTTTTTTTAAAAAGACTTCAAACAAAGTATGTTGCTTTATTTATTTATTTTTTTAACATTTTTTCAATGTAATTCCACACAACTTTCGAATGGATGATCCAATTTTGGTAATTCGCTTTTTATTGAAAAGGATTTGTTTTGATGGTGATCCCATATAAATTTCATTAGGATACAAAAATAATGTATTTGTACACTTGTTTTTTTGTCTTTCTATGCTCTAACTTTCATAAAAATTGACAAATTACAAATTTGAATATGTTAAGATACTGTGTACCTAAAAACTTAAAAAATAATCATTGTATCATGTATATATATATTTTTTTCTTTTGTTACAGAGACATGTCAAAAATTTTAATGTACTTCTACTAATCTTCTATTGTGCATCAAACGTGAGTGATGCTGTGAACAATGGTTTTTAAAGTGCATGTAGATAATAACTAGCTGACCCGCCCAGCGTTGCCTGGACCCGTGATAAAACCTTAAATAAATCCCAAATTTGTTATTATTGTATACATTTTACCCAATTTTGTATGAATTGATATTTTTAATGACAAAATCGTATTAAAAAAAAAAAACATTTACTTTTTTTTCCACATAAGATCGTTATACAGTTTAAAAAAATATATAGCTTTTGTTGTCTACACCCTTTGAAATTTTTAATGTTCATAAATATAACGGCTTTACAGCCCGTGTAAAAATTACATCAGAAATATTGTTATTTGGATTTAAAATAAATACCGTATATACTCATGTATAAGTCGACCCCCAATTCTTACGCAAAATTTTGGAAAAAATTGAATTTTCGTGTATAAGTCGAACCACATTTCTGGTAATATGTTGAAAAATGATTTGTAATCAAGGATGAAAAATATAATAAATTTTCATTAAATTAGTACACTTTTTTTTTTTTTTTTTTTTTAACGTTTCTAATCAGACTTCTTTTTTTAATTCAACATTTTAAAATTGTATAATTATGTAAAACTGAAGAAGCTTAAACTATTTTGAAAGCTATTCACATCAATTTAATGATTACTTATTTTATGATTTACTTTTTTTTTTTTTTGAAAAATCTATTTAAGTCTTATTTACTATTTAAACAACTTCTTATAGACTGATAAAATATAGTACTTCTTTGTATTGTAGGACTTTTAGGAGAGAAATCTAGCAGCATTCTCAAGTTGAACTCTTTTTAAAAAGGGGATTAAAATGTTGAAAGGAATGCCTCTGTATTGAAGGGAATTCTATCCTAAGAGAAAATGAGTGCAGAACAATTACACAGACATTATTGTTGAGCTTTTTTTATTTGTCTGCTTTTATCTGTCTCTCCAACATAGACCCATATGTTATTAATTAAAAGACTCGCACATTCACCAGTTATTTGCGAAAAAAATATGACTCCGGTATTTCCCTCCGCTTTTTTTTTTTTTTTTTACTAACTTGTGTATAAGTCGACCCCCCATTTTCAGCTCCAAAATTTTGTCAAAAATTCTTCGACTTATGAGTATATACGGTATATTTTTTTTTGTGTCAAGTCCATTAACATAAAAAAAATAGTGTCCGTCGTCCGATCTCTCTGAAATTTTAGTCATTTATAAATATAAATGTTTCCAAGTCCTCTATAAAATTATGTGAAAATATATGCATTTTAGATATAGTGAAAACGTTACCCGAAGCTGAGCGTGACCGTCGAAAACATCCCGTTATTATAATATTTTGCTGAAAATATCTCAAATTTCATTTTTTTTTTAAATACTTGTTCTCGTCCGAACTCTTTGAAACTGCTGTAGGTGATGTAAATCTGGTCTACCGAGATGTTCTAAAAAGATTGTGTTGATATACGAACGTTTAATAACTTTTAGCGTAAGAAAAAAAATCTTCTCGTGAATGACCTGCGTTCGCCAATGTTTTTGAAAGGGTTAAAATCCGTATTTAAAAAAAAATAATTATACCGTATATTAGAAGAAGGTTTCAGCTCTAAGAGCATATGTTTGGTTTGCCTATCTCTCAAATTGTGCTATTGAGGGACGTTGGTGTAAGAAGGAAAACATAAGCCCAGGAAATAAGGAAAAAGCCTTTTTCAAAATTGTTTTACAAAGGGTAACATAAATTTTTTTTTTTCTAATTGATTACGGCACTGGAGAGGTAAGAGTGCGATCTTTCAGAATATACTTTTTGTCCTTAAATAAACAAAATGGTTTAGTTAAATTTAAAATAGAATTGCAAAATAAACGCATTCTTCATGTGAATGGTTTTTCATTCTTGTGTGCTGCGGTAAATTGGCTTTTGGACATGCACGATTCCAAAAGTCGGCTCGCAAAAAAAAGAGATGAGTTATTGATCAGTTTTTAATTAATATTTTTGTTAATTTTCAAAGTATTAAAATTCTGAGACTCAGGTGCACCAGGCCAGGCTTTGGACTATCCACACCTAAATTTTCAGACTTCTAGGTGGTCTAGATTTTGCTAGCCATCGCAGACAAACACACACACAGAGAGAAACTTTATTTTATTAGTATAGATAAAAGTTTGGTAGGAGCAACAATCTGTTGTACTAAACACTTTCATTAAAATATGCCAATTGGCATGCAATAAATAAAGAAAAAAATAGGCAGTGGATGTTGTGTAATAAAAAACAATAACATGAAGTCCGTTTTACTTTTCGTCTTAAAAATTACTAGTTTTTACACTCTTTTATTTAACTCCCTTTGGTTTTTGTATGTAAAGATGGAATTTTGTAATTGACTATTAACTCACTTTTCGATAAGCTAGAATTATAAAAATTATGTACAGAGGTGAGTTTATGATCACAATACATTTTAATATTTTTAGAATCTGGTTATAAATAAATAACTTAATTTTAAGGCATTTTTCCATTAGTTGGACACAGACAATGAATTGCCAAATATTCTTTAAGGTTACAACTGTTTATGCATCACAAAAATGATAGAGTTAATGATGCATCAAACCACTCTCGCCAAAATAGGCCAATGGGCTATGAAACTGCAACAACGAAATAGTTTAAATACTAAAAAGTAGTAAATAGAAATAAAAAAGTAAGGAGTGCAAAAATGTAGAAAAGGAAATACTTTTTTATCATTTAATAGTTTAATATTAAATTTACAGACAGTAATATCCCAATACTTTAGAATTGAATAGCATTTTTCACTTTTCTATAAATGTATTATAGCTTAAATTGTAATTAGTTGTTCCCCAATGAAAATTCTTCCCTGACAGTTGCATCTATGAAATTGGTTTAAATCTTCAACTTTGACATCGTTTTCTAAATGATCCTAGCCTTTATAGAAATTTCTATTTGATTTCTTAGTATCTGAAATACAATAGCTGAAAATTTTGTGCACGTAAGAATGAAAAGGGTTTTATGAATGTGTCAGAAAACATTCAGTTTGGATTTGATAAAAGCATTGTAGAATAAAAAATATTATCCTGAATTTATTTGGCTAAATATCTAACAATATTCGGCCAACTACTTTTCAGTATTTGAATAAAAGAATATTTGGTAAAAGGGCCGAAGACCAAATAGTGGCCGAATATTTGTTACATCCCTAATATTAACCAATGCTATACCATTTTGCGTAAACAGTATGAACTTCTTTTTCAGAAATTGGTATATTTTGCTACTACGAGTATTATATATGATTAAGCATATCGATCATTATTATTATTAAGATCAACCCAATTCTCACTATATCAGTGTTACAATATAAAATTAATATAATAAATACAATATAAACTATTCCTGTCATAATTGTTTGAGTAAAAAAGAATGATAATTAAAATCTTTAGCACCGATGGATATTTTGGGGAGAACGACCCATATGATATGACTAATTTTAAATATAAATTAGCATTATGCATGTTAACACTATAAATTAGCATTATGCATGTTAACACATCTCAATTTCTTGGCTTCTGATTTATTATCCCAACAGGACAGACAGATAGACAAAGATGTCTTGCTTGGATCGCAATAAATTTTATTTGGAACTGCAACCAAAAAAATTTATTTTGTAACAATCCCCGCCCCCTTCAAAAAAATCAATAAATAAATAAAATAAATAAATAAATAAAGGAAAAATAAATACAAATTAGAGCATTTGTTTGAAAGTTATAAGTACATTCATGAAAAAGCTTATATCTGTCAAATTCTATAACATAAGTGGATTAAAAAGGCAGTAAAACTATTGTGACATAATTTGTTTTTTGCGTATGTTTTGAAAGGACATATTTTTAAACATTAAGAATTAAAGTTTTTTTACGACAATTTGATTAAAACTAATTAAAGAAACAAAAAACTTGCAACCAACTTTCAATATAACTTTTTTTTTTCTTTTTAATTAACAAACAGAAATAGAAGATTGCAATTACAAATAATTTTTTAATTATATACATACGAGAGCAGTTTGATACGTTCTTGGCCTAACACAGAAATGGAACAAGTATGACCAAATGACAATGTTGCTTGTAAAGTATGATCCTTTAGATGACATGCCACCGAGTTTCTGACACGTGAGTTTATTGGTTATTGCTGGGCGATAAAGTAAAGTAAACAAGTTTTGACATTTTCGAAAAATGGAATAAATTGAAGTTCGAGCTGTCATAAAATACTTTGTTAAAATATATTTAACCACCACGAACATACAAAAAGAGTTACAGTCTATCTTAAAGAATTCTTGTCTTTCATATTAGACTAGAAAAAAGTGGGCTGTTGAATTTAAATATGGTAGGCAATCAATTCACGATGATGAACGCTCCGGAAATCACTACGAACGACGAAATTGTCTCAAAAATTCACAATGCTGTATTGAATGATCGCCGATTGAAGAACCGCAAACTTGCTGACATTGCAAACATCTTGATAGACCATGTCCGCCACATTTTACATGATGTTTTGGGTATGAAAACGCTTTCTGCTCGATGCGTGCCGCGCTTGTTGAACATTGACCAAAAATGCCAAAGAATGAACATTTCTCAAAAGTCTTCTGAAATGTATTGTGTGGCAAGTTGAAAAATAAAATGAAATAGTGTCAAAAATCTTGTATTTTCTTTTTCAGGCCAGGAACTTTTAGAACCACCCTCATACAGGGCTGCACTGAAGAATTTGCACACAAGAGTGTGTCTTAAATGTATTGAGTTGCAAGGGGGCTACATTAAAAAATAATATGAAATTATGTCAAAAGTCTTGTGTTTTTACTGTCAGGCCGAGAACTTATCAAACCACCCTCGTATATTATTGGAAATCTGGTTTTCATTAATTATATTCTATTCAGCTTATTCAATTGATTTTGATTATGTTTCTGTAAAATTATTTTATAAAACAAATGCCTTTCAGAAAGAGACTTTATCCTTTTCAGCTAATGAAATAGTTTAAAATATTCTGCTTAATTCATCCAAATCTTTCTTATTTTTTTTCATATAATGTGGAACTGTTATTTAGGAATAAAGGATCAACAAAACAAACTACACTAATACTGAAAAAGCACTGTATTACATCATCTTAGATTTTCTATAATTCTTGCAATATAGATAATTTTTATCCAAAGTTCACAGAAACCAAACAAAAATTTATAATAGTAGACATCTGTGTACAAGCCCAGGCAGTTTTGTATGTTTTGAAACCATTTTTTTTCGCTCAAAGAAAGAACAAACAGTCCATAACAAGTTGTATTATAAATCACCTCATTTCTATGAACCCAAAATTTGTGACAGAATATACATAAATAATCAATTTTCTGCATCTATTTTTTCCTGGCATTGGCGATATTTTCTTTAAGCTAACGAAAATATTAAAAGAAGTGTCTGTTGTCTTACGATACAAGAATTGTTCATAAAAATAAAAAGGTGATGGTCAAAAAAAAGTTTTATTAAAATATACATATATAACATATATAATATACAAAAGAAACAAAGCTAGGATGGAGTGTCATAAATAACTATAGTACGATCATCTGATACAGAGACAATCTTCAGTCCATCATGGTTATACTTAGCACACCAGACTTGATCTGTGTGTTCGCTAAAGGTGTGAATACATTCTCTACTTGCTAAATTCCATACTTTTACTGTTTTATCAGAGGAGCTGCAGAAGAAATAGAAACGTAAATATAAACACTAAAAAATAATTATTAAAAAAAATCTATAAAAATATTTCATGATTTTAAGACAAAATTGAGATGCTTAACAACACTATATTGTTTTAAAGTTATAACTGATTTTTTTTTTCTTTTTGTAATTAAAAAAAAAAAATTGCTAAACCACTTTGCTCCCAATGTATCCACTAGTGAACATAGGCTCTGTAGAGTTATTTTATCTGAAAGCAAGGGGAATGACAGCAATTTAGAAAGATTATTCAATAAGATCTACCAATAGTTTACAAATCATTCTTTTTTTTAAGCAATGGACAAAATGGTGTGATAAATTATGGCATCAAGAATTTTCATTAAAAAAAAAAGAATGAAATTGGATCAAAATATTTTCATGAAAAAGTAGAAAAAAAGCAAACTTTAAATCTGCCAGCAATTAAATCTTTTTATTAGTGACACTATGGTGAGATCAACTCATTTTTGTCAAAAACATTATAGGATCCACTAATTTTAAGTATCTCAATTATGGATCAATGTAAATAGAACAGAGAGGCTGTCATCATATGAAAATAACAAGAACAGAAAGTCATGTGTCAAGCATGGATTATGAAACACTTTCCAACACATCCAGAAAACTGTAATGTAACTTCACCGTTAAATAAGGTGAAAGAAGATATGTAGTAAACAGTTTAGAAACATATAACACGTTTAAAAAACCTGTTTTAGCATTTACTTTCAATGTTTCAATAGTCAAAAAAGTAGTCAAATTATTTTGTGCAGCCCTGTATATGATCTATAGATTTGAATGTACACTACATAGCATGTTAAATTTAGTTTAGTTAGAATATTCACAATTAGCAATTTTCGGCAATCGATGGAAATCTTTTGTACAGCTCTGTATATTATCTAAAGACTTTTTTGTACACACCACATATCAAGTTAAAATTTAATTCAGGTAAAAAATGCATAAGGCAACTTAAAATGCATCGCAAGCAATTACGAAACATAAATGACAATGTAACTTGTTCTTTGCATAGCCCTGTATATGAATTTATTTATATTCCACAAACTTCTATAAGTTTACTAAATATAGTTCTGCATGAAAATGCATAAAAGAGTTAAAAATACCATTAAGCAATAATTTACTACCATAGTCAGTATTACTTATAAATTTCTTTGTGTAGCCCTGTATAGGATCAATAGAATTTATACACACCACGTACTTTACAAAAATTTAGTTAAACTTAAAAACGCAAACCAAAGTTGAAAACGCACTTATCACACATACGCTGTAATTATTGCACTAAGACTGTAACCGAATTCTTTTGTGTGTCCCTGTAAATGAACGAGAAATGCAATGCACACCATACTTTTCAGTGGCTAATTTATACAGCACCTCAGTAATACATATAAATTTCATTATGTTTGAAATAGTGAAACTTATAGAACATTGAATAGAATAATTTTATGTGACCTTGTAATTGAATAATAATAAATGCTTTGCACACCATATTTTAAGCATGACTTAGTGTGCTTGATAATTGTATATCAATTTCATCATGTTTCAAAAGGCATAACATCATTTAAATATACTTGAAACAATTTTTTCTCATTGACTGTAATGCAACAGAATACTTTTGACTGTCCCTGTAAATAAACTATCAATGCTACACACTTCATTTTGAATAGGGATCATGCTATAACAGACGTCAATAACATACAAAAATTTCAGGACAATCTGTATTTACGAGAATTAAAGCACGGATGGACGGTAGACAAATTGAAGTCATAAACACTTCAACTAGGTTACTAGGTTAGAAAGTGTTAAAAAATAAAAAATAAAAGCATAGTATAAGTGAATATTCAATTATTACAATAAAATATAACAGAACTATCTATCTATCTGTCTATATATATAAAACCCTTTTACATTATCAGTTGTATGTTATTTATATGTTATTGGCAGTATCTTGAAAAATCAAATAATGATTTTGTAATTATTTTGAACTATGCTAAGTGGTTGTTGATTCAGGAAACTATGAAACAATTTTTTTATTAACCTTTCAGCGAATGTGCTGTTAAAATTTGTGACAAACAGTGTAATGACCTCAAATAAACTCTGGAATCCAGGCCATTTCGTTTCTTTTTTGATTTGACAGGAGGCACTCTGCAGAGAGAGAGAGAGAGAGAGATATGGACGTTGACATTAATGGCTGATGTGAGCTGAATGCATCGTTTTTATAGAGTTATGTGTCAAGAAAAACAGTTTTGTGTGTAAACGTATTATTTTAATTGTGTGTTGATTAGTTTTATATGTGTGCTGTGAGGAAATAAAAAATAATAAGCAAAGGTCAAAGTGCATGGATTATTGGCTGACAAGACGTTACAATGAGATATTTCTTACACCTTAGTCTTGCATATGACACTAAGATAAAAAATGTAATTTTTACTGCTTATTATTCTGATATGAATAATTGTTCATCTAACTTGTCTCTTGCTACTAAAGTAGAAAACCACTAATTCAAAGATTTTTAACTTTGTGAGCTGGGAGGAGCAAAAATTTTTTGGGGGGAGAGAGTTTATTAGATGATTGATTAATTATTTACCCTTACACCAAAGATTTAAAATTAAACTGTTTAAAAGTCTTTAAATGTTATGTGCTTGATAAGAGGAAGAGGGAGGGGGGGGGGCAAAGGAAAAAATGACAATTTTGGGTGGGGGAAGAAATTTGGATGATTAATTATTTGTTGTTACAATAAAATAACAAATAGAGTAGAAAAATTAAGAAAAATAAAGGATTTTAAACTTCGTGTACTGTGGGGGAAAATCAAAAAAGGGGAGATATTTAGAAGACATTTTGTAAAAAGCAGAAATTTGCCAAAACATAGGAAATTTTTACCATTTGTTAAGAAATAATAAGAGAGTAAAACAAAGTAGTTTTTGCAAATTTTAGATAAAAATAAGGACTTTCAAGGACCCTATGAATCTTGTTTGCAGTTCCACAAAATTACACACAATTTTGGACAGACTCTCTATATACAATTAATCTATTGGCTTGAAAGAAAAAAATATGTATCACATTTTGATTAGAATAAATATATATAACATCATTTTTTTAATGTAACATAGAATGAACATGTGTGTATGCATTTGTATAGGTGAAAGCATAAATGTTTTAAAACATTTTTCAAGAGAAAAGCAACATTTAAAATGTTACATCACAATTACTGCCATATATGAGAAAAATTACACACCTTTAAATCATACAGAAATTTTCAGCAATTTGTTATAAGACATGTCAGACATATACTTTGCAAAATTTTCATGTATAATTTTACTAAATAATCATAAAATTATATCAATTAATTTCATTTGGTAGAAATGCTAACTTGATTTGACATTTTAAGTAGACTGATAATAAAAATGTAACATACAATTCTACCTATTATATTTTAAAAAATGTGATAATTCTGTATGCAAATTTACATAAAAGATAATATTTTATTTATGCAGTAGCTAAAAATGTAAAATAAATGCATCAAACAATAATCTATAAAATGTATTTCACATTTTTTTTTCATTAATTTTAAAAGAAACAATTTTTTAAAAAAATTAATCCTAGGATTTCATATTTTTAATATTTTAAGAGAATATTTATGGAATCAGAGTTAATGTTTATATGACTATAAAATATTTAAAACCTTTTTTAAAAATACATACAGAAAAAACTATGTCAATTTTGACGACTTAGAATCCCTAAATAAAGTTTGCATGATTTTATTTTTTAATAGAAGTGGCAGGGGGGAGAACTCTGGTATAAAGCCAGAACAAAATCGCCACTATTAACACAGCAAATACAAAAGTGAATAAGACACAGCAACTGTGAAGACAAATTTCAATTAAAAAATCATAATTAATTTCAAAAATCATAAAACTTACCACGATACAAAATGAGTATTATCAGATGAACAGTCAACATTTAACACCCAAGATCCATGTCCAGATAAGGTGGCTATTAAATTTGCATGTGTCCTACAAATATATACAGAGAAATTGAGTAAATTACAAAGATTGAAAATCAAGGTTGCACTCTATGATTCAAAAGCAAGAGAGCAGAAAATTTATAACAGATATCCTGGCTCACACTTTCATTGCAACTTAAGAGGCTATGTGAAACTTTTAGGTTGGGTTTTCTCAATTCATTCAGTTAGTATAAATCATTTTAAACTAACAATAAAATAAGTAGGGATGCACCAAATATTCAGTAACTTTTCTGTATTCAGCTGGATTTCCAAACATCAAAATATTCAGCCTGCTAAATATCAAAACCTTTTAAAAAATATTTTTAAAACCTTACACAACTTTTAACTATCAATTAATAAAGATATTCAGAATAATTGAGAAATAGAATCACATTTAAATAAAAGACAATGTTTTTATATTACTTATTTGCTGTTTGAAAAGTGATACTTAAGAAAATTAACCATTAATGACGACCTTCAGGGGAATTAATGATATACAAATGCAAATTCCTGAATATTGTCTAGTAATAATATGTTTCTCGCTTTTTCACAAACAGGGTATTTCTAAACAAAACAGAACAAACTTTTGGGGGAGGCATCAAGACAGATAAAGTGAAAAACTGGGAAATTTCATTAGTGGCTGGTGGCTAGTAGTAGAAGTTTTATAAGTGGCCACTTTCTTTAAACTAGCAGCCACTTTTTTATTTAAAAGTTCTAAACAGTAAACTTTTGTTAAAATTTCAATTAGTAATAACCTAAAATTAAATAGCCCAAATAAATATGTTAATATAAACATACTTCAACCAGCAAAAGTAGAATATTTGATGAAATGCAAAAATTTTTTTTACTATTTCTTTATAGGAAAGTGGTCATAAGGTGACCACTGACAGACGAATTTTTAATAGCCACTTTATTTTAAATTTAATAACCCTGTGGCCAGTGGCTAGTGCTAATTTTTCCCTTTAAAGACAGACAATTTTTGTTCAGGTAACCAGGATTAAAATACACTTATTCAATCAAAAATAAGATATATCTCACTCAAAGCAGAACTTGGATTTTCATTTGTTACTTTAACAACTATGAAGAAATTTTAATAAACATTTTATGTTGATTACTGTGAAATATGATAATATGTTGAGAAGTGCTGAGAATTGCCACCATTCAAACCCAAAGGATGAGCGAGACTTTCCACTGCTCAGAATGCAGCTGATAGTACATAAACTGTGTCACAGACAAAAATTTCATCACTTCCAATGATGTCATAACATTTCATGTAAGCAAAGTTAATACAGTCGAACCTCGTTAACGCGAACACGCTTAACGTGAATTACTTTTAACATGAACAGTTGCCACAGTCCCCGTCAAAATGAATACAGATTCTAGTATTTTTTCTTCTTTTAAGATGAACACGCTTAACGTGAAATTTCGCTTAATATGAACAATTCTTGATATCCCCATGAGAAATTTTGACGCTTAACGTGAACGGAAATTCCTTAGAATAGTGTGATAGTGAAAGCTTCTTTTTCCTATAGGGAACAATGGGTTATTCTTTAGAGCTTTGTGAAAAGGATTATACTTTAGAGCGATGAAAATGAGTACTATTGCCATTAGAATGTTCTCACTTTTGGACAATACAATACCTGTCATCAAGTACATGCCACCAGGATTAGGGAAGGTTGCTACCTAAAGGGAATGTTTCTATGCATTGTCTCTTTACACCTGGAAAATTTACAGTTTAGTATTGCAACTCTCATATGAAAGGCAGCATGCATTCAGTCTTTTATTCTTTTTTTTTTCTTTGTTTACCCGTATGAATTTATTAGGGCATTCACATGTACAGTGCAGTCGTTCAAAATGAGTCGCAAATTTCAAAAATCCTTAAGTTTGCAAAAAAAGCTTGATATATTACATGAGGTAGATTCAAGAAATTTAAAAAAATCTGAAATTGCTAAGAAATATGGAATGGCTAAAAGTACTGTATCAATGATTTTGAAAGGTAGAGATAAAATTGAAACAGCTTGTGTGCTAAACAAGTTTGAACCAAGTCGAAAGAGAATGAGGGTTGCCAATAATGAAGAAGTGGAAACAGCATTAATAAAATGGATGAATGAAGCAAGAAGCATGAATCTTCCCATTACCGGTGCAATTTTGCTAGAAGAGGCTCACTTTTTCGCCGATGCTTTGGGCATAAAAGATTTTTTAGGCTCATCAGGATGGCTTCAATGATTTAAGGAAAGACACGGAATAATTTGCAAGAAACTTTGTGGTGAAGCGGCTGCAGTAAATGATGATATGGCGGATGATTTCGTAATGAATAAATTGCAATCAATTTTAAGTAAATATGCAGAAGCAGATATTTTTAATGCCGACGAAGCTTCTTTGTTCTGGAAAGCACTTCCTTCACGAACTTTAACTATAAAGAATAATAAATGTTCAGGTGGAAAGTGCAGCAAAGAGAGATTAACAGTTTTAGTTGCTTGCAACATGAGTGGAACTGAAAAATTACCATTGATAGTCATTGGAAAAGCTGCAAAACCACGTTGTTTTAAAGGTATAAAAACATTACCAGTGATATACGAGTCAAGCAAAAAGGGTTGGATTAACACAGAGTTATTCCAGAAGTGGGTCAAGCAACTCAATAGAAAATTTAAAAGAGAAGGACGAAATGTGTGTTTCATTGTAGACAATTGCAGCGCTCATTGCGTCATTTCTGGACTTAAAGCAATCCGTGTAGAGTTTTTACCTCCAAACGCAACTGCAAAAATACAACCATGTGATCAAGGGATTATTAAATGCATAAAAGTATACTATAGAAGAGAAATGCTCCTTCAAACAATTTCTTGTTTCGATCAAGGAACATCCTTTTCGATCAACTTGTTGGATGCATTAATTATACTCCGATCTGCCTGGAAAGAAGTTTCTGCCAGTACTATCCAAAATTGTTTCCGAAAAGCGGGATTTACTACCAAAGAAACTCCTTCACAAACAGAAGAAACAATACAATTTGATTCTTCAGAAGCACAAGCTTGCGGTATACTTCCAGAAAATGTCACATTTGAGGAATATGTATCAATGGACGATGAAATAACCACATCCGATAGTGTTACGGATGAGGAAATAGTTAAGGAAATTAGATGTGCTAAAATTACTGCCGATAATTTATACTTTTCTTCAGAAACAGAAGAGGAAGATGATAGCAGTGACTATTCAGAATACAAGAATGTATCCAGCATTGAAGCATTTAATGCATTAAAAACTGCAAGAAGATTTGTGATGCAAACAGAAAATTCTAGCGAATACCTAGATAGATTAGAAGATTTCTGCAAAAGAACTGTTGATAAGAACAGAAAACAATTGCAGATAACCGATTTTTTTAAGGTGTAATTTTGATTTTCTTTTCTGTTATAAGTTATAAATAAATAAGGTAAGGATCTTATTATTATTTAGTCTTTTGAGAGTAAATATATTTAATTTCTCGTAATTTAATTAAAAACGCATATGATGCATTATTTGATATATATTTCTATAGGGGAGATTGGGGGCTAATGGGACATATTTTACGCTTCGTGCTGTAAAAAGTGAATTTATAAAATTCATGTTTTTACACAATTATTTCTAACAGTTTTCTATTAATTTATTAAAAAATATATAAGTAATAGTTTAATTATTAAAATAAAAACAAGTCTAAATCGTAAAACAAAGTTTTCTCCCGTTAGAATCTATGTGAAATGCACATTTGTCCCTGAATCCTTTACCACTGTATTTAAGCTTATTGTAAATTAACTGTGTATCTCTGGTACGAAATAATGATTAAAAATGAACATTGTATAAAAGCTTCATAATAAAAGGTATTATTATTAAAAACTAATTTAATTGTTGATCAAACAGATATTTATTAACTATAAAAATAAAAAAAAAATCATCTTGATGCTTAAATATTTCTTGGTTTGCAAATAGATAATGAAAAAATGTGGTTCACTGCATGTTCTTGTGTAACACCGGAAATGATATTTACTGATAAATTTTTACTGTTATATTTTACGAGAAAACCCTGTTGTCCCGTTAGCTCCCATGTCTCATTAGCCCCCAGTCTACCCTATATATATATTTCTCAATATTTTTTTATCTGGATTTTTTGTTACTAATAGCATGAACTACGGATAACATGAACAAAAATTTAATTCCCCTTGAGATTCATGTTAACGAGGTTTGACTGTATGATGAAAATATCTTTAAAATATTTTCACTATAGTTAAAGTTGTGAATGAAAATTCTATTTTAGCTTGTAATGACATGACACTCCCTGTATTTTTAATTGAATGTTTTGTATTTTTAATGGAATAAGTGGATTTAGATGCTGGTTTCTTATACAAAATTTGTTTGTCTTGACTATATTATCTGCCCTGAAAGTTTGTTCCAAGATTTTATTAACACTCTGTATGTTTACAACCTCTGAAAATGATCGCCCACTCCAGACACTGCTCTCTGGTGCATTTAAAAACATCCTTACTAAATCAAAAAGGGCAGGATAATTATTCTTCTTGAGTTCCAACCATTTGAATAGACTGTGTTATTTATTTATCTTTTACGTTAGTCCCTTCCGTACAAATAAACACTACATGATTATAAAATTTTCTTTCAAAACTGCTCTTTGATTTTTAAATATTTCTTTTAGAAAAGAATACAAGAAAATTTTATTCATTTATTTTGATTTGTAGAAGAAGCCATGAAGTTTAGAGTTTTATTAAATTAAAAGTTTTAAGACTATCCTTTTTTTAAATAATAACTCAAAGCATAATTTTTTTAAGTGTAATGTTTACTTGTAGAACGGTCTTGTTCATCAAAATGGAAGTATTTTTGTTGAATGTTATGTAAAATTGTTTTCAAATTTAACTTTTTAATATCTTTAAACTCCGAAGTATAGGAAGTTTCAGCCAGTCAAATATGCGGTATTCAGCTGAATAGTTACTATTTAGCTGGCTGAAAATTCGGTATTTGGCCAAAATCACTATTTGTTACACCCCTAGAAATAAGCATATTATTCTACAAAAATTGATCATATTATGTACTTAAAACTGTTAACAAGAGAATACAGAAAATTTTTAAATAAATGGAATACTAATCTCACAAATAATAATAAATACTTAGTACTAGAGTGAATTTGTGATTAAAAATATATATATATTTGGTCCAATAAAACAAATTAGATTAAATCAAAATTTATTTCTTGGGAAAACATTCTGGATCCATACACCATCAATTTTTGGCAATAACACCTTAGGGTAATTAAAACTGCATTAATGATTTTATTAAATATACAATAAAAGACCTACATTATTTGAAAAAAAATATACAAATAATATGCAAATAAATTATACTTACACATCGTACATTTTGATGTGACAATCATCAGAAGCAGTTAACAACACCATAGAATCTTTTGAGAAAGTTAAAGAACGAATGGGCATAGCATGACCTGAAAATATAAATATGATTTATTCAATAATAATAGCCTCATATAGGTAATATATAAAAATATTTATTTACTTATTTTAATTTACAAATGTATTTTGTGTTATGTCTATGTAATGCTAACGTAATAAAAAATTTATAAAAATATTAAAAGCAGCCAGCAATACTGAAATCAAAACATTTTCATTTATAAAATGTGTAAATTCAGTGATACTGCAGATGCACTTTAGTACATAAATTTTACAAAGAATCAGAGAAGGAATACAAGAAAGAACTTGGTGAATTTTTTCAATTTTTTATTTTATGATGCATAAATTTACTAGATAATAACTTTAATATTAATGAAGACATAGGGTATACTGAACACACTGAATTACTGGAATTTATTACTGGAGTTCGTATTTAGCAGTGTATAGCAATGTATTTAGAAATGTATACAATTTGACTACTGTTATTTTACATTCAGTTGTCATTTTTTTCTTGTAAGATGCAAATTTACTCTTAAAAAAAGAAAACAATTAATCCATTTTCTAAAAATATAACCTATACACATTGATTCACTCCATAATTTTTCCCACTGCTCTATTTAAACAAAATATTTCATTTCGTAACGATTCTTCCTTTAAGTGCAGCTGAATGTGAGAGAAGGGTTTAATTATTTAAATTCAATTAAAAAATAAACAACACTTTGTCTGCTACTTCTTTCACTTATTTGTTTTTAAGCTTAAGTTGTGCAGCTTAATTTGTTATTAAACTCTATAGGTCAGGCTTGACCGATTACAATACATGGTATGCAACTGATTTAAAGTGAAAAAAAATGTTGAATGCAATACAAGGCACACTTCCAAAAAAGGAAAAAAAAAAAGAAATTATAATATTTTTTTTATGAATTTTAAGAAGTCTTTGTTTTTAACTCATTACACTGTCTTTATATACATACAATATAATATGCATACAATAAAAAAAGAAAAAGTAAATAATTTCAAAATAACCCTAAATATAATATTTTAGCAACTAAGATAAAATTATTAGGTGGCACGGACACCTGATTATTTGCTCCTAGTTTCCAACCCTGCTTATTACTAAAACGAGGAAACAGCTAATTCAAGTTGGCATGATTTAAACCATTGTTTAAATTTGTATTCAACTTTTATTTTATTATCTTTTTTTAAAATGTGTTTTTTATTCATTTTTATTTTTTATTTTTTTTCTCATTTTATTTTATTTTTTATTTTTTTATTATTATTCTTATTATTTTTCATATTTTGTTTAATTCTTATTTTGTTAGAATAACTCCGAAGTTTTAGTGATACATTTACTTAAAATTTTTCATTTTCAGCAATATCTTTCTGAAAAATAATTTGTGAATAATATTAGAACTTTTGAATGGTGGAAAATTCAGGAGAGTGATACAAGAAAATTTAATTGTAAAGTCTACAGTGAAGTGCAGCTATTGCTTACTTCAAAAGTACCATCTATTAATGTTGAAATTTTTTTTTTTTTTTTTTTTCCTTTCAGACTTATACAGTCAAAACTGAGAAGAAACAGACTTGGCAATATATATAATAAAAACTTCTAAGCTTGTATTTTTGTTTAAAGTGTTACGTTAAATAACTTTAATTAGTTTGGATATTTAGAAAATTGAGAAAATAAATAAGTTTGTTTGTTTAAATGTCTGTATTGCTTTCTTTTCTGAAATGTTTACTGTTTTATGTAGTTTTATTATTATTAAATTAAATTTATTCAATTGAAAGTTATTTAAAAATTAATGTTAAAAAAAAGTTATTTAAAAATTAATTACACCCTTGTAAGGACATCAGTTTTTAGAAGTGTCTGGGTCCAGAGATGTGAGATTCCAAAAGTCCAGTTGTACCACTGAACATTTCTATATTCCATCCTTACATCAATTTTTCAAGGAAAAATAAAAACTATGTACTTAGCAGTTGTACTGACAATTATTAGTTTAGTTAAACAACACATTACTATTTATAATGCTACGTAAAATTATACTGTTTCTAGATTAATTATGTAAAATTATTCTGTTTCTAGATTAATTATGTATTATTATTCAGTTTGTAATTTATTTATGTAAAATTATTCTGTTTGTCTTTACATACGTAAAATTATTTTGTTCATAGCTTTTGAGAAAAAATTATTAAAATTTAAAACTTCAATACAGAATATAACAAAATTATGCAAATAGTAACAAAATTAAGAAAATTACCTTCTAACGTATGGACTAATTTTCCTGTAGCTATATCAAACACTTTGATAATACCATCTATGGCTCCACTAGCAAGATATTTTCCATCTGGACTCTGCAAAGTATGTAATATTTTGAACAAAGAAATAAAGAAAATCAAAATTATAAATTTTGACCAGAATAATGAAAATCTTTTTTTAACACATAGTTTTAAGATTCATCTTTGTACAAATAAAATAAATTAAGGCGGCAATAACAGTTACAAAATCACATGCCATGAACACTGATGTACATTTTCTTAAAAACTATTCAAGGCATATCAATATATTTTTTTTAATGTTTCGTCAGTAGTTTTGACTGTTCAGAACAGAATAAAAATTTTGAATACAATAATTATACAATTTCATAAAACAGTTAAAATGTAATGTAAAATGGCTGACACTGATAGAAACCTTTTCTTGAGAACTACTGAAGGGATTTCAATATTTAAAAAAAAAAAAGAAAGAAAGAAAAGAAAAAGCTTTGGTAAAAAGCTAAACTATAAATGACGTATTCGACAACAAATTAAAATAATAATAAAGTATTAGTTATGTTAATTAAAAACAGATTATGTTTGTTAGCATAATTGTGTAACGAGTGTATATTTTATTTTTATTTCTTGTCCAACGATCAATTTATAGCTTAGCTTCTGACAGAACTATAAGAAAGTCTTGAAATCTGTTTAGTAACTCCCAAGAAAGAGTACTTCAATGTTAACTGATTTAGAAGTTTTTTTTTTTTTTTGCAAAATAGCATAATTATGTTATTTTTTTAACTGCTCTCAGCCCTTAAATTCAAAGAATAAAGAGAGATTTTTGGCAAAGTTGATTAGGACCTTGCAATTATATGCAAGTTAAGCACTGGCCTTGCTGCTTAAATTAATATAACAAATTCAGATGTTTTTTGAAGCTGAACAAAATAAAATGAAGCTGCTGAATTATACTTCATGTCTTATTTATTTTTTTAATTTTTAAATTTTAATCAAATTGTAATTTTTCCTATATATATTATATTTAATTCATTAATTAAATTACTCGCATATAATTTATGTTCGATTTAGAGCCAGAATAAATTATTTTCTAATTTGTTAGTATTAAAAAGAAAGCAGTGAGTAAATATGTTCATAAAACATACAGTAGTAATTGATATTTTATATAGAAATGTTTAATAATGCCTTTTAATAAAGATAAAAGTCCAATAGTTAGGTAACTTATGAAACTTGATATATTTCTTTCGAATTAAGTTTGTCTGTTGTTCTTCATAATTCAAATACATAATCAGAATTTCCAATTAGGTGCAAGTGGGGAGTGTATTTTAAACAAAATTTTAAGTGGGATATTCAGAAAGTGAATTAATTTTAAATGGGTTTCTTAAATATATTTCATGATGCCAACTTACCCATCACAATGTATGCTATACTGACAAATAATCCAGCGAGGGATAAAGAAAGTGCTCTTCCATTTTTTTTAAAAAGTGTCCTTTTACATAACAAAAAGCGCATTTTTTCATAAAACAAAAAGGGCATTTTTTTATAATTCTATCTCGCCCTTTTTTAAAGAAATGTGAACACTAAGTAAGCAAGACATATTCTATTGGCACATGCAGA
Source organism: Maratus michaelseni (assembly GCA_963931845.1). Classification (NCBI taxonomy): domain Eukaryota; kingdom Metazoa; phylum Arthropoda; class Arachnida; order Araneae; family Salticidae; genus Maratus; species Maratus michaelseni. The sequence continues at coordinate 82,320,594 of OZ007600.1, forward strand.
AATTGCATACAGTATAAGTAATAATAATAATTATAGTCTCACTTGTAGAAGTTTATAATCTTTGTTTAGTATGGTTTATTTATTTTTATACACTCAACAAAATTCTCATTTTCATTTCGGTTCAGTAAAGACTTCATATTCAAATTATTCTTACAAAACTTTTACGAATAGTGGAAGGATTTCAATTATATTATTAAAACTCACATACCAAAGACAGTCCCACATTTTTTAAAAGGGAGTGAAAGTTATATAAACAAAACACTTTGTCCCCAATGACTTCCTCTGGATGTTTGAAAAAAAAAAAAAAAATAATAAATAAATAACAGCATTTATTATTTTTTTAACACTAAAAATTTTGGAATTATTTAATTTTACAAACATTTAATCAATCAATTTCATAAATTCAAAAATTTTGAATCCTCAAATATTCGATTGAAAATTTGAATTAGATTAGATATTAAATTTTAACATTGTTTTCAATTCTACTGTCAAGGTGAATAAACTCCTATTCATATTTTCCAATAATTCTAAATTATGAAAGTTCAAATCAAATAGAGTCTAGTGTAATTGTTAAAATATCAGGAGCACTGTAAGTTTCGAAGAAAGAATAACTTACAAATGCGATACTAAGAGTAAACTTTCCAGTGGTGTCGAGTGATGATTCTAACTTCCCACTTTCTACACCATATAAGTTGATTTTTCCTGAGTGGCTACCAGTAGCAATATATTTTGAATCAGGAGAAAAAGTTACAGTCCATGCATCCACTAAAAAAGAAAATAAGAAATATTTTAATAAAATAGCTAAATGATACTTTTAGAGTTCTAAAAAATACTTTTGCAAATAAAAATGTAAAAAATAATTTATAACATATATTTTTATTTACAAATAAAAAAATTTAAGAACAAAAGCAAATAAATTTACATTTTTACATAAAATTTTTAGTGAAATACATATTTTAGGATTTTTTAAATAATATAAGTGACAGTCTGTAACAACCAATTTTCATTCAAATTTAAGCAAAGAATTTTTAGGTTTAGTACTAAGGAAATGAATTCCTTTTTGAAAGATTCTTATACCCAGATCACCGATTTTAATCCATTACTTCTGAAGTTTTTTTCACAAACTCAAAAAAAAAATTGGCTCTAACATACAAGCTATGGCTTGTAGTAAAAAGACATGTCAATATTTCAATAAAACAGCTAAATGATACACATTAAAATTATACTTTTAGAGCCTATCTAAATCATGCCTATCACAACTGCAATTTATTATATAAAAGCTCAAAAACCCTGCATGAAATTAATACCAAAATGGCAGTTCACTTTAAAAGAAAGAAGCCACAAGGAATGCCTTTAAAAGATTTAGTCAACAGACCTATAATGCATCTTCATAAATAAAACTACCCTGGCATCCGACAAAATGCAACAACATGAAATTAACATATAATATAACAGATGCAGGATTCACACAGATTTGAGAAGAAAAATTCCAAGGTGTCTAGAAAATTTCTAAGGAGTGCAAGAATTACTGTATTTTCTCATGTATGCCATGCAAAAAGGTATAACATGCACACACTAATTTTAACTACTTCATTTGGAAAGAAAAAAACATTTCAATCAGATTCCGTTGCATTCAAATCTAATAGTTAGTGCTCAAATTGCACAATATCCACAACGTATTGCTTACATGGGTACCTTTTGATTAGCTGGATGCCAGTGATATATGTACATATATAAATATATACGTACACACATATATATTATATTCATACATATAAGTGTGTATATATATATATATATATATGTGTGTGTGTGTGTGTGTGTGTGTGTATACATACATGTATATATATCACTGGCACCCAGATAACCGAAAAGTACCCTTACATGTTTCATAAATTTGAGTACAAAATTGCCAGTCAACTACTTTATGCAGTGACTAATGCTCATATAGCATACAGAGGCCAGTTCAAATGCCAAATACTAATCATATATCACAGAAACCTTGATTTTTAAAGTAAATTTTGAAGGGGGAGTGGGGGAACTATGTGGCATATACAAAAAAAGAAGAAAAATAACGGTAACCTTAAAAAAAGAAAAAAAAAAGAATAGCAGATCTGATTATTTGAACTTTACCTTTGTAAGCATAAGAAGATTTTTGTTCTATTTTCCTTTAAAAATAAATATCTCATGCTACACATACTTAAGAAGATGATAATACATCACGTAAAATATGTTTCTGTTTTCTGTTGTTGTATACTTAATTAAATACATGTAAATACTCATCAAACATTTGCTTCCAACGTAAAATTATTTAATAAATATGACTTATTTTAAACTACATATATAAATAAACCTCGAAGTTTCGGTTAATCTTTATAACCATCATCAGGAGAAAAACTTCATAAATATGAACAGCAAAAAAATTAAAATTTGTTACATGATTGGCTTATTTTGAATATATTGTTGTAATTCCGGTATTTTAGCATTGTGTCAGTTAGAACATTGGATTCAATCATGTAACAAATTTTAATTTTTTTGCTGTTCATATTTATGAAGTTTTTCTCCTGATGATGGTTATAAAGATTAACCGAAACTTCGAGGTTTATTTATATATGTAGTTTAAAATAACTCGTATTTATTAAACGAATTTTATGTTGGAAGCAAATGTTTGATGAGTATTTATATGTGCAACGTAAAGTCCTTATTAATTATAAATACATGTAGTTGTTAAATTTGACCCTAATATAAGGCCTTTTTAAGGAGTATTTTGTTTATTTAAGGAATTCTAAGTACACCTTAGAACCTTTTTCAATTCTAAGGAGTTTTTAAAGAATATGTATGTATCTTGCACATGATATCCCACATGTAAATATCTACCAAGCTAATGAAAATGAATACATCACACAACCCGAAAATCCTCCTCTTCTGACAATCAGAACATATATCAGAAAATACCAAGCAGAGACACTGGCTGCAGGGAGATATCATACCAATCATCAACTGACAACGCCATCTGTTGACAAGCCATAACAACACAATAGACACTGGGGTGTTATAGTGAGGCGAAGGCATGATGAAAACAGCTGATACCGTAAACAAGAAAAACATGATCTAAAATCAACAGAGTTAAAAATGCAACCTCTAGGTTCTAAAACAAGATGAACATTGGCTTCTGCTAAAAGATATATCACGCTAAAAGATGTACAATAAAGATTAAATGGACAATTGAAGAGAGATGAAAATGGCATGAGCTAACACATACTTCACATTTTTATGTACTGATAAAAAAAAAATAAAAAAAATCCTTGCCTGGTAAGATTTTATGAAAATACCTCATCACTGCACATTATAATAAAAATTATTAAATAATATTGATAAATCTGAAATATCGCTTTTTTTTTTCTCATGTTAAAATTTTACTGAAGTATAAAATGAACACTGACATTTATGATGCGAGTTAATTCCAAAGGATTGAAAACAGCAAGTCATGACAGGACTTGCTATTTATTATTTACTTTATATATATTTATTTACAGATATTTTGAATTATATATTTTTTCATTTTTATGGATTTAATGTAGATTAAAAAAGAAAAAAAAATGTATGCAATGGTGACAAATGAACAGGCTAAAATTAAATTTCTTTATGAATAATACAAAAATATTGTGGAAAATAAATAGATTTAAGATGTGAAGGAAGACTCAGATTGAAAAACCAGTGTCGGCTATTAAAATCAAAAGGGTTGACACCTTTGTTTCAGCCAGTGTATTTCACTGCAAAAAATTGTCAGAAGTATTCTTGGGGACAAAAAAAGAAAAATGCTCAAAATATAAAGTTATAATAATACTAAAAAGCAGAAAATCAGGGATCACTCTAGAGAGTTTCAGAGGGGCGGCCTGCCCTCGTGCCCTTTTTAGATAAAATCCCACCCTCCTTGCCTTTTTTCCATGTATAATTCTACCCTCCTTGTCCTTTTTCCAGGTAAAATTCTACCCTACTTGCCTTTTTTCCAGGTAGAATTCTACCCTCCTTGTTTGCATTGTACTTAAAAATTTTTTTGCCTATCTTTTATTTTTAGAATGCTAGTATGGTATGTCAGGAGTATTCCTCTTTCCCGCTTTATTTCTCTGTAAAATGTGTATGTCTAATCTTTGACTTTGAGTGATTCATCTTTCCATTTATAATTTTTTTCATTGAACAGGACAAAAAGTAACTAAGAGTTATTGATTAATTTCACCTTCTCTAGTGAAATATAGTATTGATCAAGCATTTTGACCATCAAAACATGATAACTTGCATAAGTTCTATAAAAATTTTGAGAAGTAGCTTTAGAACTTTTATTTTGTAACTTTTTCAAAACCGGGAAAAAGTTGAATAAAAGTTTTAGAGAGGAAAGCTTTTTAATATCATAGGAAAAGGGGGAAATGGCCGTGAATATAGTAAACAATTTTACAATAAAAATCGAGAACTTAAGTTTCATTTTGCTATTTTTAATACTTTTCAAGCGGTGAAGTTATGGAAATTAGAAATGTTATGGGATTTTTTAAATTAAGGAGTACTTTAAGCTGTTGCCAGACTTCCCTCCCCACCAGTATATTGGTATAAGCACTTACTTATTACAAAATGCCCTTTTTATGAAATGATGTGCCCTTTTCAACAAAATTGCCCTTATTATGTAATGTGCGCCCTGCCCTTTTTTATGTTCTAGAATGATCCCTGAGAAAATCACAGAAGATTTTCATCCCTGCTTCACTATTATTATTGCAACAAAATTTTAAAATCTTTTTTTGTGCTCTTTAATTATTTTGAGTCACATTTACAAAACTTTCTAGTAACATAGCAGATATCTTTAGTGTATTTTGATTTTAGTAGACAACTTTAAACTTTTATAAATTGAATATTCAGTTATGAACACTATTTTATATATATATATATATATATATATATATATTTTCAAAGATTACTAACAAACAAATCAATAAAAGTATGAATATTAAATCTCATGACTAACAAGGAGAGGCTTCAAGATTGGAAAAAGAGAATCTGTTGACCCTGTTTGTATCAACAGAGTATAGTCAATATATAAACATATGAAAGCCACAAAGAGCAATGTCCTAGCCTTAGAAAAACAGCCCTCAAAGTTTAGACATCATTTACGTTTACATATTAAGATAAATTATTCTCTTGTCTCATGGGCTGTGTTGCTCAGTTGGTAGCACGTTTGACTTTAGAATTAAAGCAGGCCTTTTAAACACTTTCCAACCTAGTTAAAAAGTATTTATGACTTCGGTTTGTCTGGCCGTCTGTCCGTGCTCTAACTCCCGTAAGTATGCTCGGATTGCCCTGCAATTTTTATATGTTATTGTCATTATCTATAGCCTGTTCCCTATTTCAACCAGAGCCGTCCTTAGGGGTGTGCGACAGGTGCGGCCGCACAGGGCCTCGCGCCTAAAGAGGCCTCGCACCCGGACGCAAAATATGTTTTCTTTAATAAAAAGAAGAAGGTATAATAGAAAATCTCTAATATAAATTTATGATTTTAGTTAAGAAAAGATAGTGGTCTTGACATAAAATATAGCCTATGTTGGAAGAGGAACGTTCACCATCAATTTGCCACCATTACTTTTGAAATTGGTTTAGTAGTTCCAGAAATTATCTCTACAAAACACACAAACAAATGCTACTTCTTTATAGTAGCTAGGGGATCGAACCTGGGCTCCCCGGGTTACAGTATATAGGTGAAAACATTCTTTTTTATTGATAGTATAGATAAGATTATGTTAAGAATCTGGAAGGAAAGGGCCTCGCAAAATCCCTGCACCAGGCCTCGCTTTAAGTCGTCCTCGCTAAGGACGGCTCTGATTTCAACTGAAGTGTGTAGCACTTATAGTTTTTTTACAGGGACACTCAAAAGAATTCCGTTACATTACGGTCTATGGGGAAAAATCATTTGCGGTTTATTATAATTATGTTTACACAATTTCAAATACATTGTACTTGATATATATCACTAAGGTGCATTAGAAGAAGCTTAATATGGAATATCGTGTGCATAGCACTTAGTTACTTTACAGGGACAGTCAAAAGAATTCTGTTACATTACGTCTATGTAGAAAAATCGTTTGCGGTTTAATTAAATAATGTTTCACTATTTTAAATGCATTGAAATTTATGTATATCACTAAGGTGCATTACAAGAGGCTTACTACATTATATTGTGTGTATAGCAGTCATCGTTCATTTACACACACAAAAGAATTCTCTACTGTCTGTTAACAATAATTCCTGTAAGTGTGTTTTTAAATTTAACTCCCTTTTTGTCTATTACTGGGTGTGTATAAATTCTGTATTTCATATACAAGGCAGCACAAAAGTTCGCGAACACATTTCCGTTTATTGAAAGAAACTCCAGAAGCAGAATTTTACGCGAACACATTTCTGTTTATTGAAAGAAATTCCAGAAGGAAAATTTTAAACTGTGCTACGCGTTTCTTAACTAAACTAAAATTTAACATCCTATGTAGCATATATACAAATCTATAGATCCTATACAGGGTTGAATAAAAGTATTCGGATATTTTTCTGAATATTGTATATGTTGGAAATATAAGTTTGAAATTACGTTTTAAAATATGTTATGCATTTTCCAAATTGTTTACTTAAATGTTATCTTTCAGCTTATTAAATGGTAATGATTTGTAAAATTATTTTGGAAGCGTTGGAAAGTGTTACATAATCTATGCTTGACGCATGATTTTTCGTTCTTGTTTTAAACATGAGTTAAAATATTGTCCGTAGCAGACCAAATAACAATCAATTATTTTCAAACCACAATTTAAAATATATACATAATTATTTAAATTTGAGTCAAATATAAATAAAAATATGTTTTGCATATATATTTATTTAGTTACAGATAGTTTTAATTAAAAGATTTTTCATTTTTATGGATTTAATGGATATTAAAAAAGAAAAAAAAATTATGCAGTATTTGTTGAGCTGACAAAATTTTCCTATTATTTACAAATGCTTAAAGTTTTTTTATGTAAGAAAAAACTTGCTATTTTCCTCAGGGAAATGGATTAAATAAAATACATAAAATTAAAGTATGCTATTTTAATTTAATTTTTTTTATGATTTTAATAACTTTTTTTTTTTTTTTTTTTTTTTTTTTTTGAATGCATGACTTTTTTTTATACTCATAATCTTATGTTCACAATCAGAATACTATTTTTAATTGTTAGTGTAATGGAAAAATTAAAATAGCATACCTTAGTATTTATATACCATATTTTAATCTTATGCACAATATTCCAACTTCCACAAAAAAAAAAAAAAAAAAAAAAAAAAATTTAACAAATTACAATAACCATTGGAAAAATGTTCCAAAGGCTTAAAAAAAAAAAACTGTACTTTTGTGTTATAGCGCACAATACAATACCCACACAATTACACACACCCCCCACAATTATGATTATGCCAAGGTTGCAGTTATGATTTCGCCAAGATCATCGCAAAGTTCAAATATGCATCCTATATATGCATATATACATTCCAAACATTCCTATATGTGCCATTATACGTCATACATACATCATATACACGTGTTATATATATACATCATATATGCATCATACATGACTATAACTTGGCCACATACATCAAGAAATGTTATATATATATAGATCATATATTATTATAATGTCATACATGCTTTATAATTTGGCGATAAATCTTGGTCGCTTGGCAATTCATCCTTGGGGGCCGCTATAACACGAAAGTACCAAATTTACAATATATCAATGAAAACAGAAGCAAAAAATAAATAAATAAATAAATAAGACGATTTCTCATCTGACATCCATTTTTGAATTCGTTTTTTTTTTTTTTTTTTTTTTTAATCTGATAATTTGCATCTATCCTTTTTGTAACTTTAACATTTTTGTAACGATTTTATGCATTTCTATTGCCTATTCAAAGAAAAATTCTTCTAAAGTTACAGAATTTCGTTAAAAATGCTTAAAAAAATAAAGTGACGACGTCAAGAGGTCCATTCTCGACTGAAAACAACAACCATTTTCCCAATGGTTAAAAAAAAGGTTTGAGCTCTAAAGTTCAGCATGCTACCACCAAGCAAGCCATCAGGAAAGATAGTAATTTGTCTGATTGTACGTGTAAGTGTAAATGTTAAGCAAACTTTGGGCCCTGTTTTTCCACTCCCTGTCCATCACACTCTTTGTCTTTTATATGTTAATCAAGTTACTATACTCTATCGATACACGAAAGGCCACTGCATTCTTTGTTTCTGACCTCGAAGCCTTCATTTATAGCAAAAATCATATAAAATGACACAAAGAAGAAAATTTCTATGAATTTGTTAGCATTGGGCAGATAAAGTTTCATTAATTAAAATATTTCATTAAAAAAAGTCAGCATAAATAATTTTTGTTTAGATTAAATACTTTATCAGAAAACCATTATATAAATGTTCTAAACAAAATTAATTTCATATGTAAAACAATAATGCTGTGTAAAGGGCAAAATGGAGAAATTTTATTAGTGGCCAGTTGCCAGTATTAGCCATTTTATTAGTGGCCACGTTTTTAGTTAAAAGTGCTAAACAATTAAAAATAAATTTTTATTAATTTTTTTTTAAATTTTAATCTAAAATTAAATATCTTAATTCATCCAGCAAAAGTAGAATCATTGATGGCATGCTCGAAAATTTTACAGGCTCCTTGTAAGAAAAATGACCATAAGGTTGCCGCTGACAGGTAATTTTTTAACAGCCACTTTTTTCACTTAGTGGCCAGCACTAATTTTGCCTTTTAATGCTTTGTACTAATTTTCATTATTACATGTATTTAAAATAATAATAATAATGAATTTAACAAATTTAGAAGTGGGTGTTGTTCTACTGTATATAATTTATAAAAATATTTCTATCTAGTTTCTTTGGCTTATCAAAAACAAAATGGCCCCTTTTGTTTAATTTCTGGAAAACTAGAAAATTCTTTTTCACACACATTCATAGAATAGTGTGTGATATAGTGTAACATATATTTATAAGACATATATGTTACACTTTACACAGGTGTTTGCAGGTTCCCTGCAATTTTTTTAGAATATTCATAATAAAAAATTCCATTGAAATTTTTGTAGGTTGTAGTTTGTTGATTGTTTTACAGGTGTACTGTATAATCCTCTAAAATTGGATGACTACAATAAAATTCCTGCAAGGAGATAGGACCACACAATAAATTGCTTTTTATTAATAAGAAACACCAATCATCATTTCATCCTCTTGTTTAACTATTTATTAACAATTTTAAAAAAATCTTGAATTGATATATCAAAAAACTCTGAAAAAAACAAACAAATCCCCATAATTTTATGTCCTACTTAGTCATGAATTATGATATTCTTGCATCACAAATACCTATGACTTTAACATGAATAATGCTTAGAGTAATTTGCCGTTATCTATTTTATGTCTTTTATGCTACCAAAAATCTTACTAAAAAAATGTGACCAAAGGCCAGCGATAAATAATCCATTTTGTAACAAATGAAGAGACCGTTAAATAACTTACCTGGACCAGCATCGATACTTTTAAGTGCTTGTCCTGTCTGTAAATCCCAAAAACGAATATGGCTATCAAGAGAACTGGAGGCAGCAACTAAAAAAAAAAAAAAAAAAAAATTAAGCAAGTAAATTAATAGCTCAATGATTCTGACAGAATCAAATAAAAGATATTAAACGATATTTACTTGAGCCTTCATCATTTATATCAACAGATACAACTCCTAAAGCATGCCCTTCAAAGACGTGTCTCAGTTCAAGCCTTTCTTCAGCCCTAGAAATACGAAAAATTTCTAATGATTTTAAAAATTAGGACAGGCACTAATTCACATTTCCAACTGTTGAATTGTAAAATAAAACCAAAATATGAATTTAACATAATTGTATCTAGTTCATTTTTAAATTTTAACATTCCAAATAACATATAAGACATATTTCTTTAAATTTTTTATATGACATTAAGAGCAATATTTCCATCTTCAATAATTAATATATATATTACTTTCATTCAGCCCAACCAAAACTCTAGTCATAAAAAATATAAGGTATATATTAATTATAGACAGGGACCCAAGCCACAGCCTTCCCATTCCTGTGAGGAGGGCACTGGTCCTCAACAATGGATAATTACTGCTTTTGTGAAAGTAAAGGGAGGTGGATACCCTCCCTTCTATCATACTGATAACTTGCAGAGATACCCATTGACAGTTATATTGTTTGTATATGAAAAGTAAACCTGCCATAATATGTTTTCCTAGAAAATTTTAATCTGATTCTAGCAATCATTGCTTTCTAAATAGAAAATTTTATATATAGATATTTTTTTTTTACTGAAGAGGTGTGAAGTTATTTTTTTTTTAATTCTAGAAGGAATATGGCATATACCACCATACATCCTCCACTACAGTCCTGATCAATTTACCTTTACCCATAACTATACCTACCAAACTTTGACTAATAAGAGATGAGCAAAAATTTGATAAAATATGAAAAGTACTGTAATTTTGTGTACATACATCATTAACAACTTTGTAACAAAAAAATGATAATTGAAATTTCTAAAATTCCTATACATCAACCAAAATAAGTTGGCTTCTGAATACCAACATAACTTTAGATATTTTCTTTTCATACAATATACTGACAATTAGAATTAAGAACTGACAGATCTAGTTTATTTTTATTAAATAAGGCACATTCTTCACCCTCTGTGTCATTTTAGCTACTTCATTTACCTGCAGCATGGTGAATGCTTCAAGATCACAAGTCAACTTAACAATGTCAAAGTTTACATCATATGGAAAGATCCGTTTAAAAATGCATATGAAAGCTAGCATTATCACACAATAGTTGCAGTTTGGAACCCTAAGTATATCATGAATTTTGACTCTCCCCACTCTTATTTACTTGCTTTTAAACCACCTCAGTATTCAGATCTTGTCAATATTTGTGCATAATTTAGAATATTATTAAGCATTGTATAATATATTAATGTTTATTAAATTCTATAATTTTCAAAAAGACATATTATAAACTAATAAGAGTATTTTTTAAAATGAAATTAGATAATTTTGTCTCCCCCCCTCCCCCACAAATAGAGTATATTGGATAACTTCTACTTTCTATTATTTATAAAAATTTTAACAGAGCAATGTGTATTTGAAAATGTTTAACATTTCCTAATGAATTCTAAAATAAAAAAAAGTTACTATAAAAATGAGTCTATATATGAAATACTTTATACTCAAGTCACAATAATTTATTTAAAAATGTATTGTTAAAGTATTTTAAAATTTAATTTTCAGCAGCAAAAACCATTTTTTTCTTTTAAAAACAGACAATGCTCACAGTGAGTTAAAATATAGATATCTTTGTTGCTAACAAATTATATATAAAACTTAACAACTGCATAAATATCCAAAGTAACTTTAAAATTGGTCTAGCACAAATTCCAAAACTCGATCCGATTTATTTTCTCTTGTTAGGTTCAGAAAATGTTTAGTGGTATGCATATCCTTATGTTCTCCAAAAAAAAAAAAAAAAAAAAAAAAAAACATTGTATACATCTTATGTATTGTTATACATTATTTTATATTAGCCATAATAATTTATTTAAAGTGTTTTTTTTTTTTAAGTATTTTAAAAATTAACAATAAAAAAATCACATTCAATCATTTATCGAAATTTTTACACAGATATTGAACAGGTATATTTATCAAAAATAATTATCTATAATTTTTTTTTTAACAAATACTATTTTTTTATTAATGTTTACTACCATTAAAAATTATCTGGATTAACTGGTGAATTAAAGAAAATACACAAAATACTAATATGGATAATTTTGTTAAAACATGAGCATACCAAGCAACCTTTATTATCAAAAAAGTAGAAAAATTTGTATCTGATGTTTTTTCTAAATATTTTTTAACACTCTTTTTCATTAAAAAAAAAAAAAAGAAAGAAAGAACAAAAGCAGAAAATTTTATTTTTATTATAAAACAAAATCTAATCATTTTTCAAATTGCTTTATTGCAGTAAAAAAGTAAAAGTAACTAAACAGATTGAAAAAAGAAATTGATTTTTCTATTTCAATACTGTTATGTAAAATGAAAGCATAATACCTGGAAAAGGCAGTTACCTACAAAAATTTATATCTGTTATTTCTTAAAAAAAAACAGATTTTATTTACTGAGTAGAAAAGCAGAATATAGAGTTAAAATACAGAATTGGAAACTATACATTGAGTATAAATTGTGATTAAAGAAAGAAAAAAAAGACAAAATGATTTGTAAATAATTCCTAATGAAACTCAAACTTACCACTTCCAGGATTTAACAGTGTCGTCTACAGCACCAGTGACAATATGGTTAATACCATCTTCCTGACCTTTCCTCCATGCACAGCACCAAATACTATCTTCATGAGCTGAAATATAGTCAAATTAGAAAAAAAGTATTTCATACATTTTCATGACAATACTGCATCACATCAAAGGTCCTAAATCTTTATCGTTTTTTTTCAAAATACAAAAGAAAAACAAAGAAATATAAGTTAATTTATATCTTTCATTACAAAAACTAAACTGGTTTATAATACAAAATTGATAACACTGAATATTGCATTTCACTTATCCATTATTGGTGCTAAATCGCATTGTTTGTCAAAAGATTTTGTGTACTATAAATTTCAACTAGAGATGCAACGGATGTCAATTTGGCCGGATACTGGATAACTTGCAGCCAGATATTCGGCCATCCAGCTGCAGTATGTTTCAATCTGTCCTTTTTAATTTTTAATTTATTTTTAAAGAAATTAAACGTGGGTTTAGATTAGCTAGCTATCACTATGTTATTTTCTTGTTTATCTAATTTTTAAATTTTCTATTAACAATTATTTTTATGATAATTTCAGTTTTAGTACCAATATTATAATTACATTACTTTAAATTTTTAGTTAAAATAGTATAAACTAAATAGTTTAGTAATAATAAAAGAATTTTATGAGAAAAACTTACTACTGAATACTTTGGAAAGACAATATTTAATACTTTTATCTTCCCCTTTTTCTTTAACAGTGCTGTTCAAGCTGTAAACTACCCTCGTTATCTTTTATTGCTTTAATACTTAAAAAAAGTTTTCTGTTGTGATAACAAAAACTTGTTCTTGCTTGTTGCTACTAACATAACAACTGAATTGCATAACAACAAAATTAGTAATTTAATAGTAAACTATTACTTTAGTAATAGTAGATTATTTTCACGAAAAAAATTAAAACTGAATATTTTTGTAGCAAAATGTTTTATTTAATATCTTCTCTTTTTTGTTTTTTTCTTGAACTTCATTCTAATCTATGCACTACTTTACCCTATAAAAATAAGTTTTGTGTTATGGGAACAGAAAACTTCTTGCTTGCTACTAACACAGCAAAAAAAAGTTCTTATTTGATGAATCATATATGCAGGCACATGTGTATGAATAGTTATAGTTGTCTGCATGTTTGCTCTTTTATAGGTTTTGAAACACAATTTGCCATAAATATAAGTAAATTATTTTTAGTTTAATAAATTAATTAATGCTTTGCATTTTTCAAGATTAAACTTTAGGCTTTATAATCTGGAAATTTTAACAATGAGTTCAATGAAATAACTTCAGGCCGGATGTACTGCCAGATAATCATAATGTCCGGCTACTGCCAATTATCCGGCATAGTGGCCGGATCCAAATGTTCACCAGATATCTGTTGCACCCCAAATTTCAACCCCATGAGTCTGAGTAATAACAAACCAACAAAGCAAACAATGGTTATTCTATTAGCAAGCAATGCTAAAACCTACAATTCTACTAAAATAACAAGGTTTAGTAAGCTGTCACATCAAATGGTACTTTTTCAGATTGTATTCAATCAAACAAACAAGCTTTCTTCTGATGAAGTTTTGCTTAAGAAATCTATTCATCCTCAGAGAAAAAAGGCTACATAACTCTTTAATCTTTTTTTTTTTTTTTTTTTTGAAGTCTTCACATACCTACACAGAGGCTGAAATACAATTCTTTCAAGGAGGGGAATCTCCCAAGCAATTTTTGTATACAGTGGGGGTGAGAGGGAGAGAAAAATATTTTTAACACATTTATTTTAATGTTCTACTGAAATTAACTTATACAGAGGCTGTTCGCCACATTTTTTAGATGAGTTTGTTTTGGTGTAAAGAAAAAAAAATTGTCTCCACAGAGAAATTATTTTTCATAGCTAATACAGACCTGCCAACCTTTGAAAATGAGAAATAGTAGCACACCAAATTCAAATTTATCTGGTTGGTTGGTGGCTGTTTTTTATGCTGTAAATTTTAAGCGAGCAAATACTAATCAATTAAACGCATGTGTATATCCATAAGCACACAAAGTAGGAGACTCTTTTGTTTTTGCTAATTTTTTTGTTGCGGGTGGGATTGATTAAACATAATTATTCCTATTCAATTAATGCTCTGTTCACTCCTAAGCCAAATTTCTGAATTTCACAGTGAATTTTCTGAAAGATTCCAAGGCGGTTGGGGAGGGGGGATGGAACTACGGGTATATCTTCCAGAGAAAAATGTCTGAGTTACAGTCCTTCATCAGGTCGAGTAAGCTGATACAACCGGGAGTGGGGGGTGTCCACTCCCGCCACTTTTTTTGCATCCCTTTGACAAAGTTTGCGTTTTTTCGCGATCTTTTGACGAAATTTTCCATTTTTTCACGATTTTCTGACGAAAGTCACGTTTTCCCGCGATCTGTTGACAAAAATTTGTCGTTTTTTGCGATCTTTTGACGAAATTTGCTGTTTTTTGCAATGTTTATGACGCAATTTGTCGTTTTTTTGCGATTTTCTGATGAAAGTCACGTTTTCCCGCGATCTGTTGACAAAAATTTGTCGGGTTTTTTTTCGATCTTTTGACGAAATTTCCCGTTTTTTCGAGATTTTCTGACGAAAGTCACGTTTTCCCGCGATCTGTTGCCAAAAATTTGTCGTTTTTTTGCGATCTTTTTACAAAATTTGCCGTGTTTCCTGCGATCCTTTGACAAAATTGGCGACTTTTCTTCGAACGAAAGACGAGATTGATTTTTTTCGGTGATCATTTATCGAAATACCGATACATTTACAGGGGTCGATCCAGGAAAAATTTGGAGCCTATTTAGGGCCCCTTCACAAAAATCGATTTAATAAAATGGACACCTTCACAAAAATAAATTTGGTAAAATGGGCCCCTTCACAAAAATCAATTTTATAAAATGGGCCCTTTCACAAAAATCAATTTGATAAAATGGGTCCCTTCACAAAATTTTATTCCATAAAAACTTACTATTTATTATTTTATGATGTTTTAAAATGTGTAATTTGTAAACAAACAAGTTCACCACAGAGAAAAACTTCAGCAAAAGGGTTTAAAAAGTTTTTGCATATATATGCTTGGTTCAAATTTGATTAACTGGATTTCAACTTTCGTTACAAAATGTTATTTTTCACAAAAATATAATAAATTTCACAAAAATAACCTTTATTTTTCACAAAATGGGCCCCAAGAAAAAAAACCTTCATCGACCCCTGATTTAATGTCCAAATTTTCGGATTTATGACCGATATATATTTTTTTTTCCAGAAATCATTACCTTAATTTTTCGGAAAATTCGGACCAGAATTACCCCTGAACGATCTTTTGATGAAATTTGCATTTTTTCAGCAATCACTTGAATGATATTCACGTTTTTTCAGTGATACTTTGGCGAAATTTGCTATTTCCCGCCAATTTTTTGACAAAATTCGCGTTTTTTCAGCGATCCTGTAACGAAATTCGCATTTATTAGCTCGATCCTGTGATGAAATTCGCGATTTTTTGCACGATCCTGTGACGAAATTCGTGATTTTTCAAGTGATCCTGTGACAAAATTCGCGTTTTTTTTTTTTTTTTTCCTTTCAGAAAATTGTAGTTTTAGACAGATTTTCGTAGCATCGTAGTTTGTGGCTCAAAATCGTTGCAACTACGATTTTTTCGTAGCAGTCGGCAGCTCTGCTACTATGTTTTAGAAAGTATAAATTCTCGTCTGGCAACTGATTTTTTTTAAAATGCAAAATGACACTTTTAAAGAACTGATGCGAGGAAGGCTATATTTCTGCACTTTCCAAAGATAATTATTCATATTTGGTTAATCCTTTGAGCTTTAGACCTGTGTTATTTCGTTACTAGAAGTCATGTTAAAATGGCTGTAGACAAAAGTATTTTGAACACAATTCTTTTTTTAACCGTATATTGAATGAAGGGATATAAACGATATTATAACATCAAACTGTGATTAAAAAATATATATATCCTGCGATTTACAAACATACATATAAAAATACAGGAAAAAGCTCAAAGGGTTAAAGAACACTGTGAAAGGAATGTTTTTTTATTATTATTATTATTTAAAGCCACAGTCAATAAGACAGGGAAAAAACATGATTGTCTGGCTTCAAGTGGAAATTTTTTCTAAATATGTACCCAAGAACAAAAAGGAATTCTTCGAATATTGCAAAGGTAAGATCTTTTATGGCAAAAGAAAATCCTCCAAGTCAAAGGACTGTTGCTAAATTGTTAAAATGCTCAATGTCACTGATTTCTATTTTAAAAATTTAGAAATTAACAAATTTTAGAATGGCTAAAAAACACAATATCCATCGTCTTTCTCCACAACATATCGCCGAACCTAGAAAACAATGCAGAATTCTTTATGACAAGCATTTATCCGGAGAAAAATGTTGTTACAATACATGAAGCTTCTATCTATTTAAATGATTCTAAAAAGAAAAATGTGAATGTCTGGCTTTAAGTGGGAAAAATTTTTCCTAATATGTACCCAAGAACAAAAAGGAATTCTTCGAATATTGCAAAGGTAAGATCTTTTATGGTAAAAGAATATCCTCCAAGTAAAAGAACTGTTGCTAAATTCTTAAAATGCTCAGCGTCACTCATTTCAATTTTAGAAAGGCTAAAAAACACAATATTCATCGTCTTTCTCCACAACATATCACCAAATGTAGAACACAATGCAGAATTCTTTATGAGAAGCATTTATCCAGAGGAAAAATGTTGTTACAATACATGACGCTTGTATCTATTTAAATAATTGTAAAAAGATCCACTTATTATCATTAAAGATAAAGAAGAGAAAAAAGTCTTAAAATATGTGGTTCAGTGTGTCTAAAGAAAGTTTTAGCAAAAGAATTATGATTGTTGCTGGTTTTGCATATAACAGCAAATTAAAAATAAAGAATGGAGAAAAATGTTAAAATCAACTCCACATACTATCAGAAACATATTTTACTCCCAATCTTCAAACATGAAATACCATCTCTTTATCAAACTGTTGAACTGCATCAAGATAAAGCAAGCAACCACACTCACAATCCACTGCTATTTCTAGAAAAAAATAATATGAGAAACGGGTAGCAAAACTATACTCTTCACTCATATACCTGCTAAATCTCCTGATGTATCATCACCAATGGATTTTTGAGCTTTCAGACTTTTAAAAAGGGTGTTATCCAAATGTCAACCTACAACCCTTCACGGACTTTGGAAAACTTGTTCAAGAGGAATGGGTCAAAATACCTCTTCCAAAACTACAAAAGGCATTATTGCCATGGAAATTATGGTGTAGAAAGGTAGTTCAGAATAAGGGTTACCAAACTGAACATTTAAAACAAAAATATTTTATGTAAAATAGTTCTGTAAGTACCATGAAAATAGTCTAAAAAAATCCCTGACGGCTCGGCCTACAGGCACAGGTAGATTTCGAAGACGCAGACCGTGGGGCGCCTGTTTGTCGGGAATTGCGGAAGAAATGACCTTTTTGCGATGATGCTGCAGTTGGAACCGCCTACTTCGAAACCAAACTTGTTTGCAGGCGGAGCCAGCAAGGATTTTTTTTTTTTTTTTTTGCTATAAGAGTTGGTCCTATAAAAAACATGTCACTATAAAAGTTTTAGATAATATTAAGAGGATTTATAATAAATTTAAGCGGATTAGAAATCTTGGGAATTGACGAAGTTATGATTTTTTTTCTTCTAAACCCCCCTCCCCCCCCCCTTAAGGCAATTTTTAATTATATCAAAAATCTGTCATACATAAATTTTCGGCCCTTCTCCTAGAAGTAATAACAACTTCAAACGGATTCGATACGTATCATAATTAAGAAATTAGGGGGGGTTTTCTGTTTTCACAAAAAGTCCCCCCCCCCCTGGTTCGATTTTGCCCATTAACGAACTTGACCGAGATTTGATGCCCCTTGATTTTATGTATCAGTTTCGGAAAGAAGCGGGAGTTGGAACCGCCTACTTCGAAAAATAACTTGTTTGCAGGCGGAGCCGGCAGGGTTTTTTTTGTTTTTAATTTTTTTTTGCTATAACGGTCGGTCCTATAAAAAACTTGTCAATATAAAAGTTTTAGATAATATTAAGAGGATTTATAATAAATTTAAGCGGATTTGAAATCTTGGGAATTGACTAAGTTCTGAATTTTTTTCTTCAAACCCCCCCTTCCCTCCCCCCCCCTCTTAAGGCAATTTTTAATTATATCAAAAATCTGTCATACATAAGTTTTTGGCCCTGTTCCTAGAAGTAATAATAACTTTAAACGGATTCGATACGTATCATAATTAAGAAATTACGGGGTTTTTTCTGTTTTCACAAAAAGCCCCCCCATCCCCCCCCCCTTGGTTCGATTTTGCCCATTAACAAACTTGACTGAGATTTTATGCCCCTTGATTTTATGTATCAGTATCGAAAAGATGCGGGAGTTGGAACCGCCTACTTCGAAAAATAACTTGTTTGCAGGCGGAGCCGGCAGTGATTTTTTTTGATTTTAATTATTTTTTGCTATAACGGTTAGTCCTATAAAAAACTTGTCAATATAAAAGTTTTAGATAATACTAAGAGGATTAATAATAAATTTACGCGGATTTGATATCTTGTGAATTGGCGGAGCTATGATTTTTTTTCTTCTAAAAACCCCCTTTTTCCCCCCCCTTGGGGCCATTTTTAATTATATCAAAAATCTGTCATACATAAATTTTCGGCCCTTTTCCTAGAAGTAATAATAACTTTAAACGGATTCGATACGTATAAAAATAAAGAAATTATGAGGGTTTTTCTGTTTTCACAAAAAGGCCCCCCATTTCCCCCCCCCCTTGGTTCGATTTTGCCCATTAACGAACTTGACCGAGATTTTATGACCCTTGATTTTATGTATCAGTTTGGAAGAGATTTATGCAGAATTTTTCCAGTTATCGTGGTCAGAAAAAAGTGACATAGATAGATAGATATATAAACTTTTGAACTGGGGCTGGTTTTGGGTTCTGGGAGTCATGATCGGCGTAGATCTGCAAAAATTTTTCAAAATTTCCAACTTAGGTGAGAATGTAATAGGTAGTATTTCTTACAAAATCTACCTAAAATGTGCAAACTCTCTCTAAGTACACACTATAGAATACCACTGAAAAAAGTTAAGTTAATTAACATCAGTATAAAGATGCTAAATGCTAAATATTTATTTTCATTCAAAGAAACAAGATTTGTATGTATCTATTATTCAATTTTAACCAAATGGTATATGCAGGGATAAGACTCAGAAAGTAACAAAAAAAGAAGAAATTATGAGTAAAGTAAAATTTGCAACATTCTTCATAACATTTACCACATGAAGTCTGTAAACTATATTGTATTAAATATAAAATATATTAACAAATTTGTTAATGTAAAATTGACATTTTATAATATATTTTGTAATAAATATATTGCATATAGATAGAGACATAGAGACACACACAAGCTTTACTCAGATGCTTACAAACTTACATAAAGTCATCTCGGAAATACATAGACAAAAAATAATAAAAATTTGTACACTTAATCCAAAGTTAAACTTAAAACTGCATTGAAAAAATATACTGGAATTCAAATGTCCTTAAAAATAAGTAAATTAGATCAGTTTTCTCTCTTTTTATTTATGACATTGTACAAATATTCATGAATGAAGGTGGGGATGAAGAGAAACATATAT
Organism: Maratus michaelseni; assembly: GCA_963931845.1. Lineage (NCBI taxonomy): Eukaryota > Metazoa > Arthropoda > Arachnida > Araneae > Salticidae > Maratus > Maratus michaelseni. Next base: position 82,340,746 of record OZ007600.1, read on the forward strand.
TATTCTAAATTGTACTTCTTAACATATTCAGTCATAAAATGTCGATATCAAATAGGAGAGCACAATCTTTATAAGAGGAACACAGAATCTTTATAAGATTTTTCCTATGACGAAATTCGCAACTCCATAATTTCCGATTTTGGCATCTATGGTCTCTGTCGACAAAATAATGAAATTCAAGTTTGTTTTTTTTTTCTATTGCGACAAAATTATGATATTCGTGATTTTTCACACCCGTTCAACAAAATACGTGACTTTAGGCACCCAGACACCAAGATTCGCAAGTTTTACGCATTCGATTGGCGAAATTTTCAATTTTTATGCACCCAATTGGCGAAGTTCGTGATTTTTATGCACCCGATTGGCGAAATTATCGATTTTTACGCGTCCGATCGGCAAAACTCCTGATTTTTACTCGCTCGATCAGCGAAATTTGCAAGTTTTACGCGTTTGATCGGCAAAATTGATCCGCAGGCCATCAGTAAACCCATTGCGGACCACAGGTTGTGCATCCCTAATATAGATTCATTTCCTTTCACTTCGAGTTTGAGCTGTGTTTAGGTGTAATTCTTCGGGTTCACTTTAAGCCGAAATTTCTGATTCAGGTATGATACAGTGTTGCCAGTGGGCTACTTTTTTTTATTCAGATTGCTTGATTGGCACAAGTTTTTTGAAATGGTATAATTTGCCTTATTTAATATGTCATTAAATAAGGTGAATTTTACTTTCTAAAAAAACTGGTGGTTATCAAGAAAACTGAATTTTAAAAAAGTAGCCTACTGGCAATACTGGTACGATATGAGCACAACGGGACCAGTGTGTGAGTAATGAGTGAGCTCGAAGCCACTGGGGCCATCTGATGCAATAAAAGCCCTAGTTCCTGATTGAGTTCGCTGATTGATGTACTTAAGTTAACGAAAATTACTTTTAAATTTTCTGGTGGAATCTTGTGTGCTACCCCTTTTCCAACAGTTTTGAACAAAAAAGGGTGGGCTGGGGCTTTTCTTACATTTATTAAGAATGTGAAGAGAAGCTTTTAGTTAATTTCAAACAAATTTATTTGCAAATTCTGGTGTCATTCAATCATTTCATCACTGTACGAATAGAAGTATTTTGCCCTGAAATTGTTAATAACAGCCTCATAGCAATGAAAGCAAATTTAAGAAAGCTAAATGGTGGCCATATTTAATTTTCGTCTGTGTAATTAGATTAATGATTCGAGTAATCACAATTGAATTAGTTCAGCTTGAATTAATCATGAAAAAATTTTTAAAGGGTAATTATTTTTTTCAATGTCAATCATGATTACATTCATCATAATTAAATTTACATTTAGTATGATTGAACATTTAATTTATTAATGTCAACCCTGCTATGTAGTATTTACCAAATTATATGGCATCTGTATATTGTAGTATTACATAATAAACAGATTTAATAATATAAAAATTCACATGAAAATATTAGTTAAAAAAAATAGTATATAGAATATATATTAACAGTAAGTAGCAAGATGCTTATTATTTAATAGCATGGTGATTATTATTTAACAAATAAACAATCTTACCCTGCTCTTGTTTAAATATACTTTTTTTCTCAGCTAGCTAAAAGAAAAAAAAAGAACAAAATCATAAGTTTCTTTTGAAGTAAAGTCCAACATGCGTTTGACGTAAATACAATAAATTTACAGTAAAATGAGTGAAAATCTAAAACTGATACGAATGAAATGGAACAATAACAATGATGTTGTTCTATACTGCAAATATATTTATATTCTAAATTGGCAAAATTTTAATTAAAAATACACAAATATTAGAAGACAGGTTTTTTCGTTCTTTTTTGGCTGAGCTACAAAATTAGTAATTTCCTACACTTGAAAAAAAAATCTAATTATCCCTATGACAAATAAAATTTATTGAAAAATATTTTTTTTTTCAAAAATATGTTCCATAAATAGCAGAAAACGGAGCTATTACTAAGCTTGGATAATCAGTCACCAATTGTGATAATGCTGTCATTTTCTCATTAGTTTTTCATATTTATGTTACCACAAATGTTATTATACAATACTGGGTTGAGGTTGGGTTGATTTATGACGGCCAATTATCAACACGAGGGATATAGGCCGTAGGGGGGTGTGCCTTCCGTGGGGGTCTTTCTAAAGGATCCTAACCCGTATTTACGGCAAGGTTCGAAGAAAACCACGGAAAACTCCGAACGGTTAGGTCGACGAGCGCGACAGGGGTTTGAACCCAGCACCTCCCGTCTACCAGCTTTGAGAGCAGAACCTCTCAGCCACTGGTGGGGGGATATACAATACTGTAGAAAACAAATGTTCATTGTTACATCAAGTACAGATGGATTAAAATTTACATACTTAAATCACTTCGAAAACCAGTAAATTACATTACAATTTAAAAATATATTTTTTGTTCTATTGAATGCAGTAAAAATTGAAATTATGTTATATTTAAAAGGAAAGATATATGCAATCAAAGCAAAAGTGACAGAACATGTTGTAAGTTAGGGATGCACAACCTGTGGCCCGTGATGGGATTACTAGTGGCCCGCAGATCAATTTCGCCGATCGGACACGAAAAAATCATGAATTTTGCCCGATCAGGTTCGTAAAAATCACGAATTTTGTCAAATTTCACCGATCGGACGCGTAAAAAATACCAAATTTCGCCCATCGGGTGCGTAAAAAGCACAAATTTTGCCGATCGGGCTCGTAAAAATCGCGAATTTTGCCGATAGGGTGCGTTTAAAATTAAATCCCAAATTTTGCCGATAGGGTGCGTTTAAAATTAAATCCCAAATTTTGCCGATCGGGTGCGTAAAAAACATTAATTTTACCAATTGGATGCGTAAAAATCACAAATTTTGCCGATCGGGTGCATATAAATTGTAAATTTCTCCGATCGGATGCATAAAAATCGCAAATTTTGCCAATCGGGCACGTAAAAATCGTGAATTTCGCCGATCGCGCGCGTAAAAATAATTAATTTTGACGATCAGGTGTGTATAAATTGTAAATTTCACCAATCAGACACATAAAAGTCACAAATTTTGCCGATCAGGCACGTAAAAATCGTGAATTTTGCCGATCGAGTGCATATAAATCGCGAATTTTGCCGAACGTGTGCGAAAAAATCGCACATTTTGCCGATCAGGCGCGAAAAATTCGGGAATTTCGTCAATCACTAGGAAAAAAATTGAATATTGTTGATCACACGTGGAAAAAAAAATGCACGTTTTTTCCATCCTTGCCAACTGAATTGGGTTATGCTGACTAAGGAGGTGGTTGAGTATAGGGGGCTGACCCTCCTTTTAAAATTAGCATTTTTATGAACTTTTAGGCCGATCCTTCCCCAAAACAAAATTTTGTCTACACTACAGATATTGGCTCTCGACAATCCACTCATTTTTGTGACTGGCCCTCCTCTTATAAAAGTTGTGCACCCCTACTTGATATCCACATTTTATGACTGAATATATTAAGAAGTACAATTTAGAATAATACATGTTTCTCCTCTTCCCCACCATCATTTATGAAAGCACAATTTTTTTTTCGGCACTGGCAACCTTTAAAGCTAAATTTACTCCTTCAAATAAAATCAAGGAGTATTTTCACTCTTTGAAAATAATCTTAGCTGTATCTCTTTTATAAATACAAACATAAACTGTTAATATATCCTTGCCAACAGAACTGAATATGTTGACTGGGAAGGAAGGAACATAGGGGGCTAAAACTACCCTTCTGAAATTGATGTTTTTTAAATCTGATTGTAGACTTAGAACTTAGATTCCCCCACCACCTCGAAACAAAATTCTCTCTGTGCTACTGATGGTCGCCCTCGACAACCTGGTCATTTTTGTAAGTGGCCCTTCGCTTAAAAAGGTTGTGCACCTCTATTGTAAGTTGTAACTCTAGTGTTACTGTTGCTTTGGAACTTAATGCTAATTAACGGATATCTTTATGTTTTGTAGTAATATAAATTTTGAGTTTTGTATTAAAGTAAAAGTCTAAAATTTCTGATTTCTAAATAAGTGACTATTATACATAAGGAAACAAATAAGTAGATCTTACCTCCATTTTTACTGAGCACAAATAGATACCTATCAAAAACAAAAATAAAGAAATAAGCAACATAAAATAACAGAATGAATATTTAAAAAAAATGTTTATAAATAAAAAAATGTTTTATAAATGTTTAAATATCATGTAATATTTTAATACATTTTTATCCTCATGCATTTTTAAAAGTAAACTTTTACTTTGAATTCACGTGGTCACACACGTAACATGGTTTTTAATTTTCATTTATTCAATTATTTATTAAATTTTAATTTTAACTGTGATTTTACGCAATGTGGTAAATAAGTTATTACCATATTTTTTAATTTAAATGTGTGGCAATAAAACTCACAGAAATATATCATTTAATGTCATTACTCAAAATTTGCTTTTTTTCTAATTCACACACGTAACGTTTTTTAAAAAGCTATTTAAAAAATAACTATTGTATCAAAATGATAGGTTTCTGCATAAAAGAATAAGGTAAGTGTATATTTTTTAAAGAACTTTTGTTTGAATTTTTAAATAAGAAATATATTGAAAATGCCTTGATTAAATAGAAAAAAATGTTTTCCAAATGTCACACATGTAACACGGAATGGCCCATAGAAAATAGGAATAACTTTGTGAAAATGTATCAATAAGATTAGTAAATTTAACAGAGAAAAATATATATCAAAACACCTTTTATGTATATTTATATATTAAAAAAAAACGTTTATAGAAAATATTATATAAAAATGTTCATTTAAGGGATCATGATCCCCGCAGGGTGTCCATTCCAGATCAGCAACAAATTTTACTGACTTTTCCAGGTTTTTCATACCAATAAAAAAAATTCCAGGTATATCGAGATTTTGTGATGTTACACACAAAAAATCTTAAAAGTTGTGAATTTGAGAGTGGAACTTTCACAACTGATTCTGAGGCACAAATTACTGATTTGTTACATATTTTTTTGCTAAACTGAAAAATTATTGAACATTTTACATGTTTTGCATATTGTACATTTTGCAGATACACACTTTTAGCATCACGTTCTATTCATTTTGTCAAATCAGGATGAAATTATTTATCACATCAGTCACAGTTAAATACAGATTGCTTTGGCATATTTTAATACAAATAATAAATATTCCGAAACAAAGATCAGTAAGCAGAGTGAAACACCTAATCAATCCTAAAACATGCAGTAGAAAGTTTCAGTGAAGCTGGAAGTGAAAATCTCTGAGTTATAAAGAAGGGCTGAAAAGAGGTAGACAAAATGATTTGCACAAGAGGTTGAAATACTCTTTACAGTACTTATGAAGAGCAAAGTTAGATTTTAATGGCTCTGCAATTTCAAATCCTTAGTTTTATAAGAAACATTTTCCATTTTTTTCTTAAAAGTTCAAAACTTTCTAACTTTTTCTCAGAATTTTCCAGACTTTTTCTCAGAAATGATAAATTTCTCTGACTTTTCAAGGTTATCCAGGTGACTAGACACCCTGCCCCCATGACTTCACCCTTGGATCCGTGCTTGGACTTAATTAGCCCAAATTCTTGAAGAATGTAATAAAAAGTCATTTAAAATATCGGAACAGATGCTTTACACTCACACAGCGATTTTTAGCGACTTTTTGGTTGCCGCGATTTTCAAGCCCGCGCCAAACCAATAACTTAATACAATGGCTAGGTTGCCATTAAAGGAAAAAATCCCCTAAATTTGGCGACTTTTTTCCTTTTTATAACTGATTTTTTTTTTTTTTTAACTGTGCGTGAGTGTATGACATTTGACATCATAGCCAAAATATCCACAAACTTAGCTGTACCTACTTATGGTAATGGGAAGAAATATTTGTTAATAAAACATATGTACAAAATTTCAAATTGATATATTAATTTGGTTGATACAATATCAATATATGTCACAGAAGAAGCATTTCAATGAGATTCTAATTTTAGTTGCAATGAAACAGGCTTGAATTTTATTAAGTGATTACATTAAATTTAATTACCAGTAAAGTTTAATAAGACTCACACTTGCTGCCACTCGCTTAGTAAAAAACAAATTTAAAATAAGATAAGAATAAAATTCTTGGCCTCAAATCCCACTCCAAAATATTTTTCTGGCTATGGCCTTGCCTAACTTAGTTTTTCTTAGCTTGTAAGATGCAAATTTACTTTTTTCAATAAAACATTTAGACTATTTTCTAATAATATAACCACTATGCATTGATCCATTCCATTCAGTCTTTCGTACTGTTCTATTTAAGCAAAGCATATTTAAGCATATGTCCTTTTCATAATGAATTTTTTTTAAGTATAGCTGAATGGGAAGACAGAGTGGTTAATTATTCAAATGTACTGAGATAAACAGGATTTTGCTACTTCCTTAACTCATTGATTTGTTAATTGTTAAGTCGTATGGATCAGGCTTCACTGATTACAATGCAAGGCCTGCAATTAATTTAAGGTGCAAAAATATAGAATTAGAACATGAACAAGGCACACTTCCAAAATAAAAAATCCCTATATAAGAATTTTAAGATGTCTTTTATTATAACTCATTACACTGTCTGCTTATATGCATACAATATATACAAAATAAATAATTTCAAAACGGCACCCAAGTCGAATGGAATATTTTTTTGGCAATTAAAAAAAAATTAGTAGGTGACACTGACATACTATTTTATGAAATGCAGCTAGATTCAATGCTTTGGATTGATCTGACTCAATATAAACGAATTCATTCATAATACTACTACCCAACTTTAAATTAATATTAGTTTGATAGGATCAATCAGCAAATATGGAATAATGTAATCTAGCCATAATCAGACCGATGAAACGATTTAAATGGAAAGTAAAAATTATTAAATGAATAAATGAGAATAAAAAGTTGAATACTTACAATTGAAAACAAAATTCTGCAAGATAAAATAAACTTTACGACAATAACAATAACGCTTTATTTACCTTTTAACGTGCCGGGTAGAATCGAATGTTGCCATCTAAAAATACAAAAATATTGATAAAAAAATATTTGTTGCTTGGCTGTGATGCCATCTGATGGAGAAAAGATACAAGCTCTACCTACAGGAAAATACCATTCAAGCACATTTCATTACATATTTATTTTTAATAATTTATATAAATTTAATAATTTATATAAACTTAATAATTTATTATTTATACATCCTTAATAATTATTTGTTCTGCGTTATATTACAAGATAAAATTAATCTAAATTTAAATATCTAAAGCATTTAAACGAGTTTTTTTTTAATTTATATTAAGTTTATTTTTAATTTTCCAAATAGGGAAGTTGCAATCAGCTGACCAACCATTGTACTTCACTTGGAGGTCAGGGTACTTCTACCAATCAGAATTGCCTATTTGTAGTGTGTGCCTCCAACCTGACGTCAATTGCAACTGACCTATACGTAAAATAACGTTTATTCCATAACGGTCTTTTTAACACTTTCCAACCTAGTTGAAAAGTGTTTATGACTTCGGTTTGTCTGCCGTCTGTCCGTGCTCTAACTCCCGTAAATATGCTCGGATTGCTCTGCAATTTTTATATGTTATTGTCGTTATCTATAGCATGTTCCCTATTTCAACTGAAGTGTGTAGCACTTATAGTTTTTTTTACAGGGACACTCAAAAGAATTTCGTTACATTGCGGTCTATGGGGAAAAATCATTTGCGGTTTATTTAAATAATGTTTCACTATTTTAAACGCATTGAAATTTATATACATCACAAAGGTGCATTAGAAGAAGCTTATTATGGAATAGGGTGTGCATAGCACTTATAGTTACTTTACAAGGACAGTCAAAACAATTCCGTTACATTACGTCTATGGAGAAAAATCGTCGGCGGTTTAATTAAATAATGTTTCACTATTCTAAACGCATTGAAATTTATATATATCACTAAGGTGCATTAACAAGAGGCTTACTACAGAATAGTGTGTGTATAGCAGTCATCGTTCATTTATAGGGACACACAAAAGAATTCTCTACTGTCTGTTAACAATAATTCCTGGAAGTGCGTTTTAAGTTACTGAACGCGATTTTAATTTTAACTCGCTTTTTATCTAATACGTGGTGTGCATAAATTCTGTAGATCCTATACAGGGAAGCACAAAAGTTCGCGAACACATTTCCGTTTATTGACAGAAACTCCAGCCGGAGAATTTTAAACTGTGCTACGCGTTTCCTAACTGAACTAAAATTTAGCATCCTATGTAGTATATATACAAATCTATAGATCCTATACAGGGCTGAATAAAAGTATTCGGATATTTTTTCGAATATTGTATATGTTGGAAATTCCTGAAATTATGTTTTTAAATATGTTATGCGTTTTCCAAATTGTTTCCTTAGATGTTATCTTTTAGCTTATTAAACGGTATGATTTGTAAAATTATTTTGGATACGTTGGAAAGTGTTACATAATCTATGCTTGACGCATAATTTTTCGTTCTTGTTTTTTTTTAACTTTAATAATTTCCGCTCATTCTTCCACTTCAGACAACAATTCAAACCTATAATTATTAAAAAACGCAGCATTAGAAGCATAAATCACCATGAATAAAAATAAGTATTACCTTTTGAAAATAAATAAATGGGGTAAAATAAATCATTATTATTATTTTGATTAAGGAAAGGCCAAAAGCAACACTGGAATTAAACAGTTACAAAATATTATTCATATTGTAAATTGTAGAACATTTTTTTTTTTTCTTTTTTGTCATCAGGGAAGCAGAACCCCCCTGAATCCTCCATTTAAGGTAATTTTTGAACACATGGACGTAAAATAAACAGAATTAAAACATATGTTGCACGGGGGAAGAGGGGGTTCAAGGGGACCAGAGAAATCATCAGAGAAAATTAACATTTAGTTATTTAGGACTCAATTAACATTTAGTTCAACACCCAGTGAATGGATGTCCCTCCCTCCATGCTGGCATCTATGCCTTTAAAAAATCATAAAAGAAAAAAAAATATTTTTTTTACCTAGACATAAAACGTAAGCTAGTGAATTAAGCATGTTCATTTAATATGAAAGACTAATATATCGTGCATAAGGTCAAGATCTGCTTTGTATAGGATTCAGGGCCTGAGTAATGCGGGGCAACTGTCCCGGGCTCTCCATTTGAGGCACGGCCTTATAGGAGTAATAAGGATTTTCGTTAAGAGGGTATCAACTGCCAAATGGTTAAAATTAGCCAAAATTCTTGCATTTTCAAAGATATAGGAAGGGAGTGTGGTTTACCCCTTCCCTCCTCTGCTTCTAGTACCCCCCCCCCCTTCACCCTTTCATCACCCCCGCAAAAAAAGAACAAACTATATCATTAGAAAACTATTCATTAAAATTTTATTATAACAACTTAGTGTTAGTATCCCATTGTTTTCAAGACAAATTCATTATTGACGTTGTTTTCGTAACGAGGCAAGTTAAAACCATTAATGATGACGTGATGGCGATAAGAAAAGGGAAAGTTTGCAAACATATACTCCCGTTAACCAATCCCCCATTTTTTTCGACTATTTTCCTACTATTTTTCTTACTACGAGCATCATCGTATATATTATTTCTCCTGTCAACATCCCTTTTTCTAAGAAAATACGAAACGTAGAACGACAAATGAGATAGCATATGAAAGAACTTTGAACAGGCTTCTGACATAGCACACTTAACATTTCGTTAAAACATGCTGTTTGATTAAAAACTGCAGTTAATTAAAAATTAAATCGGCATTGTTTTCATAAATGAAATGAAAGATTTTCCTCTTGCCACAAAAATAAAATACTGTATTATCAGATGACGTCATCCTATAATGCAATTAAAATACGATTGCTAATTTATTTCTTGCGCGTACTTTTTGCAAAAATATCGAGCTTTTAATCGGTTTTTATTTAATTTTTACGCGTGCGTCACCTATTGTTTATTTGTTTACTTTGTTTAATCATGGCTGTGTGTATGCGTACTGTATCGGAGCACCAGTAGATTACGTAATTTAAGGATTATCTTCCATTTAGATATACAGTTCATTAGAATTCACAAAAATTGTAAGTATTTATTTTTTAATATTTCATTAAGCTGTTAATATTTCTGACGTCACTTAAATGGCTGCTGGACCACAACTTTTCAACATCCCATGTTTAAGTTCCCATAGGCTTGCAAAAAAGTGGTGTACAAAATATTGATTTATGTATTTAAGACATTTCTGGAACAGTTTTGCAAAATATGAGGAAATGCTTTCATATGAATTCCCTAAACGTCTGATTCAGTGTTTCAATTTTTTTTGTAATTCGTTTTTTTTTTTTTCAGTATAGGGGTCTTGACAACCTAGAGAAATGACCTTAGCGAGAGAAGAAAATTTGGAAAAAAAATTTATGCAATCTATTCCCATTTTCTTATACACATGCAATCATCATATATATTATTTCTGTTGTCAACATAATTTTTTCTATGCACATACAAAACATACAAAGATGAATGAGGTATCATTCGAAAAGTGTTTGAACAAGTTTCTGAGATAGTACACCCACATTTCGTTAAAACGCGTTGTTTGATTTAAAAAAATCAGTTAATTAAAAATAAGTGCTAAAACGTACCAGGAAATAATCGGAAAGATTGCAGTGCGAAAACTTCTCACGGGTCCTTTTGATATTTTCTTAAAGTTGTAACCATCTTTCTTATTATGTATACAGATGTATTCATCCTGTATACAGATGTGAATAATACCTGGTACGAAATTTATGCATACATACATTAGGTATGATGTTTAGTATTAAGTCACTTCAGCATAATTCACAAAAACTTTCTATGCATACACAGAAAGAGGTCCCCCAGAATGATGTCTGCCCCGGGATTCTAGTAGTCTAAGTTGGGCACTGATAGGGTTGCCAGGTTGTACATTTTTCCTGTAAGTTGTGCGTTTTTCAGGTCAATTGTACGTTTAATCAAGGCCGAAACTAGGATTTCTTTCACCCGGGACAAGCATGAATTTTGACGACCCCCCCCCCTTCTTTTCCAAAATAGATCAGTTTCAACCACGTGATCACCAGCCCACCAAAAGTTATCAACCAATCATAATCGTGGATTTGTAGCCTGTATTACGAGCCAACCAATCACAATCCACCATCTTTGGCGGGCAAACAAAAAACAAATCTAGTTGCTAAGGTGGTTGCTAGGGTGTGACGTCAGTTGAAACTGATCTATAGATTTATAAACAGAGGTTTCCGATCCATTGCTTTTATTTTTAATTTTAAATATGAAATAATTGCTAGAAAATACATTATCTTAATCAGGGCCGGCGCCAGGGGTGAGGCAAGTGAGGCAGCCGCCTCAGGGCGCACCCCTAGAGGGGCGACATTTGACTCGCATATTGTATGTGTCGAAATTTAAGAAAAAAGTGATAGAGATACATTTTTTTTCTTATTTAAAATAAAAATACGAAGTACATTGCATATAATTACAGTCAAAGAAGTTGCATATAATTACAGTGAAAGAATTCCTGTTACAACGTTTTAGTCCACTTTAGTAAATTTTGTTCTCGACGATTCTTGACTTATTAGCGATTTGTGACAAGATTTTTTCTCTTGCGTTTCGCAGTGATTTTTTAATATTGGTTAAAGGAATTAATTATGATTTAAACTTTTAGCTTAATATAGTAAATTTTGTTCTCTGCGATTTCGAAATTTTTAGTTGTATTATTTTCAATTCGATTCTCAGTGCATTTTCGCGTTCTGCCTCGATTTTTTGCTAATTTAGTAAATTTTGTCCTCCGCAATTTTTGAAATTTTTTCGATTTTCAATACAATTTTTAGCATTTCCAGGCATTTCACGGCGATTTCTTCACATTCACAAAAGAAATTCGGTTTCAAATATGTAGCCTAATATATTACATTTTGTCTTCTGCGATTTTTAGCCCAGTTATTATGGAAATAGTTGAAAATAGGATAAAATCTTATAAAGTTAAAGACTACATTGGTATGACTTTAAGGAAATTTAAAATTCGGTTAAAAGAACATATTGCAGATGTCAAGTATAATAGAAGTAAAACGGCACTTTCCAGATTAAAACAAGAGCAGTCGATTATAATAGATTTTGATAACGCTAAAATTATTAAACCCACATCCTCTTTTTATGAAGCAATAATAAGTGAATCAATAGAAATTATAACCAGGAAAAATAAAACATGCAATGATTCAGTTTCGTACAATATCCCTAAAGTATGGTATAAGCTTTTACAGATAGTTCAAGAATGAATAAGATTGGCACATCCCTTCCTATGCTTCCCACCCTGTTTATAATGGTTTGACCTTGTCTTCAGCAGACATTGATGTTTTTACAGAGTTTCAGACTATTTAGTTGTGTTTTTTTGTGTGTATCTGCGTGGTGATGTTTTAACCCTGATGATGAGCCTGGACGGCTCGAAAGCGCTAGGTTTTTAATGTGAAATGCAGTTTTGTATATTTTTAAAACACCTATAGTAAAAGTTTTTAATAAATGATGCATATATGTTTTTGTGACATTTTGTGTTGTTTTTAAACAATTATTATAGTACAGAGGTGAATTTGATTCAATTGAGTGTTGCGTTTTTCATGACTCAAGTTTATTTTGTTAATATAGTAAGTTTTGACGGCTGAGATTTTTGAATTTTTAGCGATATTTAGTGTTTTTTCGCGTTCCTCGGTAATTTTTCGACATTCGTGAATAATTCCTGTTACAATGTTTCAGTTCACTATTAGTAAATTTTGTTCTCTATAAGTTTTAGCGTTTTGCGGCGATTTATTGACATTCGTAAAAATAATTCGGTTTCAAACTTTTAGCCTTATGTAGTAAAATTTGTTCTCCGAGATTTTTGAATTTTTAGGGATTTTTAATGATATTCTTAGAATTTTTTTGAGTTTTCACGTTTTTCGTTGAATTTTTTGACATTCGTGAAAAAAATCAGTTTCAAACATTTAGCCTATCCTATTAAATTTTGTTCTCCGCGATTTTTGAAGTTTTTGTGATTTTTATTACAATTTTCAATGCAATTTTTAGCATTTTTTTGCGTTTTGAGGCAAATTTTTGATATTCATAAAAGGAATTCGGTTTCAAACATTTAGCCCAATATGTTACATTTTGTATTCAGCGATTTTCAATGCGATTTTAACGTTTTTTCGCTCCGATTTTTGACTTTCGGGAAAGAATTGATGTTAGAATGCATTAGCATACAGTAGTAAATTTTGTCCTCTGCGATTTTTTAATTTTTAGCGAGTTTGTTTTTGTGTTTCACGACAATTTTTCCACATTTGTAATAGGGGAATCAGGTTTTAATCTTTTATCCCAATGAAAATCTTGTCCTCTTTTCAATAAAGTTTATTCGGAATTCGTTCAGCGATTTTTGAATTTATTGCGAATTTTTTTGTTCGATTTTTAGAGTTTTTTATCGTTTCGCGGCGATTTTTGGACATTCGAAAAAATATATATATTTTTTTAATCTCTTAGCCCAATAGTAAATTTTGTCTTCTGATATTTTTGTATGCAACTTTTTGTGTTTTTCCGCATTTCGCTGCGATTTTTCCACATTTATAAAAGAAATCCGGTATCAATCTTCTACCCCAATATAGTAATTTTTTTCTCTTTTCATTAAAGTTCATTCGGAATTCGTGGAGTGATTTTTATATTTTCCCGCTTTTATATTACGATTTTTAGTTTTTTCGCGCTTTGTGCTATTTCTTATGTGCCCGGGCAACGCCGGTCAGGTCAGTTCGTTAAATTGTTCTAGCAAATGAAAATACAGTTATTTTTCGATTCCTACTATTAGCTCACACTCTCTATATATTTATATATCTTGTTCAAATTTTCAATCGTTAATAAAATATTTTCTATTCATCCACTCAAGTTCAAATACATTTTTTTAAACTTGTAGTGGGTGACATACTGGATGTTAATACAGTTTTTTCAAATATTAATTCATTAATTACATTTAATTAATTATAGTTTTATATGGGAGAAAAAAATTCTCCTGTTGTTTTCATAAATGAAATGAAAGCTTTTCCTCAAATGAGTGATGCCACAAAAATAAAATACCGCAACGATGATTATAAAAAAATGTTCAATAAAGATAACGTGGGACATTAATGCTGCAGGGTTTATTTTATATATTTATGATTAAAAAGTAGGAATTGACTTAATTTTTTTTTTATATTACTTGTTTAATATTAGGGTGCTATAATAAATGATTTTGACACAGAAAATTCAAGGCGAATTAGTATTGAATTATTTATTTCACTGTTGATACTTGTGTTTTTGTAAATATTACTGTTGAAAAATTAAATCTTCATGTATACAATTTTAAATGCTCATGTAATTTTCTATTCTGATCATAATTTTTCTGTTTAATTTCAAGAATTTGATGCGTAGTTTGCGTTAGTTGTGTTTATCTATTTTTGTCTTGATAATGTGAGTGCTTTATAATATTGATTTCCGTATTATAATAAATGACTTCGCCGAAGAAAAATCAAGGAAAATTAGATCTTGAAGTTTTGTTTTATTTTTAATAATTATTTTCTTTTAAATACTACTAATAAGGGATTTTATTTTTGTGCATGTTTAAAAAAGATATATAACTTGATATTGATATCATTATTTTGCTATTTGAAATTCTATACAAATTTTATACATAATTTGATTGTTTTTAAATGTTTGACATATTTTTGCTTAATAATGTATATTCTAAACTTAGCTTCACCTGATGTAAATTTTTTTTTACTAATCATAACGTCGATACAATAAATGCATTTCCCAAAAGAAAAGAAAAGCGAATGAGATTTTGAAGCGTCAGTTTAATTCTTGATATGATGCTTTCTTGTAAATATTACTGGAATATGATAACATCTTATTAATTTAATTTCAAGTTAACTGTTGTTATATTTTCAAAATAGATGCAAAATTTCTTATAAGTAATTAGATTATTTTAAATTTCTTAAATGTAAATGAATTATATATATATTTGTTTTCTTTGAAATAAATCATAGTTAGCAAAATTAATTTACTTATTCTTAAAAATGTTTGAGAAGTGGTGAAAAAACAATCACGGCATAGGGGCGGCAAAATAATGCTCGCCTCAGTCAGTAAAATGTCTAGCGCCGGCCCTGGTCTTAATATTTTTGGTTTATATCAATTCAAATCTAAATGGCACAGTAAAATGATCTGCCATTATATTAAATGAGTTCGTTAATCAAGTACAGTATTATAGTTGGTTTACAGGGATACACAAAAGTAAAAAACACGCAACACGTGTCATTACGATAACATCCGAAATAGTGAACCGATTCAAACCTAATTATGGGAGAGTGTATTAACCTTGCAAGTATCTTGGATAAATTCAATTCATTATTCCTGTGTTATTTTTCCGCCCAACGTGGTCACCTAGTGAAAAAAACCGGCCCTATTCAAAGCAAAGAGTATAAAATCAACGAATACAATTTTACTTTGGAATGTCCGATTGCATGATTTTTTGCCCGAACTTCGTAATTTTCTTTCTACCGAACGACGAATCAAATCTTCTTTTGACGCTCCCTTTTTACACTGACGGCTGGGCCATGTGCCCCGCTTGTCCCCCCCCCCCCCCTCCCTAGTAGTTTAGGCCCTGAGTTTAAACCTTTCCCATACTGCGATTTTCTTCCGTTTTTTATTTATTTATTTTATTTTTTTAATATGCCTTGTTTTTAATAATTGTCTTTTAACAATTTTTAGGATTTTCCCCAGTTTACATTTTAAGATTGCTTCAAAACTTTCAGCTGCCACTGAAACATTACATCCCGTGCATTGAACGGAAGAAATAATTGTTTCTAATAAGGGCGCTAAAAATCTCGGCCTCTCATCCTTTTAACATAAATGTGCAGTTCAACTGAGAACAAACTCAGATGATATGCAAATTTTAATTTAGTATATCTTTTATCTTACGATTTGATACTTTGTTTTAGTATCTTTCTTTATTTTAACCCCTTGAAAGACGAAGGTACATATATGTCTCACTTAATTTCAATTCCCAAATGCGACATTGGCACCAGAATTTTGGAAGAATATTTTGCTTTTATATCTTATGGGCAGAAAAACTGTTACTTATTTTCAACTCAGATTCTTTGTAAATCCTGGTGTCAATCAATCATTTAAACATTTTAGCAACAGAAGTGTCTTGTTTCTGGAAGGGTTAAAAATTGGGACATCCGGAAAGCTCTGCTGTTTTTCCAAAAAGCGAAGTACGGTTTTGTCTGGTTATTTTTCTACTGCTGATAAGGAATGACCCAGATGTGCATATTCGGTCTTTTCTGCTTCTGCATAATTCTCAATTGTGTTGTTTTAAGCGCAGAAATTTCAGTCTCTTAGATGATGCCCACTCTGAAAGACTATAAAGGAGAGTAAAGGAGGATCTCTTAAAAGAAGCTATCAAGTGAACATGCACTGTACTTTTTGGAATATTTAGTCTGTGTGATAGTTCCTGAACTATATAACGTGGATTTTCAGGTCCTCCTTTGCAGATTATGATAGTCCAGGGAAGAATCATCTTTGAGGCCGAAATTTCCGCGCTTAAACTTCTCAAACCACTTTCGAACTGGTGTTATCTGAAACAGCACTTTGTTAGCACAAATTTTACGAGCAGTCTGAATAGCATCTTTACCTTTCTTGAAATAAAAGAGCATAATATGACGAAAATGAACTTTTTGGTTCTCCATTCTTAGCACGGCACTGAAACAAAAATTATGCCACAACACAAGCAAGAATTATGTAGCGCAATCAGAAAAGACCGAATGTACATATCTGGGTCATTCAAGGTCACTCCTTATCAGCAGTAGCACAATAATTAGACAAAACCGGGCTTCGCTTTGAAAACCCGCATAACTTTCCGGCTGACCCAATACAAACATTCACTTTGTTTTTGTAAAATGTCCATTTTTAAAATGTTCTTGAATATTACTGAAATTTATGATGTTTTGATGAATTTTCTTTTCTGGAATTAATTTTTTATTTATATTGTAAACTCGGCTGCAAAACTAGTTAAATAATATTGATAGAAAATATCTAATACCAGCACAATTATACTGTACTAGCCGCCACTGGCGACCAGTTTGGTCTCCCTTAAATGCATGTTAAACATTGCAACACGTTACATTTATTCATAATTTAATTTTCCCTTAATCCTTCGCCAAATCGGAAGATTCTAATAGACAAATCATGAACTTCTGCGATCATGGTAACATTTCGCATATTTTTTGGGCACAGGTGTCACATACGCACGTTGGCGCGATCCCCCCTCCCCGTCAATTTGGCGAAAACTTTGTTATGGAAATTGTTGTTTATTTACTTTTATTTTTTATTTTAATTCTATAAATTATTTTTGATATGTATAGCAATATTTATTTACATGAAACTATCATTTATTTATTTTTATTTCCTTTTTTAATTATGAGCATTTTTGATAGCCGGGAGCAGATGATAAATCGCCAAATATTGTTCCCATCACCATCATTCATACTACATTAATTTAATTTTAAATTATAAACCTGTCACTCATTTCATTTAAAATACTCAACTTTATTGTGTTATTTTAATTTGATTCCATATTATTTAACATTTTTAAATATGAGTATTTTTGTTAGCCGGGAGCAGATGATAAATATTGTTCCCATCACCATCATTCATACTACATTAATTTAATTTTAATTTATAAACCGGTCACTTATTTCATTTAAAATACTTAACTTTAATCTAAAATGCTTATATTACATAAATTTAAAATACATGCTGTTCACACTTTTCATTTAAAATAGAAAATAAATAAATAAATAAGAAATAATCTCATTAATCAAAACATTTGATTTCAAAATCAAAGTATCGTTTCTAATTTGTACACGTGATAAATAAAAGCTGTATCAGCTATTTTAAAAATACTAAAAATCTGATTCATTAAATATTATTACATTGAGTTCAATTTACTTCAAGAAAAGATCTGGAAGGAAGTTGAGTTGTAACTTTGATTATCTCACTGGTGCGAATTATTTTTTTTGACTCGAGGCAGCAGTCTAAAAATTCATTCGTTAAGAACTTGCTTTGCGAATGATTACCTCCATGGTTTAATATTTTAAATGTTCACGACGAATCAATCTTTTTTTTGTTTACTTTCATGAATAGAGAATTTGAACTGCGAATATAATTTCGACTGAAGTTATTGCAGAATATATACATAATTGAACGTAAGTCATCTCTCAAATACTAATTTATTTTGAACGATCTTTCTTAAAATATAACTTTTATGCAGTTTTATTCGAAAAAATAATTTTGAATGAAAATGGCCGCCTGGCATATGAAAAAGTGAAACGGCCATCCCGGAACTGTTGATGACAGTCACATGACTTACGCTTTTATTTTAGAAGATTATCAGATGACGTCATCCTATAATGCAATTAAAATACGATTGCTAATTTATTTCTTGCGCGTACTTTTTGCAAAAATATCGAGCCTTTAATCGGTTTTTATTTAATTTTTACGCGTGCGTCACCTATTGTTTATTTGTTTACTTTGTTTAATCATGGCTGTGTGTATGCGTACTGTATCGGAGCACCAGTAGATTACGTAATTTAAGGATTATCTTCCATTTAGATATACAGTTCATTAGAATTCACAAAAATTGTAAGTATTTATTTTTTAATATTTCTGACGTCACTTAAATGGCTGCTGGACCACAACGTTTGAACATCCCATGTTTAAGTTCCCATAGGCTTGCAAAAAAGTGGTGTACAAAATATTGATTTATGTATTTAAGACATTTCTGGAACAGTTTTGCAAAATATGATTAAATGCTTTCATATGAATTCCCTAAACGTCTGATTCAGTGTTTCAATTTTTTTTGTAATTCGTTTTTTTTTTTTTTTTCAGTATAGGGGTCTTGACAACCTAGAGAAATGACCTTGGCGAGAGAAGAAAATTTGGAAAAAAATTTATGCAATATCTATTCCTATTTTCTTATACACATGCAATCATCATATATATTATTTCTGTTGTCAACATAATTTTTTCTATGCACATACAAAACATACAAAGATGAATGAGGTATCATTCGAAAAGTGTTTGAACAAGTTTCTGAGATAGTACACCCACATTTCGTTAAAACGCGTTGTTTGATTTAAAAAAATCAGTTAATTAAAAATAAGTGCTAAAACGTACCAGGAAATAATCGGAAAGATTGCAGTGCGAAAGCTTCTCACGGGTCCTTTTGATATTTTCTTAAAGTTGTAACCATCTTTCTTATTATGTATACAGATGTATTCATCCTGTATACAGATGTGAATAATACCTGGTACGAAATTTATGCATACATACATTAGGTATGATGTTTAGTATTAAGTCACTTCAGCATAATTCACAAAAACTTTCTATGCATACACAGAAAGAGGTCCCCCAGAATGATGTCTGCCCCGGGATTCTAGTAGTCTAAGTTGGGCACTGATAGGGTTGCCAGGTTGTACATTTTTCCTGTAAGTTGTGCGTTTTTCAGGTCAATTGTACGTTTAATCAAGGCCGAAACTAGGATTTCTTTCACCCGGGACAAGCATGAATTTTGACGACCCCCCCCCCCTTCTTTTCCAAAATAGATCAGTTTCAACCACGTGATCACCAGCCCACCAAAAGTTATCAACCAATCATAATCGTGGATTTGTAGCCTGTATTACGAGCCAACCAATCACAATCCACCATCTTTGGCGGGCAAACAAAAAAAAATCTAGTTGCTAAGGTGGTTGCTAGGGTGTGACGTCAGTTGAAACTGATCTATAGATTTATAAACAGAATTTTTCGATCCATTGCTTTTATTTTTAATTTTAAATATGAAATAATTGCTAGAAAATACATTATCTTAATATTTTTGGTTTATTTCAATTCAAATCTAAATGGCACAGTAAAATGATCTGCCATTATATTAAATGAGTTCGTTAATCAAGTACATAGTATTATAGTTGGTTTACAGGGATACACAAAAGTAAAAAACACGCAACACGTGTCATTACGATAACATCCGAAATAGTGAACCAATTCAAACCTAATTGGGAGAGCGTATTAACCTTGCAAGTATCTTGGATAAATTCAATTCATTATTCCTGTGTTATTTTTCCGCCCAACGTGGTCACCTAGTGAAAAAAACCGGCCCTATTCAAAGCAAAGAGTATAAAATCAACGAATACAATTTTACTTTGGAATGTCCGATTGCATGATTTTTTGCCCGAACTTCGTAATTTTCTTTCTACCGAACGACGAATCAAATCTTCTTTTGACGCTCCCTTTCTACACTGCCGGCTGGGCCATGTGCCCCGCTTGTCCCCCCCCCCCCCCTTCCCAGTAGTTTAGGCCCTGAGTTTAAACCTTTCCCATACTGCGATTTTCTTCCGTTTTTTATTTATTTATTTTATTTTTTTAATATGCCTTGTTTAATAATTGTCTTTTAACAATTTTTAGGATTTTCCCCAGTTTACATTTTAAGATTGCTTCAAAACTTTCAGCTGCCACAGAAACATTACATCCCGTGCATTAAACGGAAGAAATAATTGTTTCTAATAAGGGCGTTAAAAATCTCGGCCTCTCATCCTTTTAACATAATTGTGCAGTTCAACTGAGAACAAACTCAGATAATATAAAAATTTTAATTTAGTATATCTTTTATCTTACGATTTGATACTTTGTTTTAGTATCTTTCTTTATTTTAACCCCTTGAAAGACGAAGGGACATATATGTCTCACTTAATTTCAATTCCCAAATGCCACATTGGCACCAAGAATTTTGGAAGAATATTTTGCTTTTATATCTTATGGGCAGAAAAACTGTTACTTATTTTCAACTCAGATTCTTTGTAAATCCTGGTGTCAATCAATCATTTAAACATTTTAGCAACAGAAGTGCCTTGTTTCTGGAAGGGTTAAAAATTGGGACATCCGGAAAGCTCTGCTGTTTTTCCAAAAAGCGAAGTACGGTTTTGTCTGGTTATTTTGCTACTGCTGATAAGGAATGACCCAGATGTGCATATTCGGTCTTTTCTGCTTGCGCTGCATAATTCTCAATTGTGTTGTTTTAAGCGCAGAAATTTCAGTCTCTTAGATGATGCCCACTCTGAAAGACCATAAAGGAGAGTAAAGGAGGATCTCTTAAAAGAAGCTATCAAATGAACATGCACTGTACTTTTTGGAATATTTAGTCTGTGTGATAGCTCCTGAACTATATAACGTGGATTTTCAGGTCCTCCTTTGCAGATTATGATAGTCCAGGGAAGAATCATCTTTGAGGCCGAAATTTCCGCGCTTAAACTTCTCAAACCACTTTCGAACTGTGTTATCTGAAACAGCACTTTGTTAGCACAAATTTTACGAGCAGTCTGAATAGCATCTTTACCTTTCTTGAAATAAAAGAGCATAATATGACGAAAATGAACTTTTTGGTTCTCCATTCTTAGGACGGCACTGAAACAAAAATTATGCCACAACACAAGCAAGAATTATGTAGCGCAATCAGAAAAGACCGAATGTACATATCTGGGTCATTCAAGGTCACTCCTTATCAGGAGTAGCACAATAATTAGACAAAACCGGGCTTCGCTTTGAAAACTCGCATAACTTTCCGGCTGACCCAATACAAACATTCACTTTGTTTTTGTAAAATGTCCATTTTTTAAATGTTCTTGAATATTACTGAAATTTATGATGTTTTGATTAATTTTCTTTTCTGGAATTAATTTTTGATTTATATTGTAAACTCGGCTGCAAAACTAGTTAAATAATCTTGATAGAAAATATCTAATACCAGCACAATTGGGAAAAAAAAACAATTATAACTATTAGTTTTGAAATTTAGAAGACATTACTGCCACATTCTACATAGGATGTGAAAAATGACAAAAGTTTGACAAAAACTTAATAAAAACTTAGTCTCAATAAAAATCTTCATTTTTTCCGAGAAATAAATTTGGTAATCTTAGCTAAGGTATAATAAATCATTCATTTTTCTTTTTCTAAATAACAAAGAAGAAAAAAACAATTTCATAAAATACTTTTATCTTTCAACTTTAACAATAATGATCCATTTCTTTCACTTGAGATAGCAATTTCAAACGTATAATCATTACGAAATAAAACACATAACTGCATAGTAAACAATCTACTCTTTCCTTGTGAAAATAAATAAATGGAGTATAACATATTTTGTTATTTTGATTAAGGAAACGCCAAAAAGTTATTTTTCTAGAAGATGAAATTTATTTTATTAGAAATAAAAAAAATTACTGCTTACCGCATCTTAACATAAATGCATTAAAACGAATTTTAATAGTGATGAAATACAGTACAAAACTGGTTTTATATTTTTCCTCCTATATATGTTTTTATTATTATTTTTTTTTTCTAGCCTCCGTCACTTTTTTCTGGCTAATTTTGTGGAAGGGAAATCTCATTTCTATTGAAGTTTAACAAGAACGAAAAATCATGCGTCAAGCATAGATTATGAAATACTTTTTAACAGTGCCAGAATACTTTAACAAAACATTCACTATTTAATAAGGTAAATAAAATATCTAAGTAAACATTTTAGAAAACGCATAACACATTTCAAAACCTGATTTCAGCAATTACCGCCCATAGACGAAAAAGTACTTCAATTATTTTGTGCAGTCTTGTATTAATTTATAGAGTTATATATATATTCTACATAGTACGTTAAAACTTAGTTTAGTAAAGAAAACTCACCGTCAGCAACTTCTATCAATAAGTGGTAACATATTTGAATTTTTTTTTTTGTACAGCCCTCTATATTATCTACAAATTTTTATACACGCCAGATATTAAGCTATAATTTAATTTGAAAAAAAAAAATAAATAAAAAGAAGCCTAAAACTACTGAAATCACACTTTTAGAAATTATCATATATAAGTTGTCATTTATATAGTTCTTTGTGTGGCCCAGTATATGATTTTATTTATATTTTACAAGCATCTCTAAGCATACTAAATACAGTTCGGCTTGAAAATGCATAACTCAAATTAAAGCCATCTTTAAGCAATTCACGCTCACATTCAGTCATGCTTACGAATTATTTTGTGTAGCCCTGTATATGGTCTATAGCATTTATACATACCACGTAGTATACAAAAATTTAGTTAAACTTAAAAACGCATATCATAATTGAAAACGCAATTCCACCAATTATCGCTAATTAGGCAGTACTCCGTGTCCGGATACAGTACTGTACCCGAAATCTTTTGTGTGTCCCTGTAAATGAACGATAAATGCTATGCACATCATATTCTACAGCAAGTATCTTGTAGTAAACCCCAGTAATGTATATCAATTTCGTTATATTTGAAATAGTGTAACATAATTAAAATACGCTGCAAACAGTTTTTTTTTTCGTTAGACAATTATGTAACGGAATTCTTTTGTGTGGCCCTGTAAATGAATATTAAATGCTTTGATCCCCATATTCCACGGAATGAATGTTTTGGTGCATTTCATAAATGCATATCTATTCTTTTATGTTTGAAATAGTGTAACATCATCAAAAGGATTTAAATTTTTCCATTGACCGTAATGTAACGGAATACTTTTGGCTGTTTCAATCCTGTAATTCAACTATAAATGCTAAACGCTTCATTATCAGTAGGGATCGTGCTACAGTAAGTGCTAATAACATATTAAAATTAGAAAGCAAGCCGAGTATATTTACGAAAGTTAGAGCACGGATGGACAGGCGGAGAGACAAACCTAAGTCATAAATACATTTCAATTATATTGGAAAATGGAAAAAAATAAGTACTAATAAAAAAAAACGGATTTTAAGAGATTATTTATTATTTTTCCGGATATTTAACTTGTAGTAGATTGGCTAAAGAGAGGGATTTTGTGGCAATTCATTTTTGTTTTCCACATCCATTTTATATCCCAGTGTTGCAAATATCGCTCATTTTGATGCGCAATAATATTATTTTAATGTGTGCCTGGAAAAAAAAAAAAAAAAAAAAAAAAACTGTACATGGCATGACGACTATTTAGAAAACATTTAACAGAATATTCAAATTTCGTGACGATTGGCCAAATTTTACGAAAGTCAGAACCTGTAAACTCACAAAAAAACGAGCGGTCAGGGGGGTGGGGGGGCAGCAAGAAATAAGAGACAAACACAATCTAGAGATGAGACTGGCTTAATCCAAGCCCAGGCACAAAAACGAGCTCGGGCTCGATTTTTAACACTTTCCAACATAGTTGAAAAGTGTATATGAATTCGGTTTGTCCGTCTGTTTGTGCTCTAACTCGCGTAAATATACCCGGATTACCATGCAATTGATATATGTTACTGAAGTTTACTATGACATGTTTGGTATTGAAAATAAAGTGCGTATAACATTTATAGTTCATTTACAGGGAGACTCAAAACAATTCCGTCCAGTGTTGAATTTAGACACTTTTCTCCGGGAAGGATTTCTATGGCTCCCGGGGCGGGGGGGGGGATATTGTAGAGTTCCGGGAGGGATTACAAATTGCACTTTTTAACCATTAAAAGCATAAAATCTCAAACCTTCCGGGTTGGGATTCAACACTGACTCCGTTACATTACTGTCTATAGGGGAAAATTGTTTGCGGTGTATTTTAATGATATTACACTGTTTCAAACATATTGAAATTTATATTTATCAATGAGGTATACTGCAAGAGGTTTACTATTAGAATGTGCTGGGCATAGCATTCATCTACAGAGGCACATTAAAAAATTCGTTTACAGTATTGTCTATGAACAATAATTTCTTGAAGCACGTTTTCAGTTGTGGTCCTGTTTTCAAATTTAACTAATTTTTAACACTTCCCAACATAGTTGAAAAGTATTTATGAATTCGGTTTGTCTGTCTGTCTGTCTGTCTGTCCGTGCTCTAACTCGCGTAAATATACTCGGGTTGCCATGCAATTGATATATGTTATTGAGGTATACTATGGCATGTTCGGTATTGGAAATGAAGTATGTAGCACTTATACTCCGTGTATACAGGAGCACTCAAAATAATGCCGTTACATTATGGTCTATGGGGAAAAATCCTTTGCAGTGCTTTTTAGTAATGTTACACAATTTCAAATATATTGAAATTGATATACATCGGTGAAGTGCCCTACAACATGCTTACTATCGAATATGGTACATGTAGCACTTATAATTAGTTTACAGGGAAACTCAAAAGAATTCCCTTATGTTATGGTCTATGGGGAAAAGTCGTTTGCGGTGCATTTTAATCATGTAATACTATTACAAACATAATGAAATTGATATCAATTTGTGAGGTGCACTAAAATATGCTTTCTGTAGAATATGAAGAGTAAAGCATTTCTCATTCATTTACAGGGCTACACAAAAGTATATTCGGTTACATAATGGTTCACGGAGAAAAACTGTTTTCAGACTATTTTAATTACGTTACACTATTTCAAATATAATGAAATTGATATACATTACCGAGGTTTACTGCAAGATACCTGTGTAAATACGATGTGCACAGCATTTATCGCTCATTTACAGGGACACACAAAAGATTTTGGATGCAGTGCTGTATCCGAAATATTGTCTATAAGCGATAAGTGTTGGAAGAACACTTTCTGTTAGATATGCGTTTAACTAAATTTTGCATACTATATGGTATGTATAAATGCTATAGATCTTATACAGGGCTACACAAAAAAATCGTAAGCATTACTGTGCATCAGCATAAATTGCTTAAAGTTTTTTTTTTTTTTTTTTTTTTTTTTTTTTAAATCGAGTTATGCATTTTGAACGTGAAATATATTTAGTACATAAAAGATGTTTGTCGAAAATAAATAAAATCATATACAGGCCGCACGCAAGGAACTGACTACACAGCCACTTATGTATGTTAATTTCAGGAAGAGTGATTCAGTAGTTTACAGCATGTTTTTGCCTGAATTAAACTTTAGCTGGATATGTGGGCGTGTATAGAAATCTTAATGTAATATACAGGGCTGTACAAAAGAATTCAAATATGTTTCTGTCTATTGTTAGAAACTGCTGAAGGTGAATTTTCAACTGTATTATGTGTTTTCTTACTAAACTAAAATTTAACATACTATATAGGGTATATATGGAAATCTATAAGATTATATACAGGGGTGCTGAAAAGAATTAGAGTATTTTTTCGGCTATGGCCTGTAATTGCTGAAATCTGGTTTTCAATGTGTTTTGCGCTTTCTAAAATGTTTACTTAGGCGCATACGGGAGGCCTCTCCTGGTAGTACGCGTTATAAGTCCCTCAGGACTTGGGTGCGGCGGTTGACGTGCTTGAAAGATGTCACTCTGTCGCCTGGCGGCGCAGCTCAGTTTAACCTTATTAATCAGGGAAGGTTTGTTAAAGTATTCTGGAAGTTTCTGAAAGTGTTTCATAATCTACGCTTGATGCATGATTTTACTTTCTTATATATATATTAATTGGTGTGTATAAATAATAAAGATCATATACAGGGCAACACAAAATATATCGAATACATTTCGGTTTATTGACAGAAACTGCTGAATAGGAATTTTTAACTATGCTATGCATTTCCTAAACTAAACTAAATTATAGCAGACTATGTAGTATATATACAAATCTATAGATCATATATAGGGCTGCACAAAAGAATTCGGGCATTTTTTTACTATTGATAGTAATTGCTGAAATCGGGTTTTTAAATTTGTTTCCCAAACACGGTTTGACTTTGACTTTGTTTACTTAGAGTGGGGATAGTTGAGCTTAAGCCGAAAGGTAGGCCTGCTCGCCCGGTTTGACTTTGTTTACTTAGACATCAACTTTCACCTTATTAATCGGTAAAGTTTTGTTGAAGTATATCGTATAGTGTTTTACAACCCTTTAATAATCAATTTGAAAGGTCTGATTCGGAACGTAGTGTTGCCAGGTCTAAGTATCGCATAAAAAGCGGGACAGAGAGAGAAAAAAAGGGAGACAAGCGCTTCAAAATAGGGACAACCTATAAACAATACAGTAACACCCTGTTAAAACGGAACCTGTGTAACAAAATCATGCATTAAACGGAAAATTTCGTAATCTCGGCTAAAACAATAGTACAATACAATTATAAGGAACAGTATACTTTCTAAAATTGAAACCTGTCTAAAACTTTTTTTTTTTTTTTTTTTTTTTTGCGATTCCTTTGTTGGTTCTGTTTTAACAGGTCGCTGTATTAAGCAGTTTCATTTCTTCGCATTGAATGTGAGTGAATTTTATTTCATTCATAAGGGGGATGGGGTGAAATTAGTTAGTCGAACTAGAGTTTTTGAAATAATTAATAGTATTTTTGTGACAATAATGCTCACTTTATAAATACCGCGTTTTATTTTCTTCATTATCTCGTATTTCAGTCTTTTCCAGAAAGGACAATTATTATTATTACTTACACTCTCAAAAAACAAAAACCAGCAAGTTTCCGGAACACACCTGTGTTTATAGAAGAGATTTTTCTGTTTCTTGAAGAAATTTTTCTCTTTTGACTGGATAATTTCAGGAAATTTTGAGCTTCAGTTCGCTAACTATTTGTGTTTTGGGGGAAAAGAAACTTACGTAAAAATCAGTTTCTAATGCTTAAAAATAACACGTAGCACTGTTACCGGAACAGCCCGCGATTTGCCGAAAATGTAGCTTTAGATTGGAGTATTTAAGGTAATTTTTACGTTAGATAAACGAATTTTCTGTATTTTGGTTGAAAATGGGCAAATTAAAGCAAAAATTTCCGTGTTATAACAGGGGGGAAAAAAGTAATGGAAAAAACTCCTTCAATTCATGAATTTTTTTGAGAGTGCAAATGACCGAACGCAACAGCATGATCCTCCAACTTCTGACAAGATACAAAATTAAAAACCGAAACTGAAATTGAAATACAAAATTCTCAAGTAAAATGCAAATGAAATGGAAACTTGTAAAATAGCTTAGAATGTAAAAGTGCATAATTTTAGTATCAAATTCAATCATAAAACATAAAATCTTGATAATGTTATTAAAAAAAAAAAAAAAATCTAATTTTATTCTTATTTTGAAACAGCCTACGTATAACTAATTTATTAATTAAAAGTGTTCAATCTGATTATTACAATCAAATTTAAATTTTCAAGTAAGTCGAAATTCCCATTTACACGAACTTTTAAACCACCTAGTTGTTATTACTGGCCTGCACAGTTAGGATCGACCCGAACTCGACAGAAACCCGAAACTAAACTTGAAATGAAAAAAAATAATAATAATCCATAATTTAAGGCAATTACAGGAAAATAATCATATCTCTGACATCAATCTTATTATTTCTCGAAGAAAAATGAATGTATATATATATATACTCATTCATATACATTTTTTTTTTTTAAATCATTTGAAACATTATTCTAAACTTTTCTTTGAAATAATTGGACATACCTGAACCTGACTTGCAAGTACCAAAACTCTAATCTGAGAAGAACCGAAAATGGAAACACTAATCAACCCGAATCAACCCGATCCGCAGCAAAAAAAAAAAATTAGTTAATGGCCAACATGTTCGGGTAGAATCGTGCTATCTGACTCGATGCAGGACTCTAGTTGTTGCTACATATACAGTGGTCCAAAATATACATCTTCCCGCAGCATGTATATATAATTGTTTTTTCATTTATATTTTCCATTTCTTATCTATAGATTAAATGCATTATTATACTAAAATGAAACTCTTACTGTATGTTGAAACTAATGAAAAAAGATGTATTTTTTAGTTTGATAGTACTAAGTTAATTTGGATAATAATAATAATAATAATAATAATAATAATAATAATAATAATAATAAACACCTTTTATTTATTCATTCATTTATAAAAATACTCACCAAACGCTTTTCAATAAGAAGATCGAAGTGAGCATATGGGCCAAAATCTCATAAGTGTGATTTTTGGCTGCTTGGCAAAAGAAAAAAAAAATTGTCAGCTACTTTGACAAATGTAGGTGTTCTAGACTAATTTGAGTGCGTTAATTCCAAATCTGAACTCCTAATTTCTATATCACGTCAAGGTCTTTTTTCTTTTTTCTTTTTTTTTTTTTTTTATCAGGCTTTTCCAGCGAAGTGCTTTCGGCCCCCAATATGAATTCTTTCTACTGCCAGTTTTCTAGTAATCTTTGATCCAAAATTTTCTACATTCCTTTTTATTCTGCAGTTATGGCGTCTTCGGCGCATAGGCACCGCATATTTTTTTTCATCCAAAGTCCAAGTATATCAAGTCAGGAGATGTAAAGTTATTGCCATCCTGCTGTTTCAAAAGTGAAACCTGCATACCACCATCACTTTGGTGTGGAAGTTGGAGATCTTGATAAATGGTGGGCACATGTACGCTGTACTGTATGCAATACCAGGGCTAACAGAAAAGCAATGTCTTTTTTGTGCCCATGATATAGCGTGAAACCAAAAATCATCACTCAGGACTTCTAGACCAGGAGGCGGTAGCACAGACAATCACCTCATCGAGTTCACGGCTGAAATTCCAGAATTAGTTAAAACTCGATTCGCATATTAAAACGCAATCAGTTGCCAAGTCGTATCTTGGTGGAAAACACCTTAAAACTCGATTTTAGCGGTTGATTTGTAGGTTTACCATTGTGTTTTACTGCACCCAAAGGTTTGGAAACATGGAGCACAGGGAGCAGGAACACACAATGGTAAACCTACGAGCCAACCGCTAAAATCGGGTTTTCGGGTGTTTTCCCCCAAGATATGACTTGGTAGACCGATTGCGTTTTAATATGCAAATCAAGTTTTAACTAATTCGGGAATTTAAGACGTGAACTCGATGAGGTGATTGTCTGTGCTACCGCCTCCCGGTCTATTCTGTATGACAAAGATATCCGGATTTTCAAAGAAAAATAAATCTAAAATAACATATCCAGATTGTAAATCTGCTCTGAAACAAATAATATTGCTCAAGTTTCAGTCATGTAAAACAGTCTCATAATGTCAAATATAAATATTGGTAGTTTCTAGAACTCGAGATCCTGACGTGATAGAGAAATTTGGAATTCAGATCATACTCAAATGAGTCTAGACCACCTATCTATATTTTCCACAGTAGAGAAAATGTTGTTGACCAGTGTTTTCTGCTGATATCTGAATTTTAAAAGTTTTATATTATGCTCAATTTGAATTTTTAATAACCACTGACATATTGCAGAATAATAATTAGCTGATGGGCACAAACTTTATTGAAAAATAAATATAATACGGCAGCTAGAGAAAACACAAATTGTAAGGGACAGAAGTGAAAGGGACAGTAGTGACACTTTTTTAAATTTTGCCACTTTACTTTAAAAAGAACATTTTTGGAAAGTTGTATGCACTATTTTCAAAGATATATCAAACCTACGATTAAATGGCTAGATGCTATATATTGGTTTATCGATAAATATTAATATTTAAATTAACAATGGGGACAGTAGTGACCGTTAGTAGAGGGAAAAGGAGAGTTCACGCCCATCAGGAGCAATGAGGTGGTGGTGGTGGTGTTAAATCATACTGTAGTACGATGTGAAAATAACACTTTAAAACGAAGGGTTCGTAAGGGTGTACTATAGGAGGAGAGTATAAATTTGAGGGGGCTAACATTTTTTGAGGGGGCTTAATTTTTAAGGAGGGCTTAATTTTTTTAGGATTAAATTTAAATGTTAGATTGAAGTCTGCTATAGGATGGGGGTATTTTTGAAGAGGCGGCTAACTTTTTTGAAGGGGGGTTATTTTTGAGGGGGGCTTAATTTTTTTTTTTTTTTTTTAACGACTTAGAGTATGAACGTAAATTTTTGAGGGAGCTTAATTTTTTTATTGACTTTAACTTTGAACGCGAAACGGGGATTAAACTTTTTTTTTTGTTTCGCCCTATGTGTGCAGGAACTGAAATGATTGAAGATTTGTGGTAGGTTTAACTAATCAAACCAAGAAGCTATATCTGTATGTTTAGATTTTAAGTGTTTAAAGAGGTATCGCGTTACCGGAAGTGAAAAGTTTAAGTTTGAATTTTAATGAAACCGGAAATTTATCGTTTTCAATATGATTCGATTGAATATTAACATATTTCTTCTAAAATGTATAGTGGAAGCAATGGTAAAAAGACATGTTTAGGGATAAGTACTGTTTTTATTGTGTTTGGTGTAGAAAACATAGGAAAGAGGCGTAGTTTAAAAAACAAATTCAATTTTATTAATAATTTTCCCAATGCAATACATGTGGACCCACTTGTCGTTTTTTAGCGGGTTTTGACAAATCTAATGCAGAATCTTGTTTAATGTTTGTTGACAAATATTTATTTTTAATAAAATATCGCGGGACATTCATTTCGTTTATTGTTTCTAATAATTCGTTCTGTGCCTTGATCGGTTTTATTTTTTTTTTCACAGTAAACAAAAGATTAAATAAATCTGCCAAGTTCGATCCGGGGATATGTTTTCCTTCGAAACTTACAGTCAAATTTTTATCCTATTGAAATTTTCTTGGACGTGCCATGACAAACTGATCTAATGCTTTGATAATTTAGGATAGCTTTATCTGTTCAAGTTATGATATCATGGTGGTTAGATTACAGATATTTGTGTTTTGGAATACACACGTGGTACACGCGATTTTTAATTTTGCCTGTTCAGTTTCATTTATATTGTAAAATGAGGGTTTATTTTTGAAAGATAATGTTAACTTTTATGATTATCTTGTAACAGACTGCTTTCATTAAAGTATATTTTAGAATTGTAAACTACAATTTTGAAATTTTCATCTGTTTGGTAAAAAAAGCATAGGAAAAAAAGTATTAAAAAAATAATAACAACTGTTCAAAAATATTATAACAACTATAAGCAAATGATAAAAAAAAATAATAAAAAACTGTTCAAATAATAATAACAACTATTCAAAAATAATAAAAAACGGTTTAAAAAATAATAACAACTGTTAAAAAATAATAAACGATTGACTTTATATAACCAACATTTAAAAAAAAGATAATCGAATCTAGTTTTTTCTAACATGACTTATTCGAAATATTCACTTTTTCTAGTTAGATTTATAACACATAAGTGATTCGATCAGTAAAATATTATTTATAAAAGCACTAAATACGAGATTAATAAGAATTTTTAACTTACAAACATATGAACTTCTGATACACAAATGATTCGACCAGTGAAATTTTATTTATAAAAGCATTTTTGACTTACAATTGTACGAACTTCAGATACGTAACCCTTTCTGAATCAATGTGTAAGAATTAACTGATTATTGAACTTATAACAGAGTATGATAAAATAATCACGTGACTTTTTAAACCAATAAAATGTTAATATTTTTAAACAAGTGCCCTCTATCATTTTATGAACTTCCAAGAAACGAGTTAATAGGATTATATTGTTTTCTGTTACCGCTGTGAAAGGTTATGTTTTAAGTTAGTTTACATTTAAGTGACTACGGAACGAGTCATGGATTCTGCTTTGTCAAGTGTTAATAATATGTCTAACGTGAAGAGTGAACCCTCATCACCAGGATTAAATGACCATGACATAGAATTTTTAATACAGCCTAAAGAAGAACCTGTTTCGAATTGTGAAGTGAAACCCACCTCATCAGGATTAAAGAAACAGAAGTTACCCTTTGTGTGTTCTACTTGCAACAAAGCTTTTCCTCGAAAGGTTAACTTAACGTTTCACGTGAAATGTCATCTGGAGAAAACACCTCTTGTGTGTGTAATCTGTGAAAAAACATTCGCTAGAAAGTATCATTTATTAAATCATATGAAGATTCATTCAAAGACCCCCGTGATTCATAATTGTAATGTATGTGGCGAAGTATTTTCACAAAAGAGTGATTTATTAAAGCATGGGAAAATTCATAACACTTCCAAGCCAAAACAAAGGAAAAGTAGACAGTCACCCAGTCACTGTAAATGTGACGATTGTTTTGAAACATTTAATAATAGATCTGACTTAGTGAAACATAGAAAAATTCATCTTTCACCTAAAGAACATAACCCATCTGATCGACTTTCCTTGGGAAACAGTTCGAAATATGAAATTTCAGACATCACTCAGTTTAGTAAAATATTTAAGTTTTTCGATGTTTTTACTCCTGCTCATTGGAATTTAGGTGAGGAAATGATTGTTGAAGTACAAATGAATAAGAACTATGAGCTTTATGTTCACATACAGAAATATGAAGAATTTGAAAAGAACGGTCGTGAACTTACCCCCACAAATGAAGGCATTACATTATCATGTGCAACATTCGACAAATTTGAATCGAGATTGGATAAATTTAATTTTGTTTCTGAAAATGATACATTCGTATGTAATAATGACTTACTAATTGCTTATGTAAATAAGAAATCATGCATACTGCAAAAATTATTCAAATCGAAAAAGTTTGGGTTTTGTTTGAAGTCTGATATTTTACTGCTTACAAAAGATCAATATTTGAAACTAGTGAAAAATCGCTTTAAAATTACTGAATGTCTCATTGAGACGCTTTTAACTAAGCTTATTCCTGTTTCAGTTTTAGAAAACTTAAACAAATGTAAATGTACCCACCTCACAATCGAAGAGACTTTGAACTATTTCTTAACATGTTTCGATGACGAGTTAAAGTCATCCGTTTCTCGCGTGTTTGATTGCTATCAATGTTCAATCGGAGAACCAATTAGTATGAAACACGAGTGTGATAGTTATAATTTGCGCAAAAAATATAATTGGTGTAATGAGAGTGCACTGCTAAATTTTAACGTGACTGAATTTGTAAAAAACCTGTTAAA
Organism: Maratus michaelseni; assembly: GCA_963931845.1. Classification (NCBI taxonomy): domain Eukaryota; kingdom Metazoa; phylum Arthropoda; class Arachnida; order Araneae; family Salticidae; genus Maratus; species Maratus michaelseni. Next base: position 82,374,693 of record OZ007600.1, read on the forward strand.
GCAATGTTCATGTAATTATACACGTTTATTTTTTGAAACTATGAATATAGACTTTTATAATAACCATTTAAACAATGTATTTATAAATTAACATAGAAATGTATTTATTTAATAAATATTTGTTTGTATATCACATATCTGTTTTTATTTCACATGTCTATTTATTTATTTATTAAATTAATCTTTGAAGTTTTATTTTCTAGAAAAAAAGTAAACATATTGTTATGAATTTTGTATATACCTGTAAATATTCCATTTGTTTAAATTTATTTTATTTTATTATTGTGAAAATTGCAGTATTATTAATGTATTTCCTATTGAGCATCATGTAACTCAATGCTAAAGGCCTCAGGTGGTTTGCAAGTAAAACAACCTTACAGCATCGGTTTTATAATGGAGCTCTATTGGAAAATCGCCAAGGAATGGGTTTATCGCCAAGTTGGCGATGGTTTTGGCGACTTATTTTTGTCGCCAAATTTGGCGATATATCGCCAAATGTCGCCAAGTTGGCGACGGATTTGGCGACTTTTTGTGCAACCACACACCCCTTATACCTATACATTGGGATCCTTTCTTGCTTGGGTTCTCTATCGAAAGTTAAAGCACTTTCTGGTAATTTCTAGCATCTGAAGGCTCTGGAATAATCTGGAAAGATCTCTGAAACCTATATAAGGACCTCCATCAGTTCAGTTGAGTGAGTTGTCTGTCAACTGCGATTGAAGTCATACGAGAGGCTTTGCATTGAGAACTGTGTTACTCGGATCGATTTTGTCGTTGATACGTCGTATTGAACGCATTGTTTCTGTGTGAAATTTTGCTTAGCTTTTATTGGATTTGAAGATTACTGAATATCTTGTAATTTTCAGAAGATATTTGTGATCGTATTGCACTGTTTATAGACAATAAAGCCTTTTTATTGTTCTTATATATTGGCATCAGTCCTTTCGAACCCCGAGCTCACAACATTTGGTGTCAGGAGTGGGGTTGAATGCCGATTACCAGAGCAATGGAGGCGCAACTGACTAAATTATTGGAGAAATTAGGAGAGATGGATGAGAAAATGACTGCGAATCAGGCTGAAATGAAGAAGGATATGTCAGCGATGGATGAGAAAATGACTGCCAACCTTGGCGAGTTGAAAGATGAAATGAAGAAGGATGTGTCAACCAACCTTGGCGAGTTGAAAGAAGAAATGAAGAAGGAAATGACCGCAAACCAGGCTGAAATGAAGGATATGTCGGAAGAAATGAAGAAGGATATGTCAACCAACCTTGGTGAGTTGAAAAAATTAATAGATAATAAAATAACATCTTTAAATGAAAGAATTGACAGCGTGGAAAACAAATTTGAAGGAAGGTTTCAAGAAATAGAAGAAAATGTTCAAATGACAGCCAAAACCGTAGAAGAAGTTCAAAAGATCTCCAATACCGTAGAAGAAAGGATAGAGAGTATAGAAAAGGAGTTGGAAAATGTGAAGAAACAAAAGATAACTGCCGAAAACTATCCCGAAGATGTCAAGTATCAAGCTATGCTTCCCCGGGCCTCTATTAAACTCTCGACCTATGACGGAAAATCCTCATGGCCAGTTTTTAAGACACAATTTGGGATCGTAGCGGACGCCAATGGATGGGATTCCCAGACAAAGGCTTGCCAGTTAGCTGCTTCTCTACGAGCTGATGCTGCCGACGTCCTACAGACTTTGCCTGCAAATGAACCGCTGGATTTTGAAACGCTCGTCAGTGCCTTAGAATTACGCTTTGGCGAGAAATGCATGAAGGAATATAGCAGACTCCAGCTCAAATCTCGACAGCAGAAATCCACTGAATCCCTGCAAGAGCTTGCTACGGATGTCGAGAGACTTTCACATCTTGCTTATCCTGACTGTCCGACTGAAATTAGAGGAAGCTTGGCTCTGCAGCATTTTATTGATGGTGTGCGTGACCCTGAGATCCAGACAGCACTCCGGATTGCAGATCTCAATGATTTAAAAGGGGCTTTGGTTTACGCTCTGAAATTCGAGGCAGCCCAGCAAGCTACTAGGAAAGATCGACACTTTGTGCGAGCAGCCAACCTGCCTGAGACGTCGGATAGAGCTGTGGAGCGCTTACAGCAGCAGATGAATGACATAATGAGAAAGATGAACTCCTTAATGGCCAACAAACCTTACAGGCAGATCAAGTGCTGGAAATGCGGTGGAGAAGGCCATATACAAATCGACTGCCCAAGACGACCCAGCACCGAAGGTAATATCTCTCCCGCTAACGGAGGAGCAGGAAAACTGATTAATGGCCATCTTGCGGGGCGGAGGTTGCCAGATTTTGAGAAGCCCCATTTTCAAGTATGTGAAATTTCTGCAAGAAGTTGCGGCGAGAACGGAGTTTTTCTAGTCGGAAATGTGAATGATTTGCCCTGTAATATGATCATCGATACAGGAGCCAATGTGACCATCATTCGGAAAGATCTAGCTCAGCGGCTGAAAGAAAAACTCTTCTGGACCCCGCCGCGTGTTATTCTTCAAACTGCGACCGGAGATAAGATCGATATACATGGAAGAATGACACTGAAAATAAAGTTTGGGAACGCCGCTTACCACCATACAGTCTATGTGGCCGATATTTCAGACCCTTTCATACTCGGACTGGACTTTTTAAAAGAGCATGGATTTACACTGGATTTTAAGAATAATGAGTTACGCTCTGCTCAAGAAGATGTCACTATTTTCAAACTTGGAAATGAGTCCGGGTCTATTCAACGGATCACAGCCAAGGCAGATGTTATCATTCCTCCTCGGACCGAAATGATGATACCTGGATTAACTGGAAACGCAAGAATTTTCCAGTATGGCTTGACTGGATATCCTGAGAAGAGCCCAAAGGGAGTGCTAATAGCATCAGCGCTGGTAGATCTGTCGAGAGATGTGATACCTGTGAGGATTGCGAACGTAAGTGAAAAGTCTAGAATTATCCAGAAAGGTGAAGTGCTTGCAACCTGTGCTCCAGTCACCTGTGTTTCCAAAGACCCGAGCTTGACGTTATCGGAGCCGCCTACAAGTTTAACACCTGTAATTGGACGAAATGAAAATTTATCTCCTGAACAGAGACATGCCGCAGAAAGACTGTTCCAGGAATTTAAGGATGTGTTTTCACAAAACGAGAGTGATATAGGGCGCACTTCACTGACACGTCATAGAATTGATACTGCCAACCATCCACCGATTAAACAGCATCCAAGACGCTTGCCGTTCGCAAAACAAGAAGAGGTTTCTAAGCTCTTACAAGAGATGCAGGATAGTGACATCATCGAACCGTCATCAAGTCCGTGGGCCTCTCCCATCGTGTTGGTCCGAAAGAAAGATGGCTCCACAAGATTTTGTGTGGATTATCGTAAACTTAACGATATCACGAAGAAGGACAGCTATCCTCTACCAAGAATAGACGACACGCTAGATACTCTTTCAGGACATAAATGGTTTTCCACGCTGGATTTGAAGAGTGGATATTGGCAAGTAGAGATCCATCCTGATGACAAAGAGAAGACTGCATTTACTACTGGACAAGGACTTTGGCAATTTAAAGTTATGCCGTTCGGGCTCTGCAACGCTCCAGCAACGTTCGAGCGCCTCATGGAGACAGTGTTAAAAGGCCTGACTTTTGAAGCTTGTCTCATCTACCTAGATGACGTCATCATTGGTGGCCGCACGTTTGAAGAACATCTAGAGAATATTCGAAAAGTGTTAACGAAACTAAGAGCGGCGAATTTAAAGCTGAACCCTTTGAAATGCAAGTTTTTCCAACGAGAAGTAAACTATTTAGGACACATCATCTCAGCTGAAGGTGTTCGAACAGATCCTGAAAAAGTGTCTGCAGTAAAGCACTGGAAACGTCCGGAAAATGTCCATCAGTTGCGAAGCTTTCTGGGACTATGCACTTATTACAGAAAGTTTGTACAGGGGTTCTCCAACATCGCAAGACCCTTGCATAGGCTCACTGAAAGCAAACAGAAGTTTCTATGGACACAAGAATGCGACAATTCATTCCAGCGGCTGAAAGAAACTCTCACATCCTCTCCAGTCCTTACCTATCCAGACCCCGACAAACAATTCATTGTGGACACGGATGCCAGTCAGGAAAGTGTCGGCGCTGTACTTTCCCAAGAAATAGATGGCCAAGAGCGAGTCGTAGCATACTGGAGCAAATGTTTATCGAAACCAGAGCGGAATTATTGCGTCACTCGTAAGGAGTTATTAGCTATAGTAAAAGCCATAGAACACTTCCATCACTATCTCTATGGCAGGAAATTTCTCCTTCGTACTGATCACGCATCCCTAACATGGCTGATGAATTTTAAGAACCCAGAGGGCCAAGTAGCCAGATGGATACAACGACTCCAGGAATACGACTTTGACATCAGGCATCGTAAAGGCTGATCGCATGGAAATGCTGATGCCTTATCAAGAAGACCGTGTCCCGAAAGTTGTCGCTATTGTTCCAGAGCGGAGAACAAGTATAATCCCGAACATGTCATACGCCAGACGACGACTTCACTATTGACGCCACCAGATCCCTGGAGTGATGAGAAGATTCGAGCAGATCAAATGGCAGACTCTGAGATCAAACCAATCTTGGAGTTATTAGAATCTTCTAGCACGAAGCCCAGTTGGAAAGACATCTCGACTTACAGTCCTACGACGAAGCAATATTGGGCTCTTTGGAACTCCCTCCACGTCAGAAATGGTGTCTTGTTCCGAAAATTCGAATCGGAAGATGGGAAGACATCTCGGTGGCAGTTGGTACTTCCTCGATCCCGAATCCCTGAGATCCTCAAGGAATTACATGACAGTCCCACTGGTGGCCATTTTGGAGTCATGAAAACATTACACAGAGTCCGAGAGCGCTTCTTCTGGGGAAAAGCGAGAGCTGACGTCGAACAATGGTGCAAATCTTGCGATGCATGTGCAGCTCGGAAAGGACCAAAGAAACGTAGCCGAGGAAGACTACATCTCTACAATGTAGGAGCACCTTTTGAACGCATCGCCCTTGACATCCTAGGTCCTCTGCCAAGAAGTGCTGATGGCAACAAATACCTCCTTGTTGTCATGGACTATTTCACAAAATGGCCTGAAGTTTATGCCATCCCTGATCAAGAAGCTTCTACGGTTGCGGATGCCTTGGTACACCAGTGGATATCAAGGTATGGAGTCCCTCTCCAAATGCATTCGGACCAGGGGAGAAATTTTATCTCTGCTGTGATTGAGGGTCTCTGTCAACTTCTCGGAATGGACAAAACTAGGACGACGCCTTTACATCCACAGTCGGATGGCATGGTTGAGAGATTTAATCGTACCATCCTCAACAATCTCTCACTGCTAGTCTCAAGAAATCAACAAGACTGGGACCAAAAACTTCCCTTGTTTCTTCTCGCCTATCGCAGCGCCGTCCATGAAACAACCGGCTATTCCCCGTCTCAGATGCTTTTCGGTCGTGATCTTCGTCTACCTTGTGATCTGATTTTTGGTCGCCCTCCAGATGCGCCTTCATCGCCAGAGGGATACGTGCAGAATCTTCAGGCACGATTTGAAGACGTCCACAACTTGGCTCGAGAGCGGATCAATATACAGACGGAGAAGATGAAGACCAGGTACGACACGAAAGCCACGGGACATCAATTCAAAGAAGGTGACAAGGTTTGGTTTTATAATCCGACTCGACGTAAAGGACTTTCTCCCAAACTGCAATCGCACTGGGACGGTCCTTATACAGTCCTAAACAGACTGAACGATGTCGTAATTCGGATCCGAAAGTCACCAAGTTCGAAGCCTAGAGTCGTTCATTACGACAGGCTGGCTCCATACTATGGCCATAGTACTTAGTTCATTGATTGTAAATAGTGTAATGTAAATAATGTAAATTAGTATGACCATGGTCTTGTATATAAGTTAATGTAATAATTTCTTTTGCTTAGCATTATCATTATTAATGTTATTATTATTTAAATACTTGTATATTTTGTATAATTCAGCATTATGAATGTGTTTAATTGTTATTTTCCATGTTTGCTTTAAGTGCTTTGAATAGTATAGAATTTGTTGGTAACGGGTTTGCTTTCCGATCAAAGGTTGAACTGCCCGGGACGTGCAGTCCTTGAGAGGGGGGCAATGTTATGAATTTTGTATATACCTGTAAATATTCCATTTGTTTAAATTTATTTTATTTTATTATTGTGAAAATTGCAGTATTATTAATGTATTTCCTATTGAGCATCATGTAACTCAATGCTAAAGGCCTCAGGTGGTTTGCAAGTAAAACAACCTTACAGCATCGGTTTTATAATGGAGCTCTATTGGAAAATCGCCAAGGAATGGGTTTATCGCCAAGTTGGCGATGGTTTTGGCGACTTATTTTTGTCGCCAAATTTGGCGATATATCGCCAAATGTCGCCAAGTTGGCGACGGATTTGGCGACTTTTTGTGCAACCACACACCCCTTATACCTATACATTGGGATCCTTTCTTGCTTGGGTTCTCTATCGAAAGTTAAAGCACTTTCTGGTAATTTCTAGCATCTGAAGGCTCTGGAATAATCTGGAAAGATCTCTGAAACCTATATAAGGACCTCCATCAGTTCAGTTGAGTGAGTTGTCTGTCAACTGCGATTGAAGTCATACGAGAGGCTTTGCATTGAGAACTGTGTTACTCGGATCGATTTTGTCGTTGATACGTCGTATTGAACGCATTGTTTCTGTGTGAAATTTTGCTTAGCTTTTATTGGATTTGAAGATTACTGAATATCTTGTAATTTTCAGAAGATATTTGTGATCGTATTGCACTGTTTATAGACAATAAAGCCTTTTTATTGTTCTTATATATTGGCATCAGTCCTTTCGAACCCCGAGCTCACAACAATATATTTATGAGTAGGCAATTTTTTTTAATTGTAGTCTTTAAAGTTAACCCTTTTTGGTTAAATAAAATCTCTTTTTAAGAAAAATTGATTATTTTTATTTGAATACGTATTAAACTTATTTATTGATAAGAAAGTTTAATTTTTCTCTCCATTTAAACAATGACATTGCATGTTTTCAATCCCACAGTTAACATTACAGTATTTAACTTAAACCGTCACTGTATTTATTATAGATAAGTAATTTAAATGATTAACTATAACTGTGACTGCTTTTAACCTAGATAAGTAAATGTTTACATGAAATACAATCAGTTTACTGTTGACTTTTATCGAGATTACACCAGTTAGTGGAATACTGATTAAAAATATTTTATGACATTAATATGCAGAAAAGATCTCACGAAGAAGTACTTTCACCTTCAAAGCATCCATGTTTAGAAAAACCTATGGAAAATTCAAATACCTATGAGAAAGAGTTAAAAGATCCAAGATTAAAACTTTCTAAAATGGCTAATAACTGTGTAACTACTGAGGACTTACAAGATTTGAAACCCGAGATCGCTATGAATTTTTCAACCTTTGCCTATGGGGATGATACAACATCTTTCGAGAATCCCGGTCAAAAGCCAAATTCTGCCATGGACTATTTGAATACATTTTTCGAAGACATAAATTTTGAAAATTTAGATTGTTCTACTACCTCAACGTTTCAAGAACCTACAAATAATATTTTACAGACTACTCTTAAACGCGAGGTCAACGAGCTACAAGCAAACAACCTTTCGCAAACAAGTGGTGAATTAAAAACCACCATCTCACCTACAAATGACATTAAAAGTGATAAATTATGCAATTCATATGTGTTTCACAAAGAACTAAGTGACTGTTTCTATTTAACTTTGAAGTTGAGAACTAAACAATATTGTATACTTATACGAGAATTTAAACGCAATGTATCTACTAATGAAGAAATCCCGACCAACCGCGTGGTTAATATGGATATTCCTAGCTGGTTTGAGTTTCAATATAAACTCATTGCATTTAATTTAAGATACAAAAGTACGTCCTTTGTTTCTAATAACATGATTTTAGTGTTAAACCAATATTCTACGATGCGAATTAAAAATTTAAAGAATTATTCTTATATTGACTTAAACGAACATCAATTAGAAAAATTAAAAGAAAGTACTTCTCATTTAAATAGTGCACTTTTACAACATATGTATACAAAACTTTTACCATCTCTTATTAAAAAGAAATGTATGGTGAGTAATATATCTATAGAAAATGAACAGGTGTTAAAGTATAAACTTAACACATGTATCGAGAATAATATGTTATCAATACTTAATCAATTGTATGAATGTCATGCTTGTTCACTACGACATTCGAGCAAAAGCCTTCACTCCTGTTTCACATTTAATAATAGGGAAAAATTTAATCAATTAGGGGAAGCTTTGTTAATGCTCGTAGATTTCGATTATGTAACTTCAACGTTTCTAAACGGAGTTTATAATGTTAGTGAGCACTTTTTATGTAAGATTAATGAACAAACTATTTGTAATGAATTATTTAAGACCTGAAAATAAAATGTTTTTGATTAAGTTCTGTGTGTTTATTTTTGCAAAGTGTCTATGAGTGAATTTATTAGTTTATAATTTAGTAGAAATTTTAAGTGAAGTGATGTAATCCAATTAAAAAATAAATTAATCTATAACAAAAATTAATTGTAATAAAAATATTCACATTAAAAAAAAGGTTAAAAAAATTAGAAGTTAATGAAATTAAAACTTATTAAAATTAAAAGTTAACAACAAAAAATAAATAATAAAATAAAATAAAGATTAACAAAAATATAGTTTTAAAATAAAAGTAAACAAAAAAAGTTATAAAGTAAAAGTTAACCAAAAGTTAAAAGTTAATAAAATATTTAAAAAAGCAAAAGAATGTATGTGTTATGAAGAGAGGGGTGTCCTTGTGGAAGTAACTTACAAAATGTATGTGTATGTATTTGTTAGTTTTTCATTTAGTAGAACTTTTAAGTGAACAGTTAGAATTTATGTTTTTATATAACTTAACACAAAATAAAATTTTTAACTATTGCAAAAAGATTCAACTATTGAATGGAAATATGCATATTAGTAAAACAATCACAAGTTAATAAAATGAAAGATTTCAAATTTCATACAATTTAACAAATATATATATACGAAACACATTACGGATTTAAATATTATAAGAAATGTTTGATGGAAATTTTTAAGACAGATTTAATTCTTGGTTCTGCCATATATAGTTCGAACTTATTTTAGAAGATAGTTTTTAATAGTCTTGTGGATCGAACTTGATAAAATGAAATCAAGACACAATGAATTGTATGTTATTTTAATCATTATGTCATGACTTCATACCTCTGAAAGTGTATTTAAAGGTTTCTCTAGCTTTATTCAATGTTATTAAGCGTTTGTGAAACCGAAAATTAATGAAAAAACAGATCGCCTTCTACCAATTGCGCTAAGAATGTTTTATTCAATTATTATAAATAATAAAATTTTTTAGAATATTACTTATTTTAAATTCAAAATAATAAAAATTTAAAGTTAACAAAATAAATAATTCCTCTGTTCATTATAAATAAATAAAAGTTTACAAAATAAAAGTTTCAAAATTAAAACTTTATGAAAATTATAAGTTAACAAAAAATTAAATAAAATAAAATTTTAAAATAAAAATTATGAAAAGTAAAGTTTTTAAAATTTTTAAGTTATGTTTAAAAATCTTCAAATTAATCAAAATTGACTTTTAGTTTTATGTTAATGTAAGTTTCAATGTTTTAAATATCGAGCTAACTGTTTATCCCCATAATCATTTGTTTACCCATCTTCCAACCAACCAACTGGTTGCCTAGCCAACCATATACTTTGTATCTACACATGCGCAGAAAAAAAAACACTAACTTGAGTTTTACTTTAAACCTTTGCTAGATTAGATATATTATACAAGTCGAATATCTTCCATACTTAGAAAATTTATAATTTTCAACTATTCGTCCCTATTTATCTTAAAACATTAACAAATAAATATAATTTATATACTTACAAAAACAGGATAACTTAAAAAGGGGTCCATACATTTCAGCTTGCTAAAGTCAAGTGTCTGGTTTATAACAGAATGAGGTTAATCTATCAGTTTACTTCCTTATCACTCACGTGATCAAGACCTTATCAGTTACATGTTCAGGCCGATAACAGCTAAAAACAGCGTGTTGGTCATTTTAACTTCTGACTTCGCATACTGTGGTTCGGTAAGTTTTCTTGTCTACCATTTCTTTCTTTTTAGGAAATAAACTAATCGGAAAAAATTTCTTTTCATACCCACTTACTTTTAAATCACAATGTTAAAAGACTAAATTTTATTCTTTTAAATGTCAAACAAAATATCTTACAATATATTTGCAAATAAGTTCTTATAAAACGGTTTTAATTAGTTTAAGGATGAACATTGTTATTTTAACTATCTATTATTTTGAAAGCGAAAAAGATTAATTCACATGAAAATTAAACTTACCTTATTTATAAGCTGGGTAAGCAGGGTCTGGCTTTTGTGACGACTTGTAGAGATTTGAAAGATAGTACAAACGTATATCAGTTAATCTCACGTGATATGATGACGTTACTAAGTGACGTCATCCACCACAGGTTAATCACGTGACTACGCGACCATAACCTTCACATTACTAGTGATGTTTAGATCACGTAGCTAATTGTAATTATCACAAAATATACTTATAATATATTTATAAAATATATTCATAAATTAATAATTAATTTATTTGCGTATTATTTTGAAAAGCATAGCATTTTAAAATAATAGAGGGAAAAGGAGAGTTCACGCCCAGCAGGAGCAATGAGGTGGTGGTGGTGGTGTTAAATCATACTGTAGTACGATGTGAAAATAACACTTTAAAACGAAGGGTTCGTAAGGGTGTACTATAGGAGGAGAGTATAAATGTGAGGGGGCTAATATTTTTAAGGGGGGGCTTATTTTTAAGGGAGGCTTATTTTTGAAGGAGAATTAATTAATTTTTTTTTTTAATTTTAGAATTGACTTTAAGTTTGAACGCGAAACGGAGATCAATTTTTTTTTGGTGGCGCCTCTATCGGAAGGGAATGCAATAACGGATATTTAAAATAGGTTTTCTTGAAAAGATTTCACTGAGGTTTGAACCTGCAAAATAGCTTCTTGACTTGATAATTTGTGGTAGGTTTCAAGCCAAGAAGTTATACATGAATGTCGAGATTTTAAGTGTTTAAAGAGGAATATCGCGATTTGAGGGGGGGCTTAATTTTTTTTTTTTTTTTTTAATTGACTTTCAGTTTGAAGGCGATATGAATGTCGAGATTTTAAGTGTTTAAAGAGAGGTATCGTGAGAGTGACGTATCATTTGTTAAAATGACTTCGAGAGACTTCAGGGGTAAGTACTGTTTTTATTGTGTTTGGTGTAGGAAACATAGGAAAGAGGCATAGTTTAAAAAACAAATTCAATTTTATTAATAATTTTCCCAAGGCAATACATGTGGACCCACTTTTTGTTTTTTAGCGGGTTTTGACAAATCTAGTGCAGAAACTTGTTTAATGTTTGTTGACAAATATTTATTTTTAATAAAATTTCGCGGGACATTCATTTCGTTTAATGTTTCTAATAATTCATTCTGTGCCTTGATCGGTTTTCTTTTATTCACAGAAAACAAAAGGTGAAATAAATCTGCCAAGTTCGATTCGGGGATAGGTTTTCCTTCGAAACTCACAGTCAAATTTTTATCCCATTCAAATTTTCTTGGATGATGTTTTAAAAAGTCCAACAGCGCTTGAGCTTGTCTTTTCACAGTAGAAGGTACCGACGAAAAAATGATTGAGAAATCTTCGGGTTCGGTCTTGAGGTGATTCGATTCAATAGGTTCAGGTTTAGTCGAAACAGATTCCTTGCTTGCAGGGACTTCTGTCGAGGGTTTTGTAGTCCACGGTGTGTTAAATTCTTGCAAGTCCATTTTCCGTTTCAGTAATTCGTAATATTGAATGACTTTTTCATGATCCGGCAAAGAACTGTTCAGTATTTTCGCCATGGCAGAATCAAATTCACTCATTTGTCGTTTAGAGAGGACATGTTTGGTGAGAGACTCTGCGGGCACCAAAGCATATTTTTTAGCGTGTTCCATGAATAAGACCAGTTAACACACTCAAAGCAGCAGGAATTAAAATATTCAAAAATCCTACTTTCTGTATAATAAGTTTTTTCTTTTGAAACAGTGCACCCTTTTTTGTACCGATTTTTCGAAGGGTTGACTTATATTGATTTAAAGACTTTTTCTGTTTCGAAGACAGGGGAATATTTCCTTTTAAAACGTTCAAACTACATTCACAAATGGCCTTGACAGATCGAGACGGTAATTTTTTTAACAGTTCTTTACGTAATGCTTTAGGACAGGTTCTGATAAACTCTAAATCGCGAAGTTGTTTCTTCGTCAGCGTCATGATTCATACTAAACTTCAAACAGAATCACATTCTTATAAAAACTATTCTCGATAAAAGAATTGTTGTTGATTCGGTAAAATATTCGCACGTAAGCGCATATTTTCACATGTTTGATTTCTTAAGTCAATTAATAAATAGGCAAAAGGTTGTTTGGTTGCGTCATCATAGGCTTCTTGAAAAAACTTTGTGTGACGGGGGTAAAGTTGTCGACCCAAATGCATAATTTGACTCGGATCACGACGGTTTTTAAAAACGATCAAGTAATTAGCATTTAATGAACACGTTCTCATTTCTTTCCCCTTGTGAAATATATTTTGTGTCACGAAAATAAGGCTTACGTTTAAGTGATGACATCCTTTAGAAAATAGAAAGGTTAAACGTTTATCGTCTGCACATTCCGCCATTAAATCGTCTAAAATAATAAGCGAATTGTTTCCTAAATAGTCTTTGTAATTAATCGGGAACCCCTGTACAAAAGTCACGTCACTTATTTCCTCATGAATTTGTTGTGTAATACCGTGAAACCATATGACTTTATCAGGTGGAGGGTTAATCAATTCCCTTCTATTTTCTAAAAAACCCTTTAAAAAGACTGTTTTGCCTACGCCGCTGGGGCCGCTACAAAAAGCAGAAAAAGGGTGTTGAAACTGCGGGTAGTTAATAAACTCCATAGTAAACACTCAGATGCACATACAAGGAAGGTCACACTCGAAATAAACACAGACACAAAAGTTTACAGTTTAAATATCGATTTATTGAAAAAAATTCACAATCACATGAAATCGTTTGGCTACAAAATTATAAACGCGTCGATCATTCGACACATTTTCGGTTACAAAATGGGATAAAAAGTATTTTAAGGTATTTCCTCGACATCGAGTATACAAATAATAAACACAATATTGACCACACACGGCCGTTTTAAAACTTTGCAATACGAGTGGATTATACACCACTTGAGAAAAACGAGTTACATAGTTCGACAAGGGTCCTTGAAAAAAGCTCGGGTCATTCCCATATGAATCAAAAAATTCTATTGTATCCGTTGATTGTATAAAAAAGGCGACCCAGTGGCTGCCAGGTTTCGAAGACTTGTCTACATTACAAACAAAACAAGCAGGGTAGTGTTTTATTGATCTAGGTAGTAGATCGCTGGCGAAAACACCTAAAAAATATTTTCGAGTCACACGATCACGTGATAAAATCGTATCGATTTGTAAAGAATTCATTTAATTGGGAAAATCACATAAAACGTGTCGTGATTTACTAATTTCGATAATGTTTTCAAATTCCGCATACACAAACACGGAAAGTGTTTTGGTCAAATCTTCGGCAAATTTAATTTCGATTCGTAAATTGCCTTGTTGTTGTAGATTCAGGTGAGGTCCGTCGCAAAGGTCAGGGGTCAAATCGAATGCGTATAATGTATGCCCGTCTGCAAATTCTTCACGTGTCAGGTAATTGCCAGAATCATGATTAAATCCGGAATATAAACGATGGTAAGCTCTTATATAATTGTTTTCTTTAAAATTCATTTCCAAGGGTTTGCTGGGAACGGGCTGTCCGTCTACGTAGACACTCACAAAGTTTACGTTTTGATAATAAAAGTGGAAAGGATTCAAATCATACTGTCCATTCAAAGAAGCATTTTCCAGTAATCCAATAATAACGCGTTTCGGCATAGGTCCCAAAAATACATTATCTTGTAAAAAAGATCGACTTCCTGTAGAAATAGAATAGGTCTTGCATAATACCAGGGTCGGACTGGGCCAGGGGAAAGGGCGCAGACCTTGGATTTTCAGAGGGCGCGAAAATGTTAAATAACTCATGTCAATCTTACTTATTTTTTCTGTGTTTTACTTGACAAGAGATAACACATTCGCATAGCACTAAGTAAGAAAATTGTTTAATATAATTGGGTTGTCCGGAAAGTTCGTGCCGGTTGGGAAAATCAATTCGTACCGGAAAATTCAACCCGTTAATTATTATACATTTGAATCGAATTTAATGTCTAATACTTAAATGGTAGAATTTTCCGGTACTATTTGATTTTCCCAACCGGCACGAACTTTCCGGACAACCCAATAATATTATTGAGTCTAGAAAGACGACTTCGCTATATTCCTCGTGTATGTTTGATGTTCCATCAAATCTTTACAATGCTACACAATTTTCCAAAACATGTTATGTAATGTTCAAAAACGCTAGAAAGTTGAAAATAGTAGTTGAACACATTGTAGTAGATTGACTATAGGTTACGGCTTTCCTACTTTAGCTTTTTTTGTCAGTAGAAGATGCCTTACAAAGTATGGGAAAAAAGTGATCACCCTTACTAATTATCCTGCAAATAAGATATAAAAAAACATAGGTACCAATTTATCGGGAATAATATCTACTATTAAATTCTATTCATAAATTTTGTTTCGGGGATTGTCTACATATTAAAAAAGTGCACGAACCATGATTTTTCAAATGGTAAAACCTACTTTTGACACTCTCTTTGAGTTCCCTGGATCAAGGTAACTTGGGAATATACTTCTCTTAAATTTCCATAGCCTTATAAAAGAAAATGTGTTAGGGGTTTGTCTAAAAATTTCGAAAAATAAAATTAAAATCCTACAAGAAAAAGTAATGAAAACATTCATTTAGACACCAGTAAATTATACAGGAATTTTAAATTTATAATTAACTTTCTTTCTATAAAAGTAAATACAGCAAAATGTTTCAGGTAATATATTACGATTTATTTTTTGTGGATCTTTTGAAAACAGAAGAAGGTTTTCTATATCTCGAAAACTAATTATTCAAATGAGATGTAAACTTACACACTAGTGATTTTTTTATACAAAAATTAATGCAATTCATGATTTATAATGTTTTAATGTGAATTTATTAATAACTTTAAAAAAAATGTCTTTGAATACAATAAAAGCCTGGAATATGTTTAGGTCAATTAAGTGTATTTCATTAAAAAATTAATAAAAATTCAATCGGATGATTTTTATAAGTTTGTCAAATGTATTTAACATTAGCATCCTCAAACTTTAAACTCTTCTAATTCTATGAATATTTAAGATAAATACTATAAACTATACCTTTCCGCCAGCTGTCTCGATCCAAGGAACTCAAATGGGGTTAAAAAATGCGTGTTATGGTTTTAAATTCAAAGTTGGTATAATATTTAATATATAGACGACTCCTGAAACATTATTTATGCATAGCATTAATTAGTAGACATTATTTCCAATCGATTGATACCTATAATTTTTTTTACAAATATTTTTACAGGAATTAGTAGGAGGGGATCGCTTTTTTTTTGTCCAGGACTTTAAATTAACACTTTAGTCTAGCTTGATTTTTTTTTGTCCAGGAGTGTAAATTAACACATTAGTCCAACTTGGTATATCCACAGTCGTGTCCATTAACAACAACAAAAATAACATTGCTTTACTTTTTTAGCAATTTCAGATTTTATTACAAGCTTAACGATATATATATATATGTATATTACCGTCATCTTTCTGTGAGTTACGACTCTTCCCTTTTATATATATATATTTTTTTGTTTTACTCAAGCAAGACAGAATTATTGGGATATCATTAGTTCATTGTTTTCTAGCTTCGTTAGCCAACGATTGAGTTTGGCAGTCTTGCGATTGGCAGTTTGGCGATTGACATTGGCCAAAGATTTTTCTATTAGTTGGACCAACAGCTAACACTGCGTCTGAGTCAACGTTTGGCTGATCTTTGGTCTAAAGATATGAGTTGCCATTTGACCAACAGTCATGTTTACTGGAAAAAAACTGCGCTAATAATAACAATAAAATATGATAATAATTGACCTTATTTTAATTAGAAACTTCAACTAATTTGTCGATTTTTTTAGGCAAAAATTAATTATGCTTCTAGAATTACTGATTAAAATTGCTAAATATTTGTTTTTTCTTTAGCAAAGTAGTATATTTAAATGGGATCTCTGCAGGTGTCTACCTCATCACACACACACAGAAAAAGATTTAATATGCAAACTTCGTTCAAAAAATATTTATATCTAAAACAAAAATGTACTTTCCGTATGGAAATGGAAATAGAAATTCTGAAGTTAAAACTCATGCTTGATTTTTATTTTATTTTATTTATTTATTTATTTATTTATATATTTTTGGAAAAAGTACCACACATTATAGCAGTATTTGAATGTTGAACTATATGATGAATGTATGATGTATTACTGTTTGTATGTAAATGCGGAAAGAACACTTACTTGTGAAAATAATATTAGACTTGAAGTATTTGACCTAAGGAGAGACAGGAGGGGGAAGAGGTATTTTATCTGCTTTAAAAATTACTTTATGCATCCGTTAAATACTGAATTGATATCGCACTATAAAAAAGTTTCTACTGAAAAGATAGATCGGAAATAGCTATTAGTAGTCTTAAATCACTGAAATAATTGAGTAAATTTACTTTTTTCAGAACACTCTTACCATGATTTGCAAATTTTTTATCACAATTAGAGATGAAGGGAAATATTTAAGTTTCCATAATTGAAATAAATCCCCCGGGGATTGCAATCCTGTAAGCTACAGGATTTTGCAGTCAGCGTTTTTTTTTTTTTTTTTTAACCTACAATAGTTTCTGAATAGTAATCATCGCTTTATTAGATGATCGATTTTTCTGTGATGAAATAAAGTAATTTTTTATTGAAAATACATACCAGAATTTTCTATTAGTTATTTAATTACAGAAATGCTGTTATTAAATATATCTAAGATTACTATCCGAAAAATATAATAGGTTTTTTTAATTAAAAAAAAAAAAAACGCTGGCCGCGGGAATCTGCAGCTTGTAGAATTGCAATCCAGAAATGTGATCGAGGTTGTATTCCTCGAAAAGAAAGAGTATGTTTTCCAGTCAACAACAAAATCCACACAAAACGTTTTGGTTTTCTAATATTTATCTCTTTCTTTTATCAAACTGTTTTTCGAAAAGCATACTTTCGATTATAGGGACATTCAGGGCCGGATTTAAAGGGGCGCAAGTTCGGTGACCAATGTTGAATTCAGGCGGTGGCCCGGGGGGGGGACATCATCCCTCTGAGCCTGGAAATGTCCCCCCCCGGAAGATTTGAGATTTTATGCTTTCAATGGGCAAAAAGTGGAATTTCCCCCCCCCTGGAGCTACAGAAATCCCTCCCGGACAAAAGTGTCTGAATTCAACACTGTGGGTGACCGCCCTGGGTTGACCGCCTAATAGCTAAGGGACGGAAAATTTCCAAAATATTTAGCCTAAATGTAAGACCTAAAACATATTATTTTAAGAACCAATGAAAAAATTTCTCACAGGGCGCGGGAGTAATACCTGGCTTAGTATACACAGCGCGTCAGGGCTTTTAAAACTTTCCCTATGAACAAGATCTTAAACAGTACGCAAGAAGATTCCTCAATAGTATGCAAACACGTCTGCTTTGGTTTCCTATTCAGGAAATTCCTTCGATGTATCTTCAATTTCTTCATGATAATAAAAATCTCTCTCTTTTGACATTTGTCTTAATTGATGATTATTCGTAAGAAAATTATCCAAATTTAGTACAATAATCAGAATGTATGCTTATAGCCAGGGGAAAACATTGCAGTGGCTTAGGGGCGCAAAATTTTCCCTTGTTGAGGGCGCACCGGCCCTCGGGCCGATGGGCCGGCGGGCCAGTCCGAGCCTGCATAATACACGGTCAATGGGGTATTTAGCAGAAGTTTTTTCTAACGCCTTCGCATGTCCTAACAAAACCCCTGGGCTTACTTTGACTTTTCGAATAAACAAAGAGGCTTGTTCTAAAATCACTTTAAAATTAGGTTTGGGCGCGGCAGAATCTGCAGGTTTAACAGTCATTAAACAAAATTCAGGTTTGCTTCGAATCAGTTTAATTTTCAAGTCAACCATGTTAAGCAATAGTCTGTTTTGTTGAAAAATGTCACAATGAAGAGGCCCAATCATATCTAAAGTTTTACTTTCTTGAGTCAGTTCATATCGTTTTTTCAATCCGGGATTGTCATTTGAAGTAGGGTCCACGGTGTCCAATTTCTGATCTTTGTAAAAACATTCACAGCTTAACAAACTTTTCTTGGCGTCTTCACCATAATTCAACAGGGATTCGATGTAGGCACGATGGGGGTAGGTATTGCTAGAAGAGGATATTGTTCTATCGTTCACACTCACATCGGCTTGTGAAAAAATAGAGTGTAAAAATAAATTTACAGGGGCGACAAGGTCTGTTGCTTTTAATGAAGATCCGTCGGCATTCGTAATTTTAACTTTCACATATAAACGAGACGAAGGTAAATCGATATAGTCTTCGCCATTTCCAGAAATGTTAAATTCCACAGGAACTCCATCCTGTATATTCGTCAGGGGGTGGTATTCAACGAAAAAACCTTTTTCTAAAGCCGTTTGTGTAGGCGGGATTAGAAACAAATCCAATTCCGATTTCGAGCAGGCAGCAGAATCTTTATGAATCAGTCCAGACATTTTTAAGCGAAAATATCGTGTGTTTTCACTTTCTTAGCTTTACGTCGAATGATGACTTTATTCGAACGCTTTCTCTTTTTATTGCGCCGACCTGATCCAATCATCGTCTTAATCTTGGTGGAAGCTTTGTCTGTTAAAGTCTGACCGGCTTCTTTCAACCTTCGCTTGGCGGCCACTTTCACATTTTCACCGCGCGACACGTCCTTCAAAACATCGACCCCCGTAGAAAACAGTTGCTTACCCACAGCTTTCGCCCCTGATTTAAAAAGGGGTACTGCGGCACGAAACAAAGAACGAAACAGTCCACCGAATCCATATCCTTTTTGTAAAGTCGACCCCTGGTAATAGTTTAATCCACTACCTGCCTGATTAATGTAATAATCTTCGAAAGATTTTGCACAACACTTGTAAGGAACAAACATTATGATAGATACTTTTGTCGAAAATGAAGTTTCACAATCAACTTCCCACGCTCGAATGACATCAATCGACCCGTGTGTGTCCTTATAACGGTTTCGATCGTCTGAAAATTCTTCCGTGAAATCGGAATGTAATGCGGTCGATCAAACACCTCGTGAACCATTTCACCATCTTGGCCTTTTACAGTAATCACTCGAAGAAGCGGGGCGACCGTATCCCCCACAATTTGCGGTTCAACGAGATCCGTGTAAATGTATAGCAATTTAAAATCAGCATGCGGGTCGGCTACGAAGGGACTGTCGAATGATGCGGAACCACCTGCGAAAATGTCCCCTACATCACCCGGTGGAAATCCTAAACTTTCCGATAAACCAGGATCAAAGTTGATTTGTGCATGTTTTCTCAAAGTCACTCTCACTCTTTTAGAATTTTTGTTGTAATTAATCGAAATTTTATCATAAAATTTTTGATAGTTCAATACCTTAATGATGTCATTAGGTGATTCATAATACCCGGCTGGGATTCGAACTTTTTTCACTTCTTTAGCTCCAATTTCAAATTCTGCTTCATTTCTAGGTCTTCCGTTGGTCCACGCTATATTTTCGCCTAAAACATATTCATAACCATTCGTATATTCCGTTATATTGTTCCACGTATGCGGGTAAATCACCCATATAGCACATGTGCTTCCCTAGGACGTCCCCAGGAAGATTGACATTCATCCTCCAGGCATCCCTGAGGATGCAAAAATTTGTCATCAGGAGGTCCTCAGGAACCGAAAATGTCCGCCTCATAGCATCCCAGGGAGCTCCCCAGGACCTCCTTCACGTTCCTCCTCAGGTTGTTCTAGGGAACATTTCAGGAAGTAATACCGGAGGAATTTCGGAGACTTCAGGGTCACTTAATGTGCATAAAAAACATCCGAAGTTATTATTATTCAACGTAATGTAAAAAGTATGTAATTCTTTTTTTGAATTAATAAATACGGACATTATCTTTTAAAAATTTACATAATACACATTACTTTTATTAATCACGCACACAGAATCACATGACAGTTATGTTACAGATTTTACAGAATAAACTTTCTTACCGCCGACTGGATTTGAACCTGGGTACTTACGCATACGAGAAACACGCTCTAGTGATTACGCTACACGGCCGTTGTACTTGAATCGTTTATAAGGTATTCATGTATTTCTTTTTCTTCTTATGAAAGTCAGTAAATAGAAAACATGCATATTTTTATGCTTCGTATAGCAGGAATTCTGTAACTTTTATTGCAAATAAAGATGCATACCCTTTGATATATATTCAATACAATATTAAATTGATAACTAGAAAAAAAAGCGTATAAATTTTTTAAGGCTGTTCTCAAACCCAAAGGAGCTGTTTTCTGACACATTTTTTAACTCGTTTTTGTTCAGAAATACATTAAATTGGCAGGTCTTATTTAGAAACTATGTAATACTAGAAAAATGTTTTCCTTTTTTTTATTTTTATTTATTATTATTATTTTTTTTTTTTTTTTGTAAACGCAGATCTTTTAGAAAATACTGTGAAAGTCGTCGTTTTGAACCGAATTCCCCACTCGGCATCACAATAAAAGGGAAAAGGGAAGGGGTGTTTTATCATTTGCACCAACAATGCGTTTTATCATTTTAGTTAGGAGCCACATATATCAGGGTCAGGGGTCTATGATAAAGGGGCCAATTAAATAAAAATATTTAAAATTAAATAAATTAAATTATAAATTATAAATTATAAATAATCACAATTAAACAAAGTAAGAGAAAAATTGACGTTTTTATGAACCAAAAATTGAAAGACAAATTCAAAATGCACTTTTTTTTAAATTAGAAATATTATAATTTTAAATTTAGAATTAGAATAAGCAAAACTCAATTTGATTTCTAATATTGATATTACCATATTACAAGTTGTTAAACGATATATCTATAAAAGCTTTTCTGAGTTTATGCATGCTAGGCTGTTCTCAAATTCAAATTGGCTACTTTATGACATATTTTTTAGTTCATTTTTGTTCGGAAACGCTTGAAATTGGCAGGTGTTCTTATTTATAAACTTTGTAATCAAAAGATGTTTTCCATTTTTTTGGTAAAGACAGAAGATCTTTCAGAAAATACGGTCAAAGTCGGTGTTTTGAGCTGAATTTCCGACGCCGTAGCACGAGAAAGGAGAAAAACGTGTCATCATGTAACATGAATCACTTATAACCCGATAAGTAATTTATTTATCAAAAAATGGAAAATTCATTTCGATCTCAAATCAATTCAATAGTCAGACCAGCCAATTCTATGTCTTTGCGTTTAAAAATAAGTCAAAAGATGTAATAGAAAATAACTAATTTGCATTTAAAAAATAAAATAAAATTAATATGGTAAAACCTCCAGAACAAACGCTTCATAAAAATTCATACATAATTAAAAATTGACATCATTTAGCGAACATATGCTCATTACCAACACATATATAAAGTATATTAAATGAGACAAGTGGTATTGACCAGGTCCGTGATAATAATCAGCACGAATTTATATCTTTAACCCGATTTTGTAAGAATGTATATTTTTAAATAAAAATCTTTCAAGCAAAACTCTTATTCAGGGGGGGGGGGGGTATGTTTGTATTTTTTAAAACCAAATGTGCCATTTCAATAGAGCATGTAATCTCTTTAAGTTGGTGTTATAATTTAGACTTAAAAGTAAATTATTGATTTGATAATGACGATAAATATAAAATTATTAATTAGTTGAAAATGTAATAATAAAATACATAAATATATATGTAATTTTTAAAAAGATCAGAAAAAAATAATTAATAGAAGAATAATAATAAAAGTAAATATGCTCGATATGACTTAAATATGATTCAATTTTGAAACTTACATGAAAATTAACTTTTACAATCGAAATAAGATTTTTTTAAATAGATTGTTTAATTTAAAAATGCTTATCTCTAATCTATTAACTATCAAATTCTGAATACATACAAATATGTAAATATATATTAAACTGTTGATAAAACCCTTATTTGTAACAAATTTTTGATTCCTTTTGATTTCTTACAGTTACGAAAAAAAAAACTAATTTATTAGAAATAATAAAAGAAATATATATATATATATATATGATAATTGAAAATGGTCCGCGAAAAAAAAATAATAAATCGAATTTATATTTTAAAATTAAATATTGATCCAAAAATTATTTATATATATAATTCAAATTAATATGAAATGATTAATTATTTAATACAAATAATAATAATAATTCAATATATAAGACTATATTTAAAGGGTCAGAAGAAATAATTTTTACTAGGTATCTCTAATCCTTAATTTATAAAATATGGTTATATACAAATATATAAATATATATTAAACTTCGTGTTTTCGAAAAAAAATAATTCTGATTTCTTATAATTGAAAATAAAAATAATTTATTAGGAGAAAGTAAATCAATTTTATATTTAAAATTATTTCTATAGAAACTAATAAAGTATATAAGTGAAATCAATGTAAAATTATTAGTTAGATGAAAAAGTAATAGTAAAAATATATAAGTAATTGTTGAAAGTTCAGAAAAAATAATTAAAGAATGTAATGATAAATTGAATTAATATATAAGTTAATTTTTAAAAGATCAGAAATAAAATAAATAATAAATTTTCAATTTATATTTAAAGATTAATTTATTTTAATTATTTATTTAACTACATTTTGATTGCATTTAATAAATTAAAAATATATCTAAATAAGGATAATTAAATATTATAACAGTAATTAAAAGTTAAACAATAACCAGATGTGCTTAGGAAATAAAATAAATAAAATAATAATATAAACTTTATTAATTAAAAAATCGAACCACATCAAATCAAATATTTTTTTTTAATAAAAAATTATAAGTTATTTTAGTGTCAAAATCACCCATGAGATGGCACCAGCACCGTCTCTTCCTAGGTACTTCCCTTGGAATACCATCCCGAGGAGCTTGCTCCCTGGGAGGGATCTGGGAGATCAGTCCCGAGGAGCTTGCTCCCTGGGAGGGATCTGGGAGATCAGTCCTGGGGAAGTGATTAAAGTATCTTCCCCAGGAACGCCTGATAGCGTCATTACAGTTTCAGGAGGAATTTGGGATGAATTGGAACTCCTGGGGAGGTTTTCAGGAGCTTTGGTGCTATATGGGCAGTTCTGTTAAACAAACTTCCCACTCACCTTTCAAATCTAAGGGGGTAGGTAATCTCGTCACAAAGTGAGAAATTTTATTTTCTGGGTAATAATTCAGCGAACTATCCGAAGGGAGCGTCACGTAGAAAGACATGATTCTAAATGATGCGTCAAAAGCAAACACACAGGTTTTATACTAAAAATAAATCTGAAGTGGGGATCCACTGATTAAATTTTGCAGGGTAATCCTTAAACTTTACATAATATTCTACACGCCTTTTTCGTGTACGCTTTTCTAAAATCTTTTCAATAGTATAGTTTTGCTTCGCTTGCACTCTTTGAAGTTCTTGCGCATAAAAGGTACCTTGGATGGGTTCGTCCATCAAATCTTTAATCCGATACACGGGAGGGATTCGGGATACACATTCCGTTACTACGAACAGTTCTTCAGTCCAATTAGTTTCGTAACCTTTTTCGAAGGTTAATTTTTGTTTCGATACACGCACGATTTCTCCCGCTTTAAATACACACGGTTTTCTTTTCTGATCCTGTAAATTCCCATAAAGTGTATACCACACATCGCTTTCGTTAGCAGGTGTCACTTCCGAGGGGGTTCTCTTTATGCTGGAATGATGTGTATTATTATAACTCTGTAACAGCGAATCTAATACGTCGATATAATTATAGGTATTATTATGCGTGAAATACTTCCACATTTTAGTTTTCAAAGTACGGTTAAAGCGTTCTACCACCGAGGCTTTCGTATTATTATCTGTCGTAAAAAATCGTACTCCTTGTTGTTTTAAATATCTCTGAAACACATTGTTTTTGTATTCCTTTCCGGAATCCGATTGCAGAAATTTAGGTTTTCGTGTTGGAAAAATACTTTGAAACGCTTTCATAATATCCTCCCCCCGTTTCGATTTAAGTGGAATCGCCCACGCATATTTAGACAGAATGTCGATGCAAGTTAGAATGTAACGGAATCCTCGATTGTACTTTTGCAGACTCATCATGTCCACCAGATCCGTTTGCCATTGCTGATCGATGGAATATACGATGACACGATTGGTCGGAAACTTTCTTCGCACAGGTTTGTGAAGCGTGTACGAGCCGACTCCGCTTAACCATTTCTGTATCGTCTTCCTGGGAACTTTTCCTTTGGCAGCAGAATATAAGGCATTTACACCCCCGAAACTTAAGGCGTGACTTGGATTCTGATAAATCGCCTTCATTACAGCATGAAATTTTATTACGCGATATGTTTATATTCAATCGCATCATATCGAAAAAGATAAATTTCCGGTTTCATTTAAATTCAGTATAAAATCAACCTGAAACTTTTCACTTCCGGTAAATACGTAAATGAGCGAAAACAAAACGCAGACCGTTATATACAGACACACGACGCTAATCACTTCCTCTCTCGAAGTCATTTTAACAAATGATACGTCACTCTCGCGATAGCTCTCTTTAAACACTTAAAATCTCGACATTCATACATAGCTTCTTGGCTTGATCAGTTAAACCTACCACAAATTATCAAGTCAAGAAGCTATTTTGCAGGTTCAAACCCCAGTGAAATCTTTTTAAGAAAACCTATTTTAAATAACCGTTATTGCATTCCCTTCCGATAGAGGGCGCCACCAAAAAAAATTGATCTCCGTTTCGCATTCAAACTGAAAGTCAATTCTAAAATTAAAAAAAAAAAATTAATTCTCCTTCAAAAATAAGCCTCCCTTAAAAATAAGCCCCCCCTTAAAAATATTAGCCCCCTCACATTTATACTCTCCTCCTATAGTACACCCTTACGAACCCTTCGTTTTAAAGTGTTATTTTCACATCGTACTACAGTATGATTTAACACCACCACCACCACCTCATTGCTCCTGCTGGGCGTGAACTCTCCTTTTCCCTCTACTACCGTTAATAAAGGTACGATTGCCTTTTCCCCATTCTTTTCAATCCGGGAAATCTTCTTTATGAATAAACAGCAAGCAATGGCGACTTTTTAAGAACAACATGTGTTCCCCTACAGGAAACAATACTGAAAGTGACTGCATACTGCCATCTGGTGGAAATGTAATAATATTCATACACCGGGACAGTAGTGACCAAGAAAGTTAGAGACACAAGTTTAAATACAAAAAAAACAAATATTACACATTTCCCTCATATAAAAATTATATTATTATGCTTCATGAGATTTATATTTATAATGAATGCATTGGTTTTCAAAAATTTTTAATAATTATTGTTTTCTGTTGGTTTTAATAATCAAGTTATGGGATGAGGACAGGGGAGAGTAGTGACTTTTGAGATATTTAAAATCTATTTTAAAGATAAAAAAAAAACACATTTTCACATAACACAGTTGAAATTTCCATTCAGCAATTTCCACCAATAAGCGTGCACGAAAGCGTGCAGCCCTGTATATGATCTATAGAATTTATACATACCCAGTAATATGCATAAAATTAGTTAAATTTAAAAACGCAAACCACAATTAAAAACGCTGTAAAAACTCCGGTGGGATTTATAAAATGTGATCTGGTAGCCGTGGTTAGCCGGAGTAATTACTCTAGTTGATTTGTAGAAAGAAATATTTCTTTATTCGGACATCGAAGTACAGAGTATTCCTTCTACAGGTTTCAGTATTTAAATAAAATAAAATAAAATAAAATGCGTGAGTACGGTGAATGTTGAACAAGTTCAATAAAGTCCTCTCATTTCTCCTCAGATCTCTACTCCAGATACTCTCGTTCTAAACTTAGTTTCGGTTCTCTGTATTTGGCGATACTATTTAAACTGGACAGGCTGTCCTTCGGGATCGAGCCTGATAGCTCCTCGGAATTTCTCTCTTACAGACCGGCGTCTGTCTCCGGCGTCTCTCTCGCTTCCAAAAACCCATCTCCTCTCCGTCCTGTCTCGTTCCTCCAGCATCAGAAAAAAGGAGGGACGGGGGCAAATATTCATCTCCGCCTCATGAACTTTCGGTAGCCTGACATACGGTTCTTATTCGCAGATTAAAAGGACCTCCCTTGGAGTCCGACAGTCTGGGAAAACTTCTCCATCCCCTACCTCCCAAGGAGAGTAATCACTTTGTTAATGTCAGGCTAGGCGCCAGCCAGTCTCAGGTATTGTTTCTAAAATGTCCAAACCATTCAGCATAGGACATCGATCGTTTCTTTAAGTTTGGCCCGACAAATGGAGGTCTATGGTAACGGTTACAAGCTACCTTCGCTGGGATATCGGAAAATGTCACAGCATTACCCCCTCGAGCAGATGAGATTTTTCAAGCATTTGGAAAATCTTACACCATTACTGGTGCGCTAGCCTTCCATACACACCCAACACACATGTTAATTCTCAATAGAGGCTTACCTTAAACATTATTATTCACAAGTTTATAATACACTTTACAGACTCACATCGTTAAATTAAATTTCAATATTCATTGCATGATTCAAATACACAATTATTTCAATTACAAAATTAAAAACTATATACAAAATTACTGAGTGGAATGTTATTTATTCCATTCTACTTAAACAGTCTACATGTGGAATTTGGCTATCCCTGGCCGATATCCTAAAGATCTGCGAATATCCTGCCTTTTTCCAAAATCTCTAATTAGTCGGAAATCATTTCCGGCGTCGTTTTTCAACTGTTTAACATCGCTGCCTTTAGTTTCGTTATACGGCGATATGTATCCTGGGGTTTCTAAACAATTAGATCCGAAAAACGTTTTCCGTTTTCTTCCCAACGTACCATAACGGTTTACCCCTTTTGTTGTTTTCTGTCCCGAAGATTTAAACCTAAAATCTTCCTTTCGCTTTAAGACTGTGTCTTTATTTTTTTCCTCATGCTTACTTTCCCGGATTTCATTTCTTAAATAAAAACCCTCGCTCTTTCTTTATAACCCTTTTCCTTCAACCTTGTTTTGGGTGACGCGCGGATCGGGGTTGTCGCGAATTTCGTTTCAATGGAAGCCTCACAATGCGTTATTCCTGCACGTTGGCTAGGGGAGAAGGTAACAAAGCCTTTCTTTTCCTTCATGGCAGGATTTCTCACCTCATTCTTTTGACAAGCCGGGACTAAGCGGTTCGGGGGGTTGGGGGGAACTGAGTGGTCACTCCTGCGCTTTTTTTTCGGTGCCGCACTCCCAAAGCTAACAGTTGGTTTCGGTTTCATTCTGTCTAGCAAATTTTGTGTTTTGCTTCCCAATAAATAATAATCCATTTCTACGTCTGCATTGACAACACCTGCTCTAGCCCTAATTCTTTTTCCTAAATCACACAAATTAAGCTCTATTTCGGAGAGGGGTAGACATTTTAACTCGTTTTGTAAGGGTTGTTTTACCCACACGACTCTCGACCCCACCACACAATATAAACAATAATTACAAACAAATAAAATACACCCAAAAAAACATAAATTCATGAAATTTTGACCGCTGGTCACAGATTTTTAAAATTTTGAATTACAAGCAAACCAATTCCACATCTAGGCTACAACTTGCCAAAAAAAAAAAAAAAAAAAAACATATATATCCTTAACTTAACTGAATTACTAACAGACTTCAACTTAATCCTACAACTTATTCAAATTCAAAATCTAATTCCTCAGCAATCTTCACAATAAGAGAAGACATTAAAAATTATGGCCGAAAAATACAACTATCGGAATTTGCTTTTCACCAAAAAAAATTTAAATTAAAACGATTAAAAGAATTTTTCAATTACTTGAAACAAGATGAATTTAAGGTTTGTTACACTATTAATTTACCTTCAACACACAAAAAAACATCTGCTGGTAATTAATATTTAAGATTTTTCCTTATATTACCGAACACAAATAATAAAAGAAAAACTGCTTCCTGTCCAACATTTAAAATATACACACTAAGCCTCCACTGAGAATAAAACAAGTACTTACCTGGGTATAGCTCTGTCTGCGATTTTCGGCGATGATTCTGCTTTCTCTTCTCTCCACACTGTCAGCAAAGTTCGGATGCTTCTGGTTCCTGGTTCAGCGGATGCAGTTTCAAATCAGCTCGGGTCTCTGCCCTGGCTTTGGCGGGTCGCTTTGGGTCGGTGGGTCTTCCTCGATTCGGCGAGTTGTTCTCCTCTGCCCCGAATCTGTCTATGGATCACAGGATTCTGTACGAATTCGGCGAGTTGTCCTGCTCTGCCCCGATTCGGTATGTAGATTCCGGTTCCCAACGGCTGGTGTAGGTTCTGAAGAAATTCGGCGAGTTGTCCTACTCTGCCCCGAATCTATAAAACTTTATCACTCTTTGTTTCTTTCACTGTTTTAATAATCCTTTGACGCTGCCACCATTCTGTAAAAACTCCGGTGGGATTTATAAAATGTGATCTGGTAGCCGTGGTTGGCCGGAGTAATTACTCTAGTTGATTTGTAGAAAGAAATATTTCTTTATTCGGACATCGAAGTACAGAGTATTCCTTCTACAGGTTTCAGTATTTAAATAAAATAAAATAAAATAAAATGTGTGAGTACGGTGAATGTTAAACAAGTTCAATAAAGTCCTCTCATTTCTCCTCAGATCTCTACTCCAGATACTCTCGTTCTAAACTTAGTTTCGGTTCTCTGTATTTGGCGATACTATTTAAACTGGACAGGCTGTCCTTCGGGATCGAGCCTGATAGCTCCTCGGAATTTCTCTCTTACAGACCGGGGCGTCTGTCTCTTCCGGTTCCGGTTTCCCCTTCGCTCTCGCTTCTCTGTCACGCTCCGTTTCTCAGGGTCACGTCTTAATCTCTCGCTTCCAAAAACCCATCTCCTCTCCGTCCTGTCTCGTTCCTCCAGCATCAGAAAAAAGGAGGGGCGGGGGCAAATATTCATCTCCGCCTCCTGAACTTTCGGTAGCCTGACATACGGTTCTTATTCGCAAATTAAAAGGACCTCCCTTGGAGTCCGACAGTCTGGGAAAACTTTTCCATCCTCGACCTCCCAAGGAAAGTAATCACTTTGTTAATGTCAGGCTAGGCGCCAGCCAGTCTCAGGTATTGTTTCTACAATGTCCAAACCATTCAGCATAGGAGATCGATCGTTTCTTTAAGTTTGGCCTGACAACTGGAGGTCTATGGTAACGGTTACAAGCTACCTTCGCTGGGATATCGGAAAATGTCACAACGCACTTCCAGCAATTACCGCTCATAGACAATACTGTAACGGAAATATTTTGTGTGTCCTTGTAAATGAATGATAAATGCTGTGCACATCGTATTCTACAGTAAGACTCTTGTAGTGCACCTCCAGTGCTGTACTTCAGTTTCAATATGTTTGAAATAGTGTAGTAACATCAATAAAATACATTGTAAACGATTTTCCCCCGTAGACTATAATGTAACGAAATTATTTTGAGTGTCCCTGTAGACGAACGATAAATTGCTACACTCTCCATTTTCAATACCGAACATGTTCGGTAAACCTCAGTAACACATATATCAATTACATGACAGCCGCGGTCAGACAAACTGAAGCCATAAAAGCTTTTTTCATCTATGTTGGAAAGTATTTAAAAAAAAAAAACCTCGACAATGGCTCAAACAAGTATGAAAAATCATTCGTCAAGCATACATTATGAGACACTTTCCAACACTTCCAGAATAACAAAACTTCACCGTTTAATAATGTGGCAGATGATATCTAAATAAACAAGGTCAAGGTCAAACCGGGAGGGGGAAACCTACCTTTCGGCTTAAGCTCAACTAGCCCCGCCCAATCTAAATAAGCAATTTGGAAAACACATAACGCATTTGAAAACCCAATTTCAGGAATTACCATCAATAAACGGAAAAACATGCGAATTATTTTGCTCGGCCCTGTATATGATCTGTAGATATGTATATATACTACATAGTATGCTAAAATTTAGTTCAGTTAGGAAACGCAAAACACAGTTGTGAATTCCCTTTCAGCAAATTCCGCCAATAAATGGAAATTTATACTCGAGATCTTTTGTGTTGCCCTATATATCATCTAGAGAATTTATACACACCAAGTTATGGGCAAACAATTACTTTAATTTAAAAACGCGCACCACAACTTAAAGCGCACTTCCAGCAATTATTGTTCTATATCTATAGACAGTAATTGTTACCGAATCATTTTGTGTGTCCCTGTAAATGAACGATGAATGCTATGGCAGTGATGGACGACTCCTGTAAAAGCCTTAATCAGTCCCTGTCACTTGCTCGTATTGGAGCACTCCTGGCAGGGTCGCCTGTATTATATTTTAGGTAGATTTCGTAAGAAATACTACCTATTACATTCTCACCTAAGTTGGAAATTTTGAAAAAATTTTGCAGATCTACGCCGATCATGACTCCCAGAACCCAAAACCACCCCCAGTTCAAAACTTTATATATCTATCTATCTATCTATCTATCTATCTATGTCACTTTTTTCTGACCACGATAACTGGAAAAATTCTGCATAAATCTCTTCCAAACTGATACATAAAATCAAGGGTCATAAAATCTCGGTCAAGTTCGTTAATGGGCAAAATCGAACCAAGGGGGGTGGGGGGAAATGGGGGGGCTTTTTGTGAAAACAGAAAAACCCTCATAATTTCTTTATTTTTATGCGTATCGAATCCGTTTAAAGTTATTATTACTTCTAGGAAAAGGGCCGAAAATTTATGTATGACAGATTTTTGATATAATTAAAAATGGCCCCAAGTGGGGGGAAAGGGGGGTTTTAGAAGAAAAAAAATCATAGCTTCGTCAATTCATAAGATATCAAATCCGCGTAAATTTATTATTAATCCTCTTAGTATTATCTAAAACTTTTATATTGACAAGTTTTTTATAGGACCAACCGTTATAGCAAAAAAAAAAAAAATTAAAAACAAAAAAATCCCTGCCGGCTCCGCCTGCAAACAAGTTATTTTTCGAAGTAGGCGGTTCCAACTCCCGCATCTTTTCGAAACTGATACATAAAATCAAGGGGCATAAAATCTCGGCCAAGTTCGTTAATGGGCAAAATCGAACCAAGGGGGGGGGGGAAGGGGGGGGACTTTTTGTGAAAACAGAAAAAACCCCATAATTTCTTAATTATGATACGTATCGAATCCGTTTGAAGTTATTATTACTTCTAGGAGAAGGGCCGAAAATTTATTTATGACAGATTTTTGATATAATTAAAAATTGCCTTAAGGGGGGAGGGAGGGAGGTTTTTGAAGAAAAAATTCATAACTTCGTCAATTCCCAAGATTTCAAATCCACTTAAATTTATTATAAATCCTCTTAATATTATCTAAAACTTTTATATTGGCATGTTTTTTATAGGACCAACTCTTATAGCAAAAACAAAAAAAAAAAATCCTTGCTGGCTCCTGCAAACAAGTTTGGTTTCGAAGTAGGCGGTTCCAACTGCAGCATTATCGCAAAAAGGTCATTTCTTCCGCAATTCCCGACAAACAGGCGCCCCACGGTCTGCGTCTTCGAAATCTACCTGTGCCTGTAGGCCGAGCCGTCAGGGATTTTTTTCTTATGTTTATGTTTTGCCGCTCATTGTCGCGTTTTCCGGCGGCATCAGCTGCGGCTGAACACTGTAACTTTTTTAAAGACCTTAATAAAGGGACCGGGAGGGATACTATGCTCTACAGACTTGGTTTCCGTGTCTGAGTAGTCCCTCTTAGGCAATCAAATCAAATCAATATGCAAATTATATTCTATAGTAAGCCTCTTATAGTGCCCCTCAGTGGAATATATTAATTTAAATATGTTTGAAATAGTATAACATCATTAAAATACGTCGCAAACGAAATATCCCCACAGACCGTAATATAACGAAATTCTTTTGCTTGTCCCTGTAAATGAACTATACACGCCACATCATTCATTTTCAATACCGAACATGCCAAAGTAAACCTTATTAACATACATTCATTGCGTGGCAATCCGAGTGTATATTTACGCGAGTTAGAACATAGACAGACAACCCGAATTCATAAATATTTTTTAACTATGTTGTAATAAATATATATAAATAAAAAACCTCGAACACAATTTTTCATATTTATTTTTGTATATAAACATACAAAAGTAAATACGGAAATTATACATATTCTTAAAATGAAAGGTTTCCGCAACATACGTTTTTATTGGGTTAGAAACTTTGTTTTAAAATATTTATCGACACCCGGAAGTATAATATTGCTTAGTAATTAGTGGTAAT
Organism: Maratus michaelseni; assembly: GCA_963931845.1. Classification (NCBI taxonomy): domain Eukaryota; kingdom Metazoa; phylum Arthropoda; class Arachnida; order Araneae; family Salticidae; genus Maratus; species Maratus michaelseni. The sequence goes on from OZ007600.1 coordinate 82,407,472, forward strand.
TGCGAAAGGTGACTCAATAATTCAGTGTTGGCGAGTCTTGTGTAAGATTATGGAGGAAGGAAGAAGAAAAATGGGAAAAAAATCCTTCCCAAAAGTGCTGCTTCAGTGAAAGTATGCATGGTTTCATATAAGTTTTCCGAAATATTCCGCTAATCACCGCTTTTTTGCTGCAAAAGTTTGGAAAAAAGGGTGCATACCATGTACACCAGTAAATACAGTACCTCTTAAACATGCAAAATATTGTTATATAAAATACACATCCAAGTTCAGGAAGCATCATGAAATTAACTAATTAAAGAGCTTTTATAGTAGTTAAAAAAGCCTTTCTAGTTATAACAAGAACAAAAGATCATGCATCGGGCATAGTTTATGAAACATTTTCCAACACCAACAGAATATTTGAAGAAATTTCATTTTTTCATACATTGAAATGAGAAAATATGATATCAATATAAGAAATATGATATCATATTCTTACATTATCATATTCTTCATTATCATATTCTTCTACTAATCGAATTTTCTCCAATATATAAGAATATATGATATCAATATAAGAAATTAAAAAAACACACTTCTCAGTGAAAAATCCAATTTTAGCAATTGATGTCCGTATAATGCAATGAAACTTAGATATGTTAAAAAATGCATACCACAGTAGAAAACGCATATCACAATTTGCATACACCAGCAATTATCGATCATAGTCAGTCAGGCCTGTCATCGAATCCGCTTATGTGTCTCTGTAAATAAATAAAAAAAAGGCTCCGCACTCCATAAAACATGTTGTAGTACAACTCAGTGCTCTTTTTCATTTCATTATGGAAGTATCTTAACATCATTAGAATGCACCCAAAAGGGTTTTTTAGATAAAAATTAGCTTGACCCTGACCCATAGTGATCCAAAATGACATACTAATCAAATTTTCTCGAACATGTCACCCAGCCCAATAATCTTCTCGTAATCCAAAACGGTAGGATACAAAATTTAGTCAAAATCGTTTGAGCCGGTTTTTAGATAAAGTTAGCTTGACTCGCAGTGACCCAAAAATGAGCCACTAATCGAATTTTCTCGGACATGTGACCCAGCCCAGTGATTTCCCCGTAATCCAAAACGATAAAATACAAAATTTAGTCAAAATCGTTTGAGTCATTTTCAAACGGATTTCTCCCCATAGATCATAATGTAATGGAATTCTTTAGTGAGTCCATCTAAGCGAACTATAAATACTACTAATTCTATATTCCTGAGAAAGCATCTTGTAGTCTACCTCGGTGATATCTATCAATCTTATTATGCTTGAAATATCATAAATTCAATAAAACGGTAAACGATTTTTCCCCATAGACCATAATGTAACAGAATTCTTTAATTAATGTATCCCTGTAAAAGAACTATAGTTTATACACATTTTATTTTCAATGCCGAACTAAAGCTCAATAACATATAAAAATTAAATGGCAATCCGACTATAATTTCAAGAGTTAGAGTACGCGGACAGACAGACCGAATATACATGCATAAATACTTCTCAACTTTGTTGAAAAGTCTTAAAATGTGACTCTTAAGTGACTAAAATTAACTTTCTTTTTCTGCTTATGTATGTGAAGGATTTGAAACTGTTCTCTCACTCACAATGCATTTTTAACACTATCCAACGTATTTGAAAAATGTTTATGACTTGTTTGGCATGTTTGTCTGTCGCCGTACAATTAATCATATCATACGTAATCAATTATACACGCGATATATAATCGGACTGTCATGTAATTGATATATGTTATTGAGGTTTACTATGGTATATTCGCTATTGAAAATGAAGTGTATAGCATTTATAGTTTGTTTACAGAGACACTCAAAATAATTCCACTGCATTATGGTCTATGGAGAAAAATCGTTTGCGGTGTATTTTAATGATGTTGAACTATTTCAAACATAGCATAAAACATACATAACTGAGGTGCACCAAAACATGCTTTCTGTAGAATGTGGAGTGCGAAGAATTCATTTACAAGGTCACACAAAAAAACCCGCATATTATGGTATACGGGGAAAAATTGTTTGCGGTTTATTTTAATGATGTTAAACTACACTATATTTCCAATGATGACCGGTCACTTGCGATTTTAGACGTTTTGTTAAATATCTGAAAATATACATGAGGAATTATCCTGATACTTCAGGAGTGTAAACAACATGATAAACGTCATATATTTCCGCGAAGATTTTTTCCCGAAGCCCCATAAGGGGCCGTCAACAAATTGAAGAAGAACGAATATCTTTTGGATAAACTTGTAAAAACTAATATTGCAAAAGATTTCAAACTGTAGATTATGATTAAGTGGCTTATTGTAATAATTTGGGTTCATTTTTATGAAGATAGCATGTATACTCGAAGAGAAATTCAGGTTTTTATAAAAACAGTCCCAAATTTTATCGTTTTTTGCTTATAATTTGCAGAGTTTTTAATATAAAAACAAGTTATTTTCAGAAAATATGACAATCAAAATCATACACAATACCCTGCAATCAGAATTAAAAAATAATAAAAATTGTATGAAAAATGAGCAGGTTTACTAAATATTGTTTCACTGCGCATGCGTGAATCCAATCAAAATATAGTTTTATGAAAGTCTCAAAAACATAGCTTGAAAATTCTGATAGTAATCGTCGATAGAATAAGCTCGAAATTCGCTGTTCCCAAAAGGAAGCAAAAAGATGAGGGGTTATCTACCCTATATATATAAAATCCTAATGAAACGAATTTGTGAAACGATTTTATGAAACGAATTTATGAAACGATTTTATGAAACAACTGATTAAACGACTGATTATAATTCAGGGCTATTTTTAATAAAATATTAAACGCTTGATGATGAAATTAATACCAATTGTCCATAAAAATCCGCGGATGTCAAAACTGGTAACAGAATTTTGAAATTGGAATTAGTTTTCGAGATATTAATTTTTTTCTAATTTTAATGACATTTCTGTAATGATGGCAACTAATTACTCAGTTTTTTTGTGACGAAAAAGGGAAAAACATTGAAAAGGATCCCGATAGGGATTATTAGTTTCTTTTTATTCGTCATTTTCAAATTGAAATTGAATTTATCTTTTATTTCAATCGATAATGAAGACAAGATTGTGATTAAATTATGTTTTTCAGGAAAATTTGAAAAAAAAAAACAAAAAAAAAAAAACACATTTCTATTGTCAGGATTCAATCGTCTGTCAGCATTTAATTTAATTTATAAACTGAAAATAATTTGAATAAATTCGTCCAAATGACGTCATTTATGTAAACGCAAAAGAAAGGGGGGAAAAGGAATTAATAGTAATTATTATTGTAAAATTTAATTAAACGAATTTATAAAATCACTTTTTCGGATATTTGAAACGAATATATAAAATAATAATTGCCCAACTGAACGGAAGAAGAATAAAATATCCTGCTTGGTTTTCTATCCTGCTTGGTTTTTTCCGCCAAGCTTTTTAAAAAAGCGTCAAGACCCCTATAATAGAAAAGCACCGAAAGTTCATTGGGTTTGTTTTCATAACTTTTGGAAACAAATCTATGTATATTAACGAATCTATCCCTTTTTGAAGCTCGAATTACGCCAAACCTAAAAGCAAAGGATCCTATACCGGAAAAGTACCCGAATTTCTTATGGACACTATTCAAGTGACATAACATGGTGTAAAATTATCGCGGATAGCAAATTTGTTTAAATATCTCATCAATTGATGCTGAATAAATGCAGGCATGCATGTATAAAATATTTAATTAATTTTGTATGATAAATAATTATTAGAAAATTTGTATATACATATTAATTAAAATAAATAATTTACATATTTAAAATAACATGAAAATATGCATGATGGTGCACTAAAATAGAGAGAAAATTAAAACCTGTTACTGAAAATGTCTATAATATGGTACTTTTCAATACCGTGGTTCTTAATGTTATTCACAAGCAGATGGAATTTTTCTCATCCTTAAACGCAAAGGAAGAATAGAATACAGATCGTTGTTATAAAAGTCAGAGAGGTAGCCGCAATTTAAACCTAACCATTTTATACAAGCTGGTTTTCAAGTTGTAATTGATTTTACTTATCAATCCTGAAAACAGTCGTCAGTTGTCGCAACAGCTGTGTATGAGGCCATGATAATCAAAAAATGCCCCATTAAAACGTTAAAAGCATGGTAACCCAATTACAGATTTACCAATATTTTTAAAATAAAGCACGCTGTCATGTTTTTAGAGGCCTCGAAGTCTGAGCGGGGGTTGGCGAGCGTAGTTCGCAGGGGGTAGGCCCCCTAGTATATATATATATGTTTGTGAGTAAAAGAGTTTTATTTGAGAGGAGTCCTCGCAATAATTTTGAAAACTTTACATCTATGAACTATTTCAAACATAATGATATTGATATGTATTACTGATATGGAGGTGCACCAAAATATATTTCTGTAGAATATGGAGTGCAAAGAACTTCTCACATATTTACAGGGTCACACAAAAGAAATCCGTTACATTATGGTCAGGGCCGTAGCTAGGGGGGTGCCAGGGGGGCTCAGCACCCCCTGAAAAATTTTGAGCCCCCCCTGGGAAAGTTGCCAAGGCCACCAAATGAAATTCTGTTTTAAAAATCCAAATGAAACTGTTCAAAAATTCAACTTAGTTTTGGGGGCGTTTTTCAGTTTTGCACAAATACTAAATTGTAGTATTTGTTTAAAGACTGCAAATAAGTACTTCAATAGGCGCGCATCCTATCTGCACATACTCAGAATTAGCAACCTTTTGCCGATGCAAACATTGACTTTTGCATTAGTTATATACTGAAATTTTTCATTTTGCAGCGTTTTTCATTATTAGCATAAAACAAAGTTATTCTAATGAGTTATGGCCAATTTAAATACAAGTGGTTTTAGCTTTTGACTAGACACAAAAAATAATTTTAAAATGCAAAATACACCCTTGATTTTTCTAATGTTTTTTATCATATAAAAACATAACTTTAGAATCCTTAAGAGCATGGAATATTCAGAAAAAAAAGTAAAGGTTGCAACTCTTCAAGTCAAATAATTCTGATTTAATTATTTCAAAATTTGCATTTAATGACATTTACAATAGTTTTGCCAAATTAAAAATAAGTTAATTTTTTCTGTTGTTGTTTGTTTGTTTGTGTGTGTGTGTGAATATAATTTCAATTTATTTCTTAATATTTTGTAACTTTGCAGCATCTATATAATGAGATATCTTACAAGAAATTTAATTAAACGTTGTGATGTTCGCAAACTCGAGGGCTATTAACGCGTAATATTACAAGTTATTACGTAAACGTTTGTTTTCGTAGCTAAAAAGGAAAGAAAAAAATATTTTTTCCCGCGCTGGATTAAATCGAAATCAGCAGCCGGCTGAGGTTTATTTTGATCAAATGATCTACGATAAAAAAAAAAAAAAAAAAAAAAAAAAAAAACTTTTTGAAGTGCAATCAATGATTTTTTATTTCCATTTACTGCAGATAATAATCCAAACAATGTAATTATAAAATACTATTGAGAAACAACTCTGAACCAGACACTTCTCGCCAAGACAGAGTGACGGCAATGTCCAACGCGTGTGGTGCAAACAGACGCGAGGCGCCAAACATTTTAAGCCGGGAAAAAATATTTAAAAAAATAATACATATTTTTATTAAAATGAATTATTCTTGAAATTTTAATTAAGTTTTATAGATTTACTTCGAATGAATTACTACTTATAATCACTTATATGTTATTATTCTTTTAAAATGAATGTAATGGATTAAAAGTTTTAATTCTGAACACAAAAATCTGATTTGAAAACATACAAAAAAGTAAGCATTTTTTATCATTGCATCCAATTTTTAGAAGCCACATAAGACTATTTGTTATTGAACCCCCCCCCCCCCCCTCTCTTCACATTCTAATCACATGACTAGCCGACTAGAGCAGAAAAGAATGACGTTTTATGTGCATGAAATGGAAAATGCCTTTTTAACTTCGCTTTAGAGAAAATGTCGTTTGTGCTCATTTTTTAGTTCAATTTTTGTAATAAATAAATAAATAAATGAAACAAAAAAAGTCAGATTAAAAAAGTTAGTCGCCAGATAAAAAAAGTTGGTCGGCAGTGGCGACCTGGCGACCGCATTTGTCAAGCCCTGGTCATGACTGATTTATGATGCGAGCGTAAATTATAAAGCAAGCAATGCATATATGACTAAACTTAAAAGACGCTTATCACGTGATCTTTAAAAGCTGCAAACTTATCAGTGATAGAAATTTTTACTTTGAAACTCCAGATTGCTTCGAATGCTTTATGAGGAAGGTGTTGTTAAAACTCTGAAGATTTACGAAATTTATTACAAAAGATATATCGAGGTATGTATACTTAAAATATCTTTTTATTAGATGAAATTCGTATAGTTGGAAACAATTTCTGTCTTATTGATAAATTAATTGCGTTTTATTTTATATGAAAATAAATAGATTTGGATAGCGGCACAGAGAGTCAACTTGGCACCAGAGTTAAAATTTTCCAACAGCGGAGCCATTTCAATTCTTTCCTAGGGAGGCAGGGAGTGGCAAACCTTTTTTTTTGGGGGGGGGGGGGGAGGGCGGTGAGTGAGCAAAGATTGACCTTATTGTGCACATCCTAAAAGAAAATTGACAACTGTTACATTTTTATCCTTACATATATATTTAAAATTAGCTAAAGTACAAAATAATGTTAAACATGTCTCACTTTGAGAATACTGAAATGGAAAATAAAGTTTATTAATTAATAATTTCTAGGCTTAAAATGTTGTCTTAATGCCAATTTTCCTTTTTTAGTCAAATTAAACAAATTATTTTAGCTTTTGTGCCCTTTACTTAAACTAACCTATAATGAATCATACATTCTTGGAGGAGGAAACTGACCCCCCCCCCCTAACCTTCCCAAATGACACTCCTGTTTGTAAAAAATTGCACATATGGGAGCATAAAAGGTGCATATATATGTACGTTTGTTTGTTAGAAATGTGGTTCAATACACGTATAATTAATAAATTAATTAGTAACGTAATTATTATTATTTGTAATTAATAATTATATGCAGTTATGCATGTATTAATCAGTTTTTAAATATTTTTTTACACTTTCGGTTTCGGTCTTAAAAACCTCTTTCGATCGATCTCTAATGATTATACGCTGAAAATTTTCATTCTGCAGCCAGTGATGTAGTTGTAAAAAAACCAAAGGGCATACGCTTTAGGCAGAGGGTATACGCTAAAAAGCCTATGCTATAGTGTATTTGAGAAGAGGGTATATGATAATCCTTAAAATAATCCAGAAGGTATACGCCGTATATCCTCCATTTTCTTAGCATCATATAAGGTTATTAGAAACAATTTAATAAGAAACATTAGGGCCTACAATATCAATGTGCACTAATTTATCTTTCTATATAATACTTTGATCATATATATCTGTGTTTGTGCGTGCATGTGTCACAGTGAGAGAACTAATATGAGCCCCCCCCCTACATTTTCTTGAGCACCCCCTAATTTTTACTTCTAGCTACAGCCCTGATTATGGTCAATAAGGAAAATTGTTTGCAGCGTATTTTACCAAAGTTACACTGTTTCAAACATATACAAAATTGATATAGATCACTGAAGTGCGCTGCAGGATGTTTAGAATAGAATATGGTATACACAGCATTTATCGTTCATTTACAGGGACACAAAAATGTAAAATAAGAGTTTCAAAACACCATCTTGGGGTGTAATTTAATGCATTCTCCCCAGTGTGTATATATTTTTCTTTTAGACATATTGCCTTCTAGCGGTTATAAAAATGTATTTATTTGATAATATTTAATAGAAGATTATAAAGTTTTTAGTAGAAAACATTTGTAAGTGCTTTAAAAATAAACTGATACAAACTTAATGTGCGTGAATTAGCTGCAAACCAACTTAAAATATATATATATATATATATATATATATATATAAGTCATCACTTTTCAATTACAGCCGGTTTGTTTTAAATAGCTAAAACAGACAAAAGAACAGGCAAGCCGACTTTTTTTGGCCTGGCTAAAATCCGGCAACTCTGTATAAAGTGCTGTACAAAAGTATTTGAGTACTTGCGAACTTTTGTTAAAGTATTCCGAAAGTGATTCATAATCTATACTTGACGCATGATTTTTCTTTTTTGTTCTTATTTTATGGGTTATACTCCCACGACCCTCACCCCCACCCTTGATATCGGCTGTGCTCTTATAGTTAAGTGCATTTTTTTTAGCATTTTAATTGCATTATCCTAATCACAGCAGGCATACTTTTCACATTACATTTCAGATAGGAATTGTAAACTATTAATGTCACTTTTATACTAATCAGCTGAAATACAATTATCAGATACAAAAATCTGATAATGCGATAATACGAGTAAAGTCAAATGCCAACGTCCAAACAAATGTACTCGTCAAAATTAATTGCAATATATGTATTATACCAGTAGACCCGTGCGAAGATTTCGCACGGAGTTAGAACGGATAGATAATATTTCGCACTGCACTCTAATTTTTTTTTTTTTTTTTTTTTTTTTTTTTTAGCAATCTATACTAATATTATAAAGGAGTAAAGATTGTTTGTTTGTTTGTTTGTAGGGAGTAATCTCTGGAACTACCGAACCGATTTCAAAAGTGATGGTGACAACCCCTGCTCCAACATAGGCTATATTTTATGTCGGTGCCACTAACCCCAGGGGGTGCAGGAGCAAAACACGTTCTAAAATTGCCATTTTTTAGCTATCAAACTGGCTATCAAGCCCTGAGAGCTTGCCAGTCGGTTCTGTATGTACAGAGCCGTTCTTAGTGAAAGCGAGGCCGGGTGCAAGAACTTTTGTGAGGCCCTTTAGTTCGAAACTATAGTTAATCCCTTAAATTCCCATCAATATTGACCATTTAGCTGTTTTTCGGTAGATTTCGTAAGAAATACTACCTATTACATTCTCCCCTAAGTTGGAATTTTTGAAAAATTTTTGCAAATCTACGCCGATCAGGACTCCCAGAACCCAAAACCACCCCCCAGTTCAAAACTTTATCTATCTATCTATCTATGTCACTTTTTTATGGACACAATAACTGCAATAATTCTGCACAAATCTCTTCCAAACTGATACATAAAATCAAGGGGCATGAAATCTCGGTCAAGTTCGTTAAGGGGGGAGGGAATGGGGTGCTTTTTGTGAAAACAGAAAAAAACCCATAAATTCTTAATTATGATACGTATCGAATCCGTTTAAAGTTATTATTACTTCTAGGAAAAGGGCCGAAAATTTATGTATGACAGATTTTTGATATCATTAAAAATGGCCCAAAGGGGGATTTCAGAAGAAAAAAAATCATAACTTCGTCAATTCACAAGGTATCAAATCCGCTTAAATTTATTATAAATCCTCTTAATATTATCTAAAACTTTTATATTGACAAGTTTTTTATAGAACCAACTCTTATAGCAAAAAAAATTAAATAAAAAATCCCTGCCGGCTCCGCCTGCAAACAAGTTAGGTTTCGAAGTGGGTGGTTCCGACTACCGCATCATGGCAAAGAGGTCATTTCTTCCGCAATTCCCAACAAACAGGCACTCCACTGTCTGCGTCTTCGAAATCTACCTGTGCCTGTAGGCTGATCCGTCAGGGATTTTTTTTAATTCATTTTATCTTTATTTAATGGTAGACCATCCGTGATTAAATAAAGAAAAGGTAACTATTCGGAAATTATGGTAAATATGTTGAATAAAATAATTCACTAAATTGACACCACTTCTTTGCACCTCAACGCCATCGTCTTTTTGAAAAAGCTTGCATGACATACACAATGGCGCACCAAGGATTAGGCATTTTTTAGGAGAGGGGATAGTATGTTTTAGTAGAGTAGAGATTTATACAGAATCGGGCCAATTTTCTTTCATAATACTCGGACTGGAATAAAATCATATTAAAAAAAATCTTGAATTATCATCGACAGTAATTTTCACAGAAAACGAACCATAATTGCAAAAAACATGGTTATTTACAACTCATTACATTCCAATCATTAGTTTTCGAGATATAGATAATTTTTACTTTTTGATGGCCTAATGAGACTGGCTCCTATTATCATCAAACCATTCACAGAAAAAAAAATCGAGATTAACCGGGAAAAAATATATTATGGTATTTTATTATATATATATAAAGTGAGTTTGGTGTACACTAAAAAATCCTGTATAATTTTTCTGGGAACTAAGTGAATGCTCTCAAAACATCTCTTTATAAGATATTTTTTATTTTTCTATAAATTTATGGATAATCTCATAACTCGTATTCGTTTACAATTCTATGAAGATTTACGAAAAAGTATAAAGCAATACTTTCTTTTAGGCTGCCTTAATTAAAAAATATGATATCAAAAGTAGGTGTTACCATTTGAAAATTTAAAGTTGACGCACTTTTTAATATGTAGACACGGCCTTTAATTCATTATTTATTTTCCTATTACAAAATTCTGAATCGGCAGATACCCCTTGCATTCTCCTCAATTTGGCCCTTTTTTTTTTTTTTTTTTTTTTGGTACATTTATTAACGAAATCTGTAGAAATGTATTTTGGCTTAATAAATTAAAAGAAATTATTTTTTAATTTTTTTTTTCTTTAGGGATATATTAGAACCTTCCTTCATAGAGCGCTTCAAAATTATGACTTTTTTAATCATCCTTTTCTTTCCTTCTAAACTATTTAATTTAAATGAGTCTTCAATTGAATATCTTTTGTGATCATTAATATTGCAATTCCGTATAACATGGCTTTTGGACATATAATTTAAATAATTCTATACTTTAAAATGTTTGCTTAAATATATATACAATATTATTTTAAAGAATTTTATTTGTAGGATAATACTGGCTAACAAATATCGGAAATGTTTGTAGGTATTGTGTTCGGTCGGGTCTGATTTTAATGATTTTTGCTCAGCTCAGGCCAGAACCGAGCTGTTAATTTTTACACTGGGTCAGGATAGTTTCCTCAGGACCGGGGTGGATCTCGGTCTGAAAGTTTCGGCCCATGCAGACCTCTAACGTGGTATATGTGAGCAGGCGATCAGTAATCAACCAAATGCCAATGAACATTATGCAAAAATCAAGCAATTATTAAAACAATTTGTTGGAGATAAAAGTTAATTCATTTCTGATGATTTAAACATAAGCATAAAAAAATAATGGCTAAAATATGCATGTATTTGAAATTTGAATATGGAGAGACATATACGTTCCACGAACCGGTAGCAGGGTTGCCACTATCGAATATTTTTATATTTGATTTGTACTACTATTTACAAAAAAAAAAAAAAAAAAAAAAAAAAAAGTGGTAGATTTTTTTTTTTGAAATTGTCATAGACGTGTACGACAAAGTTTTTTTTTTTTTTAAAGTGCTACGAATTAAAAAAAAAAAAATTGCCGCCGGGAGTTTAAATTTCTATTTTTTTTTTTTTTTTCAGTGACAGTAAGTCTATTAAAGTACTCGATTAGTTATCGTAACCTGTTTAACGTTTCTCATTTAATTAGCAAATATTAAATATGTTAATATTTTTTTTTATTTAATAAAAGAATTTTAAAATAGGGGAAAATCTGAGTCAAAATCAATATTTCTCAAGCTTTTCTTTTCTCTAAGAATCTTTAAAAACTTAACCTTTCATAACTTTTGGAGAGTTTAAATCTTCAGTTTAGTGCTGTGGTCTGGGGGACGGAATTTCATCTCCCTTGTCTCCCCGTCGTATTTACTCGATAAGACATACACGAGCAGGGAAGACCGAGCTATGCTCGGTCAAAATTAAATTTGAGTTCAAATATCATGACCCATGACCAAAATGACCTACTAATTGAATTTTCTTGAACATGTGACTTAGTCCAACAGTCTTCTCGTGCCCGAAAACCATAGGATGCAAAATTTAGTGTAAATAGTCTGAGCCGTTTTTAAGATAAAATAGCTTGACCCATAATGACCCACTAATTGAATTTTGTCGAACATGTGACCTAGCCCAACAGTCTTCTCGTGCTCGAAAACCATTGGATGCAAAATTTTTTGTAAATTGAGCCGCTTTTTAGATTTTGACCCACAATGACCCAGAAATGACCCACTAATCGAATTTTCTCGAACATGTGACCTAGCCTAATGATTTTCGCGTGCCCGAAACTCGTAGAATACAAAATTTCGTCAAAATCGTTTGAGCCGTTTTTTAGATACAATTAGCTTGACCATGACCCAAAATGACCCAAAATGACCCACTAATTGAATTTTCTCGAACATGTGACCTAGCCCAACAGTCTTCTCGTGCCCGAAAACCATTGGATGCAAAATTTAGTGTAAATTGAGCCGCTTTTTAGATCTTGACCCACAATGACCCAGAAATGACCCACTAATCGAATTTTCTCGGACATGTGACCTAGCCCAATGATTTTATCGTGCTCAAAACTCGTAGGACACAAAATTTAATCAAAATCGTTAGAGCCGTTTTTTAGATAAAATTAATTTTACTCGCGTTGACCCACAAATGACCCACTAATCGAAAGTTCTCGAACATGTGACCCAGCCCAATAGTCTTCTCGTGCCCGAAAATGGTCGGATACAAAATTTCGTCAAAATCGTTTGAACCGTTTTTTAGATACAATTAGCTTGACCATGACCCTAAATGACCCTAAATGACCCACTAATCGAATTTTCTCGAACATGTGACCTAGCCCAATGGTTTTCTGGTGCCCCAAAACGGTAGGATACAAAATTTCGTCAAAATCGTTAGAGCCGTTTTTAAGATAAAATTTGCATATATATATATATATATATATATATATATATATATATATATATAACCACACACAAGATTTGCTCGTATTAGAATATATGATATATATAACCACACACAAGATTTGCTCGTATTAGAATATATGATATGCGTGGGGTCAGGAACTTCATATTTGTATAATAAAAATATAAACTTGATTGTACAAGAAGGAAAGCAAATCAGTGTTGTTACATTACAAACAGTCATTAAATTTATATCGAGCAGTTTGTCAGAATTATCATCAGCACCAATCACATAAAAATTCACATTCCGTCGATGCGCTTGTCCAGATTTATTGTATACGGATACTGCCTATGCTAAAGTATAAAAATGCCTGTAGACTGAATATAAGTTGCAAAAAACTATTCTCTTCTAGAGTGTCCACTACTTGCCTGAACATTTTATTGATAAAATATTTTACATTTTATAAATAAGCATGTTTACACATACAAATTTTATTATGAAATAAATATTCACAACAAAGGTAATAATAAGTATTTAGCTATTTGTATTAAACATTCTTTTTTCGGACGCGAGGCCTTCCTAGGCGCGAGGCCCTGTGCGGCCGCACCTGTCGCACACCCCTAAGGACGGCTCTGTGTATGTATGTATGTATGTACGTACGTAATGCGATAACTCTTCATAGAAATATCCGTTTTCCTTCAAACTTTGTTTATAGGTTCACTGTGTTAAGGCGCTTCCCTGATTAGTTTTCGGGATTGATTGGTTAAGTATAAAGGGGGGGGGGAACAAGGGGCTAATCCCCCCCCCCTTAATTTATATAAATGGGTTTTTCATGCAGAATTATTCCGTTTTCCTTCAAATTTTGTTTATAGGTTCATTGGGTTAAGGCGCTTCCCTGATTACTTTTTTGGGATTGATTGGTTAAGTATAAAGGGGGGGAACGGGGGGCTAATCCCTCCTTAATTTATATTAATGGGTTTTTCATGCAGAATTATTCCGTTTTCCTTCAAATTTTGTTTATAGGTTCACTGTGTTAAGGCGCTTCCCTGATTAGTTTTTCGGGTTTGATTGGTTAAGTATAAAGGGGGGAACGGGGGGGGCTAATCCCCCCCTTAATTTATATAAATGGGTTTTTCATGCAGAATTATCCCATTTCCTTCAAATTTTGGTTAAAGGTTCACTGTGTTAAGACGCTTCCCTAATTAGTTTTCGGGATTGATTGGTTAAGTATAAAGGGGGGGACGGGGGGATAATCCCCCCCCTTATTTTATATAAATGGGTTTTTCATGCAGAATTATTCCGTTTTCCTTCAAATTTTGTTTATAGGTTCACTGTGTTAAGGCGCTTCCCTGATTAGTTTTCGGGATTGATTGGTTTAGTATAAAGGAGGGAACGGGGGGCATATCCCCCCTTATTTTATATAAATGGGTTTTTCATGCAGAATTATTCAGTTTTCCTTCAAATTTTGTTTATAGGTTCACTGTGTTAAGGCGCTTCCCTGATTAGTTTTCGGGATTGATTGGTTAAGTATAAAGGGGGGGAACGGGGGGATAATCCCCCCCCCCCCTTAATTTATATAAATGGGTTTTTCATGCAGAATTATCCCATTTCCTTCAAATTTTGTTTATAGGTTCACTGTGTTAAGGCGTTTCCCTGATTAGTTTTCGGGATTGATTGGTTAAGTATAAAGGAGGGAACGGAGGGCTAATACCCCCTTATTTTATATAAATGGGTTTTTCATGCAGAATTATTCCGTTTTCCTTCAAATTTTGTTTATAGGTTCACTGTGTTAAGGCGCTTCCCTGATTAGTTTTTCGGGATTGATTGGTTAAGTATAAAGGGGGGGAACGGGGGATAATCCCCCCTTAATTTATATAAATGGGTTTTTCATGCAGAATTATTCTATTTGCTTAAAAGTTTGTTTATAGGTTCATTGGGTTAAGACGCTTCCCTGATTAGTTTTCGGGATTGATTGGTTAAGTATAAAGGGGGGGAACGGAGGGGGCTAATCCCGCCTTAATTTATATAAATGGGGTTTTCATGCAGAATTATCCGATTTTCTTCAAATTTTGTATATATATTCATTGTAATTAGAGATTTACCTGATTAGTTTAAGGGGTTCATTAGTTAACTATGGGGGGGGGGGGGTAACGGGGGGATGACACCCCCCCCCGTTAATATATTGTTTATTTCTTTATTTTTCGATGGGCTTATTTCAAATTCTTTGAAATAAGAGTATAATATACAATTAGTGTGAATAGCCTGTGAACTCAATGCCCTCAGTTTAACTGGGCAGTTTTATTTTTATTTTTTATACTGAAGGAGCTAGAAATTTTAAATTTGTCATTGTAGTTACTTATAAGATGTAAATGCTCTCTAAGAACAAAATAAAAAATAAATTGAAATTTAAAAGGGTGAAATGAGCGAAAAGCGTTCTAAAAACAGTCTAAATTACAATTTCTATGAAATCTCTGGAACTACAGAACCGATTTCAAAAGTAATGGTGGCAAATTGATGGGGACAATCCCTACTCCAACATAGGCTATATTTTATGTCGGTGCCACTAACATCAATGGGGTACAGGATCGAAAAATGTTCGAAAATTGCGACTTTTTTATACTGAAGGGGCAAGAAATTTGAAATTTAGCATTGTAGTTACTTATAAGATGTAAATGCTCTCTAAGAATAAATTTAAAAAAAAAATCGAAATTTAAATGGGTGAAATGAGCGAAAAGTGTTCTGAAGTCATTCTAAATTACAATTTCTATGGAATCTCTAGAACCACGGAACCGATTTCAAAAGTGATGGTGGCAAATTGGTGGTGACAATCCCTGCTCCAACAGCCTCTTTAATAAAAAACTATGCGTTGCTGACGACTGGGATTTTCGTTAATTGTTGCACCAGATTAATCTCGGAAAATGAAACATTTGAAGTTACTGAAAAAAATGATAGCTCAAAAAGTATTTGTGAGAAAATTGTTAGACAAACTGCGTTTGAAAGGTAAAAAATTGTATTTTTCTTGATATAAATTTCAAATCTAATGATTATGCCGTTTTTCAAATATTGAATTTCAAAAATTACCAAATTTTCCAATGGAGTACCATAGCGGAACCTTCATGCGTAAAAAGATAATGATAAGGGCGACGTGTCCTGACGTGTATATTGGCTATAGCACCAGTCACAAATTATAGTAGCCTTATTATTCTGTTAAAATATAAAAGTTATTTATGAAATGTCAATATTTTGTTTGATTAAAGGTTCGTTAAAAGAAATTGACCAGCGTAGCTTGCTAGTATTTAATATTTCTTAGATGCAGGTTTAAACTTCTAAAAAAATTATGAACTAAAAATATCTGCAAACAACATTAGTCCAGCCAGAATATCGTCTCATTTATTCCATAGTTACTGTAAAATATGATAAAAGTAAGTATGATAAATAAAGTAAAATATGAAAAAAGTAAGGCCCGGCCCGTAAAGAGTAATCACTAGGCCCGGCCCGCCCCGAGCTTTCAGAAAAAAATATGGCCCGGGCCCGGTCCGAGTGCCGTGAAGAAAAATAGGCCCGAGCCCGGCCCGTGGGCCGGGCCGAGTACGGGCTTCGGGCCTTGGCCCGGCCCGTGCAGATCTCTAGACACGATAACTCCCATAATTCTACACAAATCTCTTCCAAACTGATACATAAAATCAAGGGGCATAAAATCTCGGTCAAGTTCGTTAATGGGCAAAATCGAACCATGGGGGTGTGGGGGGGGGGGGAGCTTTTTGTGAAAACAGAAAAAAACCCATAACTTCTTAATTATGATACGTACCGAATCCGTTTAAAGTTATTATTACTTCTAGGAAAAGGGCTGAAAATTTATGTAGGACAGATTTTTGATATCATTAAAAATAGCCCGAAGGGGGGGGGGGGGGTTAGAAGAAAAAAAAATCATAACTTTGCCAATTCACAAGATATCAAATCCGCTTAAATTTATTATAAATCCTCTTAATATTATCTAAAACTTTTATATTGACAAGTTTTTTATAAGACCAACCCTTATAGCAAAAAAAAATTAAATTAAATTAAATTAAAAAAATAAATTAAAAACAATTAAATTAAAAAAATAAATTAAAAAAAATAAGGACGCCCTGCCGGCTCCGCTTGGGCGTCCCAACTGCAGCATCATGACATAAAGGTCATTTCTTCCGCAATTCCCAACAAACATGCTCCCCACAGTATGCGTCTTCGAAATCTACCTGTGCCTGTAGGCCGAGCCGTCAGGGATTTTTTTCTTCTCGTGGGCCGCAACAGACTATAAACATGTGTAATTAAAAAAAATAATAATAATGAAATGTAATCTTAAAAGGTAATTACAAAAGAAGGTAACAAAAGTATTATAATAAAGCAATATAGTAAAGCTAATATCAGTATTAAGTACATAATAAATAAGTATTATAATGCATAACAGTAAAACCAAAAAAAAAAAAAAAAAAAAAAAAAAAAAAAGGAACCTTGTATATAGCGTAATCTTGTCTCGGAAAAATTCCGTGGTCCCTGCGCAAGGAATAACGTGTAATTCTACCTATAGTAGACCGAAAATCTGTTCAAACAGAATATTTTCTCAGTACGTAGAGATCCCATTTTAATAGGTTTTAATCAGGGGTCGAAGGTAGCGCGCTACAAGTAGTGAAACTACAGTAGTCGCCACTTTTTACAATAGTTTGTAGTGTAGCGCGCTACATTTTGAACAAAGCGAGTAGCGCGATACCAAAAATCAGCAATTTGTTAGCGAGAACCGACGCTACTTCAAGGGGAAAAAATGTGCCATTCTGCAAATCACGTAGACTAAATTTGTTTCTTTTGTGCAAAATTTGCGAATCTCAACTGCCGTGTACGACGCATGAAGTCATAGATTTTCCCCTTGACACTTGCTGCTAAAATCAAGTAACTCACCAAAATAAATAATATTCTTGCTGGCAACACTTGCCTATTTACTCGTTATTAGGTCTTCATGTTTCTCATTATTCGGAATAACTTTATTTTACAGATTTATCTTTTGTTTGCATTTAGAGTTGTTTTCCGTAAATTTCTAAATTATAATATATGTTTGAATTATGCTAACGAAATTCGTAATGTGTGTATCTAGATCAAACATGTTGGTCTATATGTGTATAAACTAACTATTTTGGAAACAAACACAAAACATTTTCTAGTATGTTATCTTTCTTAACTTTTTAATGCCCTCAGTTATGTCGCATTTATTTATTTGTTACCGCTAAGGATTTTTCGTCAGGGGGCTCTGTCTAACTGAAACCCCCGTTGTAGACAATTTTAAGTTCCATTGTTCTTTTAACGGCCATCTGTTAAAAAAATATCTTAAACGGGTGTTCTGACGGAATCCACCCTGCTGATGAAAAAATTATAAACTGACTCAATGCTCCGTTAAAAAAAAAAAAAAAAAAAAAAAAAAAAAAAAGTTATGGCAGCGGACTACAGGCTTATCTTTCTAAAATCTTGACCCTTTGGATTTTGTTCTACGGGTGCTCATGGAAGGACTAATGGGGATCAATCCCTCATCATTTAAATGAATTCTTCTTTGTTAAATGGATCTGTCCCAAAAACTATTATTTTCTAACCTCAGTGTTTAATAATTCATCTTTGAAAGGAAAAAAAAATGTATGCAGATAAAGATCAGTGGCGGCGTTAGGCGTCGGCAACCGCCGACGGCCTCGCGCCTGTGGGGGCCTAGCAAAAAAGTTTTTCAAGTTGTTAAAAATTTAGTTATTTAGTTATCCGTATTTATTTCCGTACGAGTGTAGTAGTATTTATTTAGAGTAGCCTGGCAACAGTATGAAAGTTAGGCGATTCCGCGTTCGATACTCTGGAAATCCCCGAATCGTTAATTTTTTCAACTTTATTCAATCATCTGTCACAAAACTGGGAGACTCGCATGTGCAAAACTTCTAACTTCTTTTCTTTTCATTACTAACATAATTTAAAAATTGGTTGTTTATTTTAAAGAAGTTATATTTTTATACATTTATCATAGTGTTGTGATTTATTTCATGCTAGCTGTACCCAGGGGCGCCATTTCAGAACTTTCTTGGGGGGGGCAAAGTTTTTTTTAAGGTAGTGGCATAGCCAGGGGTGGAGTTCGGGGTGCTGACCCCCTCCTCAAACTCTCCGAACGAGAAACGTTTACTGAATCATATATACAGAGACAGCAATACTTCTAATACGGAATCTCAAGTGAACGCTGAAAAATTCCGTTTTAGACAGGTTTTCGTCTTAGAAAGTAGAATTTTAAAATATTATGAAAGTTTTCAGTTATAGACAGGTACCGTTTTTTTCAGGTATTCTTTAAGACTGTTAAAACTTCCTTCCTATAAAGCACTTCTGAAGAGCATAGGTGTATTACAGTGAAGCGTGTCTAAGCGAAACCTGTCTGTAACATAATTCTATCTCAAACGGGCAAAAAAAAATCAAGTTTCGACGAAAAAAACGCCATAAATTATACTTGCTAAGATGGAGACCTGTCTAAAATGGAGCTTTTTTACAGTCCTTTTCAACTCCTTCTTTGCAGGTTTTATTGCAGGGGCGCCATTTCATGAGTTTCTTGCGAAGGGGGGGGGGGGGGACAAAGTTTTTTGTTTGCAATTATTTTCTGCCTTCCTCTTCAGACTATGATCTAAATTCCATACAATTCAGAAATCTGCAAAACCCTTGGTCTCAGGTCCCTTGCTCCTGCATTGAGTGGGGCAACACGACCCAATCTGCAGTACGGATCGATCGGGGTTGACGCGGCTTATTTTCGTTGCGGGTCAGGTTGACTTGGAACATTTGACTACGGTTGGGACATCTATGTCCCAGTGGACTATTTTTTATTCTATTAGTAAGACTTTTTGACATCTATCATACACTTATATTAGGATATTTTCAAGAGAAATCTGTCACAAAGAATTTTTTTGGAAATTGTAGAACGATTGAATGCAAATTTGCATTTGAAAGTTGTAACAATTGAAAGTTAGTAGTCAATCCTGGCCCGTTATCAAAGGGTTAATTGTTTCGGGTTGAAGTTGGGTTTTCACTATTTTGAGTTGGGTTCGTGTTGCCCGAGTTTTCAAAGAAATCCTAAATATTTTCAGATGAAAAAAAAAATTCTACATAAAAGATAAAATTGTTATTAGAGATATAATTGTAGTCTACTTTTCCAAAACATATTGAAATATGGATGAATTTTCTTTCATTTCGGGTGGGGTTGCGGTCAATGAAATTTTTTGGACTTTTCCGGGTTTACTGGAAAATTTAGTCCTGCATCGGCTACCCGAAATGCATTTCGTTTTGGGTTTGGTTGATTTTTTTTTTTTTTTTTTTTTTTATTTGCGAGTCGAGTAAACTTTATACGCTTCGGGTTATACTTTGACTCGGGTTCAAGATGAACCGATTATACAAAAGGAGGTTCTGAATAATTTTCAAATGAAAAAACTATAGTATATGTGAATATTAATGGGTGTATATATGTGTTATTTTTTGTACATAAGCGGTAAACTTGTAGATTACTTTTCCATAAATGTAATAAAATATACATTCATTTTCTTTCACTTCTGGTTCAGGTATGAATATTTCGGATTCGGCTTAAAGTCTGCCAGGTTGAAGTCAGGATTCGGGACGGTTACAACCAAATCTGGACAGGACTCTAGTGTCAGGCTTTGGAGATTTTTAAGAACATACGGTATATATAATATCATTTAATATAGCAAATGATTTAATTGCATTATAACGATTGGAGTAGATATAATGTGACACTAATAAAACAAAATTAACAAATCATTTAATTAGGAAATTTAATACACCTCCCCCATCCCCCCCCCCCCCCCGAAAAAAAAATTCCCCTTAAATTTTTGGCTAAAGAGAGAATTTATCACTGAAATTATAGCCTTGGGGGTGACAAGTTTTCTTTTAATCATGCTGTACACAGCTCAGAAGCAATTCATAGAGTTTTTTCTCACATACATTTCTAAAACTAGCCAAAATACTCATTAATGATAAATGTCTCACTTATAGATTGTTACAATAGCAAGGCTTTAGAAAACATTTCAATGTTTAAAGGGTTTATTAAATGTTTATTACTTTCTTCTAAAAAGATACTGGATTTATGAATATTTACCACTCCCGGTTTTCGACGGATTTATACGTTTTAGAAGATCCTGAACACAATTGGAATATTTTTAGAAAATGTCTGTCTGTGTGTCTCAGTGGTCTGTATGTGACAAAAAATTTGTGGACGCTGTATCTCAAGAACTAATGCACGGAATTTGATAAAACTTTATATTAAGTTAGACATTGATATAAATGGGTGGTGATTAGTTTTTGGTGTAAATCGCCCAACAGATGTCGCTGCTATACTACATTTTTCATGATTTTTACGATAGCTATATCTCAAGAACTAAGGCACAGAATTTCACCAAACTTCAGATTCGGTAAGACCTTGGCAAACATAAACGTTGATTATGATTTGGTATAAATAGCCCAACAGGTGGCACTGCTATGCTACATTTTGCACGATTTTCATGATAGCTATATCTCCAGAACTAACACACATAAGTTAATACAACTTCAGATTCAGTTAGACCTTAATATAAAGTGGTGCTGATTTGTTTTTGGTGTATGTGATACCTGTATGAGATAGAAGAAAGTTTTGGGATTGGCACATCAGACTAGAGGTCTGTACGGGCCCGGGCTCAGGCCGATTTTCCTTTAGGTGGCTCGGGCCGGGCCCGGGCTTTACTTTATTTTAAAAACTCGGGCCGGGCCTGGCCTAAATTACTTCCGGGCTGAACCGGGCTTGAGCGTTTCTTTATTCTACATGTTCGGACCCGGTCGGGCCTTGTGTTTACTCTTTCCGGTTTTTACTTTTATCTGCAAACTCGTTTTTTCGGGTTAGAATTCGTTTTTCTGAGCCGAACCGAGCCTAAACTTCATTCTTCTTAGAGGTCTGCAAAGGCCGAAATTTTCTCTTACAATCTAAGTCGTATGAAAATCATTATTGGCCGGACTCGATCCATGCAAAAGTCAGTAAAATGTGCCCCCACGCAACAATCAAGGACGGATCCAGTCCTCCATTTAGACGGGGAGACATGGCTCCTTATTTGGGGGGGGGGGGGGTTCACATCTCTTAATAAGCAACTTTTATATTAAAGGCTGTTGCCATATCCAGAATGGATACTTTTCCGAAACTTTTAGAAAGTCATTTTCATTCTTAAATACAAAAATATTGCATAATGCCAATTTTTAAGACTTGGCAGTTACAGATATGCCGTCATGAGGAAGCAATTGGCTGCTGGGCCTGAAATTCAGATTAAAACACCTATTTTACGGGTCGGGCCAATAATCTGTTTTCATGGGCCGGGCTCGGGCCGAATTTTCAGATTTTATACCGGGCCGGTTGCCCCCCCCAGCCCCCCCGAAATGGCGCCCCTGCCTGTACCTGGCCACGCGTTGCTTTGGCCCAGCCTGGTTAAATAGAAAAGAAAGAAAAGAAAAAGTGCACGTTTCTAATACGTTTAACTTTACAATGCTTGTGCGTATACAATATTTTTTGTTGTTCTATTGTCTGTGCAGATATAGAGATTGTCTGGTTTGCCGACACTCTAGAACACGCAATATATAAATAATTGTCCATGTGAGAAGCAATCCGTGTCTAAATCTAAAACGCACGATTTTAAAGATTGGCCCTGAGCTTTGTTGATGGTGACTGCAAACGCCAATCGAATTGGGAATGGCAATCTCTTGAATTGACATGGCATATCCTTTGAAATCATAGGAATGCGAGGATTGGGGACATCTTCACCTTTTAAAGGTCCTGTCAAGATTGTTGCTTCTACGACGTTGCTCATTATTATTTTTTTAACTGCAAGTCGCTTGCCGTTGCAAAGCTTTGGCTGGTTGATATTTCGTAATATGATAGTTGGCACGCCGATATTCAATTGCAGTACCTGCGATGGCATCCCTGGCAGATCGAGTGCATTCAAAAATTCTGTTGGATAATTAACCGTTTCATCTGGTTCCACAACACTGTCGATGGATGTGACTGCCTCGCTTTGAATGTTATTTGATGTTACTGAATAATATTTTAAAATTCTTAGACGTCTGTTTTGTTGGCCGGAAGAATAGCTCGTTCACTCAGCCAATCGTGATTCTTATAATTTGTTTAAATATTGGAAAACACTTTTTCAAGCAATTATTCTTTTGACGTCACTAAATTATGAGGCAATGAAATTCGCCCTGAGGTCAGATCAACCGGCACTTTTCCGTTCCCAATTTCCAGCAATTGATGTGAGACTATCTCAGCTGATCGATCGTTTTGTAGCTGGACATGCATATTTGTAGTTAATTTTAAAGTCTTTACGTGTCGCCGCAAAGTAGAGTATTTCAGGCAAGCATTTATTTCGTCTGCTGGTGTCGATGAAGAATTACAGGTAACGTTTGCCTAAAATCTCCTGCAAGCAATATTAATGTGTTCTCAAATAGTTTCCACGAAAAATCTTGCAATGATCGATCAAGAGCCTAGAGTGATTTTTTGTGCGCCATTGTGCATTCTTCACAAACAATAAGTGTGCATTTCTGCAATATTTTCCCCATTCCGGATGCTTTGGAAATATTGTACGTGTGAGTTACAATGAATTGCATGTTCAATGGCAATTTTAAAGCGGAAGCAGTTCTTCTACCTGGTAGCAATGTCGCAGCTATTTCGGACGACGCAAGAGCTAAGGCTATGTCTTTGGGATCGAACTGTTTCCAGAACCAATCTAATTAGGAACGCTTTACCAGTTCCTCCTGGTGCATCTAAGAGGAAGTTTTCCCAAATTCAGTTATTGACAGTTTGCATTATTTGATCGTAAACGTTTTTTTTTCAAAAGCGTTAGCTTAGGAATATTTGATTGCACATACGACAAAAGATCACCCGTGTTGTAATTTTGTTCACAATGAAATTCTACATCGAACGAAGAAGCAGCAGATCGATTCGATTATGGCATTTCCAATTGATTGAGAACTTTGTTTCGCTTTCTAAGCAAATCATCAATCATTATCAACGCTTCGTTGTAGATTTTTGCTATGAAATCCCTGTTCATATTTCAATTTCGACGGAAAATATCTTCAGCCATGTGCAATTTATATTTTTCCCATAACTCTGTTGGAGATGAAGGAGAGAATGTGGTAAATATGATTGCAAAAAAAACACAAAACTAAATAACAAAGAAAAAACAAAAATATTAAAAATATTAGCGAAATATTTCAGAAAAGTGGTGCAAAGTGGAGGAGGGGGGACGGTAGGTGCATAATATGAAATAATGGTCAAAGGTCTTTCTAATGATATATCACATGATGGGTGTCGTAAAAAAATTAAAAAGTGTCCCCGGGTACTATCAATTGAAGCTGACATAATCTTAAAAAAAAAATCAGTGAGGCGAAAAGCCGTAAAGTTCATCTATTTTAATTTGAGTTTGTGTAATTTTTGTCATTATTTGATTAGCAATAATACTTGTATAGTATACTCATAAAATTAGTGTATAATTATTATTAGTATATAATTCAGCTCATTTAACATTTTCTTTCTGATTGGAAAATGAAAGAGGCCTCGCAAAGCTGATGTCGCCGACGTCCATGTTTCGTCTAGCGCCGCCACTGATAAAGATGCACCATAAATATTGATTACAATTCTAACTAGCAAATCTACAGATCAAGAGCCTCAATGCAGCTGAGCTTGTCGAATTTTTAATTTGAACAAATTTTATCTATAGATTCTAGTCTATACTCTATATGGATAGAATCTAGACTCTATAGATTCTATCCATCTAGTTTAATGTTTATTTACCCAATCTCTGGAATTTTTCCCCCCTCCCAAAAATTCGACATTTTAAGATTTTACTCTGCCGTTTCTGAAACGAACACGATACAGTGGCATGGGCGTCGCCATGAAGGGACCGGGAAAGGCGATTGCCCCCCCCCCCCCTGAATTTTTAGACTTATTCAATTGAATCTTTTCTCTCCACTGAATTAAAAAAAAAATTGTGTTTAAATTCCTTGGGAAGAATAAATTGTACTAACATAAGAGAAAACTAAGAATTTTTCTCTACTCTACTGCACCCTACAAAAGTTTTTAGATAATTTTTATTTTATTTTAAACGAGAAGACTCCATCCCCGACGAAAAACATAATGGTTTCAATTCTGCAATTTGGAAAAAAACAGTAGAAGCGTATTTTTTAGAGTTTTTGTTACATTTCTGTTCTGTTTTCAATGTTTATATTTTTAATAATTTTCTTAAACATGTGTGGGAGTACTACCTGACCAAAAAGAAAAAAAAAAAAAAAGAGTATTTTCAACTATTGCCTGTTTATATTATTAATTTTGGAAAAAAGCAAAGGCTTTTTTGTCAAATTCACATAAAATCATGCCCAATACGCATGCGTAAACTTAAATCTAGAACCTAACTAGTTTTAGAGCACACTCAAATGCGAAAATGCATTTGAGTGTGCTCTATAATAATAAATATAATATAAGGGTATAAGGCGCGTTTCTTTTCTGTTCCGATTATCGTGTGGGTTCGATCCCCGCTATGGACAGAATGATTTTTCTTACTCTATGGCTATAATTCATTTTAATAATGCCATATTTAATTCAGGAGGAAAAGTTATATATATATATATATATATAGTATTAGAATGCTAATACAAAAAAAAAAAAAAAAAAAAAAAAACTTAATGTATTATAATTAAGTAAAATTTAACTACAGTTGTCACTATCAAGTTGTTCGCCGTTAAGTTTTGACGGGTTCCATCTAGTTTAATGTTTATTTACCCAATCTCTGGAATTTTTCCCCCCTCCCAAAAATTCGACATTTTAAGATTTTACTCTGCCGTTTCTGAAACGAACACGATACAGTGGCATGGGCGTCGCCATGAAGGGACCGGGAAAGGCGATTGCCCCCCCCCCCCCCCCCTGAATTTTTAGACTTATTCAATTGAATCTTTTCTCTCCACTGAATTAAAAAAAAAAAAAATTGTGTTTAAATTCCTTGGGAAGAATAAATTGTACTAACATAAGAGAAAACTAAGAATTTTTCTCTACTCTACTGCACCCTACAAAAGTTTTTAGATAATTTTTATTTTATTTTAAACGAGAAGACTCCATCCCCGACGAAAAACATAATGGTTTCAATTCTGCAATTTGGAAAAAAACAGTAGAAGCGTATTTTTTAGAGTTTTTGTTACATTTCTGTTCTGTTTTCAATGTTTATATTTTTAATAATTTTCTTAAACATGTGTGGGAGTACTACCTGACCAAAAAGAAAAAAAAAAAAAAAAAAAGAGTATTTTCAACTATTGCCTGTTTATATTATTAATTTTGGAAAAATGCCACACACACAGTAAACTCATTTTTGAATATTTAATATTTTTTTAATTATTAAAATACTGTATTGCTTTTATGCTGGTATGTTTAAAAAATTGTCTTGCACGGTATACAGCGACAGAAAATTCGATGTGTTGCTTATTTCATGTTTATATTCTCTGTTTTAAAAATATCGACTTAGGCTACAGACCACAGTCACATCTGTTCCAAAATTTTACTCCTCCCTGCAAACAATGGTGGATCCAAGGGAGGGTCGATCGCCTCTTTCCTGGGCCTTAAAGTGCTTAAAACGAAGCAATCTTAAAGGGGCACAAGCCCTTTGAATGTTTCGAAACGATTAAAAAATAAATAAAAAATCACCATATTCAAATTATCAAAACTCGCATAACATGCATTTTTTTTTTTTTTTTTTTTTACTTTTTGCGTAAAGTATATTATACTTTAAAATAAATCTTGTAAATTTATATCACTAATACCTGAATGAAAATCATTAAGTGCTCGGCGCGCATGATAAAATTAGAAATTATGTATATAAAAAACAATTTTTGACCAAAATGGAATCATAACATACTCATCTCTAACTTAGAACCAAAATATACACAAATAGTATTGTTTAAAATTTAATTTTAACACAAAGTTTAAAAAAACAAAATTCCTATTTTTCAACTGAAAAAAAAAAGTTATTATTATTATTATTATTTTGGTTTTATCATGAATACTATGTAAAGTAACGCACGTGTGGTGAAGTTTTTAAAATTTTAACTTATATAGTTTGAATGTAGCCAGTGCGCGCAAACTCAAAATTTATCAATCTGAGAAAACGCATCTCAAAGTTTCAATATCTACTTAAAGTATCTATCTAAAGCCATCTATAACTCGTATAGTATTATAATACGAGCAAATCTTGTGTCTATATGTGTGTATGCATTTACATGCATATGCAAATTTTATCTAAAAAATGGCTCTAATGATTTTGACTACCGTAATTTCCGGCGTATGATCCGCGTATCAAACAATTCTGTTTCAACCCAGAAATTTTATTCAATAATTGAACTCAAATAATTTTAGCTATCTAGTAAGTTACATTTTATAAAATAAAATTTCTGGGTCGAAACATGATTGTTTGATCCGCGGATTATACGCCGGAAATTACGGCAAATTTTGTATTTTACCGTTTTCGGGCACGAAAAGACAATTGGGCGAGGTTACATGTTCGAGAAAATTCAATTAGTGGGTCATTTTGGGTCACAATGGATCAAGGTCAAGCTAATTTTATCTAAAGAACAGCTCAAGCGATTTTCACTAAACTTTTTATCCTACCATTTTGGGTTACGAGAAGACCATTGGGGTAGGTCACATGTTCGAGAAAATTCGATTAGTGGCTCATTTCTGGGTCACTACGAGTCAAGTTAATTTTATCTAAAAAACGGCTCAAACGATTTTGACTAAATTTTGTACCCTATCATTTTGGGTTACGAGAAGACCATTGGGATAGGTCACATGTTCGAGGAAATTCGATTAGTGGGTCATTACGGGTCTATGCATTTCAATGTGAATGAAGGGTGAAATAGCTATTAAGTTGTTGAATATTGGTATTAAGTTGTTGGCAGTAAACAAAGTCGCAAAATTGGCAACATTACTCCAAATATGGCGACATTAACGAGAAAATCGATTTTTAAGATTAGCAATGCCAAAACACGTGCTTAGCGCCAAATGAAAAAAAAATGTTGCCAAGTTTGAAACTTTTTGCCAAATTTTGGCGAACAAATTTGTTTTTAGAACATGGAGGAATTTTCTAGAAATTTCCAGTAGGAGCCGAGATACACGATTCAACCAATCAAGGTACATAGAACTGATTGTTATATCGAGTTGAACACAAAGCTAATTTAAACCGAGCACAGCTCAGTCATCCCAGCTGGTGATAATAACTCAAGAAATAATGAAGATTTTTTAATGTGGTTATTTGCATGTTGTTCAGAAATGTTTAAATATTCAGAATAAAACGAAATCTGAAAATTGATTTTTTGGAAGTTTAAAAGTCCTGTGCCCCCTTAAACAACTCTGTCTTTCTAATCAGGGTTGCTACTCATATAGAAGGAAAAGGAAATTCCCTGACTTTTCCAGGTGTATTTCAGTCTAGCGAAATGAACTGGACACGCCGAGAGTAAAATATTGTATCACACGAAAATATTAAATTTTTCTAACTATAGATAATATTGATTGAAATCTTCACATATGCACCCCCCAGCGCTCTCAAAGAAAAACGCTCTTAGGACTATATAATAGAAATTGCTTTCCTTAATAATTTATGAGTGGTTCAAATTCAAATAAAGTTTCCTCCAAACCGGGGGGGGGGGGGGGGGGGGCAATACAATACTTTTGCATAGATTAATAATTCACTTCAGCAACTATTGCAAACTTATTTAAGTCTAACTTTAGGCAAAGGGGGAGGAGAAAAGGACATTTCAGGGTGGAGGTTGAGGAGATTTGAAATGATTTATTAGTTAAATTATTTGTTACTTAAAATATATATTGCAAAGTTAGAATTTTTAAATTGGGTGTGGGGATGGGGTATGCAAAAGTAGGAAGAGAAAATTTTAGGAGGAGGGCAATTTAAATGAAATTTCTAAAACACTGGAAGATTTTTCTCATATCCATCATAGGACAAAGCTTGTACTTATTTGACGATCACCACGAAATTTTATTAAATTCACCGACTTTCCAGATTTTGGATAAATTTTTTTTATTTCCCTGGCTTATTAGGCCAATTTCTGAATTCCCTGACTTTTCCAGGTGGTGTAGCAAACCTGTCAAGTGCTTTATTGCATAAAAAAATCTAAAATACAATTATTACCAAAAAGTTAATAAAAAATTATAAAAACTAA
The DNA here is from genome assembly GCA_963931845.1 of Maratus michaelseni. Classification (NCBI taxonomy): domain Eukaryota; kingdom Metazoa; phylum Arthropoda; class Arachnida; order Araneae; family Salticidae; genus Maratus; species Maratus michaelseni. The sequence continues at coordinate 82,436,607 of OZ007600.1, forward strand.
TATTTTATTTAATAAAAAAGTAAGAAAATAAGACATTATTTTAAAACTCTTATTAGGCCAATTTCCAAATTCCCTGACTTTTGCAGGTGGTGTAGCAACCCTGTCTAATGTTTCATTGCATAAAAAAATCTAAAATACAATTATTACCAAAAAGTTAATAAAAAATTATATATATATATATATATAACCATAAATGAAACATTATCATAACACCAACTTAAACAATGAAATAATAATTAAAATTAAGTATGAAATAATTAGTTGACAATGAAAGATTCCCCAACACACTGAATATGGAAACAAAAACATATTAAAAGAATAAGAAATTAAATAAAAATTGAATAAATGGAATGAAATGAAATGAAATTTGTGGAATTTAGACAGAATTATCAAGTCCCAAATGCCTAAATACCACAAATAAAATGAAATGAGATGTTTCATCATCATATTAGCCATACATTGCTAAAAAATATGATTTTGGGACTACATCTCATAAACAATGAAGCAAACCAGTGATAAAATGAAAAATAAAATACAATATTAAAAAGGAAAGAAGCCATACTTATAATTTACAGAGAAAACATTTAATAGAGTCAGTAAGTATAAAATCCATAAAGATTAAAAAAGATACCTTGCACCTCAAGAACCAGCATGAAACTCAGCCATGACTAGGGAATGAATTGCAAAAAAAAAAAAAAATCATTACATGTTGCCAATTTTAGAAATATAAAATGCTTTACAATGATGCCAGAAATAATGTTAGAATATTATGGATTGTAAAGTAAACAGGAACATTAGTGCTGCCATCTATTGGTAAAAGTGAATATAATCTGAATCGAAAGTATTGGAAGGAAATTAATGTTTAATAATTAAACCAAATTACTATCTTAAATGATACCAATTAGTTAAATAATAAATAAATGAAATTAATTAATAAATAGAATATTGAATTACATAGAAGTAATGGATGTATAAATGAATAATTCTATGTTATAAATAAGTAGTAAGATGGAAAAATTAATAATTAAAGCAACATAAAAATATATGTACCTTTAAATGACAAAAACGATTAAATAACTGTACCAAAAATGCAACATCAATTAAATTAAAATAAAATACTAAATTTTTGAATTAAGATACAAATAATTTAAAATTAATATTGATTAAATATTGAAATGAATTAGTCACAAATAATGTTCCTTCATACAAAGTTAAATAAAATATAAACACTTAATAAAATTAAAACATATTATACTAACACTGTATAAAAGTAAACATTATATTAGAAGTAAATATGATATTGTCCACCATAGGTATTAATCCAAATCATTAAATCAAATACATGCTTAATATTAATGAATATAAATTCATTTAAATTAATTAAATAATGAATAAGTAAATCTAACTAAATTAATATACATATAGAAATATCACATTGCAGTCCATTATAAAATGTGTATTATCAAACAATTGTGTAAATCAAAATGCCCCCCTTTTTTTTATATTAATAATATAAATTAACCATGCATATTTTCCCATACAACTCCGCCACACACCTCCTCAATCCAACGTCTACCCACCAACCGTCCTATAATAATATATATATATTTTTTAAATATATATATATATATATAAACAGACATTTCAAATTTTCTTTCGGGTATATAATGAATTAAAATTAGCAACTTTCAAGGGGTAAAAAATTATCCATAACAACTGAATAAATGTTTTTGTAACAAGATTCGAAGTATTCTTTATTGAACTACTTTAGAAATAAAAAGTTTTATATGTAACTAGCTAACCCGCCCGGCATTGCCCGGGCCCGAGATAATTACAATCTCAGAGAAAGGCTTTAACCCCCTCCCTCCCATACCCATAAATATAATGAATAATTTGTTCAAGAGAACCACCGTCACCTACATTAACGTGATCATTACAAGAATTAATTTTTCTGATAATTACAACATAACGAAGACGCTACGCTAAAATAGCCGGCAGATGACACCCCCTTCCCGACCTCAATTTCAAATCTATATCTTAATTAGTTACCTAAATTTTTGTTCATTAGTAAAATTTGGCTATTATTTCCTTTCATTTTTGCAAACTAAATGAGAGGGGTCTGTCCGAGAAACAGATCTCTTTGTAGTTCAGTTTTTAATGAAAGCAGATCCCTGTCTGAAAGATTTCTCGGATCTTTTTCAATGGCGCCGGCAGATTTTTGCATAAATTAAAAAAAATTACAGACCAAATTTTTCAAAAATCACATGGTCAGATGCGGAATATTTTTTTACATATGCTCAGAAGTTTTCAAATTGATATCTCAATTAGTTTTCTTAAAATTCGCTAATTAGTAAAATAATTTCGAATTTGTTCATTTCCGCTCGCAAATCCAACGCGCCAGTTCGTTTCTTTCGCCATTTTGTTTTAAAAGATGACATTTTAGAAGCGACTGTTAATGAGAATCTAATTAATATCTAGGCTAATTATCAAAATATTAAAATTCTGAGGCTCAGGTGCACATGGCCAGACCTTGGACTATCCACACCTAAATTTTCAGACTTCTAGGTGGGCTAGATTTTGCTAGCCATCGCCAACAGACACACACACACACAGAGCGAAACTTTCTTTTATTAGTACACTAGCTAACCCGCCCGGCGTTGCCCGGGCCCGAGATAATTACAATCTCAGAGAAAGACGTTAACCCATTCCCTCCCCAAACCCGTAAATATAATAAATAATTTGTTCAAGAAAACCACCGTCACCTACATTAACGCGATCATTAAAAAAAGAATTACATTTTTCTGATAATTAGAACATAACGAAGACGCTACGCTAAAATAGCCAGCAGATGACACCCCCTTCCCGACCTCAATTTCAAATCTATATCTTAATTAGTTACCTAAATTTTTGTTCATTAGTAAAATTTGGCTATTATTTCCTTTCATTTTCGCAAACTAAATGAGAGGGATCGGCCAGAAAAACAGATCTCTCTTAGTTCAGTTTTTAATGAAAGCAGATCCCTGTCTGAAAGATTTCTGGGATCGTTTTCAATGGCGCCGGCAGATTTTTGGCAGTTTTTGCATAAATTAAAAAAAATTACCGACCGAATTTTTCAAAAATCACATGGTCAGATGCGGAATATTTTTTTACATATGCTCAGAAGTTTTCAAATTGATATCTCAATTAGTTTTCTTAAAATTCGCCAATTAGTAAAATAATTTCGAATTTGTTTATTTCCGCTCGCAAATCCAACACGCCAGTTCGTTTCTTTTGCCATTTTGTTTTAAAAGATGACATTTTAGAAGCGATTGTTAATGAGAATCTAATTAATATCTAGGCTAATTATCAAAATATTAAAATTCTGAGGCTCAGGTGCACATGGCCAGACCTTGGACTATCCACACCTAAATTTCCAGACTTCTTAGGTGGGCTAGATTTTGCTAGCCATCGCCAACAGACACACACACACACAGAGCGAAACTTTCTTTTATTAGTATAGATAGATAAATGTTTTTCAAATACACATTGCCCTCAGAACAGATATACAGACGACAATAACAAGTCACTGTAATATTTTTCACTGATGAATGAAAAAAGAATTGTTTAAGGAAGAAAGTTTTTTTTTTTTTTTTTTATCTTTTCGAAAGATTTGAAACATTCCCAAGCTTTTCTGATGCACAATCTCAAACTACTATGGTAGAAAAGCTGAAAAGGATTGTTTTATCGGAATGTTTGGTCTAATTTGGTTGTTATATTCAATGTAAAAGTAATGCTGTGGAAGTGGTTACATATAGCGGATTTTTTTATAGAATGGTCATTAGAATGAGAAAGTCGCTATAATGTACTTTCATTATATCGGACATCTGCTGTTATATACTGTTGAGTTGTCATTTGTGCAGGGGGGGGTTGTAAATCTATCCTTACGAGGAAATCCTAAGATTGCAATACTGCTCCACCGCTGAAGACTCTCTCAGTGTTGAATTCAGGGGGTGGCATTTCCTCCCCCCTGGAAGATTTGAAATTTTATGCTTTTAATGGTTAAAAAGTGCAATCCCTCCCGGAGAAAAGTGCCTGAATTCAACACGGGGCTATCTAGATGATCTAGATCGTAATATGATTAGCAATGATGTTGCGTACACATTGTCAACCTGTTAGTACAGGAAAAAGACCAAAATTTAAGTACTGGTGGTCATTCACGAATATTTGGGAAGAACTTTGTTTTGCACTAGAAGTGAAGATCCGATGAGTTTCCCCAAAATAAAGTTGTTTTACTGTTTTTTAGTGGGGGGGGGGGGGAACTAAACTTTTTTTAAAGCAAATCAAGTGGGGTATAGTTTATTATGTATTTTTAAATTCTGAATCGATTGACACCATCCGCAAGTTGATATGATCATTTGTTACAAAGTTACAGTAGGTTTGTGAATAAAAAGTTGAAATTATACTTTAGTACAGGTAAAATAGGGTTTTACAGCAACAACTGGTGCCCATTCACGAAAATTTGAGAAGAACTTCGTTTTGGCACTAGAAATGAAGACCTAATGAGTACCCCAAAAATAAAGTTATTTTGCTATAGTTTGGGAGGGAGGGGGAGGAGGAACTCACACTCAGCTTTTTTTTTTTTAAATAGGTCGAGTGAAGTATTGTTTACCATGTATTTTTTAATTCTGAATCAAATGATAGTAATCACAAGTGGATACAAGTTTCACAACTTTATTACTTATTTTACGTTCAAAACATGTTCTTTATATCATATTAAATAATCTTAATGTTATTAAATGTCTTCAAAATACCAATAATCAAAATCAGGGTTATCCGAGTCTTTTTTAAGGTCATCAAAGTTGTAGATGTAAAATAAGTAGAATAAAGTTGTGTTCTCATAAAGTATAATTTTGGACTTTTTATTCATAAAACCTGCTGTAACTTTGTAACAAGTGATCATATAGATTTGCGAATGGTATTATTAGATTCAGAATTTAAAAAATACACATGATAAACAATACCACAATCAACCTATTTTAAAAAAAAATTGAGCCCCACCCCTTTGAGTTAAAATGTCCCCTTTCCCCCCAAACCATAGTAAAACAACTTTATTTTTTGGGGGACTCATCAGATCTTTATTTCTAGTTCCAAAACGAAGTTTTTCCCAAATTTTCATGTTGTCTCTGAAAATCTCTATTTTACCTGCACTATCGTTGACAACTTTCAACTTTGAGATATGATATTACCAGGACTGTGCGAAGAGAAAACTGCACCCGGGGCAAAGTTTCAATTTGGCGCCCCATCCCCCTTCATTTCTTCTCTTTGTGACAGATGTAAAAAATTTTTAATAAAGTGCAGAAACAGAAATAAATTCTATTTAATAAATATTTCGCGTTTAATTTGGAACATTAAAAGATTTAATTTTAATTCAGAAATTCCAAACAACTAAATAATATGAGAAAATTGCACTTATTTCTTAGAGAAATCATGTCATGATGTTTTGGGAATTCCCTGTAAAATGATTGACGGCTAAAAAATGAATGAATAAATTAAATAAAACTGTGGTTGGTAGTATAAATTTAGCGCCCCATCAATTTCTGCGCCCGGGGCGACAGCCCTCTTCGCACGGCCTTGGATATTACCAAAAGCATTTTGACTACAGGAACTTCTCTTTAGCCCGAACCTGCTAAACTGACTCTACCAATCAGAAGTTGCAATTTAATTATCAGATAGACAGGTTACTTAAACTTAGTTGTCGACTGATGCAAGTTTAAATTCTACCAGTAACTGTAAAAAATGAAAACTGTTTTTAATGAAGTTTAGTAATACTTTTTGAAGATGAAATTCATATTTTTTATAAATGGAAAATTTCAGTTTTAGAATTTTTCTAGAAATAAATGAAGAGTTACACAATTTAATATTTATGGACCCCTTGCAATAATATAGGTCTGCCTCCCTGGATTTCGTCCTGCCAGCACCCACACATTTATTTCATTACACACAGAGATGGTATTTTTGAAATGAAGGCCAAAAGATTTTTTAAAAATCATCCAGCATTTCCCGGCCGGGACAAAAACTGGCAAAAAGAGGGGGAAGCAAAATTTTGGAAATGGGGGAATTTTGATAAATTTTTTTATAAAATCAGAAATTCACTGAAACACAGTAGTTTCACCCCTGATGAAGAAATAATAGGAAAGTAAATTTACAGACTTTTTGTAGATTTTGCATAAAAATAAGAACTGTCAAGGAACAAAAATTAATTTCGAAAAATTTAAAGAATTTTATATAGAATTGTGTTATAAATATCAACTGTATATAGTTGAAATGTCAGTTAACTAACAGTAACTTTTTTATTCAATCTGGAAATTTGATGAGGTGGATGACTGGAGTTTGCACAGTTGTTTTACTTTATATATAATATATTTTGGCATTTACTTTTTGCATGGGACCTTAGTATAGTTGCCAACCTCCCAATTTTTGAATGCCATAATTTTCGTATAGAAATGTTTGCTTTATTTAATCACAAAAATTCTGAGATTATACAAAGTGAGTATTGATATAATATACAAAGTGAATATCGCTATTATAGTGGTATGCAAAAATCGAAACGTTTGTAACTATGCCTAGCATATAATGTTATCAGTGCATCAGTTCAGTGTAGTTAAGAAAGTGCAAATGGCTGTCATAAATTATAGAAGGGCATGAAAATTAACTGGCGACCATTTTTTTCAGTTTCTAAATTTCCGAGTATGTTTACTATTTTTTATTTACCAGTGATAGAAAAAAAGGTACCACAATTTTCTTCTCTAAACGAGTGTGTAAAAAATTGTCATAACATGCAACTGTATGAAGAAAAAATAAATCTAGAGATGCAATTGCAAAATGAAGGACGTGTTCGCACCACAAACTGTTTTAATAAAATATTTTCTTGACAGCTTATGCCATTGCAAGTGTGAAAGTGTACTAAAGCCATTTTAGAGAAGCAAAAATCTAATTTTGGAGCAGTAAAAATAATTTTTGGAACAGGAAAAATTTGGTTTCAGAAGGAAAATCTAATTTTGGAATTGATTGAAATTCAAATGCTAATAAACTCTTAACAAATTAAAATTATCATTATCTTGTAAGTATTTTTATATTTGAAAGAATAATTACTCAGATAAAATTTCACCACACTTTCTGCAAACTCTGAATATTCTAAACGACAACAGGATATGGACTTGAAATAATTAATGTATTAGAAAACTTGCATATTAAAAGAACATAAATTGCTTCTTAATGTATGTAATAAATTGTTTAAATATTAAACTAATTGCTTTTATAATACACCGATAGTCATTTCATAAAGATATAACAATCTGAAGAAGTTTTAAAATGTAAAAAGTTGCCGGAAAATACTTTTGAAATATTGCTTTTCTTGCCATTCTCTCTATGCGCCAAGGACCACATAAAAAGGAAGTATCTTTTCCCTCTGCTTATGTGTAATATACCACAATGTAAAAATAAAACTATAAAAAAATAAATATTAACAAGTTTTATTAATTGGACAAATCATAGTAACACACAAATCAGTAAGCTAGTCCTTTTAATGGGACTTAATTAGGAACATCAGTTATTAACTTAGTTTTCATCAACATTATCTGAATTTTCAGCAGAATCTATGATTATAATGTCAGATCCTACAAGAGCTGGAACATAATCATCTTCATCTGATGGATTAAAATCATTAGAATAGTAAAGGTGAGTAGGGGAAGAAACAGGAGCATGAAAAGGTGGAATAGAAGAATTAGATTCTTCCTCTGGAGGAATTATATCAGGTACAGTACCAGAAACACTGGAGCTTGTAGGTGAATGTGTAGCTATTTGATGAATGTGAGCTATGAGCTGCTGATAATCAACCAAATTATGTGCAACTTGCTGTGGGGATTGAATTGCAGCAATAAAACTTTCATAAGCTGCATTAATTTGAAGTCCATCAGCAGTTGCCAGTGGTTGATTAGAAGCAGCTGTATGCTGCTGTAAACCACCTACAGGAACAGCAATAAAATTTGGCAAAAATGGTGCTGGCAAAAGTGGTGTTAAATGAAGCGGGACGGTACTAGTAAGTGTACCAAAAGATCCAGGTGGAGCGGCTAACTGTTCTTGAATAGCATTAGAAATCATATCTGAGACACTCATTTCTGGCTGAGGACCATTATTAGACTGTGTTGGTGCGGCATGATGAGTAGCTATGTGTTGCTGAACAGCATTAGCTACCAATTCAGCAACAGTTAGCGGAGGCTGTGGATAATTCATATCCTGAAGTAGAAGTTGCTCAGTAGCTAGGACGGTCTGTTGTAAAGACGGCTGCTGATTAGCAGGAGTAGTATATAAACCATCTATCTGTTGTAAAAACATAGGCTGGTCTAATAAGTCATCCGGCTCATCATCTGGTGCAAGAATATTATCTGTGTTAAAAACTTGGTCAAACATCATGGCAAAATTTAGACCATTAAATCCACCACCACCATAACCAAAGGCAGGTTGTATTGCACAAGAATGGTCTTTCATCTTATCCATCAGAATCATGACTAGGCCTTTTTCCTGAGTTTTTCCCTAAAATGATAATGATACAAAATAAATGCTAATAATAAAACACTATATGCATGTCTATAAATATACATTTGTATATATAAAATCTTCTTATAACCTTTAAAATAGGATTTTTATTATTTATTATGTGCGTTCGTAACTATATAAATACGTAGCACCTATAGTCGTTGTCTGCTCCGTCTGTCTGTCTGCATATAACAGCGTAAAAATTACCCAACAGAATGGTTTGAAATTTAATATATATATTATATATAGTGATGCATTGTTTATGTTTTTCAAGGGACCAAGAAAAAAAAAGTCCTTCCGGCCTGTACCGGGAAGAAAAGTTAGCTTTCCTATATCTTCGTTTTAAAATTTTAGCTAATGTTACTTGAAAACAGCAAGCTAAAATGCAAAGAAACCATTTACAGAAGATTCGTTAATACTGAATTTGAATAAGAAATTCGCCAAATTATTAAGCTATAGCCAAGTTGGCCTCATTTATGAAGACTTATTTTGGTCCCCAAATTTGGCGATATTTTGCCAAATATCGCCAAGTTTGGAGAGAATTTGGCATTAACGGATATGAATAGTATATAGTTTTATGCGTATGATTGGAAAAATGATTACAACAATGAAAGAAAATAATTTGCGTTCACTAAAACTCATAAATTAATCCTTGGTTTTTTGTAATGTGCTGACTTGTTTCAAAATGTCAGCCACCCTAGAATTTCAAACTGCTCCATCTCAGCCATTTTTTAAGATAGAGGTAAAACAAAAAATGCTCTGGAATCCTTGTATCAAGGCCTAACACTTAGTTAAAAAATAAGTTTGAATTTTTTATATTTTTAATTTAGTTGTAAAATTTTCAGTGGCCGCCCTCTTGAAACAAGATGGCAGACCAAGCTGGCCAACGAACTCGGTCGAGACATTGGTGAGCTTAATACACACAATTAGTTTCATCCAAATTAATTTATAAATACGAGCGTTATTGTATGATATATATATATATAAATCAACATTTGAACGGAGGGTGGTTTTGGGGTCTGGGGGTCATGATCAGTGAAAATATATTGAAATTTTCCGGAATTGCTTTCCTCCGAACGGCTGCAATAGGTAGCTTTATACTTTTTTGTATTGAAAGCTACCTAAAACCAACGATTAATTTATGAGTTTTTGTGAACGCGATTTCTCGCAAATTATTTTCTTTCATTGTTGTAATCATTTTCCTAATCATACGCATAAAACTATATATTCACATCCGTTAGCGCCAAATTTGGCAACCAAAATAAGTCTTCTTAAATGAAGCCAACTTGGCTACAGCTCAATAATTTGGCGAATTTCTTATTCAAATTCAGTATTAATGAATCTTTTGTAAACAGTTTCTTTGCATTTTAGCTTGCTGTTTTCGAGTAACATTAGCTAAAATTTTAAACGAAAATGTCAACCACCCTAGAATTTCAAACTGCTCAGTCTCAGCCATTTTTTAAGATATGAGGTAAAACAAAAAAAGCTCCGCAATCCCTGTATCAAGGCGTAACACTTAATCAAAAAATAAATTTACATTTTTAACTTTTTTGTATATTTATTTTAGTTTTAAATCTTTTAGTGGCCTCCATTTTGAATTAATTTCATCCTAATTGATTTATTGGTTTTTCCGGTCTGGGAGTCATGATCGGTGAAAATATATCAAAATTTTTCCGGAATTGCTTTCCTCCGAACGGCTGCAATAGGTAGCTTTATACTTTTTTGTATTGAAAGCTACCTAAAAAACATATAAATGAAAAAATGTATAAATGAAATTCACAAAACTATGAACATTTCCGTAATTACCAACAATAAAAAATCAGAGATAAATTAAAATACATGAAATACAAGGGGTATGTAATACTAAACTCCTTATTCCAGATATAATTTACAACTTACTACTACTCATATTCATTCACCATGTACCAAATATTTTATTATTTTAGTTTGTACGGAATTTTTGGAATGCACAGAAAAAAGTTCATTGTTCACAGTTAAAAGTGCCATCTTAACATTATCATTCAAATCTCTGCTAAAGAGGTATTCTTGCATGGTGTTCAAACCGCCAAAGCTTGTTGAAAACTTGGCAGTGGCTTTTCAGTGCAGTTATCCTCTTCTTCACTGCTAGTTTCCTCATTTGCGATCATTTCATCAATTTTTAGAAGAGAATATGTTGCAAGTTCCGAATCAAATTGCACAAAATCTTCAAATGTAGTAACATCACTTAAATTTGACCAGTTTTCTGGTGGAGCAAAATGATCACGTTCGGTGTCTTCAATAGGATTGACATCCACTGGAGCTAAAAATCTGCCAAGGGCGAAGCAGTTTATCGTTTTGGGTAAAACATTTTGCTAAGCCATCATTATGATATTCATAGCTTGTAAGATTAAGTAGAGATGTTAATGCTCACATTTTCAAAGTCACCAAAAGTTTTCGATAATGCTGTTTTAAGGATTTTATGACTTCTAAATCCATTGGCTGCAATTTGCTGGAAGAATTTGACAGTTATGTTTTTTAGAAAGTCCATATTAGGTAGATGAGCTGTATACTGATCAAAGAATAAAATAATTCGCTGCTTCTGGTTTCACATTTTATCATCTAATTCTTTTAACCAATCGGTAAAGAAGGACATTGTCATCCATGATTTTTTATTGGCCAGGTACATTGTTGGTAATGTTTTCACATTTTTGAAGCAGCAGGGCTATTTTGATTTGCCAATAATCAAGGAGGCAATTTTTCTGATCCATTTCCATCGGCATACAATAACACTGTTAATCGCACTATACTCTTTTTTCCCACCATGACACGTATCCGATTTGATTGCAAGAGTTTTAGATAGCAGAAGATTATAAAACGGTTTCATCTGCACTAAAAATGTCTTTGTTCGTATATCCTTTTATCAGATCTGGCAATTGGTTTTGAATCCAATCATCCACTGTTTTGCAATCATCTCCAGACTCTCCACTTACAGTTTTGCCTGTTATGCCATTTCTTAATTTAAACTTGAGAAGCCATCCTGAAGAAAATGATGCATCACATTCAGCTTCTTCGAAATTTCTTGTGCTTTCTTCATAAATAAAAGACAGCTGATGGGAATTTTTACAATGCGACACTGATTAAACCACTGTAAAAGCAATTTTTCAACATCAGCGAATTTTCCGCTTTGGACTTGTTTTTTTTTTTTTTTTTTAAGAACTTCATCCACTTTGATAATGACTTTCCTCGATGACCTTACGATTATAAATTAGCATGTTTAAAGTTGAAACTAGTAAACCTAATTCTTTGGCAAGATCCACTCTTTTTAAATGTTGTTTTTCATCCACTTTTTAGGTAGATTTCGTAAGAAATACTACCTATTACATTCTCACCTAAGTTGGAAATTTTGAAAATTTTTTGCAGATCTACGCCGATCATGACTCCCAGAACCCAAAACCACCCCCAGTTCAAAACTTTATCTATCTATCTATCTATCTATGTCACTTTTTTCTGACCGCGATAACTGGAAAAATTCTGCATAAATCTCTTCCAAACTGATACATAAAATCAAGGGTCATAAAATCTCGGTCAAGTTCGTTAATGGGCAAAATCGAACCAAGGGGGGGGGGGGGGGGGGGGGCTTTTTGTGAAAACAGAAAAACCCTCATAATTTCTTTATTTTTATTCGTATCGAATCCGTTTAAAGTTATTACTACTTCTAGGAAAAGGGCCGAAAATTTATGTATGACAGATTTTTGATATAATTAAAAATGGCCCCAAGGGGGGGAAAAAAGGGGGGGTTTAGAAGAAAAAAAATCATAGCTTCGTCAATTCACAAGATATCAAATCCGCGTAAATTTATTATTAATCCTCTTAGTATTATCTAAAACTTTTATATTGACAAGTTTTTTATAGGACCAACCGTTATAGCAATAAAAAATTAAAAACAAAACAAATCCCTGCCGGCTCCGCCTATAAACAAGTTATTTTTCGAAGTAGGCGGTTCCAACTCCCGCATCTTTTCGAAACTGATACATAAAATCTCGGTCAAGTTCGTTAATGGGCAAAATCGAACCAAGGGGGGGGGGGGGGGGGGGGCTTTTTGTGAAAACAGAAAAACCCTTATAATTTCTTTATTTTTATTCGTATCGAATCCGTTTAAAGTTATTACTACTTCTAGGAAAAGGGCCGAAAATTTATGTATGACAGATTTTTGATATAATTAAAAATGACCCCAAGGGGGGAAAAAAAAGGGGGTTTCAGAAGAAAAAAAAATCATAGCTTCGTCAATTCACAAGATTTCAAATCCGCTTAAATTTATTATAAATCCTCTTAATATTATCTAAAACTTTTATATTGACAAGTTTTTTATAGGACCAACCGTTATAGCAAAAAAAAATTAAAAACAAAAAAATCCCTGCCGGCTCCGCCTGCAAACAAGTTATTTTTCGAAGTAGGCGGTTCCAACTCCCGCTTCTTTTCGAAACTGATACATAAAATCAAGGGGCATAAAATCTCGGTCAAGTTCGTTAATGGGCAAAATCGAACCAGGGGAGGGGGGACTTTTTGTGAAAACAGAAAAAACCCATAATTTCTTAATTATGATACGTATCGAATCCGTTTGAAGTTATTATTACTTCTAGGAGAAGGGCCGAAAATTTATGTATGACAGATTTTTGATATAATTAAAAATTGCCTTAAGGGGGGAGGGAGGGAGGTTTTTGAAGAAAAAAATTCATAACTTCGTCAATTCCCAAGATTTCAAATCGCTTAAATTTATTATAAATCCTCTTAATATTATCTAAAACTTTTATATTGGCATGTTTTTTATAGGATCAACTCTTATAGCAAAAAAAAAAAAAAAAAAAAAAAATCCTTGCTGGCTCCGCCTGCAAACAAGTTTGGTTTCGAAGTAGGCGGTTCCAACTGCAGCATCATCGCAAAAAGGTCATTTCTTCCGCAATTCCCGACAAACAGGCGCCCCATGGTCTGTGTCTTTGAAATCTACCTGTGCCTGTAGGCCGAGCCGTCAGGGATTTTTTTTAAAAATATACATATTTTCCTTCAACAACAGAGATTTTCTATTACGCAAAGTCATCGTGAACCACTAGTGAACGATACAAATCCAGACACTGAAACTGACAGGAAAAGAACTTGCCCTGCTGGTCCTGAAAAGAGCACAACAACAACCCTTATCTACAGAAAGTGGGATGTTTAACATTCCTTAGGAGTATGGCTTTTGTTCAACTGGGCAGCTGTTGGTCAAGGTCACGTGCCTTTTGTAAGACTGGACAATCGGGAGTTGAGAATCTGAGGCATTTTCTCTTTTCTTGACTTGTTGAAAAAAAAAAAGTATGAATGAAATTTGCAATTTAAGGAAGAACATATAAATGAAATTATTTAACGTTAATACCCATTGGATTTTGCCGGGATCATTAAAAAAAATGTATAAATGATAAAAACGTATAAAGGTTTGTACTGGTTTTAACTGTCCTGGTCAAAATTGGTTTTGATCACGTGGTCAAAATCAATTTTAACTGGGAAGAGAAATAAAAATTTTGTTAAAAGATAAATTTGGCATAACATATGGAAGAATTTGTCCTACAAAAATGTTACGTCAATGTTATACTTAGTTTTTCATTATTAAATAATTCAGTAAAAAAATTCAAGTGATAAGCAACATTTTTTATAAGCATTGAAATATTTTAAATAGTTTGATTACATACTTGAATTTATATATATAAAAAAAAAAAAAAAAAAAAAAATGAAATAAATTGCATTATTTCTAAAATTTTATTTAGAATTAAAAAAATTATTACATGCAAAAAGTTACTGTTTAAAGCTTAATCAATATCATAGCTTATTTTGGATCAAACCAAATTTGGTAAACAATATTTTCACTGATGAAGAGCTTGCACAGCAGTTCATCAAATGCATAATAAAATGCAGGAATTTTTAATCTATATTTTTAGTGTTTTTTATTGCTGCCCATTAAATTTCAGGTCATAATGTATCAACACTTTTGCAAAATTAAGATTTAGGATATGGCAATGTTTCTATTTGGTAAGCTAATAGACAAGGCAAAATTTATTTTGATTTCTCAATGTGTACTAATTGTGCTTGCAGAAAACAAGATGTGAGATACTGGAGTGTTTAATGTTTAACCCCTTCGGGACGCGCGACCAGTATACGTACCAAGGATTGTGGTTTTCAGATCCTGAGAGACCAGAATGCATGCCGAGGCTTGTGGTTTTCATATCCTGAGAGTCCGGAATACATGACGCACAATTGGAACGTTTTATTTTAAAAAGTTTAACGTATAAAATTTTATCAATCATATTTGAATTTGCATTATGGTAGAACACATTCCTTTTTAACTGGGGAAACAAATGGAATCAATAAATTTTTTAATTCATGCTAATTTGATTTGTTAAAAAGACCTACAACAATGAAATAAAATTGTGTTTAATTCACCATGCATTAATATTTCTTAAATGTGATTCTTTTCTATCATCAATTTTAATACAAAACTAAATAACACTAACAAAACGAAAATTTAAAAAAAAGTTCATTTCTTGCTTATTGGAAACGTTTCTAGAGTACTTAGAAGGGGGAATCAGCAATCTGCTATAAACATGAGGTACACTTCATATGCATGTCTGAGAGAGAGAAAAAATGACCCCCCCCCCCCCCCCCTATTATTCACTTCTAGCTTCAGCTTTGTGTCTATTAAATAGAATTTCAGTTTTGATTCAGTGGGAAATGTGTGACTATAAGATTGTTTAAATACTGTTGATAGAACAATATAATACTAAAAGATCTGGAATATAGTGTAATTATAACTATTAATTAAAAAATATCTTTTAAAGAAATTCCTTAAGGATGCAAATTATTGACACGTTTACCCTATATATCGATTAAAATTGTAATTAGGAAATCCAGTAATTTCATGCATGAATGAATAAAAATTATTATGCATGAAGCTTATTCAAAAAATATTCCGTAAATCACAACCGTGATATAAAAGTTTCAAATGTTTCAAAATCGCTTTCCGAAGGGAATAAGATTATAAATATGTGAATGATTGAATTATTTAAGACTTATTTAATTTATTACTTAAAATTTACAGAATTTAAATTATTAATATATTTTTTAACGTTACGTAGATTTTCGCCACACAGGCACCAGAGTTACCTGTTAGCAACAAATATCCGTCAGCGTCTCCAGACCAGGATACGAATATGGCACAATTACCAGTTACATCTTCTTTGTAAAGGTTATGAAAAAAAAAACCATTGTAATAATGTAATTTGTTTTCTCGATTCATCGATAAATCAATAAGAAAAAGAAACACATGGCTCACCTGAGAAAAAAAAAAGGAACACTAATTACATCAACAAACATAAACAGCGTCCATAGACCAATCGCTGCTTTTGCTTTTCAAAAACAGAACAAGCAGAATTGCGGAAGCAAACAGGTAAGGAATGATAACCGATAACTATTGCTCATTATTATCTTATCGATCAAATTCGTAATCGAACTTTTTCTTCGATTCAAGTTCAAATTACTAATGACGACAATCAGCTTGAGGTTAAAACAAAAAAAAAATCGTTACGGAAATCTACTGTTACATTTCAAGATTTTCACAAAATAATAATACATTTTTGAGTTGTGAAATGACGTTCGCCATATCGATTTGTAGAGTACCTTTATAAATAAGTGTCGATTCAGGCTAGGCCATAACTAATGTTTTTGAAGCGGGCGGCTCGGAACGAGGCTTGACTGCTCCGTGCATTGCTACGGTGTTTAAGAGCGTTAATTATGTCACTTAGAATTAAGTAACTTAAATCCTCTAGTCTGAACGAGGTATTATCCACAAAACATGATGCGATTAGCTATTTTTGTCCAAACTGCTCACATTTCAGAATTTGAAGAGAGAGAAGGAAATGTCAATCGGGTTTAGCTCTGTTTTTTAATTGAGAACATACATCTGACTTGTGTGCTTGACATCAAGTGCCCGCTTATAAGTCGTCATCGTCGCGAGTTTTGAATCCTCGGTCCATTCAGAACAGCTTTGACAGTTTGACGCTGTTCTGACTTATGAGAAGCCGTGTTGTTGTTTACTAATGTATTCAGTGTGCGCATGAACATCATGCGAGAAGATATATTAAAGATTAATAAATAACTATTGATTTTCCCCACGCAGTTAGTGAATATTCAACTATCATTAGAAGTATTTCTTAAACAAGATTATATATGTTTTATACTTCCAGTTAAAAGATTTAAAATTGGAGGATGTTACATGTTACTCTGTGTTCGAATCTCAATTTTTATGTACACAATATCTCAAAAGAAAATGAATTCTCAGACGTCAGAACAGCATCAAACCGCCAAAGCTGTTCTGAATGGACCGAGGATTCAAAACGCGTCATCGTCAATATACAAGGACGAGATAGCCACAAAGAAATTTATAACACCAGAGAATTACAACCAGGAGCTCCACAAAGTGTGTGCAATGGAGCTGATAGAAGTCGAACCCGCCGACTCCTACGCTGTCGAGCGATTAGCAGAATGGTGTCTTGAGCACTCGGCCATGGAGGCCCCATTTAGCTCAAAAATATAAGGAAAGGCCATATTTACAAACAAACAGTTCCATCAACCAACCTACCGCTACATTTTTGTTGTAGCAGGATCATATTTATCATTGCAGGAATCGTCATGGCGACCAAGGTCAATCACATCATAGACCAGTTTAACGTAGACTAAGGGGCCCTCCGTAGCCGAGTGGTTACAGCACTACTGCGCTAGTCACTTGCGAGCGTAGGAGTCACGGTGACGGGTTCAACTCCCGTCACCTCCATTGCACACACTTTGTGGAGGTTCGGGCTGTAATTTTTCAGTGATTATTTCTTTGTGTCTATCCAGTCTTCTTCTCGACGATGACTTATAAGCGGATATTTAAGCACACAAGTCATATGTTCTCAATAAAACAAACAAACGTAGACCAATCAAATTTCCCCATCACATGTGTAC
Organism: Maratus michaelseni; assembly: GCA_963931845.1. NCBI lineage: Eukaryota > Metazoa > Arthropoda > Arachnida > Araneae > Salticidae > Maratus > Maratus michaelseni. The sequence goes on from OZ007600.1 coordinate 82,454,190, forward strand.
ATGTACAATAGGAGTCATAAAGTACGAACAGGTTTTTCTTGCAAACCAACAGTAATTTAACTATCAGTGACGTCAACGCATGCTGGAAGTCACACACTACAAACAGGCAGTTCTGATTGGTGGAATTACCCTGACCTCCAGTTGAAGTATAATAGTTAATCAGCTGATGGCAACTGCCCTATAGCATCAGGTTATTCCGTTTACGTTTAAGCTACCAGATGTCGCTGCAATTGACATTTATCAGCTTCAATATCTTTAAAACTGTTACTGGAATAGTCGATTGCCACACCATACCTTCTAGGCACGTACCTCTATATAAAAGTGGTGACATATGCACCAGGACGCATGCTCAGATTCTGCGTAGACAGAGGTTTTTGTCCAAACTATGGCAAAGCTATATTCTAGACTAAGCGATACTCGCCCTCACGAGTTCGATTGTACGAGTAAGGCAAATTAAAAAGCATTTGTTTGGCGATTCTCTCTTCTCAAGAATTGTCTCAGCCAATCAAATTTTATATCACGTATCTCGCCACCCTCCTAACGAGCCTAAATTAAGAGCCAGGTTGCCACACTATCTTTGGCATTAGACTGCTAGAGTCACATGATCCTCTTTTCATGCATCACGTGACTCAAGCAGTCTGAAAAAAGACACGTGTAACGCACCGCACCAGCCTGTTTTTTTCGTTTTTCGTTAGTCGGTACCCTCGCTCGAATAGTAGAAAACTACTGCTTGTAACCCTACTGCTATAGGGCAGTTGCAATTGACGTCAGGTTGGAGGTCACACACTACAAATAGGCAGTTCTGAATGCTGGAAGTACCCTGACCTCTAAGTGAAGTGATCAGCTGATTGCAACTTCTCTATTGGTGAAAACTTGGCATTGTGTTTTATGCATTGTTTTGGTCGCTCTTATTAATGTTATTCTGCTATTATGCCGGTTGTAATCCTCACTGATAGCCTTTCTGTTCTATTAGCGCTCCAATCAACGCACTTGAAGTCTTCTAAGGTTGTTATCTGTCTCTATAATAAAATTCTTCGGGTTTCTGCCCATATTCCGCAACTCTTCCTGTATTGGGTACCGGGGGATTCCTTTAAATGAAAAAGCTGACAACTTGGCCAAGAGTGTGTCTGATTTTGATACTATGATTGAATGGATATCACCAGAAGATTTGATCTGGGCACAAAAGAAAAAGATAAAGAGTCAGTTTGAGCTCACATATAGCACCTGCAAATATCAGTACTCACACGGGAATATTCCCAGTTCTAAACAGACGTTCAGTTGGTCTCGCAATAGACGGGATGATGTTTTAATTTCAAGGTTTCTGTGTGGTATGCTGGTAACCCCTGCGATGTTGGCTCGTTTTAATCTGGTTTCGGACGGCAGTTGCCGCACCTGTGGAGTAGCTGACTCCTTGGAGCATATTTTATTTTGGTGTACTAAATATCAGTCCCAGGGTCGTTGTTGTTGGAATAATGATACTCTGAATAGTGTGTCCTTTCGTTCGATGGTGTGTTTTATTAACAATTTCTGTTCTAAAGACTTACGTGCAGCTACTCTGCAATTTTTCCATAGTATTGATCGCTTTTAAGTGGTTGTTTTGTTCTTTGTGATGTTTGGATTTTGAATTTGGATAATTAGGGACAACAGCCAAGTAGCTATAGGTCTCATGCCCCCCTTCCTTCAAAGTTCTGCTATTATGTCAGTGTACCTGTCAACTCGCTCTTTGCTTTCTGCCTTTTTTAACACATGTATTGTTTTCAATATTTTTTATTTGGTTTAAACCATCAAAAAGATTTATGCTTTTAAATGCCACAGTTCAAAGCAGAAGGAACCAGGAATAATGTTAAAATTAAATTAATTTTGAATACCTTTCATAAATATGAAAATCTGTTAAATAGCATATTAAATAGCTATAAACAGTGCACACAGAAATAAAGCAGGATTTTATTTTACAACTGCACAGGAATCATTGGAACAATGTCCCTTTTTATTTTATTCCTAAAATAGAAAATGGTCTTTGTTTCAATAGATCTCTGCTGTTTTTAAAGATTATATATAAATTTCCCCCTAAAATTTCTACCTCATTTGCTCAACCAGCATACAAATTTTAGAAAAGCTTACTTTTTAAATTAATCTGGCCTATTTCTTAAAAACTATTTATTGACGTTCAACAATGCAAAACGGAGACATTTTAAACATAAAAGCATGACACTTGCAGGCATGATTATTGAAGTGATTTGTTTTCGAACAGCCTTTTTCATTTTTTGATGTATGAATTACATTTTGTGTTATAAGTGATTGTAGTTTAATGAAGGCAGTCTTTTTCCTTCTCTCACACTGTCACTCCGTATATTTGGTAGAAGATGCCAAATGTGACAGTATTTTCTAAAAGATCTGAATTTACCAAAAAATGAAAAAAAAAAAAAATACAGTTCAATCACACAGATTCTGATTAAGAACATCTGCTAATTTCATGCATTTCGGAACAAAAACGAATTAAAAAATGTGTCAGAAAATAGCCTGTTTGGATTTAAAAATAGCTTTAATTTATAGGATCAATAAATAAAACTCATCTAAATCCTTCTCTGAAATATTCACTTCCTTTCCAAGCATACAAAATTTGAAAACTTTGACTTTTTGGAAACTTTCTGTCTTTGTTATTTTGCTATTGGGACTTAAAAGACTTTGCTATTGGGCCTATAGAGGCGCTGATCGCAGCCGCCGGTACAGGAAAATTGTCCCTTTAACTAATGCTAAAGTGCCATTGAAACCATTACTTATTGTAAAAGCATTTGAAAGTGTTAGATATTCCAATTTGGATATTTTTTACCTTGTCATATAAACACAGAAGACAAATATCACATGAAATCTGAAATTGCGCAAAAAAAAATAATCATTATGAACAAATTAAAAATGCCTGTAATGCAATGGGCTTGCAAGGGATTTTCCTGAAGTGAGAAGTTACATCTTTTTTTCACCAAATGGCGTATTCGAGTGCTTGAATTCCCAATAAGAAAATCCACCATCTAAATTCTTAACACATGGTTTGAAAACTTAATAGTTTTTTACATTTCTTTCACATTTGCTCCTGTTTATGTATTGTGTGCCTCCGATTTGTTTCTTTGCTGTAACATTAAGAAACATTATTCATTAGGCAAAAAATGTTGCAAAATCAAATGTAGAGATTAAACTTTCTTTTTTTTAATATATTTTAGTGTCATTTGACAATCAGTGTTTTGTTAAATGTATAATATATATTAAAAAATATCTTTATAATTCATAATTGACACTATAATTTTGTAAAATATTTCTTTTAATTTTTTCTAAAATTTAGCTACTTACCGTAAATTAAACTAAACACATTCAGTATAATCACAAGCTAGTACTGATTGCAACATTACTTTTTTAACTCCCTTTAACTAAAGCCTAATTTAATTATTTCCTGAACTCATTTTTATTCATAAATGTGAAAAATTAGCAGATGTTCTTATTCAGAAACTATGAAATCGAGTAGCATTTTCCATTTTTCAATAAAACTAAATCTTTCAGAAAATGTTGGCATTTTGAACCGAATTTCCCGAAGCGACAGCCAAGGAAGATCTTTATGAGACAACAATGAGTTGTAACTTGAGATATCTAAAACTGAAAATCGTTAATCTATTACAAATCATTTCAATAATCAAATCTGCTAGTTTCATACTTTTATATTTAAAATGAGTCCATGAACACGTGAGAAAGTTCTGTGTTGTCGAACAGGGAACAATATATTTTTTAACTGCTTTAAATTAAGTAAAGCAGGAAAGTGATTCCAGACATAAGTGCCTACAGAACTAAATCCAGGGAGGGGCAAGATTTTGGATTCACAGATGTACCTGTGATCCGCAACTTATGTCAGGTTTTATAAAATGAAGAACATAAACATGATATAAGCTAAACTAAAAATTTTTTTTTTCAGAATTTCCCCTGCAAGACAATTTTTAAAACATGCCACATAATTTAAGTTTAAAAAATATTAAATATTAAAAAAAAAAATCCACTAACAATTTTGAAAAAGAACTGAAAAAATTTCCTTTTTGAAAAAAACAAAACAAATATATATATATATATATATATATATATATATATACAGATACAGTAAGCCCTTGTTATATCACAACTCTTTTTTTTTTAGTTGTCCCTCGATAAATTTAGTTTCTCAAAAAACATATAAAACTTTTGAAATGTCGAAATCTAGTAAGCACATAACTGAAATGCAATTAGTTCATTTTCGTTCTTTAATTTCCAATGGAAAGCAGATAATCAAAGAAAATCAAAAACAAACAACTCTGGATTTTTATTTTCAGAAAATACTATAAAATGTAAGTAAAAATATATACAGTATATGTGCTGTTTTGTATATTTTTAACATTTTACCATCTCTTTTGTGTTGAACTTGTAGCTTGAACAAGCATTGAATCAAAAACCTCTTAACTTAATTTAGAGCTCTTAAACACTCTTCTCACCCCTCCTCGTTATATCACGCATTTTTTTAATCATTTTTTCACGCATTTTTTAGTAGTGCAATATATCGAGGGGTTACTGTATATTTATTTCCTCTTAGTGTTTAATTTTTTTAAGTTCCATGTCAAGAAAAAATTTTACTACTTTTCTTTTTTTTTTTCAAAAAGAAATTTTGTTAAACAAATTTCAAAATAAAGGGAGTGATATTCACACTCCCCCTCGAGTTGAAGACGCCCATAATTGTAAATATACAACTGAATATTCATTCAAATTAGGTATTTACTGCATCTTTAGAATTTCACATAACTTTTCTAACAACCATTTTTTATTACAGTAGAAGATCTTTATACACAAACCTAAAAACGTGAGGTTGTGCACTACATAGAATTTTGTGTTACATAGATCACATTTCGTACATTATTAAACTTACCTTGTAAATACATCAAAATATAGTAGAGTATCTTTATTTTGCATTACTTGTTACCAGGAGTTGAGTAGATTATAGATTTTTGCATAATACAGATCATTCCACACATTGTTAAATTTACTTTATAAACATTGTCCAAATATGCTTGGACCAAATCATTCACTCATTTCCAAAAAAAAAAAAAAAAAAAAAATTACTGTAATAACAGCAATTTCTTCATTATAAAGATCTGAATTAAGGAGATAAGGTGAAACTGATGTATCAAATTTAATCCACTAGATAGTAGCAATTTCTTACATTGTAGGAATGCAGGTGTTTCTTAACTGCAAAATTCATTGTTTACGTCTCAGAAGTTGTGTGTTATATAGAAAATTGCATTATAAAGATCTCCTACTGTATATGTTGTTCAAACATAATTTGAAGTGAATTAATTATTCATAACTTGTCAATGCTTACTTATAATGCAGTACCATTTTCCACAATTGCTTGTTTTTAGTTCATGCATAATTTTCAAATTGACAATAAAACAATTTTACAATCTTATAGTTAAGTAGGTTCTGAGAGCCCCGGTTGACTTATAATGATGTAATTTTTTTAAATTAGCTTTTTTATATGTTATATGCAGTTTTAAAAGTAACACTAAAATGATCTTTAGATTTTATATTAAAACAGGCTTTGGGAGTCCCCATTTGAATTTTTAGATCTTATAATACAATTATAGACATTTCGGGCCTCCCAATTAGTTCATATAGTGCAGTAATGTTTTCAACATTAGCGAAACTCAGGTTTCAGTTACCCCAATGGACTGTATTCTTTCTTTGGGTTCAAGGTTACAAAAAATCGTCTGCTTGAGAATAACTTTCAAAACCACACCATTAAAAAGCATTGTGTTTAGAAAATTTATGCATATATTTTATTTTTATATGGAAATTTAGACACTTTTAGAAACAGGTATAGTTTATACATGAATTCTTTTTTCTATTTTAATGCAATTTCATAAATATTTTCCCTTTTATTAATAAAATGAAAACTTTTAATTTTAATTAATAAGTATGTGTGGATTTTAATTGATATGTATATATGTGTTTATCGAAAGTAATTTGTACAAAATAAATCTGAAGTATTTTACGCATTCATTTACTTGGTATTTATGCTGGATCAAATGAAGCAATAAGGTAAACAAGTGCACTAGCCGGAACTTTTACACCACGTGATTCCCACTGTGACATCACATGAACATTATCCATTAGCACATGGTGATTTATTTATTTATTATTATTTTTTTAAGATTAGCTTTTTGTGTTTTATATGTAATTTTAAGTGCCACTAGAATGAATTTTTAGATCTTATAAATTTACAGTTTTTTTGGGCCACTTTCCGTATCACAGTATATTCAAACATTTATAAGAAAACTTATAAGAACTTAAATGATCTAAAACTATTATTATTATTTTATGAATTGTGCAGATTTGCAGGACCCCTAACGGGACCTTAACAAGTGTGGGGCCCTGGGCAGCCTGATTACGGCTAATACAAGCAAAACATCTGTTCATTTTAATGTGATTTTTTATGAAAAGTGTGGTAAAATTTGGAAAGAAATCCCTTTCTTATCGAACATTGTTTCCTCTCAGTGATAATATTTTAATATTACAACCATTTGTCAAAATGTAGTAATTTATTAGTTTTAACAGACAGAATTTAAACCTTCAACGAGGCAGACCTCTCCCCTCATCCCCAGCCCTCTTCCTCTCCTACAAACCCACTCAAGAACATGAAAGACATGTCCTGAAGTCATGAAATAAAGAAGAGAGAGATAAGGATGTTTCAAATACCGCCCCTTTGTAAGACTTACAACTGATTCATGGAATAAGAGGTGCATAGAAGAAAACCTTTATTTTCTTCTTTCTTTTATATCCAGACTCTGGGCCATATTAACCAGGCTTTTTATGTCTCTTATTGCACAGTTTAAATGCAAAAAAGATATGTGAAATCTGTAGTTCGAAAATGGCTGTGACTATAACAATGTTAGCCAGGTTTTTCTGAGAAAAGGGGAAGTGGTCAATTGCATTACTGTACACCGTTCGTGTCTTTCAGAATTACTAGCTCTATAAAGGATATGATTTCAGTATTGTGTTAACTTTATGATATTAAATTTAATTTTAGCATTGAGATAATTAGAACAACTGATAATAGTAATTAGTTCAGTTATGTGTGTATTTTCAAGATTTTTATTATCCTCATGGGTATTACAAGTAACCGTTAATACGACTGTATTTGAATTTTTAACAAAATTTTGAAAATTAATATGTAAATCTATTTTTACTTCTAATTATACATTTACTAAAGGAAAAATGATAATATATCTCATTTATATAGATACATTTTCTATGCTTTCATGATTTCTTTACTGGCAAGGTTTTTTTTTTAAAATTAAGATTATCACAATGGTTTTGCGATAAGAAATAGCTTTGTTATCTAATCAAATCAAATAGATGCCCATTCATGCAATAAAGGCTCTGGAGAAATCAATAAGCTTTAGGTAAAAACTTACAGAACTAAATTGGTTTTTATTTTAAACAGCCAACTTTCCTGCATTCTACAAGACAGTTTTGGAATAGGCCCACAAAGCATAAAATACACCCTCAAATTTTGAGGTTACCAATCAACAGTGGTCTGCAACATAATTTTGATGGTCTGCAGAAAAATCTGAATATTATTTGCTTTCTTTAAAGTTTTATTACTAATAAAACAAAAATAGTGTTATAAGAACTTCTTATATTTTATACAAGAGAAATTTATATATATATATATTTTGCACAGTAAAAAAACAATTAAATTTTTATTTTATATTTCTACAGCATATTTGAGTGTGGAAAGACATTTTTGTCTGTCAGAGCAATTAAAACTCAGTACTAGTCTTGCTAAGAAATAAAAACCAGTCTCAGTTTTGCAGTAACTTCATGGGAGCCAAAAGTCATTGAACATATTTCAAAGAAGGAGGGATAAATGTCACATTTAAAATATGTGATACATAAATAATGTCCTATTATTTTGTAGTAATTAAACTAACATTATGATTTTGCTTTATTACGTAGGTGCATTTCATATAAGCTTTAGGTAATTGGGATAAAATGGAAGTTATGTAACCATTATTATACAAATGCATTTATATTTTAAAAATGCATTTATATTTTAAATTCCTGGTCCGCTGGATTTAAAATTATAAATTTAGTGGTCCAGGAGGTCAGAAAAGTTGGTGACATTTACTCTAAATCTCTTTTTTCAATGAAAAAAAGAGGAAATATGATCTTGATAATAATTAGGAAAGTGTGATTATTTGTCTATGCTCAATAACAAGACAAATTTTTGTTAATTTTATCTCATACTTCAGTAAAAAGGCAATGAGTGCACGTAAGATAGAGAACAGTCATCAATTTGTTTTGCGAGATAATTTATTTTGTGAAATTTTATATGCTGCAAGTTATGTTGATGACACTGTTCTGAAGACCTGAATAAATGAAAAGTATGATACGAAAAATAAATAATTGATGGGAGTTTTAAACAAGAGGATAATTTAACATGTTGATGGACACTTGCGGCTATAGCTGTCAAAGCGAAGTTCACTATGTGGCATGAGGGCTATAGCAGCACAAATGTGCATTTACTGCCGTACAAGAAGAAGCCCAGTGTCAATTTTCGAACTTCACTTGTTCCTACTGTCCGTCAATGTGTTAAAAATTTATAAGCAATTTTCAGTTAAACAGCAACAGTGGTGCATACCAAACACCAACATAGCTGTGGAGCACATATTTCATTAATAAAAACTTGGTAGATCCATGAGAAACATTGCAAAATATGGACACAATGCATACAAATTAATTAAAAAATTTAATATCTAGAACTGCAAATTTTTTTACATCATTCTAAGACTTAATTTTTAGAAGTAGTATAACAGTTAGAAACTTAATTTTAAATCTGGTAGTTAATACAGTTTTAAGGTTAATAAAGATTTTTTTTCAATAACTTATTGATACAATCTTATTACATTATATATTTTTCAGTTTTGAGAAAAATAATATTAACTAATAACAATAATCTTCTTTGGAAATTTATGAGCACACATTCTTGGTCATTCATACCTAGACAAAATAAATGTTGAGTAATTTATTGTTTGTGCTATTGCAATTAATTTAAATCTTCAACACAAAGCTTATTGTTGCATGAAATGTGAATAAAAATATTAAATTAATTTAATACTAGGACCTCAAAATTTTATATCTATGTAATTCCCAAATCTCTTTAGTTGAAATTTAGCATCTGAAGTGACATACCTTATAGAGGTCTGCACAGGCCCAGGCTTCATTCTTTCCAGGCTGGGATGGATCATACTTCTTTTATGCAGACTCGGACTGAGCCAAGTCTGGAGTTCATTCTTTCTCCTGAACCCATGTTGAGCTGGTATTTTATTTATTTAAGAAAATATATATAGGAATTTTGTGAATTTGTTTAACGAAGTTGTTAGAAATTTAATTTGGTTTAGAGAAATATTTTTAAAAATGTACTTTTTTTTTGTTTGTTTCTTTGTAGAACTTGAAAATTATGATTTTCTTCTATCATCTTTTTCTCTCATTCTAAATATATGTTGATTTTCTCATCGAATCTTTATTTTTTAAATGAGTGTTTATGTATGTAACTGTTTAAGTGGTCATTAACATTATTGTTATTCCATTTAACATGAATTGTAGACATATAATCTGAAAACAAAATCTATGCACACGTAAGTGTGCTTTTTGAATAATTTTAACTGTAGGATAATGTTGCATAATAAATGTAGGATAATGTTGCCAGGCCTGGGCCTGATTTTTAAATTTTAAAACAGGCCAGGTCAAATTTTTAACTTTTATACCAGGCTGGGTCAGGCCAATAAAATTTTTGTATGGGCCAAGGCAGGAAATTTAGGCTCATGCAGACCTCTAATACCTTATATTCCTTATAACTAAGAGCAAAATTTCTGGTTGTTATGTTGCCATTGGTAACAAGAAATTTGAGGCTGGTGACCGAAAACCAATGCATGTAAGTACACAATTGTTTTTAGATCTCTCAGCAACAATATGATTTACTGTCATCTAAAAATTGGTGAAACATCTTTCACCACATATTCCGTTTTTTTATTTCTTCACAGAAAAATGCTTTTCATTTTTCCTACTCTTTAATTTTGAAATTAACTCATTACCAAATTATTATCTAAGCATTTAAAATTCTGCTTCTAAATACATTAAAACAAAACAAAACAAAAAATACTTTATAATGAAATACTAGCTTAAATTAAAATTCTATATCCCATTTACTTTCCATAATTGAGTGCAATGTAATGCTCAGTATATTTCACCATATTTTCATTAACAGTTTTACAACTTTTAGTCAAATGTAGATAAAACTTGAATATTTTTTATTAACAGATAATGTTTCATATAAATCTACTAAGTGTAACTGACAAATAAATTGCAATAAATAAATAACAAATGTAAAAAGGACCTGTAATACATCTTCAGATGATAAGTAAAAATTTTTTCAATTTGTATAAAATTGTGACAATTACTATTTTCAGTCTGCGTCTGCCTTTCCCTTTAGACTTTAAACTTGATAATTTGATGTTCTTGCATTAAGGTTTTCAAAAGTTGGCAGCTTTATTTTATTGATATGATAATTCAATAATAAAAAGAAAGTATATACTAGTTTCATGTACAAATAATATATTTTGATGCATTAAACTTAAGTAAAAAAAAAAAGAACAAAAAAAAAAAAAAAAAAAAAAAAAACTTGACAATTAGAAATAATAAATATATTTTATACAAATATAAAAATATGTACATTTATATAGATGTATCTACAAGAAAATCATGACTACATGATTCATTCATCACATATATTAAAGTCCCATGCACAATTAGATACCTGCAAAACAATAAAGAAAAATTAAAACATAAAAGTTCAAAATATTTTCTACACAAGATTGAAACTATAATTTGACATAAAGCTTATAACTAAACTACACTTTATGGTATTACAATCCCTAGGAACATTGGCTTACAGTACCCAACTCTATTTTCTTGACCATGAGCAGCATATGTCCTGGTCAGGTGGTAAACCTAACATTGGACCCCCAGTATTTAGCTCCCAAGCAAGCTTAGTACAATAGAGTCTCGATAATTCGAGTCTCGATTGTTCGAGTTTCCCGTAAATCCGAGTTAGTGAAAAAATCAGTTTAGCTTCCAAATAATGACCAACATATATGCAACAGGTGAAAGAATTATTTCGCACCATAAAATTCAAGTATCTGATTTTTATTGTTGTTCGACGTGTCATATGTGAACTGCGCACCCTGAAGCCACCTACAGAAATCCACCCTCTTAAAGAAAACTGGCGTATTCTTCCTATACGTGCCGGGGATCACGCCGGGTGAAATTGGAGAAAATCAGGGAATAATTTTTCAACGAGCTCCCGCCCCACTCACTCCTTTTGTCGACTACGAACATATCGGAACAGAAGTAAACTAGAAGCGTTTTCTACTAACAACTGCTTTGATTTATCCTTGGACAGAAAATCCTTAAAAAAGCCTGGGTATGAAAATACTGGTGAGCCATTTTATATGTGGTTTACACAGCAAAGTAAAAAATGATGCCCTCTTTCAGGTCCCATTCTTCAAGAAAAAGCTTTGCTGTTTCGAAAAGAATTTGAAGAAAGTGATGAAAACATCACTGCTAGTGTAGCTAGGCTGGTTTGACAAGTTGAAAAAAACATATATCGTATCCGGCAACTAAGAGATCTGTCGAGAGAAGCTATCTGAAGATCCTGAGGCTGTTGCCGTGCAATTTTGCAAGAAATTGCAGGAAGTTATAATTGAAATGAATCTGGCCTTAATTTCAAAATGCTACCATTTAAAACTATCGCGTCAAGCTAAGAGAAAAGTAGTCCAGGTCACATAAAAGCAAAGAGAGGTTAACACTTTTTGCTGCATCAAATGCTTCAGGAAATCACAAGATTAAACTTGTTGTTATCAGAAAAGCTGCAAAACCAAGAGCATTTAAGCATGTCTCGATACTTTCACTGCCGGTTACGTATAGGAGAAAAAAGTGCTTGGATGACTCAAGAAATATTTAAAAACCGTTTTTTTTTACGATTTTGTGCCAGAAGTTATCGAGGAATTGATAAATAGTCACGAACAACTAGAATTTACGATTCTGCCAGAATCCGACAGATTCCACACTGCTAATGAGTCACAGCGAGGGGCTGCTTGATGCACTAGAGTCCACCATGCGATACGTGGAGCAATAGCCTGAGTCGACTCCAGCCGACAATATACTGCTTCGACGATGGCGTGATATTGCTGATCGGAAACGGGGTAATGTGTCAAAATAAAAAACAATTGACAATTATTTTAAGATATAATTAACATGTTGCTATCAACAGTAATGTAATAATTTGTAAGTACAATTTTCATTCAAATATACACTGAAATTTAAAATTTGCTTTATCTTCATTTATTTATTAATTAAATTTTATGATTTCGATAATTCGAGTTTTCGATAGTTCGAGGTAAGCCCGGTCCCGTCCACCTCGAATTATCGAGACTCTACTGTACTCATTTTATGGGCACTGAAGGGATGAAAGATTCAGTAAAGGTTATAACTAGGGCTCTATAAACTAAACATCAATATTTTTGGACATATGCAGCACTGATGCAACAATTTATTGAAATTAAGCGGACAATATGCAGACAGTTACAGAAATAACTTTATAAAATAGTAAACAATATTACAGGGTGTGGAAAAAGTTTTGGATGGCTCAATCAACAATTCTATCAGGATGAGATTTTGCAGAAAGTGCTCAAGCCTTTTGCTCAAAAACACTTTTCTGGAGGAAATTAGGTGTTTCACCAGCCCATCGCATGCACAAGAGTCTTGACTGGCTTAGGGTGGAGAACACAGACTTCAATTTTCCCAATAGCCATAGAATGGCCATTCTATCTTGGCCGCGTGCAGAGATGCAAACACACCTACATGGCTTAAACTTTTGGATCAGTTTTAATCTTTTAAATTTGGCAGTGATGATGGAGCTTTAGGGGCTCTGAAACAGCTGTCTGCCATTTTATATATTTTTATTTGTGCTATTTTTATGTTGATCATTTATTTTAATATTTTAACCTGAAAATAGTGTTTCTTCTCAGCAATTCAATTAAATTCAAGCATCTGAAGACATATTAAAATTATGTAAATTGGAATGTAAAATTAATAATTTCAACTTAAGTCATCTGTCTTCACATCAAAAAGATAGCCTTCAAAATTTATTATTCTCCTTATCCATAAAATCATTATGCTATATAGATTGAGTAAGGTTACATATCCAATTCATATCTGATGTTCCCATCAAGACTCTACCTTTCTTAAAGCCTCAAGCAATCCAAGAGGAGGCCAAACATCAACTGGATATGTTGGTAGAAGCTGTAATTATAGAGAGTATGTCTGAATAGGCATTGCCAATGCTCATGGTAAGGAAAAAGACTAGCAGAAAAACCAATAATGTAACAAATAGAGTAGAAAAAAGTTTGAAAAATTAAAGAGTTCTGTGCTGAGGTGGGGAAAAGAGGAGAAGTTTTGGTGAAATTTAAAGAAAAACAGAAACCAGCCACAATTCAGAAGATTAACACTCTTATTGAATGGTTCTTTTGGGCAATTCTATACTGAGATTTAATTGTTTAAGTCTTTAAATACTAGCTTTACATGCAAGCAATACAATTTAGAACAATGCATTTGGATTTAAAATAAACAATAGTAATACAAATATAAAAATAGTACTTTTATGTATATACATACATGAAGACTGTTATGACAGCATGACTTGACCATCATATACATTAATTAAGGAATCCCAAGCACAATCAGATACCTTCAAATAGTAAAGGAGAAAAATCAAAATAATATATTCAGAACAAAATTAGAATTATAATTTAAAGTTTATATATAAGTAATCTAGCTTTCAGATTTACAGAACATAAAATATGAATATTTGTTAAAATGAAATGTAATGAGTAAAGTTTTTGCATTTTTAGTGGTAGCAAAACCTTAATACAAAACAGTATATAATAGAAGGCTTGACTTTTGAAATAATAACCACATTTCAATCATAAAAGGGAAAATATACAGAAAATCATAAAAATGAGCAGAAAATATTTTAATTTGTTTTCATCTTAATTCATACCAGTTCTTAAATTTAAAAATAAGAATTCATTAATTCTTACTACTTTGCTTTTAATTTAATCTACTCATCACTCGATTCCATTTTTTGATCCAATGTAAAAGAATAGTGGCTAATGTCCCCAATCGGAAACATCATAAATTGCATAAAAAATATTTTTTTTTCTGAATTTAAATAACTAATATCTTTAAACTAAAGCATTAGAAGGCAAAACCGAAAAAATAAATAAAATATGTACTTGTATCTGAATTCGGCCTGTAAAAGGTTTAAAAAAATCTTTGTTATTTTTTGAGTTGTAATAATTCGAAGTTAAGAAAAATTAGTGAATAACAAAGATAAATAAAATATAAAATAATTAAATGAAATATCAAATAAAAAAAAAAAAAAAATCAATAAATAAAATATAAAAGAAAAACAAAAAAAATTAGAATAAAAATATGTACCTCAAATGTTTTTGCAGGATTGAAATCCAAGCCGTATACAAACTCTGTATGTGAATTGTGTATCTCATCAGCTTGAGGTCTAGACCAATCCCAAAGTCTAAAATTAAAATAGTTTTATCAATAGAGCATTCATTAACAATTGTTAAAAAAAATTATATTAAATAGTTAAACAACAATAAATGCAGTTTTCTGTTTACTTATAATATGATATTCACACTGAGAGTACTTTTACAGCATAAAAATTTTAGCACAAGTTGTGAAATTGTGTTTAATTTTGTATTAGTAGAAAATTATTGAAACTATCAAAATAGAAATAAATACATCCCATTCTTTATGAAATAGTCAAATAAATTCAATTGAGTAAAAAATCAATGTCATCATGCAATTCACATTGTTTTTTTTATTCCACAATTAATTTTAAGAGCCTATGCTAGTAATGTAAAGACATTGGCATACTAATATAAAACCGACAGCAGCGTTCTTTTTGAATTCATCATCATCATTGTCACGTTGCAAACGTGCCACTGTCAACTATTTTACGAAGTTATCGTACCCACGTGCACATTTCCCATTTTTAGAACATTTAATCCTAATAATTTCAATAGTTTCTCTTTAATATTAATTTAAATCATCGTTCTCATTTTTCGGCATTTTAAATTCCCTTTAATTTGACATCTCATTTATTTCTCTACGTTAATTCTGTCATATTTTGTAATTCCTCTTTTAAGTTCTTAACTATTCCTTTTTCATTGCGTTTTGCCGCAGTGCCGATTCGCAATCTTGAAGCGACTGGCATTTTCGAACGCTTCCCCTCCTTGCGTTTCGCTTGGCGCGCGTCGCGGTTCGTTATCGCCTTTGGCGTCAACACGGACTTACGCTTTGGCGTTCGCTCACCTGTTGGACAGGTTTTTCACCGCCAATCTCTGGCTAGCGCGCGTTTTTCATACCGGCAAGCAGTTCGGTAGTTGGGACAGTTGAGTCTTGCCTGGGCACGAGACAGCTGTGTTGAGATTAGGCCTCCCGGTCGCCGTAATGGCTTCCGTGGGAGCCGAGCGAGTGAGATACTGACTTGTAAGATGGTGATGTCTTTTTGGAACATATCATGTGCGAGCGACGTCTGCCAATATCATTCCTCTTAAGAGTATACACGTTGTATACAAATAAATAAGTTAGCTGCCAACTGCGTTTTCCTGTCTTCTCTACTATGATGTCTGCCTCTACTCTCTTTCAGCACCTCCAGCAGTGATGAGCCTGTGTTCTGATAAGTATTTCTTTCTGATTTTAATACTCGTCGTGAAACGATTCTGACAACAGCGAGCTATTTTCTACAGAACCTGAGTTTTTGCAGATGAACACTTCGCCGCTTTTCTCTGATCGATCACGCCACGTGCTACCTAGGCCTAACGACCTAGCACGTGCTTCTGCAGAGTTATTTCCAGGTAACTTTTGTACCAAAACAAGTTAACCACTTCCTTGAGAAACCTTAACGTTATACTAGAGAGACCTGTAACGTTATAATCATTTCAATATTTAATTTAATTTAATTTATTTTTTTCCTTCATAGGATATTTGAGGTTGATGCCTAACTAGATATTTTCGTACTTTTTTGATTTTAATTGCAGTTTTTTTTTTTTTCTGAGGACACTTTCAGAACTGGTTCTAGAACTGAAAATGTCCATACAAAAAAAAAAAAAAAAAAAAAAAACACTTGCAACCAAAATTGAAAAAGTACAAAGATACCTGCTTAGACAACTGCAAATATGCTATGAAAAAAAAAATAAATGTAAATAAAATATTGAAATGAAAACGAGAAATTTTAAAAGAACACTGTCACTGATTTAACATTAGATTGCAAGTGTCTACTAGCATAGGTTCTCAAACCCACAAGATTTTTTGGAGAACTGCACAAACAGGATTACACAGCATTCAGATAAACAAAAGTTATGTCTGCAATTTACTCAACAGCTTAAATTATAAGGCCCTAAACCAATTATAGGCAGAGAGCAGATGAAGAAATTTATTTAAGTATTTCATAAGAGGATAACACAAATACTACAATATACAGATTATTCTTGGAAGTGAATTCTAACAGTGCATAGTTTTCAAAGGAAATTTTAGTTTATTATTTAAAAATATATGACTTCTGTTTGTTTCTCTATCTGTCTGTTATTTGACTGTGTTCAAAAAGAAGTTAGATAACTCCAGAAGTTCTTAAATAATAAATGGCAATATTTTACCAAATATTTCCAAGCTTGCATATCCCTGCACTTTGCTTGGCATACTAAAACTCATGATTGTTAAACATATAGGATTGTATCTAATGCATAATATTAAAAATTAGAATTTTGCTTTCAAAATTTATAACATTGCCTTTCCCTCAAAGGGTTCTAATTGATGGTACCTAAAATAGCTTAAAAAGTAAAATTTAGTAATAATTTGACACATTAGTACTTTTGCATTAAAGAACATTTATTTGGAATGAGGGTTAAAACACTCTGAAGTTCTTCAAGTTTAACTTTTCTATTTTCATGTAAAATCATTTAGCTGAATCTTGACATCTTTTTAAGAGTACAAGGTTTATTTATTATTTGATAAATGCTATCATAATCAAAAATAATATTTAAAAAATAAAATCTATAATATGGAAAATGATGCGCATTATTAACTGAAGTTTCATTCTTAACAAATCAGCTGTTTTAGATGAAGATTTAATGATTTTGTGTTGAAGGATTTCCTAGAAAACTTAAATATGAAATATAACTTGCATTTTACTAGTTACGTTGATACACCTGAGCCTTTTAAATGTCAAAGATTTAGAAATTCCAGACAGCTTAACATATTATTAACTGTAACTTGATGCATCTTTTAGTATAATGGAAATTTTTCAATCATGAATAAAAAGAAAAAAAAAAAAAAAGAAATTCAGATAGATTTTTGAAGAACTCAAATGACAACTACAAGCACAGTGTGTTTTGTAGATAATTATAATTTGCATTTTATGATAACTATAATAAATTAATTTCTTGGGAATTATTCTCAATACATTTTCTTATAGATTAATTATTTACATTTTAATATGTTATAAATATATTTTCATTTTAATATACATGTCATTATAAATGTAAACAACTTCCCATTGACTGTTTCAATACAATTTTCATTTTATGCTTATTATAAATTTTTGTTACAAATTGCAAAATATAAGGTAAATATAGTTAATAAATTTGAAGTAATGCTTTAAAAATTTGGTTGGCAAGGGAAGTCTTTAATAATATAATAGCCAATTTACATTGACTCAGTATTGCTAATTAACATAGAAAAAAAATATTATCAATAGATCAGTTATCAATTCAAGAGTTTCATTAAGATAAATCAGCAAAATATTTTGTTTTATTTAAAAAAAGTATTTATACAATTATGGTAATTGTAGGACAGGCTCATGTAATCATTTTCAAACAAACTGAACAGTTACAATTGTTAATAATTAATTAAATATTTATGAGAATAATTAATTGTTCAAATTAATTACACAGATCTACAATGAAAAAAAAAACTTTTTTGATAATTTTAACTGTTCTAATGTAATTTTTGGTGCTGAATTTAAAAATCATAATAAAAATGGAATAAGTATTCCAAAAATGTATAATCAATATAAATTTTTAAAAAGGTTTTTTACAAATGTAAATTTTGTAGATCTGTGTAACCGATGCCATTGTCATAAAATCAATATTTTAAATAAAAAAAATAAATACTGAATTCCAGAGAATTATAATTATCCAATTAATGAGAAAGAGGGGGAGGGGGGGGGGGTTATCTGATGTAATAAAGTTTTCACAGAAATAAAACAGTCCTGGAGTATCAGTGCATGTAACGTCACAAGAATTAAATTTCCTGAAACTATTTAGAAATATTATAATATGAAAGAAACAATTATTTAAAGTTTTAAATATTAAATAAAATAAGTTCAAAATAAAAATATGGCTGACAGTTGAGGCCTCTGGTCTGTAGATTTACACATTATTTTAATCAAGATTCATATGTATAGTCATGCTTTTTTATGTAAAGTGTTTTGCAAAGATTAATTGTCAAACGTTGAAGGTAGAAAATAGTAGTAGTCTTTGAGACAGATCATGTCACTTAAAAAAATTGTCTAAGCCTCCTCCTTTTCCTATGACTCTCGTGTACAAGACTCCTATTGCAACTGAACAATTCGTTTTTGTTTTTTTTTCAAATTATTATTGGCATATTATTGAATACATAGTCAAATTTGTTTAATACGAGCACAGCTGAAATGAAGACATGGCTAAGATGAACAATTTACATGTTAAAGAATAATTCATAATGTAGAGGATCAGGGTCCGTAAGCCGTGTTTTTGGCCCATGAAATAAGTTTAGAATTCGATTTTGCTATACTGACTTAATTATTTCACTTTTTAATATTAGAAGGTTTATTCTCTACGATTTCAACAATATTTTTTGCATTTTGTTTGTTTTTATATAACTTACACAAGCTAAAATTTTGTACCGTTCCTAGTTTTTGATGAAAAATACGCAATTTCTCCTAATTTTACCTCAATTTTTAATATATTTTTTAATATTTTACCATGAGCGCAGTTTTGCAACACTTTTATTTTTACATATATTGTACATTTCAATGTATTTTATAATATATGTATAGAAGAAAGTGTTGCACGATTGTGCTCATATAAATGATTGAGTTAAAATTAGGAGAAATTGCCTATTTTTCATCAAAAACTATGAATAATAGGAACTTTGAGCTTGTGTAAGTCATATAAATCCGAACAAAATGCAAAAACTATAGTTGAAATTGTACAGGATAAGCCTTCTAATATTAAAAAGTGAAATAATTAAGTCAATATAAAAAAATCGAATTTTAGTCTTATTTCATGGGCCAAGCACACGGATTATGGACCCTGATCCTTATATTTAGATTTTCATGCTTTTTACAAGCTATAAAAGCAGGATCATGGTTAATATGAGTAAAACACATCTGTTCAGGTCGATGTGATTTTTGGCGAAAAGTAAGGTAGAATTAGGAAAGAAATCCCTTTCTTATCAAACACCGTTTTCTCTCAACGATAATATTTCCACATTACAAAATATAGTAGTTTATCAATTTTACTGTACAGAATTTAAACCTTCAAGGAGACCTTCCAATGCAAATGAATCTCATGAGGTCTTGAAAGAAGGAAAGAAAGAAGGGAGAAATAAGAAAGTTTCAAATACCACCCCTTTGTAATATTTACAACTGATCCATGAAAAGTAAGGAACATAGAAAAAAAAAACCTTTATTTGTTTTTTTCTTTAAATACACACTATGGGCCATATTAACTAGCCTTTTTATGTCGCTTAGTGCACTGTAAAAATGAAAAGGATATGTAAAATTAATAGCTTTCTTTATTCAAATGGATAATTTTCCCAGGAAAATTCGCCTAACATTTCAATAGTCACTGCGATTTTTGAGCAATTAATTTCACAAATCCTTTTCATTTTTAAAGTGCAATAAGAGATATGAAAAGGCAAGTTAATATGGCCCAGAGTGTGTATTTAAAGATAGAAACAAATAAAGTTTTCTTTCTATGCCCCTTCCTTTCCATGGCTTAGTTGTAAATCTTACAAAGGGGCGGTATTTGAAATCTCTCCTTTCTTTCTTTCAAACAGTAGTGCATTTGCACTACTGTATGTTGTTCATGTCCTTTGGAATGACTAGTTCTTTAGAGGCTTTCACTTCAGTACTGTGATTTTGTCTAAAAAAATTGATACACACAAAGGTAAGACTGAATATTTTATGTTAACTTTATGATATTAGGTGAACTTTAGTATTGAGATAATTAGAGCAATTAATAAAAGTAATTAAGTAAATTAATTACTCTTAATTATGAGTGTATTTGTATGATTTTTATATATGTATTATGAATAGGGGTTAATACAATGATTTTTTATAAATCCCTTGTTTCTTGTATTAGTCGAGTTCGTCTGTAAGATTATTTTGTTATTTTTTTCATATAAATTGGATTTTATATGCTTGAAAGTTACTTGTAAAAATTTAAATAGAAATTGATAGTTATGTTATTTCTAAAATCTGCAACTATTTTATGCATATGGATTATTTTCTGTGTAATTTTTGCAAAAGAGAAATACAGACTTCAAATTTATGCAAGTGCTTAAGAAAGTAAAAATACACTAACCTCAGATATATATTTTTATGAGAAAGATTAAGAAAATTAAAACAAGCAATATAAACACAGAGAAAAGGAAAAAAAAGAAGAAAAATGTACCGTGTAGTGAAATCATAACTCACAGACACTACTTTTCCTCTTTCATTAGGGGCAAACTATAAAAAGAACACTGTTTTAAAAAATATATTTAAGCAATAATGCAAATCATTTTTAGAAAATAATAAAGACTATTTACTTTTAGTCGACGAATAGCATATTCATGTCCAACGAGTACGAATGCTGGATTTTTCATGATTCTGATATCCCAACCAATGATTTTACCATCAATTGTACCAGCTGCTAGGATGTCCTATAACAAAATAATAAAGATTTATTTATATAACAAAATAATTAAGCTATAATTAAGCTTAAAAAATGCAAAACTTTTGTAATGATTAAGTATTATGTATACATATATATCATTTAACTAATTTTATTCTAAATAACTTTAAAAGTAATTAATATAGGAACATCAATAGATAAAATTCAAGTTTTTGCACACATGACACATGCATTTGGTCTGTTAATACAAAGCTTTTCAAAGTGTGAAAGGAGATCTCTTATGAGATTGCTAAAATTTTTGCAAAACTAAAATAATGCTGGTTGTGCAAAAACTGGAAATTAATTCAAAATAAGTTTGACTGCATTACACAGATAGTATAACTGTTAATTTATGATAGTGAAACAGTTTTTGCATAAACTTGAAAACTGCAATTGGATACTTTATCCTTCACTTTTGTCTTAATTTTTAACATAACTTTTATGTTCCATTAAGCAGCTCTTTAGAAGACATTTAGTTTGGCCCATATACATTAGACCACATTTAACCCTTTCACCATTTGAGGGTTTCCTTGTATTTTCATAAGTATGCTTGTAAATCGCAGGATATATATATATATATATGAAATGAATGTGAAAAAGTATGAAAGAATTTTGAATGTGAACGAATGTGGATTGATATGAAAGGATAGTTAGTTAAACCCATTCCAAATCAGAAACTAAAATATAAAAATTCAAAGTTTAAAATCTCTAAATCGCGTGTCAAAATTTGAAAGTTTTGCCTTCATTTCTAGTTGCCCCTGTAACTTAACTTTCCTTACGATACATTTATTACGAACAGATATCAATTTTGAATCCTCGTTAAGATTAAAAGTGCTGATGGTAGCGCATCTCTCTTCTCCCGGTGGCTAGATCTTGCATGTTAATTATCTGGGCTGCTTACCCAGATATGAGTCAAGGGCTAATTAGCCAATTAAATTACATTATTTCATAAGTTGCAAAGCGGTCTCTGGCGGTGGTCCGGCCGTATATAATGTGAGGAGCACGTTTTTGCATGGCTTTTGACTCTAATCACTCTCCACAAAAACTACGGCCAGTATTTTTCGAAGTGCGACGGCATCCTTGCCGGTGTAAGTCCGGCAATTCGCCGAAATATGAACGATAAGACGATGTTTCCCCGGTGAAAGACTCTTCAAACTGTCCCCTGGGCCTAGCTTAAAGAGAGACCTGTAATTAGTTGGAATAAAAGCTAGTTCCCAGGAAAATGTCTGCTGATTTCGCCTACACTCGTACGACTACATATTTTTATCTTCTAGCCTATGAATTACACGGTGATTCGACGAAAGAGTGCCGTGAAACTACCTTAACGGCGCTAAATATGGTCCTTCGAACATCGTGATATCTAGTAATGGGATGTGTGATAGCGGTGATCGACCACTCGTTACAGACAGATCGATGTGCATTCGTTATACCGAGATGCGCTCGTTATACAGGGCGATATCTTACAGAGAGTCGGCAGGATAAAATGCTTGTCACGGGAAATCCTTTCTTTTAAATAACTATTCATTAATAAGAAACATCGTAATCGAACCAACCATAAAAAGACTATTTTTAATCACCGGGCTTTAAAAGAAAATAACAGAAGACTAGTGTGTTTAACTGAAAAGAAAAAGTTTGTGTCCAAAATAAAGAAATAAATATCTACAATCAGTTAATAAAAGAGCTCCTGCTTCCTCATTAAGCTATCAAATCTCGGATAAACATTTTATTTCGTTGCCTACTTAAAATAAACAATTTTTCTTCAGCGCTTCACTCCAAAAGAAAAACAGTTTTGTTCATTCACTTTCAATAGTTATCTCAAATGACCTACTATCCAGCGGAAGGGATGGTTCACAGATGGTTTGTGGAAAATTCAAGGTCAACAATCTCCTGGCAGAAGGAGGAATGTTCTTTTTTCCTCCCTTTCTTTGCGTGTGTCAAGAGTCCGTTGTTTCGTTGATGCTTCCTGTTTTGGTTTCGTTTTAATGGTGATAAATTTTTTCTTTCTTTTTTTCACGTGAGTATTCTGTGCAATCAAATGGATTTAAAAGAAAAAGAAGAAATAGGTATGTTCGATTTTGTTATTTTTTAAGAAGAATTTAAAAGTGGACAGAAACTTTTTATTTTTATTTTTTGAAGCAGTAAGAGAGAAAAACAATTAAAGAAAAACAATTTGAAATTTTATTATTTTTTAAGTGTTATTTTTATGAAAAATACTATTATTATTATTTTACTATTATTATTATTATTATTATTATTATTATTATCTCTATGTTACAACTTAAGTGATTAAATGAAGCAGATTATTTTTGTTTATTATTTTGGAAATTTAAGCGGAATTTAAAAAAAAAAAAAAAAAAAAAGAGTTTTTCTAGTAAAAATATTTTTTTTTATATTTTGTTTAACGAGATTGTAAAAATAAGTAATAAAAATGAGCGCAGAAGACAAATCCACTCAAGTGAGTGAAGGTGACGAATCTTTAAAGGAAAAAATACAGAAATTGAGGGAAATGGGAATCCCCTTGAAAGTCCTCCAAATACGGAAATACATGAAAGTGCCCCTGTAAATATGAATGGAGCTATCAGTCAAGTGAGCCAACAACCTGTTAAAAATCAGGCCCTAATCCCTGAAATAGAGTCAATCAAAAAGGCCACTGTAGGTAGCTATGCAGCAAATAGTGAGGAAAAAACAAAAGACCCCGAGATTATCCCGTTTTCGCCGGAAGCTAAGATGATCTTTGCCTCTTGGCTTGCTTATTCTGAGTCCAGAAAAGATGATGTTTGGAAGATAAGAAACATCCAGAAATTTTTAAAAGATAGCGCCCTTACCTTGTACATTAACAACTGTCTTAATGTTTTACACTGGAATGAGTTTGTTTCATTATTCCATGAAAATTTTTCTACCCCAGATACACTATCACTAAGCGACTTTGCTAGTATTCGGTATAGGTCAGGTGATGACCTCAACGAGTACTACCAAAAGAAAACGAAAATGGGTCGTAATCTGGGTTTAGACAACAAATTCATTCTGGAAGGGTTATCCGAAGGCTTGCCAATTTCTATGCAAAGACTTATTGTGACTAATGCCCCCAAAACTGCCACAGAATGGAGAGAATTAGTTTTTAAACTTACTAAGCTTGAAGTAGCAAGCAAGAGTCCTGAAAATAAACCAGACCCAACTCCCCAAAATCAGTTCAGACAATGGCGACCATATCGCCCTAATACCACTGAGCAGAATTTTCCAATGCGATCCTGGAATTATAGATACCCTTATCAAAACCCCCAGAATCGCCCAAATGTGCCTCACCCTCAAAGAACTTTCCAAAATGTGAGACCATTTCAACCGTCTCCTCCTAGACCAAATATACACTACCAGGCTACATTGCCACCATCGCCATGCCGCGTATGCCTTAATCTTAATATTCCAAATGCTTACCATTGGGTACGAGATTGTCCTTTTCGAAAGCAATCTTTAGAGGCCTCCTCTCTAACCCAACAACCAAACATTTAAATCCAGAATCCAAATCAGACACAAAGTGATTTTTCTGCAAACCCAAGTAGTAATCAATGCCAACTAATAGTACCCGGGTACATAGAAAAAAGAAAAGGATCCAAAGAAAACCCAAAGAAACGTCAAATTACTACTCTAGGGATACCAGAAAACTCAATACCCTGTTTGATCGACTCAGGAAGCTCGTTAAGTGTCATTCCATTACATTTAGTCCAAAAATTCCAATTAAACACTTCCAAAATTCGTAAAGGTCTATCGGTCGCTCAAACACAAGGCATTCTCACCTTGCAGGAAAAATGTCGTGTTAATTTGAAAATTGGCCGCATATCCAAATATATTGATCTTTATGTTATTGATAATAAATTACCCTATACCCTTATTGGACTTAACCATTGCCAAAGTTTCCAGTTAAATATTGATTGTGTTAAGATGCAAATTTTCCAAAATAACCAGAGTGCCTCTCCTGAACCAATTACGAAATATTCCAACAGTTAATTCCTTGCACGTGTCAGAACCTAATGAAGATATCTCAGAAAAGGAAAATGCAGGGATATTTGGTGAAAATTATGAGCCGGAGTTTGTCAACGCCACTGAACCTATCCAAGTTCAGTCTGCACCTAACAAACTGCCTACTCTCTTAGCCAAATATGTCAGTATTTTTGCCAAAGATAAATATGATGTAGGATGTGTCAACATGGAACCCCAGAGAATACATTTAACTTCAGACTTACCAATTTCACTTAGAGCTTATCGTACTTCCCCTAAGGAAGAAGAAGAAATTAGAGAACAAGTTCAAAATTTGTTAAAAGCCGGTATCATTAAAGAAAGTCATTCCCCTTATTCTTCACCTGTAACCTTAGTTTATAAACGTGAAGAAGGAAAGAAAACTCGGTTGTGTGTCGATTTCCGAAAATTAAATGCCATAACCAAAACAGATGCAGAACCCTTGCCCCGAATCGACACTTTATTGGACAAACTGGTGCAAGCTAAGGTGTTTTCCACTCTCGATTTAGCAAGTGGATATTGGCATATACCTATCCACCCTAAAGATACTGAAAAATTAGCTTTTGCCACAACGTTTGGCTTATTTGAGTGGAAGCGTCTCGCCTTCGGCTTGAAAAATGCGCCTGCAAATTTCAACCGTATCCTTCGAAGAATCCTAAATAAATATAAAATTGACTTTGCATGCAGTTATTTTGATGATATTATTGTATTCTCACAAAATGAAGAAGAACATTACCATCATTTGGAAATCATTTTTGATATTTGTGTCCAGGAAAATCTTAAATTAAAGCTGTCTAAATGTAATTTTGTTAAGAAAACAATTAATTTTCTTGGATATGAAGTGTCGAATGGTTGTATTACACCCGATAACCCAAATATTGAAACTATCAAGAGGTTAAAACCACCAACCAATGTTAAAGAGTTACAATGCTTTTTGGGATCTATTAATGTTTATAATAAATTCATTCATAAATATGCTGAGGTTAGATATCCTCTAAATAATTTGCTAAAGAAAAATGTTCCTTATGTATGGGACCAGGACTGTCAAAATTCTTTTGAAAAATTAAAAGCAGCTCTAATTCAAAAACCTATCTTAAGATTGTTTGATCCCAAAACACCTTGTAATTTATTTGTAGATGCATCAAGTCTTGGAGTGGGATGTGTTGTGAAACAGGCTGATGAAAATGGTATTTTGCACCCCATAGCATATCATTCTAGAAATCTTTGTGACTATGAAAAAAATTATGCAATTACTGAACTCGAATGTTTGGCAATTGAGGATGCTCTAGATAAATTTTACCATTATTTACACGGTCAAAAATTTGTCATTCATACAGACCATGCGGCTCTCACTTGGCTAAAAAATGTTAAAAACCTAAGAGGACATCTTTTCCGCTGGTCCCTTAAACTGAGTATGTTTGACTATGATATTAAATATAAAAAGGGCTCCACTAATGTAGAGGCTGATATGCTGTCTAGATTACCTGTTTCAGAAGACCCCCCACATCATACACATTTACTCAACTTGAATGATATCAGAGAAAATCAGAAAAAAGAAAATGTCAAGGTAGATGGTAAAAAATATGTTGAAATTAATGATGTTATTGTGATTAAAAAGAAAAGTTTGTATAAGATTGTCGTCCCCATGGCTTTACGTTTACCCCTCTTGGAAAAAGCCCACACAGATTTTGGACATCCTGGAATTTATAAGATGATAAATTTAATTACAAATCAATATTATTGGCCTAATCTTAATAAAGATATTGAAAATTTTGTAAAACATTGTCATACCTGCCAAATCAACAAAAAAAGTAGGCAAAAAAGATTTGGTTTGTTGCAGCTCATGCCCCCAACGGATATACCTTTTGAATGCTTGGCATTGGACTCTGTTGGCGGATTTAATCATTATAATTCGGCAAAGAAATATCTGCATTTGGTCATAGACCATGCAACTCGCTATGTGTGGGGTTTCGCGTCAAAAAGTGTAACAACTGAAACTTATACAAACATTTTGAAACAATTATTTCAAACTCAAGTACCAGAAAAAATACTTACTGATAGAAATGGAGCATTTACAGCTTCTAGATTTAAACGTTTTCTTCGTAATTATAATATCAAACACCGATTAACCTCCAGTCATCACCCGGAAATGAATGGGAAAATTGAGCGTTTGAATCAAACTATTGTCACCAGATTAAAATGTATTGTAAATTCATCACCAACTAAATTACCTTGGACAAAATTTTTAGATGAAGTATTGTACCAATATAATGCTACTCCGCATTCTGTAACTCAGTTTCCACCTAGTTATTTGCTGTTAGGAAAATTACCTTATGATCCTCTTTTGCCAGATAATGATTATTACCTCCTGTTGAGGAAGCTAGAAAATTGGCTAAGGAAAGAACAATAGCTTACCATAAAAAAAACAAAATCCATTATGATGCTCGTTTTCTTCCTGTAAAGTTTAAAGTTGGTGACATTGTAATGTATGAAGAATTCCACTATCCTAATACACGTAAATTGACTCCACCATATTCTGGACCATATACTATCTTAAAACAACTATCTGATGTAAGTTTTGAAATTGATAAACCCAGTATACATTTTAAGAGAAATTCGGAAATAGTGCACGCCTCCAAGTTGAGATTCTATAACCCCCCTCAAAATTTAAAACTCTACCATGAATAACCCCCGTCTATTTCTTTCATCTTTCAATTTTTTATTTTTGCTTTCCTATCGTCCCTCTATCATTTTAGTGTTTGGATGAGGACCCAGCTGGATGTTAATTTAAAACCCAGCGGTGTAGTTGGCGGAGCAGTTTTAAAGTACTGCTAACCTTTTTATTTTTTTTTATTACTTATACAATGACAAAACTAGGAACACGTTAGGGGTCCTCTGCTCCGTGGCCTCCCGTCTATAGTCGAACTGTTTTCCCATTTTCTCTTTCCATGTAGAATGGAGAATTTGGCAAAACTGCTTCGTTTTCCCTCTGTAGGTGATTATCGGCATCCACTTTTCCTTTTTCCTTGTGCAAGAGACACATTTTTTGGATGATAATCACCTCAGAGTTTAGAAATCCATGTCTCACTGAGCATGGTGGAAAGGATAGCCTAAATGTTTTTTTTTATTTTTTGGTTAGAATTTCCTATTTTTACAAAGTTTTCCAGTTCAATCTTTTTTTTTCTCCTGAGAATAATTCCCACTAGAGTGTCCTATAAGCCCAAAGATGCTTGTAAATAGATATTTTGGAGTAGTAACAGAGCTTGTAACTGCTCATATGGCATTTTCATGTTTGTGTTGTTTTTATTGCATTTGTAGTAATTGTTTTGTCCTATATTTACAATATATTTGAAATATCTTTTATGTTATATTTTTGAAATTTAATGTTTTGAATAAGTGTTTATATCATGTTGAAGTATTTTTATAAGTTTAAGTGCATATTTTAATTGTTTGTGTTTTGTAAATAATATAATTGCCATATTATATTTCTGTTTTCAAGTATCATATTATTTAGTTTTTATTGTATTGTATGTTTAAAGAAAGGTGCAATGTTTACCTTTCCTGATGAACCAACACCCAAGAACAATTCACACAGGACATGTTGGTTAACAAAAACTTTTGCAATGTGCTAATAGACTTTCAAAAAATAGCACATAATGTTCTCGCGAGAAATGTTGAATTTTTTTTTGCTGCAGCTGTGTTTTGTTTACAGTATATGTCATATGTTTAATCTTCAGTGTATGTCAACAAATAGTACCAGTATTTTATGTAAAAGTAAGCCCAAGCAGTTTGAGAGTCTAATTAGAATTCCGTAGAAAAAAAAAAAAAATCGATATCCTAGTTTAAAATGAGTTTAACTTATGGGGTTGAGCCCCACAGCCCTTGCTGACAAGTACTGTGGTGCTCATTTTTAAAGGGGGGGGGGGGGGGGATGTGAAATGAATGTGAAAAAGTATGAAAGAATTTTGAATGTGAACGAATGTGGATTGATATGAAAGGATAGTTAGTTAAAACCATTCCAAATCAGAAACTAAAATATAAAAATTCAAAGTTTAAAATCTCTAAATCGCGTGTCAAAATTTGAAAGTTTTGCCTTCATTTCTAGTTGCCCCTGTAACTTAACTTTCCTTACGATACATTTATTACGAACAGATATCAATTTTGAATCCTCGTTAAGATTAAAAGTGCTGACGGTAGCGCATCTCTCTTCTCCCGGTGGCTAGATCTTGCATGTTAATTATCTGGGCTGCTTACCCAGATATGAGTCAAGGGCTAATTAGCCAATTAAATTACATTATTTCATAAGTTGCAAAGCGGTCTCTGGCGGTGGTCCGGCCGTATATAATGTGAGGAGCACGTTTTTGCATGGCTTTTGACTCTAATCACTCTCCACAAAAACTACGGCCAGTATTCTTCGAAGTGCGACGGCATCCTTGCCGGTGTAAGTCCGGCAATTCGCCGAAATATGAACGATAAGACGATGTTTCCCCGGTAAAAGACTCTTCAAACTGTCCCCTGGGCCTAGCTTAAAGAGAGACCTGTAATTAGTTGGAATAAAAGCTAGTTCCCAGGAAAATGTCTGCTGATTTCGCCTACACTCGTACGACTACATACTTTTATCTTCTAGCCTATGAATTACACGGTGATTCGACGAAAGAGTGCCGTGAAACTACCTTAACGGCGCTAAATATGGTCCTTCGAACATCGTGATATCTAGTAATGGGATGTGTGATAGCGGTGATCGACCGCTCGTTACAGACAGATCGATGTGCGTTTGTTATACCGAGATGCGCTCGTTATACAGGGCGATATCTTACATATATATATATATATATATATATATATATATATATATATATATATATATATATATATATATATATATATATATATAATTGGAATTTGATGCTATAATATGTTTTATATTTCCTCATTCTATATATGGTTAAAAAAGATTTGAGCTAGAAATATTTTTGTCTACAGCCATTTTAACACAATTTCTAGAAAAAGAAAACCATGGGCCCACCGTTTAAAAAGTTAAAGGAAATTTTTTAAATTCCCCATACAAAAAACTTATCTATTGGTGTTTGAAATTAGTAAATTTCATTTTATTTAAAAGAGTAAGATTAAAATGAAATTTTATCAATTATTTTATAAAGATAAAAAATAATCCTGTTCAAAACGAACACAAAATGATTAAATCTGTTATAAAGTTTCCTGCTTTATTTAAAATAGTACCAAATTTTCTCTTATTACATCTGTTTCATACAAGATTTTATGCTTTTTCAAAAGTCTATAACTTTTAGATTGATTGCGTCAAACATTAGCACTTTTTAAAACTGGCTAAACATCTCATTTTAATTTTCTGTCCATTGCTTTCCAACAATTTATACACTCCTATTTAAAAACTCCTATGAGTTTGTTAATAAATTAGGTTAACTTCAACGTCATATTTACATACTCACAAAACCATATTATGGTTTCATTTGACATGAAATCGTTTTTAGGGCTTTGTTCATCTCACGAAACCCTATTACTCCCACTCCATTGTCTATCCGTCACAGAGTCATTCTCAGAAACTATGTAACTTACAGAGTTGAAACTTTGTGTATATATAGATGAATACCAGCTATGAAGCTCAAAATATTAAAATTTGAAAAAATCGTATTATTTTAAAAAATAGAGATAAAAAACCAAAATTCTAACAGCCTTTTCCTATTAAATTTAAACATTTTTCGTTATAGCAGTTGCCAAAAATTAAAAATCCACAATGAAATTCTTTCTACAAAATTAATTTTCTATTGAACGATTTCCACGTGAAAAAATGAAAATGAAATAAAAGTTTCACCAATTGAAAAAAAGATTTAATATGAAATAAAAATGATTGATGTCATAGTGGTAATAAAACGGAAATTTTCAAAGATTTCTCAATAATACAAGGAGTATGAGTATGTGTATGTACACAAAGCAGATTAATATCACGTCATTAGAGAATTAAAAAGAAAATCCGATGTCATATTGGAAGTTTAACGAATTTTTCAAATGTTTGAAAATAATACAAAGCGAGTATCAATATGAGTAATAGAGAATAGTAAATATATGAGTTTGAGAAATATATTGAATCATGATAAAAATCAGATTATGGAAATATTCGCATATTTTAACATTTTGAAGGTGTACAACATGTTTAATTTTGAAATTATTTTTTTAAATATTGCATTTAGTCTGCATGACAGATATTATTATGACAGAATATAATAGCGTGCTGGTTTAGATATTCGAAAAAACGAAAAAATAGACTGGACTTTATAAAAAAAAATGACTTTTTTTTTTTTAAATGAAATTTATTTGGATTTATTAAAGAAAGGATAAAGTGTTTTGAAAAGAATATTAAACAAAACCCTTTGAGCGATCTTCGATCACACTTACCCACTTGTTTACAAGCGTACATGTTCAAGGTGCTCTGATTTGTCTTAAAAAATGCCTTCAAGAATTTTATTCCTCACAGTCTGAAACTGATGAACTAGTATACCACACTGGATCCTGTTTATTTTCAATAGTAATTTTTACTGTATGATTGGCAGTTTGTTGATGGGCTCCTTTTCAGCCCCATCTCAAGTGACATTTGCATCCATTATTTCAAATTAAACCTCTTCAATAATTCGAATTTCCCATTTTACACCATTATGTTGACGGCTGTTTTGCCTTATTCAATTCAAGTGAACTTGATTTACCTAATACATACTCTCTCTGTTATAAATTCCTTAGATGAACATATTTAGTTTACGTATGGGAAAAAAAAAAAAAAAAAAATATATATATATATATATAGAGAGAGAGAGAGAGATGTGGGGAGGAAAATTTTCTAGAAAATTTTCCACTATGTTTTTCCGGAAAATTTTAAATGTGTAACAGGCAGTTTTTTAGTAAATTTTTTATAGGACATATTTGAACTTTCCATATTTTCTTTTAATAGTCAGTTTCTGTACTATTTACACAAAATCTACAGGTTCTAATTCTAACTTTGTAATCCACATGAATAAAATTTAGTTTGATTCTATTTTACTTAAGATTTGTCATATTGTTTAATTTGCAACTGATAACAAGTCAATTCACCCTTTCATAATAAAAGAGCACTCACAGAAAATGAATCACCCATTTCTCTTGTTATTTGATATTTTGCCCAATATGGTATTTTTTATTTAATTACTGAGACATTATACAGGGGTGATTGTGTTCAGGCCAGTGGTCGGAAGTAGCGAAACTACAGTAGTGCGCTACAAGTAGCGAAACTACGGTAGTCACTACTTTTTACAGTAGTTTGTAGTGTAGCGTGCTACATTTTGAACACTAATGTAGCGAGTAGTGTGATACAAAAAATCAGTAGTTTATAGCGAAAATCGACGCTACTTCAGGGGAAAAAATGTGTCATTCTGCAAATCACATGGTCGAAACTTGTTTCTTTTGTGCAAAATTTATTCTGCTCAACAATTTCAGTATCTCAGCGACAAATCTCAGTTGCAGTATATTAGTAACGCATCAAATGAAGACATAGATTTTCCCCATTGACACTTGCAGCTAAAATCAAGTATAACCCACTGAATTAATTCATTTTCTTGCTGGCAACATTTGTCTATTTACTATCGTTATTAGGTCTTCATGTTTTAAATGCTGGGTTTCTTATTATTCAGAATTGCTAATTTACAGATTTATTTACTGTTTGCATTTAGAATTGTTTTTCTGTAATTTTCTATAATTTTCTATATTATAATTTCTTTCTTAATTTTGCTATGAAATTTGTAATGTGTGCATAAACTAACATTTTGGAGACAAACACAAAACATTTTCTTCTATCTTAAATTAAAAATTTTTTTTAATGTCCCCAGTCATGTTGCATTTATTTATTTATCTCGGCAGACATGATATAACGAGGGGTCGCTTTATTATTTAATTACTGTCTTTAATTTCTAGTATAAATTGAACCCTTTGACAAAATCTGAAAGTAGCGAAGTAGTGACTACTTTCGAAAAGTAGTTTGTAGTCGCTACTTTTTAAAACAAGTATTTGTAGTTGTAGTTAACTACATTTTCTATAAAGGTAGTTCGCTACAACAAAAAAGTAGTTTTTCCGACCTCTGGTTCAGGTTATATACCTGAATTCAGAGTTTCCCCCAGACAGTTTCAGAAGGGTGCTGCCAACACCCCCTAGATAATGGAGAAAGCCTAGACACGCTTTGTTTTGACGTCAGCTACGTCACAAGAAGCAGGTAAAACGAATAGTGAATGTTCGAAGAGCGTGTATGTTTTGGTTTCGTTAGTTGATGTAATTATTAATTATTACTGATGTTTATCCTGTTTGAATACGAAATATTTGTACATCAAATATGGGGTACTCTTACTAAATCCCACTGTGTCAAGAAAATTATCGAAGTGCTGCAAAAATTCTGGTATTATCGGCAAAAAATATCTCACAGACAAATAATAATCACTGCTATAGCTATCCATGCAATGATGCTGCACGTGGAAATTATTTTTTTCTGCCTATACAAGACTTTAAAAAATAATTCGAGTGCAACATGTTAAATATAGGGTTACAGCATAAATTAAAATTGAAAAGCAAAATGTAGTTTTTCTGTAGCAGCTGTAGAAAGTGGCCATAAATTATTAGTAAACTTCAATATTTAAAAATTGTTTTGAATCACCTATTTGGAAAAGGGGTAAGCCACTTTTTTTTAATACTATAATTCATTTGGTAGATTTATATTTATAAATCCGTTTCGAACTGAGTTAAAAAAGAATGTATATCAATTATGCACCAAAATATATTTGAATTCGGACTGAAAATTAGCTTTGATATATAACAGTTTTGTAATAAGCGCTTTGCAATGTTTCTGTTGATCGTAATATTTGTTACTCATTAATAAAAACTAAATGCTGTTCTACATTCTTGTTCTTATTTCATAAACGTATTTTTAGCTGGAGATACATGTCATGCTTTTTTTTTTTTAAATTTCTTTCAAGTATTTTCATTTATTGAATTTTTTATCAGACAGGAGGAGCAAGGCAAGTTTGTGTAATTATAATAAACTAACATTTTTTTTTAAATACTTAGAAACTCATTGCATTTCTTAAGCATTTGAATTAAAAAAATTATGTATAGTAGTATAGTATTTTAACAATCAAAATATGAACAACAACAGACATGACAAAGATTTAAGTGCTATTATACAAAATATTACTTTAGTTTTTTTTTTTTTTTTTTTTTTTTTTTTTTACATAAAATATATAAAACTTGAAGAAATATTAAACCAGTGATTGTTAAAATTTGTCTAAAAATTCTGTAGTTTATATTATTTTAATAAATCACTATATTAAAAAAAGCAAATATTTTTTTTTTGAAAACAAATTATGTCAAGTGATTACACTTTTGTTTAAATTTAATATAAACTACAGAATTTGTTATGTGTTCCTTAACTGGTTTAAACATAAATTAAAAGTGTTTAATATAAGTAATTTCATTTATGAGTTTTCACGATAAGGTTTGCGTAATACTATTGTGTTTTAGTAAAATAATATCACAAAGTTTCTCTTTTTAAATGGTTTTAAAGTAAATTAAAAGTGTTTTAAAATGTAAATTTCACAGTTAAAATTATATAAGATAAATGTTTTAAATGATAATGTGGAAGAAAGTTTTGAATTATCAAACATTGGAAGTTTATTAATTCAAAACTTGTAATGGATATTTTATATACAGACAGATCTTAATATTTTGAATTTAATTTGTTTTTATCCCCTATGTCACCAACTTTGGTAAAATGACCTGGGGGTCCGCAGTGGGGAGCGGCCTCAGGCCGATCGCAGCGCTGGGCGAGACAAAGCCCTGGTGCGTTAAAAGCCCTTCAGAGGCTTGGGTGCGATGGTCGTTTACGCGCGTCGGCGACCCCCGTGGGCGCCTGACGGCGTAGGATAGTTTTATCCAACTTTTAAACCAATGTACACAGTTGTTGTGAAAAGTATAAACAGTTAATACCTGCTAAAACGGAATTACAAGAAATTGGGGAAGTTTGCCGTTTTATACGCTTTTTTTCTTAGCAGGAATAGTTACTGAATTGTCGCAACCATGAAATTGTTTTGTTTTCGCAAATTTTAATGCAGATGGCTTACTTTCAAACAATAAATATTTAATTAAAAAAAAATTGCAAACTTGTGTTCATATATGTGTGTGTGTATTTGTGTACATTCTACAACGCATTTAAATTAAGCAAAAGCAAATAATTTATAATATGTTTTCGTTCCTTTTTTAATTAAAAAATATGTAGGTAGTTTTGGTTAAAAAAAAAAAAACTTTTATTTTTATCTTCCATATTTTGTTACCGTTTACGTATTTATTTATTTCAGTCTTTTAATATGTTTGTATTTGTTTTCATCTGTGAGTTTTCCTCTTAATAATAATTAATTTAATCTTCTAATAGTTATAACTTTGATTAAACTGCCATGTAAATATGTAAAAAAAATATATATTTAATAATCAAATAATTGAATTAAATAATGTATGTATAATCAAGTAATTTAATGAAATTAATTTAATCAGAAGTGAAAAAATATGTAACTATATTTTAATTCGGCTGATCTGACATTTCCCTCATATGTTGTCAGAGTTCCCTGCTTTGGATGACGTCATAATTACGTGTCTAGGCTTTCTCCCTTATCTAGGTGGCGTTGGTGCTGCACCCTGCCTGCCCTTTGGTTTACAAAATAGCACCCTTCTTGCCCCTCATAAAAAGAATTAGCACCCTTCTTGCCCCCTCCAGTAAAATAATTAGCACCCTTCTTGACGCTCAGTAAAAAAAGTGTCCTTTCTCTTTTTTGTATTAAAAAATTTGCTTTCATAGTAAAAACGGACTCAATGTTGTCTTAAAAAGAGTATATTGACTTTTAAATATCAAAAGTGGCTTTAAAAACCAAAAGAATACCTTTAATAATTAAAAAAAGGTGCCAATAAGAATCTGGTAAGTGCCCTCAAGAATCCAGAAAGTGCCCTTAACCCTTTAACGGGCGGTGTCCATAAAAAAGGACACCTAATTTTAATTCCAAAACTGACAAACGGCACCAAGAATATTTAATTAAAATTTTTCTTTTATTAAGTACCGGAAAATAAGTAAGTTTCTATTTTCAAACGAATTCGTTTGTAATTTCTGGTGTCAGTCCATTATTTTATCATTTTACAAACAGAATTACTCTGCGCCGGAAAGGGTTAAGAATAAAAAAGTTCCCTTAAGAATAAAAAAAGTGCCCTTTCCTGACCAGCAGCATCCTGCCCCTTTTTAAACCTGGGGGAAACTCTGCTGAATTCATGTATTTTTTTAATTTTCAATACAGAAATTCTGTTTTTTCTGATAGTTAAATTCATAAAATAAGACTAAAATAGCAATTTCATATGATTGCTAAACATAATTAAAATTCATATTTTTCCTAATTTGACCTCCCTGTAATAAATTATTTGTTCCCTCCCCCTCTCTCTATACGAAAACGATTTTTTGCTAAAATTTCAGGTATTTTTTCATGAACCCACAATCACCCCTGATTATATATGCATAATAGTTATTAAGGCTGTTCTCAAATCCAAAGAGGCTAACTTTCAGACACATCTTTTAATTCATTTTTGTTCAGAAATGCATGAAATGGGCAGGTGTTGTAATTCAGAAACTTTCTAATCGAAACGTCTTCCATTTTTTTTGGTAAGGACAGAACGGGAAAATACAGAAAAAACCTACAAAAAAACTATCAAAGACCTACCTACAGAAAAAACTATCAAAGTTGGCGTTTTAAGCCAAATTCCTGATAATTCAGCACCAGAAAGGAGAAAAATGTTTTGTCACATGACACAAATTGCCTATAGCTCAATAAGTAATTTATTTATAAAAAAAAATGGAAAACTCATTTCGATTGCAAATTGCTTCAATAGTCGCCTGCCAATTTTATGCCTTTGCATTTTAAAATGAGTAAGAAATTGTGTCAGAAAGTTTCGCTTTGCTCAGCAGATCATTTGAGAACCACTTTAAAGAATAATTATATTTTAACTTTTCAGATTTACACATGACTAAAAACTTATAAATCACGATTTCTATGCTTTGCTAATTATTTAATTTTTTTTGCTTATTTTTTTTTTTGTTGGAAGGGGAAAACTCAAAACCGCATCACATCCAGAGTTGATGAAAATACTCCAGTTTTATTTACTTGTAGCCTCTAGTGAACGAGAGTTTAATTTTACAATACTGTATTAATTTAGTGGCTTAGAAAATTTTCGGAAAATTTCCCAGAAAATTTTCTATTTCAAAATTTTCCGGAAAACCCACAACTCTCTCTCTATATATAATCAACTTTCCTTCTTGACATTTTAGTTTTCCATAAAAATTACTCTTTAGCACTACTTTTTATCGTAAACCATTTGCAGTTTCATTACCCTCTCATCGACTTCCATCTCATCCACCTAATCAAAAGTTGGCTGCTTTTAATAGACATGTTTATGGTGCTTTGAATATTTGCTCAATTTTATAATACTTAAATTAGAATTAAACTGAATTAAATTTGTTGCTACTGAATGGGTGTTTTTAGATAGAATTATAGATTCAATTTATAAAAAATTCATTAAACCCAATGTCAAATCTGTTCTTAATAAAAAACTAGTTATATTACCATATTTCCTGAAAATTAGCCATAAAATTTCTCGTATTCTGCTGTAATTCAATTTAAAAATAATCTATTCTTCTTTTAATAAAATGAAATTTACTAACCTCAACTATCTAATAGACAAGTATTTAGAGTGGGAAACCTATAAAATTTCCTGTAATTCGTATCTAATACATATAGGCCAAACTGAATGGCTTCTAAAGACTCGCTTAATGGAACATAAAAAAATATTTTAAAAATGAAGACATTGAATATTCTGCAGTTGCTAATCATTGTTGGTTTAGACCACACATTTTTAAATTTTTCTTCTATTCACAATCTTGACTTTTGGGAAGCTTCCCACATCTAGAAAAACCACTTAACAAGTACTCGAAATTTTTACAAGCTTGGATGCCATTTCATTAACTCACTCTCCCCTTCTCCCAGACTTTTTTTGTAGGGTCCATGCACTTACTATTTACCTCTTTTTGGATTAGTTTAGCACTGCCTTCTAATTGGTTTCCTTCAACTATGTCATACATGTCTCGACTGCTCTTCTATTCTTTGCAATTTCACCTTTGGCCATAAGCTATTCTGCTACATCCCCTTTAACATTTTCATGTAGGGGAGAGTAGTGTAAAACTGGGTAGGCAAGTCAAACTGGGTACTCTGTTTTCTGACTGATGGGTGCTGCACTGTAAATTATGCCATTTTCACACAGTCATAATAAGTATTTAAGAAAACTTCAACATTTTAAATGATGCGCTATTTTTGGAAATGTGAAATAGCTTTAGTGGTAAAAATGACAATATTCTTTGGCATGGAGATTAGAAAAAGTGAATAGTAACAGTAAACATTGTAATCAGCTAGTGAAAATTAATATGTAGAGTACAAGGAAATTTTTTTATTAGGAGAAACTAATATAATCCAGTTTTTTGTGATATGTACAATTTTTTAGATTTTACAGCAATGCTTAAAGCATGTTTCCAGGTGTTGGTAAGCAGGGGGAACAGTGCCTTCTAGTACTACATAAAACCTAATTTAGTTCTGTATTACAGTGGCGGACAAAAAAACTGCATCACCTGCGAAAAAGTGGAAAACGCTGCAAATAATGTTTTTCAAGTTCAGGTATTATGGAAGGATGATATTTTTACGATAAAATACAGTTGTAGGATTAATCTAAATTAAATTTTATTGGGATTTATAAATTATTTATGCATAATTATTTGGAAAAATGGAAAAAAGTGAAAAACGCAATATTTAAAAAACTTAGAACAAAGTAATAGATGCAAAAATTCTGTAGTTAATGTAAATTTTACATAACTGCAGTCATATTATATATACTTAGAAGTGTATACATGCATAAGGATCACTTCCGTAATTAGTAGATCCTCCAAGAGCTGCGATGACAGCCTTTCAGTGGTCCGGCATAGAATATATCAAATTCTGAATGTAATCCTGGCCAATTTCATGCAACTAGAACCTAATAATGCTTTCCAACAGTTTTATTTTAGTAGCAGGCTTCTGAGCAACATTTTTTTTACCCATTATATTCCAACAATTTTCAATGGCATTCAGGTCAGGACTATTCCCAGGCCATTCCAAAACTTTAATGCCAGATTTTTTCAGATAGGACGTCACCTACAGTGAGGAAACTGGCTGAAAATTGCTTTTCCAATATCCTTAATGTTATGGAGATTAAAACTTGTAAATTAGGCAACAAAATAATTCATGATTAAGTTGGATTGTATTTACCAATTTCACTGTATGGCAGAGTGCAGAGTCCTGTTGAAAAAATAAAATTTCAAGCATCTTTAAAATCATTCTTAATAACTGGTTTTAAACACACCTCTAAAATCTCGGTATAAACGGGTGCATTCACAGTTCCAGTAATAAGTTTCAGACATCCAACACGGCTAGATATACATTCCCAGACTATTTGACTGACTGAGAATTTTACAGTAGGCAATATGCAGTCTGGATGATAAGCTTCACTTTTACGTCTTCAAACATACCGCTTACCGTCTGATCTATGTAGGTTGAACTTAGATTCGTCAAAAAACATTACTGAATCCCACTGAGCCTTTGTCCACGAGACATGCTCTTTTGACCAAGAAAGTCGTTTCTGCATCATTTTTTTTTTAAGTAAAGGCTTTTTCTTTGGGTGATGCGCATTTCACAAGTCGTCTTTGGGTAGTTCTTGCGCTTAAATTAACACCACAGATTTTTTCAAAAACAATTTTTAAGTCAGGAGCACTTGCATGACAATTATTCAGATACATCCGTTTCAGATATCGATCATCAGAATTTAGGGCACCCTCTTTCGGCCCGATCTAGCCTTTCTCTCAACATTACCAGTTTCACGTTCTAATTTAATCGTCCTCCAAACTGTCGATTTGCAATTTTTTTTAGTGATCACAAGTGTCGAATAATCTTCTTTAAATAAAGCAAGTATCACACATTTTTTTTTCTTGAGTCAATTGAACATACGAAGCCATCATTTGACCACTTAAAGAACAAGACAAATGGCCGTTTTTCCCTTTTGCCGCACTATTTTTAAAAATTTGATGGCGCAATATTTCATAAAGGGTGTATTATCCAATAGAAATGTAGAATGATACCTTATCTTGCTTTGCAGCAACTAAGATTAATTTATTTGAACGAAATATCTCATTAGCATTACAAAATGTTAATTTTTCTAGGTGATGCAGTTTTTTGTCCGCCACCTGTAACTTAAAACCAATTTGACTTAGAAAAATATAACAAAGAAATATGTCCTTTGAATTACCAGAGATGATATACCTACTAAGATGGAAAACTGATAAAGACATGTTATTATACCATTAGACTGATTTTATCTTAGAAAATTTTACTACATTTGAAAATAAATTAAAAAATTACTTCATCAGTTTTTGCCCAGTCGCAGCATAAAACTTCTGAACCATGAGGATAAGTTCCATTAGGTTCTTCAGGATGTCTTAGATCCCATAATTTCAAAGTTCCATCAGCTATTTAATGAGTAGAAAAGCATTTAAAAAATAGAAATTTTCACAAATTGATTTATACATAAAACAAACTTCAAAAATATGCAAATTCACCCATTAAAAAAAGAAGATTAGCTAAAAAGTATAAAGATCTATTGCACACTTATTTCTAAAATTGCACAACTCTAAAATAAATAAATAAATGATTTGATTTATGAATTGCACAAATGCATTCCATTAGATGCTATAAGAAAAATATTTATATTTCCTTAAAAATAGATGAATAAGAGTGATTTTATCATTTTGAAGGTCTGACATGAAAACTATTACAACCTACAAATTGTTAAATACAGTCAAACTCGTATAATGTACTAAATTTTCACATTAAGAATGGTTTATTATTTAAACTATATTAAGATTTTCATGCTTTTTATGAGCTACAAAAGCATGATTTTGGTTAATAC
Organism: Maratus michaelseni; assembly: GCA_963931845.1. NCBI lineage: Eukaryota > Metazoa > Arthropoda > Arachnida > Araneae > Salticidae > Maratus > Maratus michaelseni. The sequence goes on from OZ007600.1 coordinate 82,495,502, forward strand.
AAGCAAAAAAAAATGTGTATATTTCAATGCGATTTTTAATTAAAAGTAGGGCAGAATTAGGAAAGAAATACTTTTCTTATCGAACACTGTTCTCTTCCAGTGATAATATTTCTACATTACAACTGTATGTAAAAATGTCTGTCTGATAAGACAGAATTTCAACCAACAAGGAGACTTGTACACACCCAAGAAAATTCAAAAGAATGTCCTGATCAGGACTGGATTTTCCTTCCTTCTCCTCATACATGGGCTCAATGCAGTCTGCCACCTCCCAAACACCGTTGTTCCTTCTAAGGCCTACAAAGGCAAAAAAAGAATGCTAATAAACACACTAACATCAAGGAATTCTTGTTTTTGGCAGGACATGACTAATATTTAAAAAAAAACAAATACTTTGAACACTTCACGTTTCAAGGAATGGAAATTGTGTTATCGGTTCTTGACTTATTGCAGAAGATAATTAAAACATCTTAGCCAGGATTTCTATTCAGGTTTAAAAGATGGTTTAAAAAGGGTCAAATTCTGAAATGAGTTCTAAGAAATACCATAAAGTTTCTAATTTTTGGGAAGCTGAATATTTCATTTCTGTGTGACCATGTGATAATAGTTGCTTAATAACAATTGGTACTTTCTAAAAAGCACTACTAAAATTATTTCTAACTATTTTTATATATCTGTCTATCTACTAATCTAGATCAATAGACTGTATGTTCAGTAATGGTAATTTACTCAAGATACAAAACAGAAGTCATGACTGAAACTCATCAAAGTTCTAAAATAATTGATGAATTAGTAAGTACAGTAAAACCTGCGAAGACAGAATTGCAAGGTACTGGAAAAATTCAGTTTAGAGACAGGTTTCTGTCTTAGCAGGTATATTTTAGATTGATTGCTTGTTCATGATATTTTCTTTATTTTGATATAGGCAGACTCAAATAATGCTAGAATACATGATACTAACTCAAAATGCTTATTAATACAATTTTGGTATATTATGGAACAACTAGCACAGCCAATACATTTCTGACATTGCATATTGTATTTATTTGCATAATTTATGTTCCTCACATATTTTTTGCTTTTCAAAAAAGATTTTAGAGCAGAAAAAAAACTGCTTAATTCTTCGACTATGAGGTAGTTTGGGATTTTAGAATTATGTCCAAGTCTGATTATGTGAATTAAAAGGGACAATTTGATTATTTTTTTCTGAATGATTTTTTTTTTTTTACTTGCTTCAAAAAGTATGCAGATATTGATGTAACAGATGATGTTATGTAATTGGTCGATATTTAAATTTTCGTTGAAAACCAGTCTAAGTTGGACTCCAAAAATCAAACCAAAATATAAATGTGTTTAAAATACAGTAAAACCTACAAAAATAGATCTTGTCTATGGCCTGCGTCGAAAAGAATACCATACAATTATACTGCTAAGATGGAAACCTGTCTAAAACAGAATTTGTTTTCCCAGTCCTTTGAGATTCTATCTTGGTAAACTTTATTGTACTGAGTTTGTGTAGATTGTTTCAGAATTTTAAGTTTTAATGTTGAGTAAATTTAAAGTACAAGATAACCTGGACTAGGAAAAAAAAAAATCTGTTTTAGATCGGTTTCTACCTTAGCTGGTATAATTGCTTTTTTTTTTTTATTGGGAGTATAAAATTTTCTGTTTACAACAGGATGTCATTATCAACAGGGTTCCACTGTAAAAATACATTTTATAGAAAACATTCAATGTAAATATATTCTTTATACATACATATACACTGTGTACACATATATACAGGGTGAATACAAATTAGCTGGGCAAAAAGAATGATTTATTATGCAAAGTTATACAGCTAAACATGAGAATACAAATGATTATAATACAGAGAAACTCCCAAACCTTTCGTTATGTTGCAAATGTCTTTTTTGTAAATTTGTTCTCTCATTTGTTTGTGAGCATGTTCATATTGATCGAACCAAGTGCAGTGCTGATCAGGGCCATAGCTAGGGGAGGTGCCAGAGGGGGCTGAGCACCCCCTGAAAATTTTTGAACCCCCCCCTGGGAAAGTGGCCAAGGCCACCAAATGAAATTCTGTTTCAAAAATCGAACTTAGTTTTGGGGGCTTTTTACAGTTTTCCATAATTACTAAATCGTAGTATTTAATTAAAAACTGCAAATAAGTGCTTCAATAGGCGCACATCCTATCTGAACATACTCAGAATTAACAACCTTTTGCTGATGCAAACATTGACTTTTGTATTAGTTATATACTGAAATATTTCATTTTACAGCGTTTTCCATTATTAGCATAAAACAAAGTTATTCTTATGAGTTATAGCCAATTTAAATACAAGTGATTTTAGCTTTTGACTAGACACAAAAATAATCTTAAAAGCAAAATATACCCTTGATTTTTCTAATGTTTTGTATCATATAAAAACATAACTTTAGAATCCTTAAGGGCAGGGAATATTCACAAAAAAAATTAAAGGTTTCAACTCTTTTGAAACAGGTGAACTGTCAGCTTTTTATTTACTTTTTGACATCATCACTTATTATTTCATTAATATAATTATACACTGAAAATTTTCATTCTGCAGTCAGTGATGTAGTAGTAAAAAAACCAGAGGGCATACGCTTTAGGCAGAGGATAACCCTAAAAAGTATATGCTATAGTGTTTTTGAGATGAGGATATACGGTATTCCTTAAAATAATCCAGAAGGTATACAGCATATCCACCGTATATCCTCTATTAGATCCCTGTCTGCAGCCTTTACTTTTCTTAGCATTCAATACAGTTATTATAAACAATTTAATAAGAAACAGTGTCTACAATATGAATATGCACTAATTTACCTTTTTATATAATACTTTGATCCTATATATATCTGTGTTTGTGTGTGCATGTGTCACAGAGAGAGAAATAGTATGAGCCCCCCCCCCCCCCCCCCCTATATTTTCTTGAGCACCCCCTATTGTTTACTTCGAGCTACAGCCCTGGTGCTGATTCTTGATTTAAATTCAGGAATGCATTTGCGAAGTGGCAGACTGTACTCTTGATCTTTAATAGCCCCATACACTGAAATGTAGGTGTGGAAGCACTAGTGATTATGATGGCAATAGAATAACAACTTCTAGAGCAATCTAAACTAAAATTTCAGCACTGAGGTCAGAATTTCGCAAGCTCATTAAGAAGATTGCAAACATATGATACAATGCTAGCAAACTGCCATTGAACATTTACCTTATAATTAATGTTTCACAAATTTGAACAGTTACGAAAATGCTCAGCTAATTTATGTCTATCCTGTATATCTTTATATTTTTGAATAAAGAATAGAAAGCAATTTGAAATTAAACTTCTCTATACCAGATACTGAAGAAAAAACTGAAGAACAGTGTGGTGAAAACTTTGCTTCATACACTTGATCTCCATGATCTAAAAATGATCCAACTTCTTGGGCAGCAAAAGGATCCCACTAATTTTGAAAAAATGACCTTTCAGTTATTTTTGTTCATTAGTTTCGTAAGTATTGGTAAAACATAAATATACAGTAACGCATGAAGAAAGATATTAGCAGGCTATCAAAAAGTTTAAAACATCAAAATTACATGCACACACAAGTAAGAGACACATCTATTTCTTAATGTGAAATTTTTAAATATATATAAAACAAAATATTCATGAACTATGTATACTCATACGTACACAAATTAAAACAAGAAAAATCATACATCAAAGATAGATTATGAAATACTTTCCAATCCTTCCAGAATACTGTAATAGAACTTTACCATTTAAAAATGGTGAAATAAGGTATCTAAGTAAACAACTTTGAAAACACATAACCAGTGTTCATACTCTATTTGAATAACGAAATTCCCTGACTTTTCCAGTTTTTTTCCAGACCATATTTCCTACAATTCCATGCCCTCAATTCACAACATTTTTAGAAATACGATTAGCAATTCTAGATCTTAATGATTAAATATACCTCTGAAAGTAATAGTAATCTATAAAATTGAAACTAAAAATCAATTTTTTGATACTTAAAAAATGAAAAACAATTAAAAATATACAATTTGGATGGATTCAAAGTAACATTTTATTGATATAATCAGATTTCACATATCAACCATTCAAATATTTTTTGACATTTCTACTATTATGTCATTTGTTTGTGTTGTTTCAGAAACAGTTTGTTATGTAACTTTCGGTGTTTTGTCTTTTAACAATTTAATTTTAGCTACAGCTTTTTTTTTTTTGCTTGCTTTATAATTTTCTTTTTTTTTCTTATTTAAATATTCATGGTATCACATCCTAGCCACCTTAATATGGCTCAATATTTCTTTCGCAGAAGTATCACTTATTTAGCAACAAATTTTGTATGACTAAAACATCATTAAGCTAAAAATATGAATGTAGCAAAAATACTACTTGCTAGTAAAAAAATCTGAATTTTTTGCAGACTGAATTCGTAAGAATCTTGACACATGATAGCACGTAGTATATATATAATTTTAAATCCCTGACTTTTCCAGGTTTTAGGGAAAAAATGTGATTTTCCCTGACTTTTTCAGCCCTTGTCATTTTTCCTGACAATTTCCTGTTTTCCATATTTTCCAGTCGTGTAGGAACCCTGCACATAACACACTTGAAAACAAGATTTCAGCAATTACTGTCCATAGCCAGAAAGGTACTCAAATTCTTTCGTGATCTTTGTACATGATATATAGATCTGTATATACACTACATAGTGTACTAAAATGTGACTTAATTACAAAACACATAACACATTAAAAAATTCACCTTCAGCAATTTCTACCAATAGACAGAAATGCACTTGGATAATTTTGTACAGCCCTATATATTATCTACAGATTTCAATAAATACCTCAATTAAACTAAAATTTAATTCAGGAAAAAAATGTGCAACACGACTGAAAGCATACTTTAAGAAATTACTAGTAATAGAAAACAATGAAGTCCTGTATATAAATTTATTTATATTCTACAATAGCGGTGCACAACCTTATAAGAGGAGGGTCACTCACAAAAATAATTGGCTTGTCAAGGGCTACCATCTGTAACGTGGACAAAATTTTGTTTTGTGGAAGGAGAGGGGATCGGTGGCCTATAAGCTCATAAAAATGCTAATTTTGAAAGGGGGGAGTTTTAGCCCCCCCCCCCCCCTCAATTATGTCCCTAGTCAGTATTCCCAATTCAGTTGGCAACAATATCAATAGTTTTTATATATAACAGCAATATAGTTAGTGTTTTTTGAAGGAGTGAAAATATTCCTTGACTTTGTTTTAAGGAGTAAAGTTAGCCTCAAAATAAAGTCAATGATATATTATTCTAAATTGTTCTTTTCAACATGTTCAACCACAAAATGTGGATATCTAGTTATAAAACAAAAAACAACCAATTTTAATAATAAATATAATTTTTCATAGTATAAATATGAACCTCATAATATGCGCTAAAATATCCCTTACCTGGATGGGAGAATTTCCCTTAATGGAATTTTTTTATGCAAGAAATTAAAACAAATTTTTAATAAACATTGAAAGTTGATTAGGAGCAAAAATTCATTTTTTCCTGAGATTTGAAATTGTTGTTCTTGATGAAAATGTAAATAATTCTATTAAAAATCTGAATATATATATCTATATATTAATTATGCAAAAATTTCTAAAAATAACTACTTGAAGAATGGTGATTTTTGTTTACATAAAAAAAATAATAGAAATAAATAATTGCACAGGGTTCGTATGCTTTTACCTCAATTTTTTAATATAATTTTTCTATTTAATATTTAAATAGTGCAAATTGTAGACGCCTCATTTAATTGCAGGATTTGTAATACTTTTCTGCATTTTAATAAGGCGAAAAATTCTATTAAAAATTTTTGGTAAAAGCGTAAAAACCCTGTTGTATATACAGAGCTTCTACATATATACATGAATAACCATACTACACCTTATGAAGACTAACTGTTCCTTCTTGATAAATAGAAATTTACTGATGAATTTTCAGAAAAATAAACATTATCAGTAATTATACAATTTTTTATCAAGAACAATTTCATTTCCAAAAAATTAAAATTTGTTTTTAAATAACATGATTGACTAATTATGCCATTTCCCCCCCACGACAGATTGACAAAAATCATGTTTTTTCCCCCTCAACGACTGATTTTGCGAAAATTCACTTGATTTTATGAAATTCGAGATCTTTATCAACGACTGCTTCACAAATTTTGTGATATTTTTCATGATCGATTGAGAAAATTTGTAATTTTTTCAAATGACCATTGACTAAATTCACATTTTTTTTGCACCCGATAGACGAAATTCATGATTTTTACGCCCCGATTGGCGAAATTCACTATCTTTACACACCCAATTGACTAAATTCATGATGTTTACTATGGACAAAATTTGCAATTTTTTTAAAACTAATTTGCAAAATTTGCAATTTCTGGAGATGTTGGCATTTAGAGTTTCTGTGGGCCACTAGTTAACCTATCGTGGGCCACATGTAGTGCATCCCTATTCTACGAAAATCTATTAGTGTACAAAATATAGCTCAGCTGGAAAATGCAACTCAATAAATATCCTTAAGCAACCCACACTTATACACATAACTGATTATGAATTATTTTGTGTAGCCCTGAATACAATGTACAGAATTTATACACACCATGTAATATGCAAAAATTTAAATTAAAAAATGCATGCCACAAAACTGAAAATGCACTTCTAGTATTTATCGGTCATAAACAGTAAATTTTTGTAACAGAATTTTTTGTGTGATGTAAATGACTTGTGATGAATGATTTTTTGTGTAAATGACTGATAACTGTTATGCATGTCATATTGTACAATAAGTATATTGTGATGCACCTAAATAATGTATATATATTTCATTATGTTTGAAATAGAGTAACATCATTAAAATACACTGCCAACGATTTATCCCGTAGCCCATTACATTTGTACTGTATCTACCATTATGTTCATGCTATATAACATCATGCATCCAGTAAGACCATTGTTATAACTGAATAATTCTGCATTGCTCTGTAAATGAATGATAAATGCTTTACACTCTATATTCTGCAGAAAGCATGTTTTAATGCACCCCAGAAATACAGATACATTTTATTATATTTGAAATAGTGTAACATCATTAAAATACACTGCAAACGATTTTTTCCCATAGATCTCAAAGTAACAGGACTATTTTGAGTATCCATGTAAACAAATTATAAATGCTACACATTCCATTTTCAATAGGAAACATGTCATTGTAAATCTCAATAACAAATCAATTATATGGCAAATTGAGTATATTTACGACAGTTAGACCATGGAAAGACAGTAGACAAATAGATCAAAGTGATAAACACTTTTCAATTATATGTTGCAAAGTATTAAAAAAGAAAGAAGAGGAAAAGAAAGATGCATAATGGAGGCAGAAAGGATATCAATCACGATAAGATTCTGAAATTTAAACATCTAATTATTTGTTAATATTTAAAATTAAGACTTGCCAATCAAAGTCACTGATTAGCATGCATAAAACCAGGTTTAATAACAAACTTTAAAACCAACTATATACATAATTAAAGATAATAATTATAATAATTCTCAAGAAATTCATGCACATATCTGTCTTGTTTTTTAAGAAGCCTAAATGAATATTAAAACAGAAAAACACAAATTACTAAGCCTAATAATTGTTCTGTTGTAATATAATAAATAAAGTATTCAAGTATTTTATTGTTTTTTTAAAGTAAAAAATTTGATTTGGAGATGTTCTAATTTTTTTAAAAACTCAGTATAGTTCATGAACTTTTATGAGAACCACAGAAATGGAAATACATACAGTAGCTCTACAAAAATTCTTACATACTTAAAAAATTCAAATTTATTGAATAATTAAAAAACTTTAGAAGAATCTAAGTTTTAGGAGGCTATAGCAATAATTTAAATCTGCATTTTTACATGTGAAATTTTTTATTAAAAAATAAAACAAGATTTGATCCTAAGAATTAATAATTTGTTTAAAAGGATACAGAACAAATATATATATATATATATATAAACATTAGAAGCTATTGAAGTTTCTATATGCAATGATCTATAATAAATACAAAAATTAAATGCAATTATTACAATATTATTAAAGGTTAAAAACAAATGACAAGAAATTTGACAATTAACTGTTTATGTCATTTAGTAAATCTCTGTTAGAATTACATATTTAATGACAGAATTTTGCTCATATACAAGGTCTACCAAAACTCACACCCTATACTCTTTACCTTAAAAATGAATAGAATTTTGGAAAATGGTGAAACTCCTCTTCAATTAATTTGAAAACTTCATTTGGCCTTAGCGTTTTAGGACAGGAGAGGAATGGAGGGGGAGGGAGGAACATTTGGCAGGTTCCATTTTTGAAATTGCAAATGAAGAGTTGATCCTTATTTTATATTGCTCGAAAGGTCTCTTCAAAACAAACAATTTTGAAAAACAATTATTATTGTCCTACAATATTTTGTAGAACTCTAATTTTATGAAAAACTGAATTTTTTCCAAAAGATGTTCTAACTGACTATCTTTCACTTCTTGGTAATCATAAAGCTATTACAGAAATTCATTTCTAACTATCTTTAATGTGGTTGAAAAAATGCTATTACAGCTTTCTATATTTCACTGCTTCAACTCATTGACGGAATTGGGCGGTGTCTTGTAAATTATTCTTTACAAGTGTTCTTGCAAAAAAGTCACTAAGCACTGAATCTTGAGAACATGGAGATCATTCTAAAAATCTGCCCCTGCCACCCTATCTATTGATTTGGATAATTCTGATTGAGGTAATCTCTGACATCTTTTCTGTAATGAGTGGTTTAATTGTTCTATTGGAAGATGATCTTTCTTCAGAAATAAACTGGTCTTCAGGAAAATCAACAGGATTTTCAACAACTTGGGTGATCATTGGATTGATAACATCATGTAGCATTGCAAGATAAAGGGTATCAATTAAGTTTTTGGCCAGATAAAGATGACCTGTGATATTATCTCCTAGAGTTCCTGTACAAACATACATTTTTGGACATTGGGTCTTTGTATCACTAAATGCTTATGGGTTAGAATCATACTAGAAATGAATGTTCTGCATATTAACATTACTATTCAGAACCTCCTCATTCACAAAATTTGGCACTTAGTGACATTTTCCCATGGGAAGATTTGAATGTGATAGTTTAAAAGACGCTATCTAATTCTACTGAAAAGCTACGGCAGTAAATTAAGGATGGCTATAACAACATAGCTCCAGCCACATTTAAGACAGTCAGGAATGATTGTATACAGTGGCTCTATTACTGTCAGGAAGTGGAAGGCAGTCAATTTGAGCATCTTTTGGATTAAATTAGGTTAGGTTAGGTTAAAAAAAAGTTCACTTTCGTATAAAATTAGAGAGTTAAAACCTAATTCTTAATTTAAATGAACCCTGATTAGTCAGATTTTCTTTAAAAAACATTACATTCCAATTTGAAATTGTGAAGTTTAATTGCCCCCCTCCCTTTGTGTCTCAAAAATTTTTAATCATATGAAGTCCCCCTGAAATTGATAGGACATCTATTTCCTCATTTTCTGAAATTCCAACACATTTCCGAGATGAGAGATAGAATGTGACTTTTGACAGACCATGTACATGCTGCAGCAGCATATAAAAGGCAGAGTTGCACTGACCAATAGCAGGACAGAACAGAGAGCCAGACAATAGAAAGAAAAGAACAGAGACAGCCAATACACAATCAGTATGTGAAATTTAAGGAGAAAAAAAGACTTTATGAATGTTTTCCACAATCTGGCAAAAAAGGACATAATGAAGCCACAATTAACAGCACTATCAGAAATCACATGCATACATAATCACAATTTATAGTCATAAAATCAGAAATCATATGCATACATAATCACAATTTATATCCATAAAAATAATGTTAGATATATAAAGTACTCTTACCAATTTTATTGTACTATCCCAGGAGGCAGAGAGTATGGAAGGACATACATTTTTTGGATTCCAATCAACAGAATAGACCTTAAAAAAAAATTTCAGCGAATTAAAATTTAATATTTATACTTTTATAAAACAAATACTTAAATTTCAATTCAAATACCATTTAAGAAAATAATTTGATTACAGAAGCTGATTTAATTAAGATTTATTACAGTCTTTCCAGTAGAATACAAAATGTAAGTTTTACATAAAATTTTCTTCCTGTATATCTATTTTACACAAAATTTCTCATAGTGAAAACCTCATCTATATGACCTTTCAATTTTTAGTCTCATATATACTAATGTGTAAGTCGACTTCCTAACTTTTTACTTCAATTTTGTACAAAATCAGATTTCACTTTCTAACCGCATTACAAATTCTCGGCAAAACAGCGAACTATCGCCAAATCCAGTTTTGTACTGTATGCCGAGTGACGAGTTACCAAAGACTGGTTTCTCCAATGCTGGCTCTAAGCAGATGGACAGATACACGTGCAGATTTGTTTGTATTGTTTTCTGTTTTTGTGATTTATAAAGCGCACTATTTTCTCACAAATCTGAGATCTTTTGAATCATTTTTTTCAGGAGAAAAAAATAACAAGCCAAACTGTGGAAACAAAAATGAGTGCTTGTATGTAGCTGGTCTTATGTTTCTTTTGAGAAAGATAAGGCTCAAATTGAAATTAGGCTTGATGAAAAAATGTGAAACAGTGAAATATACATCAAAGTGTGTAACTATGCAATTATTAAAATGATCGACAATTAGTTATTATTTACTGATTAAAATGCATTTTTTATGGCATAGTGATTTATTTCTTATATAATTCAAAACTGTTTCTAACCAGATTAAAAAAAAATATTTTCCACTATTACTTAAACAAGCATTTACTTTGTTTTTCTTAAAAAGTATATTAAAATATTTTTCTTAAATTATTTCTTTTGTATTAATTTAACACAAAAAGCTTCAATAGTAATGTAATTAAGTCACAGGTGATAAGTACATAACTACATAACAAACAATATTTAAGAGATTGTAATACACAGTTGTAGTTTCCACCCCGCACTTCTACTTTTTTTTTTTTTTTTTTCATATACACATTAGAAGGATTTTTTGGCCAGAAACTCAGCTTTGATAGAATCAAAATTTGATATTTTAACATAAAATATCGTATTTTAATTTATTAAAACTGGCTAGACCAGTCTACAAGAACAAGACCAATTTCGAGGAATCTGTCTTTTTCAGAATCTTGCTCAACATTTGTCCTTTTCAGGATCATTCCATTTTGGCAGTTCTTTTCGAAATCGGTACATTTCGGACTAATTCTGAGATATCGGTCCTTTTTGGAATGATTCCGAGGAATCGTCTGAAAAGAATCTATTTATTTTTAAAGACTGGAATTGTTCCTTCAGTTTCACTGGCAGAATTGTTCCTTGACAAATGACACATCTCTAATTTTACTTAAAGTTATATATATATATATATATATATATATATATATATATATATATTATGATAATATTATATTCAACAAATTGTTGTACAAATAAATTATAATAAACAAGTTGCAGTAAAGCAGCGGTTTTTAAACTATTTTACCACAAACTGCTTTTCATATTGTCTTCACAGATTCCACATGATTTAAAACTAAAGTTACTGATATTCATTAATATATTCAGGGTGCATACGGACCTTACTTTTGAGTACCACTGTTCCTGAATAGTAATCTTCCCACTATTTAGTCACAGAATTTGTAACAATTTTCTGCGATTAAATAAGGCAGAAATTACTGGAAAATAGTTCTGCTCAAAAGTAAAGATCTTACTCACCCTGTATCTCCAACACAAGAAAGATAAACTAATAGAAATATATGAAATAATTATAAAGTACATTTAAACAATAACTTTTGATTTTCCCTTCATTTCTTTCGCAAGACTGCTCTCAAATTCTAAATAACCGAAAAATCTTATATTGAATGAAATGCCTCCAAGGACATTCTACGGACTACAGTATAGCATTAAATCAGTATAAAAATTGTAAATATGAAACACAAAAATGAAATAGCATTCTGCTACAGAACATTAAATAAAAAGAAGTATAGTGAAAACCTTTCAATATATAGAAAAAATACATAGGTCAATTTTCATATTTAACAAATTTATTTATTTGTCTCATAGTATATTGATATTAAAAAAAAAAATAATAATAATCGGATTTTTTTTTTTTTTTTTTTTGCATTTTGAGAATTATAAAAAATAGTTATGCAATAATAATTTTTTTCTGTTTAATACAAGATTTCAATTTTAGATGTTTTGAATCCCTCTTTTAGGATATGTACTACAAATAAAGAAATGTTGCTATAAAATACCAATAAAATTTTAAAACCCTTCCATTTAGAAACTAAAGAAAAAAAAAAAATTCATAATAGATCAAAATGAAGAAATGGGTTTAAAATAAAAATTTTGACTTTGATGCAAACTAATACATAAATACATTTGAATTTATATAAGGATAACTCACTTTACCTCTTGCTTGTGAATTTTATAAAAGGCAACGGGCTTCTGAAAAGAAGTAAAAAAGAAATTAGAATAACTAGAAATTGATTCCCATATTTCATAAAATTTACATATAATTTCTAATTAATTTTTAAGACTGTAAAAATTATCTAAGGATTCTGTAATTATCATAGTTAATTTAAAACATGGAAATAATTTTAACTACTAATAAAAACTAATCGGATGTACCAATCTCAAAACTTTCTTCTATCTCATACAGGTTCCACATACACCAAAAGCGAATCAGCACCAATTTATATCAAGGTCTAACTGAATATAAAGTTTTATTAAATTCCGTGCATTAGTACTTGAGATATGACTATCACTAAAATCGTGTAAATCCTGAAAAATGCAGCATAGCAGCACCACCTGTTGGGAGATTTGCACCAAAGCCTAATCAACAACAACTTATGTCAACGTTTAACTGAATCTGAAGTTTGATGAAATTCTGTGCATTAGTTCTTGAGATATAGCTATCGTAAAAATCATGAACAAAAATAGCATAGCAGTGCCACCTGTTGGGATATATACACCAAAATGTAATCAACATCTATTTATGTCAAGGTCTAACAGAATCTGAAGTTTGATGAAATTCTGTGCATTAGTTTTTGAGATATAGCTATCGTAAAAATCATGAACAAAAATAGCATAGCAGTGCCACCTGTTGGGATATATACACCAAAATGTAATTAACATCTATTTATGTCAAGGTCTAACAGAATCTGAAGTTTGATGAAATTCTGTGCATTAGTTTTTGAGATATAGTTACCACGAAAATAGTGAAAAATGTCAGCTAGCAGCACCACATGTTGGCGATTTACACCAAAAACTAATCAGCACCAATTTATATCTAGGTTTAACTGAATCTAAAGTTTCATTAAATTCTCACCAGGAACAGCAGCGTCAACTTTTGAAAAATATTGGGTGGGCTCAGAAATATTTTGGTAAAATAACACGGCCAGTTTTTTTTCTTTGAATAACTGACAGATAGGGAAAGATGATAACACTAACTAAGTCAAGTTATCATCTTTTAATAAACTTGTAATTTTATTAAATTATATTCTCACCAGTTTTTGCTTATTAAGACACTAATAGTTACTATAATATCATCATACCATGAATATGACTACAAAAGGAAAGGGCAGAAAGCTAAACATCAAGCAAAACCTTTAAGTGATTTATGGGTGTCTGTCAGGCATTAAAACAGATGCTCATTGACTTATACTCACTAGTAAATGGTAAAATAAATTTTGTTCCTGGGGAGAAAAAAAAAAAGGAAATAATAATGAAATAAATAACCAAATAAAACATGGAAATTGGTCTCATTGGGTTTGAAAATTATTAGGTGGACTCGGGCTGCACAGGCCCATATGAATTGGTGCCACTGACCAGGAAATAATAAATGCAGTGATCAAGACTTGCCCTGGATGTATAGAGATTAGAAATTGTCTCACATGACTTTATTTATTAAAAATTTTAAGTCAAAATAATGATTAGCTACTGACTTGGGGAATCATATAATCCCAAAGCAGGACTGATCCATCTCCACAACCTGTTGTTATTATCTTTTCATTTACTTCACTCCATGTGACATCGTACAAACTCTCACTCCAATCAAACACCGACAGAACTTTAGGTGACTCAGGAATTTCTAGAGTAATAATATACAGACGTCCTCGACCTATAAATTATAAACCAATAAATAAATATGCTTAGAAATGAATATGGAAATATACAATTGAGAGATATATATGAGAATATGAAAATATACAATTTATTAGTTACACATGAATGTGAGCAACATATACAGACAATATATATATATATATATATATATATATATATATAATTAAAATACATTAGAGAGATAGTTAACAATTTGAATGCAATCAACCAATTGATCACGTTTTTTAAATTGATTCGGAACAATTACATGCAAAAACAGATTATTTCAAATGTAGAACTAGCAAAATGTGAAAAGAAACAGAAAATACATGGATGATATGTGACACAAAATTCATTCTTGCACACCTTGATCACAATGAAAAAAAGTTGTATTAGTTACATCTCCTTATTGTGAGGGTAATGCACTCATGTGAATTGGCTTTGTCATACTTAAAATTTACAAAGATCCAAAATAACATTTTTTAATTATTAATTTACATACAGAACATTGATTGTCAAGGCTTGACAAATTTCTTCTAAATTTAGGAGCCATGCTGAAATGTTAGGAGTCAGTTTTAAACTAATAATATTTATATATTATATCATAGAAACTCGACAGAGTTTCTCGCCAAGCATAAGAAACAGCAATGCATTGAACCGTAAATGAAAGGAATTTCCACCAATGGATGCCAAACGATTTTACAAATATTTTTTTTTGAACTCTGTCTAGTTTATATTTTGCGGATGGGACAAAACGGGTTTTTGACACATCTATTCGCGTTTTATTTATGATAGAAACAAAATTCTTGATTCTATGGAATGGGGCGTGCTAAGGGACAAAGAATTCAAAAGTAAAGCAAAATCCGACGAATAGGTTTTCAGTAAATTCGATTTCAAAAGTGCTGTTTTTTGCACTTTTTAAATCTTGTTCAGACCAAAAACTGTTGACAGGGCTACAGCAATGTGTAATTATCAGATTTTTATGCGGTTTACGTTATTTGAATTGTTTTTATGAGTAGTTCAGACCTTTGTAAGTTTCATGTAAAAATATTAATTAGTTTTTGATTTATATCAGTTTAAAGTTATTGATTCCTATACTTAACATAGAGCAAAAAACTGTTGACAGGGCTACAGCAATGTGTAACTATCGGATTTTTACACGGTTTACATTATTTGAATCGTTTTTATGAGTAGTTTGGACCTTTGTAAGTTTCATGTAAAAATATTAATTAGTTTTTGATTTATATCAGTTTAAAGTTATTGATTCCTATACTTAACATAGAGCAAAAAATTGTTGACAGGGCTACAGCAATGTGTAACTATCGGATTTTTACGCGGTTTACGTTATTTGAATTGTTTTTATGAGTAGTTCAAACCTTTGTAAGTTTCATGTAAAAATATTAATTAGTTTTTGATTTATATCAGTTTAAAGTTATTGATTCCTATACTTAACATACAACAAAAAAATAATGAATGACCCAACTCTTTTAGGAATGGTCGTATGCACATGATATTAAGATATGTTATTACACTCGACCCAAGTAAGCTTCCTATTATAAAAAATCGTAACATTTAAGGTTCGTTTACATGGTCTCACAAAAGATCTTTTGATATAGGGCTAAAGAGTTGTGTAATTATCTGATTTTTACGCGGTTTGCAGCATTTGAATTGTTTTTATGAGTAGTTTAAATGTTTAATATTTCGTGTAAAAATATTAATTAGTTTTTTATGTATACCACTTTAAAATGATTTATTCCTATACTTAAGATGAAGCAAAAAAAATATTAAATTGTCTAACTCTTTTCATAAGAACGTATGCGCATGATGTTAAAATATGTTACTACGAACGATCTAACTTAGCTTCCTATTGTAAAACAGAATTGTAGAATTTACTGTTCGTTTACAGGGTAACTCAAAAGATTTTTTAATAAGACTAAAAAGTTGTGTAATTAGCGAATTTTTATGTTGAAGTACTTGATTCCTGTACTTAACACAGAGGAAAAACAATAGTAAATTGCATAACTTTTGTCAAATTGGCTATATACACAAGATATTCAAATATGTTACTACATCGTCTCTATTGTAAAGCGGCATTGAAGCATATACGTTTCGTTTACAGAGTCTCTTAGAAGATCTCGATTACATTACAACCGATGTATATTTACTGAGTGAGATGCATTTTAATGATTTTACACTGTTTCAATCTCTGTAAGGTTTCATTATCTTGCTTTAAAATTTAATATGAGTTCATTTTGTCCGTCTGAAATCTCGTCGATGTTAAGCTCTAAATCTATTAAAATATAGTATTTTCATCAATTAAAAAAACTATGTTTATTTATAAATATATAATTCTAGCGTATCAGGAATTGATTGAAATAGCGATTACAAAATTCCAACTTTACATTCATGCGCTGAGTAATATAATGTAAAAATGTTGCTACCCCAAGATTACAAGTTTTGCGTTTAAATATTTGCCGTTCATCGAATCTCCGGCTATGACGAACTTAAAATGCTAAATTTCGTATACAATAGGTGATCGGTTACGAACTGTTCAGTTTACGAACACTTTCGCGTGAGATTTTTATGTTCGGAGAACGAGCACCTCACGAAACAAAGCCATGATGAAGCAATGCCGTGTTTCATATTTGCCGAGCTACACTTATTGCCTCTATTGTCAACTTTGAGAACATTTTAACAGTTGCATACATATGTCCTAATTAATTCATGGACTGCCGGAGATTGGGGACCTATATTTTAGGATCACCGAATTGGAATGAACAGACTATATGAACAGAAATCACTTTAATAGTTTTCATACTTTTGCAAACGTTGCGAATTTTATATTTTTCAAATTCTCGAAACGTTGAGTTAAAAAACTTAAACAAATAAAAAACTTCTAAGGTGCTCAGTAATTTTCAAAAATAATATATTTAATATGTTAGTATAAAAATCCCTGTAAATTTTTATACTAATAGAAATAGGTTCGTAGAAAAAAAAAAAAAAAGTTGATTATTCTCGGTAAAATATGCTCCATAAACTTATCATTGTAGTTGACCGAAAAAAAGCGCTTCTTATTTTTCCACATTTTTCTGAAACTATAGTATTTTAATTAGTTTGTAAACTACTGTAAAATTGTCTAATTTTTTGTTTTTGAATGTATATAAACGGAAGAGTGATATAAATAAAAGAAAAAGGAAAATAAATATGTCATAAATAATCTGATGAATACAATGTAAGGAAATTAATATAAAAGTTTTCCCATTGTTATGGTAGCGACATGTACATTGTAATAAGTCACTCAATAAATTGTATAATTCTGATGTATAATTCTGTATATAGCATCACTATTATTTTTTTTGCCCCTTTCATCTTTTCTTTTCTGAATAAAAATGGAATCCGCGTAATTGAAATTAAATACCTTATCAAAAGGAGTGATATCTCATCAAAAACAACGCATTGTAATGATCCCGCCAAGCCACAAACCTAAAACGTCAGTCACAAAAAGAAGTGATATCACATAAAAAGAAGCGATATAGAAGTGCATACTCCGAGTCCCGTGTAAAAATCTATCACCACTCATAATGTTTCCAAAGGACTCGGAGTGAGGTACAGTATGTGAAAACTGCTTGGTGACCTGCAGGCTTTTATAATGTTTGCGTTTCCTGCAATTACATATGGCTATATTATTTTTATTTTATTTTATTTTATTTTATTTTGCTCCCATAAAATTGTAAAAGTTGAAGCTTCTGTGTTTGCATGTTCTTTCTTATTTATGAGCTTGAAAAATCAATTTGTTGATTTTATTTACCGTTATTTAAACTAAAAACACCACTCTTATGAAGAGGATTTTTTAAGTAAACGTATAAAGATTTTGAGTTTGTAATGTAATATATATATATATATATATATCAGGGTTGGGTTTTTGACGTCAAAAACTGGTTTTTGACATGACAGTGGTAAAAACCGTGTTTTTACCGGTTTATTCCGTCAAAAACCTATCATTTTTTATTGTCCTCCAATTTATGGTGTAAGTGTAGCATACAATACATTTCTAGATTGATTTTACCTTGTTGTTCTTGTTATTATTACTATTTACAATTACATTTGTTAAATTTATTTAAAAGAAGATCATTTCCTAATATGGGAAAGATTTAAAAATACAAGAGTAAAAGAAAAAAACAATATTTGTCAAAATCTTCACTTATATAGATTCTACTAACTGCAATTAACATTAATATTAAATGATAATAAAAGGTCATTGTAATTATTAAATAACATTCAATATACATTTTTAATAAAGTGCATTAAAATTATTTTAGAGATGCAAAAATTTTGTTACATTGTATGACAATAGATGTTAAGCTTATAGTGGCAGTGAATAAATTTGAATATTCTTAGATAATATTTTTTAATGCATATCTTATGTATTTCATAAATGCAATTATGGTGATTTTCATTTGCACTTCAATAAGTAGAATCTTAAAGTTTTGTTTTCAACAATGTAATAAATTGTATCGAAATTATACACATTCTTTAATCTATAACTTATAGGTTACAGGATCTCTTCAAAAAATCTAATTTTTTTAGACTATTCCAAATAGCTTAAGATTATTGTAGAGATCTTCTAACAGAGGTATTATTCTAATACACGTATTATTCTAATGCAATTCTTTTTTGTTTTTCTTGGATGGATAAATATACTTTAGAATCTTTCTGATACTGAATATTTCATGTAAAACAACTTAATATTAAAGATAGAATGAAAAAAAAAATGTTAAAACAAACTATTATAAAATGGGTTTTTGACAAGGAGGTTTTTGACATGACGGTAAAAACTATGGTTAAAACCAGTAAAAACCGTCATGCGTCAAAAACTTGCCAACCCTGATATATATATATATATAAACCTTATAATAAACGTTAACTAAATTGAGATATATTGCAATAATTCTAGCGTAAGGGAATGACATAGATCTGGGGGAAAATCCGTTCTGTCAGTTCTTTCGCATACAAAAATATTTATAAAAGTGGTATAACAAAAATATAAAATTTATTTTTCGATTTTCGAAATTGATACACTACATATAGTATAAAAGCCTGCAGGTCGCCAAGCAGTTTTCACATACTGTACCTCACTCCGAGTCCTTTGGAAACATTATGAGTGGTGATAGATTTTTACACGGGACTCGGAGTATGCACTTCTATATCGCTTCTTTTTATGTGATATCACTTCTTTTTGTGACTGACGTTTTAGGTTTCTGGCTTGGCGGGATCATTTACAACGATTGATGAGATATTTTTTTCTTGACTGTCATAGTAGTATTATCTTACTATGTATAGCTTTGGTTTGAGAAAACTGTGCTTATTTGTTATAACAAATAAGTGGCCCTTGCCCTTGGCATAAGTTAGTGTTTAGAAAGTGTAATTTCATGCAAATTATTATAAACTGTAATGGAAATGAAACGTTGATCAATGAAAAAATATCCCAATCTTAAAAGGCTTAGTTATAGACATATGTCATATATTTACATAAAATTATTATATGACTTACTTATGTACATATATTTTAAATAAACAATTTAATGTATGTGGAGTTTCTTTATGTTCAAAATATTAATAAAGTAAAATAAAGGTTACTTTCGTGTTATAACGGCCCCCGAGGATGAATCGCTAAATTATAAAGCATATATGATATAACAATAATATATGATGTATTTGTATATATAACATTTCGTGATGCATATGGCACAGGTATAATCATATTATCATGTGATTATATATATGACATGTATGTATAAGATACATATGTGTTATATATGGCATATAAGACATGAATAATTGTTGAAACGTCAGTTGAGGCTCACTGTGGAGACCGGAAAAGTTTTTGATTTCTGTCTGTATGTCTGTCTGTTCCGCGATAACTGCTGCAGAAATGATCCGATTAGTTTGATTTTTGGTAGCTATGTTGGTGAGGTACCCGGAATCAGCTGTATAGTTTTTAGTTACAGTTGGTTCATTCGTTCGGAAAATATAGAACATTTCTTTTTAAGTCATAATGCTTTCCTATGGGAATTCAGACGATTTTGAAATTTTTCATTTGTTGAAAATAAAATGGCGCATTTGATCAATGTATTTAAACGGTATAAGTTATGAAGGCTAAAATTTATCAAGTCAGGTCTAAATTAATTTAAATTAATTTGAAATTTTGTTAATACATTCATCAGATTTTTTAAATTAGGTGTATAATTTCTGGTGCAATTTTATATATCTGTTCTAATAATATAATACATTTTATTTTATCATTTTTTTGCAAATTTTAAAATGCATTTATTTTATTTTCCTCTTTAATTTAACCGTAACCTAGCAGCTATATTTCAAAGAATATCAAAATAATAAAAATTGGAGTAACTCAGACTATTTTGCTACAATATTTTATTCGCAAAATAATATATTTTTGGGTGATCTTAATAATTTATTGAAATAAATGGGAATTTATTTTGATACAAGTTACCTTTTAACTACTATAGAATGATAACCGAAACACTTTTACATCAGATATTATTCATTTTCAGGAGGAGATGTGGATTTTTCGTGTTTGAAAATTAGCATTATTTTAAAAATAGGATATAATATCTCGTATCTCGTACAACAAGATGGTTAATCTAAAGAAATTAGCGTAGTAAAATGCATCCATACAGCCTGAAATAACACAATTACTGGAAACTGAGATCATAAAAAGTTATCACAAAAGTACTTTATAGCACCAAATCACGGTTGCTATTTAGTGAATTGGCAGTGGGCACGATTATGAATGATTACCCAATAGGTTTAAAAGTTTCCAAATAAGCCTATTTTGGGGAGATTTTAGTATGCTATTGCTATCGAGTTAGATCAGGATGTACTTAGGTAAAATAAATATTATAAAATGACCATCAAAACTGTTTTTCCGAAATAAAACCTGTAATAACACTAGATTTCTGAAATAGATATAAGTGAAATATAGTAGATTCAGTTTACATTTCCATAAGTTGCTTTTGTACACGAGATATTATTCAACTTATCTATCAGATGCGAGTGGTTCGTGGTTGGCAGGTAAGTAAATATTGCTATTTAGGTATTAGGATAACATGAAAGTATTTTCAAAATTTTTGCTTATTATTAATAAAACCACTGTGTAGAATGAAATCCAAGATATACTGGAATCATTCACACAAACAATAGGAAATCACGAATGTAAATTTAATAGGACTACGGGGGGTTTAGAGGGGCAGCCCCCCCCCCCCTGAAGAAATGTATTTTTTTAATCTAACAAAATAGAATAAGAAGTTCATAAGAATGTCAGAATATTATTGCATAAACCATGTTTAATTTAACGTTTCTAATTTCTGAAATCTTCGAATTATTTTATATGCATATAAATATATATGTAGTAATTTAAAAATTTTAATTTGCGGATTGTAAGATGTTAAATATTATGAAAAGTGAGTTTAAAAAACATTGACTTTCAGAGCTGACGTTGAGGCTCCTGATCTGTAGATTTACTAGTTGTCAAAACGTCAGTTGAGGCTCAGTGTGGAGACCCAAAAAGTTTTTGGTTTCCATCTGTCTGTTCCATGATAACTGCCGTAAAAAACATCCGATTAGGTTGATTTTTGGAGGATATGTTGGTGAGGTACCCAGAATTAGCTGCATAGTTTTTGGTTACATTTGGTTCATTCGTTCGAAAAATATAGAACATTTCTTTTTAGGTCATAATGCTTTTCTATGGGAATGCAGACAATTTTCAAATTTCATTTTTAACTGAAATGAAAATCATATATTTGAATAATGGATTGAAATGTAAAATTATGGATGCTAAATTTTCAATATGGAAGTTTTAAATATATCCAATAGTTTTGAAAATTTGCCGATACATTTATTAGAATTTAGACATTAATTGTTAAATTATTGGAAATTTTTTTACATCTGTTCGGCAAATATAAAACATTTTATTTTTATATTTTTTTACAAATTTTAAAATGTATTTCCATAGTTTCGCCAAGGTTTAAAAAAGGGAAAGGTGCTGCTGTTGAGAAATATGGAGAAAAAATGAGAAATATGGAGAGTAAATATGGATGAAAATTATTTTGGAAAAGAGAAACAAAACAAATATGTTTTGATTTGAAAAAACAAGATGGCAGACAGCAGGCTAATCTTAGCCAATAATTGAAATAATTGCAAAAAAGTTTTTATTTGATTTAAAAAAAAAAATCCTTTTTTCCCCCCACATAAAAAAATAAAAATAAAAACTGGAACAAAAACAGTTTATTTTCCACCACTTCAAAATTTCCAGAAATTTTACATGTTTAAGTAGCTCTAAATCTTATGTTGCTAGATTGCTAAATTCCGCAATTAAAATTTTTGAAATAATATCTCCAAATCTAAATTTGAAAAAGTAAAGCAGAACCATGAAAAACAAAATTGGCGATTTGCTCGTTCGTAATTAAATATAAACATCCTACACATTCAAATATGAAAATTCTGACACACTGATGCGTTTCATTACAAATTAAAACAATGTTTGGCAACCTACCAGCAATACCATAGTTTTCAGAAGACGCACAAGCTAGTAGATTAGGTGAGCAAACAGAGTATTTAATATTGTATCCATGATAATTGTCTGTTTGAAATGTAGATATAATCCTCATATTAACGAAAATAATTTGGAGTAAACTTTCATGAAGCAGACGAACTGCTCAAAGTAGAGCAGAGCAGGAACACAAATAAACACAACAAAAAGTAAACAGGTTTGGCAGCATGAAGTTTAGTTGTAAGTCTCCTCATCAAATTAAAAATCAACAATTAAAAATTTTCTGAATTTTTTTTAAATATACATACCGAACAATATATTGAATAAACACCATAATAACAAAGAGTACTACACTCATTAGTTTGATGTTTGATACATAAAAAATTACATGTAGTACCTTCATAACTTAATTTTTGTTTTTGGATTTTTCTTGGCATCCTTGGCAACGGTTCAACCGTGGGGCTGTTCAGAACAGAAGATCAGGCGGCGCGCGGGCGAAGGAGATTAAAATATCGAGTGAGTCTATACTGTGAATGAAATTGAAAGGCCTGCGTTCGTTATCATTGATTTGGACATCCAAATCAATGATAATGAACACGGTCCTTCATTTGACTAATTAGTGTATTTTAATGATATTTTGTTACATTAAGAAGTGAACTTAGTGGCCGAATCGTTAAAGCACTGCTCTTGATTCTGGAGGTTGCGGGTTCGATCCCCCAAAATTTCTGTTGGATTTTTCTGATTTTTTTATTTAAAAATGTTTAATCGGTTGCTTTGTATTTTTCATGATTAATGGAATATATTTTATAAAAGCAAAATTTGATATTATTAACAATTACTTATTTAATTAAATACGACAAATTCAGCTATTTTACGATTAAAATTTTACATTACAGTGTCTTTTAATATTTAAACATTATTATTATTATTTTTTCTTTTTAGCAAATGTAAAATAAGAAATGAAAATATAGTCAATTTGCACGAATTTCTCCATGTTTTTATAATGAGTACTTCAACAGTGAATTTTTAGTACGAATAGAATGCAAAGCATATTTTACAATGTAAAAAATATTATAAAAATAAAATGTAAAATATATACATTATTTAAACTAGAAATATCAGTACCTATTTTTGTAAAGAGGTAAAATACATGTGGTTTACCGTCTAGTTTCGTAATGAATATAAATAAAATATAGTTAGAATGTTTATAAATTTTCTACTGAATGTACAAGTATTTTAACATTTGTTTCTCGTGTTTTATGATGTTAATTGCAATATAATAAATACAATTAATGTTACACAACAATGTAATACAACGATGTTAAATGCAATTTACATCGAAAAATGAATTTCAAGAAAAATGAATTTTTAGAAATTAATAATTATGTTTCAACGAGGTTGTTATCGAAAAATATATTTTAATAAAATGTTTAAAAGCTTTTTAATGAAATTTTAACAAAGATTTTATTTTACTATTATAAATAAAGAAATAAATCTTTTAACATATGTTAAAAGATTTATCGTAAATCAAGGTCGTGATACCAACATATGTTGGTATGTTGGTATCACGACCTTGATTTATTAACATTCTATTTATCCCCAAAAATATAAAGCAAATGATAAATAATTTTTAAATTAATAAAAATAGGGGAAGAAAATCGGAAATAAACGGCGAGCATTCACTTTGTATCCATACTTTTCAGGTTCATCTGTGTAGGACAACCCAAACGTCAGTATATAACAATTTTTGGTACTTTTCGGTTAGCCGGGCGCCAGTGAAAAAAATATAAATATATATCTACATATATGTTTGTGTATGTATGTATGTATATATATATATATATATATATATATATCTGTGTATATATTTATATTTGTTTCACTGGTGCTCGGTTAACCAAAAAGTACCCAATTTTTTTTTTTTAGAGTTTACATTAATTTTATTGAAACCACCAATACTGTGTTTCAGGAATTCGGTGATCCGAACGTCCTCTCCCTTGTTAGTTAAAGGTGCACTGGTTATAGAAAATTAAACTTTATAATATTATATGCATTGTTTTGTACAATATATATATTTATGTAACTGCTATCAACTAAACTAATATATCAGTAGGTGCTGTAGTTTTAGAGACATATAAGTTGACAGCAGTTATGTAACTATATGATGTATATATATATATATATATATATATATATATATACTAGGGGGCCTACCCCCTGCGAGCTACGCTCGCCAACCCCCGCTCAGACTTCGAGGCCTCTAAAAACATGACAACGTGCTTTATTTTAAAAATATTGGTAAATCTGTAATTGGGTTGCCATGCTTTTAACATTTTAATGGGACATTTTTCGATTATCATGGCCTCATACACAGCTGTTGCGACAACTGACGACTGTTTTCGGCATTGATAAGTAAAATCAATTACTACTTGAAAACCAGCTTGTATAAAATGGTTAGGTTTAAATTGTGACTACCTCTCGGACTTTTATAACAACAATCTCTATTCTATTCTTCCTTTGCGTTTAAGGATGAGAAAAATTCCATCTGCTTGTGAATAACATTAAGAACCACTGTATTGAAAAGTACTATGTTATAGACATTTTCAGTAACAGGTTTTAATTTTCTCTCTATTTTAGTGCACCATCATGCATATTTTCATGTTATTTTAAATATGTAAATTATTTTTTTAAATTAATATGTATATACGAATTTTCTAATAATTATTTATCATACAAAATTAATTAAATATTTTGTGCATGCATGCCTGCATTTATTCGGCATCAATTGATGAGATATTTAAACAAATTTGCTATCCGCGGTAATTTTACACCATATTTTTGTCACTTGAATATTGTCAAGGCAACACTAGATACCGGGCTTGCTCATTCACTCTCAAAACGTCACAAATGGTGGCTGACCGCGACCAGCGATTGGTCCAAAGCAACGCGCCCATCGTTTTGTGCCAATCGCTGTATGTCTTTCCTCCTAGTCAGCCACCTTTTGTGACGTCATCATAATGAATGAGCAAGCCCGGTATGTAGTGTAGCCCTGATATTGTCCATAAGAAAATCGGGTACTTTTCCATTATAGGATCCTTTGCTGTTAGGTTTGGCGTAATTCGAGCTTCAAAAAGGGATAGATTCGTTAATATACATAGATTTTTTGCCAAAAGTTGTGAAAATAAACCCCATGAACTTTTGCTGCTTTTCTATTACAGTGGAACTCCAGATATACGTTACCTGAGTTGTACGTTTCCCTCAGTTATACGTTTCAACTCAGCGGTCCCGGCCGCTTGCCATTAAAAATTAACTGAGTTATACGTTTTGAGTTGTACATTTCCCTCAGTTATACGTTACGTTTTTGCGTCTCCGGCCAAAATTTTGTCTCATTTATGCATTTTGTAACCGGAAACACTGACGACGTGTCAGATGAGTATGATTTGAAAGATCTCACTCTAACTTTGGAGCTGCTCTGGGATTTTGACTTTGTAAAACGGTTCGTCAGTAGTAAAAACAGTAACGGTAAGGCGGCTGTATTATTTACAGAAATGTAAAGTTTGCTGTTCAATATCAGCACTGCCGAAAAGAAAAATTCGAATATTAGTGATTAATTCTACAAGATTTAGTAAACTACTGAAATGTCTTTTGATAAATGATTTACATGCCAAGGCAATTCCAATAATTTCTTTTAAGTACACGATGTGTATTAAAAATATTATTAATAAAGCTTTTATGATAAAATAGCTTCAATACTTTTCTTATGTACTTTTTTCTACTCTGTTCCATTTCCGAAACTTTATGTCATGGGTGCAGTAATATTTAGGAAACTTCCGTTTTTGATATAAAAGGTAACTGGAACTTCTCAGCGGAACAAAGATTTTAGGATATATTTAAAAAATGGTTTCGGTAGACCATTCATTGAGTTGTACGTTTTACTGAGTTATACGTTTTGTTTTCCGGTCCCGAGCAAAACGTATAACTGGAGTTCCACTGTATAGGGGTCTTGACGCTTTTTTAAAAAGCTGCGCGGAAAAAACCAAGCAGGATATTTTATTCTTCCGTTCAGTTGGGCAATTATTATTTTATATATTAGTTTCAAATATCCGAATTAATGATTTTATAAATTCGTTTAGTTAAATTTTACAAAAAAATAACAAAATGATATCAATAAATAATAATTACTATTAATTCCTTTTCCTCCCTTTCTTTTGCGTTTACCTAAATGACGTCATTTGGACGAATTTATTCAAAATATTTTCAGTTTATAAATTAAATTAAATGCTGACAGACGATTGAATCCTGACGATAGAAATGTGATTTTTTTTTCAATATTTCCTGAAAAACATAATTTAATCACAATCTTATCTTCATTATCGATTGAAATAAAAGATAAATTCAATTTCAATTTGAAAATGACGAATAAAAAGAAATCAATAATCCCTATCGGGATCCTTTTCAATTTTTTCCCTTTTTTGTCACAAAAAAACTGAGTAATTAGTTGCCATCATTACAGAAATGTCATTAAAATTAGAAAAAAATTAATATCTCGAAAACTAATTCCAATTTCAAAATTCTATTACCAGTTTTGACATCCGCGGATTTTTATGAACAATTGGTATTAATTTCACCATCAAGCGTTTAATATTTTATTAAAAATAGCCCTGAAACATAATCAGTCGTTTAATCAGTCGTTTCATAAAATCGTTTCATAAAATCGTTTCACAAATTCGTTTCATTAGGATTTTATATATATAGGGTAGATATATATATATATACACACATCATACTTTCGTATTCTATTATTTTTATGTTGGATCAAAGGCTTAAAAAATCATTTTAGAATGTTAAAAATTTAAAATTTTTCAGATATCCGATCATGTTGCTACAGCTGTATCAATCAACCTACCAAACCAAG
The DNA here is from genome assembly GCA_963931845.1 of Maratus michaelseni. Lineage (NCBI taxonomy): Eukaryota > Metazoa > Arthropoda > Arachnida > Araneae > Salticidae > Maratus > Maratus michaelseni. The sequence goes on from OZ007600.1 coordinate 82,523,273, forward strand.
TAAGACACAAAAAAGCCCAATCACGTGATCAAATCGCCCACAGAATTTTAGTGAGTCACCCGCGCGCAGCGCGCGCTAAAAATTTGCAGGTTATGAACGCTGATCGGGCTATCTGATCACGTGATTCTTTTCATGAATGTTTCGGGGGTTTATTATGATGAAATAAAAATAGATATTCCTATTATAAGATCCATTTTTTTTGGAGGATAAAGATGTGTAGTCGTTAGTTTCACCTAATCCGAGCCACAGAAGCTTAAAATAATTGAAATAATTAAATTATTTCAATATATTAAATTATTTAAATTTCCGATAAGACCTACTCCATAACCCTTCTCTCCATCGCGCGCGCGCCGCGCGATCTTCTTTCCTGAACACAACCCGTATTGTTTATTTACGTTTCCGAATCATGCTTTTGGGAAAGTGTTAAATTGTTCTAGACTAAAATATGTATGTAACTTTTCCTCTTAATTAAATTTAAATGTGATTCTTTTTAGTAATACGTCAGTTTCAAAATATTTTAAGAACTGACATTTGACAAATGCTTTTGATGTCTATTAAGTTTCTAAAAGTAGTGGATTAAAGCAAGTGATTAAAGGTGGGGTTGTAATTTTGACCGGTCAAAATTAATCTTAATTGGGTCAATAGTCAAAACTGATTTTGCCTGTCTAAAGCTGATAAAAATTGGTTTTAACTACTCAAAAGGTGTCGAAACTGTATTAGATAACTTAAGCTTACATAAATTGATTAAATTGTATATTTATGTAATATATTAATGTCATATTGTATTAAATATATTTAATAATAATTAATATTTTAACAGTTATTAAACATAGATGATACTTTTTTGCCTCATGTCATTTGAAACAGAAACATATATTTCACAAATATATTTTTTAAAGTGTAACTAATACAGTATGACATTTGGTGGGCAGTATGAAAAATTGGAAAATATTGATTTGGAATTTATAGATTTCATAATGCACCTGATGAATGAGCGAGCTCTTCACCAGTTGAAAGATTATTTTCCAAGTTTAATCTTATCCAGAATAATATATGACACCATCTTACATTAAAACAGCTACACTTGTAATCATTTCTTGAATTCTAAATAAAAATGTTATTTTGTTTAATCTGATATAGTTTCCTTTACTTTTTATAAATAAAAATTTAAAGAAATTATTACAAATATTTCAGTGCTTTGCTTAAAGATAATTGCTAATCTGTAGAAATTTTTGTGCTGTAACATTTTAAAGTAATGGAAATTAAAGTATAGTACTGAGTAAAATATTTTTAAATACTTCGAAATGTTCTTTTAAATATTGATAAATATTATCTTGACAAACCCTCCCAAACGTTTTACTTAATTTTTTATTTAACAAAATAAATATTTTAACTTATTTTCCCAGTTAGAATGAGTTTTGACCACTGATCATCAAAAAATATTTTGACCAGGAAAGTTAAGATTTATTTATTTATTTATTTTTTTTTTTTTTTTTTTTTTATGGTTAAAACCAGTAAGACTCTGATTAAAGAAATATTGTGCTGTCCTCTAAAAGAAAAAAAAAAAAAACATTTTTTGAAATTTTTTTTATATAAAGAGAATAATAATAAATTTCTCCATTAAAAAAAAGGTACTTACGTATTAACGCCACCGCAGCAGAAGTTGCGCTAATGCGTCAATAAACAGCAATCTTGTTCACATGCGCACGCAGTTATCTTTTGGGTTCCTTGTTGCTTGCTGATTTTTGACGCCATTTTTTAGTGACTATGAAAGATTGGCGACACTTAAAAACTGCCAAATCTGTAGCTGCAGTGGCGTTATACGTAAATGCCAAAAAGAATTAAAACAAATTAAACATGTCTAAATTTTTATAGCTTGTTCTGAATAAGATTTTAATGTTGGACATTTTTCATTTTATCACTTTATTACAAAATGGCAGCCAATTAAAAGAGATTAAAAAAAAAATATTTTTTCCAAAAATTAACTTATGTTACCTGAAAAAAAAAAAAAAAAAAAAAAACCACACTTGACATAATCAGTGGAAATGAAGCATTTTATTACATATTAATGGTTTAACTTAAAAAAATATATATATGTAGATCATTCTAAAATTATGTTATAACAAGAAATTCTGTAAAAATTAAGCTCATGTTTTGCCAGAATTCTGCAATTGTTAGTTTAAATTTTTTTAAAAACTAAATAAGCACTTCCTAGGTATTTTTATTATTCTAAATGGTGCATAAAAACAGAACAAAACAAAAATGACTTTAGTGAAATATTTGATGTAGTACTAGGGTGGGTTTTTTTTTAGGAAACATTTCACTGTGAGTTTTTTTAGACAGCACAATATATTTATCTTATCGATCTTAGTCAGAAAAGGGATAGAGAGAATAAGAAAGGAGGAAGGGGGGGGGGGGGTAGAAGGGAATTTAAACTAATGCAGAATTGGCAGAGGCCCTTACCTCTTTTAAAAAAGAGTTTGACTTTGGTTTGGAGTTTGAAAGGAATACAAAAATTGATAGCATAGTTAAGTGAACTAATTTACCGCTTTCTGTTATATTTGATCCATTCATCTGTGAAAATACAATATTGATTTCTTAAAATACAATAAATTTCCTTTCCTTGTTGTATTTACTAAAACCATTTTTTTAATCTGAAAAATTTAGATTTTTAAGTTTTCATTTGCATTCTTAGTATGTGGATATTGAAAAATGTTGTAGATTATCATTGTAGATCTTTAACAGAAGAAAATCAAGTTACATTCAAATAATAGGGGGAAATTTTAAGAATTGTGGTAGTTACCGTATTAAAATTCTTTGCAGTGCTAATAAAGCCTATATCATACTAGAGTCCAATGTGCTGAAAATTGGGAGGCGGTACCAATTTGAAAGTGGCTAGTGGGGGATTCGGTGAAAATACAGGTTTCTGCTGAACCAATTTTAAATACAATTTCATACAGTTGTTCTCTATTGATGGTAATACGTATTTCTTTTAAGTTATATTTGGAAAAAATTCTCAAGGCTAAATTTATGTGCTGCTCTTTTGGTAGGTACACCATGATAACATCACTAAATTGTAACCCTAATAATAATAAATAACTGAGGGATTGTCAGCCCTTTGCTCAGGGGACTTTATTCATCGGAAATTTATTCACATTTTACATCTGCAATCAGCATGACACTGATGTAATGGAGATCTGCTGTAATAATCCTATTTTGCTTAAACAATTGCATTTTAATGTGTAAATATTGTAATGCATGCTTGAAAATTATCTATGCTGTTATTTATTTTAATATTTTAAATTATAGAGCCGTTATGCTTTGGAGTCCTAATGAAGTTCTGGCTTATCTGAAAGAAGATTTAAATTTGCCTAGTAATGGGACAGATACGAAGAAAATTTTTTCTAAAACATCTGCATTTGGAGGCTTTCCCCCTTGGTTTTGTGACAAGCCAGATTTCATCTTAATTGCAGAAAACTCTGAAATTTATGGACCAAATCCTCTAGTTAGTAAAGTGATTTTTTATATTTCATACAATGGTTCCTTTTTATGTTCTTTATAATTACTTCAGTGTCAATATATTGATATTTGTTACTGTGTAATTCAAAAATTGGTTTATTCATTTTGGTCAATCTGTGATATAGATGATTTATTATTAACCCTCTTATTCTTTAATTAGTTTTAAAAATCATTGTTTAAATTGGTCTAATTAAAATTTACTGTGCAGAATAGAATGCTTTACCACATACGAGGTCTTGATGTTTTTAATATTGATCAAAATAAAGTTTAGTCAAAACCTGATTTTATAATTTAAATTAGTAACCTCATATAAGGTCTAGGACAGAAAGAAGGTTAAGAAAAATTTTGATGAATATTTACAAAATCATGGTAAATAATGCGGGACTTGAAATTAATTTTCTTATGTATGAGGGAATCTCCCTACCTATATTTGTAAAAATGGTAGAGAGAAGAACTGTTTTGAAGAGGGAGAAAAATATCTTTAACTCCATATTTATTTTAAAAAGTTTCAATTAAATTCACTATAAGTATAATAATTATTGTTGTGGATAAAATTAACCTGTATGATATATTATCTGATCTATTGGTAATTATCAATATTAATATACTTGATATAATCAAAATTCTACATACTAGCAATTTTACCTCCATGAATATGAATATATGTATAGTGGTGTTTGAAATAGGCTAAGTTTATGAGATTTCATTGTGTAACACTAAAGCATTAACCCTTTCATCAGGTGAAATTAATAAAGCTGTAAGATAATAATTATTAATTTTATCACTTCAGTCTAGAAATTAAATTAAATAAGCTAATTTATTTGCATAATATTTACAAAATTTATAATATAATACAACATTAAAGAAAAGAAATAAAAGTATATTTTAAACATCCTTAATTTCTCGTAAACAATTAATTCTAGAGTATTATAAATAGCTGTAATTTCCCAATTCCTTAATTAATTAAATTATAATTTAATAAGATATAATCAATTTAATTATTGACACAAAATATTAAAAATAGATAAGAAGCAAACCCTGGACAGCACTCGCATCAATGATATATGGAAGTGCCAAGATAATATCTTAAGAATATTTATTGTTTTTAATTTTTTTTTTTGTCATGCAATCTTACAAATATAACGTTGTTACCAACATCGTGTAAACTGTGGTGGGCACACTCTATCAAGATGTTTGCAATGTCAGCAAGTTCGTGTATCTTCAGTCGGCGATTATTTAATACGGCATTGTGAATTTTTTAGACGATTTTGTTGGTTGTAGTGGTTTTTGTGCGTCCTAAGTGTTCATCATTGTGAATTAATTTCCTACCATGTTTAAATTCAGCAGCCCACTTTTTTATCGTTGAATATGAAGGACAAGAATTCTTTAAGATAGACTGTAACTCTTTTTGTATGTTCGTGGGGGTTAAATATTTTTTAACAAAGTATTTTATGACAGCTCTAACTTCAATTTTTCGAAAATGTCAAAACTTGTTCACTTTACTTTATCACCCAGCAATAACCAATAAACTCATGTGTCTGAAACTCGGCAGCATGTCATCTAAAGGATCATACTTTACAAACAACATTGTCACTTGGTCATACTTGTTCCATTTCTGTGTTAGGCCGAGAACTTATCAAACTACCCTCGTACTATGTTGTGCATATAAATTCTATAGATCATATACAAGACTACACAAAAGAATTCTTAAGAATTACTGACTATGTGTGTGGATTGCTTAAAGATGGTTTTTAATTGAGTTATTCATTTTCAAGTTCAGCTATATTTAGTATGTTAAAAGATGTGTGCAGACTATAAATAAAATTATATATATATGGCTGTGCAAAGAACTGGATAAATGGCTACCTATAGATCGTAGTTTCTGGAAGTGAGATTTCAGTATTTTAAGCATGTTTTTGCCTGAATTTAATTTTCGTTTAATGTGTGGCATATATAAAAATCTATCGGGTAATATACAGTGCTGTACAAAAGACTGCATGTACATTTCCTTCTATTAATATAAAGTGCTGAAGGTGAGTTTTCCACTGGATTATGCATTTTCATACTAAACTAAATTTTAGTATACTATGTAGAACATATACAAATCTATAGATCATCTATAAAGATGCACAAAAGAATTGGAGTACTTTTCTGGCTATAGACTTTAATTGCTATAAACCTGGTTTTCAAATTTGTTATGCATTTTCTAAAATGTCTACTTAGGTATCTTCTTTACCTTATTAAACAGTGAAGTTTTGTTGAAGAATATTTGAAGTGTTGAAAAGTGTTCCATAATTTATGCTTGACATATGACATTTATTTATAGTTCTGTGACCAGGACGAAGGACTGGGTCATTTTTCAGTCTTTAATTATCATTCTTATTTTGTTTATATTTAATGATACCATAACATTATTTATTTAGTTGATGTACTTTTTTCTTTGTAAATTTGAGTACCATGAATAATCATGGGATAATTATTTTCATTTTGTTAAACTTAGAAGTATAATTATTTTTCAGTTTACCATCCCATACCAACCAAAAGAGACAGATTTGAATGTATTGGCAACTAGAATTTTGTCAGCTGATTACCAAGGACTTAGCTGGTAAATATTTATTGCTATTGAATGTCCAATTTCTTTTATGTTAAGTTTTTGTCATATCTGTTGTATAAATTATAAAATCAATACTTATAATCATTACTTTCAAATGTCGTAAGTAAATAATGTCTAAAAATTTCAGAAGTGGGGTACCTATGATGATAAAAACAAAGCTGTTTTTATCCTTGCTTTGATAACTACTCTCTGCGTATCTCAGCTGATGATGCAAGCAGATAATTGCTTTCAAAACTGCTGTCATGGTCTGTTAGAATTAAATAAATAAGATTAATTTCATCATTTGTTCCATCTCTACTGAACTTATCATTGTTCAAACATAACTTTTGTTTTACATTTAATGAAAAACTTATAGGTAGTAAGTTTTAAATAATGTGATGGGTGCATTTGTTTATTAATGCATATTTCTTCAATATCTGCTGTTAGTTTGCTAAAAGAAGGTTGTAAGTCATCTTTAATATCTTGTGTGTTTTTATATTTTGTTTTAAAATAATCAATGATGAAAAACCTTTTCACTGGTGACTCATACAGCTGTGTTGTGCCATATGTTTGTTGTCAATACATACTTATTATGTAACCACACTTTAAGAAATACTAGCTTAGAGCAGCAGTTCCCAAATGTTAATGTTACATTACTTTAAAGTTAACATTTTTTTTCTCTACCCACTTAATATGCATATTGAGACTTTTGTGTACACTATTCCAAGGAAAACATGAACTTTGGAAAAAAGCATACACATGGGAACAGTGATGGGTAATACTAATGTAAAAGTCATTGATTTACTAATTAAAGGAAATACATTTATTAACAAAGGCATTAGAGAAAATACAATTTAAAAGTCAATGCTTTTATGATATTGTTTTCCATCAATAACAGAACCTTTATTAGAAGCTTAGACCAAAGAACAGACTAGACTGGGTAACATCAGTTCTGCCTATGGAAATGTAAGCGTGCTTTTCTGCTCCTTCCAATATGGTGGCCAGTCTGAGAGCAGTCAAACTCAAACTAGCAAATATTAAAAATAAAATAACATGTATGTAATCCAAAGTATTTGAGATTATTCCTGTTTTTAATTATGAGTAATATTGTTAATTTCAAATGAATTCTCAACTCTTATTTAGAACTTATTTAAATCTCAACTATGAAACTCCAACCATTGGATATAATTTACCTAGTTGAATATACTTTCCTCTATTCATTATGATCTTATTTAGAATTTATTTACAAATTTCACTCACACGATAATCTGAGAGAATAAAAATATCAACTCTAGATTGCTCTTGCTACCATCTGTTACTATATCAATAAACCATCTTGATGCAGTAAAAAATAATTTATTTTGCAAAAATCTATAATCAATTAAAACAGTCAAAATGTTTTAAAAATCTGTTACATTAAGTGTTATTATTATTATTATTATTATTATTATTATTTTTTTTTTTGTGTGATTGTAGAAAATATAAGTCTATGCCAATAACAAGCTAAATACCTTTAGCATTTATTTCAATGTTAAAATTCAACATTTTATACTAGTTCTTTATTGTAATTAATTTCAGTAAACTAAAATTTATATTTAAGTATTCTTATAAAAAAAAAAGATAAATGATTATGAATTAAAAAGTGCAAAGACAAAATTAATTATTTCTCCCCTCTCTCTCAAAAAATATTTTATTATTATTATTAATTTTAATTCACATCAACAAAATTTACGATTCTAAATTCGTTAGATTTTGCCTATCATAAGATTATTTAAAGTAAATGTCTTAAATGATGGTCTTCAAATAATAAAGCAGTAAATTAACAACAAATTTCTAAGTGATTTTTAATTATTTATCTTCTTTTCCAAAACATAAATAAATAAATAAAATATTATTTTATTATGATTCACAAATTATTAAGATGCAATAAAAGTTTAACAGTAATAAAAAAAAACTTCGATATTTTGTTATAATAAGAATTTATATTTTCAAAACAATTTTTAATACTGCATGGTCATTTGATTGGTTTCCATATTTACAAATACTACAATGTAATGATTTTTATAAAAATAATGCAATTCATTTAAAACATTTGTAGTAATTTTAATAAAATCTGCATTCTTTATTTTCTTAGTAAAATTATGGATTTAAACTTTAGCATTGCAAATATTGCAGAAGAAAATGAATGATTTTTATAAAAGTAATGGAATTATTACAAGTCATTTAAAATATTTCTTATAAGTAATCAACTGAGATAGTATATTTATTGCATTTACAAAAAGAAAAATATATACACTTACATTTTAGATTAATTTAATAAAAATAAATAAAGTCTTTTACTAATTTTCATTTCTTTTACCTCCAACAGATAACAGTACCAGTAGATTTGCTACTTACAATATGGCCGTTCAAAACTTCAACTTTTTGGCTTGTTGCTCAATCTAGTCTGTTCTTTAATCTGAGGTTGGAAGTAAAAAATTTTTAATTTTAGCCTCAAGACGCTCTGTACACAAAGTTTAAAAAAGTACTGTTTTTTCAAAAAATTATTTATCTATATCTTTTCATGATATTTTACTTTAAAGTTGCAATATATTGTTTTAATTATAATGTTGCAACAGATAAATTTAAGAATTGGCTTATACTGTTGATTTTGGGATCGTTGATAGTACATTGCGAATAAATATTAAAGATATGGAGAACGTGATAACAATTACCCAGGGAGGAAGACAGCTGTGCAGGCCATAAATTTTTTATTTTGGAAAAGCATATTGATCAGGATCAGAGGCAAATTAATTTATCACTGGATGTGCACCGGGATCTAGAACACAATGCATACGTACCAAGGTGGGTAGATGCAGATTACATCATGCTCGAATGGACCGCAGGCAGAGAGTGAGAGAGAACCAGTTATCGGCAGATCTTAGCAAAACATTATTAAATCTACCAAAAAGGATTACAATGGGCTCAATATTCAAAGAACAGAGATGACATTATTTGAAAATTATATTATTTCTTAGGCTACATAATTCTAGGATACATATATTATTTCTTAGGCTACATAATTCTAGGATACATATATTATTTCTTAGGCTACATAATTACAAATTTAGCACTGATAGGCTTTCAGCCAAAGAAAATTCTAGAATGGCATTAACTTACATAACATGACATTTTTATGAGAAAACGGAAATCTAAGATTATAAAACAAATAATTACTTGTGGTTTATTGGCATAAAGCAATCATTATAAAATATTTGCTTAGGAAATTATTTTTGAAATGATTAATGACAGATGATATGCTTTTATCTAAACAATCTATAATTTGGATAAACATAAAGTGTTGACATACTATGAATATAAGAACAATGTTTAATATTATAAAGCAAGACAAAATACTTTATGAAATTTATTGGTTGGGAAATTAAATTGATAAATTATTTGGCAAGTGCAATACAGGAGTATTTTCAAACATGATATTGCAAAATGCTGAAAGAAAAATGTTGTTTTCTTTCTTTCATAATTACCTTAAGCACTTAGAAGGAAGTAAATTAAGGTTAAAATTATTTTGGGGTCCTAATATTTCTTTTATACTTTGATTATATGTTAGTGGGGAAATGTTTAGATGATGCAGCTGACAAATAAATGGAATTTTGAGCTATATTAGGGAAGCTCATAAATATTAAAAATATGTGTTAAATAGAGATGCACTTAAAATGGATGTCATCAAATTTTGTTATTTTTAGAATGAAATTTAAGAATTAGAATAAATGAAAGATGAATTTTAAGAATAAGAATAAAAGCAAGGAGAATAAATTAATATAGGAGAATTTATATCATATGACTTATTGTTCCATGACCCACCAAAACATCGTTTACAACCCATAGTTGGTACCTGCTGGCTTAAAAAATTGAGCGGAAATTTTTTGCTCATGCACAAAAAGAACAACTGCCCTATTTATCCTTATTAATACTTTCCAACATAGTTGAAAAGTGTTTATAAATTCAATTTGTCTGTCTGTAGTCTGCCTGTGCTATAACTCTCATAAATAGACTCTGATTTCTATATAATTGATATATGATATTCAATTTTACTGTAGCATGTTTACTATTGAAAATGAAGTATGCAGCATATATAGTTCATTTACAGGGACACTAAAAAATTCCATGACATTATGGTCTATGGGGAAAAACTGTTTGCAATATATTTTAGTAATGTTACATTTATCAAAAATAATGAAGTTGATATGCATTTCCAAGGTGCACTAAAACATGCTTTCTGTGGAATAGAACACAATGCAAAGCATTTATCATTGATTTACCAGATAGTACAAATAATTCTGCCACATAATGGTCTACAGGGAAAATTCAATTGTATTGTATTTTAATGACATTACACTATTTCAAACATAAGGAAATTAGCATACAGTCCATTTTGTTATTAGGAAATATATAATTTATCCTCATCCTAAGAATATTTATTTTCATGTAATGTAAACTTTATCTAAACAATTGAAATACATTATTGGAGTATGTTACAAGATGCTTACTGTAGCATATAGTGTGCTTAGCATCTATGATTGGTTTTCATGGACAGACAAAATAATTTAGTTAGAGTATTGTCTATGAGTGATAATTGCTGGAACTATATTTTAAATTGTGGTATCAGTATACTTTTTTAAGTTTAACTAAATTTTTGCATATTATGTGGTGTGTATAAATTCTATAAGTTATGTAGAGATCTGCACAAAACAATTCATATGCATTACTGTGTGTGACCATGAATTGCTTAAAGGTGATTTTTAATTATGTTATGCATTTTTCAGCTGAATTATATTTGTTATACAAAGGAATAAATTCATATACAGGGCTACTCAAAAACCTGAATACATTGTCGCCTACGGAAGACATTTCCTGAAAGTGCATTTTTAGTTGCGTGTAAAGGGACTAGCAAGAGAGGTTTTCCATTTACAAATTCTGAAATTCCATGTTAATTTATGCAGAAATCTAAAAACAGGATTACTCATTATATAATGCATTTTTCAAAATTTGGTTTTTACTATCAGAAAGTGGACATCTGATATTGGCACAATGTATTTTCAACAATTGTTTCTGTAAATTTAAATATTTTTAAGGGAAATAAATGGGATAAACATAATTTGAAAACATTACTGCCTTTTAAAAAATATTTAAGAAATATTTAAATCTATCAATTTAAGAAACACTTTTTGAAATTGTAGTATGTAAGCATTGAGAGTCAACTTCCTGATGGTGAAAATTGAATTTTGAAAAATGTATTAACTATTGAGTAATTGTATATTTTATTTTCCCCATTTTCTAAGATAAAATTTTACAATCAGACAGGATCATTAAAGAAGCAAGAGCAATTTTAAGAAAAAAATATTGCTCTTTCAACTCTTAATGATGATTGATTGAATCTTAAGATTCTTAGTACCAATGTTGGAATATGCTGCTTTATAAAGTAGCACAGGATATCATTTCATATTTATTTTTCATGTTTTCATACAGTGTTGCCAGTCTGCTACTTTTTAAAAATTCAGAATGCTTGATTGTTACCACTTTTTTGAAATAATATAATTTGCCTTAATTAAATTACCTTATTTAATCTGTCATTAAATAAGGTAAACATTATTACTTCTAAACAGTGATGACAATCACCCAATCTGAAGTTTTAAAAGAGTTAGTGGTCTAGTAACACTGTTTATTTTCTGACACATTTTGATGGTATTAATCCTATTTTAAATCCATTATTGTGTTCTTTAGATGATGTTTAAAACTTTATTAAAAAAAAATTAATATTTAAATATCTTAATGGTGTGTAAATTGATTATATTTTTTCGCTATAAATAAATGGCTAGTTATCAGAATAGTTATAAAAAAATTTATGCATTGTATGCTGTAATTAACAGTTATAAAAATTCTGTTTTAGCAAGAAAATGGTTTCTTTAGAACATGCTCAGCTTTTGATGCCTGATGTGTCAGAAAATATTAGTATTGCTGTAAGTAATTTTATTGTAATTTATCCAAGAAATCTCTGGGCAATTAATGTTATTAAAGTGCAGGTGGTACCAATTAAACTGTTTTTATTTATTTTAAATCTTTAGCAAGTATAGCAGTTTAATTTTTGACAGTCTAAATAACAGAACATTCTGTTTGTACAATGCCCGTATTATATTTAAGTCTTATTTTTAGTTTTACCAATTTTCAGGCCTTAGTATTTATTTTGGAGAGCAGTAGTAGTATAAATGTGTCTTTTTATAGTACTATTATCGTTAAGCACTTTCACCCCTATCTCTGGGGTTTCTTCAGAAAGTGTTTTTCAAAGAGATTCAAGAGAGCATGGTGTGATTGTGTCTGCATGCTTAGAGTGAAATATAAGAGTTTTTTCGGAAGAGTAGAAACATGGGAAACATGAAATGAAAGATAGGAGAGATAAAAATGAAGAAATATTAAAAGAAATGTGTACAAGAAAACTGGGTATGTGTTATACCTTTTATAACTTATACCTACTATTTTCCTTTTATTTATATATACTACTGTGTATTGGCAGAATTAAAATTTTAAAAATAATTTCAATATCTCCTCCCCCCATCGGTCATGTTTATATGCATTTTTTACACTAAAAATACAAAAATTTGGTTTTTGTAATATTATTTTTTTTTCCTGATTTTTAAGGGTTGTAAAAATTTTAAAGGTTCTTTGAAAGTCATATTGTAGATGCAATACCTTCTAGTGATTTTACCATTTGTAGGACTGATGAAGTTATCTTCTATATTTTGAATAATTTGAGTATAAATTGGCTATGATATATTTCCAGGTCAACTTATGAAGGTCACTATTATGATTATGTATCTGTATTTAATGTGTATATTTATGGTATGCCAAATTATAAATCAAAAATTCATTTAATCGTTGACTTTTATTTTAAAAGATAAATTATTAATAATCATACTACAAGACAAAAAGAGATATTCTTGTCAGTTGGGCAATCTCTACTATCCTGAAATATTTTAATCTTGGCTTGGATGGACTGCTTGCATCCATGCGTCATATTCTAATATTTTTGCCTGTCAAATTGATTATCATATCACTCACCTGTAAGAAAAGTTATATAATTCGAAAATACTATATTTCACAGGAGAGGCAAAATAAGATTAGCATTTTTTTTTTTTTACTGTAACATAAAATTATAGCACTTAGCTTTCATGCAGTTGTAAAAGTGCATATAAAAGCATAAAACCCATAAGAATCAAGCCACAGAAGAGATAAAGAGGATTGAGTAATTTTTTTTCTCCCATACAATTTGGCCCTCTTCTGTAGTAGCAGAGTGACATATAGTGTAATCTAGCAGTTTTCTGGATAACTACACACATGACACTTTTCCTCTAGCAAGATACCCCTAAGTCAGACTTATTAGTGCAATAATATGCAAAGTGAATTTTTGGAGTTGTCAGTTTTCTTGAAGGTGAGCAATATTATGTGTATTACAAATATTAGCAAAATGTATTGTTTTGTGAAATTTTTCATGTTTTAGCAAGAGGGGTGGTGGTGGTGGTGGCGGTGGTGGGGGGGGGGGGGGGGGGGGTCAGCAATGATGGCTCCTTTTGGCAGAAAGAAAATTATGTGTTCTAAAGAACTTATCATAACTTCAGAATTGTCACAGACCAAGTAACTATTTTCTGCCCAAGGAGATTGTAGTGGCTTTTCAGAACTTAAAAAAATTATACAAGACTATTTTCATACCATGGTGATTTTTGAGTGATTTTTTTTGTTCTTCACATGACATTGTCTTTTAAAAGTACCAGAAAAAATATTTCAGAAAGTGAAAGAATTTTCACAAATGATGACATTTTTGCTTTTGAGCGGATGTTCTTGTTAAAATGATGCTTTCTCTGTAGCCAGTCATATTGAACTTTTATCCAAAAAAGTATTATGAAAGGGTACTTATTTTTTTATGGCAGCTTTGGCATGATAGAGAAAAAAGCAAAATTGAATTAGACGAGAAAAGCAAAAATTTTAAAGGCACATCCTAGCAACCTTTATTTACATTTTAAAATCTCATCAGATTGTTATATTGAAATAATTATTAACTAGATAGCACCCATCAAAACTTGATGGCAAAAAACCTTAAGGTTCCACAAAAATAAGGTCCATAGCATCATTAAAAAGTCAGAAATTTTTACAGAATATTTGTTAGCCATAGATAAAAAAAAAAAAACCCTCTCATTTTATAACCAGGCTGATGACTGGCTGCATATTAACTCTCTTTACACAGATACAGATAACATAACATTTTCCAGGTCCAAAAAAAGAGAATATTTTTTTCCTTTAAATATTTTACGAATAAATTTTTGTAGTTTATTAGTTTTCTCAAATATGAACATTTAGCTGAATTACAATACCAATAAATGGCACCACAGATTTTTTATATAAATATCTTTTCTTTTTTCTGTTTCTTCCCCTCTCTCCCCCTCCAGAAAATAATAACTTAATTTTCTTAGTATATATATACCTTATTGATAATTTTTAATAAAAAATATGCAAAAATTGTAGATCATTTTAGTTTATTTAATCAATAATTACATGCCAAAACTTTTAATTTAAAGTTTTAAATACAAAATCCTTAATTTAAAAAAGTATTGGAATGGTAAATTTTACTTAATATTAATGAAAAAAAAATATTTTTTAAAAGTTTAAGCTAAAGCTACTACTTGAGTAATTGATTTAGTGATTTTAGGAAATAGTTTTGCTAAGTTTTTTTTTTTTTTTTTTTTTTTTTTTTTTTTTGTAACCTTGCAATTTAGTTTTTTTCATTCTCCGGCCCTTTTAAATATAATTTGTGCAATGTTGCATTAATTAGGCCAATGCATTTGTGATAAAGATGCTTTGGTGATATGTATTGGATTTTAATCAATTGTATTCTACTTTCTCATATATTTATTTTTAAATGATGACTGTTTTTTTTTAAATATATCATATTTCTTAATCATAAATTTTTTTTTATAGGTAAATTATTTCCTTTTATTTGATTCTGAAGCTCGTGGATTTATTCGACCTACGTGTATAGCATATATTACAAATGATAAATAGTAAGTAGTTTTCCAATTGTTATTTTTCTGTTTTATATCTTGCTGATTATCAAGAATTGTAATAAAATTATTTCAAATTATAGCAAACTTATTTCTTGTGCTGATTTGATTTTAAAGAGCTTGAGTCAGGTATGTTGGATAATTTTTTTTTTGTATAACAAATTTTAGAGATTATGTGCAAGTATTTAATTATTTTTAATCATCATTTGTAGCATAAATGAGTTATTTATACAGTGGTTGTACATACAAAAAATATTTTTTTCCAAATTATTTTTGTAAGTAAAAATTATTGTGTATAAATTTATTTGATAATTATATTTTTCACAAAATATGAATAACGATGCATTAGCAAAATGTATGACAGTAGTTTTTTGAATAATTAACTTACTTCTGAAAAATGTCACAATAAATAAAATTTTGCAAATTATTGTATTAAGAAAATAATTATTTTGCAGTATATATACATTTAACATCTGAATTTAAAAACCATGAGCACAGTTAAAAAATTTTTTTATAAAAAATAGACTTAAAAACAATTAAAAATACAATTTGTAAATGTTTCACCAAGCGACATGCGAGGCATCATCAGTACAAAAAATCCATTGCATAGCAAACGACTGAACAAATCAAGAACAGTTAAAGTTAGTTATTTTAAAAACAGACAATATTCATTATGGGCGGAACGAGCTTCATTCAAAGTCTGCGATCGCAATTGAGTGAACCAACCCTCAAGGAGTAATCTACCATGATAGCTGTTGCAACCTGATTTCAAAATACTGGCGTTCGCAATTAGCGGGATGTGATTCGTTTGAAGTGAATGCTGGACAATTTTTGAATTTAAATTACCATTTTTTTAAAGCACCAGTATGTTCTTTTAGGCGAATTTCCAATGATCTACCTGTTTCACCAATGTAAACACTATTGCAATCTTTACAGGAAATAATTAAAACAACACCGGGTAATTTAGACTTATCATATTGAAATTTATGCTTATTGAAAAAGGAACTCACTTTATTAATTGGTTTAAAAGAAACCCCAAAATTGTATGATTTTAGAATGCCAGAAATTTTATCAGAAATGTTCTTATAATAAGGGATACAGATAAAAGAGTTTGGTTTACTATGTTGAAAATGGGGGGGGGGGGGGGGGGGAGTAGAATTCACAAAATTTAAAGTATTTTTAAAGATTTTTTTAGCAAGACCAATAAATAGGATAGCTATTATTAACCAAATCGCGATAAATTTTACATTTCTCAAAATGTATGATGATACTCTCAATGTAAAATTTATCGCGATTTGGTTAATAATAGCTATCCTCTATTGGTCTTGTTAAAAAAATCTTTAAAAATACTTTAAATTTTGTGAATTCTACTCCCCGCCCCTTTTCAACGTAGTAAACCAAACTCTTTTATCTGTATCCCTTATTATAAGAACATTTCTGATAAAATTTCTGGCATTCTAAAATCATACAATATTGGGGTTTCTTTTAAACCAATTAATAAAGTGAGTTCCTTTTTCAATAAGCCTAATTTTCAATATGATAAGTCTAAATTACCCGGTGTTGTTTATATTATTCCTGTAAAGATTGCAATAATGTTTGCACTGGTGAAACAGGTAGATCATTGGAAATTTGCCTAAAAGAACATACTGGTGCTTTAAAAAATGGTAATTTGAATTAAAAAATTGTCCAGCATTCACTTTAAACGAATCACATCCCGCTAATTGCGAACACCAGTATTTTGAAATCGGTTTGCAACAGCTATCATGGTAGATTACTCCTTGAGGGTTGGTTCACTCAATTGCGATCGCAGACTTTGAATGAAGCTCGTTCTGTCCATAGTGAATATTGTCTGTTTTTAAAATAACTAACTTTAACTGTTCTTGATTTGTTCAGTCGTTTGCTACGCAATGGATTTTTTTACTGATGATGCCTCGCGTGTCGCTTGGCGAAACGTTTACAAATTGTATTTTTAATTGTTTTTAAGTATATTTTTTATAAATTTTATTTTTTAACTGTGCTCAAGTCTGTCTTAATTTATTATATTTGGTGTTTTAAAATAATTATTATAATTCTTTGAGACATTCTTTATTAGACCTAAAATTTGATTTAAAGGGAAAAAAAAATCTGACATTTTGTAAGAAAATTTAAATATTCTGTTGCATTTGAAACATTAGCATTTTCATTTCCAAATTTAACTATTTTATTCTGTTTACATTTTTAGATTTTATAGACTTTTTAAAATATCAATAGGTTTTTCCTTTTTAGTAGGGAATTTTCCTTTATTAAATTACTAGTTGACCCGCCCAGCGTTGCCCGGGCACTTGATAATAAATTTAAACAAACCTCAAATTTATGTGATTTTATAACCCAATTTTGTATAAAATCACATTTTTAAATGAAAAATTCGTAAAAAAATATTGATATTTAGTGATAAAAGAGCACCTAAGAAGACATTTTCTTGTTTTTTTCATTTAGGATTGTTTAATAGTTTTTTTCTTTTAATTTACCGCTGCTTGCACTTTTTGAAATTTTTATCTGCTATAAATATAATGGTTTTACAGCCCATGTAAAAATTTTGTGAAAAAATATTGTTTTCTTGTTGTAAAAGAAATATGCTTTCTTCTTTTTTTTGTATGTTTTCATGTCGGTTCCTTTAACATAACATTTAAAAAATGGTTCTCATCTTCTGAACACTCTGAAATTTTAATCAGTTATAAATAGAACTGTATCCAAGCTCTTTTTAAAATTTCGTTAAAAATATGCATATTTAATAGTGAAAACATGAGTCGAAGCAGAGCGACTCCACGCCAAAACAACCTGTTTTTTTGCTTTTTTTTTTCAAAACTTTCTCAGATTTTATTTTTAAAAAATATTTCTACACATCTGAATGTTTTAAAAATTTTGTAGGTGATGTAAATCTTGCCTACAGAGATGCTCTAAAACAGTTGTATTGAAATACGGACGTTTGGTTACTTTTAGCATCATCTTTGTGAGGTGTGAAGTGGCCTGCATTCGTCAGTGTTTCTGAAAGTGTTCAAATTTGTATTTTTAAAAATCAATTGCTCCATCAACTAGAAGAAGGTTTCAGCTTAGAATATATTTTTGGTTTGTCAGTACCTCTAAAATTGCACCTTGGAGGGGCATTGCCATAAGGGTAAAATTGTCTTTTGGGAAAATGACCTTTTTAAAAATTTTCAAAGGGTTAACAATGATATATTTTCAAATTGATTGCGGCATTTGAGATGTAGAATACAATCTTTCTGAATATGTCTGCCAATTTTAACTGTATTAAGCAGTTTGTTTGATAAAAGCCGATTTAAAACTGCAAAATAACACAAAAAAAAAAAAAAACTCCCGTTCAGTTCCTCCTAATGTCTAAATTGAGTTCTGGACATGTGAAGGTTTTACTGGCTCACAAAGAAAGAGATCAGTTTTTAATTAATATCTCTACTAATTATCAAAATATTAAAAATCTGAGCCTCAGGTGCATCAGGACAGGCCTTGGACTATCCTTACTGAAATTTTTAGACTTGTAAGTGTGCTAAATTTTGCTAACCATTGCTGACACAGACAGAGCAAAGCTTTCTTTTATTAGTATAGAGCATCACTTACTAATCGTTCATCACTATATGTTATTTAATTTTCTTGATAAAAGATGTATACTAGGTAGTAGTAGATTTATGAATAGGCTGCAGTACTTCTGAGGCTCGTAGGACAGATAAATGTTTTGAAATTCGCTTAATATTGTTATTAGTAATATAATTAAACAGGTTTATGGAAATATATGTCATATATATTTTAAAACGTTAAGAATATTCATTTAACATTTCGCTTAGTATCACTTAACACCTTCACCTCTGTGCTGTATGCTGTATGGTTTCATTGCGGATTGATTATTTGACATACTGCCTGTATTTCATTTATTATGCCTAATTGAACTCTCTTGTTACTTACCCATCATACGTAGTATAGGGTAAGTCTTGTAATCGTTTTGAAAATCGAAAAAAAATTTTTGACGGATTTACACGTTTCAGACACTGGAGATTCCGAAAAACATATTTTTAGAAAAAAATTTTTGCCGTCCGTCTGTGTGTCTGTGTGTGTGTGTGTCTGTAAACGCTCTATCTCCCGAAAAAATTGAGATAGAGACTTGCAATTTGGTATGTACTTAGTATGTAATAATGGGAAGAAGCCTATTTCATTTCATTAACCTCGATTAACCGGAACTATTTTATTCGGACCCTCGAAATATTCGTTCTGATAAAAGGTATATAAAAATTTTCGAAATTGTTTATTTTAAGAAATGAATATAAAAGACAATAAAAAAACATAAATTTTACATAAAGCATGAAGTCGATCGGATAATTAGTTGCCGAGATATTTGGAATCCTATTTTCCACACTCTTCGATTTTTCATGACCCTGTATTTCATCCAAATTTCACTTCAAAGAGATATTTTAATTGGAAATTTGACGCTTAATCAGATGCAATAAACCGCTAGTTAATAGGATTATTATTTTTGGAGTTATAAGGAAAAACCTCTTTCAAGCAATTCAGTAATCAAGCCTTTAAAGTTTGTGACGTCATCAAGCCACGATTTTATTTGAATTGCAATGCATTTTATAAGTAGTTTACACATTTTTATTTTAATATTTTACATTATGCATATCCATGATGGGTAAGTATTACGGTGGCCCCCAACGACTAGTTTTATTTTGTAGCAAATAACTTCCATCTGTAAAGTGATTTATGGTATTGGTTTAAAGGCTTATTATAATATATAATAATAATATATGATTAAATTGGTCTGGAGGTGAAGGGGTTGATTATTAACATTTTGTAAATGTGTCAAGTCAGGTTGGAAAGTGATAGTTATCAATTTTCAAATTATCGATTTTGGTTAGTATCTAATGTAGAACTGTGTGCATATGAACTATTGGTGTCATGCAGACAACTAATCCAGCTCAATGTCATATGTTATATTTTTCCATTTTAATAAAAGAAAGCCTCTGGGTATATATTGTCTAAGACCACAAAATGTCCAACTGTGCCACCGAAAGTCTGATTTATTTATCATATACATTTTAAATGTCTTAATTCATTCTTTTGTAAATCTTATTTTATTAAGTAATGGTAGTTTATTGAGTAAAATTATGATGAACATGAAAAGGTTATATCTTGAAAATTCTTTTAGGCTTCAACAATTCTTCAACATAATAATATGTTGCAAACAGTTGAAAGTTTGAAAGGAATGCTTCAAGAGGTCACTTCTCAGCTGAATGGTATGCTTTTACTTTTAGGCTATCTTTTCTCCCTTTTTTTTCATGAGTATTTCTATAAATGTGTCTTTAGTATGTTATTTAACATTTGATGCATGTATGTTAATGTTTTTGTATATTTTACTTGATTAAGAACAAAAATTTCATGTTTGAAAATTATTAAAAAAAATAATCAAAAATCAGTTAAGTTAAATTTTATAACAAACTTTATTTAAAAGTATATTTCCTCACTTTTATCCAATAGAGCAATAATTGTAATTCACAATATTTAGAAATGAAAATGTGTTTGGCCAATCAGAATCATATCCAAAAGAATTTTCATGTATAATGGAATATCGTGGAAGAGAACACTTGGCTCATTGCACCATGTGCAATTCAGATGTTAAAATTTCTTCCGGAGATAGGAGTGATATAAAAAAACATCCTGATACAATTTGACATTCAGATAACTTGTACGTAAGAAACTATACAGCAGAATCTGATTACAACGAATGTCACTTTAACAAATTTTTCAGTTTAATGAATATTTTTTGAATTGTTAAAGGATGTCCTATGTTTTCACACTATAAAAATATTCACTTTAATGAATTTCATATTAAAGAAAATTACAAATTAATGAATTTATTGATGGCTTAAAAAGAATAGTCATTTCAGTTTTATGAATGTTGAGTTGGCAAGAAAAAAATATCTCTATTGAAAAACTAGAATTTGGAAGAAACTCGATGAAGGGGAGGCAGACGACAATGAAAATGAAGCTGATGATGATTGTTCATCAAGTACTGAAGATTGTGTTGTACAATCAAAAGGGGTTCTATAGAACATTGAAATTCTTAAAAAGGAACTATCCCAGCAAAATAATGTTTCTAAAACATTTTATACAATTTATTTTGAAAAATGCATTGTCAACTTCAGTACAGAAAAAAAAACTTGATTTTTTTGTTTTAAAGAAATAAAGTTAACGGCAGATGTCTGTGAGGTTTTTTAATCTGTCAGGTATGTAAGATAAATTATAATTCCTTTATAATTATCTTATTTCTGACTTAAGTTCACAATAGTAACATACTGTACATTTATTATTTACTGAAATGTTTGCATATTAAAATAAATTTAATATAAGTGTAGCAATAATATATATTTTTATTCAATGTGCATGTAAATTTCCTTTTTTAAAAAATGCCATATTAAAATTTCACATTAATGAATTTTTCAGCATAACGAATTTAATCGGTGGTCTCCAGAAATTTCTTATAACAAGATTTTACTGTATTAAATTTTTCATTACATATATTTTTAATGTTACATGCTTTTAAGAACGTTGTAAAAATACTTCATAAAAATTGTATGGTTTTAAAAATTGACATGTTGGCAGGTATGCTGGTATAAAAATAGAGCCTGAGCCATCATATCTCTAATTTGTACAATGAAAAGTATATAGAGAATCAAAGACAATGATCACATCTATAATATGAAAACAATTAGGTAGGCTTTGCTTGCAATGATCATAATAATGTTCATAAAAAAATTTCTTTAGGCGACATCCCATTTAAAATAAGTTCTGTATGATGTTTCTGCCAAAGCATCTGAACCTATTTATTCAAACAATTGTGTATCTTTTGTGGATTATATTTTGCTTTGTGCAACACTACTAATCAATAGAAGCAGTAGATACATGCACACACACACACACACACAAAAAAAAAAAAAAAATAAAGAGACATTGACTTATGCAAAGATTCATTCACAAATGTGCTGTCAGTTGGACGTAAGTACTGTGTTTGATGCATGATAACTATGATGTTCTTTGGTTAGATGGAAAAGATGATGTTTCTGCCAAAGCATCTGAACTTATTTATTCAAACAATTGTGTATCTTTTGTGGATCATATTTTGCTTTGTGCAATGCTACTAATCAATACAAGCAGCAGATACATGCACACACACACACGCACAAAAATAAAGAGACTTTGACTTATGCAAAGATTCATTCACAAATGTGCTGTCAGTTGGACGTAAGTACTGTGTTTGATGTATTATGACTATGATGCTCTTTGGTTAGATGGAAAAGATATTGAAAGCAGCTTTTTTTTTTTATAAGACTACCCATCCTAAAATGAAGACTGAGTGTGTGGCATGTCAGTGATAAATAATATCAAAAACCAGCATGAAGGTCCACAGATCTAATATGAATAATGGGTACTTCTTTATTATATGAGTTGTAATTTTCCAACAGTACGAAAAATATCCGAGCCAAGATTTGAACCTGGGATCTCTTGGCTGAAGCTGCCATGCTGTACCAACTGAACTATCCCGGTCAAATCTGGAGGGCATAATTCATCCAGTCTTGCCCTCCAGATTCGACCGGATAGCTCAGTTGGTAGAGCATGGCAGCTTCAGCCAAGATATCCCAGGTTCGAATCCTGGCCCGGACATTTTTCGTCCAGTTGGAAAATTACAACTCATATGATTTCTTTACCAATTTGAATAATTCTTTTAAAATTAATCTAGACTTCTCTATTATCCCGTCGACCACTTTTCATAACAAAAAACTATTGCCAAACTGCAACGCCAAATAAACGGGAGAATGTTGCTATTGTAATATCAAAATAAATAAATAAATAAAATATAAGAATTTAAGGACACAATTGTTAGTTTAATGAATGAAATAACTAATAAATCAGTAAAACATAATGAAAAATACACGCAAATGTCGAATTAAAAAGCACTTGATGACATAACCAATGCATATAATGCTTCTGACATCAAGTAAATGGGACTGCATTTTTGGCGTTTAATCTTACAGTTTGGCGATAATTTTTTGTTATGAAAAGTGGTCGATGGGATAATAGAGAAGTACCGAATAATGTATTACAACTAATGAAAATGTGAGAACTTTTTAAAGGTTGTTTTTAATTTGCTACACATTTGTGAAAAGAGTTAAAAACTAAAACAATAATTATATAATTAAATAATAAAACTTTGAATCACCATAAAAACAAAAGAACACACAGGATGCGTTTCGGGTTGGAAATTTTTAACAGCCTGTCATCAGTTGAAATAAACACATGTCCATAAGGGGACAAGGTCACAAATGAACAGAAGGGCAGAGAAGAGAGCTTACAAAGAATATGACAGGTTGCGCTAGCTGAAAGGAAAACATCAATCATAGTGGAGCACATGCGGAAAAGGAAAGTGTAGCCAAAATAATAGGAAAAAAAAAAGAATAAATAAATCAAAAGAAGTAAGTTTAAACAAAAATTCAATAAATAAATAAAATAATAAATAAATAAATAAAATAAAATAATAGATAAATAAATAAAATAAAATAATAAATAAATATAAATAAATAAAAGTAAAAGAGAAGAAGAAGAAAAAAAAATTGCAAAAGTAATTTTCAAGCTGAAGAGAGATCATTGACTAGATTATCAAAAGTTTAAAAAATAAAAAAATGCTTCGTGAAAATCCAAGTGAGTGGGAGAGACAGGAGAAGAAATTATTCTGTCCATGGAGAAATTGAAACAGTGACTAGAAGTCCAACAGTGAGAGACAATCAAAGATTTGGAAAATTCTTGATTTGATATCAAATATAATATTTATTAAATAAAACATGCACATATATTTATTCATAGATGTTTTAAAAAAATATATGTAATGTTTTCTTTAGAGGAAAATTCTAATCAAACAACCTTACAAAATAAAGTTTCAGAAGATGTATCTAAAGATATACAAGAGATCATTCAAGTTATTGAAGCTTATAAGGTAAGTTGATACTTAAAAGTATTTGTTAAAAATAACTATATCTTATTTAATTTTTTTTCTTCTGCTTTATTTTTAAAAAATTAGTAAAGGCCTCTGATTAATACATTTTTATTTATATTTCAGAGATCTTTTATTGTTATTAATTTACATGCTAAATATTTATTTAACATTGTTTACAGATCATCTAGTGTTATTTATTATATTCCTAGCTATTTGAAGCAGGGACCTTGCTGCTAGTGGCAGCATTGGCTTGGTCTTTGTCCATCCACCCAAACAACTGACTGTGTAAGAGGCCGTGTAAAGCCAGACTATAGGGGGCTCTGCCCCTTACGAGCTATGCTTGCCAACCCCAGTTCTGACACTGCAAACTCTAAAAACACGCTAAGTTGATCAACTCTAAAACAATTATGGAAGATTGAATTATATTTAAAGGACTGATCCAGTGGCAGTCTGCTGTACTTAGGTTCCCATTCATTTTCCTTTGACTGAGAGATTTTAAGGCTGAACATAAAAATATAGTTTTTAATCGAAGGGAAATATTATTTATGCTGTTTTTTTTAAATTTGCAACAATAAGTAAAATATGTTGTCGAAATAAATTAATCTCTCATGTAAATATATTTTTAAATTGAAACTGTTTGGAAATATTGTTATTTGAGCATTTTAAATATGGTGTAAGTTTCCCCATTTAATGCTTTAAACATGTAATAATTTAATTATTACTTTCAAGTTTTATTTCTCTTTTTATTATTCATGCGCAAGTATATTTTTTATGACATAATTTTCTCCATTTACTGCTTTTAACACATGATCATTTAATTTTATTATTTTAAAGTTTTATTTCTGTTTTTAATAGTCCCGTGTAAATATATTTTTTAATTGAAAGGTAATATTATGTGTGTTATTTTACAAATTGGCAACAATTTAAATAATCGACTTTTTGAAATATGAAATAAATCTCCATGAAAATGATGAAATTTTGAATAAAAAAATTGAAAAAAAAAAAAGACTCAAAAGTTTAATCAAATAAAAAAAAATAATTGCACTCTGACACTGGAAGCTTGTTAACTATATCCCTTCAAGTTATGGTTAAATTCCTATGCATAGATTTTGTTCCGATAAAACTATTTTAACAGAACTATTTTGGCCGACTTTAACATTCGCTCTGTTAAATAACTGAAAATAATTCTTCGAATTAAAAACGGTCTTCTTCAGCATGTTTATCGAACATTTCTCTATAAAACTATCAATTTTTATATTTTCAGACTGTTAGCCCAGAAAGACCTCAAGACACAAAAAATTCATTGACAACGACAGTGGTGGCAGTGGTGGTTACTTTTCTTTTAATATAGAGTGATACACATGTAGAAATTTTAAAGCTCTACAGTTTTTTATTAAAAAAAACTGTGAGGTGGGTTTACCAGAGGCTATACTTGTTTAACATTTTTTTCACAGCCAAAAAAACAAAAAACAAAAAAACACTCAAAACATAAATGCAGAAAAATTTATCGCAACTTAACATGACAGAATAGAGAGTGAAATGACCTCAATTAAAATACAAAACATATTTTGAAGATGTTTAGAATGTCTATTTTCAATTGAAAAATTTGTGGATTTCACTTATATTTCACACTAAAATACACTGTAATAGAGGTTTTCAATTTCAAATTTAGACAAACTTAAACTAGAAGTTTAAAATAAGAGCAGAGCATATTAAAATCTTCTTTCAATCTACTCAAATAAAATGTAATATCGATATAGTTTCTATTTATGTCAAAGCTTTAGTCTCTCTTTGCATATTCTTACTGGTATATGTATATTTTACTTCATTTAAAGAAGGAACCACTAATAATTATGTCTTGAAACTTAAAACTATAGTCATATTATATCATGTTTATCAATTACTTGCACTTTGTAAAGCGTTAAATACATTATAATCATCATCATAAAAATCTGTAATTTATTGTTAATTATATTAGCAATTCTTGGATATCAATAGAGGGTATAAATTTTTAGCATAAAAATTTACCATATAATCATTAGCGTCCGATTTAAAATCCTTAAGCATGTCAATGAATTGATAAGCTGAGCTAATTGCTCAGTTTGAAGATGGTAGAAATTGATTATAAATTTGTTTTAAGTTGATTTCCAGTTCATAGGCTGAACCTGTTCTTTTGTTTACAAATGGTCATATTTTCAGTGGCTGTTTATGATCTTTTAATCTCCCAAATAGTTATTGTGAATTTGGTGCAAAGTTATAGTTAATATTTGGCAGATTAAAAGATCAGAATCTAAGAACATAAATATATATTAAATAGATTTATTACAGCATTAGTAATAAGGAATCTGTCTTAAATATTGATTTTAATAACATTAAAAAACATCTAATTTTGTAAAAATCAACTATGACCTGTTGAGAGAAACACTGGAAATAATTAATGATTCTGAATACGTCTGTAAATGAGTACTGTTTAAAGTATTTGTATATGGAATATTATCATCTTGAATACATTAATTTATTTACACAAAATTCAGACTAAAGTGCAGCAGCCTTGTTTATAAATTATCTTGAAATCTGTTAATTTTCTACATAGAGAAACAGTGACATGGTAAGATAGAATAAATGCTATCTGGTTTTAACTTAGTAAAATAACTTAATAAAAAAATTTTTCATAAAAATAACATATAACACACAAATAAAGTGCTTTTCTTCGAATCGTGATGTTCTTTAAAACAGTTGTAGCTTTTTCTGTTGTGCAAAATGTGTTTTCATATTATTGCAAATAGTATTGTGTCAAATCATATTCCTGTTATTTTTATGAAACAGTTGTTATGATGTCACTACATCTCTGGAAAGCTGTTATTTACTTGTTTGTTTATTTTTTATGATTAACCATAAAATATTTTTTAGTTGACTTTAAGACTAACCGTAGATCATACTATTAAAAGCTAAAAAAAGCTTACAAGCACACCCCTCAACCCTTTTTTAAGCTTTCATAGTGAAGTGCTTACTTGTATTTTGATTATTTCTTTTCTTTTTTTTTTCTTAAATATATTTAAATATTTTAAGAAAAACTTAGACTTTTTTATGTATAATATTATTTACATTAAATTATCAATTAGTAATCTTTACAACAAGCTTAAATTTTTTTGGGTTTCAAAATAGTTGAAGATCTTCATTTATTGTTTGTCTAGTATCTCTATATATTACTACTCTGCCTTGCCTCTATAAAATAAATAAATTACAGCTGATCTTAAATATAGCATGCAAATGTGTAATTTATCTTAAAAGATTTCTTTTAATACAAATGTATGCTGTGCATTAAAAAATCTTTTTTTTTTTTAAACTGTGTTTTAAAATGTATTTATCAGTAAATTCAATGTTAATAGGGAAATGAAGTAATTGACAAGCAAATATCTATTATCCTGGAGAGTTTAAAAAAACAACCTGAAGTATTTCCTGAAGTTAGCAAGTTCATTACTAATTCTCATGCATGTGATACACAGGTATTTACTCTGTTTAATGATGTGTAAGATATTTCAAATGTATTGCATATTTACAAAATAAATCTGATTACAAAGTAAATTCCAGTCACCATGAACATAGTATGTTACAGAGTCATAACACTAGATTTTTTTTTTTTACATCTAAATTTCATGTTACATCTAACAAGAGGACTGCCAAACATGATGAGTACAGATTTTGATGATTTTAAAGTATGTGGTAGGGGTCATACCCCTAACTATTCAGGTCAAAGGTCTCCTTCAAATGGGCTTTAGTTTTCGAGAAATTTTGTCGCGTTATAAGTTTTATGCAGGATTATGAATTCAGCATCTTTGAACTTTTTGATATTTTCCTAATAAATTCCATTTACATTTTCGAATTTTTCGTGAAAATGTATAGTTTTTGCGCAATTTTTATTCTAATATTTCTGTTGACGAAAATCCAAACTAATTTATGTCTTGATATCTCGTCTTTTTAAAATAATTATTGTTTACATTTATGTATATTTACTTACATATTTATCGTATTTATGAAATAATTCATTTTTTTTATTTGCATTTTTTATTTAAAAAAATTTAAATGATTAAGAAAAAATTAATAAAATAATATATCCTTTTAATATTTGATTTGTTCTAAATATATTGAAATATGTTAACTGCTGAAATACTAAAATATTTATCATCACCAACATCGACATTTTTAATTTATTAAATATGGAACTAATTGTGCGATACATATCGCAAAAACATTCTAAACAAATTCCGCATTAAAAATCCCCTTCAAATATATTCTTTATTTAACAATATTGGAAGAATGTATAAATTAGCATATTATATATTCTTTAAATACTTAAATTGTGATAAATATATTAAAAAATGCATTAAAAGTTGAAAAAGAAATTATTTCAAACGTGGTAATTGTCTGCAAAGGAAGCTAAACAAAATTAATAAAAAGAAAATTTTATTTATTCTGATATTACCGTAAAAGTCATTACAGACGATTTTTTTTCAGATATTTTTTATATGTATTATAATTTACAAACGATTTTTCATTTCTAGTTGAATTTTTCTGTATGGCATCGACTTGTTAGAATGAAAAAAAAAATTAATTGTAATATATTATTTTTTATTTGTGCAAATCAAAAATGATGTTGAGTTTGAACTTTACAGTTAAATGTATTTAAATAACATAAATTATATATATATATTTAACTGGCTAAAACTTGAATATAAGCGTTATTTCTTTAATATTTTATTACTCCTTTCAAGATATGTTGTTGGAATTGCTTAATCATACATACATTTAGAAGATTTGAGATAAAAAATATTTTGTATAAATTATAAAAATATATAAATTTTCATTTAAAATTTCATAAAGTTAAAAAAAGTATTATTTTAGAACAGTTATTAAAATATAAAGGGTAAATAATAATAATAAAAAAAATTAAACAAAATCTGAACATAAATTAGTTTGGAATTTCGTCAAAGTAATATTAATTTTTAAACTGCCCACCCCCCTCCCCCCCACAAAAAAAAAAAAAAAAAAATGTAAATTTTTACAAAAAATTTGAAAATGTAAATGGAATTTATTAGGAAAATATCAAAAAGCAGAATTCATAATTCTGCATAAAACTTGTAACGCGACAAATATATAAAATTTATTAAAAAAGGTAAAAAGTCACATGAGAGAACAGGACCCTTACCTCTGGCACTCAAATTGCGAACACTAGCTCTGCACCACGGAGACCTTGTTCAAGATCGCAAACTATGGGTATTTGAAACGTATGCTGAACTTTAACCCGAAATTTCTCGAAAACTAAAGCCCATTTGAAGGAAACCTTTGACCTGAATAGTTAGGGGTATGATCCCTACAACATACTTTAAAATCATCAAAATCTGTGAGCATCATGTTTGGCAGTCTCCTTGTAAATTTTATTTTTATTGCAGTTTGAGTTACCGAGTTTTATTAGTATCCAAAATGAATCACTGTTTTGTATGTTCTTATAATGTTGAGAATTCTAAACAATAATTCTAAATATGTTTTATTTAACAATATTGCAGTTTTGTCCAGGGAGCTTTGAGAATCAAAATCTTGTATATTCTATTTATAAAAACAAGCTTTTTCTTTCTTTCTTTTTATATATTGATGCTGATTTGTGGATTAAAACATCATCCACCGGGTTACCACTGCCCCCCCTTTTTTTTTTACCGAAAGTTAGTTTTCCCCCCATTAATATTAATGCATTTTCTGTTTAATCTTTGCTTTTCTCTAAAACATAAATTAAGTAATAGTCAAATTAATAATTTAATATATATATATATGAAAGGATAAAAATAAACCCTTTTTAAAATGCAAAATAAAAAATTTAAATCCTAAAACATTTATTCTAACTTTTAAATCTAATGCTTAAATCTAATCTGCCCCTGTGATCTTTGTTTCTCAGCCTCACAAATATTACTTTCATCTATCAATTTCGACATCTCTTTAAGTTTTAAAAGTGATGAGTTTGCATTTCTTGCAGCTGTCTGTTGGGTGCGGCTCCCAGGCCCGGCCAAGCCTTGGTGTCGGCATAAGACCCCAGACATCAGTCAAAAGCTAATTGACCAATTAAAATAAATGATCCTCCCAATTTGACTCTTTCTCCCTCTGCTGGAAAATATCCTAAATTCTGATTAAAACCTCATGCAAGGTCGAAGAAGACAGTTTTTGGCACATTTGAGCGGTCAGCCAAACCTCGGCCATGTAGTTCTCAAACTTTAACGTAAATGGCTCACGGGACCTCCGACTGAACACGCGAAGATGTCTGTACGAAGAAATGCTTCAATAAACGAGTTCGATGTGTCTAGAGGTCCCGAGTCCAAACTTATTTATGTGTCACCAACTTATTTCTCCCAAGTCGTCTCCGGATAATTCCTTACATTTTATAAAGTTGGCATGACAGGTCGCCTACTTCGGGAAAATCCCAGCCTTTCTTCCAGAACTTGATAAAAGAACTTGAAAAATAAAAAATTCCACTTGTGCCATGAAAATTAAAAATAGTATCTGTGTTGTGTCAGTGCAATCGGCCCACGAACAATCTCAAAAGATTGCAAGCAATTAATGAGACTTCGATTAGTCTTTCAAGAAAGTGCATTTTACCATCATGAACTTTTATTGTGTATAAAAGTTGAATATAGTCACCTAGAAAAGAAAAATACTTTTCCCCCCGATGGCCGGTAAAAAAGAACTTTTTTTTTTTTCCTCCAACATCAAATTATTTTATTTAGTGTGCTTACTCGCCAGATAACATTCAAATAATTTTCGTATTCATCTGAGAAAAACCGAAAATAAACATCCTTTATGCTGAAATTTATTTGCTGTATTTCAGGTCCTCAACCAAGAAACATTTTTTTTTTCTCACTCTGTTATCGTCAAAAAGAAACTTATCTAGTTGCAAACCACGTCAATTTATTAACTTTAGACTCACTGAAGATCAAACTGAATCTTTCGAAAAACTTTTTTATAACCTCAACATATGTAGGTCAAAGAGACAGCTGATTTTCAAGATCGCGCAAACTCTGATACAGAACTGAAATATTTATCTGTGTCCTTCGCTATCTGTGCGATCCCGACTTTAAATTTTTGTGGTTAGAACTGAGTAAGAAAAGGAAAAAACATTCAGTTTTCATTTATTTTTTAAATCTTTTTTTTTTTCTTTCAGTTGAGCACGTTAAACTAAAGTGATTCATGATGCACTGAAATGACCACCGGAAAATGTTATTTATGTACCTTTAGTGAACAAATAACGATAATGATCTGGGTCAGAAAAAGCCCTGTGTTTCATTTTATTTTATTTTATTTTGTTTGTGTGTGTGGGTGTGTTAAAGTAAATTGGATATTTTAATTCACAGGTAAGTTTTATTGCTATTAAAATTTCCGTCTTAATGGTTTTGTAGAAAAAAAAAGTATAAAGTTTAATTACATTCTTTTTAATTTCTTCATTTAAGTGTTTGAAAGTAACTGATATTTTTTAATTGAAGCTTAAATTTTTTAAATATTTTATTAAGTTTTGTATTAAAAGTAATTAAGCCACAATACAGATTTCTTTTACGTTATTTTTTTTTATGAGAAGGTGTTTTTAAAAATCAATTTTGTTAAATTAAACAATATTTTATTTGTTTATTTGCTTAACGAATTAATATTGAAAAGTTACTTCTGAGAATATCAAGAATGAAAAAAAAAAAAAAAAAAAAATTGCTGTTATCAATGTGTAACTTTTAAAAGTTTAAAAGTAGATTTTGCTAAAATGTGTTAAAGAGATTTTATAATTTTTAAGCAAATTTAAATTTATTATTTTAAAATTTTATTGGCTTTATTTTTCTTGTAAAGTGCAAGTTATTAAAGTTAGAAGAAATTTGGTAATGACAAGCTATGCATATTAAAATTGTGACAAGTTTTGATAACAGTAGTTTCTTTTCTTTTTCATTAGGTGAAGCATACGTGCGATCACCCAATAAATAAATGCAGTTGAATTTAATGTTTATGGTATTATAAATAAATGGGTTGAACTAGTTACTTTTATGAACGCTTTCCAGTAAGAAGACTTTAAACATACAACATTTTTGTTTATTTTTACAACTTTTTCCATATAAGAGTGAAACAGAACAGAAAATAGCTATAAAGCTATGAAATGATACATTTGCGCAGTGATAGTTCAGTGTTTTTATCATTTTATTCACCAAGTATTTTTCATCAAGTTTTTACCCAATTTTTCCAGGTGAATTTTTTTTAATTTGTAAATATATTATTATTATTATTATTAGATTTTGTGTGTGTTTAATTATTAGCTATGGTACTTATTCATCATTACAGTTCGTTTCTTTTTATATGAAAATATATTTTTATTGAACTGTTGGAGATACCAATCAGATTGGCAGTATTTTTAAAAATATTTCATGTAAGTAAGTATTTATGTTGTGTTTCCAGTGCATTTATTCAATATTTTTATATTTTATATTATATTATTTTTACCATTTCCTTTTTTATTACTCATATCACCCCTTTATTACCCATATCACTTTTTAATTCAAATATCGTGACCCATCATTCCCTGTGTTGGTTAAACCCCAACCAGTTTTTAAAGGTAAAATTTGAAGGCCCCGTCCTTACCATTTTAAATATTCAAAATAAATTCAATTTATTAACCAATCGGTTTAGACATGACCTTGGTGAACCCACTTTTGCCGTGGTAAGTCCAATAGTATCTGAATCCACCCATTCAATTTTTAAAGATGACCATGGTTCCAGTCCATTAAATCTTTAAGCCCACAATTTTTTTAAGTTTTTGAGTTGGTTAAACTCCAACCAAAAACACCCCTGTGCAATCAAAGAGGATTCAGTGATATTCACGTGCAAATGTGGCGACTGCTGACATTTTTGTAAGAATAGATCCATTAGTAAACAGAATTGTCACCAGGTTGCCATGCACTTCTAAAACACTGTCCTTTTTTATTCATACCAGGTTTATTATTTTTTTGTTTTATTAATTAATTTTTCCTTTGCCAGTAGTAAAACCCTTAAAATAAAAAAAGTTTTTGCTATTTGCGTAAAAACTAGCAAGGAAAATTCGGAGCGTTCTGGCCTCAATTTTAAAGGAAAAATGTTCTGTGATTTATACTTGTCTAGAGCAGGAATTTATTTATTTTTTTTTTTCTTTGAGCTCACAGTGAGATGTAGTTGTAATTTATTATATTGCTGATCGGATTTATTGATGCCACCGGGGAAAACAAATACACCTCAGTTTGCAAAACAGTAAATTCCATTGCTTACAATTAAATTGCATCTACATCCAAAATAAAAATATCATGCTCAATTTTCTTTTTTTTTAATTTTTGCTAAAACCTCCCCGAGGTTTAGGATCTGCTAAAACCTCCAAAGGTTTAGGATACAAATAAAACTACTTACCTAACCAGTAGTCCCTGTAAATAAACTCTATATCTTACACTTGTTTTGTCCACACCTGTTTTGTCCATTTTACAGTATATTTCACCATTTTTAAATATTTACATAATCTTTTAATTTTAACAATTTTACATTACTGCAATTTTAATATTTTCACGTTTTGAAAAAATGTATAGTATAAATAATTTCAAGTTTCTTTTTCATAATTTAACATTTTCAAGTATTTGTCTAATGTGAATATTTTACATATGAAGAACATATATTTTTCACACCAATTTCTTACGTTTATTATTATTATTTTATTATATTGATACCATATGTTTATATATTTTTACATAACTATTTTTTATATTTAATTTTTGCACTTTTTACCATAAAGTTATAATTTTCACAGAACTATATATTTTTTATAAAATATTTTGAAATTTTGTGCTGTAAGGACTTGAATAAAAATAGCACAAAAATGGCCAAAAAACTTTTAATCCATACAATTATGGCCAAAAGACAAACAACAAATTTATGGCTATTATTTTAATCTTTATCTTATTAGTATTTTTTTTCTCATATAGTTTTGTGGTAATATTACTGTATTATTGTTTTCATAGATTTCGTATGTTTTGTGGTATAATTATTATATTTTTCAAGTTTTTAATGTAAAGTTCGGTCAGATTGTCCCGAGAGCCATACACCAAACTTAGAAATTTTTAGCATAAAAACATAAAATCTTTCATTTTTCCTTAATTTTTACGCGTCAAAATGTGAACTTTTAATATTTTTCCAGCAGCAAAATTCAGCCCTCACTTTTTACCAATCTTAGTTGTAAATTTAACCTTAATATTAACTTATTTTGAAACCTTATTCAATTAAACACCTCTTTTTAATTCACTTTGGCATTCTCAGTCTTCCAGGAGAGTTCCCCCAGTTTTGCAGGCAAATCTGGTGGATCTCATCTTGGAGGGGGGGGATGTGAAAGGATAAAAATAAACCCTTTTTAAAATGCAAAATAAAAAATTTAAATCCTAAAACATTTATTCTAACTTTTAAATCTAATGCTTAAATCTAATCTGCCCCTGTGATCTTTGTTTCTCAGCCTCACAAATATTACTTTTATCTATCAATTTCGACATCTCTTTAAGTTTTAAAAGTGATGAGTTTGCATTTCTTGCAGCTGTCTGTTGGGTGCGGCTCCCAGGCCCGGCCAAGCCTTGGTGTCGGCATAAGACCCCAGACATCAGTCAAAAGCTAATTGACCAATTAAAATAAATGATCCTCCCAATTTGACTCTTTCTCCCTCTGCTGGAAAATATCCTAAATTCTGATTAAAACCTCATGCAAGGTCGAAGAAGACAGTTTTTGGCACATTTGAGCGGTCAGCCAAACCCTCGGCCATGTAGTTCTCAAACTTTAACGTAAATGGCTCACGGGACCTCCGACTGAACGCGCGAAGATGTCTGTACGAAGAAATGCTTCAATAAACGAGTTCGATGTGTCTAGAGGTCCCGAGTCCAAACTTATTTATGTGTCACCAACTTATTTCTCCCAAGTCGTCTCCGGATAATTCCTTACATATGTATATATATATATATATATATATATATGTAATAATAAAAAATTTTCGCCCTATTTCTTTAGTTAAATTATTCCAAATTCTTCAATTCTTTTTTCCCTCTCTTTTTAAAATATCTCTTAAATCTATTTTGTATTTTATTCCATAACTTAATCAAAATATTCTGTTATTTATCATTCTAAAAATCTTAATCTGTTAAAAGCTACACGTATTTATTAAAACCTTATTCTCTTAAATTGCAACACTGCCTCTAAACGCACCTGCCTAATTTCTTCTTTTGAGACATTTAATTTTTATTCTTTGGAACTTTTATAATACCATTTTTATTTCTATTTAATTCATTCGGCATCCCATGATTCCAAGCGGTTTTCACACCCAAAGGCCTTTTTACCTTTTTAATTTGCCGCTTCTGTTAAAGAGTTTTAATCATACGTCAGAGACACGTCTTCGTGGCCTCATTTTTTCATCCATTAGCGAGAAAGCTCCGCCTTCTTTATCCCCCTAGCGCCCTCCGAACATGGATGCGAGTGGACCAGCTTGTTCGCGCGTTTTGTACCTTTGGGCCAAATTTTGAAGTATTTATACGGTTACACTGGCTTCGGAGAGAGATTTTACACGAATTAGTGGTTGTCATCTAATTGCCGTCACTGGGGAGTCTACACTAATGCATCGGTAGGATGTTCTTCAAGCTCTGCTAATTCTTCAAGATCTTCAAATGTGTTCAGTTTTTTATGAAGCGAAAGTTGGTGGAGTTGCTTTCATCTCTGTGATCACAATAAAGCCACTGCTCATCTATTAAGTTATTAAGTCTTCTTTTTAATGTTTTTGGGAAATTTCTTCTGGATTTCACTGCCTCTGCTCAATTTTTACGACTGCAAATACACTACGATTTCCGATGTGATATACTTCGAGATTTGTCTTCATGGTGAGCGACTCGAAGTGATGCCCTGTCCGGGTGTCATGACTACATTTCAACGATCTCGACTGCGGCTACCTCGATATGATTATCAGGTAATTTTAGTGGTTTCGGACTGAGATGTTCCGATTGTCTGATGGAAAGAACGTTCAAGTCGACAGCAATAGCGATCGTCTATAATGTGCCAATTTTCGACAGGAATGTATCATATATATATATATATATTATTTTTTTTAATTAAACAGGCTTTCATTTCTGAGCAGATTTCTGAAACATTTTTGCATAGAAATTTTACATTTCTGTTTAGAAATTTTGTCTTGCAAATAATAATTTGCAAGACAAAATTTCTAAACAGAAATGTAAAATTTCAAAACAAACAGAAATTGCATCAAGGTTTCAGAAAACTAAAATTAATCAGTGATGAATATGTATTTGAATTTGTATATTTAAATATGTATGTTTCTTTTATTGATATGCATTATTTGATTATTCTTACCTTGTGTAATTTTTGAAATTTATAACTTCTTTAATGTTGAAAAGATATATTTTATTGCAAAACTTTTTGGAAATTATTATCTTTTTATTTTAATACTAGCTGGCTTGTGTCCGTTTTCGGGCCCCTAATTACATGAGGGCAAGTGAGCAGTATTCATACAAATCTCGTAAAAAATTGTTTTTTTTTTTTTTTTTTCAAATTCTCTTATTAAATTACAAATGTATTTTCACTACAAAATTTCTTATGTTAAAGTTTCTACAAAATTCTTATGTTAAAATACAAAATTTTATTTGCATTGATATAATTAACATATGTAGTATATAGTATGATATATGCCTTATATTCTAATTACATTTTATTAGAAATATTCATTCAGAATTTAGACTACAATTTAAAAAAAAACTTCTTTTTTTATATTAATTACTGATAGTTGGCGGCAAAATAATATTTAGAAATGAAATGTAAAAACATTCACAATGAATGAACAACGTATTTTAGTGAATATGGTTTGCGACGACTTCGCATTTGCTTTGCGAATGATTACCTACATGGTTTAATATTTTAAACATTCAAGACAAATGAATCTTTTGTTTGTCTACTTTCATGGAGTGAGATATTGAGCAGCCAACCTAATTTCAACTGAAGTTATTTCAGAATATATACATAATTGAATGTAAGTCATCTCTCAAACATTAATTTATTTTGAATGATATTTTTAAAAATGCAACTTTTATGCAGTTTTATTTGAAAAAATAATTTTTAATAAAAATGGCCGCTTGGCATATGAAAAAGCGAGTGGCCATCCCATAACTGTTGACGACTTTCAAATGCTTTGCACTTTTATATTTTTATTTTAATATTTATACTTGCATTAATAATAATAACCTATTTTATATCTGCCAAAAAAATAAATAAAATAAATAAATAAACAAATAATGATCTATAATCTGCAAAATTCTATAATTTTATATAATCTTTGCTCCCAAACTCTATCATTTAGAAGGAGTTGACTGCAATTGAAATTTCTCTGTTAGCATTACTAGATAATTAAATTTTAACCATTTGGTTTAATGCTCATGAATATATCAAGAATAGAGTGTCACATAGCTTCCAATTGTTATGATTTTTGGTCACCAGTTTTTCTGAAAAGAAATCTTTGACTAGTTTTGTAATTTTGTTTATGAAGATTTCTTTTTAGAAAAACTGGTGGTGAAAATTCACATAGCAGTTGGCAGCTATAGTATGACATCAACTCTGATTGCAATTTTAATTTATAAAAAATAATAATTTACTTCAATGAGTTATTAAAAAAAGTTAAACAAAAATATATTTTGATCATTTCAGTTTGTGATATATTGAATTTATCATACTTAATATAATCAAATGATATTGATATATTACAGCCTGTGCAGTGGAAAAAGAAAAATCATCATTGCCTTCAAAAGAAGATGAAGAGCTTGTATTCCATATGTGGTAGTGGATTCATTCTTGGCTTATATCATCTGTATACATTGCATAAGGTATTTGTTGTTACACTTTTCTCTCTTTTAGTGTGTCACAGCTGTTAATCTTGAAAAAAAAAAAAAAAAAAAAACTGTGAAGTCATTTAGCAATGTACTTTCTCACAGATTAGGAAAACCCTGAAAAATAACTTAAATATAATTTGTTGGAAAATAAGTATTTTTTAAAAAATCTCAACACATTTAATTTAATTTAATTTATTTTATTATTATTTATTTAATTTTTTTTTGACATTGTTTAAAAAATTGAAGAGTAGATTTTCAGTCGTTAAGTATGAAAACTATTAACTTATATGAAAAAAAAAAAAAATTTACTTCAAATTAATAAAAATCAATTCAAGGTTTATCAGCTTAAGTCTAAAGTTGCCTTTACGGCAAATTTGGATAGCCATGCTTAGTGTTGTCTGATCTGAAACTAGCTGACAAACATTTCAAACATTTTGTTTTCTTATTATACATAAAAGGCAATTTAGATTTCTATAAGTAAGAGGGAAATTAAAATACTTGAGCTTGCTAAACAGTTTATGATTAACCCTCTAAGCGTGTGGAACGTAATATTCCGTTCACTAAGCTGCAGGTTTCACTGCAATATATACAATATTTAAGATAATATAATTCTATAGATTTAATGAATTTTCAAAGCATTCAAGAATGATTAATACTCTCAAGGGTTACATTCATATTTGTAATTAAGTTTTATTTATAATGCTGAAAGAATCATATTTTTTTAGCATTTAAAACAAAATGCAGAGAAAACAACATTACAATTTTACCCTTTTTCAAAACGCTCAGAGGGTTAAAAAAAATAATATTCCTGTTTTAGGGAATATTTCCATATTTTAAATAATTTTGTTGCTTTCCTATTCATATTGTTTCATTATTATTGTTTGTTTAGGTAACAGCTGATAAATAATTCAATCCTGATGAATATTTAATATGAGGTTTGTAACTCAACATCTACCAGATTTAGCTGTATTATTGTCAGCTAAATCTAGTAATGAAATATAGATACTCAAACCTACAATCTTTGTCTTTCAAAGTTTTCCCATACTCATAAAAATGAATGTGTTTTGGTTGAACTCAAATGAACATTCAAAGTTTTGTTATATAATCACAATTATTAAATATTTTGGATTAAAGCCTAATCCATATTCATTTATCAGAAATACCATCAAGTAAATATGACCTTTGCATATTAATATTTTGAAGACAGGGTTTTAAATGTTGTCGAGGAGTCATTAATTCTCAAGACACAAATGTACCTTAAAATCTAGCAAGTGCTTCTTTTCCTCTTAATTATTGTTAATTGTATCACCCCAAATCACAGGTTAACCAGAACTGGGAAAATTAAGGTGGATTTAAAATCATTATCATCTTTAAGAAGGGATGCTTTTTGGCTAATATTTAAACCATCCATCCTAAAAAGCTTAATTGAATTATGATATTTAAGAATAATAAATTATAAGTAAAAAAAGGTTTTAAAGACAAAAGGTCTTATTATGATGTACTAAAAAGGAAAAAAAAAATGTTGAAGGACATTTTTTTAAAATAAATAACTTTTTTAAAAGAAAAAAATTTATCCTGAGGACTGAACCCACATTCATTCATAACCTTTGAAGAACTGAAAGATGACACATTTACCAACCATGCCACAGTTCAATCGAAGAACATCAGCTTACTTCTGAAGCAGTCAATAGTGTTTATGTGATCACATACATGATGGCATTTACATACCCTTAAAGGATAAATGTTTTTGCCCCCTGAGGGGTCGCAGAGGCAAATTTCAAATATTTTTTTTACAGAATATTGTCTTGTCGTTGTAAATATGTCACACTACCAAAAATTAGGTCAATTTTAGCACAGGAAGTGTATTAAAATTAGATTGCAAGATTTGAGCCGAACTGACAGACAAAGCAAGTTCAATAAAAGCTTGTAATAAGTAGAATTCACTATTAACTGTTTTTAAGACTGAATAATCTGCTTTCTTATTCAGTAATTTCAACTTTTGTAATGAGAAATACAACTCAAATACCTATTTACTTAAATAATATTTTAAGGTTATTTCTCTAACACAATTTATTTTGACTTATTTTAATGTTTAAAAAAATAATAATAATATAATGCCTTATTAGTTTGGCAAAATGTTGGAATAATGAATAATTATATTTATTAATAATTTTCTATAGATTGTTACTCTTGTCTGAATATTGCACTCATATTTATTTTTCAGCACTTTAGAAGAAAATATGAAAATATTTACTTAGAAAAATATTTTGGACAGCAGAAAGCAAATGGTAACTTAATCACAAATTATTTAATATAATTGTCAGGTATTGTACTGTGTTTGATTTTCTTCAGAGCAATTTATAGAATAGCCTTGTTAATTTTCTGTAAATGTATATTAATGTAACACGTACACCCAGAGGCGGATTACACATTAGGCTGAGTAGGCTGAAGCCTAGGGGCCCAGAAGAAAAGGGCCCCTGTGCTAAGAAATTTTTGGGTTTTTTTTTCTTCATATTGGCTGATATTTTATGCAAAAAAGAAATGATGTACAACATTCTTTGTTTCACTCATTTATTGAATCTTTCAGGTTATTAACATACAGATGGTATTCAAATTGTTATTCTCCTTTTATTTTCTTCTATATTCATAAGAAGAAAGTACTGGATTCCTGAAAATTTTTGGCTTCCAGTTTGTACCGAATTATGACACGTTGAAGTTAATGGAATTTCAATGTTTACCTGCACTAACACAGCTTCTTTCCGTTTTTAGTGTCAGGAAACACTAAAATTTCATAAAATACGAAGTATAATAATTTAGTACGTTTTGGTCATAAAAGAATAGGATTTTTTTTATGTTCTTCGTAAATGAAGGACATTTTTATGAATATAGCTTAAAGAATCCAGGGGCCGTATAAAAATTAAATTTCACATTTTAATATGTATAAAGCCCCTTGTAAAACAAATGCCATGTCTAAAATCTGTACTTTTTGTAATTGGAATTATGTTTCCATCATCAATGGTCTAAGAGATAAATGAGTAAACATGTATTTTGAATCACCCTGTATGCCTGTATATGTTGCTTTGTAGCTTGGGAGGGGGGACAAAAAATCAAGCCTAGGGGCCCGGATGGTAGTTGATCCGCCTCTGCGTACACCATATTAATATACATATTTATAAAAAAAATAAATATGTGTACAAACTTCTCTTATTGACAAACCAGAATAATAATATGTTTTTTTTTTAATATTTGCCTCAGTATCAGAAGTAATAGTTAAAAATACTATTCAACAGTTTCTCATTATATTTCCATATTTCCAATAAGAGTCCTATAGGTTTAAACACTATCTGAAAATGTAAACTGTTAAATAATATCAAAATGTTGAATAAACTGGTGTGATATATAAGTAAAGTCCAAAAACTTCTTAACACCATAAAATTAAGAAATGTGCAACACTTTTGGAAAGAGCCTCGTCTTTCTTCTCAGGAGGCCTTGTGCTATGATGTTATTATAAAGTTTTTTACATTTACTTATTAAAGAATAATTAAAAATTAAATATCATTACTTAATATATTCTGTAAATGCATTTAAATAAATTGTATTATTGATATTATATAAATAATTAATTTATCATGACTTTAAAAAAACATTAAAACAGACAATGGTTACTCTCTTTAAGTTTATGCTTAATTATAAATATTCCACACTCAGCTTGCAGACCCATTCATTTACAGACAATTACATTACCCATTCCATGGTTTTGAATTACTTCAATATAAGTATATTTCCATTAAAATGATTAGTTTTTGGAGTCTGAAAATACCACACTGGGCTGTCGATGAGTCAGAAAAAAATTTGAATTCTTTTATCCAGAAAAAAAATTCTTCCCCATGAAAAAGCTGTCATAGGTGTGAAAAAATGATTAGTTAAATAATCTGTGAAATCCACTGTTCATAGTAGCTATCACCCATCAATATTACTCCCCGAATGATGAATTCACGACCAGCCCCTACATCAAGAGGAGTTTATTTCCTCAAGTGTAGGAATGGAAATTTCAACTTTAAAATATAACATTTTTCAAGTATCTAAAGTGCTTAAATAAAGTATCTTTAATTGTATGAGTAGCTGAGAACATTTACTTTATTATAAGCTTTACCATTTTTTAAAAACACCAAATAACTTTTTCTCTAATATAATTTTATCCCCAGTTCATTTTTAAAGATTTTAACATAAAAAAAAAAATAATAAAGCAAAAATAAGCAGTTAATTTAGCAATATTTAGCCAAGTGAAGAGGTAAAACACATTATTTAGA
This sequence comes from Maratus michaelseni, assembly GCA_963931845.1. NCBI lineage: Eukaryota > Metazoa > Arthropoda > Arachnida > Araneae > Salticidae > Maratus > Maratus michaelseni. Next base: position 82,565,785 of record OZ007600.1, read on the forward strand.
AAGAGTCAGAAAAAAAAGAAAAGAAAACAAAGAATTACATGATAAATTTTAAATATAATTTAAAAATATATAAATGTATTCCATGGCCATAGGCTTAGAGAAAGGACTTGAAGTCTGACTCATATTCCCTCTTAATGGTTGCTTGGAATACATCAGTCAAGTAATATTATTTTCCTTAGTTTTCAGGCCTCAGTTTCTGCACAGGCAAGTGGATCATTTACCCAGGGCCCCTATATAAATATTATGTTATTTTGTGTGTGTAGGGAGGGTTACAAATTTAGTAGGAGTAATAGTTTTTCCCTTCTACTTTATTAAAAAATCATTCATATTTATGATTTTGCCAATATGATAGTGGAAAATAAAAGAAAACATTTGCATTCACATATTGTTGCATGGCTTTTCCCTGTTTTTTCTTTTTGAAAACTATCAGTATTTTTATAATTCATGTATCTCTTTTCATTTTTTTAAAATCACATTTAGCATTTTGATATTTGTAATGCATATTGGTATCTTCATAAACAATATATAGTCATGGACTAACAAGTATTTTTTTAGTCTAATTGTGGAGGAGAGGCTCTGTCTGCTTTGCTCATGGCTTCCCCGAGTCAAAGATGGGTCTTGTTTCTTATAAATGTCAGGATTTAAGACAACCTCTTATGATTAATGTTATTTTAGATTAATGTAATGGAAGACCTAATTTTTGATAGCATGCTTTTGAAAATTTGACAAGCTAATTATTCCATCATTGTGACACTACAATGTTTCTTAACTTTCACTCTCTTAACTTTTCAGGTGAGAAACTGCATTTTGGAGCATGTGTGAAAGCATCTGATTTGTGAGTAATAAATTGACTTTGTATTTTGATTCTCTTTAATATTATCATAACTATATAGATTTTGAATAGTTATAAACAAATACTAAATATTATAATTAACTACTCTCAATTTCAGCCTATTTTAAGTATTTATTTGCTTCATTAAGATATTCTAAGTAATATTCTTTTATTTATTTATGTCAAATAAAATTTCCAAAAGTATTTTTGTATCATGAATATAGTAAAAACTTTGAAATCTCTTAACCCCTTAACTGCCACATGCATATATATATCCTTTGCACAATCAGTGGACATATATATATATACCGGGTGTTCTAAAATGGACTGACTGATTTTAAAATTCAATAACTTCCAAACGGTGACAGATATTAAAAAAATTCTTGCAGGAGAGTAATGTAAGATGTCAGGAATTTTTTTTACTGCAATTCCTGATTTTAATTTGAATTACCAGCAATAGATGGTGCTGCGAGCGATAGGAGTGCAATCCAGCCCAGAACTATAATCACCCAGCATTGATGTGGGCGAAGGAGTTTCAATACATGGAGTGGGTCTCATTCGCTAATACAATCTTGTTCTTAGGTCTCGATTCTGAATAAGATTTTATATGTGAATGAGATCTACTCCGTGTATTGAACCTCCTTTCTTCACATCAATGCTGGGTGATTTCTGCTTTTGCCTCGATTTGATATCTATTGCTTGCAGTGCCATCTATTGCTGATAATTCAAACTAAAATCAGGAATCGCAGTAAAAGAAACTCCTGACATCATACATTACTCTCACACAAGAATTTTTTAAATATATGTCTCTGTTTGGAAGTTATTAAATTAAAAAATCAGTCAGTTCATTTTAGAACACCCGGTATATATATATATATATATATATATATATATATGCCTTTAAAAAAGTCTTCTATTAGTTTTGTCTAGTTGTATAAGTCTGTCCACTATTTTGGATTGGAATAAATTGACTCTGAACAAGTGTTTGCCTGTAATCTGATAATTTCTTCAAATGAGGGAGGGATGTTTGTAAAAGTTGACAACTGTAAGAGAAACAGTGGAACTGTTGTGAAAATTGAACCAGATTTCTTTGACAGTTAACAGATTAATAGAAATGAATGAATGAATGCTTTGACATATCACAATTTCGAGTTTATAAACATGCAATTTTAAAATTTTAACTCTATTCAATAAAAATTTTAAATCTTATTGTAATAGGTTAGTTTCGGATTTAGATTTTTAAAAATCTAAATTGAATACTGCAACACTTATACAGAACTGCATAAAAAAACAGAAATGAAAGCTAATGCAGGTCATGAGTATGAATGAAGCTAATCAGATTTTTTGTATGCAATATTCTGAAATGAGTGAATATCAGTTTTTTATTTATCCAATCCAATTATATTATTTCGTTTCTTGTAATTTATTTTTCTTTGATTGTGAATATGCAGTCTTTATTTCTTTAATTTTAGACAATTCCTCTATATTATTTTCCTTGCAGCATTGATCCCATCCATTTTTTACTTTTATAGTTTAAGCAGACCCTCTTCTTTCTTTCATTTTTTTCAGTGCACTTAATGAATATTCATTCTTTACTGATCTGACATGTTTCCCCCAATATAAGACCTAATCAGATAATAAGTCCTAGCATGATTTTTTTTTCAGGATGCTCCTAATACAAGTCCTACCCCCCACCAAAAAAAAAAAAAAAAAGCCCTACCTTAAAAGTCTCACATCAAAAATAAGCCCCACCTCAAAAATTAGTCAAAATAACCATTTTTTAAAGTGTCATAAAGACTTCAAAAATTTGATAAAAGTGTAGCAGACTTCATCATATTTCATTATATAGAAAAAAAGAAATAAACTTTTGTATTCGGGTGACATCTAGAGAGGAAACTTTATGTTGGAAAAACACTTCTTGAATACTAGAAGGCCAAAAAATGTTATTTAAAACAAAAATGATTTGTTATTGGTAATTTAAAGTTATACTAAAATCATTTTCACACCTCAAAATTTACTAGGACATTAACACACAGCCATCAAAACATACCATTATTAAAGCGTAAACACAGAGCCAATAGATATGTATCATCAGAGTATCAGTGCATATGTCACTAACGAATAAGAAATACAGTATATACCTTAACACATCACTATTTCAATTGCACTACTCATAAGTACCAGCCACCATACCTTAAAACTCAAACAAATTTTAATTTGGAAGAAGATTGTGCCACTAACTGAATAAATGTAAATTTTTGTAAACAAAAATACATAAATAAATGTAGATTATTGTATATGAATGCATGAATAAATTTAGATTGATTTAAATGAATGAATGTAAATTATTGTACATGAAAAATGTAAGACATCACCTGAAAATAAGACCTAGTGTTTTTTTTTGTTTTTTTTTTGGGGGTGGGGGGGGGGGAGCAAATATTCATATAAAACCCACATTTAGGGAAACATAGTAGTTTAAAATGATTGATGATTATTCTGTCTTGATAATAAAATCATCTCTTTTGTTGTATTTCTTGCATAATCAATCATTGCCTATCCCTCATTTATTTTGCCTATGTATATTTCATTCCTCCATTTTTTTTTCTGGATAATTGTCACCAATTATTTAATTTAAATTGTAAAATATTTGTGTTTTGTTGTTTATTTTAACAAATGCATGATTTTGAGTGCATTTTAGTTTGCATTTGTTTTTTCCTGTATTTTATTTGAAATATTTAATATATATGGGAGGGTATGACCTTGAGAGGAGACCTTGGTGCTTTATTTTTTTCCCAAATTTTTTCACTATAAATGCTATGTATTACTTCATTCCTTGGTTTAAAAAAAAAGTGACTAAAATAGGTGACTTAGAAAAAAGTTTAATTTAAAGAAATCCACACCCTTTTAACTATCCCAAATCTGCCCTACCAGATGCAGCAGGTTGGGGCATATTGTTCTACATACTATTTTTGCTGTTGAGATACATTATTCAGTAAGAAGAGTTTTATCTACTAATATATCAGAACAAAACTCACCAGTTCATTAAATAATAAATTAGGTTCATTAAAAGAGAAAGTATTTATTTAAAATTGGTAAATTGCTATTTGTTGTCATATTATTCATTCATATTTTGCTTTATTAATAGCTTTTAGGTTCTAAAAATACATAAAAAAAAATATCTTGATCACATTATGACGTGTATTTGTTCTATTATTATGTGCTCCACTATGCCCTATTTCAGGGCACGAAATTTCCGCTCACCAGCTCGTCATTGGCGAACAAATATTTAAGGTTGGTGAGTAAGTTTCGTCTTTTGAAATGTTGTGCTTCAAATCAAACTGTATATGCTCAGAATATCGTGTCTCAATCTAGCGACACACGGAAGTGTTTTAAAATCAAGTGACGGCATTTATCTTCCAAAAGAAGAAAAAATGTGGCGTCACCCACTTCCATTTCTCTCCTATGGAGGAATGAACTTCCCCCATCTGCATTCGTTCCCGAGCTTTCGCACCATGCAAGCGCCAAAGCTGCTTTTTTTGCTTCCGAGGCCGAATCTGATCGCTTTTCACTCCTCGCGAAGTGAATCAGGTTTCGCCACCTAAGCTCAGAGGCTTGAAACACGATAAAAATTATTCGCTTTCTCCCGAATTTTTAACATTTAAAAAATTTTTCATATTTTTCAGGAATGTAAAATATTCTGGATTTAACAGACAACTCCTTCTAACAATGGTCAATTTAAATTCAGTTTGTCATAAATAGTTCATTTTCTGGGCAGATGTGGTGGCCGATGTTACTGTCTAAATGAATGTAAAATAGTGGTGAGCAAAAATTTTAGTCTGGCTAGTACCTTTTCAACTGAAATTTCATACCCTGCCCTATTTTCTTGTCTTCTAGTTTTATAATTCCTGCAAAGTCTACAATGATATTTTTAAGACTTAATAGCTTGATAAAAGTGTGTATTTAAATATATATATATATATATGTATATATATTTAAATACACACATTTATCAATATATCATTGTATATATATATATATATATATATATATATATATATAATTATAATATCTATGAATTTCAAAAACATATCAAGTTATAATATCATTCTACTATAATCTACAAAGAGATAATTAATGATATTGTGTAATCAGAATACCACATAGCTAATAATTAACTTGTGCAATCATAAAATTACCATAGCATGTATATATACTAGTATATAATCCCCGTCAAAAATGACGGATTGGTGTTCCATTTTCATAAGACTTCATACAAAGAAACAGCATGAAGATTTTATTATTGAAAGGTTTGTATTGTAGAAAAGTACATTTTAAAAATGACAAATGATTTCTACAAATAAAGATGATGAGTATATATATATATATGTATTTTTTTTTTTACTCAATATTTAATTTCTGAAATATTTCAAAAATTAGAAAAAACATTCAAATTAAATATTAAAAAATAATCCATGTGCGAAAGTTTTGTAAAAAAAGTGTTATCAATGAGTTTCTAAACAGCTTGACTCACCGCATAACTCACTGTTTGATTATATAAGCAAAATTAAATGCAAATTATGCTGTACTATGTATTCCTTATATTTTAATTATGTTTCATATGAAAAAAACCATTTTATGTACAATGGAAGCAAAATTTCAAAATCCGTTGGTAGATGGCACCAATATACTGGATCAATCACCACAAAAATACCCTACGAAAGGAATCACCTCTATTTCTGAAAAAAAAAGTGTTTACAGAAATGTTGATATACATGTTTTATATGAAAAAGTTATTGAAGGTTTTAAACAAAATTAAAATATTTCAAAGCTTTAATATGCTTTTACAAATATTTTAAGAGTAGAATCGTAATCTATGAGCGAAAGTTTTTGTAAAAAAGTGTTATCAATGTGTTTCTAAACTGCTTGACTCACCACATAACTCATTGCTTGATTACATAAGCAAAATTAAATGCAAATTACGCTGTACTATGTATTCGTTATATTTTAAATATATTTCATAAGAAAAAAATCATTTTATTTACGATGGAAGCAAAAATTTCACAATCCGTCAGTAGATGGTGCCAATATACTGGATCGATCACCTCAAATCTGCTATTTCTGAAAAAAAAAGTTTTTACAGAAATGTTGATATAGATGTTTTATATGAAATAGTTTTTGAAGGTTTTAAACAAAATTAAAATATTTACAAGCTTTAATATGCTTTTGCAAATATTTTAAGAGTAGAATCGTATGTTAAACTGTATTTTTTTTTAATGAAGCTTTCAAAGAGTCGTTCATTTGTGATTAATTTGAATTTGTGATTCTGAATGGCAACGGTGTTCATTTGTTTATATCTGGGATTCTGATGTTTAATCTGGATTTTTAAGAACTTAAAACATTATAGGATATGATATACATGTTTTATAGGAAAATATGCTGAACAGACATGATTTCAAATAGAAGATATTAACATTTAGCTGTAATATGTTAGCATAGGTTTTTCATTAAGCCTAACATAGTGTTTAACTATAGTCGATTCGCAGACCAGAGTGGTCGTGCCCGGAATCGTTACAGACACTTATATCTGATTTATTTTGCTTATCAGTGTTTTAATTTCTTTACTAATGAGTTCTAATTATAGTAATGTAAATAATTTCAAATTAAAATCATTTTGCTATTTTTAACAGTTTAAGCCTCATTATTGTTTATTTTTTAATTCTTTCCTTGTAGGGATGCCTGCAGTTTTACTCTGAAAGACTGTGTAAGTACTATAATTTAAATTATAAGTTGAATAATAATGCACAGAAATTTCAGTGCTTAAATTAAAAGTATTTTCTTTCAAAATCATGAATTATTATCACATACTATTTTGATAAAATGTATCTAAATCAATTTTTTGGCAATAAGATAGATGTTTACCCATTCAAAAACAACAGTTTTGATTGTATTTTCTGAAAAGTGCTTTGCTTTTGTAGGGGAAAAAAAAAGCTACCTTATATATATATATATATATATATATATATATATATATATATATATATATATATACGTATTTTAAACCTAAATGAGCATATCAGCTAATCGTTTGGGATGAAACATATTTTGTGATTGTGTCAGGCAAAGTTTAGATTTGAGAACAATAACAATGAAGATGAACTTTTATTGTAGGTTTTTTAGGGGAGGGGGGAGGGGAGATATGGATATCAGTAAGTAAGTTACTGTGTAGAGAAATTATTTTTATACAAAACTTAGAATTGATAAAAAATGAGTTATTACTAATACTGTATGGATATGTTTTTAGGCACATTCATAATCTTAAACTGATAAATGTAGGTGATTAAATTTTCTCTGGTTTTATAACATCTTTTAAATAAAAATTAGTGATTACTTCAGAACATAAAATGAATTTTAAAACTTTGTTGTAATAATTTGTATATTTTACATCTGCTTTTCTAAGCTGGAAAATGTATTGATAATCTTTGTCATTTATTAATTGGAAGATACCATGTAGTGTTTGAAAATGCTTAATTTTTATTGTTAAAAAGAAATTTAAAATTGCATAATAATATTTTTCTTTATGACTTTTTTTTTTCTAAGTGATTTTTAACAATCATGAACTGGTGAATTATTTATCAGGTAAACATCATATTTATCAGGTAGTATATTTATTTTTACTTTCTAATTTTTTTTATTTATTTATATTTTAATTATTTGGAATATGCCATATTTTATTCTTAATGATGAGATATTTTCGAGTAATGAACTAGTGAACGAAAGAATCAGTTTCCATACAAAAATTATTTCACATAAAAATATAATGTAATTGAATTTCTGAGTCCAAGAATAATACTAGTTTAAAAATATTGAGATTTAGTTTACTTCACGTATCCATTCTAAAACTTTCAACATATCATTGTGTAGGAAATACACTGTTATTACAGTGTATTTCTTGCATTCTTGGAGAAAAGAGCCTAGTCTTTTTATCTGCAAAATATCTCAACCTTCCTAACTTTCTATTAATGCAACTTATGAAGAGATGATAAGAATACGGGAAAACAAGATTGATGAGTCCAGAAATGAAAATAATAATAATTTAATATTGTGTCATGAAAGAATGAAATGTAGTAGTAAGACCTGAATGATATTAGGTAATTTCCATTGCAAAAAGTAGGAAGTTACCTATTACAGCTGTCCTGAAGAAGAAAATTCTGGAAAATTTCAGCACATTTTCATTGATCATGATCTCCAGATGCCAAAACTACCCTCCGTTCAAATGATATATACAGTGGTGGCCAAAAGTTTGGACATTTTTTGAAAGTTTCATGTTTTTCAAATTTGTGTGCTTGTAGAATATATTAATTTTCACTTAAATACAAACGTTATATATCAAATTGAAGGTAATTTAATGTAGAATTTAATAGTAAAAACAGTATTACAATATCTGTATTACAAAAAAAGTTATGCTCATTTTAGTAGAACAAACAAACACAAATCGTTTTGAATAAAGACGTGTTTTGTAATAAAAGCGTACTAGCCAATCACAAACACTGTTCTGAGGACCAATCAAATGTCTGTAACTATAGTTTAGGTTATTTGGATGGTAAAAGAGTTATTGTTGTGGAAATATTTTGCGGAATGATGCATACTAGTACAATTAAATAGAGTATTGCTGTTTTTTAATATTTAAAGTCCTTTTTTTTAATTAAACTAATTTTAAACAATGTCATCAACAAGAAGAACTAATTGGACATGTACAAAAAGAAGCCGAATTGTCATATTGAGAGAAAATGGCTTCTCTTATGCTGAAATTGCAAGACAAGTTGGTGTGTTATGGACTTGTTCTGGTGTACGAAAGTTCTGTTTACGTTATGAAAAAAAACGAAATCAGTGGAAAATAAGGCCAAATCAGGCCGAAAAAAATGCACAAGTGCTACTGCCGATAGAAAAATTAAATGGCTATGCCTTCAAGATAGAAAAATTTCATCAGATGCCATTAGATGTGAAATGAATGCAGCGGGTATTGCAGTAAGTTCAAGAACAATAAGAAGAAGGTTATCAGGATTTGGACTACAAGCTAGAATTCCAAGGAAAAAGCCATATTTAAATCAAAAGCAACGCGAAAAACGAGTTAAGTGGGCAAAAGAACAACACATTAAATGGTCAGAAAATCAATGGAAGCAAGTAATCTGGAGCGATGAGAGTAAAATATCGCTCTTTGGTAGTGATGATAGAAAATACGTGAGACGTAGAGTAGGAGAAGCACTTCATCCTGATTGCATTGAAGCAACTACAAAAAACCCAACAAATGTCATGATTTGGGCATGTATGTCTGCAGATGGTGTGGGCCGAATTCAAGTGATTGATGGCATCCTGAATGCCAAAAAATACATCGAAACTGTCCTGGAACCAAAATTGATACCTTCCATCAGAGATCTCTTCCCCAACAACGCACCATTTATTTTTCAGAAGGATTCAGCTTCATGCCACACAGCAAAAGTATTCAAAGCATGGTTTTAAAATAAAGGCATAGATATATTACCATGGCCAGGAAACAGCCCTGATCTCAATCCAACTGAAAATTTGTGGCGACATTTGAAAATTCTTATACGAAAAAAACGTCCATCCAATAAAAGACAACTTATTGAAGCTATAATTGATTCTTGGCACCATGTGACTACGAAAGATGAACTCCAAACACTCGTTCACTCGATGAAAAGACACTGTGAAGCTGTCTTAAAAAATAAGGGTTATCCTACTAAGTATTGATTGTGTAAGTATCACTTTAAAAAAATGCAAATCTAAGATAGATCTTACTATTAGTTGCATAACTTTTTTTGTAATACAGATATTGTAATACTGTTTTTATTATTAAATTCTACATTAAATTACCTTCAATTTGATATATAAACGTTTGTATTTAAGTGAAAATTAATATATTCTACAAGCACACAAAGTTGAAAAACATGAAACTTTAAAAAAATGTCCACACTTTTGGCCACCACTGTATATCCTTCTATATGAAAAAAAAGTAATCTGGAACTGAGCCAAAAACGAAATGGACCAATCAAATTCTGCGTAGATATTCTGGGTTCTCATCGCTTTTTCACTAGGGACTTTTTTGAAGAGCTATTACTTTTTTTCTAGACATCCTACGGATTCGAAAATCATACCACCAGACCCGAAATATAACAAGATTTCGGAAATTCAAAAAATTATCACGGTCGGACAATAAAAATTCAAAAATCCTTTAAAATAGAGTAAAATATCTTTTATTGAAAAGTCTTTTTTTATATTGTTGCCAATTTCTAAATAAGCTCAAAGGATTATGTTTCATCTCAAATAAAAAATGTATTTGTGCAAGACTATTAAAAATAATAATGAAAGTTTAAAATAATAATTAAATGATCACCTGTTGAAAGCAGGAAATAAAGAAAATTACGTCATAAAAATTGTGTTTACACATGAATATTAAAAATAAAAAAGAGGAATTAAATGAAAAAGCATTATAACCAGTTAAATGAAAAAGCATTATAACCTGATTACAGAAGAAAGTCGCCGTTCGTGATATCATCATCATCATTTTTTTCAAACAGATACATTACCAGGTTTTAAGAGGCTGTGAAATCAGAACGGGGGTTGGTGAGCGTAGCGAGCAGGGGGCAGAGCCCCCTAGTATATGAAAAGATAAAAAATCAGACCTTTTTAAAATTCAAAATTTAAATTAAAAGTTCAAAAGTTAAAATTTGAAACCACCCAAACATTTTCTCTAACTTTGAAAATTCGTACTTAAATCTGAATTGCATCTGTTATTTTTGTTTCCTAGCCTCACATTTATCACTTTCATGCTTCAAAATTATTTGTTCTTTAAAAGTAAAATTGCTGATTAAGTGCTTTTTGCAACGCCTGTGGTGTTGCGAGGCATCCAGGTTTGCAGACTTTGATGTTGTCATTAGCCCAGGCATCAGCTAAATAACCAATAAGATGGTTTTTATCATCCTTTTTCTCACTGTACCATTTTAGTGGAACTATTCCATATTTAAAGCAGAGCATATGTTTTTGCGTGGCCTTTTTTCATTAATAACCTGCTAAAATTAATTACTGCCGGCTGCTTGGCCAGCCTGAAAATGCCAGCCCCAACTGGACCTATTCGACACTTTCAATCAAGAGACAGTAAATTCAACTGACTCTCAAATTCTCCTCGGTCTGCCTTAAAAAAGATCAGAGTGTATTAAAAAAGAATAAAGGCCAGTTGCCAGGAAAAGACTGTTTTATTTTTATGCCTCAACTATTTGAAAAATCTACAAATGACGAAAAGTGGACGTGTAAGTTAATATCATCACATATATATATATATATATCTGATTTTTGTCATGCGATAGCACTCATTTTTACAAGCCAATTCGTGTGTGACTAAGCATATGTTAAGGACTTACCAAGATCTCGACCAAGTTTGTTGACCAACTTGATCTGCTATCTTGGCCACTTAAAAATTTCAAACTCAAAAAAATTAGAAAAAAATTAATATTCCATAAAATCCCCCTGTATTGAAAAGTAAAAAAAAAAAAAAAAAAAAAAAAAAAAAAAAAAAAAAAAAACAGATTTCCTTTACCTGAAATATTGATCATGATCATAAAATGTCCTTATTATTTCCAACCTAGATTCACACAATGCATATTTGGCCTTATCCTCATGGGAATATTCTGGCTATGCTACTGCCTAGCCTATAAGCAATGATGATGAACATATGGCACTTGACATAATATTTTTGGCACACTGTTGATTAAGGTTTTAAAACAAAATACACAAATTTAAACAAGTTGGATTTTTCAATTTTTTAAAAAAAATTCTGAAATTAAAGAAATTAAAATGCAATTTATTTGAATTCCAACTGTTTTCAATATGGGCTTTATATATTATCAAACTGGGGGAAGACTTGTAGAAATCGAAAAGGAGGATCATCAGGCATTAATTATAAGCAAAAATGCCAGTGATGAAATTATAGTGACTGTGTATGAAATTTTCCATTTTGATAAATTTTCCTTCTACCTATACCTGTGAGTTATTATTTTTGGAAATGAATGGAATTAAAAACTCAAATAGAAATCACTTGTCAGATGACTTCAATTCAGCTTGCATTTTGTTAGTAACTAGGTATGAACCCAATATTTATTATGTGGCATCTAAGATGTAATGACAGAAATCACATGTTTTTTTTAATAATTACTTTTTAAAATATAATTGTTACTATAATTATTACACTGTAATACTCACATGTATGTTACTCCCAAAATTTTAAAAATCCTATTAAACAAAAATTCAAAGAATTTTGATTCATTAATTTTGATCCATTAAATTTTTTTTGGTTGTTGGCATGTCATGGTTACATAAAAAATATTTTTTAAAGATTTGTCACTCGGATTAGTTATGAGTTCAGGCTCTCTGTCAGAGCTTCAACTCATAACTAATCTGTGTGACAAATTTTTGAATGATTTGAAATCTGAACTCGAAAAAATTTCTGTCGTCAGAGCACAAGTTCGACACTGAAAGTACTACAAAATTGTTAATAACATTTTAAAATTGTTTCAAGATTAATTTTCTCATTTAAAAATCTTTTCTTGCATAGAAATAAGTATTAATCTTAAATGCTTCCTCATGACAATGTTTTGTGATTTTTATGCTCTTGAAAATCTATTTAAAATAGCAAATTTGTTATTTATACCTAACCACTGGGAGAAATCCATAAAAGTTACGATTATTATTCTTTAAAATATTATTGTACAGCTATGGCAAAAAGACATAAGTTCTATTTTTCAGTAATTCTGGAAAATGACTTCAAACAGAAAGCAAGGATAGACAAGGGATATGCCACAGCTTCTTTATGTTACTAACAATAACCGTACACAAACTTCGAAATCAGATAGAATATTTCTCTTTATAATCCATCAATAACAATTCAATTCCCTTTCAAACAGATTTTTAAAGAATTATAAAATACTTTAAGAAACTGAGATTGGATTCTCGTTTCTCAAATAGCAAGTATTATTTCCTTTTTTGAATTTGTCAATAAATAAAATTAAAACTTTAAGTCTGAGCATGAAGATTGGTATAATATTCGAGCCCATCTCATCTCTAACACAGATGTGTAAAGGTTCACTGTCCCTGGTTTATAGCATATACCTGTTTATGTATTGTTATATGTTGTTTCTCAAATAGCAAGTATTATTTCCTTTTTTGAATTTGTGAATAAATAAAATTAAAACTTTGAGTGTGAGCATGAATACTGGTATAATATTCAGCCCGAGCTCATCTCATCTGTAATGCAGATGTGTAAAAGTTCACTGTCCCTGGCTTATAGCATACACCCTCTTTTTTATGACTGCAACAGTGTGTATGAACATGTTACTGAATCTACAAAAAATATGTTTACATGCATTTAAAATGTGGTTATTATTTTGCAGATTTTAAGGATAAAAAGAGCTTCCAAACTCCCATCTATAAACAGTGATCAATATTTTCATTCTTTAGATGAGTCATTTAACAAAGTTTTAGTGGATTTTCTTGATTGGTAATGCTCTTTTTTTCTTTGTAGTTAGTTCACATAAAAAGATTAGGGACTGTTATAAAATTTCCAAAAAAATTTCTTAGTTAATGAGTTAATGAATTTTATATTTAGGGAGCAAAATTTAGTGTTGAATGTAGAACAGGATCACTCATTTCTTCAATCTAGTGGGTTTTCTGATACTTCTGTGGAGAAAAGCTTCAGTTCTTCTAGTAGTGGATATTTAAGTAAGTGCTGTCTGTCAGTTATGGTCAGTAAAAAAAACTTTTTTAAATATGTAGTTGCTTATTGTGTTTTATTTTAAATATCTACATTTTTAATTTTATAAGTTTTCAACTAGGAATAATGTGCACATGGTATAAAATTAGAAATAATATGCACATGGTATGAAATATGAGAGTAAGTTCTGTCTTAATGCATTCAGAGGCAATGCATTCAATTGTTTTTTCGTTTTTTTTTGGGGGGGGGGAGGGGTCCTTTTACAAATAAAATTATATTCATTTATTTATTTTCTTAAAAATATTCTGCTGAAGAAAGTGTGATTATCTTATATATGTGTTCTTGTATTTAAGATGGGTTAGAGGCCCATAAACTCATGGTAATTTGAAAATATCGTAAGTTGGGAATAATAGGTAAAATATAAAACATGCCTAGAGATTTATAGTTAGATGAATAACAATTTTAGACTACACTCTACTATTAACATTTACAGTTAAAAACAGAATAGACTTGAAACTTATGTACAAAGTAAGGAAATTTATTTTAGTTGCTTCATGAGATTAAATTAAGTACAATAATGTTGTGAATTTCTCCTCCTGCTTCATCCTGCAATCCTACTTCAAGGATTTTGAAAGATATCAGTCATAGAATGACAGCTTTTTTCTTCTCAGCACAAATTTCCTTAATTTTCAATGGTACTTTAATTTGCTGATAAACTCTTGAGAAGCATTTATAATTGTAATTGTTTCTTTTATAATTTATTTGTATTCCCTTATTGGTCATGAAAAAATCTTCTGCTAAAATTTTTGCTGTGATTTTTGCTTTTCTATATACTAATTTTCTTCTTCTATAGCAGATATTTTTTTCTTAGTACTTGTTTACTTTTACATCAATCAGTTATGGTAAACTAAATTTGTTGTCAAACGATCTGGGATATAATAATGGATAAGCATGACGTCATATATTAGAGTCCTGCACAGGTTGGGTTTTACCCAGCCCAAGCTCAACAATTCTGCTTAAAGTTAATTCAAACCTGATCAAAAAAAATTTAGCAATCCAAAATTCAATCTGAACCCGACACATTTCAACCCAAATCCGAAGTAATAGGAAATTAATCTATATTTTAATACATTTATGGAAAAGTATCCTACAATTTTATCTTTTTTATATAAAAATGAACACACATACACTTATTAATATTCAAATATATAATTTTTTCTTTTGAAAAATCAGGTCATTTTGAACCTGACCTAGAAGAGTCAAAACCCAACCCAAAACTGAAATATTTATAATCAACCCGATTCGAATCCAACCCACAAGCACAAAAGAAAAATTGGCTTCAGTCTAGGTCAGGTAAAATCTTGTTAACTGACCCAATGACTAAAATTTTTGCTTTTCTTTGCTTCTATTTGTATATAATTAATATTGTTTATATATAATTTGTATAAATTATATATAATTTTTGCTTCTATATCATGTATATATATCAGACATATAAGACTTCATCTGCCATTTCCTTCAGTTTTTGATTTGTTATTTGTTAGGCTATATGGACTGGGCGTGGGCTTGACTGATTACAGTCTGCAGCTTGCATTTGACTTATGATAGAAAATTGTAGAATGCATGTAAACAAGGTTTTCAGACTTAAAAAACATATTTAGTACTTATTTACTTTCCCATCAACCATTTACGATAATTAAAATCTGTCAACAAACACTGTGATTTAATGCTAATAATTGATAATTGACATCATGTTCACTGTGGTCAACTATGACACTGCACGTTACATGCAATATACATATACATATTCCATTTTTATTTTGTGGATGAACCAATTTAGTTTTTGCAGTGAAGGATATAAGTGAATCGCTATCCCTCTGCTTTTTTCTTGCATTTAAAAAAAATAATAAAAGTTTCCCTTTATGAAACAGGATACAGTGAAGTATTTTTTAGGGTTAGTGGATCCTGTCATCAAAAAGAAAGTTTGCATTAATCGGAACAATAGGAAAATTTATCTGCAAAAGATAAACAATGGCGATGAAATGTTGCATATGATAAGCAAATATCTGTTAAAAAAATAACTTTGTTCGAGGATCCAAAATTACATTTGTCAATGCACTAAACTCCATTTACTAATGGTAAAGATAGTCAACATCGATTGAGGAAAAGAACTTTAGGTTTATATTAATTTTTTTCCGGTTTATATTCTTAACTTTAAAAAATGTAGCCTTGGTTGCCGACCACAGGCACTTCTGTTTGAAAATCTTGCCCCTCTCTGGATTTCGTTCTGATGGCAACCATGCAATGATTTTTTAAAGAAATTCTTTGCAATCTTTAAATTGAGGTTCTACTGCATTTCTAGATACATTCCTTTCTTTGACATAAATATCTGATTATTCACTAAATCTGTTTCCAAATTTCAAAAATATTTCAAGTGTGTGCAAACATTAAACATGTTTCATTTCACTTTTTTTTCTTATTCAGGGTGATTCTAAAAGTATTGGACAAACTTTAAGAGGCAGTAGATTACAATATAACAAACAGCTTTTGTATAGGTTAGGAAACCTAGGTTGTAACCCACTTATTTGTCCAAAAATACAGGGTGTCTCACTCCAAGCTAAATTCAGATTCTTGTTCATGATGTCAACAATAATGAAGTTATTGAAATATTCAACAGAATAACTTTTGCTTTCTGTGAAATGTGAGGACATCATGGAAAGTGCTGAAAATGCCTACAATTCATTGAGGGACACCATATATACTGTCAGCTATATTGCAAATGAGGGAATGTTTTGTTTGAACAGGAATAGTGGTCATTTCTAGCTTTTCTTGTGATGTCATGACATTTCTCAGAAAGCAAAGTAAGCCTGTGTAATGGTTATTGTTAGAAATTTCTTCATTAGTGTTAAAGTTATGAATTAAAATCTGTGTACGACTTGGAGTGAGATTCCCTGTATTTTTGGCTGAATAAGTGGAATGTAATCTGGATTTCCTATACAAAAATTGTTTGTTATATTGTACTTTACCAAATCTTAAAGTTTGTCTAATTTACCCTGAAACTTTTAGAGATTATGTTGTTACTTTTTTCTTTCTTATTTATTATTATTTTTTTAATTATCTAGGTTGTGAGACTGTGGATAGTATTGATTATAATACTAATCTATGTGGGTAAGTACGCTTTCTATTTTAAATATACTTTGTTGTTTTATGAAAATCTTGTCACTTTTACTAATGATAAAAAAATTAAAATAAAAAAATTAAATAGATTTAGGTCTGAATTCAAACTTTTACAGGCTGAATTCAAATTTTAACAAATTGTCATATCAGAGCGGGGTTTATTGTGTTTACACCATTTTGACAAGTGGAATTTTTCATAGGAAAAGAGGAAAATATAGTTAAAAAAAATTCTATAAATCACTTTCCATCTCAAAAACTCAAATTTTAACAAATAGTTGTTTTGGAATGTGGTTTGCACCATAAAACTTAGCAAATAGTTGGAATTTTTATATCAATAAATAGAAGAAAATTTGAATTATTATTATTATTATTATTATTTGACACTGTATTTTGTTATTTTAAGTAAGATAGCTTTTCTCAAACTTGGTGAAGATTTAAATTCAGATCTAATTCTTCAATTATTATAGAAACAGTAAGTGGATTCTAGTATCTATTATAATAAAAAAACTAAGAAGCTGGAATATCGGTCACACTTCCAGTGAGTTGTCATAATATTATACCACAAGCTAATATTGGATATAGAGGAAAATCTGGGAAATCAGTAAAATTTAATAGTCTAGTGGTATATACTTATACAGTAAAACTGGTGTATAGGCATATACTTACATTTATACACTGAGGTCACTCTTTTATTCTGGGGACCCAGAATAAAGTTGAAGCCAAGATAAGCCCAATCTGATTAGTTTTTCTGGCAGAATTCAATTTCTGAAAATTTTAGTTTAATAAATGTTTAATTTTTTATTATGGTAAAATAATGATTTTCCCCTATAATATATGTTCTTATGTTTTTATTTAAATCTACTACAGGCACATTGTTCCTTTAGAGAATATATGGAATATTTTAGAGGACCTTGAAAGAGAGAATTCTGGTAAACCCTTTATTATTTTTTTCTTATTTTATCTAGTGATAGCATTTTATGGAATGCTTTTGTTGATGATTATTTTGATTATTATTTTTTTTTAAATGAATACTGAATTTATTTTTATTAAATTTCTATTTATATATATTCTGTCACAAGGTATTTTATTCTGACAGCATGTTAGTGATAAACTGTTTTTGAGCATATTTTAATAATTGTTTTCTTAATGAAAGTTATTTTTTTCATGTGTCCGAATTCATATATTTTTATATATGTTTTTCATAATTAAATTTTTGTGTAAAATGTCAAATAATGACATTCTGTTTAGGAGAAAAGAAGGATTTTTATATGCTTGTTATTAATGTCATTTCGTATTCAAAAATTAAATTGGATTTTGAATTTTTACTTTTTAATACTAGATGATACATAAATGTATCATCATGCTATATATTTTTTTAATTTAAAGTTTCTTTTGGCTTTAGTTTATAACAGAGATTGTAAAACAGTAGTCTGCAAAAAAAAAAAAAAAAAAAAAAAAAATCTGAATATTATTTGCATTTTATATTTTACTAGCAAGCTACGCCCGCTGCGCTGGTCGGTTTCTACAAATGAACCTTGAATCAAATGAAATACAGTTGAAGCACTTTATAACGAACTACGATATAACGAAAAGCACAATATAACGAGATGCTTATAACCATTTAGTTGGTCTGTATGTTAAAGAATACTGAATTCGAAACGATATAATGAAATATTTATAACGAAAAGCATGATATAACGAAAATAATTCGAGCATGAAAATTGATAAAAAGAACGATATAGCGATTTTTTTTTTTTTTTTTTTTTTTTTTTTTTTTACTTGAAAAATGGCTGGGAAATAGAATTTTATTTTTTAAATACCAGCTATTTTTTTTATGAGATAACCTTCAATCTTTTTGTCTACGACCAGTCACATATTTTCAATACTTCCAAGAGAGATTTGGGGGGAGGGGCAGTATTTTAAGACAGCTTAGCTGAACTGGAATTATGTTATTTTTTATTTGATGACTGATTTCATTGACATTTGCTTTTCGTGTAAATTTATCGCGTGCTAATTTTTAAAACTTTTTGTAAACTGACCATGTCTGTCAAAAAAAAATTCGAGTTTAGAAGAGAAAGTTGAAATTATAAAATGCGTCAAAAATGATGTTAAAATAAGCGTTGTAGCGAAAAAATTTGGGATTCTAAGTATCACTCTCAACAATTGAAAAAGTGAGAAAAAATTATTAAAATATTCAAAAAGAGTGCAGTTTCCTCATCGTTTAAACGTATATGCACAGCGAAATATGAAAATTTGGAGGAAGTATTCTTTTCATGGTTTAAAGATGCAAGATCGAAAAACTTCAATATTAGTAGAAGTATTTTGCAATAAAAAGCACATGCGTTTGCCGAAACACTTATATATATAAAGACTTTCATGATGATTGGTTGAGTAAATTAAAAAAAAAGGTATGAAATTGTGTGTAAAAAATTATGTGGAGAAGCAGCCTCTGTTTCAGAAGAAACAATTGAAGAATGAAAGAACGAAAACTCAAACATTTATTAGGATTACGGTTGAAAAGATATATTTAATATGGATGCCTGATAAAACTTTGACTAAAAAAAGAAACTTGTCACTGTGGGAAAAGGAGCAAAGACCGACTTTTATTAGCATTATGTTCTCTGAAAGGCGAAAACCTCTTGTAATTGGTAAAGCAAAGAATCCACGGTGTATCCCTAAAAACGTAATAAAAACTTTGCCTGCAATGTACATAAGTAATTGAAAAGCTTGAATGATGAAATGCCTTTTTAAAGAATGGATTTTAGATTTTGACGAATAGAAGCAAAAAGCCAAAAGAAAAGTTCTGCTTATTTTTGACACCGTCTCAACGTATCTTCGCATGTGAGCTCTGTTCGTGTTTAATTTATAAAATAACTTCTTTTACCAGCTAACACTACATCCAAAGTGCAACCATGAGACCAAGGAGTTATTTGTTTAAAGCTAAATACTGGAAGAGGCTTGTGAAAAAATAATCGTGAATTTAGATACACGAAATAAACAAAAATAGACGAGCTGAAAGCAATTTATCTGATAAATAAAGCATGGTGCGATGTTCTGTTGTTAATGCTTTTTCAGTTTCGAGATTTTTTCTATCACCTTCAAACAATCATGAAACTGTTTCTTTACCTAAATTGGAAAATACAGATAAACTAATTTCATCATTTTAAATCTGATTTCCGAGTTTAAATTAGATCAATATGTTAATGTTGATTCAAACATATAATGGCAAATGAAGAATTCGATGAAGAGAACATCATAAAAAAAGTACAGAAGATGAGGCGTGAGTTGGCAACATCCTTCTAGAAGCTGGTGAGAAGATTTTACCATCTGATGTACTTGAGTATTTACAGATAATTGTGTGTTACATGCACAATGAAAACTTGTTAACGAATGACATTAACATGTATGTTGTCAAAATAGGGTGTACAATAATAGTCAACGTTATTAAGAAAAGAAATCAGAGCTTGTTAACTTCGTTCTTCAAACCTATATAGGTATGTAAAACTGCCTTTTAAGAGAATTAAATCAATATATTTTTTTACATTAAATTTGCCCGTTTTTTTATGTGTAGCAGAGTAAGATATATATATATATACCATTAAAATAATACAACATAACTCTAATTATCTGAAGTTCCAGTCATCCAGATCTATCATCACAAAATATAAATTCTGTTTTATGAATTGTACGTATTTATTCGTAAAAATATGATTTCCTAGAAATTCCTTTTTAAATCAACGCCTTTCTACTCTTTTCTGTTTGTAGTAAAAATGATCCTTACTATGGAGGCTTAATATAATATGAATACATTAGGCCTAGCTTTTTTTTTATTAAACAAAAGTTATTTTAAGACACGTCTTTATGTAATAAAACGTCCTTTTATATGATTGTCTCCATTATATAGAATTCTGCATACTCAGATTACGTTCAGACCATATTAATCAGGGTAATTGGCGTTCTTACTATATAACGAAATAATTCGTTATAACGAGCAAATCTTTGGAGCACTTTCAATTTCGTTATAAGGTGCTTTGACTGTATTTCGTTTAATTTGACCTTGTATTTGAAAGCAATCTGTACATTTACCTGGAATATCCTTTCACATTACTGAAAAATGACGTTATTCCGCTATTATTTTTTCTAATGTGCAGTCAAAATTTTAGCTGGTAAGGACCAACTCTTTTATTTGGTCATTTTCAGTTAGGGTTTGCTAAAGAATGATAAAACTATATGCAATATACTAAAACCATCACTAAAAATTATCGAACTAACAATTCAAACAAATTAACTAACAAAATCCATTCAGTAGAAGTTTTTATAAAGGCTAATCCTTGATAATCGGGTTCCTCTAATTTTAGAACTTTTCCACATAATTCTAAAACTAACAGAATGATATGAAATATACTAAAACCGTCCTTGCAAATTATCTACTTAACAATGCAAGTCGCAAAAAATATGCCCAGTAAAAACTTTAAAAAAGGCTAGCCTTTCGGAATCAGGTTCACTTGACTATATAACCTTCACACATAACTGTTTGACTAAGCAACTTAGAGCAATATGTAGTACACTATAACCATTTCTGAGATAGCATCTAACTAACAATACAATTCTCATCAAAATCCCTCCAGTAGAACAGTTTCAGAAGGCTAATACTTCATAATCGGAATCAAATATTGAAAAGGCTAATATTTGATTTAAAAAAATGTCACCCTATTTTCGAAATTTCCCCTATAATTCTAGAACTAAGCAACATAAAATGATATGTTATATAATAAAACTTTCCCTAGAAAATTATCTAACAATGTACGTTCCACCGAAATCCATTCGGCAAAATCTTTTAAAAAGGCTAATCTTTCAAAATCGGATTGATCTGATTGTAGAACTTCCCATAATGATTCTGTAACTAAGCTACGTAAAACGATATGTCATACAATAAAACCTTCCCTGAAAAATTATCTTACAGTTTAAGTTCTACGAAAATCCATTCAGCAGAAATCGAGTTATAAGCAGCCGGAACGAAATTTCATATATGTAGAAGTAAATAGAAGTATATTGCCATTAATATAGTTTGCATTTGAATAAAAAAAAAGGTACTTTTCGGTCAGCTGGGCGCCAGTGATACATGTACATATATAAATATATATGTATATATGAAATGAATGTGAAAAAGTATGAAAGAATATTGAATGTGAACGAATGTGGATTGATATGAAAGGATAGTTAGTTAAACCCATTCCAAATCAGAAACTAAAATATAAAAATTCAAAGTTTAAAATCCCTAAATCGTGTGTCAAAATTTTAAAGTCTTGCTTCATTTCTAGTTGCCCTTGTAACTTAACTTTTCTTACAATACATTTATTACGAGCAGATATCAATTTTGAATCATAGTTAAAATTAAAAGTGCTGACGTTAGCGCATCTCTCTTCTCCCGGTGGTTAGATCTTGCATGAATAATTATCTGGGCTGCTTACCCAGATATGAGTCAAAAGCTAATTAGCCAATTAAATGACATTATTTCATAATTTGCAAAGCAGTCTCTAGCGGCAGTTTCGATGTATATAATGTGAGGAGCACGTTTTTTGCGTGGCCTTTTGCTCTGATCACTCTCTCCAAAAAATACAGCCGTTATAAGTCCGGTGATTCGCCGAGCTCCGGTCGGCAAGAATGATGGTTTCCCGGTAAAAGACTCTTCAAACTGTCCCCTGGGCCTAGCTTAAGGAGAGACTTGTAATTAATTGGAATAAAAGCTAGTTCCCAAGAAAATGCCTGCTTATTTCTGCTACATTCGCCCGACTACATACTTTTATCTCTACCTATGAATTACACGGTGATTCGACGAACGAGTGCCAAGAAACCACATTAACGGCGCGAAATATGGTCCTTCAAACATCTTGATACCTAATACTGGGATATGTGATAGCGGCGATCGGCCGTTCGTTACAGAGGGATTCGAGGTGCGCTCGTTATAGAGAGCGTATCTTACAGCGTGAAGCAAGACTTTAAAATTTTGACACACGATTTAGGGATTTTAAACTTTGAATTTTTATATTTTAGTTTCTGATTTGGAATGGGTTTAACTAACTATCCTTTCATATCAATCCACATTCGTTCACATTCAATATTCTTTCATACTTTTTCACATTCATTTCATATATATATATATATATATATATATATATATATTATATATGTATGTATATATTCAAACATATAAGTGTATATATATGTTTGTATATATATGTATTTGTGTAGATATATGTGTATATATATATGTGTGAGTATATATACATGTATATATCTATCACTGGCACTCGGCTAACCAAAAGTACCAAAAATAGAAAATACTGCAAAAATGCTGTTGTACACTTGAAAAAAAACCTTTTGGCTTCAAATCTCTCTTCAAAACTGTTTTTCTTTTTTTTAAATAAAATTAGTAACAGTTTTTTCTTTTATGGGTCAAAAGTTTGGGGTCAAAAGTAAAATCAAAATCATCAAAAACAAAAGATAAATCGCCAAGTTTTGTTTCAATAGCAATCTTGCCCCTTGAATAATTTTTTAAGCATTACGAACATTCCTAATCATGTTTAAATTAAATATTTTTGTTTTATAATATTATCTCTCATCAAAACTCTTTTTCTTTTTTTTCTTTTCTTTCTCTTTTTTTTTCTTTTCTTTCTCTTTTTTTTTCTTTCTTTCTCTTTTTTTTTAAAATTAAAATTAGCCACAGTTTTTCTTTTATTTTTCGAGATGTATAGCCTTTTCATTTCTTTCTGCAACAATAATGGTCACCAAAAAATTAGCAATGGTAACCTTTTCGGCCAAAATAACAGAACTTTCTATCATAATTCTGTAACTAATGTACATAGAACAATATGTTATATACTAAACCCTTCCCTGAAAAATTATCTATCGAACAAAGAAAGTTGCATCAAAATCCATTCAGTGGAACTCGAGTTATAAAGGAACGGAACAAAATTTCCGTTTGTGTTTTATATATATAGTAGATTAACTCTTTAATGCTCAAGCTATTTTATAAGTGACACGTTTTCTAAATATATTTAGAACATCAAAGAGATAAAATCTTCTAAAGCTTTGTCTCATAATACTGAGAAAATAGTCTTCTAAAATACTAAATGAAAAGGAGCTAATGTAACATGTTTCGAAAGAATTAATCTTTTTTCATCAGTCACACAAGAAAGATTTACATCACATCAGTTGTAACACTTTGTAAGAAGAAATAACATAACAATTTACTCAAAAGACAGACAAATGGCACTGTTCATGCTCCAATAATGGATGAAAAAATTAAACTATACTAGTACCCAGCAGTATGGCAAAATGAATAGAAATGTTGGGATACATAAATGTGCACAAAAGAACCAATAAGACACGTTAACCCTTTAAAAAGCAATGGTTGGAAAATTAACCTACGATGGGAAACCATTATCCTAAAGAACTATAAATGGTTAATAAGAGAAAAACAATATTCTAACAAATTGATATATTTTTGAAATTTTACATGTTTAGTTTTGAAATTTGAAATTGTAGTTATATACTGATAATTATTCTAATAGGTGTTAATTGTCACATATTTCCCAAACACATAATTTTTATTTTTTGTCTATTTATAAAACGTAAGTACACATCGCTTAGTGAAAAAGCAATGAGAATTTTGATTAATTTTTCAGTAACATAATTATTAAATAAACATTTACGATTTTCTTATAATTAAAATCATTGCTACTATCATTATACATTTCTAAAAATAACTACCTTTTTTGGCAGTTGTCCAAAAGTGGACTATTATTTTTTGGAGATGACAGAAAAGTTCATAATGAAAGAAATAAAACTTGTACTGATATTTTAAAAAGGCAGGGGGGAGAGAGGGTTTCCTTTAAAAAAAGTATTATTTTTCTTTGTAATTATTGTAGTTATTTAGTCTGTAGGTAATTAATAATATCATTACTTATATTAATACTATCATTAACAGATCTTCTCAAATTCTGCTATCTGTACAATTATTAAGGAAATTAAGACTTTTGCTACTATTTCTTATAAATGTTTGTCATAATGTAAAGTATGCTTCTGAGTTCTGACTTTATTTTAGATTTTTCAAAATAAGGTTTCATCAATTTTGTTTTAATGTTTTAACTCATTCATTTATGTGTAACAAGATTTATTATTATTATTATATTATTATTTTGATGAATACATTGTGATTATTACTAACTTATACATTTATAATTTAGTTAGTAAATGAATAAATATTTTAAGTTCATAATATGTGCATATTTAAACTATAATAAATGTGAAAGTTGCACATTTGCACATTTAATAATAAAAGTTGCACATTTTTTTTATAGGTATTGAGTCAGCCTTTTTAGAAATTTTAAAGCTATTTGATGATACCAAAAAGATTTTATTTTCAATATTTACTCGTACTCCCATTGTCATTATCTCTACACCTGAAGACTGCATGATTGCCCAGAATTTCATCACAGCTTTAAGTGTATTCATACCTAGAAGAATAGAGTAAGCTGATTTTGTTTTTGTTGAATTGATAGTTCATATTTATTGAGCTGAGCTTTAAATTTTCCAGTCTGTAAAGGTATTCAACTTTCAAGTATTCAAAAGAAAACAGTACTAATAAGTATCATTTAATGAATGGGGGAATTATATGGATTTATGCTTTGAAATCTGGTTGAAAATTTCTGTAACAAAAAAAAAAGACAGAGATTATGATTTATTGCTTAAACCTCAAATTTTGCAAGTCAATTGAATAACAAGGAAATATCCTCCTAATAATATATGTATCTCTCAAAATCTTATTTTAGTGCCAGAAGGTGCTGAAATTTCATAAAATTCAAAATATCATAACTCAGTAAATTTTGGTCATAGAAGAACAAAATTTTTACTGTTTTACTTGCCAGAGAATGGAAAACATTTTCTAAATATAACTTATAGGACCATATAAAAATTAAATTTTCTATTTTAATATATACTAGCTGATCTGCCCACCATTGCCCAAGCCCATGATAATAAACTTAAATATACCTAAAATCAGTGTTGAATGCTTTTAAATTTTTAAATGGAAATCTTTCCAAACAAACCTGGGCCTTACTGTCTTTGACAGTGTACACCCTCAAATTTGTATGGTTTTACTTTTTTAAATCAAAATCCATCCTAGCAAACCCTAATACCTTTGGCAGTGTACATCAGGTGTGCTACACATGCGTCAGTCTGTTTTAAAACTAAAATCTTTCCAGATGAACCTACTGTTGGGAGTCCCACTGCCTTCGGCAACAAAGACCCTTGAATTTGTATGACTTTATATTTTTAAATGAAAATCTAACCAAACGAACATAGAATTGAAGGCTTGACTGCTTTTGACAACATACACCCTTGAATTTGTATGATCTTATATTTTTAAATGAACAATCCAAACAAACTAAGAGGTCTCTGTTATAGTGATTGCCAATTTAATTTTTGACATTTAGATATACAGTATAGAACCATTTATCCAGAATGGTCAGGGCCAGATGTATTCCGGATAACTGGTTGTTCTGGATAACTGGTTGGACATTAAAACAACATCCGTTTGATGAGATTTGTAGAATAATTTGTGTCTGTAACATTGTTACTGATTTTAAATTATTAGATTACTCTGATTAAGGCTCAGATCCTATCAAGATCAATCAGAGTTTGAAAGAAGGCAATTTCTGGCAATACCTTGGAAACAATAATACTGCATAAGAATCAAAATGCTCAATGTCTGACTAAATAGGCTTTCATTTCAAATACTAGATATTATTAAAGTTGTACAATGCATGCGATAATCTATCAAACAATGCACATGTCAAACTGGCACTGCATGGCACCTTTTCTGGAAATTTTCTGAAATCAGTCAGTTGGAAATATCATTCTGGATAACTGGTTTTCCGGTTAACTGGATTCTGGATAAATGGTTCCATACTGTATTAAACTTTCAATTTTGACCAAAAGTTTTTTAGAAAATCTAAATAATATAAAATGTATTCCCCCTTCTCCCCTTTTTTAAAATACAAAAACATCAAGTTGCAAGTTATGTTCCTAACCCAACTCTGGGAACGTACTGGAGAAAAAAAAAAAAAGTCAGGCGGATTCGTGAAGGGACGTACAGAAAAAATATTTTTTTAAATAGTAAATATTAATATTTTTTAAAACCAGTAAATGTTGCACAAATAAATGGGTGTTTTTTGTATTTCGACCTGAAAAATGAATGCAGATTTTTAAAAATGCAGAAAAACAAAAACCATGAAATCAGCATTAAAAAAGTATGTTTTTTAAACTGTAAATATTAATATTTCTTTTATCAAAGACATCTTTAGAACCAGAATGGTACCACATAAAGTGGGTATATATATATTGATCAGGGAATCAGATGCAGAATTGCAAATATGCAGAAAAAAAATGAAATCTGTATTCCAAAACTTTTTTTTTTTTTTTAACGGAAAATATTAATATTTTTAAAATTAAATAAAATCATTAGTACTGGAAAGGTATCATGGAAAAGTGG
Organism: Maratus michaelseni; assembly: GCA_963931845.1. Lineage (NCBI taxonomy): Eukaryota > Metazoa > Arthropoda > Arachnida > Araneae > Salticidae > Maratus > Maratus michaelseni. Next base: position 82,593,127 of record OZ007600.1, read on the forward strand.
GTATTTTTATTTATTTATTTACTTTATTTATTATATATATATATCTATATATATATATATTTTTTTTTTGGGGGGGGGGGAGGGGGTGGTATTTTGATATAAAAAACAGATGTGGCAATTTCAAAATGCAAAAAAAAAAAAAAAAGTTTTTTGGCCCTTTGTTTTTTCTGCTTGAAGAACCTCGGAAATGTCGTTTTGGGCCAGACAACTGTAACAGTGCATAATTTTGCGATGTTCTTAATAGTTTTTAATTAATATGTTGGTTAATTATGAAAAAATGAAAAATCTGAGTCTCATGGTCATTTGGACCTGCCTTCGTCTATCCTCATCCAAATTTTCAAACCTCTATGTGCAGTAGATTTCCCTAGCCATCGCCAAAAGACAGGCTAACGAACTTCTTTATTTTATTAGTATAGATACAATTACTTGTAAAACAAGTGTCTTATCTAAAAGCTGTACTTCATTTTTATACTTTTAGCAATTGGAGCTGTGTTTTTATCATTAGCAATTTAAAATATAATAGCCATGTATCTATTTTTAATTACCTGGTATATAATACATTCATGTGCCATTAGAATAAACCTCAAGGACTGCCAATATTTGTTCACTATAGTAAAATTTTCATTATAATGAAATTCTTAATTATATATATTCCAATCAACTCTTATAACTGAGATTAATTAGGTGGAGGTCAAAATTGAATAATTTTTCCCCACAGAATGAAAAGTATCTAGGCCAGGATTTAAACCTAAGACCTTTGCTATACACGGCAATGCTCTTCACTGAGCTACCCAAATTATATCTGACCTGACATAATTCACTGATTTGTTGCCATCATCAGATATGGTATCCCGCAGCGTTATTAATGAAAACATGTTGCACATGGAAACTGTATTACTCCATGGATAACAATTATGTATATGCAAATCAACTCTTGTAACCAGGGATGGGGAATTACATAAATATACTCATCACAAGTGAGTGAATTTTCTGACCAGGCAAGTGAATTTTTATGCAGTCTTTCAAATACTGCAGTCTATGAAAGATATACCAAAAATTTTCTTATATCTTTATTCATTGACCATATTTTCATGTTTTTCCCAATCTCTGTAATGTAAACACGGCACTAAGTTCTAACCAGCACTAAGTTTTTCTTGGTTGCATACATTTCTTAATTTTATACAAATGTTAATATGGCAATACAATGTAGTATTGAATTACTTTTGCAGTCACTTAAATTTCACCATAACTGTTTTTGACTATATATTGCATCATGCTGGCTAGTAAAATGAAATTTCCCACCCTTGCTTATTAGTGAGATTTTTTTGGGCCTAATTTTTATGAATTTTGGTACATTTGCCCTTTTATGGCTTTAATGTAATTTTTATCTTCCTCCAAAATAAGCCATTTTTTTGTTATAATGCTTTTTGAGTTAATACAAATGAAATAAATTTTTTAATACATTTTTCAGTTTTATGTTCCCAGTTGGGAACATTAGTCTGCAAAAAATTAAGGAAATGAATAGATAAGGTTATCTTTATATATCAAGATTATGTGGTTAAAACTTGAAGACGATCCAATGAAAATTGTTAAAAGTTATGCTGCAAGCAGCTTTTTTGGCATCACCATGTTGCTGCAACTCCAGTGCCACTATTTTGACCTTTTTTTTTTTTTTTTTTTTTTTTTTTTAAATATAAAAATGTTAATGTTAAAGATTGATATAATAAATACTTTCAAACCAATTTTTATTCCTGCCCATAGTTTTCTAAAAAAAATCATCAAATATCACAGGCATTTTAAGTAGTGCTACCCCTTAATTTATTACTCTGTAATTTCAGTTTGTCTATATTCTGTTCAGAGCCAATGCATATGGTGCTCTTAGGCACATTCATTCATTGAAAATTTTCTATCTACATATTTCATCTATGAAAAACTATCTAAAAAGGACCGCTTTTGTTAGGACCATTGCAAAGTGCCCTTTACTATGAAGGTGCCCCTAGATTATGCCTAATCTGCTTAAGCATAGAGTCAGCCTTGATTCTGATTTTCATATTTATTTTTAGTGAAGTTTTGCTAACAGAAGTAAAAAGGCAGGAGCCTCTGAAAGCTGAAGAAATTCAGTATATTGCTGCTCTTAATGTCTGCATTTCCCAGACTCAAGATATTGAAGAAATAATTCCTCAACATCTATGGGTATTGCTTTCTTAACATATTTAACCTTGAACAAGTTTTGTAGTAACACATAAGCAGGGCTTAACAAATTTAATAAAACCTCAGCAAGAAATCGTAGTCACCTATAACCCCCTCCCCCCACATCATCATTTACTTTTAAAAAACAAAAAGGGGTTTTTTATGAATTAATTGAGAAAAATAGTAACAAGCATAGTTTAGTAGTTTAGAATTATTAGTTAAATACTTTAGAAGAGTACATAAATTAGAAAGAGAGATAATATCTAACTTTTTTGATAAAACTTGTCAAAATTATATCTCTGGAAAAAAGAGAAAAGAAATACTGTAAAGGCAGAAATAACTGGCATGTTTGGATAATGCTGATTGCCATATGCTTGAAATGTCTGGATAGTTGAGTGCTACAAAATCTCTATCTGATGAGGAGGGCATTGATAAAATAGTGAAGCAGGAAAACAATTTTTTGCTTATTTTCCTGTCGAAGTCAATAAAATTATTCTTATTTTATTATTTTAAAATTTTCAGTTGGTGAGCTTATTTTTGCCAAATTAAAAATAAAAGTTAAAAATATTTTTAGTTTGAATATAGTTTCTTAGTTTATTTCTTAATATTGGGGGAAAGATAAAAATTGCCATTTGTGTTTTTTTTTCTTAGGTCAGTTTTTATACAGAAACACAACAACAACAAAAAAGTCGCCAGATTAAATAACTTGGTCACCAGATTAAAACACTTAGTCGCCAGTGGCGACCTGGCGACTGCATTTGTTAAGCCCTGCAAATAACAATATCATGCGTTTGAAGTTAGTAAAATTAATTCTTTTTTCTTTTATGTTAAACAGTAATTTCACATTGCAGTATATAATTTTGTGTAACACATTTCAAAGCATAGTTGATAGACATCTGCATTGCATATTTAATAATAAAATAGAAATATATATGACTAGCATCTTTATATGCATTTTAAATATTTGTTGCAAAAAAAAAAAAAAAAAAAAAAAACTTGAAGAATGCATTTAGAGCTTCTAACACAAAAAACCCCATACATATAGAGTAAATGTTTTTGTTTGTTTGTTTGAATTATAAAATCATTGCATCATAAAAAAAAACAATTTTTAGACTTTGTTCTGATCTGTGAGTTATGTAACTTTAATTTGAATTTACAAGCATTTGAGCTGAATTTTATTTATTTATTTTAGTCTGTGTGATTTTGCTTCCTTTTTATGCATGACAATTTTATTATTTATCAATATTTTAGTAGTATTTTGTTCTTTGTAGTAATTTGATTCATTTAATTATATTTTTTTGCAACTCAGTTAATCTGAGACTCAAAGTTCAATTAGAGCCAATTTTTTGAACATTTTATTTTGTTCATTACTATAGTTTTTATTATTTTTGCTGTCAAATTGCCATTTTCAGCATTGACAGAAAAAAATAGCCAGAAACTGCTGCTGTCTTATCCAGATTCATTCATTAATTTTCATGTAAAATCTGTCATATTGTTTTAAAAATAAAAACAATTTGTTTGCAGTTGTTTATTTTGTCATTTTATGACTAAGATTGCCTATGGAGTTTTGAATTGAAATTTTTACAAATTGTCAATTGGAGGTATTAAAATCTGCCTCACTGCATATTTCATTTATATAATAGGGTGCAAAATATATCTTTTAAAACTGTATGAAAATTAAAAAATATTTATTAATCTTAACCACTGTGTTGCATAAATAAAACTTATTTAGTTTTTATTTTTCTGATGCTTTGTTTTATTACTTCCTTGGCCCAATAGAAAAAATGGCGAGATTGAATTTTAAAGTCTCGTCAGATAGTTATATCTTTCTGAAATAACTATCAATGTATCAAATGCACAAGCAATTTGTTTAGTATTTACATAAATAAGTCATATAATAAAGCACATTTGGAAATGTGCACTGACTCAAATTTGCTTTCGATAATGCTTTAACGAAAGATGTTTCAGAGGTATTGAAGCAGTTTGTAATGCAAACACCTTTCTTCTTCTTTCATCTGCTTATATTATATCTGCATATCCTTACAGTTGCATATTATCACCATTTTCACTCTTTCATTTCTTTCAGAAGGTAAAATATCTTTCTCTTGGGGGGGGGGGGGGGATTACAGTATCTTTTTTCTTTTATAAATAATTTCTTCAATTATCCAATTGTTATCATAATTCAATAATCCAAATTTCACTGAATAAGTTAATTGAATTTGAATTACCGTAGTTTTGTATGAAATAATTCATTTTCTATCATTAAAAGGAATTGGTTCAATCCAATTCATTTTAATGAATTCCAAACATATGATCCATTAGATTTCTAAGTGCTAGTGGTTAATTTTTCTAATTTATGTTTGGATGATTCAAATTTAAAGTTTTTAATTTATTTTCAGCCTTCATTATGTATTTTAAACCTGAGAGACTGCTCTTTAACAGCACCAGAATATGTGGTATGTACCTTACTTTTTTCAGTTGTCATATTTGTTGAACAGTAATATGTATTCTGCTTCAAATTTAAAGTTTAAATCTATTTATGAATTTGATGAGAAACTGGTTAACTAAAATTTGTGTCCTAATAGGATAAGCTTTACACAAAACCACTATACTTTGCACCTATTCCTGTCTTATCAAAAATTTAATTAATCCATTTTAAATCTATTAATTGTAGCATTAATTAAATTATACATTTTAGAATAAAAAATGCAGCATAGCAGTGCCATCTGTTATATGATTTACACAAAACCTAATCATCACCAACTTATATCAAGGTCTAACAAAATATGAAGTTTGATGAAATTCCGTGAATTAGTTCTTGAGATAGAGTTAAGATAGCAGAAAAGTATAGCAGCACCACCTGTTGGGGGATTTAAACCAAAAACGAATCAGCACCAATTTATATCAAGGTCTAACGAATCTAAAGTATCAAATTTCGGGCATTAGTTCTTGAGATATGACTATTGCTAAAATAGTGTAAATCCTGAAAAATGCAGCATAGCAGCACCACTAGTTGGGTGATTTACACAAAAACCTAATCAACAACAACTTATATCAGTGCCTAACTCAATCTGAAGTTTGATGGAAATCTGTGCGTTAGTTCTTGAGATAGAGCTATTGATGAAATCATGAAAAATGCAGCATAGCAGCACCACCTGTTGGGCGATTTACAAAAAAAAAAAAAAAAAAAAAAAAAAAAAAACTAATTAGCTCCAATTTATATTAAGGTCTAACTGAATCTAGAGTTTTATTAGATTCCTTGAATTAGTTCTTGAGATAGACCACCCACAAAATTTTGTCACATACAGACAGAAAAAAAAAAAATCATTACATTTTTTTTTTTTTTTTTTTTTTTTTTTTTTTTGTGGAAAATAAGGTTTATTGGAAAAAAAAAAGATTTTCATTGAGATCCTAAAATAAAATATGATGAAATTAAAACTAATCAATATTTAAAGAAAAGTAATTCTGTAAAATTTTGTTCAATTTCTATTTTTTTAATTGCATTTTGAATCTTGTAACAGTTTAATTATATAGAATAACACAAGAAGTGTATCCTTTTTAACATAATTTTTTTAATTGTGTTATTGTCATGCTTTGAACCTGCAAAATTAAATGAAGTAAATTGCATGCAGAAATTTTATTTTTGTGTGTATTATAGGTTTTTTTTTTTTTTTTTTTTTTTTTTTTTTTGGTGGTAATTTTCATTTTTTAATGAATTACTCAAATTAAGAATTTTTGTCAGAACTTTTATAAATTTTGTCTGGATATGAATAAAAGAATAATAAGAACCGTGGCTGAGCAAAGCCTGATAGACAGTGTTAATTACTTTAATAGAATGTAATACAATATACTCGTGAAGGCAGAAATTTTTTTCATTTCTTCAGGAACCATTTTGAGAAGGATTAATCAGAAATCTCAGAAAATACTGGATTTATGTAAACATTTCTCAAATAGAAGGTCTTTCCTTTTTCTGAAGTTCAGAAAAGATGTTTCTGTTAATTTCTGAAACATATTAGTTTCTTGGGTTTCTGATTGTTTCTTCTTCTAAAGACTTCTCGAGATGAAAGAAAAGTTTCCAAAATTGTTGGCAGCTACAAGGCTACACTAAATTTTGTAAACATTTTTCTACATCAGGAAACATTTTTGCATTTTTTTAAACAGTGTACTTTTAGAACATTTTACTCTTATTCTGTTTTATAGGTTATTATCTTATGTTTCTAGTTTCTATTTCTTAAAAAAAAATTGAATGTTGTATATTTCTTTTCAACAAATATTTACTATATTTATGATTTATCCACTGATTATAATTTTCATTAGAGTAGTAATTTCAGTTTAATTTATAAATAGGGTGTGCTTCTATCAAATATTGACGAAAGGTTCAGAATGCTTCCTTTAGAGGGTCCTGCTTTTCCAATTATTACAGGGTAACTTATTTTAACTGTCCTCTTGAAAATGCTTTCAAATTATCAAAAATTTGACATGTTTTATATTTTCATGTCTAATATTTTTTCTCTGTGGATTAAAAGACTGTTGTTGTTATTATAAAAACTGCTTATCTGTCGCCTTCTCTTGTGCTAGGCCAGTGTCTAGTAATTGATAGTGTTTGGTTTGAATGTCTATTTTCGCACAAGTGTTTGTAGTACTTTTGAATTAAACTGGAGGACAAATAAATTGGAATAGAAATCTTAAATTGTAGTTCCAGTAATTTAAGATTTTATGAACAAAAAGTATAACTGTAACACCAAAAAAAAAAAAAAAAAAAAAAAAAAATAGTTTTCTTGATCAATATCTTTTCTTTTAAATGCTGTTGTGGGGTGGAAAAAACTATACATTTTTTAATCCAATGAAATTTCATTATGCTGTTATATTTTTTAATTTTATCTGAAGTGAGCATTGTTCTTCTTCATCAAGTATATGTAAGCATTCACTTTAGCTAATACAGTAGAATCCAGTTAACAAAATATCATTATTTCATATAACTGAATTATAACTTTTTTTAATTGCCAAATGATTTCTGATGGTCAATTCAAACATTATCTTTGAAATAATCTGGTGCTATTTTTGAAATAATGATATTTGAATATGTTATGATATAAAAAAAAATCTTTAAAAAAAAGGGTTTTGTATTGTTTACAGTTTTTTGTAGGACCAGCACTAAGGTTTGTACATATCGTGATCTGTATTTACTGTCAAAATACTCAAATTAATATGATATTTGATTATGTTGTTCATCAGGTAGAGTATGGAATTTAATCCTTTGAAAAATTGTCATCAGATTGCAGATGTTTTTTGCAGGAATTGAATATGTATTGTCGTATGTACTCTTTAAAAATTTGAATCATAATCTACAGGGTTTGTATTTCATTTAAACTTGTACGAGTCAGCATGCCTCGCTAATCATAAAACTGTGAGCCAGTCAACAAGAAAATGCAAGTCATTCAAGAGTAATTGTGAGTCTCTTTTTAAGAAACCAATAAGACAATCTGTATATTTCAGTGATGTTACTAGGCCATTGAAATCCTGGGTCCCTGCAACCCAGACACTTCCAAAAAACTGGGTTCTTTTTAACAAAAGTGGGTCTTTCTTTTAGAAATAAGAAAGATTCAATGCATTTAATACAAAATATGCCACTTTTGCAATCTTTCAAGGGAAAAAATATGCAGTTTGAATGATCCTTTCCATGCATCCTTTCTCCAATTTTTTGCTTAAACGGTCAGCCTTGGCATCACTGATTAGAACATTGACTAGTTAAACACATATTAATGGGTGTTGCAGTTAAGACTCTTTCACTAGTAACTACCATAAATAAATATTTTAATAAAAAGGGGAGTATTACTTTTGTCTATTTTAAATTCCTTCAAAACCCTTAAGGCTTCTAGATGTGTAAAACTGGTGGCAGTTTTGTGACACACACTCAAAAGCATTGATATTGATAAGGTTTTCCATTAGGCCATGAAAGGTAGGATAAATTTTTGCGTTGATCATTTCATGGCTCAGTGGACTAGATGTGTGGATTAAATCTGCAAGATCGCTATGTTAGTTGTCTGTTTGGTAAATAGATAAATGGCAAGAGGTGTATGATATCAAGGACTTCTTTTTGGTAGTGATTTAAAATGTGGAATTTATTGAGATACCAACATGCCCTATAATAATTGGGACTATGTTACTGAGTCATTGACTTCAAGGTTCACACTGTTGATCACCATTGCACCAAGTCTCGACAAAATGTTTCATTTGGCAAGAAAATTAAAGATTAAAATCATCAAATTGCAAGAGTTGCAAAAACTTTATTTTTTTAAACTTTTGGTGACACTCTCAATTACTTTTTTCAGTGATTAAAATGTTTTTTATCTAACTTATATTGATGTTTTCAGAAGTTATTCATATATATATATTTTTTATTTAACCCACTATCATTGAATCCCAAGTATGATAAACTTTTTGTTTCTTAAACCTATTTGTTATGACACGAACATAACATCTACTTTTTTTTAAATTATTAAAATTTATTTATGCTAAATTAATTTATTTATTTTTAAATTTAAATTATTTATTTCCCATTTTTGATTAATTCCCATTTTCTAAATTTATTTTAATGTGATCGGCAACCATAATGCTAAATTCTGTATTCTTTTAATAGTAAACAAACGCCATCTTTAATTCATTCAGCAGTTGCCAATCATATTTTAACTTCTTCCTTCATCGCACTAGCTTTAGCGATCGCAAACTTGCGTTGCGAGTCGTTCTTTAAAATTTTTAAGCATTCCCCTGTGGCATCGTTTTCGGAGAGATTTGAACGGCGTAACAGCGTGGAATCTTCTGATTGGCTAGGGAGTTTTGGCACGCGAACGTCAACTTTAGCGTTAAGGTGATAGCTCTCTCTCTTTTTTTTCAACTGGCTACCGAGGAAGAAAGACCTCCGTAAAAAAGGTTGCTGGTACGGCGGTTCCGCCATTAGGCTAAACAGGCCGATGGTGGAACTCGTTTTAAATAAAAGAAATTTGTTTTTGACTAAATCTCCATATGAAACAAAGATTATATTCATCTTATCCTGTTAAAGTGTAAATTACCTCGGTCGTGATTCGAAAACTATATGAGAGTTGTCACAATGATTTGATGGAATCTGTGAATCGTCATTCTTCATTTATACCATGTTGGAGAGATGACACAGAAGGTAAAGTCTTGAACATCGCCTGCTTCTGAGGCATGATTCCCAGTTTCTGCTCCAGCGACACAGTATGATGTCTACTTAATGTCATGGTAAATTTTATTATTTCCCTTTTTATTCGTTCTGGAGTTCGGACATAGAGTCCCATTTTAAAGATGTATCAGAGAGAATATGTTCGACTGTTCGAAGAACAATATTATTATTATCCTCTGTATGCAGTGATCGAACATTACAGATCATTTAATTCAAAGATAATGTAATTCTACCTCATTAAGATTGCTTCTTTAAAATTCATAACATCGATTTTAAAATGTAAGAATTATGAACTCTGCTGTTAAATCATGAACTTTGCTGATAAGGAAAGAAACTCTCCAGTAGTATTTCGCTTGTATATATTTACACGAGATGTGTTTACCTTGGTTTTTTCTTTTTACAGGATCAGTAATGTTAAAATGAAATCATTTAGTTTAATATCAACATTTCCTGTCCATCTGTATCTTTCAATTACATGATATCTTAAGTAAATTTCTTTTTTGAATTCTTTGTAAGGTCTGCGCAGATTTCACTTCTATTTTTTACTTCTTATATATATATATATATTTACTAATAAACAAATTTAGTCAATATCATTTGTGTTGTTATTTTGTGTACATTTTTATATATGACTGAAGGGGGGTAGAGGATTACTATTTTTAATAATATGTGCCATTAGATATATCTTAAGTAAAATACATAGTCTATAAAGAATTGAGATACATGTTCATCAAGAAAAAGTAACTTTAAGCATATTGATTTGAAACTTTAAATAATTTGTGTTGAATAAAAATATTTTTTTTAAATTATTTGAAAGAGTACATAAATTATAAATACAGTAATATTAGAATTAATTATGGCACGGAAATCAGCACATTGTATATATCTATGTTTTTAGTGTAGCAGTTTTTCTCAGTTCAGGTAAGGATTGTTACATTTTATCATGAAGAATACGTTAATTTATTTTTTATAATATTCCAAATTTTTATCTTCTTTTCACTACGCATTGTTTTTATTTTTTATTCTTCCCACTTTCGATCATTGGCTAAATTATTGTTCATCTATTTTAGGAAATTGCAAAATTTAAAATTACGTTTTAATATTCAAAATTCTCTGTTAATTTCTAGGTCAGAAAATACATTAATTCCATCTTTCCTATTCCCTCTCTTTTTTTTCTATTTTTTTACCATTACATTAAATGGAGCTGTAACAAACCCTCGAACTATATATATATTTTTTTCTTCTCGGGAGTTCTTTCTGGGTTATGCTTTATAAAATTTCATTAAATTTATCCATGACTTCAAATATAAAATACTTTAGAAAATATTTTTTTTTCCTGTTGCTATATTTTTACTTGATAATACATAAGAAAAATTATATATGATTGATTACTGTTTTGATTGAAAAATATATATAAATAAATATAACTGTTATATAATTAAAGATTTTATATATTGAAAACTATTTAACATCACTTTAGAGTGCAATAATTTTACTTGCTATATTAGTTTTGAAATTTATGTTCAAATTGATTTATGCATGGGTTAGCAGAAATTGATCACTTTTGCTTTCTATTTATATTTTTGTCCCTGATCCAGACAATTTTACATTTGGCAGAAATCATCTTTGAACATAAATTTTCTTCACTTCAAAATATTATTTTTGAATAATTTTCTGCATTGTGTTTTATGTAAATAATTTTTAAGTTTTACAATTTAAATTTTACATAGTCTAATATTAATATTCAGCAAGGTACATTTAAGTTTTTGACTCTCTTTAAAAATGACTGTGATAAAATATATTATTTTGTTTGCATTTAGATGAAATATTCTATATTTTTTAAACTTATTCTTAAAGGGTATATTTTGATATTTTGTTTTCTGTTACAAAATTTAAGCTTTATTTATTTTTCTCAGACAATATTTTTCAATTTTAATGACAACTTTCTGTTTATAAAAGGTTTATGACTGTTATAGGTAAATTTAATGGTTTTTGAAGGTTAAATATTTAAAAAATTCCTATTTCTAACTCTGCAAACAAAATTTCTTAATTTTTTTGTTCCATAGATTTACTTTCTCAAATTAAATTTTTTTTATGTTCAAATAATGCCTTGGTCGGTATTATTCATTGATAGTTTCCATGTCATCCTGGTTAAGTGGTACTCTCCTTGCTAGTTGCTAAAAAGTACCCGATAATGATGCATGGAACTATCAGTCCGTGTAAATTTTATTAATATTTGGGATTTATGTTTGAATTTTAATTTTTTTTTATCTGCTTCTATTCCTAACTGGTTTATGAAGGGTTTCAGTTTGTGAAAGGTTTCAATTTGACATTTTTCCTGATATTTATCTTAAAATTTACTTAATTATAAATTTATTTTCAATTTGATTTTAATATTTTCAGTATATAGCAATAACTATAAATTTTCAATAACATTTTTAACTTTAGTAATAATTTTGTAATTAAAGTCTGTAATTGGTTTCTAAGCAAAAATTTTATTTGGATTTGTCTTTGGTTTTCAATTTTTCTTGATTTGTGTAATAAGCACACAGGAGGGAATTTCGGCTGACTTTTCCTTCAAGGTGCAGTGGTATAATTTGGGGGATATTTTGAGAATTGGAGTTAATTTCTTTATAATTTTGATGAATAATTAATCAGTTATATTTGGTGGAAATTTTTATAAGTAATATATCTTGTCCTTTCAAACATCTTTTAATTCTATTTAATTACAGTTTACTTAAAATTTGATATAATATATTTCAGTTTAAAATAAAAAATAAGCTTTGGAATATTCATTGATAAAAAAATCTCATAATTTCTGGCAGACCAAAATTTTAACATACAAAGCTATATTTGTAACAAGATTTTTGGAATTCAAAATAATTATCTTTTGATAATTACCTTTATTATTATCTCTCCTGACACCAATTTCCCGTAGATATTTTTTTTTACTATAGCAATAATTCAATATCCTCCTTAATTTTAAATTTTACTAGGAAAATTTTTTTAATCTATCTCCACTATAAAGGCTCAGTTTAGTGACTGTGTACCCTTGTGAATGATCATTGTGATAACGCAGGCAGAGAGAAATTTCTAAAAGTTTCCGTATGAAATAGCTAAAATTTTAATTACCTATTTTATTGAAATTTTTATTTTGTCAGGAGTTTTTATAATTAGATTGTGTTCCTTGAGACTGATCATTTGATAACTCAGGTGGAAAAATTTCATAGATTTTTGGCCACTATAAAGGCACAATTTTTTTTTGGACTCAGATGTAAGAATCATGCATTCTAGCTGGCTTGCATGGGTTTCCGCACAAAAAGAGCATGATGTCTCTTGGAGCTCTCCAGTTTTCGGGTGGCAGAGTAGAATTTTGATAGAATCTTTATTATTAATTTTTTGTTGCTATAGTTAACATTCGATCTTGTAGTTATTTGTGTTTCAATTTTGACAATAGATTTTAATTATTTTTCTGGTGTCACAGTTAGAGAGAAAGGCAGTCCAATTCATAAAATAGTTATGAGTAAAAAAATTTTCATTAATGTTAATAGATATTATTTATTGCTGAGGAGTGTACAAAATTGTTTATAAAAATGTTTATCATAAGAGTACTGATTTAACATCCTATTTAAAAAATAAACAAAACAACAACAAATGATAAATAATTTTATTTTGAGACAAAAACATATATATAAAATGAAAAATAAATGAAATGAATAAAGAAATAAATGAAAAATGTGAAAAATGATAAAGAATATGATAAAAGTAGCATGATTTGTTAAATTTTTTTTCTGACCTCAGGCTATCTTGCATTCTCTTGAGTATATCTCTTTAGTCTGTTCGGATAGGATTATCAAATTGAGGAAGAATTCATATTTTTTTTATAAGGGATTTTGTTAGTTCTGCTAGGTTTGGTGATAAAATGCTAGCTACTCTAAATTTTGGTATGAACTACATATATTTTTTTAACCTTTCTTCACAGTGTGCACACTTTAATAAAATCAGATGTATATAGATTGAGGTACTAGTTCAAAATCATGTTCTACTTTTTTGCACCATTGTTAGGCAATGACATAAGGAAACTTCCTTCGCTTTTTGCCAGATAACAATTGGTGTTATGCAATAAATTGATATTGGTCTCAAAAAATTTTCGGTCCTGTTTCTCCTCAGTAGATTAAGTTTCATATGAAAAAATTTATTTAAATTCTTTTAAAGTTTTCGAATGTTGTTCTTTTCTTAAAAATTTTCCAAATTTCAAGTACATATTGTGATAACTCTTTTATTTTACAAAAATGTTAGGGATGTTATTTAGGCCCAATTAACTTCTCTGGAGGAATCTCAATATGTGCAAAAATTTGATAAATTTAAGGTTAAAGCTCTTCATTTTGAGATTTTATTTATTTTTACATGCTTTCTACAATGCCAAATGTACTTAGCAAGTTGTGTTGAGTAATTTTAGAGAGTCAATTGTCAATATGTAAATTTATGCACTTACCTTGTGTGATATATTCCATTGAAGTCTTGGATGAATTTATCTTGTTTTCTTCATGGTGAAATTTTTTTTTTTCAACTTACCTGAACAGATCTAACTTGTGTGTACATATGTGTGTAAAATTTTTTTTTGTGTTTGGCATTAATTGGTTTCTATTTTAAGTCGATATCGCAATGTATATATATTTTTAAGAAGTCAATTTTGATACCAAATTTTTTCATGGCTATTGTATGTGTTTTATGCGATAGTACTGCTATTGTTGATTTTGTTTTACATTTGTAAATAGTATATATATATTTTTCTCATTTGGTATATAAGTGTTATGTTTTAGGTATGGTTACGATTCAGCTAATTTTAAATTTTTCATTTAACTTTAAAGTTTCAGTTCAACTCTGTCAATAGTTTAAAATTTTCAAAATTCTTGTTTCGATTTGATGCCACAGCTTCAAAAATTTTTTTTTCTATTTTTTTTTCTATAGGCCGTGGGTAAATGTTATGACACGAACATAACATCTACTTTTTTTTAAATTATTAAAATTTATTTATGCTAAATTAATTAATTTATTTTTAAATTTAAATTATTTATTTCCCATTTTTGATTAATTCCCATTTTCTAAATTTATTTTAATTTGATCGGCAACCATAATGCTAAATTCTGTATTCTTTTAATAGTAAACAAACGCCATCTTTAATTCATTCAGCGGTTGCCAATCATATTTTAACTTCTTCCTTCATCGCACTAGCTTTAGCGATCGCAAACTTGCGTTGCGAGTCGTTCTTTAAAATTTTTAAGCATTCCCCTGTTGCATCGTTTTCGGAGCGATTTGAACGGCGTAACAGCGTGGAATCTTCCGATTGGCTAGGGAGTTTTGGCACGCGAACGTCAACTTTAGCGTTAAGGTGATAGCTCTCTCTCTTTTTTTTCAACTGGCTACCGAGGAAGAAAGACCTCCGTAAAAAAGGTTGCTGGTACGGCGGTTCCGCCATTAGGCTAAACAGGCCGATGGTGGAACTCGTTTTAAATAAAAGAAATTTGTTTTTGACTAAATCTCCATATGAAACAAAGATTATATTCATCTTATCCTGTTAAAGTGTAAATTACCTCGGTCGTGATTCGAAAACTATATGAGAGTTGTCACAATGATTTGATGGAATCTGTGAATCGTCATTCTTCATTTATACCATGTTGGAGAGATGACACAGAAGGTAAAGTCTTGAACATCGCCTGCTTCTGAGGCATGATTCCCAGTTTCTGCTCCAGCGACACAGTATGATGTCTACTTAATGTCATGGTAAATTTTATTATTTCCCTTTTTATTCGTTCTGGAGTTCGGACATAGAGTCCCATTTTAAAGATGTATCAGAGAGAATATGTTCGACTGTTCGAAGAACAATATTATTATTATCCTCTGTATGCAGTGATCGAACATTACAGATCATTTAATTCAAAGATAATGTAATTCTACCTCATTAAGATTGCTTCTTTGAAATTCATAACATCGATTTTAAAATGTAAGAATTATGAACTCTGCTGTTAAATCATGAACTTTGCTGATAAGGAAAGAAACTCTCCAGTAGTATTTCGCTTGTATATATTTACACGAGATGTGTTTACCTTGGTTTTTTCTTTTTACAGGATCGGTAATGTTAAAATGAAATCATTTAGTTTAATATCAACATTTCCTGTCCATCTGTATCTTTCAATTACATGATATCTTAAGTAAATTTCTTTTTTGAATTCTTTGTAAGGTCTGCGCAGATTTCACTTCTATTTTTTACTTCTTATATATATATATATATATTTACTAATAAACAAATTTAGTCAATATCATTTGTGTTGTTATTTTGTGTACATTTTTATATATGACTGAAGGGGGGTAGAGGATTACTATTTTTAATAATATGT
Organism: Maratus michaelseni; assembly: GCA_963931845.1. Lineage (NCBI taxonomy): Eukaryota > Metazoa > Arthropoda > Arachnida > Araneae > Salticidae > Maratus > Maratus michaelseni. The sequence continues at coordinate 82,608,916 of OZ007600.1, forward strand.
GCCATTAGATATATCTTAAGTAAAATACGTAGTCTATAAAGAATTGAGATACATGTTCATCAAGAAAAAGTAACTTTAAGCATATTGATTTGAAACTTTAAATAATTTGTGTTGAATAAAAATATTTTTTTTAAGTTATTTGAAAGAGTACATAAATTATAAATACAGTAATATTAGAATTAATTATGGCACGGAAATCAGCACATTGTATATATCTATGTTTTCAGTGTAGCAGTTTTTCTCAGTTCAGGTAAGGATTGTTACATTTTATCATGAAGAATACGTTAATTTATTTTTTATAATATTCCAAATTTTTATCTTCTTTTCACTACGCATTGTTTTTATTTTTTATTCTTCCCACTTTCGATCATTGGTTAAATTATTGTTCATCTATTTTAGGAAATTGCAAAATTTAAAATTACGTTTTAATATTCAAAATTCTCTGTTAATTTCTAGGTCAGAAAATACATTAATTCCATCTTTCCTATTCCCTCTCTTTTTTTTCTATTTTTTTTCATTACACTATTTAAAGATAAATCAGGCTAGAGTTTTTTTTTTTCCCAATTTTGCAAAGTATCTAGAATATATATATATATATATATATATTTAGTTTCTAAAGTCAATAGTTGAATTTAGATCAATAACTGATCTAAAAATAATTATAAGAAATTAGAAAAGTAGTCTGTTGATGCAAGACATACTTTTAGAACATATATATACATTGGAAAAGGGAAATAAGTTTACATTAAGGGGCTAAAGAACAATTTTCGAATCCATATTTCATGACAAATCTATTGCTAATATTATTTTCATTTGGCTATAGTTTTTCTTTGCTGATCAACCAAACTGCTAAGGTGTGGCAAAATCAGTTTAAACCCTGATTGATTTCATTGGTCAGTGTCTCATTGTTTGAAAAAGAAAATTTTTGTGTGGTGCTATGTGCTACACTTCTTAATGAAAGGGAGAAGATGAGATAGAAAAACATCCAGCCTCTAAAATTAAATAAATGAAACATATATGTATCAAGTTGTAACTAAAATATTTTTTTTAGCTTCATAAATTTAATTTATATTAATTTTTTAGATGAATTACTCTCAATATGTTAAAGAATATAACTAAAGAATATTACCAACTAAGTGAAACATAGCAGGAGTAATAAGCCCTGTCTGTTTCTGATTATGCCCATATTTTTTATCACATTTATTAAATACCTATAAGAGGGAACTAATTAACAATAAATTTAGACTTTGAAATATCCATACGACATAAAAATACATCTTTATTTTATACAAAATATTTTTGTCACAACTTTCAATTATGTTAAAGTATTTATTTTATGTTAATTATGATAGATCCATACTTGCCAACTTTTACACTTTAGGTGTAAAATTTACACTTTTTGATAATTTTTTACACTTAAGATGCTTATCTTTACACCTTTTTTGCAAAGTTTCATTTTTCTTCTCTAAAATTATGAATTACTTCCTAGTTGCTTTTAATGATGATAAATGCTGAATGGAAGGGGGTTGTCAAAAATCACCAGAGGGAATCTTTTAATTTTCATTGTTTGTAAAAAGAAGTCATGTTTTAAATAAATTTGCTTAGACATTCTTTTAAAAGTGAAAATCAGTTTCTTAATGAATGTTATAATGTTTTTAAAATCAAATTATCTTTATAATGGTCATCACTGCATTATTTAACCCTTTATGCACCAATGGTACTCTAAAGTACCATTAAAAGAAACTCATTAAAAAATTCATTTAACACATCTATTGTAAGTAATTTAGCATGGGTTCTAGACACTTTATCATGTTTCAAAAGCAATATTCACTGTACAAAGCAAAAATATTTTTAAATGAATATTTTCTTTTTCCAGTTGTAACTACTCAGTTTTTTTAAATATTTAGAGACATTTAGTTCAAAGTTTCAGTTCTGAAAAATTTCTATGTTTATATGTAAGTAAGGCCATTACTTTTGTACATTTCCCAATTCTATAAAATGCTAAAAACTATATCCTGAAGAAATGATTTGGGTAGGGTAGAGTTGTAAATAGTTTACGAAATCCCTGTAAATACTGATTTAGTTAATTACATTTTAATAAATGAAAAATTTCTAAAATTTATTTATGATTGCAGAAATCTACTAACATATTTTCAAATATTCAGAAAAAATGCTTTGAAAGGTGAAATTTTCTTTAATTCATAATTTGATACAAAAAGGGTTAACAATATTCATGCATTATGTACTTAAAAAAAGTTGTAAAAATTTTGTTTCTGTGTTACATAAATAATGGGTTACAGCGGTCTTTGTTTAAAAAAAATTGTGTGCTGTGGTGTATTGATGAACAGAGATGTCAGGATTCCGAAAGGGCTTTTAAATGTTTTTTTTATTTACAAACACAGCCACAGAATAAACAGATACAGATCTTGGATAATTTTATAGAAACTGTTTAAAAGATTAAATAATTTAGTCTGTCAGCAGCTTAAGGCTCGTGGGTCGGCTATTTTGAGGGACTTCAGATTTTCAAGCTAACTTTGCCAAGTTAGCTGACCATGCAGAGAGTCAATCTCTCACACAGATGTTAGTCCTTTGCTTCAGACTATCCTTCACTCAGACCAGCAAACCTGAATGGTACTTACAATAACTGTTCGGAAGTGAAAATTCCTCATGTTGCCCCATGTCGACAATATTTAAGCAAAGTCGCTCCTGAGTAGACTTGTGGAACATCTGGGTTTTGAGTACCCAAAAAGTTATTTGTACATAGCTATAATTTCAAAAACTGAAGAGCACAGTGAATTACGATTCTTGTAATGCCAGATCAAAGGTTTTTTAAATACAAGTAATGGAGTTTATGAGATCATGATAAAAATATTATATATTAGTCAGCTCTCTTAGGGAGGTTAAATGTAGGAGTTCCTGGGAACACCATGACCCCACTCTAAAGAGGAAAAGAAAGTAAAAAAAAAATCAATTCTTCACTACACTTCATGTATCATTTTTACACTTTGCCATTTTCGAAAGTTGGCAGGTATGCAGTACTGTTATGTTTAAATATGATAGCTCTGCTGCTAAACCTTTTTCAGTCCAACTGCTTCAACATACATTTTCTTTAATATTTTCAGAATTCTGTGTGAAGTTCAGCGAGCCCTTGAATGGTGGCTTATGGTTACACTGCCGTCTGTAGATGCTTCTGCAGCTACATCTTCTATACTTTCAAAGGGATTTTCTAGAATGGATGTACAAATTTTATTGGTAATTTTATTTTGATATTTTATCAAAAGAGTATTTGAAAATCTTTTTTATCTCTTTCTTAAGGGGTTAGACCACCTTTGTAGCCCTTTTTACACGCTTTTATTTAACCTAACTCATTCATATATGTAACGATGGAATTCTGTACTAGATTTTTCACTCACTTCCTGATATGCTAGAGTTCTAGAAATTATCTACAGTTGTGTGTTCCATATGACCATATAATATTTTCATATTTTTAGAACTTTATAATTAATTAAATTAATTTTAAAGTATTTTTCTGTCAGCCAAGCACAGGTGATAAATTGTGAAATATTCTTTCTGTTATGATACATTCCATTTATACTTTTAAATTCAATAGTTTTCATTAATTATTTTACTTAAATTAAATATTTAATCCTTATTAATCATTAATTAAAAGTTTTCATATTAATTAACATTTAAATTGATTATTTAATCGTTATTATTTAAACAGTCAATAATTTCTATCTTTTTAAAATTAATCTTTTTAACTTTTCTTCTAAGATATTATTATTAATTAAATATAACTTCTAGAATTAAATCACTTTTTAAAAATCAATATCAATAATCACTTGTAAATTAAATTATAATCATGCATTTAAATCTCTGGATAGAGAATTAAAGATTTCCGTTTGTTGACATCGATTCCGGTAAAGTACCGCGATTTTTCTTCTAAGTTAAAATATATAATTTCTACTTTTTAAATATTAATTATTTTTGTTTTAAAATTGATGCAATAGATTAAACATAATTAATTATGCAGTCTGCCAAAATCCTAGCAAGATTCAACGTAAATCGTGGCAGATATGAATTTTTAAACATTTTCTCTAATTTCAATGTTTACTTCGGTTGCCTTCACTATGATGCCTGGCCATTTTGAATCGCATCTTCGTGCGTTCAAAAAACAACAACTTAAGAGGTAATTGTCACCCATTTTGATGTAGGGGTCGTTCGAGCGGACATTCCAAGGTTAAGGGGTGCATTTTTCAGTGGGGAAAAAGGGGAATTCAAATTTGTTCTAGAACATTCGCGTACGTAAGATCTTAATTTCCGCTACTTGTTGCTAGGGAGTAAGTGTTTTCCTTTCGCCAGTATCGTTCGCGTGTAGAGTTGAGTTGTCGCACTAATGCTTTTTAGCAGTTACGGTTGAGTGTTAAGCGGTGCGAAACGAAGAAGAGGAATGTTACGCCTTTTCTGATTGGATAGTTTGGCTGGTGTTTCAGTTAAACTTGGTAGAGTTTGAATTCAAAATTTTTTAGTCAGTTGCTGCTCTCCGTTGACTTGGGATGTAGGTGCAGGAGAGGATAAAAGGCAGTGTTTGGCCGAAAGGCCAGACACTATGTAAAAATATTTGAGTGAAGACAGATGTGCTGCTGGTATCTTCAACGCCGTTAATGTTCTAATAAGATTTCGGAGTTTTACTATATTTTTAATCCAGAATATGTCTCTCTAATTAAAAGAGACTATCTTCACCAGCTTCAATTCTTCATAATTCAGCATCAATTCTTCATAACCTAAATGCGATATTCGTATAGGTTTCTACAAAATCCGTGCAGATTCCTCTTCATTTAGATATTCAGTGTTTTCCGACTTGAATGGATATTCTGCCAGCGATAAAGATGTCATCCGCGTAACATATTAGATTCATCAGTCTGGTGTGTTTAAAGCTGCTAGAATAATGCCACCAAGCAATGGGAGTGTTCCTACTCATGCTTATTTCTCCAGCTAGATATGAATAAAGTATTTCACCGTTTATAGTAAGTGCTTCTTTTCATCGTTCCGTCGCTTCAGTCCAGATAATGCAAAAAAATGAGTATCTTCTCAAGTGCGATTAAAGATCAATTCTGAATATAACTATAAAATAGAACAATTTCTAACTTAACTTAAATTTTAGCATAGACGATTAATTTTAACGTAGATCCTAGTAATCTCTTTTATCTAGAACATTTAAATTACTAATGTTGAATTGAACTGAGTAGAATATGATGAAGATAGCTTATTTACTTAAATAATTTGTATGTATTTTATTGAAGTGGCCACAGTTAAACTAGATAAAATGTCTTGTGTGAATAAAATCAATTATTTACTTATATTCCTGTCATCAGCTTTATTTGGGTGAGTTGTATTTTCTTATTTTCATTTCAGATCTAAATTCGTGCATATACTCCAGTTTGAGTAATTTTATCATCAGCTACTCTAAATTATATTTTACTGAATAACTTACATTATATTTGAGATTTCAGTATTATTTTTACAGTTTAATTTTGTTTCATTATTGCTAAGTTCTACAATGCAATTATGCTGACCACTATACTTTTTCGTCCTGTATTGAGAATTTGGAACGGAATTTAGAGTAAAAATGTATTCTATTATCGGGCTTAAATTTTGATGTATTCCGATCCTAAAGTGGTTGATATATCAATTTTTGAGCATTTATGAAGAATCTCTCTTTGCTCTATCTCCTGAACCAAATAACTCATTACATTTATCTTGCTAAGTTCTACAATGCAATTATGCTGACCACTATACTTTTTCGTCCTGTATTGAGAATTCGGAACGGAATTTAGAGTAAAAATGTATTCTATTATCGGGCTTAAATTTTGATGTATTCCGATCCTAAAGTGGTTGATATATCAATTTTTGAGCATTTATGAAGAATCTCTCTTTGCTCTATCTCCTGAACCAAGAAGACTCATACCATTTATGGTGCCATGACTCAGCGAAATGTGCTTAGGTTTTTGCTTAAATTTAAATTTATTATGGCAATATTTTAAATTTTATTGAGATTAAAATTGCTATTTGGCAAAATTTTTTTTTCTAAATTTTGGTATCCATGTGCTGATTTTTTCATAGAAATCATTCTGATTTGTGATTATTTTGAGAAAATTTTAAGTGCTGTGCAATAAAACTTAATATTATAAGAGTGAATTATTAAAGTGCAATATGATAAAATTTTATGATTTATGATTATATTTCCATATATTTTTTTTTTTTTTGCTTTTGCAATATTTGTATTCTTGTGTTTATGTATTTTCAGATATATATTTAATTTGTTTGCACCATATTTTTTTTTTCTCATTTTAAGTTTGCAATACTTGATTTCTTTTGAAAATTTTATATTTTTGGGTGTGTAAAATTTTTTTGAGGTAGAATGGACCATCAAATGCGTTTTAACGCTCTCATTGCCTCTTTACCTTATTTTCATGGCAGAGATGATGAAAATGTAACATTTTTTATCAGGCATATCGTTGATGTCTGCAATTTGCAGAATCTAAATAATGAGGACCGTTGCATCATTTTGAGACTTCATTGCAAGGATAGGGCGTTAGAATATGTTTCCGGAGACCCCCAGGTTCAGAATGAGCACGATTTTGACACTCTGGTCAGAATGCTCAGAAATAAATTTAGGAGGGAGGAATCATTCCAGGACGCCTCGTACAGGTATTCAAACACCTGTCAAAAGCCAAAACAGTCAGTCAAAGAGTTAGCGGATGAAATTAGAAAAATTGTACATAAAATGGTTCCGAATGTTGATAATTTACCGCAGATGACAGACTTAAAGATGAAGCTTATGTTTTCCAAATTCCTTGAGGCTTTGAGATCCGATATTAAAACTGAAGTAATGAAATTTGGCATGGATAATTTTGAGGACTTGGTTTCAAAATCAGTAGATATTGAAAAAGCGTTAGAGCAGCAGGCATTTTCAATAAACAACATCAATGCAGTAACTTCAGAGAGTTCTAGTCAGAATTCATTGATTCAGGTAGTTTTAAGGCAGCAGGAGGAATCTAACAAAATGTTGCTAGATATGCAGCAACAACTCCAAAGGATAAAAGAAGAGCGAGATGTATGCCATATATGCAACAAATTACACAAAACGAAGGACTGCTGGTATTTTCCAAAATCTTATACTCAGGGTGCAGGTCAACAGGGAAATTTTTCAGAGCAAGCTGGTAATTTTTCGGGTCAAGGGAGTAGTTTTTCAGGAAATGATGGGAATTTTTCGAGACAGGATAGGAACTTTGCTAGAAATGATAGAAATCGAGATAATTATGTTCCTAGATTTAACAGGGGTAGAGACAGGAGAAACCACAGGCCTTATTACAGAAACAACCATAAACGTTCTTTAAACCGTTAGGGGGTTCTGGTAATAATTTCTATGATTTTTCCCCTCATTTTCACAGAACCCTTGATATCAATTTTTTTTCTAATGCTGAGGGTTTGGATACTTCTTTTTCTAATTCTAACTGTAAATTTTTAATGTCCTGTAATGTTGATGAATCTGCACTTCCTCTCATCAATTTAAATTTTGGAAAGTTTTCTTTTGAAGCATTGTTAGATACTGGAGCCAACTTATCATTAATTCAACCTAAAACTATAGAATTTCTTAAACAGCATTTTAAATTAAACTTCATTTCTCGTTCTGTAAATATTAAGACTTTAAACAATTCCTCTATTCCATATTTTTCTGCTGTAAGTCTTAACTTTAAAATTAATACCACCTGGTTCCATAATGTTTTTTTTGTGACCCATGATAATTGGCACTCTAACTATCACATAATCTTAGGCTATGATTTTTTGAACAGAAACAAAGTTTTGTTAGATTCAGCCAATTCCCAACTTATTATGGGCAATCTTACTTTTCCTTTCCAAAATAAAAATCCTGCAAATATTCAAAATTCTATTATTTCTAATCCTAATCAAACTCTTAATGTTCTTTCCAATGATCCTAATGACAATATTCCTAAATGTAATGATAATAATACTACTTCTAATAATTCTGATAATAATTTAAATGTTAATACTTCTGATAATCTTTCTCCTGTATCTGAAGAGGATAATGCTGAAACTTCAAAAAATTTTGTCAAACCTGCTAACAAAGTCATAATCAGACCTAATCAAGGTAGAATCATAAAACTTAAAGCTCTTCATAAAATCAATAGTTCATTTAATTATTTATTTTGTCCGTTAAAAACTAAATTGCCTTTAAATCTTGATTTTAGTCTCCATGAATGTAATGTAAATAATTCTATTTTAATGTATATCCATAACAACAATAGTGAAAAGATAATTCTAAGTAAAAGTACTAAATTAGGCTACTTAAAGCAAATTTCTAAGGATCAAATTTCTACTCATGGAGATAGTAAAACTTTTCAGGTTAATTCTTTGGTTTCACAAGATATTTTACAACTGAGGAAAGATGAGTTAAAGGTTGATAATTTTCAAGTTGAGCATTTGTCAGATGTAGATAAGAAGCGTGTACTTAGTTTATTAATGTCCAATTCTGCAGTTTTTTCCACTTCATACAACACTTTGGGTTGTACTGATGATGTAGTTCCTGAATTTAACTTGTTGCACAATTTTGCTTTGCAGACCAAACCATATCCTATTCCCAGAATTGCTAAAGAATTTGCTCGTAATGAGATAGCTTCACTTTTAAACGCAGGTATAATTGAAAATTCTTCATCTAACTATTGTTTTCCAGTAATTTTTGTTAAAAAAAATCTCTTCCCACAGATGATCCTACTAAATTAAAATTTCGTATGGTAATTGACTACAGGCTACTGAATGCTATAACTGAACCCTATAAAATTTGTCTTCCCAGAATAAATGATATTATGCAAAACATCGCAGGTAAAAAACTTTATACAGTACTTGATCTTAAAGCGGCATTTTTTCAAATTTTGCTTCAAGAAAAAGATAGGTCAAAGTTAGCGTTTGCAACAGAATATGGTAATTTTCAGCCAACTAGAATGCCATTTGGATTAGTGAATAGTACAAGTTATTTTCATACCCTTATAAATAAATGTTTAAATTTTCTTAAAGGTCCCCATGTTCAATTTTTTCTTGATGACATCATCGTTGCGGCAGATACGTTAGAAGAAATGTTAGTTTGGTTGCAAAAAGTTTTTGATAGGCTTAAGGAATTTAATTTAACTCTAGATCCTGCAAAGTTACAAATCTGTAAAGAAGAAATTACTTACTTAGGTTTCAATCTTCATGCTAATGGTCATTCTCCTTCACCTGATAATGTAAATAAAATCAATAGATTTCCAACTCCCACCAATGTAAAACAAGTTCAAAGTTTCTTAGGTATGATAAATTATTTTCGACATTTAATTCATAATTTTGCAGAAGTTGTACATCCAATAGTTAATTTAACAAAAAAAAGTGTAAAATTTGTTTGGAGCAATGAGTGTCAGGAGGCATTTCAGAAAATTCAAAACATTTTGCTTAATAATCCCACCGTAAAGAATTTTGATGACAGCAAAGAGGTTTGTTTAGTTACAGATGCCTCAATGAATGCTATTTGTGGAATTCTGATGCAGTGTCATGATAATAAGTATTATCCCATTGAATTTTATTCCAAACAACTTAATCCAGCTGAATCTAAATATCCATCAATAAAGAGAGAATTTTATGCCATTTATGCTTCAATACGCCATTTTCATGAATTTTTATATGGTAGGAAATTCAAAATTTTAACTGATGCTAAAGCTCTTACTCATCATTTAAATTTGGAAAAACAGTCTGAAATAATCACTAGATGGCTTTTGTATTTACAAGGTTTTAATTATAAAGTAGAACACATTCCAGGTTTAATTAATCCTGCAGATTTTCTTTCACGTGTGGTAGATCTTCCTAACAATCCTAACTTATATGTAAATGCCTTAAATATTTTCATTCCAAATAATGACTCATTAACTATAGATAACATACTTAAAGAACAGAATAATGATGAAAAACTTAAAATTATTAGAGAAAAATTAACTTCAAAACAAAATACTAATCCTAATTATTCGATTAATCCTGAAAATAATCTCTTAATGTTTTCAAAGAAAAAGCCTGGTAAAGTTAACAGAACAAAAAAAATTTTAATTCCTAAAACTTTAATTAACAGTTGCATTGCTCTTGCCCATCAACCTCATTTTGGTATAGCTAAGACGATTGACATGGTTCAAAGGCATTATTTTTGGCATGGTATGGTACAGGATGTACAGAATTTTGTAAACAGCTGTGAGAAATGTCTCCCACATAAGAGTAAACAGACTAACACGAAACCTTCTTTTATTCACAAAAGTGACTTAGCTCCTGGAGAGATGATTGCGATAGATATAGTTGGAAAACTTCCACGGTCTCATGATGGTAAATTTTTTATACTTACCATTGTAGATCACTATTCACGCTTTCTAGAAGCGATTCCACTTACTAATGTTACTTCTCCGTCCATTATGAAGGCTCTCAATTCTTATTTTTCAAGATACGGTATTCCAAAATTTATTTTGACAGACAACGCTAAAAACTTTAAATCAGATCTTTTTGATAATTTTCTTAAATCTCTAAATATTAAACAAAGAAATTCCTCCATCTACTTTCCGAGATCGAATGGTCTTTTGGAAAGAATTCATCGCTCTCTTAAAGAGTCAGTAGCTTCTCTGGCAGACAATATTATTGAATGGTCAGATAGACTTAAATTTTTTGTTTTGCACTACAACAATAGTAAACATTCTGTCACTAATTTTACACCTGCTCAATTATTTTTTGGTAGAGACTTAAACTTACCCATAGACACTTTTCAACCATCTCGGTTTGTACAGGATCACCCTGTATATTTTCAACAGCAGAGAGAGCATATTACGACCACTAGAAATTTAGTCAAAGAAAATGAAGAAAGATTTTTCACTCTTAACAATAAATTTTTGAAAGGTCGCTCTCCTAGAAAACTGTCTATTGGTGACATAGTCTACTTAAAGAACTTAATTCCATCTTCTACTTTTAAACCTAAGAATACTGGTCCTTTTAAAATTATTAGAGCTTTCAGAGGTGACAATTACTTAATTCAGCTTCTTGGTGATCAGACAGGAAAAACAACAAAAGTTAATGTGAGTAAGTTGATCCCAGCAGGATAGTAGTTGTATGTTTATTTTTCAAATATATATATTTTTTCTTTTGAGATAGAACCTTTATTAAATTTACTAAAATACAAGATTGTCACACTCTATCAAATTATTTATATAAGATTCTAATTTATTTTAATTTTTTTTGGTGCTATAGCTGTGGTAATCCCATTCAATTTACTTGAACATATCACCTAATATGTCCGAAGGGCCCTGGTCATTTTAAGGGGTGTTCATTTTTCAATTGACTTAAATATTAAACTTTTAATATCATTTTATCTGTATGTTACTGTTTGCTTATAATGTATCACTTCACCAAATTATGATCTGTTGATTTATAATTTTAATTTTGTTATCTTGATTACCACAATTGTTTCAGACTCAAATATATATTGATTTTTCTCTATCTCATATGTAAAGATTAAAATTTTATTTGATAACAACATACTTACTCAGGAATTGCTTGTTGATGTGATGGTATTTTACTGAAATTATTTTAGGATCCTAAATTTTTAACAACTACTACTTGATAGTCACAGAAGAGATATTGAATAAATATTGAGACAAAATATTATATGAAAATGAAATATATGAAAGATAAATATAAAAATAAATAAATAAAGAAAGAAATAAAGATTTTTGTGCTGAATCTCTGAAATGTACATGCCTATATGGTTCGAGTGGAGATTTTTTTTTATAATTTTTTTTAAGAATACAATAGAGCAATTGCTCTAAGTTTTTCTTTAATTTAGATTTTCTTTTCCAAAAAATTTTAACGAGCACACATGGAAGGTAAATTCGGCCTGGTTGGGGTTAAAAATAAATCACAAATTTCTACCCTTCTGACAAGTCCTTCAAGGTGCAGTTATCTATAATTTTAAGGAAATTTTCTAATTTTTGTGTCCAATTTTCAAAATTATTTAGTCATTTGATTATTTAATTCACTTTTAATAACTTTTTGTGGACACCACTACAGTTTGTAAGGGATGTACGTAAGTTTTTCTCTTGTAAAAAATTGTAGTTTAAATATATGATGAATTACTTTCATTTTTGTCTCAACATCACATCACAACAATTTCATTCTGTTTTTATATGTATGTTCTTTTGCTGTGTTGTACAACTGCTGTTTTACATTTCTTCGAGGGGCATTTTGAAATTCGACTTTGAATTTCACTTTGTATATCTGCACATGGATATCCAACATTTTTGCTGGTAGGAAAATTTTAAATCTTTTAGTGCAATGGTTAGATAGGTTTAATTTCAGGTTTTAATTTTACAAACTCACCCTATTCTTGTTTTGTATATATTTTTATTTGTGTTTTGAGAACTGTACTTGCATCATATATATTATTCAATTAATTGTATTTTTGTGCTCAGATTCATCTGTATTGCATTGTGTTTTCTATTTCACTGTCTGCATCCATATTCTTTCTTAATTTTAATGTTTGCATTTTTGTATGTACTAAGACAATTGTTTGAATCTGTAAAAGATAGAAAATTTTAGGAAAAGTATTGTTGTTCCTAAGAACTATCTTTTGTGATTCCGTAGCAACATTTTGGACTCTAAAATTTTTTTGATATCCTTTTAAGGATTGTAAGTTAAAGTATTTCAGATTTATTGTTAATTCTGTACCTACTGATATGAAATATGTTCTTCGCCATCTGTAGGAATGGAGGTAACGATGGCTGTGTCAAAATTTTTATTTTTCACTTGTGAAAATTTTTGTGTAATGCTTATTTTTCAGTTCAATTCTACATTTGATTTTTTTTTCTCCCCTTTGGCATCAATTTTTAAAAAATTTTTTTTTTTCCCATATTCTAGGGGTAAATGTTATGATACATTCCATTTATACTTTTAAATTCAATAGTTTTCATTAATTATTTTACTTAAATTAAATATTTAATCCTTATTAATCATTAATTAAAAGTTTTCATATTAATTAACATTTAAATTGATTATTTAATCGTTATTATTTAAACAGTCAATAATTTCTATCTTTTTAAAATTAATCTTTTTAACTTTTCTTCTAAGATATTATTATTAATTAAATATAACTTCTAGAATTAAATCACTTTTTAAAAATCAATATCAATAATCACTTGTAAATTAAATTATAATCATGCATTTAAATCTCTGGATAGAGAATTAAAGATTTCCGTTTGTTGACATCGATTCCGGTAAAGTACCGCGATTTTTCTTCTAAGTTAAAATATATAATTTCTACTTTTTAAATATTAATTATTTTTGTTTTAAAATTGATGCAATAGATTAAACATAATTAATTATGCAGTCTGCCAAAATCCTAGCAAGATTCAACGTAAATCGTGGCAGATATGAATTTTTAAACATTTTCTCTAATTTCAATGTTTACTTCGGTTGCCTTCACTATGATGCCTGGCCATTTTGAATCACATCTTCGTGCGTTCAAAAAACAACAACTTAAGAGGTAATTGTCACCCATTTTGATGTAGGGGTCGTTCGAGCGGACATTCCAAGGTTAAGGGGTGCATTTTTCAGTGGGGAAAAAGGGGAATTCAAATTTGTTCTAGAACATTCGCGTACGTAAGATCTTAATTTCCGCTACTTGTTGCTAGGGAGTAAGTGTTTTCCTTTCGCCAGTATCGTTCGCGTGTAGAGTTGAGTTGTCGCACTAATGCTTTTTAGCAGTTACGGTTGAGTGTTAAGCGGTGCGAAACGAAGAAGAGGAATGTTACGCCTTTTCTGATTGGATAGTTTGGCTGGTGTTTCAGTTAAACTTGGTAGAGTTTGAATTCAAAATTTTTTAGTCAGTTGCTGCTCTCCGTTGACTTGGGATGTAGGTGCAGGAGAGGATAAAAGGCAGTGTTTGGCCGAAAGGCCAGACACTATGTAAAAATATTTGAGTGAAGACAGATGTGCTGCTGGTATCTTCAACGCCGTTAATGTTCTAATAAGATTTCGGAGTTTTACTATATTTTTAATCCAGAATATGTCTCTCTAATTAAAAGAGACTATCTTCACCAGCTTCAATTCTTCATAATTCAGCATCAATTCTTCATAACCTAAATGCGATATTCGTATAGGTTTCTACAAAATCCGTGCAGATTCCTCTTCATTTAGATATTCAGTGTTTTCCGACTTGAATGGATATTCTGCCAGCGATAAAGATGTCATCCGCGTAACATATTAGATTCATCAGTCTGGTGTGTTTAAAGCTGCTAGAATAATGCCACCAAGCAATGGGAGTGTTCCTACTCATGCTTATTTCTCCAGCTAGATATGAATAAAGTATTTCACCGTTTATAGTAAGTGCTTCTTTTCATCGTTCCGTCGCTTCAGTCCAGATAATGCAGAAAAATGAGTATCTTCTCAAGTGCGATTAAAGATCAATTCTGAATATAACTATAAAATAGAACAATTTCTAACTTAACTTAAATTTTAGCATAGACGATTAATTTTAACGTAGATCCTAGTAATCTCTTTTATCTAGAACATTTAAATTACTAATGTTGAATTGAACTGAGTAGAATATGATGAAGATAGCTTATTTACTTAAATAATTTGTATGTATTTTATTGAAGTGGCCACAGTTAAACTAGATAAAATGTCTTGTGTGAATAAAATCAATTATTTACTTATATTCCTGTCATCAGCTTTATTTGGGTGAGTTGTATTTTCTTATTTTCATTTCAGATCTAAATTCGTGCATATACTCCAGTTTGAGTAATTTTATCATCAGCTACTCTAAATTATATTTTACTGAATAACTTACATTATATTTGAGATTTCAGTATTATTTTTACAGTTTAATTTTGTTTCATTATTGCTAAGTTCTACAATGCAATTATGCTGACCACTATACTTTTTCGTCCTGTATTGAGAATTTGGAACGGAATTTAGAGTAAAAATGTATTCTATTATCGGGCTTAAATTTTGATGTATTCCGATCCTAAAGTGGTTGATATATCAATTTTTGAGCATTTATGAAGAATCTCTCTTTGCTCTATCTCCTGAACCAAATAACTCATTACACTTTCAATCACACTGCACTCATTTTATTTAAAATATAAACCTTTCACTCATTTCACTTCAAATTTCATTTTAAATACATATATTAAATACATTTAAAATAGATATTTTTTTAGTCAATTAGTTTAAAATACAAAAATAATAATAATAATAATAATAATAATAAAAAAATAAAAAAAAAGAATTAATATCATAAACCAAAAGCATTTTATTTCAACATGTAAGCATTGCTTATAATTTACACACACAAAAATAAAAGTTCTATTGGCAAGATATGCGCCTAACTAGTGAAAAAGTACCAATTTAATTAAATTTTTATTATATATTGAGAAAACAATATGGTTACAACTGTGTACGAGATACAATAATGGAGTTAATTATGTGCCAGACCATGCTCGTTAAAATATGCCAACTGACTGTTAAACTGCTACAATGAAATATTTTAAACACTAAAAAGTAGAAAATAAAATAAAAATGAAAAAATACAGTGTAATAATTAAAAACAAAACAATCAAACAAAAAAACTTTTATTTAAAATTTGAAATATTTGCTTCTGCCTTTACATAACAATCTTTGTTATAGTACAATAAGAAAACAATTACTTTAGGCATCACTTTTATTATTTTATAAAAATGTATAAGTTAAATCAGGAATCATAAATACACTAATTTCAATGAAGTTTAAGTAACATGGCTAAAAATGTAAGCCGTACTTTTTATTTTATGAGCTGCATTAAAATGATAGCCATTTTTCAATATAAGACAAGCTATTATTTATTTATTGACTGAATTGCAATATATATATATTGTCGATTATTTATGTGGTTTAATGGTTATTATTTACAAAAGTTTTATTATATATAATATATGTGTGTGTGTGTGTACACATATATCAATTTTTGTACTGTGAATATTGTGTAATTAAATATGTGATTTTTAATAATGTAATTATCTTTTCTAACAGAAAATGTTTCTTTTCTTATATGTTATTTCTCATATTTTTACACTAAAATGAGCTGAATAATAAATAAAACCAAAATATAAATAAACTAAATATAAATAAAACCAAATCTGTTATTATTTATTGTCAATAACACTAAATTATCACATTTATCAGTTAACTGTGATTAAAAATAAAAACAACTGCTCTTTGAAAAACAAGAGTTACAATTTATAGAAATATATTTTTAAAAGATACACTAGTGTGAAAGCTAGAAATACTGTTGTTGACTAATAATTAAATTTGTGGGCAAAAAGAATAAATTAAAATTAAAATGATTATATTTCTAAATTTCTTTTATAATTATGGGCGTTTTCACACACACAAAAATTACAGTATATAAAATGTAACCAGTTGCTACTCTTTTAAATTCCTTTATATAAATGTAGACCTGAATAATGTTTTATTTATATTTATTTTTCAGAAACTTTCAAAACTTTGTAGAAGCTAATGATGTCTGAAATGTTATTTTAACTAAGTGTTCCATGTTTTTACGAGTGCCATGTAAAAGGAATCCCTTGCTCAATTACTGTTTTACTGAAGAACCTGTTATCTTAATTTTAAAATTTGTGATAGAAAAGTTTGTAATTTAAAAGTTGACATACCAATATCTTTTGATTTGGTTGATTCACCCTCATTTGTTTTGATGATATGAAATCTGTGTTCATTCTAACATTTGTATACTTGGTTTTATGTTTTGCAAATCAATAAGCTTTATTTTTATTTAAGTACTGATCTGTGTTTATGTTTATATTTTTACAAGATGTATATTTCAGTTTGATTGTATTTTGCCTTGACATATTTTAGTTATTATGCATTTATTAATTAGTATCCATATAATGTGTCTCAATATGCTATTGGCTTTAGTTGATGTGTTAACAAATAAATTTGAACTATATTTGTGACATACTAATTTTTTTTTTCAGTTGTTTTTATATAGGAGTTTATTTCCATTTTCAAACTTGAATTGAAAATTTTAAAATTTATTCTCAAATACTAAGTAAAATCAAACGCTGTATAATTTATCTGAGCCTAGCCTAAAAGTTCAAATATTATTAACTTAAACAGGCTTCTAACTTAAGAAAAAGCATTCAACAACCCATGTATAGTACCAATCAAGTAATTATTTTATAGTAACTAAAAATTGTTTAATTAAATACACAGATGAATACATTGAACTAATTATTATAAATACCAAAAAACATTGCTAAAATTGTTTAATTAAATACACACATGAATAAATTCAACTAAAACCAAGTGCATTAGAAACAATGTATGGGGAATTTCCATATTCCTTTTTCTATATTGTACTTATTTTTCTGATAGCTTTAATTTATATGTTTATTCATTGTTTGTGTGCCATTTACTTATTAATGTATTATGTCCTTGTTCTCTTTTACTGGCATTGCCTAAAGTTTTGGGACTGTATTAAAAGATTTCGAATTTTGAAAAAAAAGGGAGGGGGGATTTTTGTGCATATATATATATCTACCCTATATATGTAAAATTCTAATGAAACGAATTTGTGAAACGATTTTATGAAACGATTTTATGAAACGACTGATTATGTTTCAGGGCTATTTTTAATAAAATATTAAACGCTTGATGGTGAAATTAATACCAATTGTCCATAAAAATCTGCGGATGTCAAAACTGGTAATAGAATTTTGAAATTGGAATTAGTTTTCGAGATATTAATTTTTTTTCTAATTTTAATGATATTTCTGTAATGATGGTAACTAATTACTCAGTTTTTTTTGTGACAAAAAAGGGAAAAAAATTGAAAAGGATCCCGATAGGGATTTTTCATTTCTTTTTATTCGTCATTTTCAAATTGAATTTGAATTTATCTTTTATTTCAATCGATAATGAAGACAAGATTGTGATTAAATTATGTTTTTCAGGAAAATTTGAAAAAAAATCACATTTCTATCGTCAGGATTCAATCGTCTGTCAGCATTTAATTTAATTTATAAACTGAAAACATTTTGAATAAATTCGTCCAAATGACGTCATTTATGTAAATACGTCATTTATGTTTATACAATTTATTTAATATAAAGAAGCCATTTATCTATTTTTATGTACAAAAAGAGATAAATTGAACGACAATTATAAATAAATTGTATATATATACATATAAATACATGTATAAACAAGCATAAACGTTCGGTGCTTTTCCAGTATATGGGGCCTTGACGAAACAGGGAAAATAGCCTTGGCGGAAAAGGAAATTTGGCAACATACTTTCTGTCAACCTATTCACTTTGTCATTTTGTGTACAGAAGCATTTTTTCAATATTTATACAATTTGTTTAGCGTAAAATGTCATTTATCCTATTTTATATATAATCAGAAGTAATTTGTATAGAAAAAAAAACAATAATAATATGTGTATAATTAAAATACGGATATAAACAAAAAAATCATCGAATTTGTTTCCATGGCTGTTTATGTCATTTGGCACCAAATCTCACTTTCTGATGCCCGAATTGCGCCAAGCTTTTTAAAAAAAGCGTCAAGACCCCTATAATAGTAAAGCACCAAAAGTTCATTGGGATTGTTTTCATAACTTTTGGCAACGAATCTATCCCTTTTTGAAGCTCGAATTACGCCAAACCTGAAAGCAAAGGATGCTATACTGGAAAAGTACCTGATTTTCTTATGGACAATATTCAAGTGACATAACATGGCGTAAAATTATCGCGGAAAGCAAATTTGTTTAAATATCTCATCAATTGATGCCGAATAAATGCAGGCATGCATGCACAAAATATTTAACTAATTTTGTATGATAAATAATTATTACAAAATTCGTATATACATATTAATTAAAATAAATAATTTACATATTTAAAATAACATGAAAATATTCATGATGGTGCACTAAAATAGAGAGAAAATTAAAACCTGTTACTGAAAATGTCTATAACATAGTACTTTTCAATACTGTGGTTCTTAATGCTATTCACAAGCAGATGTAATTTTTCTCATCCTTAAACATAAAGGAAGAATAGAATACAGATCGTTGTTATAAAAGTCCGAGAGGTAGCCACAATTTAAACCTAACCATTTTATACAAGCTGGTTTTCAAGTTGTAATTGATTTTACTTATCAATACCAAAAACAGTCGTCAGTTGTCGCAACAGCTGTGTATGAGGCCATGATAATAAAAAAAATGCCGCATTAAAACGTTAAAAGCATGGCAACCCAATTACAGATTTACCAATGTTTTTAAAACAAAGCACGCTGTCATGTTCTTAGAGGCCTTGAAGTCTGAGCGGGGGTTGGCGAGCGTAGCTCGCAGGGGGTAGGCCCCCTAGTATATATATATATTTAATACTTTTTCTTCCTCCTTTTTCTTTTTTTTTTTTACTAATTGCTTAAAAGTAATAATAATAATCAAATATGCAGCATTAAAATTCCATTAGGCATCTGATTTACACTCCCCTCCTCTTTACAAATTTGTGTTCTAGATTAATAAATGATTAGTTCCAATTAAGAGGCAGTAACATTTACTAATAATATCTGTTATAATTAGTATCTTCTAGTTAAAAACACTCTTTTAGAATTTACATACTGTAGTAACTCCCTTGTTTGCTTTTCTTTTGCTAATAAAAATATTTAAAGTGTATTTAAAAAGCTTTTTGAAATCTGAAGAAAACATAAATATTTTTCACACATTTCATTTTGTGAAAATCAGTAGGGTAAGTCCAGATAGCTAAATGTGAAGATTGCTATTTTGTAGTTTATTTTTTTCTATTTTTTGAAGTATCCAGTAATACAGTGGTTGCTGGTAAAGGGAGGAGCATGAGAGAGTCATGGCCTCTCTGTACATTTTGAAGTTGTAACTAAATTTTCTATTCTTGTGATATTTTTTTTTAAATAATTAAATGCTAATATGAAAGCTGATATTGAAAGTAAAAGTGTTTTTATTAATTATAATAAGATAATGATTTATCCCCCCCCCCTCCCCCACAAAAAAAAAAAAAAAACCTTTATCCTTGTATTTTATTTTATCTAATCCACCCATAAACGATACCTTTGGTAGTTTTGATTTTTTGTCACTTTATTTACAAATATATTTTTTTTTGTTACTTTACTTGAACTTGAAATGAAATAAAATTTATTCATATATAATACAATTATAAAAAAATAGTCTACATTATATCTCTAATATCAATTTTATCTTTTATGTTAAAGAAATAACAAATATATACTTATTAATGCTCAAATATATATATATATATATATATTTAATTTGAAAAAATATTTTAGATTTTTTTTAAAAAAGCAAGCTAACCTGACCCAAACTGCAGGTTAGCTCGGGTTTGGGTAAAATTTACTGAACTCAATGCAGGGCTCTAGTGGCAAGTCAAGATGACTGTGAATAATATTATCATTTTTTTTATATAATATAATTGAAATACTTGATAATCTGCATTTTTATTGCTCAACATTTAAAACGATGGCAAGAAAGAACTTAAAACAAGGAGAAATAGCATAAATAAAAAATTGTTTCATATCTTCCTATCGCTTGTTAATAAAGGGTACCCCCCCCCCCCCCCTCAAGAAAAAGTTCAAGAATAATATTTCTTTTTAAAATTAATTAAATATTTATTGATTATTTAATAACAACAATAATAATAAATAATTTAACGTCATCCTTCACTTAGACCTTATATATATGACGCTCCTGACTTAGTTATAAATAAATACAGTGTTTTAAAATTGGTTTTCGATGAAATTTTATTTTGATTGGTACATATTAAACATCATGGCCTCATAACTGATACAGATTATCTCTTTATGCACAATCTTGAACAGCACTTTAACTGTACACATTTAAAGAATGATTTTTAGAAAATAATTTGTGACTGTGAGGAAGAAAGGAGCACCATGTGAGGTCTAGGTGAGTGATAAGGTTAAATTATTTATTATTTTTGTTGTTATTAAATAATAAATAAATATTTAATTAAATAAAAAAAATATTCTAGAACTTTTTCTTAGGTGTGGGGATGAAGGTGATAAAAGATTAAGCAGATGCTGTAAAAAACAAACATTCATAATACAGAAGCTATAATTATTAAATTTATAATGATGATATAAAATCTGTGTTCATTCTAACATTTGTATATTTATGTATGATATACAAATATGCATATAAATATAAATTAAAAATAAATAAATAAATAAATCAGAAATTAGTTGAAAAATTAACTGCTGTTCTGCCTCTTTAATAGTTATTGATTTATAAATATGCCTATACGTAAGACTTTTTAAGAGAAAATTTTGAAATTTGTTAAAAGAATTTATCTCCTTTTCTTATGTAAAAGTTTCATGTCTGGCTAGAAAGCCAGTATTATGCGTGATAAAACGTGATGCTATTTGGTTGCACTGGTGAAGCAAAATGGGATATTCAGGGGTTAAAACCTCCTCCAGAGTACTAAAAAGAAAACTACTAATTAATCATAAAAGAAATACAAAAAATTGTACTTTAATGATTACATGTATTAAAATCAACATATAACAAAGAACCAACAGCCAGAATAGATTTAACATATGGCCATATATTGTTGGGCTTCATAAACGAACATCTGTAGTTTAAAATGAGAGAGAGAGAGAAAAAATAAACAGGGAAAATGTGAAACATAAGAGCAACATAGATGCTTGATTTAATTTTTTGCTTCTCTCTCTGCATGTTAATTTTATTCTGATTGTACTTTTTGTTAAATGATTAATTTGCAGGGGTTATCATATCCTATTGTTTAATAATAAGAGATAAAATTAGTGTTAAAATACTTCTTGAAAAAAAAAATTGAGGGATGTAAGTATAATGTAAAGATGTTTATCTTTCTTGTATTGTTCTAAATTTCATTTATTTATGTGTTCTTATTCAGACTGCCATTTGATATTTATTTAGTTCATGATATATATTTAGTTCATGACTAAATGCCATTTGATATTACTTTTTGAAAATTGCTCATTACTATTAATTTGTTGATAAATAATGTTTCATTGTTGCTTTATTTGAGAAATATATATTTGTTGATTGATGTGTTGTTATATTATTATATACATTCTTGCATATAGATGATTTCACAATCTATTTTATGGATGATTGGCCATTTATAAAAGTAGGTTAGTTTTAGAGTTTTGAATATTGCCTAATTTGGGGCCTTTTTTTAAATAAAGGGATTTTATTTAATGAAATTTTTTTATATTTAAACATAACTGAATTCTCTGTAAATAGAAATAATATCATTATGTAAACTTTTCCAAACTCTGCTTCATTCTACTTTCATTTACAAGATAAAAGATCTAATTGTTTGTTTATTACATTTTGATTTGTCTGATTTTGCACTGTCTACTTGTGCATGACTACTTTGATGTCATCAAAGTACTCTTTTCATTTTCTCATATAGTATCTTAAAATACAAAAAACAAAGAAAAGAATGGGAAAATTGGAAATGTGCCGAGAAAAATAATGAGAATAAGATGAGCTTCTTGGAAAAAATTTGAGAATTTTCCCTTTTTGGAACATTTAAAAAAAAAAGAAAAAAGAAAACATGTTCTCTATTTTTCTTAAAAATGCTATTGTTTTATGAGCTTATTGTATTCTGAGATTTCCTACCAGTTTTATAAAATAATAGTAAAAATTTCTTTAATTCTGCCAGTTCGATATTTATGATAATAACGGCTGTTACAATTGTAGTGGAACCTCAATTATCTGAGGTAATGATGAGGCAGGTTGGTACGGTTAATGAAAATTCACTGTCAAACAAATCAAATTAATTTTCTCAATTATGAGGCTTATAGTATAAATAAATATTATAGTATAAATATATTATAAGACTCAGAACAGAAATATTATGTAGTTAAAAAATATTATGAGACTCAGAATAGAAATATTATGTAGTTAAAAAATATTATGGGACTCAAATTAAAGAAATATGTGATTTCCTTTTTGACAATACGATTTTATGTAAAATTATTATAGATAAGAAGGTCATCACAAAACTAGACAAAGAAGAATTTTCTCAATACTATGATACTCATCATTATACTCACATGGTTACTACTATTCAAGGTAATAAGTAATCAGAGATCATTTTTTGTTTCCTACTTGTACATAATCAAACCACACATAATCGAGGCTTCACTGTATTATAAGCAGTGTTGAATTCAGGGGTGGCCCGGGGGAGGTCAAAACTGCAACCCCCCCCCCCCCCCCCCCCCCCCGGCGGAACTCTACAATGTCCCCCCTCCCCAGAGAAACAGAAATCTTTCCCAGAGAAAAGTGTCTGAATTCAACACTGATTATAAGAATTATATTTTAAAAACTTTGTTTATTTATTTTGAACTCTGGTTTATAACTGATGAATGAAAAACAACAAAAAAAAAATGGATAAAATTCCTTCAAAACTTGGAATAATTTTGTAAAGATTGCTATTAAGAAGTGATTCAGTTTTTTTTTTCATACAGTGTAATGTATTGTTTTATTCATTAATGTTTTTGTTAAGTAAAAGACTATTTAAACTTTTTCATTCCATTCGAGAAGTTGAACATTGAATAATACTTATATTATCACATGTGTTGTTTTGATTGCAAATACTTTGAATTTCTTTCTGCAAGTTTAAAATGACTATTTGAAGAATATTTTTGGAGTTTAATTTTGTAGAAAAAGTATATTATCCGTAATTATCAGTTTTTTCATTTGTATTAAAATTGTATAATTGATTATAAAGAAATAAAGATTATTTTTCATAACTAGTATTTATTTCATATTGATAAGAAGATTGTTTATTTTGTAGATATAAGAACTATTCTAGTTAGAATGAGTCTTTTTTCATTTCAAGTTTTTTTTAAATCTGTTTGAATAAGAAAGTAAAATTTAAAACTTTGTACCACATTTTAAAAAGGTTATTTAAATTTTTGCATACATTTTAGACTCATCTTAGTCTTAACCTACCTATCCTCAATTCTTTTTTTTTCTTATCTATATTATAAAGCAAAAAATGTGTGTCACTGTCACAGATGTCATAATGATGATAATAACAACTTGTGGTATCGCTTTCACTTTATCGCAAACTCCATCTGTTCTAAATATTGCTTAATTTCAGTTTTTACACTGTCAAATAGAAAAAAAAAATGTATTTCCACATACATTTTTTTAAAAACTTTAACTGATTTTTTTAAATGATATTTTAACTTATTTTTAATCTGCAATTTAAAAAATATATATCTCAACAATAAATGTTTATTCAGCGACAGCAGCCAAGAACCCTCACAGAATGGCACATCTGTGTTCCAGATGGCACCTCGACTACAGATGAGGTTTAAGTATAGAAAAAAGTTTATTTGGGTTTGTTTGTTTTGCCATGTTTTACAATTTAAAATCAAAGTTCCAATTATGTTGTTAAGGAACCTCAATTCCTTTTTGCAATAAAACAAGATTGATTGGAAAGCTCTAAATAATCCTCAACTGAAGTTGAAATTATAACAGGAAGTTATATAATCAATTGAGTTTACATTTTAAGAATAACTTTTATGCCTTCAGATGCTGAATCTTTTAATTTTAAAAGAAAGAAATTTTCCATCAAACCCTTTTTGTAATGACAATAAACAAAAGTTCAAGGACAAAGACTTGAACACATTAGCATCTATTTGGCCAGTGCAATGTTCACTCATAAACAATTATACATTGCATTATATCTAGTAACAACTCAAGAAAACATTAAAATTTATTGTATATCAAATTACTAATCAAAGTAATGTTATACATAAGGTTGTGTTTAAGTAAATGCTTAAATAAAAAGTCCTTCCGGCATGTACCAGGGGGAAAAAGGAACTTCCTTTTTCTTTGGTTTTAAGAATTCAGCTAATTTTACCCCAAAAACACAAAGTTAATGCATGGAATCCGATTATAGTAGATTCCCAGTTTTCGTCAATATTGAATTTGAATTTAAATTTTGAAAAATTAGTCATTTATAGCATCAAGTTGACTTAATTCATGGCAAACTATTTTTATCGCCAAATTTTGCGATATTTCACCAAAAGTATCGTCATGTTTTGTGAGAATTTGAAGCTGGTGAACACCGTTACGTACATACATGTGTGTATGCATGTGCGAATATTTTAAGAATACCACTGCATTTTTTCTTTTAAATATGATGTTATTTTATAATATGACTATGTAGTTTTAAGCAAATGAGAGTAGCAACAATTGTTATAATAGTGAAAATAAGCTTGCGAGAAACCATGTTTGCTAAAACTCATAAATTAAACCTGAATATTGAAAGGTCCTTCACTTGTAATATACTGCCTTGTTTCAAAATTGCAGCTACACTGGAATTTCAAACTGCTATATCAGCCATTTTTAACACTTTCCAACTTAATTGAAAAGCGTTTATGAATTTGATTTGTCTCTCTGTCTGTGCTCTCTCATAAATATACTCAGATTGCAATGTAATAATTTTTATATGTTATTGAGGTTTACTGTCGAATGTTCAGTTTTGAAAATGAAGTGTACAGCATTCATCGTTCATTTACAAGGGCACACAAAATATTTTCATTACATTATGGTCTATGAGGAAAAACCGTTTGCAGTGCATTTTATAGATGTTACGATGAATGATATTGATATGCATCACTGAGGTGGACTACAACATACTTTCTCAGGAGTATAGAATGAGTAGCATTTATTGTTCAATTACAGGGACATACAAAATAATTCCATTGCATTATGATCTATTAGGAAAAATCATTTACAATGCATTTTAAAGATGTTATGATACTTCAAGCATAATGAAATTTAAAAGGATCATTAAGATGCACTACAACACATTTTTTATAGATTATGGAGTGCATAGCATTTATGGTTCATTTACTGAGACACACAAAAAGAATTTTGTTAAAGTACTGACTATGATCAATAATTGATAGAAGTGAATTTTCTGCTGTAGTATGTTTCATTGTAGAAAAAATTAAATTTCTTAATAATATTCTTTTAGTGTTGGAAAGTGTTTCATAATCTATGCCTGATTTTCGTTCTTGCTTAACATGGAGGTGAAACAAAAATTGTCTTGGAATCCTTGTAGTAAAAATACCAGTGAAATATCGTGAAAACTCAAAAAGTTACAGCAATAATTGAAAAATTGAGGAGGACATCCCATATAATTATATAGGATGGATTATACAGTATTTATTTCGCTGGAACACAATGATTTTTTTTTTTTTTTTTGTTACATGCAGAGTTTATTTTCATAAATTTTTCTAGTACAGTCGACTCTGTGAAATCCGCCGATGTATAATCCGCCAATCTCTATAATCCGCCATCCATTTTCAAATGTAAACAATGGAAATCATACTTTCATAGTTTGCTCATTAAAGAAATTACATATAGTTGTTTTTATGAATTATCAATTTTTAAATGCTTTAAATTATGATTTAACAAGTTTTATGTGATTTGCATGATGTATATTAAAATAATAACTTTAGGTAAGCAAAAGGAACAACTAAATGCTAATACCAGTGGAGTAATTTATATTTTAAAACTAATGCATTCATGTAACAGCTGACTAAAGAAATATCTGCAGAAATCAGTAACTGATTTGGTCTTATTTGAAAGACACTTTTGCTAAATACACCTTTAAACAACTTGGATATATATATATATATATATATATATATATATATATATATTCAGATTTAAGCCAAAACTTAGATTCCCATTGAGTAAATGTTCAAAAAATTAAATAACAGCTAATGAAATTTAAATTTTATAATAATTCCCACATACTTAGAATTAAGAGCTAAAAGATCTTCTTAAGAAGATTGTTTAGCTCTTATTGTTTCACACCAGTTTCAACTTATTTTCTATACTTAGAATTATTAAATTACTTTTGAGTTATAGTGTTCCTTTTTATATTGTTATATTTTTGTACAAATATTAGTAATTTATAGTTCAGTTTAAAAAGAAAACAAAGGAATGATCTGTAATCTGCAAAATTTTATAATCTGCAAAACTCTTGGTCCCAAACTGTGCAGATTTAACAGAGTTGACTGTATTTAAAAAATGAATAATATAAATAAAATTTGCATTGTATAATTAATTTTTCTTTAAATTAACTTAGTTATTAAATAATTTAAACCAGTTATGCATTATATTTTCCTTTTCTATTATAATTTATGTTTAAATACTTCTAATTAATAGTCTGACTATAAAAAAATAAAATGTAAACAAAGAAATGATCTATAATCCGCCAAAATCTATAATCCGCCAAACCCTTGGTCCCTAAGTGTGCGGATTTCACAGAGTTGACTGTATATATATATATATATACACATCCACACATGTGTGTGTGTGTGTATATATATTAAACATACTCAATAATGTAGGAACAGTATAATGCATGAGAACAAATAAATCACAACATACCTGATTGCTGGAATATGGAAGACTAACTTTATTCTGTTTGGAATATCTATATATAACATGTAGATACAGCAGGTAGCGCCATCTATTGAATTTACAACTAATACTTCAGCACTCCCACTTTAGTTTTAAATTATGCAGAAGATTAAATAGATGGGCAAAAACAAACAAAAAATGTAATTATTGTTCAAATTTGAAGTCTATAAAAAAAGTTCAAAGAAAGTTTTCTGGAACTTAAAATTTTAAGCCTATTGCTTGGGCACACATCTCATGTTTCATACGCTGGACGGTCTTGGTTAAAAAGTCTGCTAACATATCTGCAGTTGGTACACTTTTCACGATAATTTGTCCACTCTTGACAGTTTCACGCACAAAATGATGTTGGACATCAATATGCTTGCTCCTCGCATGGTACATGTTATTTTTTGCAAGATTAATGGCACCATTATTATCACAGTATATTGGAATCGTTTTTATGTGTTTAAGTCCAAGGTCCATAACAATTTTATTTAGCCAAATGGCTTCTTTAGACGCAGCAGACAGAGCCATGTATTCGGCTTCTGTTGTACTTGTTGCTACTGTAGGTTGTCTCTTACTGCACCATGACACAGCTCCACCACCTATCATGAATACATATCCAGTAGTTGATCTTCGATCTGCAATATCACCACCATAATTTGCATCACAATAACCTATAATTTTATCACTATGATTTCTGGAGTAAGTTAATTTTGTGCCAGATGTACCTCTAAGGTAGCGCATAATGCGCTTTACAGCAGTCCAGTGTGTCTTGTTTGGACTTTGACAAAACTTGCAAAGTAAATTGACACTGTAACCAATGTCTGGTCGAGTTGCCTGAGCTGCATAAAGCAGGCTTCCAACGGCTGCTTGATATGGAATTCTTTTTAAGTCTTCCATATGTTCATTATTCACATTTACTTTTAAGAAACTTTTATTAGCTTCTAGAGGTGTTGTGACAGCATGGGAATCATGCATATTGTATTTGCGAAGCATATTTTCCACATATTGAGTCTGATTAAGGCTAATGGACCCATTTTTTCTATCACGTTCAATTTTGATACCTAAACAGTAACTTGCCTCTCCTAAATCTTTCATTTCAAATCTTTTCTTCAGTTGTTCTTTAACCCAATTTTTAAGGCTTATAGAATTACTGAATATAAGAAAATCATCAACATAAATAGTTACAATAACTAAATCTTTATTTTGATTAACTTTAATGTATGCACAACTATCGAAAGTGCTTTGCTTTAATCCCATTTCAACTAAACCATTTTCCAGCATCTGATACCAGAGTCTGCCACTATGTTTTAAACCATCTAAAGCTTTATTGAGTTTAAGAACCTTCCCTTCCAAATTTTCTTTGTAATATTCATTAAAGCCCTCTGGTATTTTCATGTAAATTTCCTCATCTAGTGTTCCCTGTACAAAAGCCATAACAGCATCCATTTGATCAATTTCCCAATCATATATAGCTGCATATGCTAATAAAACTCTTAGTGTAACATATCGAACAACTGGTGAGAATGTTTCATTATAGTCTATTCCTTCAATTTGTGAAAAACCCTTAGCTACTAATCTAGTTTTGTACCTTTCAATCTCACCCTTAGAATTATGCTTAACTTTAAACACCCATTTACAATTTATAATATTTTTATTGTTAGGTTCATCTACAATTTCCCATGTTTTATTTTTAATGTGACCAGATATAGTTTCAGATATAGAATCTTTCCAATGATTTGCATTGACACCGTTTAATGCTTCATCAATTGTTTTTGGTTCAAAGCAATAATCAATTTCCATTGCAGCTAAAGCTTTTACAAAACACATACGATTTAAATTTGGCATTTGCAAATCTGGCATACCTTTCATGTCAAAATCCTCATAACTGCGTGGGAACCTAGTTTCTCTATATGGACCAGTCAATACAGGCAGATGCGAGTTATCAACTGCATTGTCTATATTTACATTATCGTTAACAGGATCAGTAATAGTAGGGATATTTTCTAAAGAATCATTTTCAGAGTTATCATTTATTACTGTATCTGTTTCATTACTTGATTCATCATCCTCATTATCTGAACATCTAATTTTACTCCCACTGAATAAAGAGTCAGTATAAAATTCAGATTTATTACTAGTTTGATGATACATTTGATTTTCCAAAAAATGTACATCTCGTGCATTCATTATTTCATTTGTTACAGGATCTATTAAGCGGTAACCTTTCCTATCCTGACAATACCCAATGAACATCATTTCTTTTGCTTTTACATCCCATTTTGTACGTTTCTGTTTTGGAATATGAACAAATGCACGACACCCAAACACCCTTAAGTAATCTAAGTTTGGTTTGTCTCCACTCCATTTTTCATAAGGAGTCATCCCTGCAACTGCTACTGTAGGAGAAATATTCTTACAGTGATTTGCTGTTTGTACAGCTTCTGCCCAGTACTGTCGATCAAGATGAGCATCAACTAACATTGATCTTGCCCGTTCTACAAGAGTTCGATTATTTCGTTCTGCTATCCCCATTTGCTCGGGTGTATACGGAATGGATTTTTGATTCTGAATCCCTTTTGATTCTAAATATTTGATCATCTCATCATTTACGTATTCTTTTCCATTATCAGAACGTAATATTTTGATTGGTTTGCCAGTTTGCCTTTCAACATATATTTGAAATGCTTTGAACTTCTCAAAGACTTCAGATTTATGTTTTAGAAAATAAACAAAAGTCATTCGTGACAAATCATCAATGAAAGAAATAAAATAACGAGAACCACCAATTGATGAAACAGTCATTGGCCCACACAAGTCACTATGTACAATACCCAATATTTCCTTTGCACGTTTAGCTTTACCCTTAGGAAACGGCTGCCTATGCATTTTGCCCTTAATACATGATGTACAATCTGACAAATTTCCATTAAATGTGAAACCTTCAACGATATCCTTTAACCTCATCATTCCTCCTTCACTTAAGTGACCTACCCTTTTATGTAATAAATCATTTGAAATATTTTGAGGAGTAATTAATGCCCATTCATTACATATATCAAGTGAATACAAATTGTCACTAATACCCGTTCCACTAGCAACTAAATGTTTATTTTTGTATACAAAGCATCTTTCTCCCGTAAATGTACTAACCATTCCAAAAGTTTTATTTAAATACTTAATGGAAAGCAAATTTGCTGTTAACTTTGGTACATGTAACACATTACTAAAAGTTACATGCATTTTTTTTTCATTTCTAGACAAAAGGAATGTTACATTGCCTTCACCCTCAACCTCTATCACTGAACTCCCTGTTTTAATTTGTTTAACATTAGGTTTTGTGTAATTACCAATTAATTTTTTATGTGGAGTCATGTGATAAGAAGCACAAGAATCCATAAAGCAAATATTAGGATCTGGATTAGAATTAGCAACATATACATGTGCTACACAAGCTTCTTCCTTCTTAGGTTGTTTTGGCTTAAACCCATTCTTTTTACTAAATTTATTTTCATTATTCTTAGCATTTGAATGAAAAGATTTTTGACAATCTGAACTTTTGTGCCCATAAAAATTACATTTGAAACATTTTCCTTTAAAGGGTTTGTCGGATTCCACTCCTCCGTCCACACAACTTCGAAATATAATCCGGTCTTTTGATATGCTGCCACCACCGATATGAATACGTGATATCGGACACAATACGTGATGTATATTCAAGAAAAACCTAACTCTTTCTATTACACTTAAACAAACACTTTATTAACAATATTTACACTTAAACTCGGAGGTAAAGTATCCGGT
The DNA here is from genome assembly GCA_963931845.1 of Maratus michaelseni. Classification (NCBI taxonomy): domain Eukaryota; kingdom Metazoa; phylum Arthropoda; class Arachnida; order Araneae; family Salticidae; genus Maratus; species Maratus michaelseni. The sequence continues at coordinate 82,640,351 of OZ007600.1, forward strand.
TTAATATTAAATCAAAATAATTATAGAAACGCTTTACGTGTACCGTTATACTACGTTCATTTATTCCACACTGAGATTTCTATTCATCTCACACCCGCTCTCGGCGCTCATTCCCCGAGCAACCTTCACACTTCGCTGCTCCGTCCGAACTCAACACTGGTCTCAGAGCTCCAACTCTGAACGACCTTACACCTTCGCTTCCTACGTTAGAACTAACTTTCCCTCTCTCGTAAACTGCTGAGCACCCTCCTTTCTACGGGGTTTCTCCTCTGTTTCCAAGGGTCCTTGACAACCCTTCCTCCCTCTTGATGGATCTGTCTTCCTCAATAAAAGAGTGCACTATCTTTCTTATCTATTAAAGACCACATTGTAATGGAAATACCTTTCATTCTGTTCCCCCTTCCTTCCACTCATATTCTGAGTCGCTCCCCTTCGGATTAAGATTCTTCTTAAACCAGCCTCTAACGGTACACAATAGATACATATACAATATGCTAATCCCTTAAGAATAGCTTTCAACTCTTGCAGCTGTGAGAGATCCTGACACCCCCCACCTTAGCGGAAAATATGCCTTTTAGGGGCTAATTTTCCTCAAACTATGTAATGTCTGAGAAGAGTTCAACAGTTCCTTGATAGGTTTCTTCATTACTACAATTACATAAATATTTCAAGGTGTCTGAAAATTTAACTACTGACATCTCTAATGAACCATATACTAATGCGATAACTACAGAAAAAAAATACACAATATGCTAATACACTGTTATAAACACAAGATGTACATACAATTATAAATACACACAAAAAAATAAAATTACACTAGTATTATGTCATTTTAATGTCAGTCCTTAGGCTGAGATTGCTGGAGGCGGAACTTTTTCCTTCCAGTGCTTCCTCGTTAACTTAATTGGTACATCCCTTTCCGCAATGCACCCGCTTGAATGGCTAACTTCTGCCTCTGATGTCCTAATTAAATCTTCCTCTAACCAATAAGGCACTTGCCTGTCCGAGTCCTCTTTGTACGTAATAAAGATATTGTACAATTTCTGCCTTATCTTACCCCTCTCCGGTTTACGACCAATCCGATTTTTCTCCATTTCTACCAGTTCGATAGGACCCATAAATAATTCCTTATTTATCCTTAAGATTGATTTTATGTCCCCAACTTGAATATTTGTTAACCCTTTTATCTCAAATCCCTTCCTGTCTTTATTTTCCGGTTGTTCTCGGTCTAACAACAGATCTTTCCTACAGTCTTCAAACTCCCCGTCACTATCCAAGACAATATCGACTACTTTATTTTTAGCCATAAATGCTCTCATTTCATCTTGATACACCAGTTTCTTACTCCCGCCCCCTAACTCAACTATAACTGCAGGTCGACATATTTCCTCTTTCTCCTTATTACTCACATTCATTTCCCTCGTTAATCGACATTCTACACATGATTCGCAATATATTTTAGCTTCCTTCGCCATATTTTCCCAATAAAATGAATGCTTGATTCTTTCTAACATTTTCTTAACCGCGTGATGTTCTCCATATAAGGAGGTATGCGCTAGTTTTAGAATTTCCTCCCTTCTAACTTTAGGTAATACTAATTGAGCTACAGTTTCATCTACTAATTTCTCTTTATGATACAATAACCCACTTACAACATAGTAAGACCCTTTCTCATTTTCAGCCAATTCCCAAGCTTTCTCTAAATCTTTACAACTCATTTGGGATTCCTGAAATACATTTAATCTACTTTCCGTAACTTGATTAATCTTACTTGTCTCTATCTCGGCTTTTTCCTTCTCCTGACTTTGTAAATTTTCCGATCTCGTTTCTACGACATAACGGTTATTATTACCATTTCTAATCCCTTCCCCTTCTTTCACTTTATTCCTACTATCTTCCTTACATTCCCTTTCTACATATTCTCTTAATGATTTCTCGTTGTTTAACCCTGACAATTCATTAGCCACGTCAGGATGTAAAATTACCTGTTCCTTACTATTATCAATTATCGCGCAAAGTACATCCTGATGAATTACATCAGTTTCTCCGCGTTTTGGAATAGCTAAAGGTAACTGAATTAACGATGATTTGACTGCCTTACCAAATATCCCCTGTAAATAGATGCTACCAGCCCCTCTTAGTTTCTCTGCTGGTACTAAATCTTTATGAACGACGCTAATTTGGCAACCAGAATCCACCAATCCTTTTGTTATCTTCCCATTTACACTAACTTCCACTTTCTCGAGATTATTTAACTTCTCTCCAATTCTTGCCTTACTCGCTCCCCTTGGTAACTCTTTAATTCCTCGCACTGAGACATTATTGATACTAGCCCTTGGTTTTTGTCGGTTATTAATTTGATTACTTCCCTCATTATTTCCTTTTGTACAAAATCGTTGAACATGTCCTCGTTGAGAACACTTGAAACAGATAGGCGTCGTATCATTAGGTTTCTTATATTCCGGTTTTCTACCCAAAAATGGACTAACTTCATTATTCCCATTTTGTCTCCAATTACTACTAAATCCCTCATCTTTTGCCCTTCTAGAATCTTCATTATTAACATACCTTTCTTTACCTTTATAACCCTTATAAGTTACCGAATAAGATTTTTGTTTAGCATCGAAGAAATTATCACATTCCTTAGCAATTTTAGAAACTTCTAACCGATTACTGTGCTGAGTTAATCCACCATGCGTCGCGGTTTCCTCATCTAACGTATTTAACAACTTATCCGTGACAATTAACTGATTAACCTTCTCATACGTATCTGCGCCTCTAATCTTACAATAATTTTCCCACGTTGCTATTAAACGTGACACAAATAATACATGAGTTTCATTTTGATTCCTTCTAGCCTTCTTAAAGTTTTCCAAACACGCCTTCGGTGTCGGCTCGTGTTCCATTAGAACTAATTCCTTTAACTTCTCATAACTCTCAATTTGTTCCCTAGTAGTGTATATTAGCAAGTTATCGGCCTTATCTCCTAACATATTTAGCAGAATTTCGGCCTGCTGGGTTTCCGGTACATTTTTTGTTTGGAATGCCCGTTCTAAACTGCTAAAAAACAGATTCCATCTCTCAGTCCCTTCTGGAACTTTGATAGACAAAGTTTTAACACTTTTAATCAATTTCTCTAGGCTACTCTCATGATTCGATTCTCTAGTCCCATTAGAGTTATTTGCCGAACTCTGAATTTTTATCCTTTCCAACTCTAACTCATGTTCCAATCTCAATTTTTCAGCCCTTTCTTCTCTATCTAACTTTTCTCGTTGTAACTTTTCCTCCCTTTCTAAAGTTTCTCGTTGTAACTTTTCCTCCTTTTCTACCTTTTCTAACCGCTCCGTAACAATAGTGTTAGATAATTCCATAACAGCCCCCTCTTCATATTCGTCGCTCTCCACTATCTTTTTCTTAAGCTTAAACCTGGTATCATCTTCCGAAACTTCAATCCCTAACTCTTCACATATCGCCTGAAGATCCACCCTTTTTATTTTTAGTAAGAAAGTCATACCTTCTACTGATAATTATCACCACCCTACAACAATACTTAATCACAATATCAAATTAATACTTCCTCAAATCCTACCCTCATAAGTTACCTCCACATATTATACTATTTAACATATTTCAAATAAGTAATAATACAATAATAAATTTCCTTAGACAATGATACCCCACAATTTGCTTCCAATAACAAAGTAACAATAATCTCAATTTGACTATTATGCAATACAGATTTTAAATTTATACCATTAAATAATAAAATACAATTTACACAATAATACTGATACGTTGCAATTTGAATAAAACACTGATGCTAATCACTACATAAAAATATCCACCTAACAAAAATTTGCATGAAATACACATAAATTCCTAAATTTAATCTCAATAAAATATTTCAATTTCAAAATTAGTTCTCACATTAAAAAGTAAATCACAGCACTTTTTTTTTCTCTGGGCCTTCAGTTCTTCCTTGAAGGTTATTTCAATTTAATTTAAATTCTACACAAATTTCCTTTCCTCATTTACTATCAATATTTCAAACTTAAAGCAAACAATATCACTTAATTTAAATATTACTTTAATAATAATTTAAATTTAAGAAATTTCAATTATTCCTTCCAACTATTAACACAATGCATTAATTTTAATCATTAATCTTATCCGTTTAAAACAATTAGAAAATCACTTCTAGTAATTAATATAAGATCCTTTTCTTAAAACAATAGTGTAAAATGGTTGTTAATATCTCATTTGATTTAGACCAATTATTATATTGCACATAAATTATTATAAATTAACCGCAACCTTAACTTAAATTACCATCAATTATACACAATAAAAAAAATAGGTTCGAGAATGTCAGTAGAGTAAAATGATCAAAACACCTTACCTCGTACTTCATTCGCTGGGGCAATTCTCTGCTCACTTTTCCACAGGGTAAATCTTGCACTCTCGGGCAACAATCACTGTAATTTGAAACACTGTGTCCACAAACACTACACACAAACACTGGAACTAACACTACACACCGCACCAACACTTCCACTGGACGATCCGGCAAGGCACTCTGTAACAAGGCTAACTGGCACTGGTCTACGATGATAGGGCACAAACACTTCCGCTGGGCGATCCGGCACAAACTCTCTGTAACACAGCTATCTGGCACTAGTCTACGACGATAGGGCACGAATACTTCCGCTGGGCGATCCGGCACAAACTCTCTGTAACACGGTTAACTGGCACTGGTCTTCGGTGATTCAGATCCCGTCGCTGCCAACATTGTCGGATTCCACTCCTCCGTCCACACAACTTCGAAATATAATCCGGTCTTTTGATATGCTGCCACCACCGATATGAATACGTGATATCGGACACAATACGTGATGTATATTCAAGAAAAACCTAACTCTTTCTATTACACTTAAACAAACACTTTATTAACAATATTTACACTTAAACTCGGAGGTAAAGTATCCGGTTTAATATTAAATCAAAATAATTATAGAAACGCTTTACGTGTACCGTTATACTACGTTCATTTATTCCACACTGAGATTTCTATTCATCTCACACCCGCTCTCGGCGCTCATTCCCCGAGCAACCTTCACACTTCGCTGCTCCGTCCGAACTCAACACTGGTCTCAGAGCTCCAACTCTGAACGACCTTACACCTTCGCTTCCTACGTTAGAACTAACTTTCCCTCTCTCGTAAACTGCCGAGCACCCTCCTTTCTACGGGGTTTCTCCTCTGTTTCCAAGGGTCCTTGACAACCCTTCCTCCCTCTTGACGGATCTGTCTTCCTCAATAAAAGAGTGCACTATCTTTCTTATCTATTAAAGACCACATTGTAATGGAAATACCTTTCATTCTGTTCCCCCTTCCTTCCACTCATATTCTGAGTCGCTCCCCTTCGGATTAAGATTCTTCTTAAACCAGCCTCTAACGGTACACAATAGATCCATATACAATACATACAATATGCTAATCCCTTAAGAATAGCTTTCAACTCTTGCAGCTGTGAGAGAACCTGACAGGGTTTTTTAGTTTTAAACCTTTCATTGACAAAAGCATGTTCCACACTATCATTTATTTGGGGTTTTACATCTTCAGCTAATAAACGATTTCTAACATTATCAACTGTAATTTCCTCACCACAATTCTTTAATGCCATTATGAGGGGTTCAAATCGATCAGGTAAATTTGCTAAAATTATCCCTGCAATTAATTCCTCATCAGGTTTAACACCTGTAGTTTTTAACTGTTGATATGCTGAAATTGCCCTGTGCAAATAATCAGTCATATCTTTACAATCTGTGTAACGAGTGTTAACTAATTCCTTTATAATTGAAACCTTTCTTGTTATACCTTTATCCTCATAGGTTTCAGTTAACACTTTCCAAGCTTCTTTCCCACTTGATAAATCCCTTAAGTCATTAAAAATTGTTTCACTGACCCCCTCAACAATATAAGACAACGCTTTGGTATCTTTTGCTGGGTCTTCCTTACTACCATCAACAAATTCCCACAAATCCTTTTTAATAAGGTGCATCTTCATGGCAAATTTCCAATCCATATAATTAGCCCTACCAATTAACTGTTTATGATTAAATGAACCTTCTCCAGGCATGTTTATTCTTATTTTAACCCTAACCAAGTAAACTAAACAAAAAATAATTTTGAGAGCAATTCTAATGAATTTTCTATTAAAATTAATTTATTCTCAATAATTATCTAACTATTCATTTAAATAAAATACAAGATTAAGAGTTAAAATAATAACTTCATTTCAAGGCACATTACAGTCACTTACTAGTTAAGCCTAACAAACCATGTGGTTAACATTACACTTTTTAATTCTAAAAATTTTTATAGAATTAAATTAAATAATATATCTTAACTAATTTAGCATTCATTCTCATTCCCTAGCCTGGGCCCATAACCTATTAAACATAATCAATAATGTAGGAACAGTATAATGCATGAGAACAAATAAATCACAACATACCTGATTGCTGGAACATGGAAGACTAACTTTATTCTGTTTGGAACATCTATATATAACATGTAGATACAGCAGGTAGCGCCATCTATTGGCATATATTGAATTTACAACTAATACTTAATACTTCAACAATATATATATATATATACACACACACACACAGGCCCTGACTATCGCCCGGGGCTCATGCCCTGGGCACGAAATTTGTGACGGACACAAAATTTTTCATAATTACATCTAAATTTCCATTTAAAAAATCATAATTGTGCCGACGTTTTTATTTCTTTAAGGGTTTTCGTTTGCACTCAGTATGAGTTTGGTTTTATCATTTACTATCAATAACATCATTAATAAGTAGACGTCTTATCATTATTTTCTAGTAATTGATGTACTGTATTTATCAAGTCATTCAATTTTATCATATTGCACATTTATTCGAAAGTGACACAACTGGAAAAATGTGATATTAATACGATACAATGAGAAAAATACATCTCAATGTATGGTTAAAAGCACATTTCAATAAACAATGGAAAAAAATATTTTATTTTTATTCCTGGAACCGTTTTTCAACTTTCCGGGAAACGTAACTTTTTGAGTTGACACTTTTTAAATAAACGTGCAATATTAAAAAAAAAAAAAAATCTTGTATCAGTAAATCAATCAATCTAAGGGGGGCACGAAAAATTGAAAGTGCCCTGGGCACAAAAACTTGCTAGTCGGGCCCTGCACACACACACACATACATACACATACACTAAAACGTGTCAAAACAGAACCTGACTGTAACAAAATCCTCTCTTAAAGTGAAACATTTCATGGTCCCGATGGAACGATTACCATATACTTATATCGGCTGAGACGTAAAACTGTCTAAAATGAAATATTTTTCCGTTCCTTTGTGCGATTGCATTTTTCACAGGTTTTGCTATATACAGGGGGACTTTTAATTAACCTACAACTTTTAACTAAAATAACTCTTAACCCTTTCAGGGGCAGTGGTATGTTTATGAAACCACTTAATTTTAATTCCCAAACGGCAGAATGACAACAGAAATTTTCTAAAATCTTTCCCATTTAATATGTATGTGATTTTTTGCCTTTTTCTTATTTCCAAATAAATTTCTACGTTAATACCGGTGCCAGTCATTTATTTCAACATTTTAATACTGAAAGTACTCTGCCCCTGAAAGGGTTAAGTCGTGGCAGATAGCACTACAAACATTTTTTTTTAATCGAAAAGAACGAGGAAAAGGAATTTAATGGATAAGATTTTCAAAGAGAGAACCTTCAGAGGTGATACAATAGCACAGTTTAGTCACAAATTTGTCAGTAACTAAACTGAGCGTTTCTTTTTTCATGCTTGAAAATGAGTCAGTTATGGAACTTTTGAGGCTAATAAGGTCTGTCAGCTTCTCCTTGTAAACCAAATCTTTCACATGACCTCAAAGACAGAAATAACATGGATTCATATCTGGTGAATAAGATGGGCAATGCAATGCACCAGGATAACGATTTTGGTATTGATAGGCGATAACCCGGCTTAGGTCATTTTCTGAATGTTAAAGACCACTTCCGTAGAAATAGTGTTACATTTTCATCACATAAATACTAATTTTTAACAATAAATATGCGATCTTCAGTTGGATAAGGCGCTTTGGGAGACATTTTCAAAATTGCGTGGAACTTACACCAAACAAATACCTTTTATGCCCTCTTTCATTGCACACATTCGTATCGCCAACTGATGAAGCTCTGGGAAGGTATTTCAGTTTAAAGTTATAGGTTAATTAAAAGTCACCCTGTATATATACACATAGTAAAACCCATAAAAGCGAAATCTGTCTTTTTCTGTTACGTAATCCTATTTCAAACAGAAGAGTTTCACGATGCCAACGAAATGAACATCATATAATTATGTCTGTTCAGATGGAAACTTGTCTAAAAATTTTTTTTTTCCGGTTTCTCGTGGTTCCATCATGACAGGATTCACTGTGTGTGTGTGTGTAATAGAAGTATTTCAATAAATTTTAAGAATTTAGAATTCTTATAAATTTTTTATATAAAAAAAAAAAAGATTGTGTAAAATAAAGTAAGGTCAATTTCTATAATAGCATCAAATGTTACGTAGAAGTTCCATTAATATTTAACACGATTTTACTATCACTTGATATAAAAAACTCAATACATACTGAAAAGTTAAATGTATTTAAGTCAAATTTTATATTACATGAACATTTTCTAAAATTCGATTTTTCCTTTCAAGCTATATATACAATAAAAACTCCCAAGACAAAAACGTAAGTGACCGATGAAAAATTCCGTTTTAGACAGGGGCTTTTTCTTCGCATGTGCAATTATACAGTATTTATTTCGTCGGTATTATATGTACACATATGTCGGCGAAATATGCAGAATTATATTTACAGTAAAACGAGTCAAAACAGAACCTGTCTATAACAGAATCTTCTCTTAAATATCTAATAGGAGGGGCATAAAGAAAAAAAAAAGTATCCAGTGAAAATGATTTCTATATGAATAATTTCATTTATCTGTTAAAAATACTTTCTTTTTAATTATTAGGGGACTCTGCCTCTTACGAACTATACTCGTCAACCCCCGTCCAGATTTCGCAGGCTCTAAAATCACCCTAATTTGCTTTGTTTTAAAAAGTTAACCCGTTTACTGAAGATTGAATAATATCACAATCAATGGCGACCTTCTGTAATGGGGTTGTCATTAATTTACTTCGACTAGAAGTTTTTCGGATTCCAAGGCCGCATCAACCGCAATCGTGACAGCTGACGACTGTTTTCATCATTGATTAAGCAAGATCAATTACATATTTGAAAATCAGCTTGTATAAAACGGGTAATAGGAGTGATTGTGTTCAGGTAATATACCTGAATTCAGGTATTTTTTTATTTTCAGTACCAAAATTCTGGTTTTTCTGATAGTTAAATTTATAAAATAAGACTAAAATATCAAATTTCATATGATTGCTAAACATAATTAAAATTAATATTTTTCATAATTTGACCTAACTGCAATAAATTATGTTCCCTTGTCCCCTCTCTCCTACAGAAATTTTTTTTCACTCAAATTTCAGGTATTTTTTCCTGAACCCACAATCACCCCTGGGGTAAGTAAAAAATGTCGCTGCTTCTTGGACTTTTATAACATCTAGAACAAAAAGTGTTCTTTTAGACGCTATAAGAAAATCGTTTTAAATCTGACGCAATTTTTACCATTAAATGCTTTTCGCATGTAATTAATTATTTTTGAGTTTTATTTTTATTTTAATATTTTATCTAACTACATTTTAACTATATCCTATCCAACTATATTAACTTTGAAATGGGTTTGGAAATATTATTATTTGGGCTTTTTAAAATCTAGCAACAGTAGATAAAAAAAGCTATTTCAAATTATAAATTAAATAAATCTCAATTCAGATAATGAAATTTTAAGTAAAAATTGAAAAGAAAAACGTAAAAATATATTCAAATTTAATAAATGATAGGATACTGTACACCAGAATCTAGGCAAGTATGTATGCCGGAAAAATATGGTTAAATTGCTATGCATATTTTTTGATCCTATAAAACTTATTTAAAAGAACTATCTTTGCCGATTTCAACATTAAAACGCAATGAATAATTATTCGATTTAAAAATTGTCTGCTTCAACTTGCTTATTATACATTTCTCTACAAAACTACCAGTTTCAAAGTTTTTTATTTGCAATAGTTTTTTTCCGAATAAAACGAGAAAACGAAAAGATCACAATAAATTTAACTGCGGCAGCAGCAGCGTTAGTTACTATGTTTTAGAAAAGATAAATACCTGATGAAAAAAAAAGAAAAACTTTTTTCAGTACGGAGAATGGTTGTTATGGTAGCATGGGTGCCGACAGAGACAAATCTAGAGAGGCACAAGATTTTGGAATGGATATATCTGTAGTAAGCAGCCCGGGCTACCGTTTTATAAAATGGAGGATTTACATATAAAATAAGCAAAACTGAGACATTTTTTTTTTTTTTTTTTTTTTTTTTTTTTTTTTTTTTTTTTTTTAATCATCAGAGCTCCTTGTTCAAGACATTATTTTAAACATATCATCATAAAAAATAAGAAACGTTAAATATTCAAAAGCAAGTTTTTACAAGCATGAAGCTGTTCATTTTTAGGGTACCGTTCATCTCACGAAACCCTATTAGTCCCGCATCGTTGTCTGTCTGTCACAGAAACTATATAACTTACAGTCATGAAATTTTGTGTACTTGCTGAATACTTACTATGAAGCTCAAAATAATAAAATTCGAAAAAATCGTATTATTTTAATATATAGAGATAAAAAACCAAAACTCTAACAGCCTTTTCCTATTAAATGTAAACATTTTTCATTATAGCAGTTGCCAACAATTAAAAATCCACAATAAAATTCTTTCTACATTAATTAATTTTCTATTGAAAGATTTTTTCCACGTGAAAAATGAAAATGAAATAAAAAGTTTCACCAATTGAAAAAATATTAATATGACGTCATTTTGGTAATAAAACGGAAATTTTCAAACATTTCTCAATAATACAAGGAGTATGAGTATGTGTAAATACAGAAAGCAGCTTAATATGATGTCATTAGAGAATTAAAAAGAAAATTAATCGGACGTCTAACATTTTGAAGGTCTCTATACAACATGTTTAATTTTGAAATTGATTTTTTTTAATATCACATTTAGTCCACATGACAGATATTATGACAGAGTATAATAGCAGGCTTCAGATTTTCGAAAAAACGAGAAAAATAGACCGGTAAATTTTTACTTTATATATATATCTACCCTATATATATATAAAATCCTAATGAAACGAATTTGTGAAACGATTTTATGAAACGAATTTATGAAACGATTTTATGAAACGACTGATTAAACGACTGATTATGTTTAGGGCTATTTTTAATAAAATATTAAGCGTTTGATGGCGAAATTAATACCAATTGTCCATAAAAATCCGCGGATGTCAAAACTGGTAATAGAATTTTGAAATTGGAATTAGTTTTCGAGATATTAATTTTTTTCTAATTTTAATGACATTTCTGTACCTAATTTCGGCAACTAATTACTCAGTTTTTTTGTGACAAAAAAGGGAAAAAATCGAAAAGGATCCCGATAGGGATTATTGATTTATTTTTATTCGTCATTTTCAAATTGAAATTCAATTTATCTTTTATTTCAATCAATAATGAAGACAAGATTGTGATTAAATTATGTTTTTCAGGAAAATTTGAAATAAAAAATCACATTTCTATCGTCAGGATTCAATCGTCTGTCAGCATTTAATTTAATTTATAAACTGAAAATATTTTGAATAAATTCGTCCAAATGACGTCATTTATGCAAACGCAAAAGAAAGGGGGGGGGGAAAGGAAATAATAGTAATTATTATTTATTGCTATCATTTTGTTATTTTTTTGTAAAATTTAATTAAGCGAATTTATAAAATCACTAATTTGGATATTTGAAACGGATATATAAAATAATAATTGCCCAACTGAACGGAAGGAGAATAAAATATCCTGCTTGGTTTTTTATCCTGCTTGGTTTTTTCCGCCAAGCTTTTTAAAAAAGCGTCAAGACACCAAAAAGATCACCAAAAGATCATTGGGTTTGTTTTCATAACTTTTGGCAACAAATCTATGTATTTTAACGAATCTATCACTTTTTGAAGCTCGAATTACGCCAAACCTAAAAGCAAAGGATCCTATACTGGAAAAGTACCCGATTTTCTTATGGACAATATTCAAGTGACATAACATGGTGTAAAATTATCGCGGACAGCAAATTTGTTTAAATATCTCATCAATTGATGCCGAATAAATGAAGGCATGCATGCACAAAATATTTAATTAATTTTGTATGATAAATAATTATTAGAAAATTCGTATATACATATTAATTAAAATAAATAATTTACATATTTAAAATAACATGAAAATATGCATGATGGTGCACTAAAATAGAGAGAAAATTATAACCTGTTACTGAAAATGTCTATAACATAGTACTTTTCAATACCGTGGTTCTTAATGTTATTCACAAGCAGATGGAATTTTTCTCATCCTTAAACGCAAAGGAAGAATAGAATACAGATCGTTGTTATAAAAGTCCGAGAAGTAGCCACAATTTAAACGTAACCATTTTATACAAGTTGTAATTGATTTTACTTATCAATCCCGAAAACAGTAGTCAGTTGTCGCAACAGCTGTGTATGAGGCCATGACAATCAAAAAATGCCCCATTAAAACGTTAAAAGCATGGCAACCCAGTTACAGATTTACCAATATTTTTAAAATAAAGCACGCTGTCATGTTTTTAGAGGCCTCGAAGTCTGAGCGGGGGTTGGTGAGCGTAGCTCGCAGGGGGTAGACCCCCTAGTATATATATAAAAAAAAAAAAAAAAATGACTTTTTTTTTTTTTTTTTTTTTTTTTAATGAAATTTATTTGGATTTATAAAAGAAATGATAAAGTGTTTTGAAAGGAATATTAAACGAAACCCTTTGTGCGATCTTCGATCACACTTACCCACTTGTTTGTTTTTTTCGTCGGTAAGCGGGTTCGGTCTGTCATCTGAAGCCACTATTTAAGATAAAATTGAAACACATGAACGTAAAAAGAAAAACTGAAATAAAATTTGTCTTCTCCGAGAGTATAGCCTCCCCCCCCCCCCCACCCCCGACGGAAAATCTTTTGTCTTTTTAAACTTTCCATTCGCTTTGTCTGTCCGTCTGTTTTCGCTCAAACTCACGTAAATGTACTCCGATTGCTATGTAATTGATATATGTTATTGAGGATTACTGTGGCATTTATAGTTCGTTTTCAGGGGCACTCAAAAGAATTTCGTTACATTATGGTCTATGGAGAAAAACAGCTTGCAATGTATTTTAATGATGTAAGACTATTTCAAACATATTGAAATTGATATGTATTACTGAGGTGCACTACAAGATGCTTACTGTAGAATATGGGATACATAGCATTTATCGTTCATTTACAGGGACACACAAAAGAATTCAGTTGCAGTACTGTCTACTGTCTGTGAGCGTAGTTGCTGGAAGCTCGTATTCAGTACACTGCAAAAAAGAAATTATTGATTTTACAGTATAATACTGGCACCCCAGTTGCCAGTGTTATACTGTAAAATCAACAATTTTTTTTTTTTTTCAGTGTAGTGGTATATGTGTTTTTAAATGTAACTACTAATGCTTTGCATATTACTTGGTGTACATAAATTCTATAGATCATATATAGGGCCGCACAAAAGAATTCGAGTACATTTCCGTTTATTGATGGGAATTGCTGAAAGGGAATTTTCAACTGTTTTATGCGTTTTCTAAATTTTAGCATACTATGCTATCACAAATGACCGTTACAACGAGAAGGGAACTTTCTTATTCCCATTTTCAAAAGTTAAATTACTTTTCAAACTAAAAATAGTCACAGATTGGCAGCAAAATTGGTCATATTCATTAAAAGGCCGAGATACTTATGAAAATTTAAAAAGTGGATCTGAACTTTATTTGCAAAAAACCAGTCATAGCTTACTACATTAGAGGACATGGTAGCTCCCCATCATTTAAAAATAAAATAGAAAAACGCTCCTCCCCAACATGCATATGCCAAAAAAGCTCAGGAATGGTTCTACATTACATATATGGTAATTGTCCTCTAATGAGACATACTTTCAATTTCAATTTCAATAAAATGTCACATTGAGACAAAATCTGAATATACTTTTGTTTGATCCTTTAAACCAGGCCTGTCCAACCTTTCAGTAAGCCAGGGCGCACCTCAGCTTGTGGCACACAATCAAGGGCGCCATTATTCATATGATTCGAAAAATGCAAGAATATTATTTCCCTTTAGCAGTGATAGCGATACCCACATGTCTGCAGGATACACAGACAAAGTGGTATGCATTATTAAAATGGTATGTACAGTGGTTAATCATTGGCGTCCTAAGTTGGAAGAGGCTCATCTAAAAAATTGAACAAAAAACATATCATAATAAATTTAACGTTACATTTTTCTGAGGTTTGGGTATGAAAAAGGGGGGGGGGAAGGAATTTTAAAGACTTGCATGTAAAGGAGGCAAAAACCTTAATAGCACCTGTAATAAAAAAGTATGCAAATATTAATTATTTCAAGGCAAATTAACTTTGGAGATGGAATTTTGTTTAAAAAAATCTAGAAAAATTAAACATTTGAAGGAGCGCCAAGAAAATCTTCAAAGGGCTTCATGGCGCCCGCGGGCGCCGCGTTGGACAGCCTGCTTTAAACTATGATAAATTAAAAGAAAATTATATCATTCTGAATAAACATTTCTCCTTTATTTTCCTACATTTATAAAGTACTTTTTAATGGAAAATATTTTGTTGTTGAAATTTGTATATTATAGTTCACATACTGATCACATTTTTGTACTCATACTGTTCCTATTTCAGCTTACTGTTTGAACCTTGCAAAATTACTAGTTGTGTTATGATTACGTATTCTTTTCATAAATTTTCTAATTACTTTATTTTATACTTTTTCTTATACCATTTTTTTTAAATATTAAGAAATGTTGTGATCTGAACCAGTATTGTAAAAACTAACTTTGTACTAATTTTATTTTAATCTCTAATGTCATATTCAACATCTGTATTCTAAAATATGAATTTTCAATAAACATTTCCCCTCATGGAGAAAAATTCCTATGTTTAACGGCTGGATCTCCACGAGAGGGTGATTTTATTTCATTTCATTTCATTTTTTAGCAAACTATGCAATATATATACAAATCTTTTGATCCTATACAGGGTTTCACAAAATAATTTGAATACTTTTTCGATTATAGATGGTACATGCTGAAATTGCGTTTTCAAATGTGTAATGTGTTTTCCCATAAAGTTTACATCGATATCATCTTTCATCTTATTAAACGGGGGAGTTTTCTTACAGTATACTGAATGTGTTGGGAAGTGTTTCTTATCCTATGCTTGATACATAATTTTTCTTTCTTTTCTCTCTTTAGCGTTTAATTATTTTAAGTCATTTTAAAAGAGTTTTTTTTTTTCAAAATCGTCAGAGGTAAAGAAAATTTAATTAATTAAAATTCAAAATCTAAGCAGGGGCATTGTCCCCCCCCCTACCTCGCCAGCGGCTATGTATGTTAGTAAATACATTTTTTATTCTTTAAGTAACAAAAGAAACTCCAACCTTTTTTTCATTTGTAAGTGAAGCGAGGATGAAACCTTATTTCTCTTTTACTGGGTCAAAACATGGGATGAGATTATGCAATTCTAATGCATCAGCTGCGCTTTTCACCTTTCTATGATGTAATACTCATGTCATTCGAGTTCTGTTCTCGACCTACTCAGACACCGAGCTATTATTTTTACCTTTTGTTAGAAGTTTATTTTTTGATAATTATCTCCTCAAAATAACATCTTAATTGAAATTTACAAATAACTTCCTGATTTTATGTATTCAAACACGAACGGAAGATTTGATTTTATTCCCTGGTTGTATAAATATAAATTGAATATCCATTTGTTAACTTTTTTTTAGGGCTCCTTTGTATCATTCTTTTCTTGGAAAAAAAAAAAAAGAGAATCAAACATCACCCAAGGATTATGGGGCACATTTTCCAAGAATACAAGTATACAGATTTTCGCGATCCCTTCTTATCGTTGACCAATAGCTAATCCCCAAATCATTAATTTTAGAGATATAGTTCCAATGACAAAGATCTTTCAAATGTTGTTCATCATCATATAAAATCATCATAAAATCATCGTATAAATCCATTTACGTTAAAAAAAAATTTCTTAAAAATTCACAATTTAAATTTTTTTATACGGTGCTTGAATTTTATAATTTATATTTAGAATTTTTTTTTCATGCTCTGGCAAGTAAAATAGTAAAAATTACATTATTCTATTATAGTCAAGATTCCCCTAGTTATGATACTTTGAATTTTATGCAATTTCGGAAATTTCCTGCATTAAAACAGCATTTTTTCATTTTTAGTGCCGGAAATAATCGAAATTGCAAAAAATTCAAAGTATCACGACTCAGTGAATTTTGGTCGCAGAAGACTATAATTTTTAATATTTTACTTGTCAGAGCATGGGTAATATTTTCCTAAATATAACTTATAGAACCCAAGCACTTTATAAAAAATTAAATCTCGTAATTTTTTTAAAAATAATTTTTTTAATGTAAATGAATTTTCATATGATGAAGAATTTGATAAAAAAAAAATTAGAACTATACTTCTAAGCCGTGATGGCTCGTGTGCAGGCACGCATAACTGCAGCACCCCTTATTTTTCCTTCGATATTATCGATAACGTTCAATATAACGAGTCTTCTTTCTCTTTAATTCCTTCTTTATACTTATACTTTATGTTTATATAATAATTAAGCTTAATGTCAGTAGCTATCCCCTAGTTCATGTAATATTAAAAGAATCCTTATGTGGAATTGTGCACTTAACAGTTCCAGCAACGCTGTGTTTGACTATCATGTGCGCGCGCACTGCACTGTTAAAAATTTGCAGCAAACTGTCCAATCATTTGACTGTTTTTATAGATACCTGACTATAATATGAAGCGTATATAACCATTATATGGTCAGAATAGAGGAAAATTACGGTTATTTAATCATTTTCTAAAAAAAC
This sequence comes from Maratus michaelseni, assembly GCA_963931845.1. Classification (NCBI taxonomy): domain Eukaryota; kingdom Metazoa; phylum Arthropoda; class Arachnida; order Araneae; family Salticidae; genus Maratus; species Maratus michaelseni. The sequence goes on from OZ007600.1 coordinate 82,657,590, forward strand.
GGTCGATAATGGATAGTATGCTGCAAATTTTTAATAGTGTAGTCAATAAGCTGCACACTATTGCCAAATTTTACGTTTTCCTCAGAAATTGTACGTTTCTGAGTCTTATTGTACGTTGTATGTTTAAACCTTTCCCGTAGGACTATATGTTTTCCGTTTTTTATTACCGTGTCATTTAACTTAAATATTTCATTATATATACTTATCTTAAACAAATAAAAAACCTTACACTGGTGACTTTTTGTGCCATAATTGTACAGTACTTCACTCAGATGATGGCAGGAATTAAGAGGGATTTCCATTTTATTTTCTTGCTGTTACCTAAACTTAATATTATTTTAAGCTAAAAGTTTCTCCATTCTAAAATTTTTAATATAGTATATTTTTATCTTAAGTTTTGATGTTTTATTTATTTTATTATCTTACCTACTTAAATTAAAATAAACATATTTTTATTTTATTTTATTTTTTTAGGGATTTCATTACTAAAATGCTCATGACCATTAATGACTTTTAGGATATTTTGGTTTCTTTCTGTTGCTATAATTAATTTTTTATTTATAATTGGAGATTTGGATTGCCATATTGTGATTTGTACGTTTTTGAGTTTTATTGTACGTTGTACGTTTAAACGTTTCCCGTACGACGATTTCTTTCATTTTGGTTTAGGTGCGTTCGTAATTATATAAACACGTAGCACCTATAGTCGTCGTCTGGTCCGTCCGTCTGTCCGCATATAATAGCGCAAAAACTACCCAACCGAATGGTTTGAAATTTAATATATAAAAAAGTTGCAGAATTTTGTCGAGTATTTTCAAATTTTATGAAAATCGAATCAAAACTTAAAAAGATATTAATAAAAGTATTCTTCATTCTATTAAATCTTATCATACGTAATTAATTCAATGATATCACATGATAGGTAATGATTCTAGGTTGCTTTGGTGATTACGTCCTATTTAAGTTGGGGTTGTACTATTTCCGTATTACTGAATTTAAAAACCGAATTTGTATACTAAAATTGTTTAATTATAGCAATCATATAATCTACTGACAGTTTTTTGGATAGATGTTTCCTGATAAATAGATATTAAATGGAAAAAAGTCTAAATATGCATTTCAAGTTCTGAAATTTTCAAAGTTAGGCTTAAGTTTCCCATTGGAATTTTCAGTAAATGTTGACAAAAGGTAAAATGATGCCAACTTAAAATGTACTTATTGTATTACGGAAATTAATCATATCAAAATACTAGTCGATATAATTCATTTTTTCAGTGAAATAATGACGATGATCTTTTTTATATTGTCTTGTATTGGATATTTGTGCATAGTATAATTTTAATGTAACATAAATCTAATTAATTGTTTGTAAAAGTGTATTGAAACTTAATTTCATAAAATAAAATTAATATCTATAATATGAAAATCTGCACATAAAATTTTTTTTTGTATTCATGCATTTTTGCATAAGAGAGCCAACAGCTATTGCACCAAGATCTGATTATTTATAAAACTAGTTATAGTACGAACTTACTTCATTTGTCACGTTTGACGTACAATTTCCATTTTGTTAAAAATCTGTCTGGTAGATAAAATATTAAAGTTAGCAGCTCTTATTCCAGTGGGTAATTAAATCAGCGTTGCAAGATTAGATTTTTTTAAAATTTAAAATATATACCACCTTTAAAAAAAAAAAAAAAATCTGCACCTCATTTAATCGTTGAAATCTGCGATTAAATAAAGTGAAGGATACTAGTAGGAAAAATTGGAAGATATTTTGAATAAAATATTTCCCCTGTCTGGAAACACTGAATTAAATCAAATCTTGAAGAACTATTTATTTAAAACCGAACAATAAACTTAAATAGTAGTTTTCTTTATTTCTGTTATGTCTAGGTCTAGTAAGCAATAGTAATTCTCACGAAAAATAAAAATAAAACTATGAAATTAAAGAAGAAAAAAAACATTCCATAAAAATCACAATCTTTTCTAAAAAAAAAAAAAAAAAAAAACTGCCTGACTTTAGCTCCCCCCCTCCCCAATTTAACTACCGTATATACTCGTGTATAAGTCGACACCCCCCCCCCCCCCCAATTCTTACGCAAAATTTTGAAAAAAATTTAATTTTCGTGTATAAGTCGAACCACATTTCTGGTAGTATGTTGAAAAATGATTTGTAATTGAGGATTAAAATAAATAAATAAATAAATAAATGCTGCATTAGCAACGATATGGACGGATCAGAAGATTTTTTTTCAGATTCCGATGAGTCGTTGATAAGCATGGAATCGGAATCTGAAGATATGTACATTGAGTTATCGGATTCCCAATTAGCTGAGCTGTATGAATATTCAGATTCTGAATAATAACTTACATTTTCATAAGTTTCATTGAACAATTTAAATTTTTTTAATGAAAACAAGGTTTTTAGATTCGTGATTCTTAGATATGAATTAGTTTCTGTGTTTAAATAGTCTGAATATCAGCAATTGGGTAAGCATTTTTTATTTATTTTTTACTACCTCGTGTATAAGTCGACACCCCATTTTCAACTCCCAAATTTTGTCTAAAATTTTTCGACTTATACACGAGTATATACGGTATTTAGTTTAGCACGGCAATGTTCAAGAATATTATATTTACCACAATTCAATATTCTAGATGCGAGAGAAAAGTATTCACTTTCTTTCACAGATGAGATTAAAGCTAAGTGTGTCAGCGCGGCCTCATTTGTGGCCTAATGCCGAGCATGAAATGGCGCGAAATCAGCGGTCATTTTCTACTTACAACTCACTTGGTTACGCTTGAAGGGCAAAAACGTGATCCATATTGACAGATGTTTTGTTCTTATTTTTATTTCGTTACGTATTTCAAGGCATATATTTACTTTTACTTTCATCTGCAGTGAAATTGTTTTGATTTTTTGAACAAAAGGAATTAGATGAAGATTTTGATGTTTCATTGTTTACTTTCTTATAAACGCTAGGTCAGTTTTGAATTAAGACATTTTGGCCCATGGGTGATTTCTACAGCTACTGGTGGGGGGAGGAGGCGGGAAAACGGTGTAGGGTTGGTTTTTGGGCATCCGGGGACAATTCAAAGTATTGCGCCCTTCTTTAGTGCTTACAGTTTTTAATGCAAGATTTTTTTCAGCCTTCCTTAAAATTTTGTGCCGTATAGACCTCAAGGTATGACTTTGGGGGAGGGATCATTACAGGATTTAGTGTAGGGTATACGGTGGTATACGCCGTATACGTTCTGGATTGTTTAAAGGAGCTCCATATCAGTGCTGTAGCAGTAAAAAGACCAGAAGTATACGCTATAGGCATAAGATATACAGAAGAGAGTGTACACTATAGCTTTACTTGAGAAACAGAGGGTATACGGAACTTTAAAAAAAATCCAGATGGTATACAGCGTATACCACCGTATATCCTGCACTATACCCCTGCTCCCTATATACCCCCTGTTTCTCATGTAAAGCTACTGCGTATACTCTTTAACGTATATCCTCTGCCTATAGCGTATACCCTCTGTTTTTTTTACGACTACAACACTATTAATTAGTACAAAAGCTGGAATCTCCAGGGGGGTATTTGATGCTTCTGAAGGTGAATGTGCCATCTCTGAATTCAGCGCAGTGTTGAATTCAGACACTTTTTCTTTAGGAGGCGATTTTGCAGCTCCGGTGGGAGGTTTGCAATTTTAACCCTTTGTATCGCAACAACTCTGAATTGAAAAATATTTACTCAGAGGTTAGAATACATCATTTCAAACAGATAAAAAATACAATAAATAAATAAATAAATAAAATAAAGATAAAAATTTATTGGCAAAAAAGTGCTTGTTTCATATCTGCAAAAAGAAGAAAATTACATATTTCTCATAAATCATAAATATTGTAAATTTTCTAATTCAAAATTGTAAAGTATATATAAACTTACCTTTATGAAGAAAAATTTAATTCTGGACGTCTCCAGTCTTTTTAATTTCACTTGGAATTAACATTTTTGTTTTCAACGAGTAAGGATAAAAAAGAAATTTCCCGTTTATTCTGAGAAAATGTACCATTTCCACTCAAAATAAGAAGTTTCCGTTGAAAGATGATTCCGTTGAAATTTATCATAAAATCACCTGTATATACAGGGTGATTCACTACCGCATGACAAACTTTGAGAAATGGTACAACTCACTAAAACAAACATTTTTTGTATAGGAAAGATAGGTCGCAATCCACTTATTCAATTATAAATACAGGGTGCATCACTGCAAGTCGAGCCCAAGTTTTCGTTCACAATGTTATCGGCAATGAAGATATTTTATTGATATATTCAACAAACTTACTTCACTTTGTGTGAAATGGGATAAGTATCACGGGTAATCCACAGTAATTAGGTTAATGATCCATATGTACTGCGAGCTAGATTTCATATTACGAAGTGTCTGTGTCATTACTGTTTGGACACAGATTATAGAATATTGAAGTATTTCTTGGGATGTAATGACATTTCAAAGAAAGCAAAGTATAGCTGCTGAAAATATCCGTAAAATACATTCATTATTGTCAAAGATATGAACGAAAAGTCGGGTTCGACTTGTAGTGAGCCATGTATTTATGACTGAATAAGTCTAAGTGGATTGCGACCCAGCTTTCCTATACATTAAAAAAAAGATGTTTGTTTTAGTGTTAATATGCTTCCTATAGCTTTCCTATGGAATTTTTTTTTGTTTTAGTGAGTTGTACCGTTCCTCAAAGTTTGTACACGCGTTAGCGAATAGCCCTGTATATATACGGAATTTTTTTTGTTACAATGATGTTTGTGTCATGGATATTTTTTCAGTAAATTGCGAGAATATAGTATACTACAAATGTAGAATCGAGGTTTTACTGTACAATTTTTTCCAATGTCATATTTAAGGCGATAAATCGATATATTAATATATGGATAAATTTTGCAAGGACGTGTCCTCATTCAGAGAAACAACGGTCAATTTCAGTAATAAATTTTTCACTTGTAGATCCACTAAACTTAGTTTGATGCAACTGTCGGTTAAATGATTTAAATGGACACGGGACTCCGAGACCTACTTGGTCAACAATTTTTAGCCGGAAAACATTTTTGGCAATCGTGTTTGCCCTGACCTAGTTACTTTCTTCGTTTACTTTGCTGATTTCTTTTTCTTTTTTTTAAACTCCCAAGTTACATAATAGTATTTATTAACGCTGTTATGCGAAAAATGTTCTTAGTCCATTTTAAGAGCTAGTAATGGTAGAGTTATCTTTTGCTATTTACATTTTTTATTCGACAAATAGTTGAAGAATTTTGCAAAAAGTAAAATTATTTATTTCCGCCATTGTAGAGTACATAATATCGATTTTTAGCAACAGAATGGGATTTTAGCGACTATTTTTTCTTTCAGACAATGGTCGAAACATTATTATTAAAAAAATATCCGTTCATCAATATTTTAAGCTTGTGGATTCAGTGGCTCAGCCAGAATTTGGTTCTAGGGGGGTTTTTGAGTTTATAATAAAGATGCTCGCCGGTTATATGAATCATCGGTTAATGGAATCAGTCTTTTAAATGAATTAAATCATAATTCATTTCTCCGCAGTTACGTTGGTTATGATTCATTTAAACAGCGTTTACAATATTAGAGTTACAAACTATAAAATGCACCAATGAAATAACACAAAACTAGGTTAGATTTATAAAGTGTTTAAAAAGTATGAGGGGAAAACTTAAAGATGGAAGAGCACAGTACAGCAAATAATTTTTACATAGAAAATAACAGAGTTGGAATCCATTTGTTCAATCAAAAATACACAAGGTTTCATTACAAGAGAATCACGAATTCTTATCCCTAACTTTAATAATAACGAAGCAATTTTAACAAAATTTTCAATAGACTTACTTACCTTGCTTTTTGCCAAATGTAACAAGTCACCTAGAACTTTTAGAGCTAGGGTCTTGAAATTTTATATAGATGTTACTTAAAAGACGTAAATGCTCCCCAGAATTTATTTTTTCAATTCGAAATTTAAAAGAATGCAAGAGTAAGAAGCATTCTAAAATTGCGATTTATGTGACACAATTGGTATGAAAACTTGGAATTTGGCATGATGATTACTTTTATGTAGTAAATGCTTCCTTATAACATTTTAAAAAACATTTAAAAATTTAAAAGGACGAAATGAGCTGAAAACTTTCTAAAAGCGTTCTAAATTATGATTTAGTTGAAACTGTTAGTGTTAGAAACTTGAAATTTAGTATAGAGATTACTTTTAAGATGGAAATGCTTGGCATAAAGAATTTATTATAAATGGGAAATTTAAAGGTGTGAAACAGCTGAAAGCATTCTAAATTACGATTTATTTAGAACCTCACGTCATATCGGGCCTTTCGAAGACGATATTTTTTCTATGCTAAAAGTAACTAAACGTCTGTATTTAGACACAATCCATTAAACGCATCTTGGAAGATCAAAATTACAGCGCCTACAAAAATTTGGAAACGTTCTGATGCATAAAAGTATTTAAAAAAATCTGAGAATTTTTCGATGACAATGCAAAAAGAAAGTTGGGTATTTTGGCGTGGGTTTGCTCGGCGTCGGCTCATGTTTTCAGTATTAAATGTGACTAAGTCTGTGACTTAGTCTTTTTTGACGTGACTCTGTGACTCTATTCTCTTCGACTTTAGTCAAAGACTTAGACTTTTTTCACGGAATTTTAAAGAGGGGTTGGATACAGTTATATTTACAATCGAATAAAATTTCAGAGAGTTCGGACAATAACTTTTTTGTGTTGTTATTTTAAAGGACACGTCGCAAAAAAAAAAAAAAAAAAAAAAAAAAAAAAAAAAAAAAGACGCGAGAAGAAAGCATTTCTTTTACAGCTAATCAATATTTTTCCACGGTCTGTAAAACCATTATATTTATAACCATGGCTTTACAAATTTGATAAAATCTGGTAGCCAGTAAAAAATTCTAGTTACCAGTAAAAAAAATAACCTGCTCCCCTCCGAAGTCACTAATTTTCAAAAGCACAAAAGTTTTTTATCATTTAATTGAGAAAATTAATAAGCCTACTGTAGGATTATTAGTTACATAGTTTGTAGAATAGTTACATCATTTAAAAAGATGGTATAAACAAAGTTTTCTAATGAAATTTATCAAAATTATTTATCTATGAAAAAAAAAATGTAAAGGCTGCATTAACCGGTAGTTTCAGGAAATGCTGATTGCCGAAGGTTTCAAATGTCTGGATAAGTGAGTGCTGCAAAATCTATATTTGATGAGTGGGGCATGGATGAAACAGTGAATTAGGAAAACAATTTCTGCCTACTTTCGTGTCGAAGTCAGTCAAATAATTATTTTTTATTAATTTAAAATTTGCATTTGCTATACTTATTTTTACCTAATTAAAAATGCCGAAAATGAGAAAAAATGTCATTTGTGGTCATTTCTTAGGTCAACTTTTGTACAAAAAAATTATAATAATAATAAAAAAAATCAGGTTAAATAACTTGGTGGCTAGGTAGAAAAACTAGGTCGCCAGTGGCGACCTGGCGACAGCATTTGTCAAGACCTGTTTATAACTGATGAAAAATTTATAGAATTCAGACAACTGGGGTTTTTTTTTTTAGACTATGAAACGAGAGATTCTTACCAGGAAAAGAAACAAACAAACAAACAAAAAACCAACCAAACAAGAAGGTGTCTTTTAAAAATGCTTTTCTGTCTAATAATCAATATTTTTTAGTGAAAATTTCATTTAAAAATATAAAATTGATATAAGATATATAATCATACAAATTTGAGGTAATTATCATGAGCCCAGGCACCACCAGACGGGTCAGCTAGTATAATTTTAATGACGTGCAGATAGCATTCGTTAAAATGTAATAAGTGTAAATCAATGCATAACTAATGTATTGCTGATCAATTTAAATTAATGCATGGTTAGCGTAAAATTGTGTGTAACTATAGATAGTATTTTTCTAAAAAAAATGCATTTAACGCCTTTTTTTTTCAAAATCCATACTCACAGGCGGGGCTTAAATTCCAGGAAAAAAGAGTACCGGAGCTCTAATTTACAGCAGTAATAACAACCATCAACCCAAACCCCCTTTCATTAGAAGGAGGGATGCATTATGCTTGTTATCCCACCCGCATATTTATATTTCATACATTATTTGTAAAATTTATAGCAATTTTGTCATTTGTAAAAAAAAATAATAATACATTTTTACTGTATCTATATTCAATTACACATAATGAAATTAAATAAATGAGTAGAGCAGAAAATAAGCAAAGGAAAAAAAAAAGAAGAGCCAAAAAAAAAAATAATAATAGAACAAAAAACATTGAAATTGGAAATGAGAATTTTCAGAAAATCCTACTCGCTATGAACTAGCAAAACATAAAACTGGAGCTGTGTGCCTGTGAGCTTCATCGCAAATTTACAATGTTTTACAAACACGAGCAAATTACAGCGACTAAACATAACAATAGCACGAGTAAAAATACGGTGCGGTTAATTCTGACATTTCTCATCGCTGTTCGAAAACCATTGAGACATAAAACAATTGAGTCAACATCTGTGATCGCTAGATAGATACATGCTCCAACGTGTGCGACATGCTACGTCACATATGTAAGCGCTTTGGTAGGAAAGGACACAAAGTATTGGTGATGGGAGAAAAGGGAAAACATAATTTAAGATTCGATTTTTCAGAAATGCTCTTCCGCTCACCGGAGCGTAATGTTTATGAACTCCGGTGAAGTCTGACCAATATTTAAACATTGACTAAAAACAAAGAAGTATCGGAGCCGAGCTCCGGTAAGCTCTGTCGCAAATTCAGCACTGCTCACAGGCATGTATCTATAAGTCAATGAAATCACGATAAGTGCTTCTTTCCACCGAGGGACAGGATGCAGTGCCTCCTCGAGAGCAATATCATGTAGTTATCAGCCGAAGTTATACTTTCCTGATAATTAAATAAAATCTCAAGATTATCGTAAATGACAGGTAGTACATATACGCTATAAGCAAGAACCCGAAGGCTCTCATCCTGTGACGAAACATATCGGAGATATGAGGTTTCCATGAAAAAAAAAAAAATTATTTGAAGAAAGATAATTGAAAAAATGAGGCGGTCCCCCAGGACTCAGAACGTCTATATCTTCACATCATGAAAACTCAAAATCAAATGCCTTTTTTTGAGATGCCACAATTTTATCCGCGTTGACCCATAGCGTACAGAAGAAAATTCGTTAGGGAGAAACACATTCTAATTTTTTTGAACGCAAACCACCAAACCAGACCATATCAGCATCTTTATACCAACAGAAAACTAATTGTCCGAACTTAACATCTGCAGGAATTTTAGCATGCAGATGTATCGAGAAATAGACGTTGCATTTTATCTTTCTTTATTTATTCTGTAATCCAAAATGTATGCATTAGGAAGGCACGCAGATGCCAAACTGAAAATGATTTAATTTCTCATATGAAAACCGCAAGCACATACGAAAGAAAGAATTTAGACATGTGCATTAATTGAAAAAGGATCACTTCAAGCTGCGATAAAAGAGTTTAAGAATTATTGAATTTTAAGTAGAAAGGAAAGAGATTTTCTTTTCACAGAAGCGCGATAGAATTAAAAATAGCTAAAAGAGGAAACACAACTAATTTATAAAATTTTAACGATAAATATATGAATCTCCATCATAAGCAAGACGTCGTTGCTACATTACCAACAAATGAAATATAGTCTTTAAATTTGTGTACAGAACCCCTACGAAACAAATGATTCGAAAGAAACACCGATTGAAAAAATCTGCTCACAATCGAAAAATAGCTTTTTATAACTTTAAGTACTTTTTTTTAAATTCTTACTTTTGCAAAGATTTTTTTCCTGGGTACGCACATAGCTTGGTCTTAGATATTACTGAGAACAAAAAAAGCAAAAACAGCCGCTTGAAACTGTTTTTTTTTTCTCTGGAATTCGATGGTCTGTTATTGTTTCGAACGTGGAACAAAGACAGAAATGCAATTAAGAAACAGTCCACTGTATACTATATAACTCAAAGCGTCTCAGTGAGCGTCTCTATGACCCTTCTTTTACTATATAAGACGTCTCGACAAAGTGACGCAGTCTAAAAATCAAGTTTTGACATAACCGATGCGTGTAATATGCGCTTTCACAGTTTTAAGTAGAATTTTCGCCGTTTAATTGAATCACATTGTTGAATAGAATTTGATTTAAGAAAGCGGCGGATTCTGCCAAGGCGGAAAGGCCAAAAAACTTATTTTAAACTTTTTAAAACTTTTTTTTCTATTTAAAATTTTAACTTTAGTATAGTTTTGATTCATATAAGCGGTAATTATAGTAATTTTTTAGCTTGGGGGGGGAGTTAACCCCCCCCCCTTGGCTGCGCCACTGTGTGGATTATGGTCAATTACGGAGATTTTGAATGGATTTTTTTTAAATTGTTAACTAAAAACATTTAGGAACTTGCGTTATTTGCAGATTTTGTTTACGCTCCCGAATAAGCAAAATTTACCTATTAAAATTAAATTAAAAATAATATATTAACCTCAGCCGCTCTGGCACGTAAGTAATGTCTCATAAAGGAAATTTTCACATTTATATAATAATAATAATAATAATAATAATAATTTTATTATTATTATTATTAACATTAACACTTTCTAACAAAGTTGAAAAGTGCTTATGAATTTGGTTTGTCTATCTGTCTGTCTGTCTGTTTGTCTGCCCGTGCCCTAATTCGCGTAAATATGCTCTGATTGCCATGCAATTGATATATGTTATTGAGGTTTACAATACAATGGTCTGTTCGGTATTGAAAATGAAGCGTGTAGCGTATATAGTTCGTTTACAGAGGCACTCAAAAGAATGGGGAAATTATTACATTATTTCAAACATATTGAAATTCATATATATCACTGAGTTGCAAGATGCTTACTATAGAATAGAGTGTACAGAACATTCCTTGTTCCTTTACAGGGAAGAATTCGGTTAAAGTACTGTTCATCAACAATAATTGCTGGAAGTGTGGTTTCAATTATAGTACGCGTTTTCTAATGGAGTTATTTTTTTGCATATTACTTGGTGTGTATAAATTCTATTAATCATATACAGAACTACACAAAAGACTTCCAGTACATTTCCGTTTATTGTTGGAAATTGCTGAAGAGGAATTTTCAACTGTGCTATTCATTTCCTAACTGAACTAAAGTTTAGCATATTGTGTTGTATATGTAGAAATCTATAGATCATATACAGGGCTGTACAAAATATTAGTTAATTGGTTATTTTTCCGACCATTGATGGTGATTGGTGAAATTGGGTTTTCAAATATGTTATGAGTTTTCCCAAATCGTTTACTTAGGCATCATATTTCGCCTTATTAAATGGTGGAGTTTTGTTACAGTGTTCTGAATGTGTTGGAAAGGTGGTTTAATCTATGCTTGAACCATAATTTTTCGGCGTTGTTATTTTATAATTTAAAATTGTTACTATATCCTGCATACGAAGCTGAAATTTGAATCCATCCATTATTTAGAAATCATTAAGCATTTAACTTCACAATAGTATCTATTTTAAATGTTCATGTGATTTTTTGAAAAGTGAGCATGGTGGCGCCTCTAATATCCAGGGCCCGACTTAGTTAGTCGGGGGAGCCCCTTCTATCTATCCATTGAAGATTTTCAAGAATTATGCTGAAGTGACTAATATTAATCTTCATACCTACTGTATGTAAATATATTTTTTACCAAGTACTATTCGCATCTGTATACAGGGTGCCACAAGAAACATGGTAATAACTTTAAGAGACGATAGAATACACATTTTTTTTTTGTTATAGGAATACAACAGCAAATGTGAGCTGTTAAAGTAATGTTAAATACAGGTCTTTCAGGCATTATTGGATATTTATCGTAATATCAGAACATTTTCTTCCACAGTATAAAATTTAATCTTTGTATTGCATCAACATGTATTTGGGTGATTCCATCATATGGAAAGGCAAGGGCATGCATGCATTTATACTAATAACAACACATTTCAACTTTTGTTATGTTATTACTGCATTCTTCATGCACTAAAGCACTTTGGTATAAAAATTCATATTATGCCAAATAGTTTAATTCTTTTAAACAGAAGGCAGCAGAAAACAGTTATCTTTTACTTTCAGTAATCTTTTTTGTTAATTAGAATATTTTTATTAATTAGAAATTCAGAAATTACAGTAATCTTTTAATTAAACTTCTCTATTTTGAAAAAATCTTTATCAAACCTGGAAGGAAGAAATTAAATATCGCAAAATGAAATACACTTTAAATTAGAATCTATGTAAAGCAGAGGGGGAAAGAGAACCCCTTCCCCTAAATTTGAAAAAAAGAGAATTTTGTTCACTTTTGGATGATTTTTATCATTTGTCTCCCCTTTGATGAAATCCTACATCTGCTTTTGGGGGGCCACCTCAAATGGGAGAGCCCGGGGCTGTTGCCCCGCATGTCTCTGCATTAGTCGGGCCCTGCTAATAGCGATGAAATCAAACTTTTCGGGAACTCATCTTTATATTGTTTTTACATTTCTTTTCTATCATTTCTTTCTTCCCTTTTTGTCAGTTAGGCTTCTTTAAAACATTTTGAATATTATTTGAATATTGCATATTGAATTTAAAGTCCAATTGAGTCACTTGGTCTCTGTCTGGAGTTCATTGTTGTTACTTCATACTCCTCTTTCCCACGATACACAGAAGTAGAGGCTGTATTTTTAAACCTTGAAACGTCCATGTTCTATTATCACTCTTTTTTTTTTCTTCTTCTTTGTTACGTGTGTCTTCGTTACATTGGATTTAACGTCACATAATTTCATTCATAACCTTCTCCAAATGGTCTGAAGTTTACGTAAATTAAAGACTGAACAATCATTTCATTCTATCAGTACAAGGTTCCACTATTATTACTCTTCCAGTTGTTTCGAACAATGCTTTTTGTATTCTCTTCTTCGATGTCTTATGTCTGCTATTTTCAAGGTGAAAAGTTGCATTATAATGTTGGATACACGTGAATGCTTCGCACATGCCAGTTTTAATACGGATTTCCGGAAAAAAAAAATACTTTGTTGATGAGTTATAAAGAGCAACTGTTGGACACTCTTTATACTGCCATACTCAATCTGCGGCCCGGCGACCTTTTGTGTGCGGCACATAAACATTAATCCATATTTATAAAATTAATTGATACTAGATGAAACCCGTCAAAACTTGACGGAAAAAAAATTACTATAACAATATCAGAAAAATAAGCTTCTTTATAACAAAAGATGTATGAAATAGTCTTTCAAATATTTTATTTTAAAAGTTTTCCCCCAGTGAAATACAGTACTATTTCCGATGCAAACTCCAAACAAACAATCTATAAACAACTGTGTAAAGCAAATCAGTTTGACATTATATTGCCATATTCCCCACGGCAAGAAAGAAAATTTCATGTATCTATGATGTATCATACAAATAGTATATCCCTACTTTCATCTCATATTCAGTAAATAAAAGAACATAGTAAATAAAGCACACATCCCCCCTCCCTCTGTGATAATTTAACCGAATGAGCTCCTATGCGCATGTGCATTGCATCTGCCCAAAGACACCGTTAAAATTCGACGTTAAAAAAGTTTTAAAATGTTTAAATTAAAAGTTCTAAAATGTCCTCTTTAATCATTGTTCGTTTCAAATCCATATCTTCTAAAACGCATCAATTTTTTTAAGCTAATTAATTTTTATGTAAAAATGAAGAATTTTTTTTACAATAATAAATCAATCTGCAGATGACGGAGATTTTTAATGTTTTCAAGAGTAATTTATTTGTATGGTTTCTTCGGTTCCTTTATACATAATCAGGATGATTATTCCTTTTCCATAACAGTCGGGGATCTTTTCCCTCTTATGAAGTTAAATATCCAATGGATCTTTAAAAAAATAATAAAATACAGTTTCTAGCATGTTCTGATGAAATATGTACATCAACGAATTCAACATATCAATTTTATGTTAATTATAAGTTGAATATATATATATATTTGACAGATTTTAGTTTAGCGCCAAAATGGTCTATCTTATGGATAATCTGATCTTATGATTTATCAGGTTTTTAATTAATATTTTTTTTTCACTTTTCATGATGGTTAGGGAAATCTATTTTCGATTGTGGCAACTTTCCCAGGAACTAACATTATTAAATCAAACTGATGGTCATTGTTCAGATAGAATCGAAAAATGTTTCATGCTTGAAAATTATTTATAAAGTCGTTAAATTAAGCGGCAGTTTTCCAATACATTTCAATGGAAAGCTAATTTTTTTTTCTAATTGATGATGTAAAAAATGTAATTCTAAAATGTAGCAAAAAATTGAGATTTGTAGTATTTAGAAGTGATGTAAGCGCGACGAAATCTAAAGCGATAGCGCCGTTTATTGTCACAACCGTTATACATTTCTAAAAATTGCCACTGTGTTTTGGCTGGCGTCCAAAAGTAGACTACCATTTTTTGACATCGAAAGAGAAGTGAAATAGGACTTTGCCGCTAATAAGGAACTGTTAAATGAACTTATAATAAACCTACCAAAATAATTCCTATAGAATGTTAGCCTTACATTGTTTATTCTAGATAAAAATACAATTATTATTATTATTATTATTATTATTATTATTTTAACCATTGGGAAAGTGGTTGTTGCTTTCGGTCGAGAATGCAGGTTCGCATTTTACTACCGTTTTTAACGAAATTCTGTAATTTAGAAGAATTTATCTTTGAATAGGCAATAGAAATGCATAAAAGCGTTACAAAAATATAAAAGTTACAAAAAGAATAGATGCAAATTATCAGATATGAAAAATAAAGTAGAAATTTGGTACTTTCGTGTTATAGCGGCCCCCAAGGATGAAATATTTTTGTTTCTGTTTTCATTAATACTAGATGGTACCCGTCAAAACTTGACGGAAAAAATTACAATAGCAATATTAGTAAAATAAGCTTCTTTATTACATAAGTATGAAACAATCTTTCAAATATTTTATTTAAAAAAAAAAATTCCCCCCGTGAATTACGTTATTATTTCCGATGCAAACTCCAAACAAACAATCCGTAAACAAAATGGAAATCAGTTTGACATTACCGCCCTATTCCCCACGGCAAGAAAGAAAATTTCCTGAACCTATGAAGTATCATACAAATAGCATATCCCTACGTTCATCTCATATTCAGTCAATAAAAGAACATATTAAATAAGGTACACATTCCCTCCTCCCCCTGTGATAATGCAACCGAATGAGCTCCTATGCGCATGTGCATTGCTTCTCCCCAAACGCACCGTCGAAATTCGACGTTAAAAAAAGTTTTAAAATGTTTTGATCAAAATTTTTAAAATGTCTTCTTTAATCATTGTTCGTTTTAAATCCATATCTTCTGAAACGCATCTATTGTTTTAAGCTAATCAATTTTTATGTAAAGATGAAGAATTTTTTTTACAATAATAAATCAATCTGCAGATAAAGGAGATTTTTAATGTTTTCAAGTGTAATTTATTTGTATGGTTTCTTCATTCCTTTACATAATCAGGATGATTATTCCTTTTCCATAATTAAGAGAAATAAAGTAAATAAATAAATATCCAAGATTATTTTTGATTCTGTTTTCATTAATATATTGTAAATTTTACTGTTAAAAGTTACTGATAAATGATACTTTAGTAAATGGGGCTTTTCTTAATTATTATTATTATTATTACCAGAGGGCCCGTGCGAAGATTTCGCAGTGAAATCTAATATTTTTTAGGTACTTCTCTATTAACCCGTCGACCGCTTTTCATAACAAAAAACTACCGACAAACTGTAAGATTAAACGCCAAAACTGCAGTCCCATTCACTTGATGTCAGAAGCATTATGCGTGTTTGTTACGTCATCTAGTGGTTTTACATTCGACATTTGCGTGTATTTTCATTATGTTTTACTGATTTAGTAGTTATTTTATTAATTAACCCTTTTTATCCTGACGGTACTTATAAGTACCACTTTAATAAACACCTATATATTCGTAATATGACCGTTTTTCCTAACGATATTCACAATGGCACAAAGAGTGTATTTCTGACAGCAGGCAGGAGATGGCAAATTCAAACACATATCCTCTTTCTTTGCATTGTAGGGATTTCATTTTACATTTGCCACGCTACATTCGAAATCCATTTTGCAATAGAATTGACATGCATGTTGTTCTTCATTTGAGTAATTTTGGTGGTTTATTACCTGTTATTTAGTACTATTATTTTCTATTGTTTTCTATACTCTACAGGTGAACATTTTCTATATTTTATTTGAAGTTTACTATTCGAAATTTACTATTTTATTTTATATCATAGGGTAAAAAAATTATGGTTGTTACAGTTGCATAATTAACCACTAAAACACTATAAAAATTATTTTCCTCTTTCCTATGTTTATTCTGCAGCAAAACTTATCCAATGATGCAAAAATACAATTAAAAAGTAGCTGGAAAATTAATTCAGGATATAAAGGGTTAAAATAACAATTGTGTCCTTAAATTCTTATATTTTATTTATTTATTTATTTATTGATATTCCAATGGCAACGTTCTCCCGTTTATTTGGCGATAGTTTTTTGTTATGAAAAGTGGTCGACGGGATAATAGAGAAGTATAATTTTTTATCAATATGTAATAGTTATTAGATGCAGGTTTAAACTTCTAAAGAAAAATCAAGGATAAAAATCTCTGCAAGCAACATTTAGTTGTTAGTCAAGCCAGAATATCATCTAATTTATTCCATCAAAGTTAGACTAAAGACTGATCCAAGATTGCTAAAGGCAAGCGCGAGAAAAAAAAAATTAACAATCGTATTTTGACTGCATTAGAGGATGACGCCATCCGCTTCGGGAAAAACATGGGACTTAGAAATATAAATCTAAACATTTCAATTTCAATTTCGCTTTTTAATCATAAGTATAAAATAAACCCGTGCGGTGTTTTTTATAATAATTGCTATGAGCATCATATAATGTGGTATTTTATTTTTTTGGCAACAATAATTTCAGGAAAACCTATCATTTCTTTCATGAAAACAATGCCGATTTAATTTTTTAATTTCAGCAAATTTTAATCAAAAACATGTTTTAACGGATTGTTAAGTGGGCTATGTCAGAAGCCGGTTCTAAAACCTTTCATATGGTATCTTATTCGTTTTTCTGCGTTTCATATTTACTGAGTAAAAGGGATGTTGACAGGAGAAATAATATATAAGGATTATTATTATTATTCTTTTTTTGAGATTTAATGGCAACATTCTTCCGTTTGTTTGTTGGGCGCTACAGTTTGGCGAATTATTTGAGGTACTTTTCGGTTAGCAGGGCGCCAATGAAGTATATATATATATATATATATATAATGTATATAGTTTTGTTTTTCTAGTATTGAATTTATGTGGTTTATAGATTTTGGTTGGCTTTTGTGATAATGATTCTGCAAGTAATTTTCCATTGGAGTTTGTTATTATGTATATATATATATATATATATATATATATATATATATATATATATATATATATATATATATATATACTTTATTGGCGCCGGCTAACCGAAAAGTACCTAATTTGCATATAGTTTTCTTTTTCTTAATCGGACGACGGCATAATTCACGGAATTTCGACGGGATAATGAATATTTGATATGGTACCAGAATATTTTTCTGTATTTTATAGTTATATTAAGAAATACATATTTTTATGATTTGCTGAATCACTTAGTTGTTTACTTTTTCATACATTATATTATTTAAGGTTGTTAGTTCTCTTATTCGTTTAAATATACCCTACTTATATAAAAATAGCGTGTGTTCTCTGTGGTGTTTCGCATAAACGTAGTAAAATTCAGGTTATTAGATTTTATCCAACTTTGCTGTCATAACAGCTGATGAAGCAGCCCTTTTCGGCGATTTTTTTGTTACCTGTAAAATGTTTGTTTTTGGTATAGCCCGAACTAAGAAAAAATTGAGTACTTTTCCATTATACGGACACCATTGTCGCCAAGCATATATTTACATGTATGGCATGGTGTCGGTATAACGGAAAAGAACCAAAATTTGCGATGAATCAAATTAATTGAATTTCGTTAAACATTAAATTTTCTGGTACTTTTCTATTATCCGGTCGACCACTTTTCATAACAAAAAATTATCGCCAAACTGTAAAATTAAACGCCAAAAATACAGTCCGATTTACTTGATGTCAGAAACATACCTGTTTGTTACGTCATCAAGTGGTTTTTAATTCGAGATTTGCGTCTATTTTTCATTATGTTTTACTGATTTATTAGTTATTTCATTAATTAAAATAACAATTGTGTCCTTAAATTCATGTATTTTATTTATTTATTTATTTTGATATTCCAATGGCAACGTTCTCCCGTTTATTTGGCGTTACAGTTTGGCGATAGTTTTTGTCATGAAAAGTGGTCGACGGGACAATAGAGAAGTACCAATTTTCTTATTTTTAATCTGAGAAAGAAACAATAATCATGGATTTAATTAATTTTGCAATATGCGGTGCAATCAAAATAATTTTGATTAAATCAGTACAGATATCGCAGACGCACCTGGGTTATTTTTTGGCACCTAAATGACGATTTTTGCTTTCTATGACAACCTGGTGTTTTATAATAAATTTGAATATGTGTGTAAATAAATAAAATAAAATAGGTACTTTTATGTTAGCTGGGCGTCAAGGATAACTCTCCAAATCTTGTTTCAATTGGAATAATTTAAATTGCAACATTTTACGTGAGATTTGTTATTCATATTGATATGTTTACGTTTAGATATTTTATTATGATTATATTCTAGCTAATTAAGTTTTTTTTTAAAGATTTTATACTACAATGTTAAAATATTACCTAGTTGATATTAGTTAATGTCAAAAGATTGGCGAATCACAGAGTTCAGGGAAAAAACTCTCTGCCCTCAAAAGTGGGAGTTGTCAACTTTATGACGTCATAAGCAGAAGTAAATGTTTAATTGAAAATTACAGCTAATTAATTAAATTTTCGAACAAACGAATGCACGATAACAAATCTGTGTCCTAATATCTTTCATTTAAAAAAAGAATGGTGTAATTTGATGCAGTAGTTTGTTCTAACGGATTGTCGAAAGAAATCGCTTAGCGTTTTAAATATATAGATGGGCATAAAAAGTATTTAAGACTTTCACTGTTGTTTTATATATTTTAGCGGGAAGACAAAATCTGTCCTGTTATTTCTAATTAATTTAAAATTATGTTAAAACATTTTAAATGTCGTTTCCTTAGTCAAAAGCTATTTTTTCCTGTACTCTTATTTGTGTGTATACATTTCTTAATCCTCAAAATTAATCACACATTATTCTAAATTAGTTAAATTTACCCTATATATTTCTACAATAAAAGAAAAAAAAATTTAAAAAAAAAGTTTTTGCATTGAGCTGATATGTTACAGAAAATCTCCCAATTTCTTCCTTTAGAACTTATAAATTCTGCATTGGTATATTATTTCGTTTTAAAATTATGGTCCTGTATATAGCTAATATTTCTTTTTAGGGTTGAATATTTGTCGAGGAAATCATTGATACCAAACAATTTCAACAAAAATCATTGTACACCATTATTTCTAAATAACAAACTTTGCGACATATTTCTACGACATTTTCAATAAAAATATACCACGAAGTTTATTGCTTGGAAATAGTGGTGTTAAAATTTTTTGGTAACATTTCTTCCGCGATAGACGTTCAACCCTTTTAGTAATACTAACTTTGTTGTATTGCTTTGCTACACTACTTATGTTATCTTGCTATTTTATTTACCCTTTTTAGCACTTTCCAACCTAGTTGAAAAGTGCTTATGACTTCGGTTTGTCTGGCCGTCTGGCCGTCTGGCCGTCTGGCCGTCTGCCGTCTGCCGTCTGCCGTCTGTCCGTGCTCTAACTCCCGTAAATATGCTCGGATTGCTCTGCAATTTTTATATGTTATTATCGTTATCTATAGCATGTTCCCTATTTCAACGGAAGTGTGTAGCACTTATAGTTTTTTTACAGGGACACTCAAAAGAATTCCGTTACATTGCGGTCTATGGGGAAAAATCATTTGCTGTTTATTTAAATAATGTTTCACTATTTTAAACGCATTGAAATTTATATATATCACTAAGGTGCATTAGAAGAAGCTTAATATGGAACAGGGTGTGCATAGCACTTATAGTTACTTTACAGGGACAGTAAAAATAATTCCGTTACATTACGTCTATGGAGAAAAATCGTCTGCGGTTTATTTAAATAATGTTTCACTATTTTAAACGCATTGAAATTTATATAGATCACTAAGGTGCATTACAAGAGACTTACTACGGAATATTGTGTGTATAGCAGTCATCGTTCATTTACAGGGACACGCAAAAGAATTATCTACTGTCTGTTAACAATAATTCCTGGAAGTGCGTTTTAAGTTACTGAACGCGATTTTAATGTTAACTTGCTTTTTGTCTATTACGTGGTGTGTATAAATTCTGTAGATCCTATACAGGGCAGCACAAAAGTTCGCGAACACATTTCTGTTTATTGACAAACTCCAGACGGAGAATTTTAAAATGTGCTACACGTTTCCTAACTGAACTAAAATTTAGCATCCTATGTAGTATATATACAATTCTATATATCCTATACAGGGCTGAATAAAAGTATTCGGATATTTTTCCGAATATTGTATATGTTGGAAATTCCTGAAATTATGTTTTTAAATATGTTATGCGTTTTCCAAATTGTTTACTTAGAAGTTATCTTTTAGCTTATTAAACGGTATGATTTGTAAAATTATTTTGGAAGCGTTGGAAAGTGCTACATAATCTATGCTTGACGCATGATTTTTCGTTCTTGTTTAAATGTGTTGCGGCTCGCCAAACGTCGCAAACCTTTGTTTGTGGCCCGCGAGAAAAAAAGGTTGAGTATGGCTGCTGTCATAAAAATGATTGTGGGATACAAGGCCTGGAAATTGGAACAATATATAAACTATTTTATTATTTATATTCTTAGAAACCGTACCAGCCTTCTTGCTATTCAGAAAGAAATGATTGTCACAGTAAGATTAAATTTTTCTAGAAAAACATGTATTACGTCGGATTTACAGTTGTAGGTGCGTTCGTAATTATATACATACGTAGCACCCGGGTCCGTCCGTCTGTCCGCATATAACAGCGCAGAAACTACCCAATCGAATGGTTTGAAATGTGATATGATTGTGATATGATGAAAAAATCGTCGCATAATTTTGTCAAGTCATTTCAAATTTTATGAAAATCGAATCAAAAGTTTAAAAGATATTAATAAAAGTTTTCTTCATTCTGTTAAATCCCATCACACGTAATTAATTCAACGATATCCCATGATAGGTAATGATTCTAGGTTGCCATATTGATGACGTCCTATTTAAGATGGAGTCATATTATTTCCGTATTACTGAATTTAAAAAGCTAATTTGTATACTAAAATTGTTTAATTATAGCAATCTTATAATCTGCTGACAGTTTTTTGGTTAGATGTTTCCGGAGAAATAGATATTAAATGGAAAAAGAGTCTAAATATGGTTTTCAAGTTCTGAAATTTTCAAAGCTAGTCTTAAATTTTCCACTGGAATTTTCAGCAAATGTCAACAAAAGGTAAAATGTTACCAACTTAAAATGTACTTATTTTATTGCGGAAATTAATCATATCATAATAGCAGACGATATAATTCATTTCACTGAAATAATAACGATGATTTTTTTACATTGTGTTGTATTGGATATTTGCGCATAGTATAATTTTAATGTAACAGAATCGTAATTAATTGTTTGTAAAAGTGTATTGAAACTTAATTTCATAAAATAAAATTAATTTCTATAATATGAAAATCTGCACATGAAATAAATTTTGTATTACCTCATTTTTGCATAAGAGTGCAACAGCTACTGCACCAAGATCTGAATATTTATAAAACTAGTTACAGTACGAACGCACCTCATTCGTCACGTTTGACGTACAATTTCCAACTTGTTTAAATCTACGTGTGAGCAATAAAAATGTCAAAGAATATCTACCCCGTTTAGAATTGAGGAGAGAGATGAGTTCTTCCACGAACTCGTCATAAAATCTCTTTTTCTTGAAATGATTTTTGAAGAAAACAGCCTTTCTCCCCCTTTTTATTCTCCGAAAAATTTGTATTTAGGCAATTTTTCTCATTGTAAACTAATTGCACCAAAATTTTCACCAAACTACCAAACAAAAATACTGCATTTCCATGGATTGGAAAAAACAGTCTCTTTAACCCTTTCAGGGCAAGCAATTGTGTTCCTGTAACGTCGAATTCACACCGGTATTTACGAAAGAATTTAGTTCAAAATAAGGAAAAGCAATTTTTCAACTTTTCTTGTCAAAGTTAAAAAAGTAAAATTTAATTCAAAGTTTCTGGTTCGAATCGGATTTAAATTAGGTGGGATATAATATATCCAGGGATGAGATTTCTCCGCTTTTTTGCATACCAGTATGATCTTAGAGAAAACGTTGTCCTCTTAAACCGCAGAATGTTCCAATTAAATGAAATCCCATTTTCTGTAAGATTATACTGGTATGCAAAAAAGCGGAGAAATCTCATCCCTGAATATATCCCACCGCCCCTCAAAGGGTTAAGGAATAATTTTTAAACTTGTATCATTACTAATATATTTTTTTGCGTCTTTTTAATTAAATAGAAATATTTATTTACTTATTTATGTATACTCTTAAAAACTAATTAACATTTTAATATTATTTGAAAAACTATTATGATTTTTTTCGAAATTATATAAAAAAAAGGAATAAAAAACAACAAAAGACTGAGACTAAAATCTCTCAGTCAAAATGCAATTTTTAGGTGCAAAATAACGACTAACGACCTTGGACGCTTCTTAACTTCTTTGGACAGTATTAACTCTACAATTCAACTACAATGAGTTCGATTAGACAAGTCGAGAAGTCAACTAGTCGGATGTGCCAATCCCAAAACTTTCTTCTATCTTACATAGGTTTCGCATACACTAAAAAATAATCAGCACCAATTTATAACAAGGTCTAACTGAATCTAAAGTTTTATTAAATTCCGTGCATTAGTTCTTCAGATAGGATTATTGCTAAAATCGTGTAAATCCTGCAAAATGTAGCATAGCAGCGCCACCTGTTGGGAGATTTAGATCAAAAGCTAAACAACAACAACTTATGTCAACGTCTACTGAATGAAAATCCGTACATTAGTTCTTGAGATATAGTTATCGTGATAATAATGAAAAAAGTAGCATAGCAGCGCAGACTGTTAGGCTATTTATACCAAAACGTAAGCAGCATCTATTTATGTAAAGGTCTAACTGAATCTGAAGTTTGATGAACATGAGTGCATTAGTTCTTGAGATCTTGATAGGGAAACAGACAGATTGTGGAGAGAAAGACAGACAGGCAAAAGAAAAGTCTGCGGATTGGCACAGTAAAGGCGCTGGGGGCAGAGCCTCCTAGAGAATAATCAAGAAGTATCTGTTAAGCTTAACTTTGAAATATATATAATTTTTCAATTTTGCCGATATGGAGATTTAATGTAAAAGTTATTTTACAGAAGTCATCGAAAGATTTTTTGTATACTTTAATAGTAATTTAGACTATAGTTTTGCAATCTGGTTTGTAGCAAAACATGCTATCAATGTGGTTTGAAGTGTAAGAGTTTCTATAAACAGTTATACAATTAATAGATATATAATCAAGGAAGAAAAATTTTAAATTCACACACAAAAAAAGGTGCAACAATGAAATTAAATTTGCGTTAAGTCACGCTTGATAGAATAATCTATTGGCTGCAAATCCAATTACGTAACTTTAAAAAGCTTGGCGTTTTAAAACATCCGGCGTTTTTTTTTTTTCAAATTTTGCGCAATACGCGCTTAAGAAAATGAGATTCTTTGCCACATGTTAAAAAAAAAAATATGACAACACATCTGATGAACGATACTTCTTTTCTATTTTTTTTAACAGTGTATATGAATTTATATATGATATTTTGTAATTCTATCATTTAATTTGCTCTTTTTCTTTATATTGTAATTGTTAACCCTATGTTCTCAGCAATATCACTTAGACTAATCCCTTTGAGGGAAGTCCTAGTTAAGATAGATTTGAAATTGAGGTCGGGAAGGGGTGTCATCTACCGGCAATTTTAGCGTAGCGTCTTCGTTATGTTCTAATTATCAGAAAAATGC
The DNA here is from genome assembly GCA_963931845.1 of Maratus michaelseni. Lineage (NCBI taxonomy): Eukaryota > Metazoa > Arthropoda > Arachnida > Araneae > Salticidae > Maratus > Maratus michaelseni. Next base: position 82,681,976 of record OZ007600.1, read on the forward strand.
AATTCTTTTTTTAATGATCGCGTTAATGTAGGTGACGGTGGTTCTCTTGACCAAATTATTCATTATATTTGCGGGTATGAGGAGGGAGGGGGTTAACGCCTTTCTCTGAGATTGTAATTATCTCGGGCCCGGGCCGCCGGGCGGGTTAGCTAGTATCTAAATAAAAGAAATTACATTTTTCTGATGCACCAAAACTTTTTCCGCGTGCCACGAGACAATCTTTTTCCTTTGAGTTTTTAGGTTCATGCATTTACCTTATAAAACAGAAAACAATGAACATTTGAAACACATAACTAATGAGCTACATCATCAGATAACACCAATTTATTGTCGATACTTAAATATCTAAATACAAGAAATTATATTTTATTGATGAACTAAAGCTTTTTCCGCACCTTGTTTATATCCAGAATCAGAATGATTTACTTTTCAAATTATTTATTTTTCTCCGCCTGGGAGAACAAACATAGTGCTAGTTGCGAACAAACATGTTATTAAATATAATGCTAGTCTGTGGGCAGATAGCAGTTTCAAAAATTTTATTCTTAATCAATATAGGATGTTTTCTGAAGACTTTCCTTAACTTTTCATTTTTCCGTTTTTCTTTTTTCTTACAACGTTTCTGAGATTGCTTCATAAATTTAAGCATGAATGGCCTTCAAATTTTATAAATTCTGTTTATTTTAACATTTTTATTATGATTTTAGACCTTCATTACTAAAAAAAGAAAGATTTAGTAAAATAAAGATATTCACATTTAATTGTCCATTGTTACGAATGTTTAACCTTCTTTGCTCTAACAATGCTTTTTGTGCAAATTTCCTGGTAATTGTTCGATCGTTATCTTTCAAATATAAGTATTACTGAGAATGATAAACCGAGGATCATACATAAACCACAGTACAGTCTCAAATTCTGTAGTTATACACTTGTTTTTGATGAAAACGATCACATGCATCATCCGTCTAAAGTTGAGTAATCGAGAACAATGGCGGCTCATGTAAATGCATGACTGCCAAATTTATTCTTTTCTTATGACTATTTTTTAAAAGAAATCTGTGCCTTATTTATTGGCAGCAATTATGCCATTAAACAAGCAAAAGATTTCTTTTAAAAAATAATGATTAAAAAAAAATATTTTTTCCCTCCAGACAATTAGTGCCCCCTCCCCCCAAAAAAAGAAGGAGAAGAAGAAGAAGAAAAAAACCAATCAAGAATTCCTACTGATCCAGAATATTGTAACTATGAATTTGAGCATACAAAGTTTAATAAAGAATGTCGTATCAATAAACAATAATTATATAAATCACTCTAAAGATACAGATATTTCAGAAAATTCTTATTTTAATAACGATGTAATAAACATTATAATCCTATGCATCATCTGAAATCGAACATTATAAAGCACTGTAATTATGACACCGAGCATTTTAAATTTAATGAAACACACGATTTAAGTATTAAAGTATTATATAAACGGCTCTAAAGATGCTTATGCATAAGAAATTGCTTATTTTTCAAAATGATGACAAGACACGTTAAAATCATACGAATTATCTGAAATTAAGCTCTGTCCAAAGAATGGTAAGTTTGCATTCTTGCGTTTAAATGAATTAAAAGAAAAGCTTTGTGAAGTTATTTTTATTTCTTTTAAACGCACTATTTAGCAAACAATGTAAGATTTAAGTTAAGTAGGTATTTTTTTTTCTACAAATGGGAATAAAATATGTTGCGTAAGAATAGAAAAACAAATTATGTAATTGTAAGCAAATATAAAAAGCTGCATTTACCACTTAATTAAAATAAGGTATGAACATTTATTTTGTTGAATGTGAGTAATTTTAAATGTTTTATTGCAAATTAGCGATGAGTTTGGACTGTTTTTTTTTAGGAGTCTGAGCCCGACGTTTTGAAATCTGAATCTGATAAAAATTGTGTCATCAGAGCCCGAGCCCAATACCGAAAGTACGCAGTAGAAAATTGTTAATAACATTTTAAAATTGTTTCAAGATTATTTTTTCTCATTTAAAAACCTCTTCATACATAGAAATAAATATTAATCCTAAATACTCCCTCATGACAACGTTTCTTGATTTTCATGTACCTGAAAATCTGTTTAAAATTAGCAAACTTGTTATTTATACCCAACCACTGGCAGGAATCTGAAAAAGTCACAATTATTAATTCTTTTAAAATATCATTGTACAAGTATGACCAGGGCTTGACAAACGCGGTCGCTAGGTCGCCACTGGCTACCAAGTTTTTTGATCTGGCGACCAAGTTATTTAATCTTTCGGGGTGATTTCTGTAAAAAAAAAAAAAAAAAAAAAAAAAAAATGACATAAGAAATGAGCACAAATGCCATTTTTTCTCTCCCCCATCCCTACTCGTGCGCGTCAAGCAGTAATCTTTTTCTTCTCTCGTACTTTTAATGGAAGAACTAAATTTAAACGGCATTTTTCAACTCATGCACATAAAACAGCATTCTTTTCAGCTATAGCCAGCTAGTATATATCAAGTGATTAGAATGTGGGGCGGGGGAGGATATTTCAATAAAACAGTAAGTAATAGTGCCAATCCAGCCTCTGTGGCATCTAAAATTGGATATAAGTTTCATTAGAAAACATAGTTTATATTATCTTTCTAAATTATGTACTATTCTAAACTATGTAACTAATAATTCTAAATTATGCTTGTTATTATTTTTTCTCAATTATTTCATAAGAAACTCTTGTGTGTTTTTAAAATCAATGACGGGGAAGAGGATGGGGGGGGGGGATAAATATTTTTTTACTGGCGACTAGTATTTTTTTCTGGTTACTAGATTTTATCAAATTTGTAAAGCCCTGGGTATGACAGAAATACACGAGTTCTGTTTTCCAGTAATTCTGGAAAAAGACAAACAGAAAACGAGGGTAAATAAGGGATACCCTACGGCTTCTTTATGTAGATAACATCGATTGAAATAGCAAGTTTTTTTTCCCTTTTTTCAATTTATAAATAAATAAAATTTTCACTTCGAGCCCGAGCCCGCCGAGACGAAGAATGGTATAAAAATCGAGCCCGAGCCCAATGTTTATAACTCAAAACAATAAAATTCAATACTTCAAGTGTTGAAAGTCTGCATGGCACGTAACACATGACTTTTTATATCTCATTTTTCATGTGATTTTAGAAGTTTGTATTAGAAGCTGAAACATAATATATATCCAATATCAATAGACTTATGGAACTAAACAGCATCATTTTAATTCTACAGTCTGACTTGTTTTTATAAAGTAATTAAATAAATAAGTACTTTATCTAATTACATTTCCTTCATTAAATGTGCTCTATATCTACAGGCATAGTCAGATCGTGAAGTGTATGTGATAAGTAAAAGAATACCATGCAAATAATTATATAGATCTCCAGTATTCAATCACAAATCTAGTTTTTATATTTACAAATAACATACCCATTTAATTACGCTCAGTGTTGAATTCAGGGTGTGTGTGTGTGTGTGTGGGGGGGGGGGGGTTAGCACATTCCCCCCGGGGCATTGAAATGTCTCTCCCAGAAGATATCAGGGTTTATGCTTTTAATGGTTAAAAAGTGCAATCCCCCCCCCCCCCCGGAGCCACAGAAATCTTTCCTTGAGAAAAGTCTCTGAATTCAACACTGATTACGCTATTATAGTATGCTACCTCATCATAGAATGGTTAAATGAACCGACTTAAAATTGCATAGTTGACAACTCTCTGGTGTTTTAATTACCATTATTTTAGAATAGTAATCTTCGTCTTATTTAATCGCAGAATTTCTATCTTTAAAGCAGTACTCAAATCCAAAGTAGCTATACCTTTTAACACGTTCGTGAAGTCATTTTTAATTTTACACGCATGAAATTAGCAGGTACTTTTATTCATAAATAATGAAATCGAATCGCGTTTTCTATTTTTCGATAAAAACAAAGAATCTTTCAGAAAATGGTGTAAAAAATTGGCGCATCGAGCAGAATTTTCTGATGCGGTAACCCTTGAAAAGGCAGCCATAAGACAAACAATTGCTTATTACTCAAGCTACATTTTATGGATTAATATATTTATGAATTATGAAAAAACATCTTTTAAATTTCTGAGACATTTTCACACTTGTGTGTGCATGTATGCATGTATGTATATGTATTTTATATACAGAGCGATTCAAAATAGAAGTTATTCCGATTATCCCTTACCGCAGATGATAGAAACGTAATTCTAGATATAAAATCATAAATTTTACGAAATTTCATTGGTTCTTTTTAACAAAAATAACCACACTTTTTATGATTTTATTTAATTGAAATATCCATTTTGTTAATAAATACTAAGTCATAAAAGCAGTTTTTAATTATTTTTTAACACTTTTCAATTTTGTTGAAAAGTGTTTATAAATTCGGTTTGTTTCGTCGTCTGTTTGTCCGCGCTGTAACTCGCGTAAATATTGTAGGATTGCTATGTAATTGAGGTTTACTATAGCATATTCGATATTTAAAATGAATGCATTTATTAGTTCGTTTACAGAGCACTCAAAAGTATGCCGTTACATTGTGGTCTATGGGCGAAAAATCGTTTGCAGTATATTTTAATGATGTTGAATTATTTCAAACCTATTGAAATTAATATATATCACTGAGGTACATCACACGATGCTTTTTGTAGCATTTAATGTGCATGGCATTTATCCTTTATTTACAGGGACACACAAACGATTTGGTTACCGTCTATGGTTATTACCATATCTATATATATTTTCTATCTATCTATCTATATTATAAAGGACAAACGTGTCCGTGCGTAACGCTGACGTCATTTTGCGAATGGCAACACTTGGCGATGAAATTTCGGTTTTGCGATTTTTGGTACTGTAATTTTTTTAATTTCTATACATCACATATTTTTAATTTTTACACCGTTATATTGGAAAAAACCTACTTGCGAATGTTTGAAACCTGTATCGCAATTTACTCATTAATTATAGCATTTAAATTAAATTTCGAATATATATATATATATATATATTTAAATCTATATCGCTTGCAGACGATTACAAAATATTAATCCGTTTGCACTTTAAACAAGATAAAGAGTTCAGCATTTGTTTCCAGCTAATACTCCATAACGAAATTAAAACTTCATTAAGAAATAAATAAAATAGTATAAATAAAACACAAATTTAGCAGACATGTAATCCAAATAAGCTCTTAAAACCGCAGGAATTATCAGAATAAGAAAAAGTGTTGTATATAACGACATTTTTACGATTTCTTCGACTAACTTCTGGCACATAGCCAATACGAAATGACTGCTTTTAACAAATTTCCAAAAATTTTTTTGAATATATAATTGATATATTTCATCTAAAAATACTCTTTGATGTTGTTAGGGGGCAATCTAAAAAAAATTATTAATGTAGAACATCTATTAGAGTTTTCAATAAAAAAAATAAAGGGTTTTCACTTATATTCTCTATCCCGGGAAACCCGGGTTAGATGCCGTAGTTAGCGATAATTGCTAGAAGGGCGTTTTCAGTTGTGGTATGCTTTTTAAAATTTTTGCATATTATTTGATACATATAAATTCTACAGATCATATACGAGGCTAACCACCTTATATATGATCTGTAGAATCTTGTAAAAAAAGTACATTTTTTTTTAATTGACAGAAATTACTGAAAGAAAATTTTCAAGTTTGTTAAGCATTTCCTAACTGAACTAAGTTTTAGCATACTACATTAGTGTGCAAAACTTAAGCAACAAACACAAAATGCTAATTTCTGAACCCGCGAGTACTCAAAAGGAAATTCTATAAACAGCAAGTGTAGAAAAGAGGTACTACCCTAACAGCACAGCCAGTCGATGTGAAGTCTTCTTGACATCACAAATGGTCACAATTGTCACAGTCACTACAATGAACAGAAATGTGATATCTTTCATTCGTCTCATTTTTACTCTCATTTGGTCACTCCACTGAACAGTCACCATGACTGTTGCTTTTTGACGAGTCGCCAGGTGACTTTACAATGAAGTCTTCTTGTGACTCTCATGTGACTGTCATTTTGACACTCCATTATAAAGTCATCATGATAGCTGTTCTGTGACGAGTTCCCAAGTGACAGAAAATGAAATCATCTGGTGACTTTTCACAAAGAAGTGCAATGATGACTTCACATAAGAGTGTCGATCACCGGAAAGTCACCATGTGACTTCAATATGACATTATTTGGCGACTCATCACAAAGCAGTGCTCACAATGCCTTCAAAGTTCAGTCTTCAACTGACAGTGACTTGAGAATCACAAGGTGACTTCATTGTAATGTCATCTGGTGACCTATCACAAAGCGACAGTCACAGTGACTTTTCAGTGTCAACAATCATTTGAGAGTAATAATGAGACAGCGAAATATACCATATTTTGATTCACCGTAGCGATTGTGACACTTCTAGCCATGTGTGACGTCAAGGGAACTTCACATCGACTGGGCTGTGCTGTTAGGGTAGTACCTCTTTTCTACACTTTCTCCTTACAGAATTTCCTTTTGAGTACTCACGTGTTCAGAAATTAGCATTTTGTGTTTGTTGCTTAAGTTTTGCACACCAGTGTATGTAGCATTATATACAAATCTATAGATCATATACAGAGCTTCACTATAGAATTTAAATACTTTTCCGATTATAGAAGAAAATTGATGAAAGTGGGTTTTCAAATGTGTTATGCGCTTTTTAGCTCACAGGCTATCAAAGCCTGAGAGCTTATGTGCCCGCCGGTTCTGTATGTACGTATGTATGTATGTATGTATGTATGTATGTATGTACGTAACGCGATAACTCTTGATAGAACTAGCCGTTTTACTTTAAATTTTGTTTACAGGTTCCTTGTGATAAGGCGCTTCCCTGATTAGTTTTGGAGGTTCATTGGTTAAGCATAAAGGGGGGAAACGGGGGGCTAACCCCCCATAATTTAGATAAATAGGTTTTTCATGCAGCATTATCCCATTTTCTTCAAATTTTGTATATAGGTTCATTTTGATAATGCGCTTCTGTCAATAGTTTTGGGGGTTCATTGGTTAAGTATAAAGGGGGAAAGGGGGGATACCCCCCCTAATTTAGATAAATGAATTTTTCATGCAGAATTATCCGATTTTCTTCAAATTTTGTATATAAGTTCATTTTGATAATGCGCTTCTGTCAATAGTTTTGGGGGTTCATTGGTTAAGTATAAAGGGGGAAAGGGGGGATAACCCCCCCCTAATTTAGATAAATGAGTTTTTCATGCAGAATTATCCGATTTTCTTCAAATTTTGTATATAGGTTCATTGTGATAATGCGCTTCTCTGAAGTTTTTTGGGGGTTCATTGGTTAAGTATAAAGGGGGAAAGGGGGGCTAATCCCCCCCTTAATTTAGATAAATGGGTTTTTCATGCAGAATTATCCGATTTTCTTCAAATTTTGTATATATATTCATTGTAATTAGAGACTTCCCTGATTAGTTTAAGGGGTTCATTGGTTAATTATAAGAAGGAGAAACGGGGTATGGTTCCCCCCTCTTAATATATTGTCGATTTCTTTATTTTTCGAGGGGCTTATTTCAAATTCTTTGAATTAAGAGTATAATATGCAATTAGTGTGAATAGCCTGTGAGCTCAATGCCCTCAGTTTAACTGGGCAGTTTTTTCTTTTTATTAAATTGTTTACTTAGAAACTATCTTTCAACTTATTAAACGTTTTTTTTACAGTATTCAGTATGTGGTGGAAGTGTGTTGGTATGTGTTGGATTAAGTATTTCACAGTCTATGCTTGACGCATGCTTTTTCGTTTTTGTTTTATCTTAATGTAAGTGTGCGGGGAAAGTATACCGTCCTTTGAAAAAAAAGTCAGCACCCTTGCTAATTCTGACGCAGATGATCGGATAAAAATGTAACTGGTACCAATCGCTTAGTAATATATGATCTACTAATTAATCAAAAACAATTCTGTATTTAAACTTTGCTTAGGGGGTTGTCTACATATATAAATTTTATCAAACCTAAAAACTTTCAATATTATCACCTAATTTGGACACAATTTTTCGGTAAATTTTACGTCCGGATACCAAATGGGAAGTCATTCTGTCGAGTAGTTTAGCAATTAAGCAGTTTTAAATTTTGGAACCCCTAATCTTAAATTCATTTGTTGTCTTTGAAAAACAGATTGCAAAGTAGATAGTGTTTTAAGTATAACTCAAAAAAATTCTTGGTGGATTGAGCTGTAACTTTAGATTCGCATATTTGAAGCTTCTAGAAATCGATTTTTATTAAAAAAATCATAGGTTACAATTTATATTTTTTTCAAAAAATATATTTTTTGTTTCATAATAGAGTATCATATAATATTTTTTATATCAACACTTTTTCAACAACTGAGTACAACAGCTATTCTCTCGCTAAGACATAACTTCTTTGGTGGAATTTGCTTAAAATTAATCAATATAGGAAGCAATACGGAACAAACAAATGTATTTTGCAAAATGTATACATTTTAACGTCTGAATGTGAAAAATATTAAAAACACCAATTAAAATAATTTAAGACAGACATGAGTACACATAAAATAAAAATTTATAAAAAATATATACTTAAAAACAGTTAAAAATACAAAATAGTAGACGTTTCGCCAAGCGCCACGCAAGGCATCATCAGTACAAAAACAATCTATTGCATAACAAACCACAGAACAAGGAAAAGGAAAGGTTTGAAATCAAGGAAAGTTGAAGTTATTTTAAAAACAGATGATATTCATTAGGGACAGAACGAGCTTCATTCAACGTCTGCGATCGCAATTGAGTGAACCAACTCTCCAGGAGTAATCGACCATGGTAGCTGTTACAACCTGATTTCAAAATACTGGCGTTCGCAATTAGCGGGATGTGATTCGTTTAATTAGCGGGATGTGATTCGTTGAAACGAATCACATCCCGCTAATTGCGAACGCCAGTATTTTGAAATCAGGTTGTAACAGCTACCATGGTCGATTACTCCTTGAGAGTTGGTTCACTCAATTGCGATCGCAGACGTTGAATGAAGCTAGTTCTGTCCCTAATGAATATCATCTGTTTTTAAAATAACTTCAACTTTCCTTGATTTCAAACCTTTCCTTTTCCTTGTTCTGTGGTTTGTTATGCAATAGATTGTTTTTGTACTGATGATGCCTTGCGTGGCGCTTGGCGAAACGTCTACTATTTTGTATTTTTAACTGTTTTTAAGTATATATTTTTTATAAATTTTTATTTTATGTGTACTCATGTCTGTCTTAAATTATTTTAATTGGTGTTTTTAAACAAATGTATGTTTTAACAATGATTTTCATTTATATTTAGAGTGAAAATCCACAAATGTAAAAGCGAAATCAAAGCGAAGCATCCATTATCGCATTAACCACTTATTTCGCCATTTTCGATTATCACATTAATACCTTACAACGCTTTTACATATTATTATCTTTTTTTTTCTTTTTTCGTTTTGTTGAATGCTGTTGGTATGAACAAAAAATATGTAAAATAAAGAGCTTCCTGCATTCTCTAGTTTGTATCGAGCTGCATATACTCCAATTGTAATGATACATTGTGTTTGAGAAACAGCTTTACCGCTTAATTGGGTCACTGTGTCTACTGCAAATTGTTCATCATAGCTCGGATGTAGATGTGATCGGAATCGCTATACGCTCTGATCATGCGTATGAATGAATAGAGAAAGTTGCTTTCAATTTGTCTGTGATCTAGTTAGCTCTCAGCTGTCCAGTGCAATTTTGAATACTTTTGATATTTGCGGCAGCAAAATAAAGAATTTATTCTTATGTACAGTAAGCCAAAATTAAAAGAGAATACTCCCATACAAACCTCAAAATTGTCACAGAAAATAAAACAAATGAAACAAGTTGGAAATTGTACGTTAAACGTACATATGAGGTGCGTTCGTTTTATAACTAAATTTCACAAAAAAAAAAAAAAAAAAAAAAAAAAAAAAAAAACTTCCTCATTATTTCAGTAAAATGAATTATGTCGTCTGCTAGGAGTGAAATGAGCATGCCTTTTTTTTTTCTTATTACGTATGTCACGTTTACAAAAGCAAATTTTTTTTCACCATGGAGATCTTGCTTTGTGAATGATTACCTCCATGGCTTAATATTTTTATGATTCATAACGAGCGAATCTCCTGTGTTTATTTACTCTAATGGATTGAGATATTCGGTTAATTAATTTCCACTGAAGTTATCTCAGAATCTATACATTGTTAAATGTAACTCATCTCTCAAGCAAACAATTTTTTTGAACGATTTTTCTAAAAATGTAACTTTTATGAAATTTTGTTCGAAAAAATAATTTTGAATAAAAATGGCCGCTTGGCATATGAAAAAAGATGTGATTACCCCGTACTTGTTTTCCTCAGTTACACGAATTGCGCTTTTATTATATAGATTAGGTATGATAGGATTTAACAGAATAAAGAAAACTTTCATTAATAACTTTTTAAATTTTGATTCGATTTTCATAAAATCTGAAATGATTCGACAAAATTCTGCAATGATTATATATGTTAAATTTCAAACCATTCGGTTGGGTAGTTTTTGCGCTGTTATATGTGGACAGACGGACGAACGGACAGACCAGACGACGACTGTAGGTGCTATATTTATATAATTACGAAAATGCACCTAAAAACGGAAATAGTCATTCCATTGGGAATTATGTCTTCTTTCAATTTATGTGAAAAAGCAATCTTAGGGTTGTCTTCATAGTGAAATTGTACCAAATTCTTAAATTTGAAATACGAACATCTAATTCTGACATCATATTCGGCTTTTATAGTAAATTTCACTATAAGATATCGAAAAGGAGGTCATTAGCTCAAATAGTTTAGGAATTATGAAGGTTTATAGTTCGAAACTCCTAACGTTAAATTCATTTCTAGTCATTGGAAAACAGATTGCAATGAGGGTAATTTTTCAAACGCAACTAAAAAAAGTACTTGGCGGAATAATTCGTAATTTTGGATTCGCGTAGTTGAAGTTAAAAAAAAATAGTAGATTTCAATTCATAATTCTTTTAAAAATTAATTAAAAAATATTCGAAAATTTTTTTCAAGACAACTACACTGCAAAAAAAGTGTTGATTTTACAGTATAATACTGGCATTCCAGCTGCCAGTATTATGCCGTAAAATTAACAGTAATAAACAGTAAAATAAGCAGACCGCCCGGGCTGGGTTAAAAAAAAAACCACGGGTTTTTTATATAATTTTTAGGGTTGTAGTGGGTAGCTGTCCGGATACCCGCCCAGTTACCCACCAGGGGTGGTTTAAAAAAAGAAAAACCCGTTTTTTTTAAAACCCTGATTGTAGCACAAGAAGCGTGTTAAAATTGGATTCCAAGATTTGAACCGAACGGACGCATGGCAAGTTAAATAAAACCTTGTAAAATTACTTAGAGGGTGTCCTTCTTATCGTTAACCAACTGCTAATTCTTAACATTTTGTTTTAGAGGTATAGTTCCAAATGCAAAATTGTTTCAAATGTTGTTCATCATATGAACAAAATATGATGAACCATTTACGAATGATATGAAAATCCATTTACGTGAAAAAAGTTTTCTTTAAATGACGAAAGTTAAATTTTATACAGTCGCTGGATCTTATAAGTTATACTTAGAAAATATTTCGCAAAAAAAAAAAAAAAAAAAAAAAAAAAAATTTGTTTGACCAAAATTTACCGAATACTCCTCTTACTTGTTCCTGATACTTCGAATTGCATAAATTTTCAGCGTTTTCTGGCACTAACGCTTTTTTTTTTTGTCCCAAAAAAAAAAATTCAAAGCATCATAACGTGGTAAATTTCATTCTTATAAAAATGGAACTTTTGCTGTGTTACAGTGCAAAACAATTGCAACTCTCCTTTGTAACCAAATCTGTAAGTCCTTGGTATGTATCCACAAGTAGATTGACCCAAATACTCGATTATAAGCTGTTCAATTTCAGTATTTTAGTTGGAATGTGAGTTTTCAACTGCTGCTGCATTGTCCAGTGAATTAAGAGTAAAGGAATTAACATAAAACTATAATGATGCTTCTTAAACAATTGTTATACAACTTAGTTTTCGTGTCTTGGCACATTGACAATTTGGAAGACCCCATTTCCGTAGAGGATAGATGTAACTAGTCAACTACGGTAAAACTACCTAAGGAGAAATCGCAAGGATCGGGAATATTCCACTTTAGGCAAGTTCCCGTCTTAGCAAATACACTGTCTCTTCCAATTATATTGTAATATTTTCGCAAAAACTATGAAATTTTTCTTGGATCCCGTTATAAACAGGTTTCGTTGTAACAAGTTTTATTGCGTAATCCTACCGTAGCTAACAATTCTCATCGCCATCACTTTTTTGGATAATTTGGATAAAATCTGGTAGCCAGCAAAAAATTCTAGTCGACAGCAAAAAATATTTACCCCCACCTCCCCCTCCTCCATTGATTTTCAAAAAGCACAAAAGTTTTTTATGAATTAATTGAGAAAAAAATAATAACAAGTATAGTTTAGAATTATTAGTTACATAGTTTAGAAAGATAGTATAAACTAAGTTTTTTAATGAAACTTATCAAAATTATATATCTCTAAAAAATAAAAAATAAATAGTGTAAAGATTGAATTAACCGGCATGTTCGGAAAATACTGATTGCTGAATACTTTAAATGTCTAGATAGCTGAGTGCTACAAAATCTTCTGATACAGGGGGGGGGGGGGGGCGCTTCGATTAAATGATGAAGCGGGAAAACAATCTTTTGACTATTTTCCAGTATAAGTTAGTTAAATAATTCTGATTTTATTATTTTAAAATTTGTATTTGAGGAACTTATTTAAAAAAAGTTTTAAAAATATATTTTTTTAATACAGTTTCTAAGTGTATTTCTTAATATTGATAGGAGAAAAAAAAAGTTTGTAACTATTTCTTAGATCAATTTTTGTACAAAAAAAAAAAAAAAAAAAAAAAAAAAAATAAATAAATAAAATAAAATAAATAAATCAGATTAAATAATTTGGTTGCCATATAAAAAAACTTCGTGTCAAGCCCTGCTCATGGCGCATTCTATAAGGTACTGTTATTGTACTTAAGACCGCCAATGAAAACCTATTCTAAAGAACAATACAAGAAATACCAACATTTCGTCGTCGAATTTGTATATAGCGGTATTCCTGGGGAGAACAGTTGTATTTTTACTCGGATCTTAATGTGATGCAAGAAGAACATCAACTGATTAAACCAAATATTTCTTCAAAGCCACTATTATCAAAGATCACGAATACCGAAATAGCTTTGCAGTTTCATATACATTCGCCCAGAGGATTATGACCACCACAAACCGGCTTTTATCGAAATCTTATATAATCATGAGCCTTTCCGAACGAGCCAGATTCATTAAATAGAATGGTAAATCTACATCCCCAGCATCTCTTCCATACCTTTCTTATGTTGTCATATGTGCCGTATATCAGGCCTGGCCAAAACTTTCAGTAAGCACCAATCATTATTCACATGACTCGAAGCATGAAAAATATTATCTCACTGTAGTAGCAACAGCGACACAGACACACATGTCTTATACGATGAAATAGTATACCGGGTGTTTCAACAGTTCGGTGCGAAAGTAAAGCGCGATAAAAAGAGATCTATGTGTCGGAGAGACATTCGGTTTGCAGATAAATATTCACCGTGGTACGGGATTTTGTATGACACAATAGTTCAAAATCCTAATAATAAACGGCGCTGCTGCAGATAATTCAATGAAATAATTCCATATTGCTTACACAACGCAAGATTTGGATACAAAAACAATAGAGAATACTGCATATGTTTTTTTAATACGCAAAAATAATAATGGTGCGCGAGGTTATCATGTGCAATTATCAATCACAATAACATCACGCACCATTATTATTTTTGCATATTAGAAGTGTACATACAGTTTTCTCTAATGTTTTTGTATCCAAATCTTACGTTGTGTGAGCAATATGGAATTTTCCCATGGAATTATCTGCACCAGAACCCTCTATTCTCGGTATTTGAACTAATTTTTTTTTGGTGTCTTACAAAATCCTGTATCACGCTGAATATTTATCTGCAAGCCTCTTGTCTTTCCGACCCATACACTGTAAAAAAAAATTCCTGAAAATAACGGAAATTGTACTGACAATAGAGACGCCAGTACTATTTCCGTATTTTAACGGAAAAAAAAATTCCGTAAATTCCAGGAAATTTTCCGTAATTTCTGAAATATCCGTTTTTAAATTTCCGTTTTATAACAGATATCTTCCGTATTTTTTAAAGTTTTTTATGTCGTTAAAATAAATTTTATAGGACCTAAAAAAAAGTTATCACTCAAGGCACATCTTACAAGATACAAATACCAGACTTTTTTTTTTTCGTTCATTTCTGAGCGAGTTTTTAATAAACAACCACCCACGACCTTCGTTAACTAAACGAACCCACGACCTTCGTTAACTAAACGAACCCACGACCTTCCGTTTACTAAACCAGAGCGCGAAACCACTACGCTACGGCTGGACAGGACACGTATTCAAATATAGTTACTTATTTGAGAAGTTTTTAATGATGCAAAAAAATTGGAGTTCTTATAGTTAGATGGATATTTTCAGAGTTCTATTGTTTTTAATATTTTCTTTTCAAAATTGTTCTATATTCGGCTTTATTATTTGATGCTTTATAACAGATAAATTTATTTTTTTTATGCATTATATGCGTAAAATATTGTATTAACAGCAATGATTGTTAATACACTATAGTACAATCTTTTTGCAATAGTACATATACTTTTAAAATAATTTGTGTGTTGATTTATTTATCAATTCCAGTAAAAACAATAATTTTCTTTACCAGATGTATTTATTACATGCTATTAAAGTAAATTTTCTTTATCTCTTAGTTTAAAAACTTACGTGAATAAACAAATTTATAATAAATTAAATTATTATATTTAATCTTTGCTGCGAGCTTTTGTGTATGGTTCTGTTAAAATGAATAATTTTTAAAATATCAAAACGAAAAAATAGATTTTTAGAGAAAATTTTGAGATTAATAACTTTAGGATAGGTAAGTTTAAATTTGGACTTAATAATTTAGTTTAATTTATAAAAATTATAAACTAACAAAATAAATTATAAACTTTTATAAAAATGAAGCTTATAATTTTATAAAGTAAACAAAAAGTTATTATTTTTTTATAAATTTAAAGAGAAAATTATGAACTTTGTAAAATTATAATTTATAAAATAATAAATTTTAGTTTAATTCACAAATTTATAAGACAAATCAGTTTAGTTTAATACCCACATACCGATAATTTGCAAAGATATTATTTTATGAAAACTTAAAAATCTACCCTATATATATAAAATCCTAATGAAACGAATTTGTGAAACGATTTTATGAAACGATTTTATGAAACGAATTTATGAAACGATTTTATGAAACGACTGATTAAACGACTGATTATGTTTCAGGGCTATTTTTAATAAAATATTAAACGCTTGATGATGAAATTAATACCAATTGTCCATAAAAATCCGCGGATGTCAAAACTGGTAACAGAATTTTGAAATTGGAATTAGTTTTCGAGATATTAATTTTTTTCTAATTTTAATGACATTTCTGTAATGATGGCAACTAATTACTCAGTTTTTTTGTGACAAAAAAGGGAAAAACATTGAAAAGGATCCCGATAGGGATTATTAGTTTCTTTTTATTCGTCATTTTCAAATTGAAATTGAATTTATCTTTTATTTCAATCGATAATGAAGACAAGATTGTGATTCAATTATGTTTTTCAGGAAAATTTGAAAAAAAAAAAACACATTTCTATCGTCAGGATTCAATTGTCTGTCAGCATTTAATTTAATTTATAAACTGAAAATATTTTGAATAAATTCGTCCAAATGACGTCATTTATGTAAACGCTAAAGAAAGGGGGGAAAAGGAATTAATAGTAATTATTATTTATTGATATCATTTTGTTATTTTTTTGTAAAATTTAATTAAACGAATTTATAAAATCACTAATTTGGATATTTGAAACGAATATATAAAATAATAATTGCCCAACTGAACGGAAGAAGAATAAAATATCCTGCTTGGTTTTCTATCCTGCTTGGTTTTTTCCGCCAAGCTTTTTAAAAAAGCGTCAAGACCCCTATAATAGAAAAGCACCAAAAGTTCATTGGGTTTGTTTTCATAACTTTTGGCAACAAATCTATGTATATTAACGAATCTATCCCTTTTTGAAGCTCGAATTACACCAAACCTAAAAGCAAAGGATCCTATACTGGAAAGTACCCGAATTTCTTATGGATAATATTCAAGTGACATAACATGGTGTAAAATTATCGCGGATAGCAAATTTGTTTAAATATCTCATCAATTGATGCCAAATAAATGCAGGCATGCATGTACAAAATATTTAATTAATTTTGTATGATAAATAATTATTAGAAAATTTGTATATACATTTTAATTAAAATAAATAATTTACATATTTAAAATAACATGAAAATATGCATGATGGTGCACTAAAATAGAGAGAAAATTAAAACCTGTTACTGAAAATGTCTATAATATGGTACTTTTCAATACCGTGGTTCTTAATATTATTCACAAGCAGATGGAATTTTTCTCATCCTTAAACGCAAAGGAAGAATAGAATACAGATCGTTGTTATAAAAGTCAGAGAGGTAGCCGCAATTTAAACCTAACCATTTTATACAAGCTGGTTTTCAAGTTGTAATTGATTTTACTTATCAATCCTGAAAACAGTCGTCAGTTGTCCAACAGCTGTGTATGAGGCCATGATAATCAAAAAATGCCCCATTAAAACGTTAAAAGCATGGCAACCCAATTACAGATTTACCAGTATTTTTAAAATAAAGCACGCTGTCATGTTTTTAGAGGCCTCGAAGTCTGAGCGGGGGTTGGCGAGCGTAGCTCGCAGGGGGTAGGCCCCCAAGTATTAAAATAAAAAAATAGATTTTTAGAGAAAATTTTGAAATTAATGACCTTGGGAAAGGTAAGTTTAAATTTGGACTTATTAATTTAGTCTAAATTAATTTAGTTTAATTTATAGAATCATAAACTAACGAAATAAATTATAAACTTTATAAAATCCTAAACTTCATTTATATGAAATTAAAGAAAAATGATAAATAACTTTTATAAATTTAAAGAAAAATATATAAACTTTGTAAAAAATTATAATTTATAAAAAATTTAATTTTAGTTTAATTCACAAATTTATAAGACAAATCAGTTTTGTTCAATACAATATACATATCGATAATTTTCAAAGATAATATTTTATGAAACCTTTAATAACCTAATATTGCCTCACGTTAATAAAATTCAAATAAAATTTTAAAACGTCTGTGAAAAAATTCACAATTTAAAGTACCATAAAGAAACAAAAAAGTAGATTAAAAAAAATATTTTTCTGTAATTTATGGAAATAAAATAAATTTCTAAAGATTTCACTAAAAAATAAAAATATCACTATTATTTTCACATAAAATTACCGCCCAGACACAACCCTGGTTAGAATGAGTTCCAGGATTGGCCCGAGTCTAATGACAAAAAATAGGCCCACGGGTAGGACTGGTTCAGATTTGGATCCTAGAAGAACTCTAGTAAATATAACAATCAATTCGCATTTCAAACAAGGCGATTTCTGTACGTAAACCTCTGAACGTCATTTACGGAAATGGCACTAAAAAACGGATATTATACAGTTTTGTAAGAAAAACGGAAAAATCCATTAAATTTATGGAAAACTTTCTGCATATTTACGGATATGAAATCTCCTTTACGGAACTAATGCCATTTACGGAAATTGTACTGTTGTTTTGGAAAAATGAAACTTCTCCGTAAAATTTAACGGAAAATCTGTTGTATTTTCACGGATTTTTTTTTAGTGTAGATTTTTTTTTATCGCATTTTACTTTTGCACCGAACTTATGAAACACCCTGTATATACTATATCTCACACGGGTTGTCATATGGCTCCTACGATTCAGGAACTCCATGTAAAAATAATTTGAAAAGGAAAAAAAAAAAAGCATGAATCATAGTAAATTTAGAATTACACTCAGAAAAAAGTTTTGTTGAATCGACAAAAATTTGGTTGACCCAACAAAACTTTTTGTTTAAATATAGGTCAATGGAAATTTTGTTTGAATCAACAAAAAAATTTTTTTTTGCAATTCCAAAAAAAAAATTCTGTATCGTCAACAAAAAATGTTTTGTTAATGAATTTTGCTAAAATAACCAAAATGTACTCAACAAAACATGTTTTGCAGTTTTAATCAATTCCTTTTTCTGGGTGTACATTTTTCTGAGAGGAGCCAACCACAAAACTTGTTGTAGGGTAAAAAACTAGAAAGCTTAACCGTGCATATAATAATAAAAAAAATTCCAAATATTTTATATTTTTAGGAATGCATAATTTTAAAATGGATTAAAAAAAAAAAAAAAACAGAGCAAGTAACAGAAAATATTCGAAAAAGCGCCATTGCGCCCCGTTGGACAGCCCTGTTGTATATAATATCCATAGGCACACTCATTTGGATACACGGTGGTTGTCGTATTGGTTTGGCTGATCAGTCTTATGCAAAAGGTGTGTTGAATCGGGGCCTCCGAGATGTCGCTGTGTGTCCTTAACCGGGCCTGCTACAAGTGACGTCACAACCTGCTGACGTCAAAACAGTGATCCATAATAACTTAAAAATTTTCATGTACTTTGTTCGTTTGTACATATTGTTTACGATAGTATTTTGATTTTATTTATTGTTTTATATAGTAATTAATAATATTTTTCAGTGTATATAGATTATAATGCTATCAATAATTATTGATTATAATTATTAAAGAAAGTGTATATTATATCTATAAAATAATGAGAAGAAAATGTTGTGCTCCTAGTTTCTAAGCTATGTCTTCAAATTCGCTACTGATAATGAAAAGAAGAAATTTTAGCTACGAAAATTACCTTGTGATAATTATTTTTACATTTCAACAGAAGTGGTCTGCATTAAATGTTTCGATATACGTTTCATAATTCGTGAAGCTAAAATTAATATGATGGTATTGAACTTGCTGTGCTGGGGAAAAAAAAAAAACCCTAACAACGAATGTCCATCCTACTGTAATGGAAACATTCCGGCATATTTGAATGAATTTGTACTTCCAAATCGAAAAGAGTCAAATGATCTTTAGAAAAAAAAAATAAAATAAAAGAAGCAAACGATAAACAGTTTAAAAAATGATTTTGAAAGAAATACTGTAATAAATTGAATGAAATCTGGATACATTTAGTTAGAAG
Source organism: Maratus michaelseni (assembly GCA_963931845.1). Classification (NCBI taxonomy): domain Eukaryota; kingdom Metazoa; phylum Arthropoda; class Arachnida; order Araneae; family Salticidae; genus Maratus; species Maratus michaelseni. Next base: position 82,701,398 of record OZ007600.1, read on the forward strand.
TGAGTGTGCTTTGTTTATAAAATTAAAAGTAACTGATTTACACAACTTAGTAGTTCTACGTAGTTCCATTTAACATTTTAGCTAACTTAAGTGTACAAATATATTATGAAAATAAAACTTTTGATAAGTTAATTTGAGTGGTTATTAGGTCCTAGACCCAAGTACAATAAATAGACAATTATTAAAATATTACAAGTCAGTTAGAAAGTTAAGATAGAAAATTGGGTACTTTTCGGTTAGCCGGGCGCCAGTGATATATATATATATACACACACATATATATATATACATATCTACACACACATATATGTATGAATTAATATATATATATTTATATATGTACATGTGTCACTGGCGCCCGGCTAACCGAAAAGTACCGAAAAAGGCTTATGGCGAGAGAAGGAAAGTTGGCAACATATTTTCTGGCAACCTATTCGTAGTTTCATATAAATAAGTATTTTTTTTTTCAATATTTATATAATTTATTTAATATAAAGAAACCATATATCTCTTTTTATATGCAGGTAGAACAGAATTGTATATATAAATAATTTTATATATATAAATAAACATAAAAGTTCTTTAATCAAGTTCATAAAAGTTCTTAAACATAAAAGTTTCTAGGTTTGTTTTCATAATTGTGTATATAATTTAAAAACATATCTAACTTTCTGAAGCCCGGATTACGCCAAAGCGTTAAAAAAAAAGTGCCAAGGTCTCTATAGTTAAAAAATGTCGATTTCTCTATTTAAATTGACATTTATTGTGTTTTGGTGGTTAAATTATGGTATGTAGTTGTAAAAGGGAGGGATGGGATTGATTTTGTAAAGTTTTTGGTAGATTTATTATATTTTTTTGTACGTATATTTATTGTAAAATAATGTGTTTAGGAAAAGGTAAGTCAATGGGTTCAATCTGATTTATTAATCTTAGCATTTTTTTTAAAATTTAAAACTTTTAATTTCCTTTAATAAAACAAGTGTATTGATTCCCTTTTATTTCACGATTATGAAATTTAATATTATTTATGTAATCACAAATTATAAGAGCGGAAATGCTCTTTTTATTACATCTTTCTGCTGCGATACATTGACCAAAGTGGATCACTACTGTGACGTCACTAATACTTGTAGCAGGCCCGGTGAAGGACACACAGCGACATCTCGGAGGCCCCGGTTGAATGCGTTTTTTCAACAATAAATTTATCCTCGAATCACTTTGTGAGAATATTGTCAATAAATATGATATGAACTCGTAAATTAAAAAAATGCATTGTAAATATCAATATTTAGGGGAAATTTATTATTTTGCACGGGCCGTTTCCATTATACCACTGAGTCTTGGAGTAGCAGCCCTGCTCTAAAACTAGCGGTTTAGGAATTACGTATTGGTCAACGTTAAGAAGGAAAACTTTGTATGTAATTAGAATACAATGGAATAACAATTAACTGCAATAATTAAAATTTCTTTTATTGCTACTCTTATTATTAACAACAACTGCTGTAAATTGGTCTCTGAATTACCTTAAGAATGGTACTTGTTGCTTATTATCTGAAATTTATATACAATAAAATCTGCAAAGATTTAATCTAAATCGAGTGCTGAAAATTTACATTTTTAGATATGTTTACTTCTTAGCAGGTATTATTGCATTGTATTATTTTCGCTGAGACAATGAAATGGGTTTTATTAAAGCAGTATTCCATTCAATACAGGTCCATTTCCTCACAGGTTTATTGTATATTTGTCGACTTATATATCCCATATCCCGATTGGCGATAATATTCACACCGCATAAAAAATTGAAATCCCATTGAAAATTGCTTTTAAAACTGTACGAAAATTCAGATTTTTTAATATTAGACTGATAGATAAACGGAACAAAATCATAGAATCATTGAAACATAAACATTTTATAACTGATGTTCGAAAGCGTTAAAAAAAATTCTCACGATTTCGATGAGAAAATTGCTATTAATTTGACAAAAGTTTCAGAATCAAAATTAAATTTAAATTAATCTCGATTACATTTTCTCAGAATAGCACATAACTAAGATGTCACGGTTAAGTAACATTAAGAGACAAGGAAAACTTACAAGGAAAAACCATGACCTCTTTAAATCAGAGGACTTCCTTAGCAAAGGAAAGTTAAGGAAAACTAAAATTTCAAGGTCCTAACCTTGATATACATTAAGAGAGACAGATTACTTTCATAAAAGGAAGTACTTTCGATAAGTTCGATAATCCCAGAATTGTTTAGATGTAATGAATGAAATGGATTCGTTCCATAAGAATTTTAAGATGGCGCTAGCGCCATCCCTCAAGACAAAAATATGTTATTATATGTTCGTAATTATATAAATACGTAGCATCTATAATCGTTCGTCTGGTCCGTCCGTCTGTCCGCATATAACAGCGCAAAAACTACCGAAGCGAGTGGTTTGGAATGTAATTATATATATTCGTTGCAAAATTTTGTCGCGTCATTTCAAATTTTATGAAAATTGAATCAAAACTTAAAAATATATCAATAAAAGTTTTCTTCATTCTATTAAATCCTATCATGCGTAATTAATTCAATGATATCCTATGATAGGTAATGATTCTAGGTTGCCATGGCGATTACATCCCATTTAAGATGGAGTCATATTATTTCCGTTTTACTGAATTTAAAAACCAAATTTGTATACTAAAATTGTTTAATTGTACTTATAGCAATCGTATAATTTACCAACAGTGTTTTGTATAGATGTTTCCGGAGAAATAGATATTAAATGGAAAAAGAGTCTAAATATTGATTTCAAGTTCTGAAAATTTCAAAGCTAGAAAGGAAGATAATAGATAACATAGAAAATTTCAACAATCCTTTAACATTCGACGAGCTGGAGGAGACTATTTGTCAAGCTTGTGTGTTGATTTCCGGTGACGTACTACAGGGAGTCACTGACAATTTCATTCTTCGTTTGCGACAAATGGGTTGTGTGAAAGGTGCACATTTTGAATAGCTTTTGATGTGGTACGGCCTACTTATGGTTATGCCATCTGCAGCGCCATCTATCGGCGCAATTTGTTACTAAAGTTTTGAGGTTTCTGTATCAGATTTTAAAGTTTTTTTTTAATAAACCGTTTGGAAATTATATTAAAAAAATAAAATAAAAAGAACAATTAAAGTACATACGTCACGAAAATTTTGTGCGTACGTCATTTTCACCGGCGGGAGATTTTCGTAGACAATCGGAATTGAAAAGTTCATGGAGTACATGGAGCAAAAAAATATGCACGCACTAATATTCAGCACAATAAAATATATTTCAATTTAGTAGAAATCGAAAATTAATCTGGATTTTTTTTTTTGTTTGAAAGAAAAACCCTGCAATAACTTGGCAGACTTGGTATTAGAGATTTGGCGCAAATCTCAGCAATAGCAGCATTTTTTATTTCGCGTGTGTAAATTGAAAAAAAAAAATTCTTTTGTGTTTAAATAAAAGGTTTCGATTTATGGCATTATTTCTTTTTTTCTTCTCTTTTTAGCATTTTAAATGGGATTAATGAAAGACATGTATTTTAAATTAAATGAGTGAAAGGTTTACATTTAAATGAAATTAATTCAATATGAAAATGTTATAGGAACAATATTTGGCGATTTATCAACTGCGCCAGGATAACATAAAAGTACCAATATATCAAACGGTATGTAGTATGTGAAATGAAACAATTATATTATAATCACCCATCGTACAAGAAAAAAAAACTAATATTCTGCATTCAGAGGGAAAAATCCATCTCCTGTGCCGTAAGATTTGGCGAGTTCTTTTTTGGTCATAAGTTTTTCGATGTGATTGTTGGGATCTGCAGGATTTGGCTTACTTTTTCTAAATCTTATTTTTTTGCAGATGTAGTATTATGTAAATATATTTTTTTGAAGATATTTTTCTATTTTGTATATTTGGCATTCTATTTTGCATATTTTCTATTTGGCATTTGGAAAAGAGATTTTTACATTTTTAAATCTGTGCCTTCGGAAATAAAAAAAAAAAATAAAAAAAAAAAGATTTACATATATCAAGCGTATAATGTTATGTTTTGCATTTTTATACGGACCACTTCTCCATTTTAGGTAGCTTTCAATACAAAAAAGTATAAAGCTACCTATTGCAGCCGTTCGGAGGAAAGCAGTTCCGGAAAATTTCGATATATTTTCACCGATCATGACCCCCAGACCCCAAAACCAACCTCCGTTCAAATGTTGATATATATATATATATATATATATATTTTCGGGCGAGATATGGCACTATATTTAGTAAAAGCTGGTGTCATATACAGAAAACAATCGTTCTTTCCTTATAAATGTGATTTTCTTGCCCTTGAAAAAGTAAATTACTTTATAAGCCTTTATTTGTGTATATACTCGTGTGGTTTATATTTCATTCCTTATTTTCTATTTATTTATTTATTTATTTCTTCTTCTTCTTAATTTGAATTAATAATGTTACATTTATTAGGACTACAATTTTAATTTGTAAATTGACAGGGCTCTTTGGTATCGGGATTTCAGTGTATGTGGTCAGTTTCTTATGTTTCAATGGTTAAATTTTACTTAAAGTTTTATATATATATATATATATATATATATATCTGACCTATGTCATACGATAACGCTCGTATTTATAAATCAATTTTGATGAAACTAATTGTGTGTATTAAGCTCACCAATGTCTCGACCGAGTTCGTTGGCCAGCTTGGTTCGCCATTTTGTTTCAAGATGGCGGCCACTTGAAAATTTAAAACTTAAATAAATATACAAAAAAGTTAAAAACTCAAATTTATTTTTAAATTAAGTGTTAGGCCTTGATACGAGGATTCCAAGGCATTTTTTGGTTTACCTCTATCTTAAAAAATGGCTGAGATAGAGTAGTTTGAAATTCTAGGGTGGCTGACATTTTGAAACAAAACAGCACATTAACGCGATTACTCGCAAATTATTTTCTTTATTGTTGTAATAAGTTTCCCAATCATACGCATAAAACAATATTAAAAAAAAAGGAACTTGCAAAGCAAATTAAAAAAATAAATTTATTTCCAAAATTTTAAGCCCGAGAAGGGATAGATATTAAAATTATTTTATTTAGTCAATGCTACAATAATGTTGCATTTTTATATTAAATCTTGCTCAGTCTATTTAATCTTAAAAAATTAAATTTAAATTTGAAACATGATATTAAAGCAACTTTAAAACATTTCATTTAGAAATCTAAATAAATCTTCAACTTTTTAAATTATTTGAACTTCTCATGTTTCTTGTCAGTTAGAATTTGCTACAATACAAATTTTGCATAATGCATGTAAAACTGAAAAAAAAAAGTTGAAGATTTATTTAGATTTCTAAATGAAATGTTTTAAAGTTGCTTTAATATCATGTTTCAAATTTAAATTTAATTTTTTAAGATTAAATAGACTGAGCAAGATTTAATATAAAAATGCAACATTATTGTAGCATTGACTAAATAAAATAATTTTAATATCTATCCCTTCTCGGGCTTAAAATTTTGGAAATAAATTTATTTTTTTAATTTGCTTTGCAAGTTCCTTTTTTTTTAATATCTCAAGTTTTTTAATAACAATTTAATATGAAGCAGATAAGATTCAAACGAGGCAAGTATGTAAAAGACTGCACATATCAAAATCAGTATTGGTAATATGAAATATACAGTTCAAACATTGATTATTATGTAAACAATTAAAATAATAAAAGTAATTTTTAACAAAAAAATGTATATAACGGACTTTAACGGATTGTTTCTCATCTTCATAATGATAATAATAAACGAATCATGTTCATTTTTGCAAATAATTTTATTCCATCGTGTAAAATACCTTTGCAACCACTTTGGAAAGAGACACTAGTAAGCGTGTGTGAAAGCTATTAATAAAATCTTATGTTGTTTTAACACATAAGAAGCATAAAAATAATAATGAGTATATATGAAACAACTGTATTCTGATTTTGTTATAAAATGTGTAGTTATGGAGGATGAAATTTTCAGCAAAATATTTCTTTTTGTAGCTGAATAAATATTTTACCTTATATTGACAATTTCTTAATTTAACATTTCTGTAGAAGCAAAATGTAAACATCTGCAAGATTTTTTACAAAACGTGTACGATCTGTTATTTTCATATCGTCACAAACAGTCCATTTATTGATCTCGTTTTCATTTGAATGCACCATTGTTATATAATGGCCTGAATCAATGAACTTTCCTTTATGCAAAATAGCAGATTTTGTTTTAAAGTTTATATTATTTATTAAAACCTTTTGGTTTGAAAATCCTGTTATAGGGCACGTAATTTTAAAAGTTCTATTCGGACCCATAGAGACATTTGTTGAAGAAAATCTGGCTAGTTGCACAAACAAATATTTTCCATAAGAATTTAATAGAGTTTGACACATTTTAGTTCTGTTTTTGCAATGAACACAGGCAATGTTTTCAGTCTGCCATCGTGTTAGGAGATCATTGAAATCAACTGCATCTTCCCTATTATTAAAGTCATGTGGAAATCTCACAATAAATGCATTAAATGATTCTGTACTAATACATATATCTCGATAACTTGGGCAATTACTACATTTCTCCCAAAGATCTTGCTTCAATTGAAAAAGATCTATGGCATTGACATTTTCTTTTGACAAATTTTCCAGTAGGTAATCAAGAAATTCTAACGGGTCTTGATCAGTACCATCATGAAACTTTACATGAAGTGTTTTTCTGACTTCAAGTGTATCTACGGTTTCAATCTGTGGATTTTGCAAAGTAGTGAATATTTGTTTCAAAGCTTTTGTTGTAGGACCAGGATCAATAACTCTTTCCTGAATTTTTTTAACAAATTCTGGGATACAGAAGAGAGTTTGCAACATAGCATTTGCGTAACACGAACGATCTGTATTTGTAAAGCCTTTAAAGACAAAGTAATTTAAATCAGTAATATGGTTTTTATTATTTTTTTCACTAACAATTACTGATATGTCAGATGAAACAACCATTTTACTCTCAGAGTATTTTCTGGAACATACAGCTAATTGTGGCAAATCAGATCTGTATTCCTTTCTAAGACGATTATATTCCTTAATAGCATTTGGTGAGGCATAAACTTTACTTGCATCAAATTTAAGAAGATGTAAACCTTCTAAACTTGTGACTCTGGATAAAGCAACATAAGACATGCCACTTTCAAAAATGTTAGGACCCAAGTTAATCATTACACAATTCAAGCTCATTCCTTGACTTTTGTGAATAGTTATACCACATGACAAAACAATGGGGAATTGGGATCTTTTAACATAAACATTTTTCATAATTTCAAATTTGACATTTACTCGTTCAATGTATTTTTCGGTAGCATGGTTGTCAAATAAAATGCATATTGATATAATTTTTCCTGATGAATCTTTTTTAAAGCCTTTAACAGTACCCATTGAACCATTGACCAGACCTTTTTCTATAGAAAGATTTCTACGCAACATAATTCTGCAGCCCTCACAAATTAAAATCACTGACTCTGAACCAGCTGTATCAGATGATTTTTGTTTTAGTTTTTCCAATTGTGTCTTTACTGTGCGAGGCATTTCCTGAAAACCACTAATAGTATCTTCAGCATGAATTTCTATAACATTATTTTTAGCCTTCTGTAGCATCACAGAGTTTATTTCCAGGCATAATTTGTTTGTAGGTAACAAACATACTGGATTCAAATTTTGATTCATGAGGTCAAAGTAATAATCCGCTACATTTTCAATGTTATCAGTATTAGGGATAAGTCTTATTTCAAGTACTTTGATGTCATCAGGAGTAACTTCACCAACTCTGACTCTGTTGAGAAGTTCTGCATATACCAAGTCATTTTTTTGTCTTTTATTTAAAGTGAGCTCATCATAAAGAAAATACTCTTTCCAAATATTAATGGCACCAACTGATCCAATTAATTTCCGTGCTTCAGTATGAGTTAATTTATAATATGGTGGATTTCCTTTTACTGGTTGAAGTTGAAGAAGATCTCCAAAAAATAAAACTGAAATGCCACCAAACAGTTCATCTTTGCCTGTAATTTCAACTAATCTTAAATGAATATACGATAAAATTAATGATGATACCATAGATATTTCATCCACTATTAGAAGTTTTAGATGTGCTAGTGTCTTTTGCATAATAGCTAAACTATTCATATTCGGCTGTTTTACAATGCTCTACAGGTAACATTAACAGTCTATGCAAATGACTGTTAATTCTTTTTAATAGACTGTTAATTCTTTTTTTGACTGTTAATTCTTCTTAATATTGGTGGTGAAAACCACCAATATTAAATGCAGCTAGGCCTGTTGGAGCTGCAACAGCATTAGTGAAACTATTATTGAAAAAATTTGAAATCATATTTTTGATTACATGAATGAGAAAACTTTTACCTGTTCCACCACATCCGCTAACAAACATTGTTAGTGGTTTGCTTGATTCAGATTTAGAACAAAAATGTTTTTGAACTGTATCAAATATTTTTTTCTGATCAGCATGTAATTGTGAAACTTGAGTGGCTAAATTGGTTGAGTAGGGAACTAAATTTTGTATCATAGCTGCTGTTACTTCTGCCATGGCATTACCAGCCTCAATAATCTCATGACCTTGCAAAGCATTTTGCATATCATCCTGAACAATGACATTTTCACAATCAGATTGTGTACTTTTTCTTAGAGCTTCCTGTAATTTTTTCTCACCTTCTTTTAACACTTTAAGCCTATCATGATACTCCGTCATTTGTTTCAGTTTTGGAAGATGATTTTCAAAAGATTTCTGATATTTAACATGGTCACCCAAAAGTATACTTTCATCACGCCAAGGAAGAAAAAGCATCAAAAGACTGTGATAATAATTTTCCCGTTCAGTATCAGATTTATCGGGATCATGACGAGTATGCTGTATTAGAAAAGGCTTACATCTTTTCTTTAATAGCCCAATATTATTTTTAAGTTGTAAATAATTTGGCATTTTTTCATTTGATTTTTGTGGCACCCGATAATAAAAAGCTGAAAAATCATACAGGGGTATATTTTCAAGTTCATCTGGTCTATTGGGATATACACCATCAACCATTTGAACCATAAAAATATCTTCACTGGTAGGGTCAGTTTCCTTAAGTTTTTTGAGCTCTTTAAATGGTTTTAATAAACGTGTTCTTTTTTCTTTTTTGGTAGTGTTGATGAAAAGAATAGATTCTGATTTTCCGTAAAGATGATGTCCAAGAATTCTATCAGCAACTTCATAAGCGCCACACTCTCGATGTGAAATGGCTTTTAAGCCAAAACTAAAAAGACGACTGCGCAAATCTTTGTTTGCCAATTCATTCCAGAGATCTTCCATGTCAGATTTTTCTTTTTTCGTAATATAAGATGTTATATAACGAGCCACTGCTATTTCTTTATCTGCAATAAATTGGACATCAACATCAGCTTTCCATATATATAAAAGCAATGGATTATAATCATTAATGTACATTTCAGCAGATGTTCTGTGGAATATGTAAAGCCGCTTTTTTGACTTGGAAGATAAATGGTGTCTTATACTAGAATGCACATCATTTAATTTTGCAACTGTAGCTGTTGCTCTTGGAAATTTAAATCGACATCTGGTAAGAAATTTGTCTCCAGATTTGTATTTTCTTTGACAAGTTGGATTGCATCGGTGCATTTGATACTTCTGAACATATTCATGCAAAGTTGGACTTTCAATTTTATCAGGAAGTGAGCATGTGACATATTTTTGAATAAATGCTAATATTTCTTTATCGCTGGCATTACCAATTTTTGGCGCATCTTTTATCCAAAGTACCATATGAATATGAGGTGTCCCTCTTCCTTGATATTCCACTCTCCAGAAGTAATGTTCTACTTTGCCAAGAATGGCATTTTCTTGATTCATAATAAGGTGTTTCCAAAGAGCTTGAAATCGGTTGTGGTAATGCAGAGAAACAGCAACAGGATCTGAGGAACACAACTCTGCAATACTGTTAGGGGCAATTTTATCAGAATATGACAATCGAAGGTGCTCATGCAGTTCGAACCAGTCATATTCTGCACAACTTAGAGTCACAAACCATGTTGGACTACCAAAATTTTGCATCATTGTCTTTAATTCTCCTTGTCGTTTGTACCAATATTCCTGTGTACCTCTCACGTTTTGCATAAAAACTGATAAAGCAGTTTCGAGTTCTGAATCTTTGGCAACAAATTTATCAATCAGAGAGTTGACTGGCATTCTTTTGTTGCCAGTCATTCGAAGCATAAAGTTAATGCAATTGGTCATAGATTTTATCTCACTTTCATAAAAGCAATGAAAAAGGTATTGTTCATTGAGGGAAAACCTTCGATCTTTATTCAGTATTCTAGTAGCTCTATAATCAGCTTCTGTTAAGTCACCAAAAGGTCTATCAGAATATCGGCCACCTTCACCTGTGGGGAACAAATCAGGAAAACACATAAAGTCCAAATTTTTTTCAAATAAACTAACAGCTTCCTTTTCAACTTTTTTCATTTGAAATACTTCTAAAATACCTGTAGGATTTTTTCCGTTGACAGGATGGATTGTATACTGATCAAAGAGCATTTTTTGTTGAGTTTCAGATAATCTATACAACAAAGCATCTGGTTGCGTAGAAATTCGATTATCTATTTCACTACAATTACCACAAATATAATCAGTTACACTGAGAAACATGAATATCAGCATACAAAGGATTAATTTCTTTTAACTTTCTCAGTGCTTTCATTATCTTTTCAAGCCTAACAATTGATTGCCAAACTATTTTATTTTTAGTTGGTTGGCCATTAACTAATATATGAAGTTCATGATTATCTGGTAAACCTCGAGGAATCATGTCAATATTATTTTGCAGAGGCAAATGTAAATAAATAATTTTACCTTTAATTGCTTTTGTTAAGCCAGAATGGTTTAAAGTCTTTAGCTTGGTTCCTAGTCTAACTACTACTTGAAATGCTTTACACTTCTGAATAAGTATTTTTTCAAACATATTCAAATTTTTAATTTCATCAGGTATTGGATGCACTTGTAATCCATTGAGGAAGGATCGCTCAGGAACTTTACCTGATATAATTATCTTGTAGCAGTAATCACAAAGATTTAATTCCTCAAACAGTTCTGTATCAGAGCCTGGTTTTTGCAAAAGCCAAGCTGTTCTTAATATATTGAATGCAATGTTTTGTGTATTTTCTAAGTCATGCTTGGAAACCAGTTTAGACACTGGTGTAAGTTTCCTTTTTTGGTACAATTTTTCACAGGAATCGCAAGGTGTGTCATGAAATTCATGCATTTCTTGAAAACAGTGTGCCAAGGGCTTTTCAAATTGTTCTAACAATTCAGCTTCTTTCCAAATAGGTCTTATGACAGATGTATTTGAATTTGTTTCACAATTGTCTTTCTTTTTTTCTTTGTCTATGAGACCTCCCAATTCTTCGACTACCACTTTTAAATCAATAAAATCGGCATTAAGAATGGCTTTATCAATTAAATTGTATGCATCAAAAAGTTTTTTTTATTCCATACACATGTCTAAGAAGAGTTCTCAAGCCACTATAGTGAGGTGACAATTCAGTCATGACTCTCAAAATGCTTTTACATTTGCAATTGTCTATGCAATGAACTGCATGACCCAACTTAACAGCACACATTTGATCTTCTTTTATGTAATACGATTTATACTCACAACAATCTATGTTTGAAAATAATTCCTTTGTAGAACTGCCCTGAGAAGAAGCAAATATATGAAGAATATGCAATAACCTTCGAATTGAATTCTCTCGAATGTTACAGAGAGGTCCACATTTCCACATTTGAGTTTTGGGATGATGACCATCAATGTTTTTCTCGAAATGTAAATCACCTAAAGGAATATGTTCTATTTTAGAATTGGAATGACTACTACAATTATGATCTAAATGTATGTGAACTAATGGGTGATATGCTATTTCCCAAAAATAGGGTTCTGCATTGGAGTTGTGAATTCTTTCGCCACCAATTATTTCACATAAATTTTCTGCAGTGATATTTTGAGTTGATTTTGATAACATCTGTTGACATTTGTTTGAAAAATTTTCTGAAGCCGATAAACTCTTTGCATACAAAACATTTAGTATGAATAGCTTTACGCGCAAGTAATTGAGCTTTTATTTGAGTTTTTACAAATTGAATATTTGTTCTTCTGCTTTGCTGAGCTATGTTTGATTTATAACTTTTTGGCAGATTTTTCACTAAAGCAAGCTGTCGATATCTTGAAGGATTAATTTTCTTAGAGGTGAGAATCCTGTTATGATTTGAGTATTTTTTTTTGTTCCAGTATTTTAGCTTATATTTATTAGCCTTTGATTTATTTCGCAAACAATATGAAGCATTACGCTTCTGTATCTGGCTTTTACATTTTTTATAATATGCGGCTCGTTTATTTTTGATAATTTCACGATTTCCTCGATAATATCGTGAATGTTTATTTGATGTATCACTTAACGGTTCAGACAGAGATACTCTTTGTATAGGGTTAGGATAGTCTTCAGTTGGGCCATTTAAATCAATGAAATGCCGAGAGCAAACATACCAGTCTCTAGTCACCGTTTCTGTATTTGTTATACCACAAGCAGAAAGCCATTCGTTACATTTACTCAAGTTTTTCTGTGGTTTAGGAAAAGGGAAAAACAAAACTCCCAGCATATAGTCTTTGTAAAAGTATCGTGCATCACTCTTGCAACCAGAAAATTTGCATTTTTTCACCATGTTGAATTTTAGTAATCATCGATTAAGAGAGAAATTTAAAAACGCATTTCGTAACATCACAGGATCACTAGATAAGTAAATATCGAACATTCATCCGATTTTGATAAAGACAGTAACATCTAAATTAAAGTCCAAATACTGCTTAAAGTGATAAAAACATAACACGGAATATTTAAAATACCTTTTTAATATAGATCGTTCACAACTATTGGTGACATCTTCGGATATTAAAGATAAATACAATATTCTCGCATATTTTTGAAATAGTAAACATATACCACGAGATCGCATGTCCAAGGCTAGCAGGTGCTTAAATTGGCCAAAACTGGGAAACGTGAAAAATTATTATTTGTTTTTATTTTTATTGCTTCTTCTATCTATCGATCACCGCGTGCCAAATTTTAGCTAATTATTTTAAACTAGCTGTTACCCGTGACTTCGTTCACGCAACATTAAAATAATAATAAATACATTAATTAAGCAAAATATTTCACTCCCGATAATTAAAACAGTGATGGAACAGTGGCGCAGCAGAGAATCAATTGACACCATTAAATTTAAATTGTACTGTTTGTCTTATTTATGGACCGAGTTTCAGAGATTATTTAAGGCGATGAATATTATTAAAATTTAGTGGTGAGAATCGCCCAACTGCTGCGCCACTGTTCCATCACTTTTAAAAACGTTAATAATTAACTAACTCTTTATCACATAGGAGTTACTTAAAGTATTTTCTGTTATAGGGACCTTGACATAACTCAGTCTTAAAAAAGTGAAATTTTGTGCCAAATAATCGCGAAAATGAAATTGCAACCAATGCAAAAAGGAGGGCCAAATAAAATCGTGGAAATAGACAAATTGGGTAAAAACAAATGTGAATTTTACCTGATAAACAATTTTACTTTTAACGCCTTTGTGAAACGTTTTAACATCCATCCTTCAAAAAAACATGAATTGGAAATAGTATATAATTTTTCTTTAAATTCAATTCTGCCTCCTTGGTTTAATGTATAGCTGAAACAAATCTTGTTTTCTAAATGACAGTATTTTGTAATATGTGATTTTTATATATGACAGGCAATTTTTGTTCTCCCGAATAAATTGATTCATGAAGTTTGGATATGTGATAATATGTTTTTATTTTTCGGATAATTTACTGAAATCAAGATTTTGTTTTCACCATCTATTCAAAGTGAAAATAAATTCTGTTTTTCAGTTTTAATGAGAAAATGGTGTAAAAAATATACTGGTCTGTTTTATTTCTCCTTTTTCATACACAAATATGGAGTATGTTACTTTCCGTTTTTAGAGAAACTTCATTAAAATTTACAATAATAATAATAATAATAATAATAATAATAATAATAATAATAATAAAATCTTGGTGTCTTATTAATTTTTTTTAATTCTGAGAGTTAAGTTTTCGGATCAATGATAACCGGTATTAAATAAATCGAGTTGCATTCGATAGTCTAGGAGTAGTTTCGAAATATAAACACACGGTCAGATTTTAGTATAATAGATTCATATTCATTTTCCTTTTCTTAAAATTATGATGTGATTTTTAGCAGAAAACTCTCATCTGTATATAATGGATACTCATGCTTAATAACCAGTATAGACAAAAGAAACATTTAAATTTTTCGTTATAAATATGGCGTGAAACTCATCTACTTTATACGCTTACTGATCCTTGTATTATTAATGCAAGGAATTGATTCACATTCCTTTTAAAACATATAGGAAAATTCCCGTTTTATTTCAAATATATATGTTTCCCCAGAGAAATCCTTTTTTAATGACATAATACTTGTTAATTTTCTCTTCCAGGCAATTAATTTCAATACTGGCATAGGGGAAATTATGTTATTTTAACGAAATAATATTAAATCCTTATGTTTTATCAACAAAAATGGAACTATTAACATTCGTCATTTTTTTTTAGGTAATCGTAGTATTTCTTTTAGTTTTAAGAATGAAAATATCTATTTCTCGCTATCCATGACATCATTTTCGACATGGATAATATTGCGGATCATATTATTGACATTTGCTAACCATTTTCTTTTGAAATTTCTTTTTACTTTTTTAAAATTTAAATAAAAAATACGGTATAGTTATATTAGCCGTGCGCAGACGGTAAAACGCCACGTATTATTACCATACAAAAGAAAGAAAAAAAGAAAAAAAGTGATGAAAAAAAACCTAACATAATTTTATTTCACCAATCAAAGCATATCCGCTTTATTTTCAATTTATGTCGTCATATTAGCCTGTTTCCTATGGTTACGCATATTGAAACCTTGTATTATCAAAAACTAAAAAAAAATATGTTTTATTTCTAATAATATTATTTAATCTTTTTAATTCTTTAATTTTTTTTTATTTCATTTTCATTTTTCACGTGAAAAGTTTTCAATTGAATCTGAATTGTAGAGTAAAAAATATTATTCCGGGATTTTAATTAGTTTTGGCAACGATAAAGTATTAGCAACGGTAAAGTAAATTTAACCATTTTAAAATATTATACGAAAAAATGTCCATTTATTCTCTATGAAAATAACGAAATTTGGAATTATTAAGAAACATATTTGAATAAAATTAACAAAAACCAGGCTATGTTCATTTGAGGGTTATAATCCACCTATATGCAAAAACACAGGATCATTAAATGCTTCATTTTGACGCTGGCTTCAGCCTAACATTTGCACACAATCAGATTTATAATATTACTAGCTGTTACCCGTGACTTCGTTCACGTAACATTAAAAGAAAAATGATGTACTAATCAAGCAAAATATTTCACTCACGATAATTAAAAACGTAAATAATTAACTAACTCTTTATCACATTTCATAGAAGAAAATGCGATATTTCTTTGTTATAGGAGCCTTGACATAAATCAGTTTAAAAAAAGTAAAATTTTGTGCCAAATAACTGCGAAAGGGAAACTGCAACCAATGGAAAAAGGACGGCCAAATAAAATCGTGTAAATCGACAAATTGGGTAAAAAGAAATGTCAATTTTATCTGATAAACCATTTTACTTTTAACGACTTTGAGAAACGTTTTAACAGCAATCATTTAAAAATAATTCATTAGAAATAGTATATGCTTTTTCTTTAAATTAAATTCTTGTGAATAGGGATGAATAGTTCTACACCTACATGCAAGGAGCTTCAATTGCAAAGCTTTTTGCAGCCCAAAATTACATGCAAACGTAACACTTAAATTGCAAAGCTTTTTGCAACCCAAAATTATATGTAAACATTTCTTTTGCATGTAATTTTCATTGCAAATTAACATTTATTACGGTTCAAATTAAAATTAATTTGGGTGCAAATTACATGTAAATTTTACGTTTGCATGTAATTTGGGGTTGTAAAAAGCTTTGCAATTGCAAGTGTGACGTTTGCATGTAACAGCAAATTTGGGTCCTTGGTTGAATCTATAGCTGAAACAAATCTTGATTTCTTGACAATATGCTGACAGGCGATTTTTGCTCTGCAGAATAAATTGATTCATAAAGTTTGAATATGTGGAAATATGTTTTTATTTTTCGGAAATTTTATTGTAATCAAGATTTTTTCACCAACTATTCAAATTGAAAATAAAATAATTTTTTTTCAGTTTTAATGAGAAAATGGCATAAAAATATATTAATCCGTTTTATTTCTCCTTTTTTATCCACAAAAATGGAGTAATTTAAGTACCATTTTAGAGAAATTTCGTTAAAAGTTACAAAAAAATTATTAATATCTCGTAATCTAATTCAAAATTTTAAATTTTCAGAGTTTATATGACATCCTCGAATCAATGATAACCGGTGTTAAGTAAATCACGTTGCATTAAGAGGAGTAGTTGCGAAATACACACAGTCAGATTTTAACTTAATAGATTTGTGTTCAATTTTAATTTCCTAATAATCTTACTGATGCTTGTATTATTAATCACAGAGTTCAGAGAATAAATAGAGATGAAATGTTCATGTTTGGCGTGATGCTGAAAATGCAACCCTACAGTCGGCCCAAACAACTGGCGGCTTGCTTTGAAAACCTCTCCCCGTCCAATGAATCCAGTCATTGTTCCACGTGCAGCCTCTCTCCATCCAACGAAGTCAGTCCTTCGGCCTAATGATTTGTGCAATAACCGGCTTCATATTGCAAGCCGATTTTACGGTTCATTACCTCTCTATTCTTTCACTGTACTCAGTGATTATTAATGTATGAAATTGATACACGCTCCATTTGAAACATATTTAAAAAATCCCGTTTTATTATGACGTCACTTTGATCCCAGAGAAATCTCTTTTCAATGATATAATTCTTGTTAATTTTCTTTTCCTGGCAATAATGACGTGAATTTTCACATCTGTTTGTAACTGAT
This sequence comes from Maratus michaelseni, assembly GCA_963931845.1. NCBI lineage: Eukaryota > Metazoa > Arthropoda > Arachnida > Araneae > Salticidae > Maratus > Maratus michaelseni. The sequence continues at coordinate 82,718,613 of OZ007600.1, forward strand.
ATTCAAGCTTATTATTAATCAGTATAAAAAAATATTTCATTTATTCATCTTAAATATGATGTCCATTATGTATATACTTTTATTATACACTGATAGTCATGCTCTTTGTAATATTACGAATATTTGAAAATACATGTTTTATTTATGACGTATATTTGTTCAAGCCAAGAAGGATCCTTTTCATAGTTCCATGGTTCAAGCGAAATATTTTTCTTAATAATATAATTATTGTTAATTCTTCTTTCTAATTATAACGCAGTTTTTGACAGAAAAAGATCTTTTTAATGTAACCGATAATAATACTTCATGTATAATAACAAATACTCCAGATTGTTGTTTCAAATATCACAGAAATTCATCTTCTTTTGAATTATTTTAATTTTTCACGTGAAAATCGCTCAATTGAAACTTAATTGTTGAGGAAAAATTCTTTTTTCGCATTTCTATTTATTGGCAATGATCAAAGCCCTAGCAACAATAAAGTAAAATGGTTAAATTTTATCTAAAAATGTCCATTAATTCTCTATGAAAATAAAAAAAGTTTGAATTATTAAGAAAAGTATTTGAATAAAATAAACAAAAACCAGTCTATGTTCATTTCCGGGTTATAATCCACCTATATGCAAAGATACAAGGCTATTAATTTCTCCATTTTGACGCTGGCTTCAGCCTAACATTTGCACACAATCGGATTTATAATATTATTAGGATTAGGATATTCCGTGTTATGTTTTTATCACTTTAAGCAGTATTTGGACTTTAATTTAAAGACTCCACGTTTACTACATTTAGAGTTTTTTGATTGGAGGATTTATTTTTTTACAGAATTAGGTGTTTTGAAGAAAATTTGTGGAAGCGCGTACAAAAAGTCGGAAAAACTCTAGTAAATTAACTCGTTCAATGGGATTTCCTGTGTTAAATTAACATTAGGATGTCACACTAGAAATAAATAAGCCTTGCGCTACCGCGCAAGGCTTAATATTCATATCCGTTAACGCCAAATTCTCGCCAAAATTGGCGACATTTGGCGAAATATCGCCAAATTTGGCGCCCAAAATAAGTCTTCATAAATGAAGCCAATTTGGCTATTGCTCAATAATTTGTTGAATTTCTTATTCAAATTCAGTATTAACGAATCTTTTGTAAACGTTTCTTTGCATTTTAACTTACTGTTTTCATGTAACATTAGCTAAAATTTTAAAACGAAGATATAGGAAAGCTACCTTTTCCTCCCGGTACAGGCCGGAAGGACTTTTTAGAGTTTAAATGCTATTTATTATTAACTAGCCGTTTATTAATTGCTTACAATTTACCCCCCTGACAATAACAATTATTTATCACAAAAATGCCTCTTAGGTTTGTTAAATAAGTTTGTTTATGTATTTTCATTACTTATTAAAATATCGAATATGGCGATAAAATTTTATTTTAGCATCGTGCTTAAATTTTTAAGATGGTGCAAAAACATGCTTTAATAAACGTATGCTTGTAAATATTTGAAAAACCAGTTTTACCGCTATCTTGAAAAATTTTGTAAAATGCTAAAACTACCTTTTGGCATCATTTTAAATTTTTTTCGCCAACCGACATAGGATACGAAACTTTTCCCCATTCAGATACACAGGCAAGGCTGGTCTCAAACAAGAGTACAGCTAGCAACAATATTGTTTTAACTCTATCAGAGTTACAATAATGATATTAAATGCTCCGATTGGCTTTGGGCCCAATTACGAAAGTTTCTCCTAAAAAAACTGTAGAAGAAGTCTTTTACATTTGTTTCAAATGAAGCTCGCTCTACAAGGTATTAGTTAATAATACAAACAACACTAATGGCATGGAGGCAAAAGTTTTAATTTAAATGTATATATTTGAAACCCTTCCCCCCCTACCCCCCCCCCCCCAAAAAAAAAAAAAAAAAAGAAAAGAAAAGAAAAGAAAGTTACAGTAATGAATTTAAAATGGCGTTAAGCCACGCTTTTTGACATAAGCAATTGGCTGCAAACGCGATAACGAAACTTTCGCTTAACTTAATAACATGTAGCTAATATAGCTCTCAGGGTACTTTGCAGTTATACAGACCTTGTGTTTTTTTTAAAAAGCTTGAGACAATTCAGGTTTAAGAAGTTGAGATTTACTGTCAAATGATAGAAACAACTATGAACACAAAACTGATGAATTATTATTCATTTTTATGTATGTATTTTTTTAAAAATTGCATCTGATTACACATTAGATAAATTACTTCTGTTTGCATTTAATAACTGATAAACGGCTTCTGTATATTAAATGAATTGTTTAAATATTGGGAAGAGGTGGCGAGAGGTAGAAAGACGAGTAAACAAACGGGTAGACAGACGGGTATAGAGAGACGAGTAGCGACATAGGTAGGCTGAAGGGTAGCGAAACGAATAGACAAACGGCTAGAGAGAAAGGTAAACAGAGGGTTGACAGAGGGGAAGCGAGATGTGTCACGAGACGGGTAGCGACACCGGTAGACAGGAATGTAGCGAGAAAGGTTGCGAAACGCGTAGCGTGGTAGATAAAGAGACGAGTAGAGAGATGAGTGCAGAGACGAGTTGACTGACGGGTAATGATATTGGTAGCGAGTCGGATACAAAAACAGACGGATAGTGAGACGGGTATACAGACGAGTAGAGATACAGTAGATGGGTGCGGAGATGGGTAAGAAGATGGGTAGAGAGGCGTATAGCCAGCCGGGTAGAGAGACAGATAAACAAGTTGTGAGGCAGATAAACAAATGGGTAGCGAAGTGGATAGAGACACGGCTAGACATACAAGTAATTAGGCGGATAGACAGACGGTTAGAGAAATAGATTGGCGGGTAGCGAGACCGGTAGCGAAATATAGAGACAGGTAGCGAGACGTGTAGAGAGATAGACAATCGGTTAGAGAGACTGGCAGAAGAACGGATAGGGAAACAGACAGATTGTGGAGAGACAGACAGGCAAAAGAAAAGTCTGCGGATTGGCGCAGTAAAGGCGCAGGAGGAAGAGCCTCCTAGAGAATAATCAAGAAGTATCTGTTAAGCTGAACTTTGAAATATATATAATTTTTCAATTTTGCCGATATTTAGATTTAATGTAAAAGTTATTTTACAGAAGTCATCGAAAGATTTTTTGTATACTTTAATAGTGATTTATACTATAGTTTTGCAATCTGGTTTGTAAGCAAATCATGCTATCAATGTGATTTGAAGTATAAGAGTTTCTATAAACAGTTATACAAATAATAGAGATATAATCAAGGAAGAAAAATTTTAAATTCACACACAAAAAAGGTGCAACAATGAAATTAAATTTGCGTTAAGCCACGCTTGATAGAATAATCTATTGGCTGCAAATCCAATTACGTAACTTTAAAAAGCTTGTCGTTTTAAAAGATCTGGTGTTTTTTTTTTTTTTTTTTTTTTTTTTTTTTTTCAAGTTTTGCACAATACGCGCTTAAGAAAATGAGATTCTTTGCCACATGTTAAAAAAAATTATGACAACACATCTGATGAACGGTACTTCTTTTCTCTTTTTTTAACAGTGTATATGAATTTATATATGATATTTTGTAATTCTATCATTTAATTTGCTCTTTTTCTTTATATTGTAATTGTTAACCCTATGTTCTCAGCAATATCACTCAGACTAATCCCTTTGAGGGAAGTCCTAGTTTTACTTACATTTCAACAGAAGTGGTCTGCATTAAATGTTTCGATATACGTTTCATAATTCGTGAAGCTAGAATTAATATGATAGTATTGAACTTGTGCAGAGAAAAAAAACCCTAACAACAAATGTCTAGCCTACTGTAATGGAAATATTCTGGCATATTTGAATGAATTTGTACTTCCAAATCGAAAAGAGTCAAATGATCTTTAGGAAAAATAAAATAAAAGAAGCAGACGATAAACAGTTTAAAAAATGATTTTGAAAGAAATACTGTAATAAATTGAATGAAATCTAGATACATTTAGTTACCGGGTGTCCTAAAAAGGACTGACTGATTTTAAAAATCAATAACTTACAAACGGTGACAGATATTTAAAAAATTCTTGCAGGAGAGTAATGTGCGATGTCAGGAGTTTTTTTACTGCGATTCCCGGTTTTAGTTTGAATTATCATCAATAGATGGCGCTGCGAGCAATAGGCGCTCAATCGAGGCCAAAATTGAAATCAGGAGGTTACCTGTATGGAGTAGGTCTCGTTCACCAATACAATATTTTTTAGGGCCCGATTCTGAACTGACACGGTATGATTTCAATATTGTAGGAGTCAGAGCAACAATAGTAATAGTATTGTTTCCACGGAAACGATTTCTTCCAAATCGAAATGTGTAACGACAATGTTCAAAATATCGAAATTTTTAAAACTTGTTATATTCCAAGAAGAATAATTTTTTTAAAAAATGAGTGTCTTCTTTATCAATCAAATTTATTCTTTCTAAAATTTTCGAACACATTTGAAAAGTGTTTATGCACTCGGTTTATCTGGCCGTCTGCTTGTGCTCTAACTTGTGTAAATATATTTGAATTGTCATGTATGTATCTGAAGTGCACTACAAGATGCTTACGATCGAAGATTGTGTATGTAGAACTTTTAATATTGAGGTTTACCATGGCATGCTCTGTATTGAAAATGAAGTTTGCAGCCATTATGGTTCGTTTACAGGGGCACTTAAAAGAATGCCGTTTTAGTATGGTCTATGGGATAAATTATTTGCAGTGTATTTCAATGATGTTACACTATTTATATATATATATAGTACTGAAGTGTACTACAAAATGCTTACTATCGAATATTGTATGTGTAGAACTTTTAATTCGTTTACAAGGTCACCCAAAATAATTTCATTACATGATGGTACATGGGAAAATCGTTTACTGTGTATTAATTTTTATAATATAATTAAAAAATATTAACGATGTTACACCGTTACAAACATAATAAATTGATTTACATTTATGACGTACACTAAAACATGCTTTCTGCAGAATATGGAGTGTAAAGCATTTATCATACATTTACAAGGCTACGCAAAAAAATTCGGTTACATAATAGCCTACGGGGAAAAACTGTTTGAAGCGTATTTTAATTATGTTACAGCATTTCTAATATAATGAAACTGATATACATTACTGAGGTTTACTAATTTATACTTGTTGTATAGTATGATGTACATAACATTTATCGTTCATTTACAGGGACAAGCAAAAGATTTCGGTTGCAGTACTGTATTCGGCACACTGTCTATAAGCGATAATTGCTGGAAGTGCGCTTTCAGTTATGGTAAACGGTTTTAAAAACATTTTTGCATACTACGTGTGTGTATAATGTTATAGATCATATACAGGGCAACACAAAAGAATTCGTAAGCGCTACCAAGTATGAGCGTGAATTGCAGAAAAGAGTTTTTTATTCGAGTTATGCATTTCCGATATTTTCGAATCGTGATTAATAACATTTTTAATAACATCCACGTTAGATTCAGTCATGGCCGATTTATGTTGTCCAACGTTGTTTACCAAACCGTCGGCAGCACTACCGCTCTTTACAAATTTCTAATACAATTGTTTAATTGTATTCGGATGCGGAGCATTCCTTACGTTAAATTTATTTTTGGAAACCACTTCTAGTCGCTATTATGCTTTGATCCAAGCGGTAGTACTCCAGTATTATAAATATTCTTTCTTACAAAGTATGAAGCATTTCCAAGATTCTTTTAAACTTGTTTCAACATGCATAAAAATCTACTGACAAACTTCCTTAAAAGATCTAAAATTTCTTGGAATTTAACAAAATTTATGAAATTTTTAACAACAACAAAAAGAGAAAAAAAATACTGAATCTCTTGTCCTAGTTTTAAGATGCAATGCACAAAATATTCTTTAAATCAGACAATAAAAAGTAAGTTAATCCAGGAAAATAAAGCTTCATAAATATAAAATCGTCTGCTCACTGTCATATTGCTTATTAAATTTATGCCCAATTCTGAATACTGTGGTTATATCGAAGAATTCATTATTTCCATAGCAACAACACATTTCATCGAAAATATAACGACTGAGTTCAGAATCGGATCCTAACAAAAAGATTGCATTGGTGAATGAGACCCACTCCATACATGTAACCTCCTGATTTCAGTTTTGGTCTCGATTGAGCGTCTATTGCTCGCAGCGCCATCTATTGATGATAATTCAAACTAAAACTGGGAATCGCAGTAAAAAAACTCCTGACATCGCACATTACTCTCCTGCAAGAATTTTTTAAATATCTGTCACCGTTTGTAAGTTATTGATTTTTAAAATCAGTCAGTCCTTTTTAGGACACCCGGTAGAAGTGAGTGTGCTTTGTTTATAAAATTAAAAGTAACTGATTTACACAACTTAGTAGTTCTACGTAGTTCCATTTAACATTTTAGCTAACTTAAGTGTACAAATATATTATGAAAATAAATCTTTTGATAAACTGATTTGAGTGGTTATTAGGTCCTATCCTAGACCCAAGTACAATAAATAGACAATTTTTAAAATATTACAAATCAGTTACAAAGTTAAGATAGAAAATTGGGTACTTTTCGGTTAGCCGGGCGCCAGTGATATATATATACACACACACACACACACATATATATACAAATATATCTACACACACATATATATACACACATATATGTATGAATTAATATATATATATTTATATATGTACATGTATCACTGGCGCCCGGCTAACCGAAAAGTACCGAAAAGGGCTTATGGCGAGAGAAGGAAAGTTGGCAACATATTTTCTGGCAACCTATTCGTAGTTTCATATAAATAAGTATTTTTTTCACTATTTATATAATTTATTTAATATAAAGAAGCCATTTATCTCTTTTTATATGCAGGTAGAACAGAATTGTATATATAAATAAACATAAAAGTTCACTAGGTTTGTTTTCATAATTGTGTATATAATTTTAAAACATATCTAACTTTCTGAAGCCCGGATTACTCCAAAGCGTTAAAAAAAAGTGCCAAGGTCTCTATAGTTAAAAAATGTCGATTTCTCTATTTAAATTGACATTTATTGTGTTTTGGTGGTTAAATTATGGTATGTAGTTGTAAAAGGGAGGAATGGGATTGATTTTGTAAAGTTTTTGGTAGATTTATTATATTTTTTGTACGCATATTTATTTAAATTAATGTGTTTAGGAAAAGGTAAGTCAATGGGTTCAATCTGATTTATTAATCTTAGCATTTTTTTTATTTTAAAACTTTTAATTTCCTTTAATAAAACAAGTGTATTAATTCCCTTTTATTTCACGATTATGAAATTTAATATTATTTATGTAATCACAAATTATAAGAGCGGAAAGGCTCTTTTTATTACATCTTTCTGCTGCGATACATTGACCAAAGTGGATCACTATTGTGATGTCACTAATACTTGTAGCAGGCCCGGTTCAGGACACACAGCGTCATCTCGGAGGCCCCGCATCGAGTCACTGGCAACTGTGCTGCATTGAAAATTACATTATATTCTGCATTAAAAGGCTTGATCAACATTTGTTCATGATATGACGCCACATGTGGGTAATTTGGGTGCAAGAAAATGGTTGGTTCAGATTCCCGGAGCCTGAGGAACTCTGCTTCATTTTCTCACCACAAAACGGCTGGTTCCAACACATTTGTTAAAAATAGAGCCAACTAATATCGTTTTTCATGTTTGTATTGCTTTGATTAAGTAAAACATGTAACGAAGCTATATAATGAAGAACAAGATATGAACAAATTACTTTTTTGTGATAAATGTTTATTATTTTGAAGATCACGAGGGTTGCGTCCATCCACCGAGTTTAGTCTCTACATACTCAGCAATAGCTATAGATAATCTATCATTATTTGGAGCTGTCACAATCTGCATACCAATTGGGAGTCCTGAAGAGCCTAAACCAAGAGGACATTGAGTCACTGGCAACTGTGCTGCATTGAAAATTACATTATATTCTACATTAAAAGGCTTGATCAACATTTGTCCATGATACGACGCCACATGCGGGTATGTTGGGTACAAGAAAACGGCTGGTTCAGGTTCCAGAAGGCTGAAGAGCTCCTGCTTCATTTTCTCACCACAAGCCACGAAAAAGTTCAAACGTTTTTGGAAAAGTGAAGATAAGTAATCTTGAGCAAAAGCATTTAAAATGACTGGGAATGTGCAATTGGATTTACCAATCACCCATTTGCCCATTTCTTTCAATAAAAACTGCTCGTCTTTTGTTGTTGTTTCACCTTGCATAATGCTTGATATTTTTTGCTCTTTAACTTTCGAGAGATAAGCAACCCATACATCGAATCCATATTTGATGTATTTTAAATTTACTTGCTTGACGGCAAAACCTTCCTGGGAAAATATGTTCACAACCTGAAATATTAAGTAAAAAATTAAATATAGTACACCCTGAAAAAGGAATTGATTAAAACTACAGAACATGTTTTGTTGAGTACATTTTGGTTGTTTTAGCAAAATTCAAGTAAAATTGAACCATTTTACTTGAATTAACAAAACATTTTTTGCTGACGATACAAACATTTTTTTTTTGGAATTGCAAAAAAAAAAAAAAAAAAAAAAAAAATTTTTTGTTGATTCAAACAAAATTTCCATTTACCTATATTTAAACAAAAATTTTGTTTGAATCAACAAAATTTTTTTTTTTACAATTCCAAAAAAATTTTTTGTATCGTCAGCAAAAAATGTTTTGTTAATTCAAGTAAAATGGTTCAATTTTACTTGAATTTTGCTAAAACAACCAAAATATACTCAACAAAACATGTTTTGTAGTGTTAATCAATTCCTTTTTCTAAGGGTAAGATTAAATATTTAATGCCAAACAGGAAATACAAAAAAACCCCGACGAGCAGTGCCCTTTCGGAAATAAAGGTACCTTCTTCATTCCTTCTTGGATATCTCTAGATACGGGTGTTGGAGCAGGTCCACCGCCGTTGTCTAACATGTAATATACTTTAATGGACTGTACATCCACCTATAAAAAGAAATACCCTATGTATTGTTACACTAGTAAATCTGCAAATCAGGAGCCTCAACGGTCAGCTCTTAAAATCATTGTTATCTCACTTTTCATACTATTTGGCATCTTACAATCAACAATTTAAACTTTTTTTATATTACATACATATTTATAGCCATATAAAATACTTCGGATATTTCAGAAATTAGAAGCGTTAAATTAAATATGGTTTGAAATGATATTCTGAAATTCTTATGAACTTCTTATTCATGTAACTTTTTAGATAAAAAAAAAATAAACTTGTATTAAAATAAATTCTTGATTTATGTCAATAGAATACAAAAATAATTTATTTTGATAATAAAATATTGAGGCAAAATAATGCGAGTTACTTGAATTTTATTATTTTGATGTTCTTTGAAATAGGGTTGCTAAGCAACTGATAAATTAAAGAGCAAAGTAAAAGGAAATGCATTTTAAAATTTGTAAAAAATAGGAAAGTAAAATGTTTTATATTTCCCGAACAGATGCAAAAAATTTTCCTATTATTTAAACAATTAATTTCTAAATTCTAATGAATGTATCAGCAAATTTTCAAAGCTATTGGATATATTTAAAATCTCCATATCGAAAATTTAGCATTAGTAATTTTACGTTGAAATCCATTAATCAAATATGCGATTTTCATTTCAGTTAAAAATGAAATTTGAAAATCGTCTGCAGTCCCATAGGAAAGCATTATGGCCTAAAAAGAAATGTTCTGTATTTTTCGAACGAATGAACCAAATGTAACCAAAAACTATACAGCTCATTTCGGGTATTTATCCAACATACCCACCAAAAATTAACCCAATCGGATCATTTTTACGGCAGTTATCGCGGAACAGACAGACAAACAGACGGAAACCAAAAACTTTTCGCGTCTCCACAGTGAGCCTCAACTGACGTTTCGGCAATGAAAAATGTTCGTCACAAAATATTATTCTTGGTTGATTTTAAAAGCTCTTATTGAAATAGGGAAATTTATTATTCCATTTAAATTTCGTAATAAGATTTTAACAATTAACGGAAACAACTCCGATAGCACACGTCAGCTCTGAAAGTCATTGTTTTTTAATCTCACTTTTCATATTATTTAACATCTTACAATTCGCAATGTAATTTTTTCTAATGTTACATACATATTTATAGGCATATAATATACTTCGGAGGTTTCAGAAATTAAAAGCGTTAAATTAAACACGATTTATGCAATTATATTCTGAAATTCATATAAACTTCTTATTCTTGTAATTTTTTAGATAAAAAAATGCATTTTTCATTTTAATATTCTTTGAAATAGGGTTGCTAAGCAACTAATAAAGTAAAGAGGAAAGAAAAAGAAATACATTTTCAAATTTGTAAAAAATAGGAAAATTAAATGTTTTATATTTTCCGAACAGTTGCAAAAAAATTTCGAATAGTTTAAACAATTAATTTCTAAATTCTAATAGATGTATGCGCAAATTTTCAAAGCTATTGCATATATTTAAGACCTCCATATCGAAAATTTAGTATCCGTAATTTTACGTTGAAATCCATTATTCAAATAGGCGATTTTCATTTCAGTTAAAAATGAAATTTGAAAATCGTCTGAAATCCCATAGGAAAGCATTATGATCCAAAAATAAATGTTCTATATTTTCCGAACGAATGAACCAAATGTAACTATCCGATCATTTTTGCGGCAGTTATCGCGGAACAGACAGACAGACAAACAGACAGAAACCAAAAACTTTTCGCGTCTCAACAGTGAGCCTTCACTGACGTTTCGGCAATTATTCAGAAAGCTCTTATTATTACTCTAAATCATATGAGAAGTATTTTGAAACATAAAATACAGTGACTTTTGCCTTATACGAATTTTAAGGGAGCGCGGGAAAATAGTCTTATAACTGGGAGGCTTTCCCAATTAGATCAAATTAACTTTATACATGCATTACTCTGTGGATCAAATTCAATAATTAGTGATAAAATATTGTTATGAATTCTGTATATATTTGTAAATATTCCATTTGTTTAAATTTATTTTATTTTATTATTGTGAAAATTGCAGTATTATTAATGTATTTCCTATTGAGCATCATGTAACTCAATGCTAAAGGCCTCGGGTGCTCTGCAAGAAAAGCAACCTTACAACATCGATTTTTTACAATGGAGTTCTATGGGAATATCGCCAAGGAATGGGTTTATCGTCGTTGGCGATGGTTTTGGAGACTTATTTTTGTCGCCAAATTTGGCGATATATCGCCAAATGTCGCCAAGTTGGCGACGGATTTGGCGACTTTTTGTGCAACCCCCCCCTCCCTTATACCTATACATTGGGATCCTTTCTCGCTTGGGTTCTCTATCGAAAGTTGAAGTAATTTCTGGTAAATTCTGGTCATCCGAAACTCTCAAAAATTCTAGAATGATCTCTAAAGCCTATATAAGGGACCTCCACGCAGTTCAGTTCAGTTAGTTTTCTGTCAACTGAGATTGAATACGCACGAGAGGCTTTGCATTGAGACGGTGTTTCTCTGAGCGATTTTGTATTTGATTCGCCGTATTGAACAATACGCTATATTGTTCTGTGAGAAATTTTGCTGTGCTGTTATTAGATTTGAAGATTACTGAATATTTGTGTCTTTGAGAAGATATTGGTGTTTTTATCGAACTGTTTGGAGTAAATAAAGCCTGTTGATTATTCTTATATATTGGCATCAGTCCTTTCGAACCCCGAGCTCACAACAATTTGGTGTCAGAAGTGCGGATTTGAATGCCGATTACCAGAGCAATGGAGGATCAACTGAGACAATTATTGGAGAAATTAGGAGCGATGGATGAGAAAATGACTGCGAACCTTGGCGAGTTGAAAGAAGAAATGAAGAAGGAAATGACTGCGAATCAGGCTGAAATGAAGAAGGATTTGACTGCGAACCAGGCTGAAATGATGGAGATGTCAACCAACCAAAGAAGAAATGAAGAAGGAAATGTCTGCGATGGATGAGAAAATGACTGCCAACCTTGGTGACTTAAAAGATGAAATGAAGAAGGATATGTCAACCAACCTTGGTGAGTTGAAAGACTTAATAGAGGATACAATAACATCTTTAAATGAAAGAATTGACGGCGTGGAAAGCAAATTTGAAGAAAGATTTAAAGAAATAGAAGAAAAAGTAGAAGAAAAAGCTCAAAAGATCGCCAAGACCGTTGAAGAAAGCATAGAGAATGTAAAAAAAGATTTGGAAAAAGTCAAGAAACAGAAGACAACTGCCGGAAACTATTCCGAAGAAATCAAGTATCCAGATATGCTTCCTCGGGCCTTTATTAAACTCTCGACCTATGACGTAAAATCCTCATGGCCAGTTTTCAAGACACAATTTGGGATCGTAGCGGACGCCAATGGATGGGATTCCCAGACAAAGGCTTGCCAGTTAGCTGCTTCTCTACGAGCTGATGCTGCCGACGTTCTACAGACTTTGCCTGCAAATGAACCGCTGGATTTTGAAACGCTCGTCAGTACCTTAGAGTTGCGCTTTGGCGAGAAATGCATGAAGGAATATAGCAGACTCCAGCTCAAATCTCGACAGCAGAAATCCACTGAATCCCTGCAAGAACTTCCACGGATGTCGAGAGACTTTCACATCTTGCTTATCCTGATTGTCCGACTGAAATTAGAGAAAGTTTAGCTCTGCAACATTTTATCGATGGTGTGCGTGACTCTGAGATCCAGAAAGCACTCCAGATTGCAGATCTCAGTGATTTAAAAGTTTATGCCCTGAAATTCGAGGCAGCCCAGCAAGCTACAAGGAAAGATCGACACTTTGTGCGAGCAGCCAACATGCCTGAGATGTCGGATAGAGCTGTGGAGCGTTTACAGCAACAGATGAAGGACATGATGAAGGACATGATGAGACAGATGAACTCCTTGATGGACAACAAACCTGACAGAAAGATCAAGTGCTGGAAATGCGGTGGAGAAGGCCATATTCAAAGAAACTGCCCAAAACGACCCAACACAGAAGGTAATAGCTCCCCACTAACGGTGGAGCAGAAAAATTAATTAATGGCCATCTCGCGGGGCGGAGGTTGCCAGATTTTGAGAAGCCCCATTATCAAGTGTGTCAAATTTCTGCAAGTAGTTGCGGCGAGAACGGAGTTTTTATAGTCGGGCGTGTGAATGATTTGCCCTGTAATATGATGCTCGATACGGGAGCCAATGTGACCATCGTTCGGAAAGATCTAGCTCTGCGGCTGAAAGAAAAACTCCTCTGGACCCCGCCCCGTGTTATCCTTCAAACCATGACCGGGGATAAGATCGACATGCATGGAAGAATGAAATTGAAAATAAAGTTTGGGAAAGCCACTTACCATCATACAGTCTATGTGGCCGATATTTCAGACCCTTTCATACTCGGACTGGACTTTTTAAAAGAGCATGGCTTTACACTGGATTTTAAGAATAATGAGTTACGCTCTGCTCAAGAAGATGTCACTATTTTCAAACTTGGAAATGAATCCAAATCTATTGAACAGATCACAGCCAAGGCAGATGTTATCATCCCTCCTCGGACCAAAATGATGATACATGGATTCACTGAGAACGAAGGAAGTTTCCATTATGGCTTGACTGGATATCCTGAGAAGAGCCCAAAGGGAGTGCTAATAGCATCAGCGCTCGTAGATCTGTCGAGAGATGTGATTCCCGTGAGGATAGCGAACGTGAGTGAAAAGTCTAGAATTATCCAGAAAGGTGAGGTGCTTGCAACCTGTGCTCCAGTCACCTGTGTTTGCAAAGACCCGAGCTTGACGTTGTCGGAGTCGCCTACAAGTTTAACACCTGAAATTGGGCGAAATGAAAATGTATCTCCTGAACAGAGACATGCCGCAGAAAGACTGTTCCAGGAATTTAAGGATGTGTTTTTACAAAACGAGAGTGATTTAGGTCGCACTTCTCTGACACGTCATAGAATTGATACTGCCGATCATCCACCGATTAAACAGCTTCCAAGACGCTTGCCGTTCACAAAACAAGAAGAGGTTTCTAAGCTCTTACAAGAGATGCAGGATAGTGACATCATCGAACCGTCATCAAGTCCGTGGGCCTCTCCCATCGTGTTGGTCCGAAAGAAAGATGGCTCCGCAAGATTTTGTGTGGATTATCGTAAACTTAACGATATCACGAAGAAGGACAGCTATCTTCTACCAAGAATAGACGACACGCTAGATACTCTTTCAGGACATAAATGGTTTTCCACACTGGATTTGAAGAGTGGATATTGGCAAGTAGAGATCAATCCTGATGACAAAGAGAAGACCGCATTTACTACTGGACAAGGACTTTGGCAATTCAAGGTTATGCCGTTCGGGCTCAGCAATGCTCCAGAAACGTTCGAGCGTCTCATGGAGACAGTGTTAAAAGACTGACTTTTGAAACTTGTCTCATCTACCTAGATGACGTCATCATTGGTGGCCGCACATTTGAAGAACATCTAGAAAATATTCAAAAAGTGTTAACGAAGCTAAGAGCGGCGAATTTAAAGCTGAACCCTCTGAAATGCAAGTTCTTCCAACGAGAAGTAAATTATTTAGGACACATCATCTCAGCTGAAGGTGTTTGAACAGATCCTGAAAAAATGTCTGCAGTAAAGAACTGGAAGCGTCCGGAAAATGTCCATCAGTTGCGAAGCTTTCTGGGACTATGCACTTATTACAGAAAGTTTGTCAAGGGGTTCTCCAACATTGCAAGACCTTTGCATAGGCTCACTGAAAGCAAGCAGAAGTTTCTATGGACACAAGAATGCGAGGATTCCTTCCAGCGGCTGAAAGAAGCTCTCACAACCTCTCCAGTCCTTACCTATCCACACCCCGACAAACAATTCATTGTGGACACGGATGCCAGTCACGAAAGTGTCGGCGCTGTACTTTCCCAAGAAATAGATGACCAAGAACGAGTCGTAGCATACTGGAGCAAATGTTTATCGAAACCAGAGCGGAATTATTGCGTCACTCGTAAGGAGTTATTAGCTATAGTGAAAGCCATAGAACACTTCCATCACTATCTCTATGGCAGGAAATTTCTCCTTCGTACTGATCACGCATCCCTAACATGGCTGATAAATTTTAAGAACCCAGAGGGCCAAGTAGCCAGATGGATACAACGACTCCAGGAATACGACTTTGACATCAGGCATCGTAAAGGCTCATCGCATGGAAATGCTGATGCCTTATCAAGAAGACCGTGTCCCGAAAGTTGTCGCTATTGTTCCAGAGCGGAGAGCAAGTATAATCCTGAATATGTCATACGCCAGACGAAGACTCCACTATCAACGCCACCAGATCCCTGGAGTGATGAGAAGATTCGAGAAGATCAAATGGCAGACTCTGACATCAAACCAATCTTGGAGTTATTAGAATCTTCTAGCACGAAGCCCAGATGGAAAGATATCTCGACTTACAGTCGTACGACGAAGCAATATTGGGCTCTTTGGAACTCCCTCCACGTCAGGCATGGTGTCCTGTTCCGAAAATTCGAATCGGAAGATGGGAAGACATCTCGGTGGCAGTTGGTACTTCCTCGATCCCGAATCCCCGAGGTCCTCAAGGAATTACATGGCAGTTCCACTGGTGGTCATTTTGGAGTTATGAAAACATTACACAGAGTCCGAGAGCGCTTCTTCTGGGGAAAAGCGAGAGCTGACGTCGAACAATGGTGCAAATCTTGCGATTCATGTGCAGCTCGGAAAGGACCAAAGAAACGTAGCCGAGGAAGACTACATCTCTATAATGTAGGAGCACCTTTCGAACGCATCGCCCTTGACATCCTAGGTCCTCTGCCAAGAAGTGCTGATGGCAACAAATACCTCCTTGTTGTCATGGACTATTTCACGAAATGGCCTGAAGTTTATGCAATCCCTGATCAAGAGGCTTCTACGGTTGCGGATGCCTTGGTACACCAGTGGATATCAAGGTATGGAGTCCCCCTTCAAATGCATTCTGACCAGGGGAGAAATTTCATCTCTGCTGTGATTGAGGGTCTCTGTCAACTTCTAGGAATGGACAAAACTAGGACGACGCCTTTACATCCACAGTCGGATGGCATGGTTGAGAGGTTTAATCGTACCATCCTCAACAACCTCTCACTGCTAGTCTCAAGAAACCAACAAGACTGGGACCAAAAACTTTCCTTGTTTCTTCTCGCCTATCGCAGCGCCGTCCATGAAACAACCGGCTATTCCCCGTCTCAGATGCTTTTCGGTCGTGATCTTCGTCTACCTTGTGATCTGATTTTTGGTCGCCCTCCAGATGCGCCTTCATCGCCAGAGGGATACGTGCAGAATCTCCAGGCACGATTTGAAGACGTCCACAACTTGGCTCGAGAGCGGATCAATATACAGATGGAGAAGGTGAAGACCAGGTACGACACGAAAGCCACGGGACATCAATTTAAAGAAGGTGACAAGGCTTGGTTTTATAATCCGACTCGACGCAAAGGACTTTCTCCCAAACTGTAATCGCACTGGGACGGTCCTTATACAGTCCTAAACAGACTGAACGATGTCGTAATTCGGATCCGAAAGTCACCAAGTTCGAAGCCTAGAGCCGTTCATTACGACAGGCTGGCTCCGTACTATGGCCATAGTACTTAGTTCATTGATTGTAAATAGTGTAATGTAAATAATGTAAATTAGTATGACCATGGTCTTGTATATAAGTTAATGTAATTATTTCTTTTGCTTAGCATTATCATTATTATTGTTATTATTATTTAAATACTGGTATGTAATGGTGTCCATGCTACAATTTTATTTTTTTAAATAAGTGTAATTTTGTATAATTCAGCATTATGCATGTGTTTAATTGTTATTTTTCATGTATACTTTAATTTGTTTTGAATGGTATAGAATTTGTTGGTAGCAGGTTTGCTTCCGATCAAGGGTTGTACTGCCCGGGACGTGCAATCCTTGAGAGGGGGGCAATGTTATGAATTCTGTATATATTTGTAAATATTCCATTTGTTAAAATTTATTTTATTTTATTATTGTGAAAATTGCAGTATTATTAATGTATTTCCTATTGAGCATCATGTCACTCAATGCTAAAGGCTTCGGGTGCTCTGCAAGAAAAGCAACCTTACAACATCGTTTTTTTACAATGGAGTTCTATGAGAATATCGCCAAGGAATGGGTTTATCGCCAAGTTGGCGATGGTTTTGGCGACTTATTTTCGTCGCCAAATTTGGCGATATATCGCCAAATATCGCCAAGTTGGCGACGGATTTGGCAACTTTTTGTGCAACCCCCCCCCTCCCCCCGCTTGGGTTCTCTATCGAAAGTTGAAGTACGCGGGCTTTTATGATGACGTCATTAGGTATGACAAAATCTACCATCTGCACATTCTCCTGAGCATATATTGTGAATCTTTACTCACTCATGGAAGATGTATCTTGTTTACCAGATTTATTGCCAAATATTTTTGATACAGTTTGTTTCGATAAAATATGTACACTTAAAAACATTCAGAATATCAGTTTAGTTTCGGTAGTAAAGGTAATAATATATAAGGACTATGCAAGTATTATTGCCTTTTCTCCCAAAACTAAAAAGATATAGTGAATGTTTTTTAAATATAAATATTTTTATCAGAACAAACTTTATCAAAAACATTTACAATAAATCTGGTAAATAAGATGCATCTTCCTTGAGTGAGTAAATATTCACAATATATACTCAGGAGAATGCGCCAATTATAGATTTAGATATAATTCTCTATCGTGCCAATTCTCCTACATTGAAAAAATACCTTGCTCTCTGGACATATTAAAATGTATTAACACCTGTGTACCTAATTTTTATAATTTTAGCACCTCAGAAATTGAGTGAAAATACGATTACAATATTCCATCTTTACACACAAGAACGAAAATTAAGTTACATAATAAAAGCGTGTAACGAATAATAAAACAGTGTGAAAATTATTTTATAAAGTTGGTAACTTTGGTGGCTTGAAACCCACGTATTTTGATAGATGGATACTGAAATTTTATTACACATATTTATTTCAACATTTACCACAAATTTTCACTACATTATAACTAATATTTCCATATTTATATTAGAAGCAAACCGAAATGGATATAAATGCGTTGATTATTCGATGATGTTCACAACGGCAGACTATAATAATATCAGAAATTGTCACTTCTAGAAAGATAATTATCCACTAGAGATTCAAAACAATGTAGCTATTCAATAAATATTTTGTAAAACAGTAATAATATACAAAATAGTCACGAATAACAAAGAATACAATGGTTATTACAATATACTAACGTTCAGCAATTTATCGCTAATCAAAATTAAAACATAATGTTTGTGCTTGCGCAGCTATTTCATAGTTATAGGATCTACTAGATTACAAACAAGAGATAAAATTTTTGACCATATTTTTCAGATTTCCCGGTTACATAAATTTTTTGAAGATTTGGATTTTCGCCTGGATTAGGCAAACTTTCCCCCCCAATAAATAAGTAAATAAATGAATAATAAAAATGCAATGTAAAAAAATAAAAATGGGAAATAGAGCCTCCACTTTACAGTTATTTTTTAGATCCTTCTCAAATTTTAAAGGGTAAGCTGGTGCTTCACTTGTCTTTTGGATAATCAGGCCCTGGCTGCAGTGCTTCTTCTTGCCTACATTGCTTTCCCTAAGTTGGCCGGTTGCTTGTTGATGTTTAGCTGAGTCGATTCGACACGGCACAGCGCAGGGAAATCAAGCTGGGTGGATGTGAGATATTGGAGTATTTACTGATCTTCTTTTGGTAGCTATTATTGTTCACCGCTGCCAGTTGGGTTTATAATTTGTAATTATCCTGTGTTCTTAAGTGCTAAACTATGGTCTTGGAGTTGGTTCTCTTTTGTCAGGATGAGTTGTCACTGATGTTTGTTACGCTAATCAATCTTTTTAGCTGTCTCTATCATGGGTAGACGTCATTTTCCTTTCTTTGTTTCACTTTTGTCGTTTAATACTGGGAATTTTCACTCATCATGATTGTTCCTATCATTCTAAGTGTTGCTTGTTGTCATTATCAGTGGATAATTTCAGTTTTGTGCCCTATAGGGTGGAGTCTGTTATTTGACTATTAGTTCATGTTTTAATAAAGTTTGCTATCACTATTGTGCATTTATTGCGCTGAAACTTTCTTTGTAATTTTCAGCTCGACTGCTATCAGTCCATTGTCATGTTATGACTGTTATCACTATTTTATTATAAATTAATTTTCTGCAGGATTAAGCTCTGTGGCTGTCAGTCCATTTTGTTGTATTGGCTGTTTTCACTGCTTTTATTTTAGATAATCACTACATAAATCCATCTTAAATATTTTCATCCATCTTACGCTCTTACGTCAATCTTACATGCTTAGATATCTATATTATAAGACGTCGTTGATAGTCTAATTATACCTGTGCATGAACTGCACGAATACTGAATGGATGCCACTTGTTCCTTCGCAATATTCTCCATATTGTTGATTCTGGAACGTTCAATTATGTAGCAACACTTCGTGTACTTGCGTGAGGATAACTCACAAAATAAGCCAAAATGTCAATTTCGGTATCAATTGACCTGGACCTCCTGTACTTTGCATTCGCGGAACAAGTCGATAAATAAAATCACTAGCAGGAGGCCGAGAATTCGGAAACGGCGTTGGTATTCTTACGTAGTTTGCCTAGCATTACGACTACAAACTGCATAAAGCATTGACATTTCAAAACATTCATTGTTACAGTACTGTGACATGCTGCCAGTTCAAATTAACTTCACTGTCGATTGCTCCAGGGAAACCTTTTATGCTTAAAATACATCGTGACGATTGCATGACATGCTCCCTACAGCCAGAAATTAGCATATCAATGATTGGCTTCTGCGGAATGATTCTTTAAATTAACATTGTTTCTTGAATTGCACGCATTTCAATTTATGTCTAATTCTAACGAATTACTTAAACGGGCATATCTCTGTGAGTTTTGCAGATATTAAGATGTAATGTTTTGTGTTTCATTCAGGAATGGATAAGGAAAATTTTCAAATAAGAAATTTTACCAGACGGTGGCAGTATAAAAATTTAGTTTGTGTATTTTCTCAAACTAGTCGATCCCGCGCAGAGCATCTGCGCTCTAGTGTCTACTCTTTTAAATATAAGCATATTAGAATACGAATTTCAGCATTATATGTATAAATACTACGCATAAAAACTTCTTCACTTAGGACTGGGTACTTTGAAATTAAAAAATATATACACATCATAAGATACGGACGCCATTTAGAAATATGAAAATAGAGGTACTTTTTCAGCATCATGCATATAAAAACCTTTGTATGCACACAATAGTTACTGGATATTCTTTAAAATTAAAAAAGTGTATACATATTATATTAAAATATCTACACCATTCACAATTATCAAAATATTTTTATCCTTTTTTTTTCAGCATCGAAAACTTCTTTATGCACACAATTGTAAATTTCAAAGCTCACATATACTACAGTAACTGAATCAAAAGATCTAATTCTTGAAAGACCAACATACAACTGGCCATTAGCTAAATACTGGATTTGACAAATCTAAGCAATTTCTTTCAAAAGTTTGACCCTGGGATTTATTTATAATAATTGAAAAAGCTAATCGGATACTAAATTGTATACGCTTAAATGTAACAGGCATATTATTCTCTGATGGAATAAGTGGTATTCGAGGGGTATGAAAAGTTTCATTAATATTGAAATCATTTTATTTTGCTTAAATATCATTATTCTGTAAGTTACTAACTATAAGTCTTGCACAGACCTTTAGAAGGTACTAAATTTCTTGATAACATTATGATGGCCCCTGGCCTTCATTTCAGTTTATGAGGTGGCATTTCAATTGGTATTAAACTGTTTAAAAATTCTCCAGTATATGCAAGTTGATCTTGTGGATCATAATTTATGATCATGTCAATGCTTTCATAAACCCTTTCCGTTCCTAGCATACATTGTAAAACATGAATTTTAATTTCAAGTGACAAATTGTTTGTCGCTGTTAGTACGGCTCTTCCTTTAAGCTTTTGAGGTGTCACTGTCCTAAAACCGATGTCACAGAAAAGTTGATGCACTGAATCATGTATATCTGGATAGCAAATTGGGGGCAACTTAATAGTTTCCCCACCCTCTTTGATATTCGCCAAACTGTAACAGCCACCTTGATAACTCTCTCTCTGTTTTAAGGGTACTTATATTTTCTGTAAGTTTCAAAATTTAAAATTTAGAACACAGTCTATGCATCTTTATGCAACGCTAAACTGTTAGCGATCTTGAATCAGTAAAACTGAGAGGTAGGACATGACGGAAATCTCCACTCTATAAGATTATTTTATTCATTTATTATGATCAATTCTATATTATAAATCACAAATATGTGCATCAGTAACATTGGCGTCATAAAGATGCGGACAACAATGAGGTTAAATTGCATAAGGTAAACAATGGAGTTAATGTTTAAATTGGTAACAAAATGGCGCGTTTTTTGGTTTGACTTCGCACTTTATTTTCATTCCTTTTTAGAAAGTAGCTAGTTTTTTGCAAAAAATAAGAAAAAATACAGCCCCATTTTTACAAAAATCGCATTTTCGATGCAGAAAATTTTTCTATATAATGTGTGATGAGTTTTAAATCGATACCTCAAATACTTTTCTTAATATTTGCAAATTAGTGAAAACAAAACACTTGTTGCCACCGGCAAAAAAAAATAATCGCGATTTCTGTGCCACGTACGATAGCATAATATATATACATAGATAGAGCATCCCCAGGGAGTTGCAACTCCTATGTTATCAAATTTTGCACCTTTTTTGATGAATTCTTTTCAGTTGGAAATATGTGTCTTCGGACAATATTTAAAGAAATAGCTTATTGGTTCCATCTTTATGAATTACCCTGTATAAGAAGTAGATTTAAAAACAAATGCTAGCATATTTCAATACGTACAGAGGTTACGTCGAGAATCTACTCATACAAACATAATATCACAGGCAAAAACCGATGTCCATGTTTTCAACAAAGCTTATTTTAGGAGAAGAGGATGTGACGTCACAATTTTTATGTACTGTGATAGAGGATTATCCTTCTTCGCAGTTTATCCGGTCTTAACCGAACTAGAGTCTTGTATCGGGTCGGGTTACCCGCTTTTATCCGCATCCGACCCGACCTGCGGTTCGGGTCGTGTCGGGTCGGGTTTGGCATTATATTTTTTGTTGCGGTTCGGGTTCGGGTCGGATTGACTTTTACTTTTTCGTTGCGGGTCGGGTTCAGGTTGGGTTGACTTTCATTGTTTCGGGTTAGGGTCGGTTTCGGATTGTGTTTTCACTCTTGCGGTTCGGGTTGTGTTTTCACTCTTGCGGTTCGAGTTGTGTTTTCACTCTTGCGGTTCGGGTTGGGGTTGACCCACTTTAAAAAAAAAAAGTCCACAATTTTTTTTTTCAGTTTAAAAATATACATACAAAAAGACCTCCATAAATGTACACACCCGAAAAGCGGACACCTTTATATAACGAATACTTTTTCAATTCCTAACACTGATATATTTGTACGCTTATACCTTGGAATAGTGGGCACCTCCAAATCTACGCAAACGAAGCATTTGTATGTGTGCATAAACTATCACAAATACGATACATGAGTTTTTGTGGTGTATCATAAACGAAATGTTGGCAATCTTTGTGATATTCTGAGAAAAGAAAAAATGGTTCTTAACTGCGCCGTAAAGATAGAATAATCTATGATTAAATTTCTCAGATAAATTTTATTTTTCTCATGCAGTAAATTTAATATATACTCATTCATATCCAAATACGTATTTATTTTCATCTGAAACATGGTTCTGTTCAAACTTTTTGTGAAAATTCCAACAATCCGACTTGCAAAAACCTAAATATGACACGGAATAATTATTCTAAGCTGTACCCGATACTCAGAAAAACTAGTCGTTGGGGGCCACCGTAATACTTACCCATCATGGATATGCATAATGTAAAATATTAAAATAAAAATGTGTAAACTACTTATAAAATGCATTGCAATTCAAATAAAATCGTGGCTTGATGACGTCACAAACTTTAAAGGCTCGATTACTGAATTGCTTGAAAGAGGTTTTTCCTTATAACTCCAAAAATAATAATCCTATTAACTAGCGGTTTATTGCATCTGATTAGGCGTCAAATTTCTAATTAAAATATATCTTTGAAGTGAAATTTGGATGAAATACAGGGTCATGAAAAATCGAAGAGTGTGGAAAACAGGATTCCAAATATCTCGGCAACTAATTATCCGATCGACTTCATGCTTTATTCAAAATTTATGTTTTTTTTATTGTCTTTTATATTCATTTCTTAAAATATACAATTTCGAAAATTTTTATATACCTTTCATCAGAACGAATATTTCGAGAATCCGAAAAAAATTGTTCCGGTTAATCGAGGTTATTGAAATGAAATAGGCTTCTTCCCATTATTACATACTAAGTACATACCAAATTGTAAGTCTCTATCTCAATTTTTTAGGGAGATAGAGCGTTTACAGACACACACACACACAGACACACAGACACACAGACGGACGGCAAAATTTTTTTTCTAAAAATATGTTTTTCGGAATCTCCAGTATCTGAAACGTGTAAATCCGTCAAAAAAAATTTTTCGATTTTCAAAACGATTACAAGACTTACCCTATACTACGTATGATGGGTAAGTAAAAAATTAGAGTCTGAAAAAACACCCGAAAAAAAAAGAAACAACCGGACCCGATGCCTATTCAAGGATCTCGGGGTGTCCGCTATTCAGAGGTTTCACTATATTTGAATATTAAAGAATACAGATTTGTCCATTTTTCATATAAAATAAAAAAATTGTATTAGAGATATAATTGTACATTACTTTTCATAATAGCATTAAAACATGATTTATTGTTCTTTCATTGCGGGTTTGGGTCGGGTTGTGGTTCACTGAAAATTATTTTTGCGGGTTCGGGTCGGGTTGCGGGTCACCAAAAATTATTTTTGCAGGTTCGGGTAGGGTTGCGGGTTGACTTCAAATGGAATTTGCGGGTTCGGGTCGGGTGCAACCCGACCCGTGCAGGACTCTAAACCGAACACCCTTAATAGGGAATATTATTAATCCTAACGACAACACATCAATTTCCACTACAATAGTTTCTTTCTTTGATCGCGTATTTTTACCATAAATGACACAATGAGTTTTACGGGGATTGAAAGCAGTAAGCAACTCTATCGTTTGACACAGATGGAAATTGTACGTTAAACGTGACAAATGAGGTGCGTTCGTACTATAATTAGTTTCAGTAAAATGAATTATATCGTCTGTTATTATGATATGATTAATTTCCGTAATAAAATAAGTACATTTTAAGTTGGCAACACTTTAGCATTTGTTGACATTTACTGAAAATTCCAATGGGAAACTTAAGTCTTGCTTTGAAATTTTCAGAACTTCAAATCCATATTTAGACTATTTTTCCATTTAATATCTATTTCTCCGGAAACATTTATCCAAAAACTGTCGGTAGATTATATGGTTGCTATAATTAAACAAGTTTAGTATACAAATTCGGTTTTCAAATTCATTAATACTAAACTAATATGATCCCATCTTAAATATGACGTAATCACCATGGCAACTTCGAATCATTACCTATCATGGAATATCAGTGAATTAATTACGTATGATAAGATTTAATAGAATGAAGAATACTTTTATTAATATCTTTTTAAGTTTTGATTCGATTTTCATAAAATTTGAAAATACTCGACAAAATTCTGCAACGATTTTATATATTAAATTTCAAACCATTCGGTTGGGTAGTTTTTGCGCTGTTATATGCGGACAGACGGACAGACGGACGGACCAGACGACGACTGTAGGTGCTACGTATTTACAGAATTACGAATGCACCTAAAAACTGACAGTATATGAATAATAAGTGGATAAATAAATTGCTTAAACTAAATAACAGTCCATTTTGCGATTCATTAGAATTGCAGATTTTGTTTTTGAGAAATGGTACTATGACACGTTGAAATTTTATATTTAATTGTGAAGATGGTAACAATAATTTATGTCATTTGGATAGTTTACCAAGATTTGTGTGTAAAAAATTAATTCTGTTTTCAACATATTTAAATTTTATAGCAAGAATCGATTTTAATTGATTTCAAACTATACAGTTTAGACAACTTACCGTGTTGAAAAGCTTCAATTTTTGTGATGCCTCTTTGCCTATCAAAGCAGACAAGACTAGTTTAAGGTCAGCAGCATAACGCACCATTGGTCCCATTGCAGAATATTCTTGTATCTCTTTCCCAACGGGAGGATATTGACCACCGGCAGGAACAAGACCTGTTAACAATAAAAACGTTGAGAAATTATAAGCAAAAACCATTATTATTAACACAAGAATTCCAAGGCAAAAAATTTATATAAGTAGTTTAAAAAAATTACAGAAAATAATACATAACGTGGATGACATGGATTATCGTCAACTTTTCAGAAGAAGTTAAAAAAAAATAATCTTTTAAGTATACTAGAGATTTTTTGGTGACTGTTTTCCTTGAATTTGGATTTAATGCGGTGGACCTTCCAGATCCTTCAATAGGGTCAGATCCAGGGGAGAGGTCGTGGGGTTATGATCGGGATTCTCCCCTCCCTCTACGCTGGGCGAAGAAATTATTAATGAAACAACTAGTTTTTTTGTATGTTTCATAATAATATATAACAATTGCCTCTTTAAGAGATCTCAGAAAACACACTGACGTCCTAAAAACATCCAGAGGGTATCATATTAAGAGTAACAGACATTCCTTTAAAAAAAATTGGAATGAATATTCCCATCACCCCATATCCATTGATCTTTAAGTTAATCAGAACGGACATTGTTAAAATTACTTAATTACAGACATCGAGATTATATAAAATTAATTTCAATGATAGTGAAGGAAAGGTGATTTTATATATAGGTACGACAAAACGAAAAACAGAAGACAGAATAAAAGAATACAAGCGTGATATAAAGTTAGATAAATTCACTACTGCAATAGCTAGAGCCAGGTTAAGAAATAAATCACCAATTACAATAGATTTCATCAATGTCGAGAAATTAGCAGGTTATAATAATTTAAATTACGCTTTACTAAAGGAGGCCATATAAATTATCACAGCAAATTCCGAAATATGCAATGATATGTTACATGTCAAAATTGATAACAGATGGCGTTACTTGTTAGGAAAAGGGAAATTTTAACGACAGCAGTTAGCAACGAAGATACGAATCAGCATTAATTGATGATCCCTCAGTACAGGAGGATGTGAAAATTTTTTAAAAACTTTTATTTATCTGTACTATCTTTTGGTGTGTTTGAAAGTATTTTTTAAAAAATTCATACATCTGCACTATCTTTTAGTGTGTTTTAAGGATTGCAGTGCCTGAATAAATAGGTAAAAAGAGTTACTCTAGTGATTGATGTATGACATTATGGATGATTACGTAAAAAAAAAAATCACTTGGTGGTTCAAATTGTCCCACAGGCAGTCACAGAATGTCCTTGGGTTGTCAAATTGTCACACTTATAAGCGTTCTGCGGATGACTTTTTATTATATTTTTTCGGCATTAATATATGAATTAAAACGAAAAGAAACCAAGAAAGAAGCGGATTGCGCATGTTTAAACGATAAGAGAATCCACAGACTTTTCTAAATCCACAGACTAAATCCACTAAGAGATCCTAATCTCTAAATCCACAGAGAATCCACAGACTTTCTTTCTTTTTTTGGTGTGTTTGAAAGTATTTTTTTTTAAAATTCATACATCTGCACTATCTTTTAGTGTGTTTTAAGAATTGCAGTGCCTGAATAAATAGGTAAAACGAGTTACTCTAGTGATTGATATATGACATTATGGATGATTACGTAAAAAAAAAATCACTTGGTGGTTCAAATTGTCCCACAGGCAGTCACAGAATGTCCTTGGGTTGTCAAATTGTCACACTTATAAGCGTTCTGCGGATGACTTTTTATGATATTTTTTCGGCATTAATATATGAATTAAAACGGAAAGAAACCAAGGAAGAAGCGGAATGCGCATGTTTGACCGATAAGAGAATCCACAGACTTTCTTTCTTTTTTTGGTGTGTTTGAAAGTATTTTTTTTTAAAATTCATACATCTGCACTATCTTTTAGTGTGTTTTAAGAATTGCAGTGCCTGAATAAATAGGTAAAACGAGTTACTCTAGTGATTGATGTATGACATTATGGATGATTACGTAAAAAAAAAAAATCACTTGGTGGTTCAAATTGTCCCACAGGCAGTCACAGAATGTCCTTGGGTTGTCAAATTGTCACACTTATAAGCGTTCTGCGGATGACTTTTTATTATATTTTTTCGGCATTAATATATGAATTAAAACGAAAAGAAACCAAGAAAGAAGCGGATTGCGCATGTTTAAACGATAAGAGAATCCACAGACTTTTCTAAATCCACAGACTAAATCCACTAAGAGATCCTAATCTCTAAATCCACAGAGAATCCACAGACTTTCTTTCTTTTTTTGGTGTGTTTGAAAGTATTTTTTTTTAAAATTCATACATCTGCACTATCTTTTAGTGTGTTTTAAGAATTGCAGTGCCTGAATAAATAGGTAAAACGAGTTACTCTAGTGATTGATATATGACATTATGGATGATTACGTAAAAAAAAAATCACTTGGTGGTTCAAATTGTCCCATAGGCAGTCACAGAATGTCCTTGGGTTGTCAAATTGTCACACTTATAAGCGTTCTGCGGATGACTTTTTATGATATTTTTTCGGCATTAATATATGAATTAAAACGGAAAGAAACCAAGGAAGAAGCGGAATGCGCATGTTTGACCGACAAGAGAATCCACAGACTTTTCTAAGGAGAATGTAATTGGGTAATTCGATCTCTGTATTCTCTGGATATCTAGATGATAGTTCTCATAGGATATGCCAACTCTTTCGGTAGGATAACAGTTGTACATCCGGAGCACGATTTTGGTCATATGATGAATATGGCCCACCCAAGAGAAGCGTGGCCTTCTCCCTTTCTAATTCAATGGCTGGATCCTTGCCCCCATTACTCTTATGACCTGATTTTCCTAGTTCTCTTTTGCTGTGTTTACATTTTGGCATAACCGTTTCCCCAGGTCTACGAGGTCTGCGAGGCATAGGTTTTACAACCAATCAGCATGCTTCATTAGTTGTTTATGCGCCGCTGATTGGTTGGGCCTTATGATTTAACATCTTAAACGCCAACGCCTAGGTCGATAATGACGTAATGTAAATGGACCTTTTCAGTGGTAATGTGTCAGGAACATGGTCTTCGAACAACAGATGATTTAGAAAGTATGCGCCGATGAATTATGAAATTTAAGTTTTTAACAATGCAATAAAACAAACACTCAAGCTTCATTGTCACCATTAGAAGTACTCACCTCCTGTTGGCTTGTGGCCAAATATTCCATTGAAGAATGCAGGAAGCCTGATACTGCCACCAAGATCTGAACCAAGGCCTATAATTGAGCCTGCAGATGCAATAAGTGCAGCTTCTCCCCCTGTAATTAACGTTTATAAGAAAAAAGAAATCAGACCCAACATTATCAAAATAAATAGTAATAATGTCTATTGTAATGCAATGTCTTAGTGACCTGTCACTATTGCAGATATTGGCTATTAACTTCATATCGGAAACATTTAAATTTTATAATAATATATAAAAACAAGTATTTCACTGTGAATTTCAACTGTAATTATCTAAATTTTATTGGCATTTAAATTCTTTTCAGTATTATACCACTATTTTACCAATACTGTTATTAGACAAAATTAAAGTATTATTTAAAAAATGTAAATTTTCATAAATCCTTAGCAGGCACAAACATTTTTAGTACTAGTGTAGCATCTCTATAATAAAACCGTAAGTCATGTGACTGTCATCAACAGTTCCGGGATGCCCGTATCGCTTTTTATATGCCAGGCGGCCATTTTTATTCAAAATTATTTTTCGAATAAAACTGCATAAAAGTTACATTTTTAGAAAGATCGTTCAAAATAAATTAATATTTGAGAGATTTCTTACGTTCAATTATGTATATATTCTCCAATATCTTCAGTTGAAATTAGCTTCGCAGTTCAAATTCTCTATCAATGAAAGTAAACAAAAAAAAACAGAATCATTCGTCGTGAAGGTTTAAAATATTAAACCATTAAAACATGGAGATAATCGTTCGTAAAGTAAGTTTTCCGTGAATGATTTTTTGGAGCGCTGCCTGGTGTCAAAAAAATAATTCGCACCTGGACCTGTGAGACAATTAAAGTTTACCATAATTCCGTTTGATGAAGTGCTTATACAACTCAACTTCCTTCCGAATCTTTTCTTGACGTAAGTTGAATGTAAACAAATACAACTCATGTAATAATATTTAATGAATTAAATTTTGAAATGATCAGTTAATTTGGTATTTATGTACTATACGTGGCAGGAAGAGATATTACCGAAAATTATTCTTAATCGTCAATCATATTTACCATTGTTAATGACTAATCGCGTTCAAGACAGTAATTTAATGTACATTTATGAAATACATAATATTATTAAGTAATTTTATGTTATTTGGGCGCAAATCTCGCCAATAGCATTTTTAAAATCGCCAATACCAGTTTTTATTTTTCGCGTGTGCAAATTAGAAACGATACTTTGATTTTGAAATCAAATGTTTTGATTTATGATATTACGAGCAGGGAAGACCGAGCTATGCTCGGTCAAAACTAAATTTGAGTTCAAATATCATGACCCATGACCAAAATGACCCACTAATTGAATTTTCTCGAACATGTGACTTAGCCCAACAGTCTTCTCGTGCCCGAAAACCATAGGATGCAAAATTTAGTGTAAATAGTCTGAGCCGTATTTAAGATAAAATAGCTTGACCCATAATGACCCATGACCAAAATGACCCACTAATTGAAATTTCTCGAACATGTGACCTAGCCCAACAGTCTTCTCGTGCTCGAAAACCATTGGATGCAAAATTTAGTGTAAATTGAGCCGCTTTTTAGATCTTGACCAGCTATGACCCAGAAGTGACCCACTAATCGAATTTTTTCGAACATGTGACCTAGCCCAATGATTTTCGCGTGCCCGAAACTCGTAGGATACAAATTTAAATCAAAATCGTTAGAGCCGTTTTTTAGATAAAATTAATTTGACCCGCTTTGACCCAAAAATGACCCACTAATCGAAAGTTCTCGAACATGTGACCCAGCCCAATAGTCTTCTCGTGCCCGAAAATAGTCAGATACAAAATTTCGTCAAAATCGTTTGAACCGTTTTTTAGATACAATTAGCTTGACCATGACCCAAAATGACCCACAATGACCCACTAATTGAATTTTCACGAACATGTGAACCATCCCAATGGTTTTCTGGTGCCCCAAAACGGTAGGACACAAAATTTCGTCAAAATCGTTAGAGCCGTTTTTAAGATAAAATTTGCATATATATATATATAACCACACACAAGATTTGCTCGTATTAGAATATATGATTTCTTATTTTTCTATTTTCTATTTTAAACTAAAAGTGTTAACGGCATGAATTTTAAATTCTAACAGCTGTCGCAGACGCACCGAGATTGGCACGATTTTTGTTTTGCTCCATTTTGGCGAGAAAACCCCATTTTCAGGTACCTGTTAGAGATTGCTAAAACAGCATGATTCTTTTATTTTATTATGAAATAGTTTATTTTATATTAAAAAACACAAAATTTTATTATAAAACACACACAAAGGTTAATTTATTCAGCCAATAATTATATCGCCAAAATGATATCCAGTGCGCCTGCGACAACTGTACCCAAAAGGACCCATCATTAAAAATGGTAAATAATATAAAATCAAAGTAAAATAATACAAAAAATAATTTAGTGTACATTTATAAAACACATAAAATCATATTGATGCCGTCTAGCTTAGATATTTACGATGGTAGTTTTATTGACGGTATTTTATATCCGCCGGAATGAATATATATGAGATATATATTCTAATCACATACTATATACCTATGAATATAATATACATATCTATATCTATTATATCAATAAAATCGTCTTCAATTGTCTTTTATGTTTCTATTACATAATATTAACTATAGGAGCTACGATATAGAGAGAAAAAATGGGTTGCTGTAATTAGAATTATAGGCGCCAATGTTGGCGCGATGTATTTACTTCTTAGAGATCTTAATTATCAGCAGAAATGCCGAAATAAGAGAATTAAGCAATTATGAAAACTCGTGAACTATATCAAGAAAGGGGAGCAGAGAAAAACAAAGTCAAACAAAGATCGGCATATAGAAGGAGGTTCATGAATTTTAATCAGATTATACGCCACGGGTCAAAAGTGCTGACAGCAAATATTGTTTAAAGGGAATGTGATTATCAAAACTCACTGTCAAAAGTTCAATGTTTCACCAAACCATACTCGAAAATTACGTGTAATAATATGAAGCCCGATTATAGCACATTATTCAAGATGTTTTAGATGAGAATAATGATAGATTTTCTAATCTTCCGTAATCGAGTCTATAGTCAAATTTAGCGAGAAACAAAATAAAATATTAGCAACAATATCGTTCAGTGTAAATGTGGATATCATTAAATACTTTCACAAAATGGATTTCATTGTATAAAATCGTATTAACTAAAATGCGTTAATTGGCAATGGACCCAATTACGGAAAATTACTTAATATGTTTAAGAATCTCTGCATTAGCGAACATATTGCAACTGATAAGCAAACGGGCATGAAGCATAAATGCTTAAATGGGATAAGCAGCTTTTGTCAAGAAAAATGAAATACATAACAACAACAACAAAAAAAAATGCAAAATGCTACCGTGATTGCAAAAGTTCTTTACTTGTCTGTTAGAATTAAAGAAAAAAATTAAATTAGGAATGAAAGTAACGTGTTACAATGCTTAACATACATTTAAGGGAGACGAAACTGGTCGCCAGTGGCGGCTAGTATTTATATAATCTTGCCAGGGCTGTGGTTTTTATATCTATCTATCTATATTATAAAGGTCAAACGTGTCCGTGCGTAACGCTGACGTCATTTTGCGAATATGGCAACAGTCGACGATGAAATTTCGGTTTTGCGATTTTCACTATTGCAATTTTTTTAATTTCTAAACGTCTCACATTTTTAATTTTTACACCGTTATATAAGAAAACAAAATCTACTTTCAAATGCAATTTGGTTGAAAACTGTATCTTAATTTACTAATTTATTATGGCTTTTTAAAATAAAAAAAATTGTATTTTTCACTTTTTTCGGACTTAATGGTTGCCATTGGTAACCATTTTCCCTCTTGGTTACCGCATATTATTGTTAGTTAAAGAACTGAAATGGCTATTATTAATTAGAAAATAATACAGACACCTTAAAAAGTAAAAGAAAAAACTGTAACTGATTTTATATCCTTTCCTTCTATATTACAAAAAAGTAATCTGGAACTGAGCCAAAAACGATTTAGAAATGGACCAATCAAATTCTGCGTAGATATTCCGGATTATTCTCATCGCTTTTTTACTAGGGACTTTCTTGAGGAGCTATTACTTTTTTTCTAGCCATCCTACGGATTCGAAAATCATACCACCAGACGCGAAATATAACAAGCTTTCAGAAATTAAAAAAATTATCACGGTCGGACAATAAAAACTCAAAAAATTCTTAAAAAACGAGTAAAAAATCTTTTATTGAAAAAGTCATTTTTTTATATTGTTGACAATTTCTAAATAAGCGCAAAGGATTATATTTTATCTCAAATAAAAAATGTATTTGCGCGAGACTATTAAAAACAATAATGAAAGTTTAAAATAATAAATAAATGATCACGTGTTGAAAGCAGGAAATAAAGAAAATTACGTCATAAAAATTGTGTTTACACATGAATATTAAAAATAAAAAAGATGAATTAAATGAAAAAGCTTTATAACCTGATTACAGAAGAAAGTCACCGTTCGTGATATCATCATCATCATCTTTTTAAAACAGGATACATTACCAGGTTTTAAGAGGCTGTGAAATCAGAACGGGGGGGTTGGTGAGCGTAGCGAGCAGGGGGCAGAGCCCCCTAGTAAAATACAACATAATAATAATAAAAATAATAATAAACGTTTTGATGAGCGATAATTTTATAAATCGAAATAATTTAATATAATAATCAAAAGAATGTTTGTGATATATAAAAATATTTTTCAATGTAAAAATTGTGACTCAAACAATATTTGGCTATTTATTGTTTGCGCCAGGATTATCACGTTCAAAAATCAATTTATGATGAAGTTTCGCTTGCTATTTTAATTAAAAATTCTAAAGTTTATTTTATTGACGCGCCAGACTGGCAAAACATTTTAATTAATGCAGTTTTAAAAATGATGAGATCATATAATATGGTTGCGCTAGCTGTTGCATATTCTGTGATTGCAGCTTTGTTATTAGATCAAGGTAGATTGGCACATTCAAAATTAAAAATACCGCTGAATTTGAACGAAACATTTACGTGTGCCATTAGTAAGCAATCTGATCTTACTGAATTAAGAAGAGAAACAAAGTTAATAGTCCGGGATGAAGCACCCATGATGAGTAAATTAGTATTTGGATGTGTAGACCGTAAGCTTAAAGACATAAAAAAAAAAAAAACAATGATTCGCTATTTGTTGGAATAGTAGTTGCATTGCTGGCGAATTTGGAGAAATTTTGCCTTGATTCAAACATATAGAATAAAATTATTTTATTAAATTTTGATGCTAATCTTACGTAATCGGGTACATGTCAAAGGAGAGTTACACATAAATGATATTGTCAAGAATAGGGTTTAATGATAATAATAATCTATATTATAAACCAACACATGTCTGATTATTGCTGAAGTCATTTTTATGGTCGCAAAGAACTGGCTAATAAATTTCGCTTTCATTGCATCTTTTTAAACTTCTAAACATCGCACAATTTCAATTTCTACACCGTCGAATAGGGGAAAAAATGCAATGTCTTTGAAAGCAGTATTTGAATTTGCAGATTTTTTAATGATTTTTAGAACAATTTCCAAGCATGAATCAATTTTAAATCGATCTCTATCACGCGCAGTCCGATTGCGAAAGATTAATCCGTTTGCATTTATTCCTGGCTAATATTACAGAAGGAAATTAAAACTTCATTAAAATATAAATAATAATATAATATAAATAAAATTCAAATTTAACAGACATGTTTTCGAACTACGCGCTTAAGCAGTTGAAATTTACAGAATTAAAAACGTGCAGTCAGCAGAGAAATCTTGGACGATTCCTTTGGCCGTTAACTCCTGGCATGCGGCGAATGCAAAAGTGTCGCTTTGTTAAATTTCGAAATTTTATTTGAATATATTATTGATATGTTTCTTATGAAAATTCTTTTTTTACGTTGTTAATGAATCAGTTTAAAAAATATATTTTAAGTATGAAAAATCTTTTAGAATTAGAAACAAAATGATTTTCGCCTATGTTCTGTAACCCGGGAAGCCCGGGTTCGGTTCCCTAACAAGTAAATAATAGTATAGGTAATGTAGTACAAGTAAATAAATAATTCCAACAATGCATTATCTTGTTGGAAGTGCTTACATCCCTAGTCAAAATTATAAGAGCACTAAAACCTTTTAAAAAATCGCAAATTTTATACAATTCTAAGTATTAATAAACATTATAGACTATGTACTATTTATAATACCAAACAGAATCGTATTGTTCAAGTTTATTAAAAATAGTAACACGTTGTTAAACAAATAAGAAATAAGAAAAATTATTAAATTTTTTTAATAGTAATAATGACACTGCTTGTACAGATACAAATTTTAATAAGATAAGTAATCACCTTTATTTCTTACAATTATACGATTGCTTTCCTATAATTATACCTTTATTACTTATACAATTCAACATGCTTGGAATAAATTTTGATGTAGGTATAGCTTCTTCAAGGTCTGTAATGCATGAATATTTCTTGCCATTTACACAAAAAAGTACACCATTACACTCTGTTCAATTTTTCATAATGTTCATATCGTGCGATCGAAGTTGTTAATGAAATAATGGAGTATTGTCATCATTGAACCACCTTTTTGTCGTTCTTGATGTATGGCAGAATGCATTATCTTGTTGGAAAATGAATTTTTTGCCTCCTAAAAGCAACTATTATGCCAAAATTTGTGTTTTTGAAACACTTCTGTAACTTTTAAGTTCATTTTCTTCGACACAATAACTTGATTAGTTTTATCTTGAGCTGAAAAGGGAACTCTAAATCCTCACTGATCATCCTTTATTTTGATGACTCCACACAGCGTTTCTATTCCTCCACAAATCGTGCCAGTATAAACTGTCGGATGTGCCAATCCCAAAACTTTCTTCTATCTCACACAGGTTTCGCATACACTAAAAAGAATCAGCAAACAATTTATATCAAGGTCTAACTGAATCTAAAGTTTTATTAAATTCCGTGCATTAGTTCTTGAGATATGACTATTGCTAAAATCATGTGAATCCTGCAAAATGCAGTATAACAGCGCCACCTGTAGGGAGATTTAGACCAAAACCTAATCAACAACAACTTATGTCAGCTTGTAACTGAATCTGAAGTTTGATGAAAATCCGAGCATTAGTTCTTGAGATATAGTTATCGTGATAATAATGAACTAGTCGATGTGTCAATCCCAAAACTTTCTTCTATCTCACACAGGTTTCGCATACACTAAAAAGAATCAGCAAACAATTTATATCAAGGTCTAACTGAATCTAAAGTTTTATTAAATTCCGTGCATTAGTTCTTGAGATATGACTATTGCTAAAATCATGTGAATCCTGCAAAATGCAGTATAACAGCGCCACCTGTAGGGAGATTTAGACCAAAACCTAATCAACAACAACTTATGTCAACGTGTAACTGAATCTGAAGTTTGATGAAAATCCGAGCATTAGTTCTTGAGATATAGTTATCGTGATAATAATGAACTAGTCGATGTGTCAATCCCAAAACTTTCTTCTATCTCACACAGGTTTCGCATACACTAAAAAGAATCAGCAAACAATTTATATCAAGGTCTAACTGAATCTAAAGTTTTATTAAATTCCGTGCATTAGTTCTTGAGATATGACTATCGCTAAAATCATGTAAATCCTGCAAAATGATGCATAGCAACGCCACCTGCTGGGCGATTTTTACCAAAACTAATAAGCACCAATTTATATCAGAGACTAACTGAATATAAAGTTTTATTAAATTCCACGCATTAGTTCTTGAGATATAGTTATCGTGATAATAATGAACTAGTCGATGTGTCAATCCCAAAACTTTCTTCTATCTCACACAGGTTTCGCATACACTAAAAAGAATCAGCACCCATTTACATCAAGGTCTAACTGAAACTCAAGTTTTATTAAATTCCGTGCATTTTTTCTTGAGATATGACTATCGCTAAAATCATGTAAATCCTGCAAAATGATGCATAGCAACGCCACCTGCTGGGCGATTTTTACCAAAACTAATAAGCACCAATTTATATCAGAGACTAACTGAATATAAAGTTTTATTAAATTCCACGCATTAGTTCTTGAGATAGAGCTATTGCGGAAATCGCAAAAAATGCTGCATAGCAGCGCCACCTGCTGGGCGATTTTTACCAAAAACTAATCAGCACCCATTTATATCAGGGACTAACTGAATATAAAGTTTTATTAAATTCCGAGGATTAGTTCTTGAGATAGAGCGCCCACAAAATTTTTGTCACATACAGATAGAGTCACAGACAGACATTTTCTAAAAATGGTCAAATCGTGTTCAGGACCTTCTAAAACGTATAAATCCGCCGAAAACAGGAAGTAGAAAATTTTCATGAATCCAATACTTTCTTCTTGTAATGATAGAAGAAAGTAAAAAGTAGCATAGCAGCGCCGCCAGTTGGGCAATTTACACCAAAACGTAAGCAGCATCTATTTATGTCAAGGACTAACAGAAACTGAAGTTTGATGAAATTCCGTGCATTAGTTCTCGAGATATAGCTATCGTAAAAATCGAGGAAAAAGTGGTATAGCAGCGCCACCTTTTAGGATATCTGCACCAAAACGTAATAAACGTCTATTTATGTCAAGGTCTAAGTGAACCTGAAGTTTTATGAAAATAAGTGCATTAGTTCTTGAGATAGAGCTATTGCGGAAATCACGAAAAATGCAGCATAGCAACCGTCGGGCGATTTTCACCAAAAACTAATCAGCACCCATTTATATCAGGGACAAGCTGAATATAAAGTTTTATTAAATTTAGTGTATTAGTTCTTGAGATAGAGCGCCCACAAAATTTTTGTCACATACAGACAGACAGTCACAGACAGACATTTTCTAAAAATGGTCAAATCGTGTTCAGGACCTTCTAAAATGTATAAATCCGTCAAAAACCGGAAGTCGAAAATTTTCATGAATCCAATACTTTCTTCTTGTAATGATAGAAGAAAGTAAAAAGTAGCATAGCAGCGCCGCCAGTTGGGCAATTTACACCAAAACGTAAGCAGCATCTATTTATGTCAAGGTCTAACAGAAACTGAAGTTTGATGAAATTCCGTGCATTAGTTCTCGAGATATAGCTATCGTAAAAATCGAGAAAAAAGTGGTATGGCAGCGCCACCTTTTAGGATATCTACACCAAAACGTAATCAGCGTCTATTTATGTCAAGGTACAAGTGAACCTGAAGTTTTATGAACATAAGTGCATTAGTTCTTGAGATAGAGCTATTGCGGAAATCACGAAAAATGTAGCATAGCAGCCGTCGGGCGATTTTCACCAAAAACTAATCAGCACCCATTTATATCAGGGACAAGCTGAATATAAAATTTTATTAAATTTAGTGCATTAGTTCTTGAGATAGAGCGCCCACAAAATTTTTGTCACATACAGACAGACAGTCACAGACAGACATTTTCTAAAAATGGTCAAATCGTGTTCAGGACCTTCTAAAATGTATAAATCCGTCAAAAACCGGAAGTCGAAAATTTTCATGAATCCAGTACTTTCTTCTTGTAATGATAGAAGAAAGTAAAAAGTAGCATAGCAGCGCCGCCAGTTGGGCAATTTACACCAAAACGTAAGCAGCATCTATTTAATGTCAAGGTCTAACAGAAACTGAAGTTTGATGAAATTCCGTGCATTAGTTCTCGAGATATAGCTATCGTAAAAATCGAGAAAAAAGTGGTATGGCAGCGCCACCTTTTAGGATATGTACACCGAAACTCAATCAGCGTCTATTTATGTCAAGGTCTAAGTGAACCTGAAGTTTTATTAAAATAAGTGCATTAGTTCTTGAGATAGAGCTATTGCGGAAATCACGAAAAATGCAGCATAGCAGCCGTCGGGCGATTTTCACCAAAAACTAATCAGCACCTATTTATATCAGGGACAAGCTGAATATAAAGTTTTATTACATTTAGTGCATTAGTTCTTGAGATAGAGCACCCACAAAATTTTTGTCACATACAGACAGACAGTCGCAGACAGACATTTTCTAAAAATGGTCAAATCGTGTTCAGGACCTTCTAAAATGTATAAATCCGTCAAAAACCGGAAGTCGAAAATTTTCATGAATCCAATTCTTTCTTCTTGTAAAAGTAGAAGAAAGTAACAACAGCATAGCGAGGGTGGGGGTCCAGATGCTCTGAATCAGAGGCGGATCAGTTATATCCCTTGCCCCTAGGCTGGATCTTTTTATGCCTTTCCTCTTCTTCAAAGCAATATATACCGGGTGATTCAAAATACATATTTGCTCATTTATCTCCTAAACCATTGATGATAGAAACGTACTTCCAATTACAAAAAGTACACAAATCAAGTACGGATTTTAGGAAAGACTTGTTTTAAAAGGGGCTGTTATACATATTAAAATACGAAATTTAATTTTGATACGGCCTCTGGGTCTTATTAGTTATAGATAGAAAAATGTCCTTTGTTTACGAAGAAGATAAACGAATTATATTCCTTTACGAACAAAATTTACTAAATTATGATACTTTGTAGTTTATGAAATATCAGTGTTTCCTGGCACTAATAACGGAAAGAAGCACTTTTAGTGCAGGTAAACACTGAAATTTCTTAAACTTCAAAGTGTCATAATTCGATAAGTTTTGGTCGTGACAGAATGTGATTTTTAACACTTTCCAACCTAGTTGAAAAGTGTTTATGACTTCGGTTTGTCTGGCCGTATGGCCGTCTGCCGTCTGCCGTCTGGCCGTCTGCCGTCTGGCCGTCTGCCGTCTGGCCGTCTGCCGTCTGTCCGTCTGTCCGTGCTCTAACTCCCGTAAATATGCTCGGATTGCTCTGCAATTTTTATATGTTATAGTCGTTATCTATAGCATGTTCCCTATTTCAACGGAAGTGTGTAGCACTTATAGTTTTTTTACAGGGACACTCAAAAGAATTCCGTTACATTGCGGTCTATGGGGAAAAATTATTGACGGTTTATTTAAATAATGTTTCACTATTTTAAACGCATTGAAATTTATATATATCACTAAGGTGCATTAGAAGAAGCTTAATATGGAATAGGGTGTGCATAGCACTTATAGTTACTTTACAGGGACAGTCAAAAGAATTCTGTTACATTACGTCTATGGAGAAAAATCGTCTGCGGTTTATTTAAATAATGTTT
The DNA here is from genome assembly GCA_963931845.1 of Maratus michaelseni. NCBI lineage: Eukaryota > Metazoa > Arthropoda > Arachnida > Araneae > Salticidae > Maratus > Maratus michaelseni. The sequence continues at coordinate 82,758,498 of OZ007600.1, forward strand.
CCCTATTTTAAACGCATTGAAATTTATATATATCACTAAGGTGTATTTCAAGAGGCTTACTACAGAATAGTGTGTGTACAGCAGTCATCGTTCATTTACAGGGACACACAAAAGAATTCTCTACTGTAAGTTAACAATAATTCCTGGAAGTGCGTTTTAAGTTACTGATCGCGATTTTAATTTTAACTCGCTTTTTGTCTATTATGTGGTGTGTATAAATTCTGTATATCCTACACAGGGAAGCACAAAAGTTCGCGAACACATTTCCGTATTATTTAACTCCAGACGGAGAATTTTAAACTGTGCTACGCGTTTCCTAACTGAACTAAAATTTAACATCCTATGTAGTATATATACAAATCTATAGATCCTATACAGGGCTGAATAAAAGTATTCGGATTACTTAGATGATATCTTTTAGCTTATTAAACGGTATGATTTGTAAAATTATTTTGGAAGCGTTGGAAAGTGTTACATAATCTATGCTTGACGCATGATTTTTCGTTCTTGTTTAAATATTCTTTCTAGATGATGATCAACATTTTTTTCTAAAAAATAAGTTATTAGGACTCATAGACCATATAGAAAAATAAAATTTCGTTTTTTAATATGTATCACCCAGTTATAAAACAAATGCCCTGCTAAAAGGTGTTCTTGATTTGTATAATTTTTGCTATTGGAATTACATTTCTATCAACAGCGTTTTAAGAGATAATCTTGGAGACATCTATTTTTAATCACCGGTATAATAAACTAATAAAAATAATTTTTTTAAATTTTTTTTACATAAATTTACTTTAGAATGGATTTCCAGTAAGTAATTTTACAAATTAAAGTAATTTCATGTAGACATTTATGGGGAGTCTCTAACCTCAAAAGGACTTTCTTAATTAAACAATAATTTTTATAGAATAAATTGTGCGACATCGGATGACCGCCAGGGTGCTAAAAACTAAGAGGCAAAAAATAGGCAAAATGCTACATCAAATATATCTTGATTAGTGCCAAGATAGCGTACACAATATTGCACGTACTACTGTATTTGGATACAACCCCTCATATTTTTGCTTCCTTTTGGGAACACCGGATTTCGAGCTTATTCTATCGACGATAATTTTCAGAATTTTCAAGCTATGATTTTGAGACTTTCACAAAAGTTGCTCTATATACTTAGCTAATACATTATGCATATTATATTTTGATTGCATTCGCGCATGCGCAGTGAAACATTTTTTAGTAAACCTGCTTATTTTTCATCCAATTTTTATTATTTGTTAATTCTGATTGCAGAGTATTATGTACAATGTTGCAGGAGTGCAGAAAATGTTTTTACTACCAACATTTCCCCCAATCCATATGAAAATTTCCCCAAAACAAATTCTGTATTACTGTAGGTATAGAAAATTTTGCAATATACAAATCGCCTCTTTAAAAACCTATAGACTGAACTTGTAACATGTCTAGTTATTGGAAAGATAAGTTAAGGCATGTAAGTTTTAATCTACTTCGTATGCCTAGTATTTATTAATAAATGCACAATTTTAACCAACAAATACAATGTTCTTGATTACCTTTTCTGATAAATTGTCAATTATTGAGAAACTGTTATCTTCCACTGTCTTTGTGGATGTTGTCAATCGCTTTTGATGATTTGTAGGTCTTGAGTCTGTTTCTTGGAGCAAATTTAGTGAAATGATAATTTCCACCATGAAAATTATGCCTGTTTAAGGATGATTTTAATAATTCCATAGCTTTATGCACTGGAGGTCCATTCCATGACAGAGATTATCAGATTTTAGGGTTCAGTTATAAATGTGATTTCCAATAATAGAGCCAACACATTTACTGCAAATTTTCAAGCAGTTTTCAAGGAGGTAAACTATTTCTGGTCCATCAGCGTACACATCACGACTGGTAAAAGCTTCTTTATAATACTGCTGTCTTGATCTAGAAGCGATGGTTTCTTTTCAGAATTCAGGAGTGTTTTTTATTAAATTCAGCTTTTAGAATGTTTTTCTTCAAAGTTGTCCACTGATTAAGAAGACTTTTCTCATTATTAAATTTAAATTCTTTTATATTTTCGCTCGCCCATTCAGTGAGAGCTTGTAGTGAGTTTTCCCACCAATGATGATGTGAGATCATCTTGATTTAATTCTCTTTCTAAAGATGGGATAGAGCTCAAAATGAGTTTACTAATGAAGCATAGTCTCATATGTTTTGCAATTTTTAGTTCCCATATTCCTTGTTTACGCTAAGCGGAGGCTTTTAATATTTTTCACCAATGGTGGTGTGGGATCGTCTTGATTTCACTCTTTTCTAAATATGGGGTACTACTGAAGTATTGTCTAATATGTTTTACAATTTTTGGTTCACATATTCTTTGTTTATGTTGTTTAAGCTGAGCAGAGGTTTTTAATATTTTTTTTTTCCTTGGGAATTTGAAACACTCACTTTTTGTGATGTTTTCTTGTGCAATGTTAAAATTCCTGGTCGCCATCGGCCACAGGGCGACTAAATGTAAAAAAAAATTGGCGACTTTATGCTATGCATCTGATCGCCAAAGAGGCGATTTCTATTTTTCATATTGCAGTACATCCGATTTTTTAGTGCCATTTTGTTTCCAAGGATACCACATCCTCGCCAAACGGCAGATTGACACTTCTTAATTTTTAAAAAAATCTAATCGGCGATTTTTGTGGAAAACAATCACAATTTTTGTCAAGTGATCGCGGAAAAAAGTACGATTTTCTTTAAACTATCACAAAATAAATCGTGATTTTCGGCAAGTGACCGCGATATTAAACTGGGATCTCGCCAAACAATCGCGAAATAAAACCACGATTTTCGTCAAACGATCGCGAAATAAAACGGTGATTTTCAACAAGAGATCGCAAAATAAAACCACGATTTTCGTCAAATATTCGCAAAATAATCATTATTTTATCGTGAATATTATTTTATCGTGAATTTCGTCAGACGATAGTGAAATAAAATCAAGATTTTCGTGAGACGATCGCGAAATCAAACTTTGATTTTCGTCAGACGATAACGAAATAAAACCATGATTTTCTTCAAACGTTCGAGAAATAAAACTACGATTTTCGGCAGGTGACAACGAAATAAAACTGCAATTTTTGACAAACTATCGCGAAATAAAACCGGGATTTTCGTCAAACGACAGCGAGATAAAACCACGATTTCCATCAGGCGTTCGTGAAATAAAACTGATTTTTGTCAGACGATCGTGAAATAAAACTGATTTTCATCAGACGATCGCCAAATAAAACTACGAATTTCGGCAAGGGACCGCGAAATAAAACTGCAATTTTTCGGTAAACGATCGCGAAATAAAACCGCAATTTTCTATCTCGAGAAGTTATGTAATTCATTGTTAAAATCGAAATCGATTGTATATTTTCTCACAAAATTTCCCCAGATGGCTAAAATTTCCCCCGATCCTAGATCGCCGGATCGGACATATTCTGCACCCCTGCAATGTTGTTTGTCATATTTTCTGAAAATAACTTTTTTTTTATATTAAGAACTCTGCAAATTATAAGCAAAAAACTAGGCGAAATTTGGGACTGTTTTTATAAAAACCTTAATTTCTCTACGAGTATACATGCTATCCTAAAAAAAAATGACCACAGTATATTACAATAAGCCACTTATTAATAAGCTCGAGTTTGAACGCCTTTGCTACATTAGTTTTTACAGGGTTATCCAAAAGATATACGTTCCTTTTCAATTTGTTGACAGTCCCCTATGGGGTTTCGTGAAAAAATCTTCGCAGAAATATATAACCTATACTATACTGTTTACACACCTGCAGTTTAGGGTTAATTCCTCGTGTATTTTTCTAGATAGTTAACAAAACGTCTAAAATCACAAGTGACCGGTCACCTTTGGCAATATAGTGTATATGTTAATAACATAAAATATTGAAAAATGAATGAAACAAAGAATATTGCAGATCATTTTTCTTTTGCATAAAATATTAGCTATGATATAAAGAAAAACCCCGAAAGAAAATCTGACCACCGGGGCCCTTTTTCTGCCGGGCAGGCTTCAGCCTACTCAGCCTAATGGGTAATCCGCCTCTGCTCTGGATACCAGTAATTTTGTAAAGTTTTCTTATCTAATCGGAAAACTTTCTGCGATTATCAATGCGAAGAAAACTTTACATTATTACTGATAACTGGTATCCAGAGCATTTGGACCCATTCCCTGGCTACGTCGCTGACTATTAATTAACGTAAAACTTTAGACGGATGAAATATGCTCAATCTTGATAGGCTTAAAATTATGCTCTAATAGTGGCACGATTTAAGAAGGAATAGAAATGTTGCATGGACCCCTCAGAATAAACGAAGATCAGTCATGATTTCTAGTGTTGTGTCAGCTAAAGGTAAAATAGACTTGGTTGTTTTCCTATGATGAACAAAAAAGTGTATACCTGTATTTTATAAATACAATTTTGACATATGGTGGCTTTTAGGATGTGGAAAAAAATCATTTTCCAACAAGTTAATGCACAATGTCATACCTCAAAAGCTACGATAAAGTACACTGTTAAAAATTTGCAGCAAACTGTCCAGTCATTTGACCGTTTTTCTAGAATACGGTTACCTAACCGTAATGTAACTATATTCTGACCATAAAATGAGCAATAATACGGTCAGAAAATAGTTAAATTACGGTTATATAACAATATTCTACAAAAACGGTCTGTTTCCTCCGTAGAACATTTGTTATCCAGGGGGCGCTGCCGAGCGCTCAAGACGGGATGATGCGCGGAGCGGATTCCCATTCCCGCCAATAGTGATGTTTTTGCTTGAGACGTAAGCGCAGTGTACCAACCACTGCCAGTCAATTTTGTTATCCTTGTAAATAAATGTAATTAGTTAAGTTTTAACTCCACTTTTTATTGAGTACGAAATGATCATCTTAGTTTTCTTAACGAAATACAGTCCAACGAGATTACCTGAGCTATGTATAGAACATGTTTTGGTCCTTCGAGCCCCAGCGCTCATTTAGAACACTGTAAAGAATCATCGCCCTTGGATTTTTGTATGTAGTTATAGATAATTATAATGGCTACTATTAAAGGTACTGTAATCCTCAATCGGAAACGCGGAAACATACGCAGCCAAGTTACACGTATATCAAATGCAATAAAATCAAAACTTGGCCAGAAAGAATTGGAACTCAAGTTAAATGCTCTTCAAACGTTAAAAAAGAAAACAGATGAGTTACGCAACGAGTCGTATTCGGTAATTTCTGATGATGATTTACCGGAATTTGAAAATTCCTTGACGGAGATAGAAGAACAGGTAGAAGTTCTCGAAGTAAGTCTTCTTGATTTAATAAAGCCTAGTGTTTCTAATGTTGAAACTCAAAATAATAATGATAGAATTAATGCTAATGAGTCAAAAATTAAATTGCCGTCAATTAATTTACCCCAATTTTCGGGTCGCTACACAGAGTGGTTTAATTTTAAATTACAATTCACCACCTTGATTGATAGCAATGACGAATTAAATGATGCTCAAAAATTATATTATTTACAATCGGCTTTAACAGGCCCTGTGAAACAATTGCAAAACATTGATGATTCTTATGCTTCCTTATTCGAAGCTTTAAAAAAACGATTTGAAAACAAACGGTTAATTGTAAATTCTCATATTTCTGAATTATTGAGTAACAACAAAATAAAAATTGAAAATGCGAAAGAAATACGCAATTTGGTAGATAATTTATTGAGTCATTTGAGGGCTCTGAAACAATTAGGACTAGAAAATAATAACTTATCAGAATCAATTTTAATGTATTTTGTGTTACAAAGAATCGATGACGAGTCAAGAAAGGCATTTGAAATGAGTCTTAGTTGTAACGACTTGCCTGAATGGAATATTTTTATTGATTTTTTACTGAAAAGAGCTCAAGCTCTCGAAAACATACAAAAAAGCAACACCGTTACGAAACCTAGGTATGAAATTACTCAGAAACAAAAAAGTTTAGTATTACAGAATGACAAATTTAATTGCGCATTATGTAAACAACCTCATATGATATTTCGATGTCAAAGGTACTTAGATTTAGCGGTTCAAGAGAAATTGAACCAAGTAAGGAAGTTGAAGTTATGTTATAACTGTTTATCGTTATCTCACGCTGTTAATCGATGTAATAAATTGCATAATAAGTGTAGGATTTGTTACTCCAACCATCATAGTTCTCTTCATGGAGCTAATTTTTCGAAACCTGCTTATGAAAATAGGCAAGTTAATTGTATTGCAAATGAACCGCAGTTGAAAACGGAAGATAACGTAAATTCTAATTCAATAGAACCCACCACAAATGCGTTAACATTGAGCTGTCAAAACAATTATGATCAAAATTTGTCTTGCTCCAGTTATAATGGGTTGATTTCGACAGCTGTGATTTATTTAAGGGGAAGTAATGATTCTCTTTTTCCTTGTATTGCGATTTTAGATACTGCGAGTAATGTCTCATTGGCCACGTTTTCTGTAGCAGATATGTTAGGGTTGCAAAAATATAAGGTCAAGTCATTAATTACTGGATTAAATGATTCTGTCTGTAAAATTAAAAGCAGAATAAATGTAGAAATTTCCAACAAGGATAGAAGTTTTAAAAAATTATCCAACATGTTTTTGGTTCCTAAAATCACCGATTTAACCCCTTCAAGCGCCGTAGACATTTCTAATCTGCACTTACCACAGAATTTAACCTACGCGAACCCAAGATTTTTTGAACCTCAGCGAATTCAAGTGTTATTAGGAGCAGATGTATATTACGAATTGTTATTAGCTGGTCAAATAAAAATTCCTAAAACTTCTATAATTTTACAAAATTCTCATTTAGGATGGATCGCGGGTGGAACAATACAAGATAGAAATGAAAGTAAATTCACGTGCCATTTATTAGAAAATCAAGATGAATTAGATTTGAAAACCTTTTGGGACTTAGAGACGTTGGGAATTAAAGATGACCCAAACAGTGTTAAAAACGAGAAAATTTTAGAAAAATTTCATGAAACTGTGCGTTTTGAAAATAATAGATATGAAATCAGTCTCCCTTGGACAAGGGATTGGAACCATTTAGAAAATAATTATAAAACCGCCGAAGCGCGACTCTCAGGTCTTATAAAAAGAATGAAACGTGATACAAAGTTATACGAACAATATTGCAATATTTTGAATGAGTATTTAGAGATGAACATAATTGAAAGTGTACCCAATTTAGAAAACCCTTCAGATAAACCAGTTTTTTACTTACCGCACCATACAGTATTTAGAGAAGATAGTGTTTATACTAAATGTCGAATAGTTTTTGACGCAAGTTCCCATGAAGCAGGACAATTGTCTTTGAACGACTGCCTTGACGCAGGAACTAATTTAAACCCTAATATTTTTCACTTATTGATTTTTTCAGACTAAACAAAATTGCCTTTCTAGCAGATATAGAGAAGGCTTTTCTACAAATTGCCATAAACGACAAGGGCAGGGATGTTCTGAGATTTTTGTTTATAGATAAGAATCCTGTCGACAATGACGCATTTAATGTTATCGTCTACAGATTTTTACGCCTAACATCTGGCTTGAACTCAAGCCCATTTTTGCTATCTGCTACCATTAAGCATCATCTTAATAAATTCGAAACGGAATATCCGATAACGACAGAAGTACTCCACAATTGTATTTATGTGGACGACTTAATAACCGGGACAGACACAGTCGAAGATTCGGTGAACATTTCGGAACAATCTCATAAAATAATGAAGGAAGCTAGCATGAATTTACGGACGTGGATTTCGAATAACAACCAGTTAATGGAAATATGGGATAATTGTGGATTTAGTACTACGCCACAACCTTTTGAGGATACTACAGTACATAAGGTTTTGGGGATATCGTGGCAACCCAAGCAAGATATACTTTTGATAGATATTGATAATTTGCTCGAATTTTTGCGTAATGCAAAAAATACAAAACGTTTTGTATTACAAGTTGCAGGTAGAATATTTGACCCTCTGGGTCTAATTTCTCCGTATACAATACGAATTAAATGTTTATTTCAAGAAGTGTGGAGTAGGAATTTAACATGGGATGAAGAACTGCCCTCCGATATTACAAAGACGTGGGAACAATGGTGTTCTGAACTTCCCCAGTTGAGAAATCTAAAAATTCAAAGGAACATTTTTCAGTTTCCCGATGACTCCAGTTACACCCTAACTTTGCATACCTTTGCCGATGCCAGCCCAAAAGCATACGGTGCTTCCGTGTATCTACAAATTGATTCACTAAGTGAATCTTTCTTAAATTTGATTACATCAAAATCCAGAGTGGCACCATTGACAAAAGTGTCACTTCCTAGACTTGAACTTCTAGCAGCATTACTTGCTGCACGCTTAACTTGTGAAGTAAAAACGGTACTAGATCGCAAGGGACCATCGTCTATGTATTTGTGGACAGATTCGCAGATTGTCTTGTACTGGATCAAAGGCTCTGCGAACAGGTGGAAGTCATTTGTGTCGAACCGTGTAAAGGAAATCCAAGCTCTGACAGACCCATCCAGGTGGTTTCACTATGCAGGGTCCGAGAATCCTGCAGATTTGCTAACAAGAGGTGTCAAGTGTGACCTTCTCGTTCAGAGTTCCAAATGGTGGACTGGACCAGAGTTTTTGAAAGACTTAGATCTGTGTAACAACGACCAGACTTTAGTGATTCCTAACAAGGACATATATATAAACGAACTAAAAAGAGACTCCGTGAACATTATTGATGATGATTTTGTTACATTAACTATTTCTCACGATAAACCGTTAATTAATCATATTTTTGCATGTACTAATACTTTTGTAAAATTAATTCGTATAATGAGTTTTATTTTTAGATTCACCTTCAACTGTCGAACTAAATTGAAGAGAAGAAGTGGACCACTATCTCTCGACGAGGTTCGAGAGGCCGAATCGTTTCTAATTCGGTCAGCACAAAGGGGGGAATTTAGGGAAGAATTAAAATGTCTCGAAAAAGGTAAGCCTGTTAACAATAAAAGTATATTATCTTCCTTAAACGTATTTGTAGGACAGGATGGATTAATTAGAGTTGGCGGCCGTTTAGCACATGCAGATTTGCCGCTTAACTCAAAGTTTCCAATTGTGTTGCCTGCAAATCATAAGTTAACGGATATTATTTTAAATTACTTCCATCTCAAATACTTTCATTTAGGCTCACAAGCGTTGCTTTTCCATGTAAGACAAAAATTTTGGCCACTTAATGGCAGAAATAATTGCCGAAGCATTGTTCACAAATGTGTGATATGCTTCAAGAATAAACCTGTTGTCAGCTCCCAATTGATGGCTGATCTTCCGGGGGAACGTGTGACACCAAATTTTGTATTTTCGGTGACAGGTCTGGATTACTGTGGCCCATTTTCTATTAAATTTAAAAATCAAAGGAAGGGCGTATTGAATAAAATTTATGTCGTAGTGTATGTGTGTTTATGCACCAAGGCAATACACCTGGACTTTGTTTCAGATCTCACAACTCAGGCTTTTATAGCTAGTCTAAAACGTTTCTTTGGCAGAAGGGGAAAATGTGCAAAAATCCTATCGGATAATGCAAAAACGTTCATCGGAGCTGACATAGAGTTGAAAAAATTGCATAAACTGATTAGTTTCCCAGATGAGGAATTGTGTAATTTTTTAACCCATGAAGGTGTCAAATGGGAATTTATTCCCCCCAAATCCCCGAATTTTGGTGGCCTCTGGGAGGCGGCTGTAAAATCATTCAAGTTTCATTTAAAACGGGTAATAGGTGATCAAAAATTAACCTTAGAAGAGTTTCTTACTATACTAGCGGAAATTGAGGGAGTTTTGAACTCTCGTCCCCTTACCCCGCTGTCCCCAGATTTCGAAAATTTTGAAACCTTGACACCCTCTCATTTTTTAATCGGTAGACCTATCAGTTCGATCTCCGAACCACCTTTAGATAACATTAATGAAAATAGATTAGCAAAATGGCAGAGAATCACCAAATTTAGTCAACAAATTTGGAAGACTTGGAAGCGCGATTATTTAAATAATCTGCAGCAGAGGGGGAAATGGAAATTTAAAAAGGATGATGTACAGAAAGGAACTTTAGTACTAATAAAGCAGGAAAATTTACCTTCCACCAAATGGCAGGTTGGAAGGATAGTTGAAATTTTTAAGGGAAGGGACAATATAATACGAACCGTAAACTTACGGTTACCAGACGGACGAATTTATAAGAGAAATGTCAGAGATGTCTGTATATTACCAGTTCAGAAACAGATTTCTTTTCTTTCTTTAAGCAATTTTAAGGTATATATTATTTCTGTATGTAATGTTGAATTATAGTGCATTTATGATTGTATTATTATTGTGTATGTAAGTTGTTATATCTTATAATTTTTTCTTTTATGATAATTTTTGCAAATTTATATGTGAATGTATATTGAAATTGCATTTCAATCCCCGGGGGAGTGTTTCCTCCGTAGAACATTTGTTATCCAGGGGGCGCTGCGGAGCGCTCAAGACGGGATGATGCGCGGAGCGGATTCCCATTCCCGCCAGTAGTGATGTTTTTGCTTGAGACGTAAGCGCAGTGTACCAACCACTGCCAGTCAATTTTGTTCTCCTTGTAAATAAATGTAATTAGTTAAGTTTTAACTCCACTTTTTATTGAGTACGAAATGATCATCTTAGTTTTCTTAACGAAATACAGTCCAACGAGATTACCTGAGCTATGTATAGAACACGGTCAAATGACTGGATAGTTTGCTGCAAATTTTTAACAGTGTAGTTCAATGATATCCCATTATTTGATTGGACACTTCGATCGTACGATATAAACACTATAAAAATTTAATAAAGTGCAACGGTGAACTTTTTATAATGTAAATGGCAAGCAATATTCATGCATTACGGATCATGAGGAAGTTATTTGCAATCCCTGCACTGCAAATAGAGGCGTCTTGAATTCAGACACTTATGTGTCTGAAAATGTAATTCAGACACTTAAGTGTCTGAATCTGAATTTTCAGTCGTCAAATTTGTCGTCAAATTTGAATTTCAAATCGTCTGAATTCCCATAGGAAAGCATTATGACCTAAAAAGAAATGTTCTATATTTTCCGAACGAACGAACCAAATGTAACTAAAAACTCTGCAGCTAATTCCGGGTACCTCACCAACATACCTACCAAGAATCAACCTAATCGGATCATTTTTGCGGCTGTTATCGCGGAACAGACAGACAGACGGAAATCAAAAACTTTTCGCTTCTCCACAGTGAGCCTCAACTGACGTTTCGGCAAATATGGAAATTACGTCATGTGATCTTACAGATACAACGACAGCAATAACGTAAATTTTTGAGGATAGAAATCGAGTGTTAAAACATGGAATAATTGTAAGTGTAAAGTTGAATGTAACGAAAAAATTTGCTAATAAACTCACCACTACTTCCTCCAACAGTTCTTCTCGTGTCATAAGGATTACAAGTTCTTCCATGAAGTTTATTTTCAGTTTCCCAGTTCAAGCACAATTCACTGGTATTTGTCAAGGCAATTGGTATAGCACCACAGGATCTCAACATCTTTATACATTCACAATCTTTTCCGGCGATGAAGCCTTTTCTACAGACCAAACCGCAATCACTAGCTAACCCTGAAACAGTGCTATAAAGGCTTAAAAATGTGGGAAAAACGAAAACAAGGCATGTAATGATAACTAAACAAGGTAAAACTTATAATTGGGAATGTACTTTTACAAAAATTACATTTTTAAATTTATACATATCCAGTTAATGTCACACGCACAGCTTTGAAAATAAAAATAAAAGAAATGCAACAACTCGTAATTTCTTGATAAGTATTCCGAAATAGAAACTTTCATTGTTTTGGATCTAGGTTTTAAAGTTTCAGAGAAAATAATCGTTAATCAAGGTGTACGACAAGGATGTAGTTTATCACCACATCTATCCTAATAATATTATAAATCTGATTGTGTGCAAATGTTAGGCTGAAGCCAGCGTCAAAATGGAGCATTTAATGGTCCTGTATCTTTGCATATAGGCTGATTATAACCCTCATATGAACATAGGCTGGGTTTTGTTTATTTTATTCAAATATCTTTCTTAATAATTCAAAATTTCGCTATTTTCATTGAGAATAAATGGACATTTTTTCGTGTAGCATTTTAAAATGGCTAAATTTACTTTACCGTTGCTAATACTTTATCGTTGCCAAAGTTAATTCAAAACCCGAAAAAATGATTTTTACTCAACAATTTTGTTTCAATTAAAAAATTTTCACGGGAAAAATGAAAATGAAATTAAAAAAATTAAAGAATTAAGAAGAAGATTAAATAAAATTATTAGAAATAAAACGTACTTTTTTAGTTTTTGATAATAATACCAGGTTTCAATATGCGTAACCATAGGAAACAGCAAATATGACGTCATTTATCGAAAATAAAGCAGATATGCTTTGATTGGTGAAATAAAATGATTTTGGGTTTTTTCTTCACTTTTTTTCTTTTTTTTTTCTTTTGTATGGTAACAATACTTGCTTGCCGTTTTACCGTCTGCGCACGGCTAATATAACTATACCGTATTTTTTATTTAAAATTTTAAAAAAGTAAAAAGAAGTTTCAAAAGAAAATGGTTAGCAAATGTCAATAATATGCTCCGCAAAATTATCCATGTCGTAAATGATGTCATGGATAGCGAGAAAGAGTGATTTTTCATTCCTAAAACTAAAAGAAATAACTCGATTACCTAAAAAAAAATGACGAATGTTAATAGTTCCATTTTTGTTGATAAAACCTAAAGATTTAATATTATTTCGTTAAAGTAACATAATTTTCCCTATGCCATTATTGAATTTAATTGCCTGGAAAAGAAAATTAACAAGAATTATGTCATTAAAAAGGGATTTCTCTGGGGAAAAAGGAGACGTCATATTTGAAATAAAACGGGAATTTTCCAACATGTTTTAAAATGAGTGTGAATTAATTCCTTACATTAATAATACAAGGATCAATAAGTATAGAAAGTAGATGAGTTTCACGCCATATTTATAACAAAAAATTTAAATGTTTTGTTATCTATACTGATTATTAAGCATGAGTATCCGTTATTTCGTTATTTTGTTCCGCATGAGTATCCGAGTTTTCTGCTAAAAATCACATCATAATTTTAAGAAAAGGAAAAATGAACACGAATCTATCATATTAAAATCTGACCGTGTGTTTGTTTTTCGCAACTACTCCTAGACTATCAAACGCAACGCGATTTACTACCGGTTTAGCGAATACCGATTATAATTGATCCGAGGATGACAGACAAACTCTCAGAATTAAAAAAATTAAATTAAATGCCATTTTTTTCTCTATATACCTCCATATTTCTCTAAAAACGGAAAGTAACTTACTCCATATTTGTGTATAAAAAAGGAGAAATAAAACAGATCAGTATATTTTTTACACCATTTTCCTAATTAAAACTGAAAAACAGAATTTATTTTCACTTTGAATAGATGGTGAAAACAAAATCTTGATTTCAGTAATTTATCCGAAAAATACAAACATATTTTCACATATTCAAACTTCATGAATCAATTTATTCTGGAGAACAAAAATTGCCTGCCAATATACTGTCATTTAGAAAACAAGATTTGTTTCAACTATATATTAAACCAAGGAGGCAGAATTGAATTTAAAGAAAAAGCATATACTATTTCTAATTAATGTTTTTTTTTTTTTTTTTTTTTTTTTGGAGGATGGTTGTTTAAACGTTTCACAAAGGCGTTAAAAGTAAAATTGTTTATCAGGTAAAATTGACATTTGTTTTTACCCAATTCGTCTATTTCCACGATTTTATTAGGCCCTCCTTTCTGCATTGGTTGCAATTTCATTTCCGCGATTATTTGGCACAAAATTTCACTTTTTAAGACTGAGTTATGTCAAGGTTCCTATAATAATAAATACCGTATTGTCTCCTATGAAATGTCATAAATAGTTAATAATTAACGTTTTTAATTATTGGGAGTAAAATATTTTGCTTAGTTAGTGTATTTATTCTTCTTTTAATGTTGCGTGAACGAAGTCACGGGTAACAGCTAGTAATATTATAAATCTGATTGTGTGCAAATGTTAGGCTGAAGCCAGCGTCAAAATGGAGCAATTGATGATCCTGTATTTTTGCATATAGATTGATTATAACCCTCGAACGAACATAGGCTGGTTTTTGTTTATTTTATTCAAACATTTTTCTTAATAATTCAAAATTTCGTTATTTTCATAGCGAATAAATGGACATTTTTTTTCGTATAATATTTTAAAATGGTTAAATTTACTTTACCGTTGCTAATACTTTATCGTTTCCAAAACTAATTCAAAACCCGGATAATAATTTTTACTCAACAATTTAGTTTCAATTGAAAAATTTTCACGTGAAAAATGAAAATGAAATAAAAAAAATTAAAGAATTAAAAAGAAGATTAAATAATATTATTAGAAATAAAACGTTATTTTTTTAGTTTTTGATAATAATACAGGATTTCAATTTGCGTAACCATGGGAAACAGGCGAATATGACGTCATATATCGCAAATAAAGCGGATAGGCTTTGATTGGTGAAATAAAATGATCTTGGGTTTTTTCTTCACTTTTTTTTTCTTCTGTATGGTAACAATACTTGGCGTTTTAGCGTCTGCGCACGGCTAATATAACTATACTGTATTTTTTATTTAAATTTTAAAAAAGTAAAAAGAAGTTTCAAAAGAAAATGGTTAGCAAATGTCAATAATATGCTCCGCAAAATTATCTATATCGAAAATGATGTCATGGATAGCGAGAAATAGCTATTTTCATTCTTAAAACTAAAAGGAATAACTCGGTTACCTTAAAAAAATTACGAATTTTAATAGTTCCATTTTTGTTGATAAAACATAAGATTTAATATTATTTCGTTAAAGTAACATAATTTCCCCTATGCCAGTATTGAAATTAATTGCCTGGAAAAGAAAATTAACAAGAATTATGTCATTAAAATGGGATTTCTCTGGAGAAAAAGAGACATCATATTTAAAATAAAACGGGAATTTTCCAATATGTTTTAAAATGAGTGTGAATCAATTCCTTACATTAATAATACAAGGATCAATAAGTATAAAAAGTAGATGAATTTCACGCCATATTTATAACGAAAAATTTAAATGTTTTTTTTTTCTAAATCTAATACTGATTATTAAGCATGAGTATCTGTTATATACAGATCAGAGTTTTCTGCTAAAATTCACATTATAATTTTAAGAAAAGGAAAATGAACACGAATCTATTTTATTAAAATCTGACAGTGTGTTTGTATTTCGCAACTACTCCTAGACTATCGAACGCAACGCGATTTACTTAATACCGGTTATCATTGATCCGAGGATGTCACACAAACTCTCAGAATTTAAAAAATTAAATTAAATGCCAAGATTTTTTTTTTTTTTTTTTTTTTTGTAAATTTTAACGAAATTTCTCTAAAAATGGAAAGTAAATTACTCCATATTTGTGTATAAAAAAGGAGAAATAAAACAGATCAGTATATTTTTTACACCATTTTCTCATTAAAACTGAAAAACAGAATTTATTTTCATTTGAATAGATGGTGAAAACAAAATTTTGATTTCAGTAAATTATCCAAAAAATTAAAACGTATTTTCACATATTCAAACTTCATGAATCAATTTATTGTGGGGAACAAAAGTTGCCTGTCAACATACTGTCATTTAGAAAACAAGATTTGTTTCAGCTATACATTAAACCAAGAAGAGAGAATTGAATTTAAAGAAAAAGCATATACTATTTCCAATTAATGTTTTTTTTGGAAGATGGCTGCTAAAACGTTTCACAAAGGCGTTAAAAGTAAAATTGTCTACCAGGTAAAATTGACATTTGTTTTTACCCAATTCGTCTATTTCCACGATTTTATTTGGCCCTACTTTTTGCATTGGTTGCAATTTCATTTTCGCGATTATTTAACACAAAATTTCACTTTTTTGAGACTGAGTTATGTCAAGGTCCCTATAACAAAAAATACCGTATTGTCTCCTGTGAAATGTGATAAATAGTTAGTTAATTATTAACGTTTTTAATAATCGGGAGTGAAATATTTTGCTTAATTAATGTATTTATTCTTCCTTTAATGTTGCGTGAACGAAGTCACGGGTAAAAGCTAGTTTAATATATATATTGATTATGTTATGAGAATTTGGAAAAATAAAATCAAAACTGGTATAGATCTAGGAAACATCATGTTTAACAATATATTATTTGCAGATGATCTTTGTTTTTTCAGGATAAAAAAGACAATTTACAACGTGCAATTTTTACTTTAAACAAAATTGGAAAATATTATAATTTAAGGATTTCAAAGAATAAGACAAAGGTAATGGCATTTAGGGGCAAAGATCCTATAAGAACAAAAATTATTTTAGAAATTAAACCAATAGTGCAGATTTCACATTTTAATTACTTAGGGTGGGATATATTTTATGAATATGACAACGATATACAAAATAAGCTTTATAAATTTCAATACCTCTGTGGTACTATAAGAAGAACTCTTCGAAATACAAGAAAAGACACAAGAAATTTTTTTTTTAAACAATGACAATACCAACTTTAATATACGGAAGTGAGGCATGGACACTCACAAAAAATGATGAAAGACAAATACAAACCTCAGAGATGAAATTTTTGAAGAGTGTGAAGGGATGTTCGATAATGGACAAAATAAAGAATGACTACATCAGAAGAGAGCTTGAGGTTATGTCAATATTGAATAAAATAGGAAATTGCAGAAGGAAATAGAGGGACCACATGGAAAGGATGGATTCTGATCGCATACCAAAACCAGCCTAGAATTATAAACCAAGGGGAAAAAGAGACAGAGGAAGGCCACGAAAGCGATGGATTGAGGCCGGAACAGGATTATAGCCTTAAACCATGTTTTGGAATGATGATGATGAGTATTCCGAAATTTTTGGATTGGTCATTTTAATGTAGGGATCGCTATAATGGAGAGTCGTAATATCTTTCGTCTACTATATACCGGGTGTCCTAAAGTGAACTGACTGATTTTTAAAATTCAATAACTTCCAAATGGTGGCAGATATTTAAAAAAAAACTTGTAGGACAGTGATGTAAGATGTCAGGAGTTTTTAGCTCACAGGCTATCAAACCCTGAGCGCTAATGTGCCCGCCCGTTCTGTATGTATGTACGTGTGTACGTAACGCAATAACTCTTGATAGAAATATGCGATTTGATTAAAATTTTGGTTATAGGTTCCTTGTGATAAGGCGCTTCCCTGATTAGTTTTGGGGATTCATTGGTTAAGTATAAAGGGGGGAACGGGGGCTAATCCCCCCCTTAATTTATATAAATTGGTTTTTCATACAGAATTATCCGATTTGATTCAAATTTTGTTTATAGGCACATTGGGATAAGGTGCTTCCCTGATTAGTTTTGAAGG
Source organism: Maratus michaelseni (assembly GCA_963931845.1). NCBI lineage: Eukaryota > Metazoa > Arthropoda > Arachnida > Araneae > Salticidae > Maratus > Maratus michaelseni. The sequence goes on from OZ007600.1 coordinate 82,776,065, forward strand.
TTCATTGGTTAAGTATAAAGGGGGGAGTGGGGGGATGACCCCCTTAATATATTGTCAATTATTTTATTTTTTGAGGGGTTTATTTCAAATTCTTTGAAATAAGAGTATAATATACAATTAGTGTGAATAGCCTATGAGCTCAGTGCCCTCAGTTTAACTGGATATTTTTCTTTTTTATTTCTACTGCGATTCCTGATTTTAGTTCGAATTACCAGAAATAGATGGCGCTGCGAACGATAGGAGTGCAATTCCGGCCAAAACTAAAATCACCCAGCATTCATGCGAAGGAAAGAGGTTCAATACATGGAGTGGGTATCATTCGCTAATACAATCTTGTTCTAAGGGCCCGATTCTGAATAAGATTTTATTGGTGAAGGAGACACACACCATGTATTGAACCTCCTTCCTTCGCATGAATGCTATGTGATTTCTACTTTTGTCTCGATTGCATGTACGCATATTGCTCGCAGCGTTATCCATTGCTGATAATTGAAGCAATAATCAGGAATCGCAGTAAAAAAACTCCTGACATCTTACATTACTGTCCTGCAAGAATTCTTTAAATATCTGTCACCATTTGGAAGTTATTTAATTTTAAAATCGGTCAGTCCATTTTTGGACACCCAGTGTATCTATATATCATTATGTTACTGTTTTCACATAATTATTATTCCACGTGTGTCTAATAATGATCTTTTATTGAAGATGCCGTATGAGGTATCTAATAAATACTATGTCTATGCTTATGAAGATAAAAACAATTGGACGATACTTTGAAGTAAATGCTACTTTAACCTTGAATTGTATGCTAAAAAGTGAGAAATCTTCAGAACCTTTATTGGAAGTCCTATATAAGGTATTTAATTAATATTATATCTGTGGCTATTATGATAAAATGCATTGTATGAAATATTTCACTATAAGAGCTGCTTCTGCTCTGTATCAGAATCGTATTGCTCAAAGGAGACACTCCTCCCCCCAAATATATATATATATATATATATATATATATATACATATATATTTATTTATTTATTCAAGATCCCGTACGTGGTATATAATTAATGTTATACAATGGGGTTGAAATGATAATAAAGTATAGTGTCAAACCTTGTATTAAAACAGCTGCTTTTGCTAAAAAAAAAGGAGAAAAACCCTCAGCACCTTTGTTGAAGATTCCCTCAGCGGTATCTAATTAACAGTATATATGTTACGGTCAATATGATTAATCCGGTCATTATTAATAATAACAGCGGTCATTATTAATAATAACTGGTTATTATTAATAATGACCGGATTAATCATATTGACCGTAACATATCTATACTTTGTTTTAAAAGAGCTGCCCATAAAAGTCAAATTTTCAGGATCTTCGTTGAGAAGAGCAAATCTTCAACATATTTGTGGAAAATCTTTATGTGGTATCTAATAAATAATATATCTATGATTGCGATGATAATAAACATTGTATCTCACCTTCTATTAAAAGAGCTGCTTTTGCTGTGAATGGTATACCCAAAAGAGGCAAGTCTTCAGACATCTGGTTCTCTGACATGACACCAGATCGTACCAGCTGATCTACTTTACGAGCTTCTTCCAGAGCTTCGGCGTAGCGGTTATCGACGACGGCATTTATGATATCATTGACTTCGAGAATTCGATCGATATAAGCTCTCATCAGAGTTTCACTTGACAGCTATCAAGAATCAAGTTAAGCTTACATCAGTTAATCTTAAGCTTTGTGGTCATAATATAAATTGCATTTTATATTAAATTTATTATCTAAATTACAAATTTTAAACTATTTGCATGAAGTCAGGTATAATTAATTTGTTTCCAAGAAACTTAATTTTTGCTCTATAGAAAATAATTATTTTCACCATTAGGTATCTACTCTTTATAATAGTACAATATGCTTCGAGGGGCGAAATTATACTATATGAAATATATTCGCGGAAAAACTTTTTGATGTCTTTTTTCGAATTTTGTGAAGATTTACTTTAGATTTGTTAATATTTATTTTACGAAAATAACTTTAAATATTCTTTTACTTATAATTTCTTACGATGACAATTAGAGCACTGACCGACGGATCGGATTCTAAAACATATGTCTATGAAGTTTCCTGCAAATCGTTCAAAAATTGTAGATTTGTGTAAGGAACATAGTCACACATTTTGACTTACATATATATATATATATATATATATATATATACAGGGTGTTTCACACAGGACCCCTAACTTTAAAAATCAATAATCCGGAAACGGTGATAGATAAAAACATGAAACCAGTGGTATGCTTATTTAAAAAATCGTAAGAATCTTATACGTAAATCTCAAAATTTAGTTAAAAATAGCGCCGATAGATGGCGCTGCGACACATAGGCGTATTACATTAAAAGTGATTCAATATGTGCACCTTTTACTCAGCAGATATCTCGCAAACGCAGAATGAAATTGTCAGTGATTCTCAGTAGTGTGTCACCGGAAATATACACGCAAGCTTGACAAATAGCTTCATCGAGCTCGCCGAGTGTAAAGGATTATTCCGGTAAACAATGTCCTTTAATGTGCCCCACAAAAAGTAATCGCAGGGAGTGAGGTCGGGTGAATACGGAGGCCACTCCATGCCTTTTCCCTTCATTTTCGAATAGTTCAACGCAATAACTCTATCGTCGAAGTATTCGTCCAGAAAGTCTTGCATGAACCATGGCCTGGTAGATCGTCTAACGCTTGTTGAGTGGCGACAAATTGTTTTAAAAGCGCAATATATCGCTCAATCGTCACCGTTTCTCGCAAGAAAAAAGGTCCAATAATGCCTTTGTGACAGATTGCAGCCCAAACTGTAAGTTTTTGGCTATAGAGTGGTCGTGCGTGAGTCAAATGTGGATTTTCTGTACCCCAAAATCGCCAATTGTGTCTGTTAACGACACCATCCAGTTAAAAACTTCATCCGTAAACCATATTCAGCCGATATCGAAACCAGAACAATCAATCTTCTCGAGGATCTCGTCATCGAAATGCTCTAGTTCTAATTCAGGTTGAACTGGTATGGCGTTCTGGCATTGAAACTTGTAAGGAAACACGTGTAATGATTTTTGCAGGATTCTGTACGTGCTGGACGGCTTGATTCCGGATTCAGCTGCAAGTCTTCGGGCAGATTTATTCGGATTACGCTCAATAACTGCAGCAATGTCGTTGAATTTTCAGGAGTAACGACGGATTGGGTCCGACCCACATTTCCGACTAACACATCGGCCACGTTGCCTGTCTGTTAAAATTTTTTGAAAAGGTCACTAATTGTTTTCCCATCTGAGCCTTTTGCGTCTTGTACTCGCGCTTGAAAACTTCTCTTTGTGGCAGTAGGACTCTGATTTAATCGGTGGTACTCCAACACAATAAACACACGTTCCTCCATGGTATACATGACTTTCGGAATTATTTTCACAATACGCTAATAGCGGTCAGATTTCAATGGCGAAATCTTCGACGGCAAGTCTTTCTATGCTTCTGAACTCTCTTTAGAAGGATCTTAACGCTCTCAGTGCCATCTATCAGTGCTATTTTTAACTAAATTTTGAGATTTATGTATAAGATTTTTACGATTTTTTTAATTGTCTGAGTGCAACGAAGACTCATACACAGCGCAGTATTACTTTGCCTCATATATAGCTACGATGGATATTAAAACCTTTCGTCAAGCATAACTCAAAAAATATTTAACGGATTTCGTTCAAATTTTTACAGCAGGTACCTATAAAGGCGACAACGACGTCTATTTATTACCAAGAATAAATGTCAAACTGTTTGGAAATTATATTAAAAAAATAGATAAAAAAGCACAATTAAAGTACATACGTCACGAAATTTTGTGCGTACGTCATTTTCACCGGCGGGAGATTTTCGTAGACAATCGGAATTGAAAAGTTCATGGAGTACATGGAGCAAAAAATATGCACGCACTAATATTCAGCACAATAAAATATATTTCAATTTAATATAGATCGAAAATTAATCTGGATTTTTTTTCTGTTTGAAAAAAAAAAAAAAAAAAAAAAAAACGCAATAACTTGGTAGATTTGGCGCAAATCTCAGCAGTAGCAGCTCTTTTTATTTCGCGTGTGTGAATTAAAAAAAAAATCTTTGATGTTTAAATAAAAGGTTTCGATTTATGGCATTATTTCTTTTTTTTTTCTCTTTTTAGCATTTTAAATGGGATTAATGAAAGGCATGTATTTTAAATTAAATGAGTGAAAGGCTTATATTTAAATGAAATGAATTCAATATGAAAATGTTATAGGAACAATATTTGGCGATTTATCAACTGCGCCAGGATAACATAAAAGTACAAATATATCAAACGGTATGTAGTATGTGAAATGAAACAATTATATTATAATCACCATCGTACAAGAAAAAAACTAATATTCTGCATTCAGAGGGAAAAATCCATCTCCTGTGCCGTAAGATTTGGCGAGTTCTTTTTTGGTGATAAGTTTTTCGATGTGATTGTTGGGATCTGCAGGATTTGGCTTACTTTTTCTAAATCTTATTTTTTTGCAGATGTAGTATTATGTAAATATACAAGGTCACTCATAATTCCCTCCGGGGTTTCGAAACGTTATAGTAAAAAAACGAAGACGAATATGAAAAAAAGAAACATATGAAGTTATTCCGAAACTATTCAAGTTTTACTTACATACATTACAGGTGTTCTATGTGTGAACCCTTGGTCACACGGCATACATCCATGCGATAGTCCAGTTCCTGCCATACTCCGTTTCTTTAAATTTCCGGTCCCACACATGAATTGTTTTGTCAGTTGGTCCCTGTTTTCGATATTTATTACGAAAGGCCCGTTGAACTGACACCACTGATTCATATTTAAAGAAACGGAGTATGGCAGGAACTGGACTATCGCATGGATGTATGCCGTGTGACCAAGGGTTCACACATAGAACACCTGTAATGTATGTAAGTAAAACTTGAATAGTTTCGGAATAATTTCATATGTTTCTTTTTTTCATATTCGTCTTCGTTTTTTTACTATAACGTTTCGAAACCCCGGAGGGAATTATGAATGACCCTGTATTTTTTTGCAGATATTTTTCTATTTTGTATATATATATATATATATATATATATATATATATATATATATATATATATATTAAATTGAAATGGCATTTGGAAAAGAGATTTTTACCTTTTTATCTGTGCCTTCGGAAATATTAAACAAGAACGAAAAATCATGCGTCAAGCATAGATTATGTAACACTTTCCAACGCTTCCAAAATAATTTTACAAATCATTACCCTTTAATAAGCTGAAAGATAACATCTAAGTAAACAATTTGGAAAACGCAAAACATATTTAAAAACGTAATTTCAGGAATTTCCAACATATACAATATTTGGAAAATTATCCGAATACTTTTATTCAGCCCTGTATATGATCTATAGATTTGTATATATACTACATAGGATGCTAAGGTTTAGTTTAGTTAGGAAACGCGTAGCAGAGTTTAAAATTCTCCTTCTGGAGTTTCTGTCAATAAACGGAAATGTGTTCGCGAACTTTTGTGCTGCCTTGTATATGATCTACAGAATTTATACACACCAAGTAACAGACAAAAAGTGAGTTAAATTTAAAATCGCGTTCAGCAACTTAAAACGCACTTCCAGGAATTATTTTTAACAGACAGTAGATAATTCTTTTGTGTGTCCCTGTAAATGAACGATGACTGCTATACACACAATATTCTGTATTAAGCCTCTTGTAATGCACCTTAGTGATATATATAAATTTCAATGCGTTTAAATTAGTGAAACATTATTTAATAAAACCGCAAACGATTTTTCTCCATAGACGTAATGTAACGGAATTCTTTTGATTGTCCCTGTAAAGTAACTATAAGTGCAATGCAAAACCCTATTCCATATTAAGCTTCTTGTAATGCACCTTAGTGATATATATCAATTACGATGTGTTTGAAATTGTGTAACATCATTAAAATAAACCGCAAATGATTTTTCCCCATAGACCGTAATGTAACGGAATTCTTTTGAGTGTCCCTGTAAAAAACTATAAGTGCTACACACTTCAGTCGAAATAGGGAACATGCTATAGGTAACGACAATAACATATAAAAATTGCAGGGCAATCGGAGCATATTTACGGGAGTTAGAGCACGGCCAGACGGCAGACAAACCGAAGTCATAAACACTTTTCAAGTAGGTTGGAAAGTGTTAAAAATAAAAAAGATTTACATATATCATGTTTCTAATGTTATTTGTTGCATTTTTATACGGACCACTTCTCCATTTTTAGATTTTAAATGCTATTTATTATTTACTAGCCGTTTATTAATTGTTTACAATTTACCCCCCCTGACAATAACAATTATTTATCACAAAAATGCCTCTTAGGTTTGTTAAATAAGGTTGTTTATGTATTTTCATTACTTATTAAAATATCGAATATGACGATAAAATTTCATTTTAGCATCGTGCTTAAATTTTTAAGATGGTGCAAAAACATGCTTTAGTAAACGTATGTTTGTAAATATTTGAAAAACATGTTTTACCGCTCTCTTGAAAAATTTTGTAAGATGCTAAAACTACCTTTTGGCACCATTTAAAATTTTTTTCGCCAACCGACATAGGATACGAAACTTTTCCCCATTCAGATACACAGGTAAGGCTGGTCTCAAACAAGAGTAAAGCTAGCAACAATATTGTTTTAACTCTATAAGAGTTACAATAATGATATGAAATGCTCCGATTGGCTTTGGGCCCAATTACGAAAGTTTCTCCTAAAAAAAACTGTAGAAGTCTTTTACATTTGTTTCAAATGAAGCTCGGTCTACAAGGTATTAATTAATAATACAAACAACACTAATGGCATGGAGGCAAAAGTTTTAATTTTAATGTCTATATTTGACCCCTCCCCCCCCCCAAAAAAAAAAAAAAAAAAAAAAAAGTTACAGTAATGAATTTAAAATGTCGTTAAGCCACGCTTTCTGACACAAGCAATTGGCTGCAAACGCGATAACGAAACTTTCACTTAACTTAATAACATGTAGCTAATATAGCCCTCAGGGTACTTTGCAGTTATACAGACCTTGTGGTTTTTTTAAAAAGCTTGAGACAATTCAGGTTTAAGAAGTTGAGATTTACTGTCAAATTATATAATCAACTATGAACACAAAACTGATGAATTATTATTTAGGTTTATGTATGTATTTAAAAAAAAATTCATCTGATTACACTTATTAGATAAATTACTTCTGTTTGCATTTAATAACTGATAAACGGCTTCTCTATATTAAATGAATTGTTTGAATATTGGGAAGAGGTGGCGAGAGGTAGAAAGACGAGTAAACAAACGGGTAGACAGACGGGTAGTGAGTTGGGTAGAAAGACGAGTAAACAAACGGGTAGACAGACGGGTAGTGAGTTGGGTAGAAAGACGAGTAAACAAACGGGTAGACAGACGGGTAGTGAAATGGGTAGAGAGACGAGTAGAGACATAGGTAGGCTGACGGGTAGCGAAACGATTAGACATACGGCTAGAGAGAAAGGTAAACAGTGGGTTGACAGAGGGGTAGCGAGATGGGTCACGAGACAGGTAGCGACACCGGTAGACAGGAATGTTGCGATAAAGGTTGCGAGACGCGTAGCGTGGTAGATAGACGAGTAGAGAGATGAGTACAGAGACGACTTGACTGACGGGTAATGAGATTGGTAGCGAAACGGGTAAAGTGTCGGGTATAAAAACAGACGGATAGTGAGACGGATATATAGACGAGTAGAGAGAGAGTAGATACGTACGGAGATGGGTGAGAAGATGGGTAGAGAGGCGTATAGCCAGACGGGTAGAGAGACAGATAGACAAGTTGTGAGACAGATAGACAAATTAGTAGCGAAGTGGATAGAGACACGGCTAGACATACAAGTAGTTAGACGGATGGACAGACGGTTAGAGAAATAGATTGGCGGGTAGCGAGACCGGTAGAGAAAAATAGAGACAGGTAGCGAGACGTGTAGAGAGATAGACAATCGGTTAGAGAGACGGGCAGAAGAACGGATAGGGAAACAGACAGATTGTGGAGAGACAGACAGACAGGCAAAAGAAAAGTCTGCGGATTGGCGCAGTAAAGGCGCAGGGGGCAGAGCCTCCTAGAGAATAATCAAGAAGTATCTGTTAAGCTTAACTTTGAAATATATATAATTTTTCAATTTTGACGATATGGAGATTTAATGTAAAAGTTATTTTACAGAAGTCATCGAAAGATTTTTTGTATACTTTAATAGTAATTTAGACTATAGTTTTGCAATCTGGTTTGTAGTAAAGCATGCTATCAATGTGGTTTGAAGTGTAAGAGTTTCTATAAACAGTTATACAAATAATAGATATATAATCAAGGAAGAAAATTTTTAAATTCACACACAAAAAAGGTGCAACAATGAAATTAAATTTGCGTTAAGCCACGCTTGATAGAATAATCTATTGGCTGCAAATCCAATTACGTAACTTTAAAAAGCTTGGCGTTTTAAAATATCCGGCGTTTTTTTTTTTTTTTTTTTTTTTTTCAAGTTTTGCGCAATACGCGCTTAAGAAAATGAGATTCTTTGCCACATGTTAAAAAAAATTATGACAACACATCTGATGAACGGTACTCCTTTTCTATTTTTTTAACAGTGTATATGAATTTATGTATGATATTTTGTAATTCTATCATTTAATTTGCTCTTTTTCTTTATATTGTAATTGTTAACCCTATGTTCTCAGCAATATCACTCAGACTAATCCCTTTGAGGGAAGTCCTAGTAAACATACCACTGGTTTCATGCTTCTATCTATCACCGTTTCCGTGTTATTGATTTTTAAAGTTAGGGGTCTTTTGTGAAACACCCTGTATATATATATATATATATATATATATATATATATATATATATATATATAGAGAGAGAGAGAGAGAGAGATTAAGAAATAGTTATGAAAATATTAAACCAACCAAACCAGAAATTGAGATTAAGCCTAAGAGTAAACCTGTAAAAACTATAATTCGTTGTTTTAACGGGGTGTAGAAATAACCATAAGGGTATTAACTGTAGTAATACAGATAAAGATACCATTTATTCGTTGCTCTAAATAGACCCATAAATCTTATAAATGTCATAAGTGAAATTGCGAATGCACAGATGCAGGTAAATACTGTTACTTGTTCTCAGATGTTTATCCATAAAGATGCTAAGTTTCATTCATTGAATTTAATTTTATTGGGAGACACGTGTAGCCAAAGAATAATTTTGAAACAGAGTAATTATGTCAAAATTAAAGATTTAAGTAAAATTATAATAACACACATGTCTTTTAATTGGGCTAGGGAAAAATCTTTTAAATCAATTGGTTACTTTAACGCAGAAATTGGTATTGATGATTCAAAATTTGAGACCTACATTTTTGTTCGCAGCGACAGTTCAATTAATTTTGATTTAATTATTAGTACTGATATAATTCATCAAGGTACATTAACTGTTTCTGGTAATGATGTAAAATACATAAACATGAAAATGACTCTAACAATTCTTTGCTTAAAATAATAAATTCAGGTGAAATAAATTCAATTCTAAAGTTAAATCTTTTCACTCCTCTTCTTTCCAAAACAGTAATCCATAAGTGTTAAAACAAAACAATAAATTACCATTTGATGAAGTTCATCATTTTACCAGTCTCAATCGAGTCTACTATGTTCAATACTGAAAACATCTAACTCTGTTAATACATATCCATAAGAAAGGGCTGGTTAATAAGTTGTGCACATTTTAATTACTTATACTATTATATAAAGAGAAAGCGCATGATTGACTGACTGGGTGACTTATCAACGCCCAGCTGAAACGACTAAAGGTAGAATCTCGAAATTTGGACAGTAGATTGCTGTTATGACCTAGGCAAGCAATAAGAAAGGATTTTTGAACCCCTCCCCCCCTCCCCGAAGTGTGTTAACCCTTTAACGGACATTGGTTTCCCTATGAAACCACAAAACTTTAATTCCGAAATTCAACAATGACAGCAGAATTTTAAGAGAAATGTTTTCCATTTATTATATATGTGAAATATCGCTTTTTTTATATTTACAAATAACTTTATATCCAATGATTGGAGTATGATAGTTGAGATTTTTCCAACAGAGCGAAAATATGCCGGGACCAGGACTCGAACCTGGGTACTTTGGTTTGCCGTATCAACGCTCTCCCTACTGAGCTATCCCAACGATATCCTGGACTGGCATATTTCACTCTTATTTGTAGTGAAAATTTCACTCTTATTTGCAGTGAAATAGCACGGAAACTCCTGGAGTTTCCACACAGGAGTTTCCGTGCTATTTCAAGATTCATCATGTAAATGCTATAGTTATAGCTCGGATGAATGAAATTAGCGCTGCAGTCCGTAGCCTTGTCCAACAAATAAGAGTGAAATATGACAGTCCAGGATATCGTCGGAATATCTCAGTAGGGAGAGCGTTAGTACGGCAAACCAAAGTACCCAGGTTCGAGTCCTGGTCCCGGCATATTTTCGCTGTGTTGGAAAAAACTCAACTATGATACTCCAACCATTGGATATAATTTACCTAGCTGAATAATACTTTCCTATATTCATTATGGACAAATTTATTTGTTCATAATTTCCGGTGTCAGTCATTTATTTCAATATTTTAGCAATTGAAATGCTTTATCCGTTAAAGGGTTAAAGGGGTGATCGGACGTTTTAGGTGATTTCGCCATATCTCAACAGCAGGTTTAGGTAGGAGCGCGAAATTCAGGAAAACAAATCTACTAAAAAATGGTTAAACACATATATTTCAGCGATTTTAGAAATTCACCCCTATGAGGGTTAAAAGGGGGCGGTTGAACGCTTTAGGTCATTTCGCCATATCATCTACTAAACAAAATGGTTAAACACGTATTTCTTCGATTTTAGAAATTCATCCTCTAATATCTTCACAATATAATATATACGCTACAGACACGCTAGCACAATATAATATACTAGCAAGCTAGGCCCGCTACGCTGGTCCATTTCTCTTCACGCACCTTTAATCAAGTTAAATATTGATTTCAAATTTGAACTTGTATTTTAAAACCCCATGGATCTTTACTTGGAATGTCTTTCTACATTTCTGAAAACGATACGAACGCTATTGCGTTATTACATTTTTAATGTGTCAGACAATGTTGGGCTGTTAAGGACAAATTAGGCCAATTCTCTGTATACTTTATTATGGAATAGGTCAGTATTAAAAAAAATGAATAATTGTGTTAAATTATGGTGTATATGGGGAAAAATCATTTCCGTTGGATTCAAATTGGATTTGAATGAAGTTGAAATTTACAATACTTCAAATATAATGAAATTGATATGCCTCACTGAGGTGGACAAAAATATGGTACTCGTCGAGAATTAAATAAAAATCATGCACTCGCGATATCATAATTCACTTTTATATTTTAACAGAATAATAAGGCTACTATAATTTGTGACTCGTGCTATAGTTAGTATATATACGTCAGGACACAATACCGTTATCAATATCTTTTTATGCGTTAAGATTTCGCTATGGTACTCCATTGTAAAATTTGGTAATTTTTGAAATTCAATATTTGAAAAATGGCGTAATCATCAGATTTGAAATTTATATCAAGAAAAATACAATTTTTTACCTTTCTAACGCGCAATAAGAAAGGATTTTTGAACCCCTCCCCCCCTCCCCGAAGTGTGTTAACCCTTTAACGGACATTGGTTTCCCTATGAAACCACAAAACTTTAATTCCGAAATTCAACAATGACAGCAGAATTTTAAGAGAAATGTTTTCCATTTATTATATATGTGAAATATCGCTTTTTTTATATTTACAAATAACTTTATATCCAATGATTGGAGTATGATAGTTGAGATTTTTCCAACAGAGCGAAAATTGCCGGGACCAGGACTCGAACCTGGGTACTTTGGTTTGCCGTATCAACGCTCTCCCTACTGAGCTATCCCAACGATATCCTGGACTGGCATATTTCACTCTTATTTGTAGTGAAAATTTCACTCTTATTTGCAGTGAAATAGCACGGAAACTCCTGGAGTTTCCACACAGGAGTTTCCGTGCTATTTCAAGATTCATCATGTAAATGCTATAGTTATAGCTCGGATGAATGAAATTAGCGCTGCAGTCCGTAGCCTTGTCCAACAAATAAGAGTGAAATATGACAGTCCAGGATATCGTCGGAATATCTCAGTAGGGAGAGCGTTAGTACGGCAAACCAAAGTACCCAGGTTCGAGTCCTGGTCCCGGCATATTTTCGCTCTGTTGGAAAAAACTCAACTATGATACTCCAACCATTGGATATAATTTACCTAGTTGAATAATACTTTCCTATATTCATTATGAACAAATTTATTTGTTCATAATTTCCGGTGTCAGTCATTTATTTCAATATTTTAGCAATTGAAATGCTTTATCCGTTAAAGGGTTAAAGGGGTGATCGGACGTTTTAGGTGATTTCGCCATATCTCAACAGCAGGTTTAGGTAGGAGCGCGAAATTCAGGAAAACAAATCTACTAAAAAATGGTTAAACACATATATTTCAGCGATTTTAGACATTCACCCCTATGAGGGTTAAAAGGGGGCGGTTGAACGCTTTAGGTCATTTCGCCATATCATCTACTAAACAAAATGGTTAAACACGTATTTCTTCGATTTTAGAAATTCATCCTCTAATATCTTCACAATATAATATATACGCTACAGACACGCTAGCACAATATAATATACTAGCAAGCTAGGCCCGCTACGCTGGTCCATTTCTCTTCACGCACCTTTAATCAAGTTAAATATTGATTTCAAATTTGAACTTGTATTTTAAAACCCCATGGATCTTTACTTGGAATGTCTTTCTACATTTCTGAAAACGATACGAACGCTATTGCGTTATTACATTTTTAATGTGTCAGACAAAGTTGGGCTGTTAAGGACAAATTAGGCCAATTCTCTGTATACTTTATTATGGAATAGGTCAGTATTAAAAAAAATGAATAATTGTGTTAAATTATGGTGTATATGGGGAAAAATCATTTCCGTTGGATTCAAATTGGATTTGAATGAAGTTGAAATTTACAATACTTCAAATATAATGAAATTGATATGCCTCACTGAGGTGGACAAAAATATGGTACTCGTCGAGAATTAAATAAAAATCATGCACTCGCGATATCATAATTCACTTTTATATTTTAACAGAATAATAAGGCTACTATAATTTGTGACTCGTGCTATTGTTAGTATATATACGTCAGGACACAATACCGTTATCAATATCTTTTTATGCGTTAAGATTTCGCTATGGTACTCCATTGTAAAATTTGGTAATTTTTGAAATTCAATATTTGAAAAATGGCGTAATCATCAGATTTGAAATTTATATCAAGAAAAATACAATTTTTTACCTTTCTAACGCAATTTGTCTAACCATTTTCTGACAAATACTTTTCGAGCTATTCATTTTTTCAGTAACTTCAAATGTTTCATTTTCCGGGGTTAATCTGTGGCAACGATTGTCGAAAATCCCAGTCGTCAGCAACACATACCTTTTTATTAAAGAGGATACGCTATAATATATACTTTTTATGCACATCATTTGTAAAATTTATATATTTTTTTTGCAGAATTTGTGTACATTTTATTTATTTAGCGTATATTTTTTGCTCACAATATCCGTAAAATTTATACACATTTTTTTCAGATTTACGTTTGCATAATTTCTGCAGATTTTAGTTATTCGGTATGCCATTTTTGTGTATAATTCAATTTGCACTTTTTATGCATAATCAGAGTTAAAATGGGGGGGGGGGGTGTCGAGCGTTTTAGGTCATTTCGCCATATCTCAGCAGCAGTTTTAGGTAGGAGCATGAAATTCAGGATAACAAATCTACTAAAAAAATAGTTAAACATGTATTTTTGCGATTTTAGAAATTCACCAATCGGGTTAAACATAGGATAGAAACTTATTATGGAAGATTAGACGAATAAGACAACTATTGCTGATTTTTGATTAGATATTTTGCGTAAGACATTTTTAAAAGGAAATTACATTGTAGTCGATACATTGGCCACCCGCGCGAAGCCCGGATGGGCCGGTATAATATACACTTTTTATGCACATCGTTTGTAAGATTTTTATATTTTTTTTCAAAATTTGTGTACATTTTATTTATTTAGCATATACTTTTTGCTCACAATATTCGTAAAATTTATACACATTTTTTTCAGATTTATGTTTGTTTAATTTCTACAGATTTTAGTTATTCCTTATGCCCTTTTTGTGCATAATTCAATTTGCACTTTTTATGCATACTCGGAAACGCCAAATACGCTCAGATTTTGTGTTTTTTTTTTTTTTTTTTAAACTTTTTTTAGGAACAATTTCTAATTGGGAAGGCTCTTCACTACTGAACTGTGATAGCTTTATTTTATTTTTTTGTTAAAAACAAGACTTTTTCTGTTATTTTTTTTAACCTTTTCAGCTTGCTGAGGTGCAGACGATCTGGTGGAACGCAGAGGTCAGCCCTCTGGTGAGGAAAAGACGAATTCTGTCGAATATGATTTTATCCCGCCCGTAAAGATCTTTGAGGAGAATAACTTTACCAATATCCATAAAATGAATCCTGAATCTGTTTTCACGATTTTTGCAATGATTTAATATGTATGTGTGTATGTTGGAATTTTGTAACATTTTCAGGTCTCCAGAGTTCGTATTTGATGTTTCTGTGATGATGTAAACATGTATGTAGGTGTGTGATTGAGAACTCAAACTGTGCTTCCAAGTGAATCTCCACTTGGCGGGTATTTTGTGGGCTACTGTCGCAAAACCGGCATTCATTTTTGTATTCCTGTTCGGGTTTGGTATCTGAACCATTTCTAAGCCTCTTTTCAACCATTTTTTGACCAGAAAAAGCTAATAAGTATTATTGGAAGGACTGTTTTTTATGGAACTTTTAACCATGTTTTTAATTAATGTTTGAGTGTAATAATTAGTAATATGAAGAATAAATAGTCAATTAGTATTTTCTTTATTTTCAACTAATTAAACTAAGTATTTTTATTGTTTACACTCATATTATGTTAATACAAAAGATCCCGTTTCCCCAGAACATTGTTTAATTTAGTAGAACTTTTTTTACTAAAATATATATATATATATATATATATATATATATATACTACTAAAACACAATTATACATTTACATTAACCACTCTATATAGCCAAAAACAAATAACAATATATCAACTGAACTCTAAACTATAACCAATTAAAACTATAAAACAAAAACAACCAAACTCAAAATACTAACGAAAAATCAATACCAGGAAAATTAAACCTGAAGGCAGGAGGGCATGGCTAACAACATGCGCTGCAGGGTTAAAACCGGCTTTTACGTTAACAACGTCCCCCTTCTCCCGCCGAGACCAAAATAATTCAAACTATCAACTAACATACCAAGCTATACACAGCAGCAACCAACTCTATCTGAACCCATCCAACAACTGATCAAGACCACCCTTAGCATTCAAAAATGAATTCATTTCATTTCTATATTTACTTCTACCTATAAAATTGATCGTGTTTCTCCTTACGAAGTTCACAGGGTAACCTTGCATCAATGCCATGTCAATCCACTCCATGAACTCGCCAACCGCATCGCCAAATCTTGAACATAACCTTTCAATACGAACTAAACCGTTTGTAAATACATTTCTAAATACTGAAATATGCACGTTCGATTCAAAATTTAAGATTTTTAAAGTTTTAAAATCGAAATCATTTCTCTTGTCGTAAACCCTTGTTATTAAATTGTCATTCTCCAACACTAAATTCACATCCAGATAATTGATGTTTTTAATATTCCGGGAGGAGAGTTCTAGTTTTAAAGTATTTGGATAATATTTAAAATCTAGGTTTACATTTTCGTTATTTAATCCAACTATTATAACATCATCAATATACCTATAACTCAATATGTCTCTATTTAAATTATTGTTATTCTCATATATATGTAAGTAGATGTCAGCTAAAATTGAACTGCAACTCCCCCCCATTGGGATTCCACGGATCTGTTTAAATACTCTGCTCCCCTCATACAAGTAATTCTCTTGCACTACCAATTGAAACAAGTTAATAAACCAATCTTTATCGCTATCTATATTGCCGTTTTTATTATAAAAATCTATAACCTTTTCCTTTAAGTCCAGTAGATTAATTGTACTATATAGGTCTGCAAAATCATATGCAAAGAAACTCTTTATATTTTGATATCTTTTCAATTTGTCTAATAAAATGTAACTGTTTTTTATAATAAACTAGCAAGCTTCGCCCGCTACGCTGGTCGGTTTCTCCAAACGAATGTTGAAGCAAACTAAATATACCGGTGAATTGCATTCATCCAACAATGTACGCTTTTGGTCAGACAGCTACAGGAATATATGAAAAGAAATCGCATATCAAATTATTGCCTTGGACTACTGAGTATTTGTCTGGCTTTAATTATGATCCTCATATTGATTATTTCAGGAATAAGGCTGTTGATATCGGATCTCAGTTACCCTGCATCTCGTGCCGTGCCTTGAAGTGGCAGGATGAGACTCCCTGGATATGTTGCAGTGGCGGTAGTAAAGAAGATATAGTAATGGATGCATTTTTAGAAATTATAACTTGTAATATTAGAAATATTGATGAGTTGGCGCTAAAGGCATCACCAAATTATAGAAAATGTGCAATATCGAAACCGTACAGAACTTCGAAACTTTACTTCAGCAAGCATATTTTATTTAAAAATCACAATTACATAAATATCCGTAAGAATAATATGTACTTTTATATTGCTGGGCGCCAGTAAAAATTCACCAAATCTTGTTTCAATTGACATCATTTGAATTGGAACATTTTGCGTGACATTTTATTTGTATTGATATGTTTGTGTTTATGTATTTTATTATGATTATATTTTAGTTATTTAAAATAAGTTTTTTAAGATATTATATCGCAATGTTAAAATAATGGCTAGTTGTTGTTAGCTAACGTTAAAAGATTAGAAAAAAAAAAGGATTGGCGAGATTAAAAAAATTTTGGCGATCAGTGGCACGCAGCTAACATAAAAATACCGAATAATATTCAATTCCAAATTCCCGAAGCTAACAATAAAGTTAAAACAAAACAAAGAGCCCGAAAACTGGCATTATTGAGATTTCATCTAATCAAAATATCAGGGGATGTTTTTCTTATCCAGTATCTTATAAATCGCCAAGTATTGTTTGATCTTTAACAATGTCGAATGTATTTTAGAAAATATCACTTGGCGATCAATGCAATAAATTTTAAAGTTTTGTCGCCAAAGGCAACGCCAAATTCGAAAATGTGCAATATCTCACTAATTGTTGGAGTTAGAATATTTTTATTGGGTACCATTCGATTCAGCATGCAAAAATACATTGAAATATGTTATCATTTGACAAATAAATATAAAACCCGATTTTTAAGAAATTTTGTTATTGTTTGTTCCCATTTTAACCCCTTTAGGGATGGAATTTTAGGAAAACATTCTTATTGCGCCTCTACATCCTAAGAAGTATTTTACCCGCAATTTTCGTGTTTGTAGCTTCAGTAGTTTGGACTGTGCGTTGATGATCTCCCAAGTCAGGACTTTCTTTTACATAATATAGAATTTTATATGCAGATAAAATTAACCATTATTATTACCTAGCAGGCTTTGCTGGCTACGCTGGTCGGTTTCTCCAAAAAAAACTTGAATCAAACGAAATATATCGGTGAATTTGATCGTGTGTTTTAAAGAAACATGAACTTTTACCTTCATGTCCTTCCGCATTGGTGTAAAACGATACGAAAGCCATTACGCTGTTTTTTTCTAATGTATTACACGAAATTTAGGGTGTTAAAGACCAACTCATTTATAGTATGATTTTCTAAAAAACGATATAACGATATGCAATATACTAAAATTATCCCTGGAAAATTAACAATGCAAGTTTTATAGAAATCCATTCAGCAGAATCTTTAAAAAAGTCTAATGTTTCATAATTGGGTTCAACTGATTATAGAAATGCCCCCATGCCCCTAATTCTTTAACTAAACAACATAGAACGATATGTTATGCACTAAAACTTCCCCTCAAAATTTAGCTAACTAACAGTGCAAGTTCCAGCAAAATCCATTCAGCAGAATTCAAGGTATAAGCGGCAGGATCGAAATTCCCTTTGCATTATACATATACAGTAGACAGATATATGTATCTTTCATAATCATCTTCACCTGTTGATAGAACTCTCAGGGTTTTTGTAGCAAGTATATGCTGGTATACGCTGTCAACCTTCTGGAATTTTTAAGACGAAATTCAGCACACCGTCCGTAGCTATAATATACACTCTCTAGTATATATCCTCTGTCTATAGAGTATATCAATGTTTTTTTTACGACTACATCACTGACAACTTTCTCCCATAGCTCCATAACTAAACAATGTAGAAAATCATTTCCTGAAATATTATCACACTGCGAAACTCCCATCAAAATCCGTTCAGTAGAACTTTAAAAAAAGTAATCTTTCATAATCGGGTTCACCTAATTTTATCTATAACTTCCTCCCTTTGCTCTATAAATAAGCAATGTAGAACAATGTACTTTTTTTAAAACCTTTCTAAAACAAATTACCTAACTAACAGTGAAATCATATAAAAATCTGTTCGGTAGAACCTGAGTTTTAACCTATTGGAATGGAATAAGAATTTGCGTTTTATAAATATTATAGATGATTATGATATGATTTTTGTAATCGGATTCGTTTTCAAGCTTTCGCTTCAGAAAACACAACGCCAACTTTGCTCCAGAGACGAAAACTTTACTCCAGAAAAGTACCAACCATCCCCACAAAATTGCCTAACTAACAGTGTAAATCCCACCAAAGTCCGTACAGCAGAACTCAAATTATAAACTTTCGGAATGAAATACGAATTTGCATTTTAAATACATAGTAGATATATCTTTCATAATTGCATTCACCTTTCCCAATCACTTTCCCATTAGCTCTATCACTAAGCAACATAGAATGATATGTTATAGGGTCATTAACCATACCTGAAAAATCACTTCCATTAAAATTTGTTCAGTAGAATTTTTTTAAAGTAATCTTTAATAATCGGCTTCACATAATTTTAGAGCTTTCCTCTTTAGCTCTATAACAAAGCAACGTAGAATAGCTATGCGCTAAAACCTTTCAAAAAACATTACTTGATTAAAAATGTGAATATGCGGTTTATACTCATAGTAGATGATGATATGATTTTCTGTAACAGGATTCATCATGAAGATTTCGCTTCAAACATAAACGATGCTTTTAAAATTGTGGCTAATACGCCAATTGGCAAGGTATCCTATTGCGGAAAATTAGCCCGAAATCGTATGAATAACTATAGCCAAAGAAAAAGAGAAACATGGCTGAAGACTGAAAACAAATAAAGAAGTAATACATAATACTAATCAGACCTTCGACACTTTATTTGGTACTTCTCCATTATCCCATCGACCACTTTTCATAACAAAAAACTATCGCCAAACTCTAACGCCAAATAAACGGAAAGTTGCCATTGGAATATTAAAATAAATAAATAAATAAAATATAAGAATGTAAGGATACAATTGTTATTTTAATTAATGAATAAATCAGTAAAACATAATGAAAAATACACGCAAATGTCGAATTAAAAACCGCTTGATGACATAACAAACACGTATAATACTTCTGACATCAAGTAAATGGGACTGCATTTTTGGCGTTTAATCTTACAGTTTTGCGATAGTTTTTTGTTATGAAGTGGTTGACGGGATAATAGAGAAGTACCAATAATAATAATAAAGAATTGCATAAAATATCCGTAAGAATAATATTCAATTCCTAATTGAACAGCTAATGTTTCTATCTGTAAAAATAAACAAAAGAATTAAATAACAAAACGATTTAATTTGAATTTCTTCCATTGCTATAGTAACGGACGTATTTTTAGAAATTATCACTTGTATTGTTAGAAATTTTGAGATTTTGACGTCAAAGACTTTGCCGAATTGGAGAAATGTGCAATATCTCACGAACTATTTGACTTATGAGTATTTAATTGATACCATTCGATTCAGCATACAAAAATACATTGAATTATGTTATCATTTGTCACGTAACTATAATATCCAATTTTTAAGGAATTTTTTTAAATTTTGTTCCCCTTTTTACCCCCCTTAGGGGTGGAGTTTTTGAAAATCCCGTCTTAGTGCACCTGTACATACTAAGAAGTATTTTTCCTGTAAGTTTCGTCTTTGTAGGTTCAGTAGTTTTGGCTGTGCGTTGATCATCTAGCCAGAAAGGACTTTCTTTTATATATATAGATGTGGACTCCGTACTCAACACTCTATCTAACACACCTCTCAAAACTCCCAACAATTTCTTATTAGCAGACTCTAGGTATGAACCATACCCACAAGTTACAATTCTAAATTTCACTGGTTTTTTATGAAACTTTGGCACTAGAACAAGATATGGGAAAGTTTGACTTTTCTGCTTTAACTTAACTTTTTTATATAGTGCCTTAACCCTGTTTTCCATCACTGAAACTCTCGATTTCAACAGCTCATAGTTATCGCTATTATTATAACTTTCATTTAATATTTCACCATAAAATTTTTTACAGATTAATGCATAACTTGTGTTAGCTTTATCGACATATGTAATTATAAATTTACTCTGAAGTTCTTTAATAGAGTTAATTAACCCAGTATAATCCTCTTGAGACACTCCGTCACAATCTCTAACATATTCTCTCTTTAACTCTTTTAAAATGTAGAATTTCCACTCATCAAAAACATTACTTGGTAAGCTATATTTATAAGTCAATTTTTGTATAAAAAATCTATGTTAGTTGTAAACCGTTTAATGGCTGCACTTTTCGTTATAATTCGTTTCATTCTATATTTTGTGCCATATTCCATCCTCTTTCTCAGCTGTTGGTGTTTTGCAATCTGTAAATTACCAGTAATAACATGTCCATAGTATTTATCTATATAATTAATAAATTCTCCATCATTGCAACTGCATGTACTTTCATCAATACCCCTCTTTAGGTCTTTTGCATATCCATTATAATTAAACATAATACGGCCTAAAGGCTTATCATATTTAAATGCCTTAGTTATTTTTACTTACTCACTGGTAGTAGATTATTGTACTTGTTTAAAATTTTATCAAAATTAACTCCTTTATAGCAATTACCCAGATAATCCAATATAAAATAGATCTTTTCTTCTGTACTTTTGTGACAGTTCTTTAAATTGCAATATCTCTGTAGATCCTGTTTATTGATTCTATACCGCAATAAATCCAAACCCAAATCGTTATTAACATTTCTTGTGCTAGATTGTAAAGTTGTTAAAGTCTCCGGAATCAATTTCTTCTTTATATTAAATATAATTTCCTTAATGTCATTTTCTCTTCGATTACTATCACAATTAAATATTGATTTTTCTATTTCTTTACAAGTATTTAGATTTTTAGAAGTATTCAAATTGATATTATGTCTAATATCACTATTGATAAGCTTTTTCCTTATATCATGTTTTATTTTGTCATAAATAGAGTTATCCAGATTTCTATCTCTAAAATTCTGTAGGACATTCTGATTAAACATAACATTTAAACCATACGGGTATACCGTTCCATATTTGATCATCATTTCTTTTTCGCAAATCATTCTTTCTAACTTATTTGGGACAATTTTTAATATAGATATAAATATCTATATTAAAAATTGTCATTATCTATATTAAAAATATCATATATATATATATATATATGAGTTTTATTAATCTAATGATGAGTTTTATTAATCTAATAGCAACGTATTGAGATTTAAATATCGCATGTTGTTGAGAAAAAATGATAAAATATCCCTATTTAAAACTCCCATTATTCCCACTATGTAAATTCAATTTCAATATTTATTTTAATTTACATGGCTTAATCTCAACACGGGCAGAATGAAACTTATTTGAAAATTAAGCCAGAAAACTGTTTCAGCTTTTTGAATAATAGTGCATATATTCTTTCAAACATGAGGCCATTTTCATCAGTGGAAGCATCTCACCTTTCTAAAATTAGATCTAAATTATTATTTATTTTTCTATTACTTTATTTAAACGTATAGCAAACTGTAAAGTGTTCGGAAAGCCGAGTGAAGTCGATCCAGGTATTTTATTTTAAGAATAAGAGTCATGACATCCTTCAGGCTATATAATATCGCTGCACATGACAAATTAAATTGAATGAAAGTTACACTTAAAATCAGACATTTAACAAAACTAAAAAACAGCACATTAATATCGCATAATAAAATCAATTACAGTAGACGCTTCAAGCTCTATACAATATCGACAAATGTCAATCGAAAACCAAAGTTGTTTTTTACGCATGTTCATGTTAAAAATGTGCATTTAAAATATCAAATAACCAAGGAGAGTCCGTCACAGTAGGATCACATATTCTGGTAGAATTGATTCATTTAGGGGAGATTTCTGTAATCTTGTAAACCTACCTTCTAGAAAAATTCTACTTTTACAATTATTGCAGTTAGATCAATATTAATTATTTTAATATTTTCGAAATCTGGGATATGGTCAGTATATATTGAATGATTTACAAGTTTTGATTGTAAAATGGCGGATTTGTAAGCGCCTTTTATGCTCTTGCGGATGTTGCATGATAATCTAGTTTCACCTATACGTATAAATATAATCACAATCTTTACAAGGAATACTGTAAACTATACTGGTATTTTGTAAGGAGAATATTTTAGGCTTGAATTTGTACACCACCATATTCTTCATAGAATTCTGAGGTTTAAAGGCTATACCAATATTAATTGCTTTGAATTAGATATTTTTTCTGACAAATTTTTATAATATACAATGGAGACATAACTTGTAGGACACTCCTGTGGTTTATTGAAGATGATACAGATTGTTCTGAATTTTTTTTTAGCCATCGTATAGGGTAACCATTATGCAGGGTGATTTTTTTTAAGTTGTGAAAGTAAAACCCTGTAACTAAAGAACCATTGAGTCAAATGACCTGAAATTTCACCAGTATGCTCTCAAAGCAATAGGAATTTTTTAGGCGTGGTTGAAAAAAAACTTAAAATCGCACCGACAGATGGCGCTGTATATGCACTAAAGTCGGGAAACGAGCTTGCACACGACACACGCACAGTGGCGATAAAAACGTGAAGCACGCACACCTCGTCTTCATTATTCTACTGATATCCTGGCCTGGATGAATGACTGTGCCATTGACGGACCGTACGTCGTTAGTGAAACTGTATTATCTATATAATAAAACCGTAAGTCATGTGACTGTCATCAACAGTTCCGGGATGTCCGTTTCACTTTTTCATATGCCAGGCGGCCATTTTTATTCAAAATTATTTTTGCAAATAAAACTGCATAAAAATTACATTTTTAGAAAGATCGTTCAAAATAAATTAATATTTGAGAGATGACTTACGTTCAATTATGTATACATTCTGCAATAACTTCAGTTTAAATTAGGTTCGCAGTTAAAATTTTCTATATATGAAAGTAAACAAAGAAAAAAGATTCATTCGTTGTGAATGTTTAATATATTAAACCATGAATTTTTGGATCGCTGCCTGGCGTAAAAAAAAATAATCCGCACCAGTGAGACAGTCAAAGTTTACCTTAATTCTGTTCCATACAACTCAACTTCCGGATCTTTTTTGACGTAAGTTGAACTCATGTAATAATATTTAATGGATCAAATTTCGAAAATAATTGTCAGCTTTTATTTTTTGCGCGTGCAAATTAGAAACGATACTTTAATTTGAAATCAAATGTTTTGATTTATGATAATTATTATTTTTCTATTTTCTATTTTAAATGAAAAATGTGAACGTCATGTATTTTAAATTGAAACAGCTGTCACGGACGCACCGGGGCTGGCGCGATTTTTGTTTTGAGCCAAATATGTTTAAGAATCTCCGCATTAGCGAACATATTGCAAGTGATAAGCAAACGGACATGAAGCATAAATTCTTAAGTGGGTTAAGCGGTTTTTGTCAAGAAAGATGAAATACATAACAACAAAAAATATGCGAAATGCTACCGCGATCGCAAAAGTTCTTGATTTATCTATTAGATTTTTCCAGTTATGCGAGGGATTAAGGAAAAAAATAAATTATGAATACACACTTTTTTTCAACATGACGTCATTTTCAATAATGTCTCACACGTACTTAGAATCAGGTCCATTTTAGGATTCTTATCGAATGAAATATAGAATAATGTGTATTAATGTATATTTTTTTAATATTTAAATTTTCAGCTTGTTTATCATTTAAGTGGCAATATGATTAATACAGTTAAAAATAAATATGGGGGAAAATAATAATAATACGTATTGGATAACTTAATAGAAATGCATGTCTTACCTCTCCTCGTCGAATTTTCTCGGCCAACTGAATAGCTGGTAACAGAAGTATTTCATTCTGAATTTTTGGCACATACTTCTTGTTGCCAACATTCAAAACGGCCAGCATTCCATACGTTGTATTATCAATAATGCATCGAAAGAAACGTACTAAACCATTAGTGATTGCAGATTCATTAATTTTATCATTCATACTTTATTCAGATACAATTATTGAGTTCCTTTACCCATACGATATTTGGAGCTAGTATGAAGTTTTGTAGTTATAAAGCTCTTTAATGTAATCTTTATTATTCACTTTCGCTGTCTAGAACAAAAGAGTTTGTAGAAGTGTTATCTCAGAAAAAAAATTGAACAGCTGTTCATCGTAAAACAGCACCAGAAATCTTTTTTGACGAGTGATTGTAGGATTTAAGATAAAGTTTTAGTGCTAAAAGCGTGACAATGTGATGCATTAAAATTAGTTTACACGACAACTATTTAATCAAGGGTTTTTCAGATGTTTAACATATTTGAAATTAGACATTTTGACTTAAACATCTTTAAATATGAATTTGTAAATCTCGGAGACATCATGGTAACCACAGTAACAACATAAACCCGAATGTGACTAAAATGTGAAAGCATTGTGACCCAAATGCAACGCTTACTTTTCCCATTGCCGTCATGACGTGAGAAATGAGTCACTGTGAAATCGACTGCGTCCCATTTTGTGGCAAAGAACAAATGACTCAAAAAACAATCACGTTGACTTCCAAAATGTAGTCATGAAGTCATCAGTCGTTCAACTGTGAAGAGAAGGTGTTACTAAAGTAAAATACCCCTGTAGTCCTGCACGATAATTTTATTAGCCTGCAGACAGTACAGGTAAAACAGATAAAAAATTTAGTAAACTAGAACAACTGATGGGCATTCACGAAAATTTGGGAAGAACTTCGTTTTGGTACTAGAAATGAAGATCCGATGAGTCCCCAAAAAAGAAAGCAGTTTTACCATTTTTGGGGGGAGAAAAAAGTAGAAATTTGAACCAAGGGAAGGAGGGGGGGGGGTAATCAGTTTTTTAAGTAGGCCAAGGGGGGTATCGTTATTTATGAATTTTTTAATTTTGAATCGAACGACACCATCCGCAGGTCAATACGATGATTCGTTACAAAGTTACGCCAGATTTTATAAATACAAAGTCGACGATTTACCTCAGTACAGTTAATTTAGGTTTTTACAGAAATAATTAATGGCCATTCACGAAAGTTTGGGAACAACTTTGTTTTAGAACTAAAAAAGAAGATCCGATGAGTCCGCAAAAATTAAAGTTGTTTTACAGAGATTTTTTTTTTTTTTTTTGGGGGGTGGGGGGGGTGGGGGTAAAACGCGGGCATTTTAACTCGGGGGGAAAGAAATTCAACCTTTTTTAAATTGGTCAATTGGGATATCGTTTACTATGTATTTTTAAATTCTGAATCGAACCACACCATCCCCAAATCAATGCGACGCACGGTAGAAGATTTGCTGATTCTAGCTGGCCAAAAGTCGATTTTTCAAAGATCATCCAACTGGATTTTTTTTTTACCACATATACCTTATATGAGCAGGTGGTAGACACTGCAGATGTTTTTGATATAAATGCAACCGTACTGCCAGTAGGTGAGTATGAAGTTGGCGTTTATTAGAGGAGAAGAAATCGATGATTTCTAGTATATTGTTTTAATATGTGAATGTTGATGAAATTGAAAGAAATTGTACATTATGAGTGCTTTAGAACAAGGCATGTACTTTATTTTTTTAAAATTTATATGCATAATTTTTTCTTTTGTCAATAGTTATTTCACATTTAATGTTTTTAATGACTTTATGTATTTTTAATAAATTTCATTTTGAAAATTCACATAAAGCTAGATAAATCTCAACTTTTAATTTTAGTAAATAGTTTAGAGTCTTAGATATTGGATAAACGTTTACTTGTCTGCTTCTATCTGCTTCTGTAGATTTTAAAGTTGTTTTTATCATACAAAGTCTAAAATTATTATTATATTTTTTATTCTAAGAACACTTTTCTTTTTACCAGGGTCATCAGAATGTAAACCAATCACACGAATAAGCTTTTATAATATTATACAGCAGCAACAAGCTTCCACATTTAAAGAAAAAATCGAATTGGCTGAAAATGTTTTGTTGACAAATGAAAATTATAACGGAATACAAATGAAAGTTTTCAAGCAAGAAATGATTATACAGAAGACCCAGTTTAGACAAAAGTGGATTGCTGTACATAGAGCACATGAGAAATTTCTGAAAAAGTATGAAACTTGGCTGCAAAGCAGTTTTGAAATACTTCGTTCAATGAGTACTCGTAACTTACTGAGGAAAGCCAGAATGAAGAACTATTAGATGGTGAATTGTCAGAAAATTTCTACGCAATTTTCTTATTCCTTTGTATATATAAGTATTACTCTTTAATATTTATTCTGTATCCCAATTTCTAATAGATTATTATAAAAAATTACATTTATAATTTGGTATCATATAATAAATATAATTCTATCGCTTAAATCTTAATAATATTATAAAAGTTCATAAATATTGTCCTTTTTAGTTATCAAGTAAAAGATTAACTCATTCATTACATGTTTTAAAGATTTAAATAATTTAAATATTTAACTGAATGGTACATCATAGTAATATATTAAAAAAAAATCACATCAGGGTGGCTAGTGGTCAGGGTAAAATATAGTAAAAAAAAGTGATAAACACCAGTATATTCTCATAGAAAAATTCATGTCGATTATTCGATCAAATAATTAACATGAATTTTTCTATAAAAATATACTGGTGTTATTAACTTTTTTTGACCGTATTTTTCCCTGATCACTAGCCACTCTGCACATCTAATGTACTACATTAATAATTTTTAATTAAATATATTGATTTCTTATTAAACTACCGTTTAAAATTTCATATATTTTCTTTAAATCAGCCTAATATATCGTTTACATAGACGAAAAATAAATTTCATCAAATAGAAGTTGAAAAAAAGTCCTTCCGGCCTGTACCGGGAGGAAAAGGTAGCTTTCCTATATCTTCGTTTTAAAATTTTAGCTAACGTTACACGAAAACAGCAAGTTGAAATGCAAAGAAAACGTTTATAAAAGATTCGTTAATACTGAATTTGAATAAGAAATTCGCCAAATTATTGAGCCATAGCCAAATTGGCTTCATTTATGAAGACTTATTTTGGTCGCCAAATTTGGCGATGTTTCGCCATATATCGCCAAGTTTGGAGAGAATTTGGCGCTAACGGATATGAATATATAGTTTTATGCGTATGATTGGGAAAATTATTACAACAATGAAAATTTTTGTAATGTGCTGTCTTGTTTCAAAATGTCAGCCACCCTAGAATTTCAAACTGCTCTACCTCAGCCATTTTTTAAGATAGAGGTAAACCAAAAAATGCTCTGGAAACCTCGTATCAAGGCCTAACATTTAATTAAAAAATAAATTTGAAGTTTTAACTTTTTTGTATATTTATTTTAGTTTTAAATTTTTAAATGGCCGCCATCTTGAAACAAAAGGGCGGACCAAACTGGCCAACGAACTCGGTCGAGACATTGGTGAGCTTAATACACACAATTAGTTTCATCAAAATTGATTTATAAATACGAGCGTTATCGTATGACATAGGTCAGTTATATGTACATATATATATGGATATATATATATATATATATATATATATATATATATAAATCAACATTTGAACGGAGGGTGGTTTTGGGGTCTGGGGGTCATGATCGGTGAAAATATATCGAAATTTTCCGGAACTGCTTTCCTCCGAACGGCTGCAATAGGTAGCTTTATCCTTTTTTGTATTGAAAGCTACCTAATAATTATGGCCAGCTAGAATCGGAAAATCTCCCACCGTGCGATGATTCGTTGCAAAGTTACGCCAGGTTTTATAAATACAAAGTCGACGATTTTATTTCAATGCAGTTAATATGGGTTTTTACAGAAACAACTGATGGGAATTCACGAAAATTTGGGAAGAACTTCGTTTTGGCACTAGAAAAGAATATCTGATATGTTCCTTTAAAAATAAAGTTGTTTTACTGTGT
Source organism: Maratus michaelseni (assembly GCA_963931845.1). NCBI lineage: Eukaryota > Metazoa > Arthropoda > Arachnida > Araneae > Salticidae > Maratus > Maratus michaelseni. The sequence goes on from OZ007600.1 coordinate 82,804,791, forward strand.
TTAGGGTGGGCAAAGGGGGCAGAGTATATTTTACCTGCACTGAAGTAAAATTTTCGACTTTGTATTCCTAAAACCTGGCGTAACTTTGCAACAAGTGATCGTATCGACTTGCGGATGTTGTGTTTCGATTCAGAATTAAAAAATACATAGTAAACGATACCCCACTTTACTTATTTAAAAAAATTGAATTATCTCCCCCTGAGTTTAAATGCCCCCCCCCCTCTAAACACCGTAAAACAACTTTATTTTTTGGGAACTCATTGGATCTTCTTTTGTAGTGTCAGAAAAAAGTTGTTTCCCAATTTTTGTGAATGGCCATCAGTTGTTTCTGTAAAAACCTACATTAACCGCACTGAGGTAAAATCGTCGACTTTATATTTGTAAAACCGGTGTAACTTTGTAACGAATCACTGTATCGACTTGCTGATGGTGTTGTTCAATTCAGAATTAAAAAATGCATAACTAACAATACCCCACTTGACCTACTTAAAAAGAAAAAGATCCCCACCTTCCTGAATTAAAGTTTCTCCCTATTTCCTCCCCTCCCCCAAATAACAGGATAAAACAATTTTATCTTTTGGGGATTAATCGGATCTTTAATTTTAGTACTAAAACGAAGTTTTGCCCAAATTTTAGGGAATTTCCATCAGTTGTTTAAAAAAAAAAACCGCTATTTTACGTGGGCTAAGAGGAGAAAGAAGATGTATGTCATGATCTTCTACAAGATATGTGTTAGGTAATTTCTCGTGTCAACCCTCCTACAACACAATGAATTTGAAGAATGTATTACCTTTGACTTTGAAAAAAAAAAACAGTGGCACTCCGGGAGTGCCGACAGAAGTGAAAACTTGAACAATTATATATATATTTTATATATATATAATAAATATTCATATATATAATATATCATATTATATATAATATATATATATATATATATATATATATATATATATATATATATATATATATATATATATATATATATATATATATATATATATATATATATATATATATATATATATATATATTATAATATATAATATATTATATAATATTATATATTATATATACTATTATATATTATATAATATTATATATATATATATATATATATTATATTATATATTATAATATATAATATATTATATAATATTATATATTATATATTACATATAATATTATATATATATATATATATATATATATATATATATATATATATATATATATATTATATTATATATTATATACATTTTCATTGCCCTGCCTCATACCGAACTATACACAATACATGTACATACTTATATACAGAGGTGTCGGTTACAGTAACAGTGCCGCGAGTTCAATGGTTTTTTCCCATCTCAAAAAATGCCCAACGCGCCTAAAGAAGTTTTCACTCCAAATATACAGAGGTGTCGGTTACAGTAACAGTGTCGCGAGTTCAATGATTTTTTCCCATCTCAAAAAATACCCAACGCGCCTAAAGAAGTTTTCACTTCAAATGTACAGAGGTGTCAGTTACAGTAACAGTGTCGGTTACAGTAACAGTGTCGTGAGTTCAATGGTTTTTTTCCATCTCAAAAAATACCCAACGCGCCTAAAGAAGTTTTCACTTCAAATATACAGAGGTGTCGGTTACAGTAACAGTGTCGCGAGTTCAATGGTTTTTTCCCATCTCAAAAAATGCCCAATGCGCCTAAAGAAGTTTTCACTTCAAATATACAGAGGTGTCGGATACAGTAACAGTGTCGGTTACAGTAACAGTGTCGCGAGTTCAATGGCTTTTTCCCATCTCAAAAAATGCCCAACGCGCATAAAGAAGTTTTCACTTCAAATGTACAGAGGTGTCAGTTACAGTAACAGTGTCGCGAGTTGAATGGATTTTTCCCATCTCAAAAAATGCCCAACGCGTATAAAGAAGTTTTCACTTCAATTATACAGAGGTGTCGGTTACAGTAACAGTGTCGCGAGTTCAATGTTTTTTTCCCATCTCAAAAAATGCCCAACGCGCCTAAAGAAGTTTTCACTCCAAATATACAGAGGTGTCGGTTACAGTAACAGTGTCGCGAGTTCAATGGTTTTTTCCCATCTCAAAAAATGCCCAATGCGCCTAAAGAAGTTTTCACTTCAAATATACAGAGGTGTCGGATACAGTAACAGTGTCGCGAGTTCAATGGCTTTTTCCCATCTCAAAAAATGCCCAACGCGCATAAAGAAGTTTTCACTTCAAATGTACAGAGGTGTCAGTTACAGTAACAGTGTCGCGAGTTCAATGGCTTTTTCCCATCTCAAAAAATGCCCAACGCGCATAAAGAAGTTTTCACTTCAAATGTACAGAGGTGTCAGTTACAGTAACAGTGTCAGTTACAGTAACAGTGTCGCGAGTTCAATGTTTTTTTCCCATCTCAAAAAATGCCCAACGCGCCTAAAGAAGTTTTCACTCCAAATATACAGAGGTGTCGGTTACAGTAACAGTGTCGTGAGTTCAATGGTTTCTTCCCATCTCAAAAAATGCCCAACGCGCCTAAAGAAGTTTTCACTTCAAATATACAGAGGTGTCGGTTACAGTAACAGTGTCGCGAGTTCAATGGTTTTTTCCCCATCTCAAAAAATGCCCAACGCGCCTAAAGAAGTTTTCACTTCAACTATACAGAGGTGTCGGTTACAGTAACAGTGTCGCGAGTTCAATGGTTTTTTCCCATCTCAAAAAAATGCCCAACGCGCCTAAAGAAGTTTTCACTTCAAATATACAGAGGTGTCGGATACATTAACAGTGTCGCGAGTTCAATGGCTTTTTCCCATCTCAAAAAATGCGGAACGCGACTAAAAAAGTTTTCACTTCAAAAAAACTTTTTTTTTTCTTTTTGTATACGAAAAACTTGATTTACTCAAATCAAGCATTCAATGTCATATAATAGAAAGTGAGTTGATATATTTTTATTTTTATTAACCTTAAACCGGAAATGACAGCTTGTGAGACTGTGAAACTTTAACTGAGAAAGAGTGGGAGACCGCTGCGTTGTTTGAAATTGTTATTTTCAAAGATTGGGATATTAAAAATTTGGTTCTGTTATAATAATGCATCAGTATTAAAGACAAAAGGTTTACGTTCAGTTTATGGTAAGTTATAAGGACATAGGAATTTTCTTTTTTTTTTAGAAATTTCTAGAAATAGCAATCTCACACACGGCACATTACTGTTAGTATGCAATATTTCGCGTTTCTGGTTAAGGGTTAATTTGTGTTAACTGTAAGCAAAGAGTAAACCTTTTGAATAACTTTTAAGTTTATTTTACTATTAAAAATGGTTATAAGTATGTAAAAAGTAATACCTGAAGGCTAAGTATAGTATTATTATTCATTGGGAAAACAATTTACAAATCTCCAATAGATAGTTTTAATGATGCTTTCTTTTTCTTTCGTGTCACCATATCTTAAAAAAATACAAAAAAGTATGTATTTTTTAATAACTTCACTAGCTTTCTCTGTCTACCAACTGTAAAAAAAAAATTAAACGGTGAATTTACATATAACAGGGTTTCATGCCAAATTATTGTATTGTAAAGGAATTTTTTTGGAACTAAATGAATTATACGCATGAAATTAAGCGTGATTTTTTTTTCAATTCCTACTGTTAACTCACACCCTCTATATATTTATATATCTTGTTCAAATTTTCAATCGTTAATAAAATAAATTTTATTCATCCACTCAAGTTCAAATACATTTTTTAAACTTGTAGTGGCTGACAATTGATGTTAATACAGTTTTTTCACATATTAATTCATTAATTAAATTAAATTAATTAATTTTAGTTTTATATTTCATTTCTGTTTAAAAGTATAGATTCACTCCATTTCATTTCTGTTCAAAAGTATAGACTCACTCCATATTTTAGTCTCCTTCGCCCGCGCGCCACCTGATCTTCGTCCGTGAACAGCCCCATTATCTTTTTATGCGTGAAGTTTCGCTATGGTACTTCATTGTGAAGTTCGGTAATTTTTTTAATTCAATATTTGAAAAACGCATAATCATTAGATTTTAAATTTATATCAAGAAAAATACAATTTTTTACCTGTCTAATGCAATTTGTCTAACAATTTTGTGAGAAATACTTTTTGAGCTATTAATTTTTGGTATTTTAGCTATTTATTTTTTATTTAATTTTTAATACATTTCAAAAATTTCTCTTATGTAAGATATTTAGCAGGATATAAATTTAGGAATAAATACCGTCAGTGGCGAAGCGTGTAGATCGCTGGAAAAAAAATTTCTTTTTGACCTAAGTAGGAATTGACTTAAATTTTTTTTTATATTACTTGTTAAGTTAAACATTGATACTTATGAAAGAGTGAATTTTAAAAAAAATTACTTTTTTACTTATTTACATTCTAAAAAAATAATCTTGTACTCTTAAATTGAAGAAAGTTTAATTAGACTTTTAGCACTGTCATTTATCAAGAATACTCGTTTCTTCAACGTTACTTTTTGATACATTCATGAAATCACTTTCATCGGAATTTTTTTTTCCGTAAAAATGCGGAAACTGTACAGGCAAATAATGGAGTTATTATTATTATTATTATTTTGCAGTGCACAGCCGATAAACAAAGGCATTTGATCGGCCGATTGACTGTCAAAGGCACTGGAAACTTCTGTGAGATTATGTAAGAATGGTTTCCCAAGTGAGGTTGGTTAAGTCAATACATGTTGTAGCGAGGCCATCTCATCTCTCCAACAGACAGTAAAGATCATAATGAACAGAGGAAAGTATATTCAACTAGTTAAATTATATCCAATGGTTGGAGTAATATAGCTGAAACTTTTTCCAACAGAGCGAAAATATACCGGGACCAGGACTCGAACCTGGGTACTTTGGCTTGCCGTACACTGTAAAAAATTTTCCTGAAAAAAAAAAAAACGGAAATTGTACTGGCAATCGAGACGCCAGTACTATTTCCGTATTTTAACAGAAAAAAAAATTCCTTAAATTCCAGGAAATTTTCCGTGATTTCTAAAATATCCGTTTTTAAATTTCCGTTTTTTAACAGATATCTTCCGTATTTTTTTAGATATTTTTATATCGTTAAAATAAATTTTATAGGACCAAAAAAAAAAAAAAATATCAGAACATCTTATAACACTTCTTACATTTCTGTGCGAGTTTTCAGTAAATAACCAACGCTGGCCACGAAGAGGTTCCAACGCGGAAACTTCTGTGTAGTACACTGGCGGGCTGTACCATTACGCTAAGACCGGACACTTTGTTCCCTCAAATATTGTCATTTATTTTAGATGCTTTTAATGATGCAAAAATTTGAAGGTTAGATGGATTTTTTCAATATTTTATTTTCATAATTTTTAATATCTTGCTTTATTATTTGATGCTTTATAACAGATAATTTTTAACTTTTTATGTATTATATGCGTAAAACATTGTATTAAGACTAATGATTGCTTCTTTTTGCAATAGTACATATACTTTTTAAAATTATTTGTCTGTTGATCTATTTATCAATTCCAGTAAATCAATAATTATCTTAAGTAGACGTATTTATTACATGCTATTAAAGTACATTTTCTTTATCTCTTATTTTAAAAACTTATGTGCATAAACAATTTTATAATAAATTAAATTATTATATTTAATCTTTGCCGAGAGCTTTTGTGTACGATTCTGTTAAACTGAATAATTTTAAATCAAAACAAAAAAAATAAATTTTTAGAGAAAATTTTGAAATTAATGACCTTAGGATAGGTAAGTTTAAAATTAGACTTGATGATTTAGTTTAAATTAATTTAGTTTAATTTATAAAAATATAAATTAACGAAATAAATTATAAACTTCATTTTTATAAAAGTAAACAAAAAGTTATTAATTATTTTTTATAAATTTAAAGAAAAAAATATGAACTTCGTAAAATTATAATTTATAAAATAATAAATTTTAGTTTAATTCACAAATTTATAAGACAAATCAGCTAAGTTTAACACCTACATACCGATAATTTGCAAAAATATTATTTTAGAAAACCTTAAAAATATTTTTTTTTTTTTTAAAGTAGATTTTTAGCGAAAATTTTGAAATTAATATCCTTGGGATAGGTATGTTTAAATTTGGATTTATTAATTTAGTTTAATTTATAAAATTATAAACTAACTAAATATGTTATAAACTTTATAAAATTATAAACTTCATTTTTATAAAAGTAAAGAAAAAATCATTAATTATTTTTATAAATGTAAAGAAAAAAATATAAACTTTCTAAAATTATAATTTATAAAATAATAAATTTTAGTTTAATTCACAAATTTATAAGACAAATCAGTTTTGTTCAATACTAATAATTTGCAAAGATATTATTGTACGAAAGTTGTAATAACCTAATATTACCTCACGTTAATAAAATTAAAATAAAATTTTAAAATGTCAGTGAAAAAATTCATAATTTGAAGCACTATAAAGAAAAAAAAGTAGATTTAAAAAATTTATATTATGTAATTTATATTATGTAATTTATATAAATAAAGTAAATTTCTAAAGATTTCACTAAAAAATTAAAAATATCATTATTATTTTCACAAAAAATTACCGTCCAGACACGGGCCCGGTTAGAATGAGCTCCAGGATTGGCTCGAGTCTAATGACAGAAAATAGGCCCACGGGTAGGACTGGTCCAGCGGCAGCATTCTCCCCTCATCGGAACGGAAGACTTTCTCGTAATGCGCCGACGAAGTGATAATTTCGCATTCTGCCCCTACCGTCTCGGAATTCGTTCCCGTATTTCGGGGCTGTTATGTGGTAATTTCTCCGACTGCTTTAGGCAGCCGGAAAGCGTTCCCTTTATCGTTTTAAGATGGCGCGCGTATATATGCAGCGCTCCGTTATATATGAGGATAGTTATATGAGGATAGTTATCCGTTAGTATATGAGGATACAGGGCAAAAAGACAGTGTTTTAGAATAGGTACATTTTCTAATACAGTTTACACGAAATTTTTAAACATAAATTATTTTTCAGTTAAAATTTATTTTAATACTATTTTGAATTGTAAATAATAAAGTATTATAGACCCGTTAGGAAAAGAAAAAAATACGCCCTAATCCAATAGTACTAATAATTAGTTAAAAGTTCACTAGAGTGAAAAGATATTTGCTTACGAAATTATTTTTGCATGTTACAAGAAAACAGTTTTACACTACCGATAAAATTTATATACTAATGAAATTTACCGGAATATTTTTGCACTGTCTTGTATATGTATGAAATATAGTGTGAGTCATAATACATACATAAAGATTGAAACATATTTTCTATTGAAAACTAATAAGGGAAAGCATTACTACTTATTTCGTTTTGTTTCCAAAATGTAATTAACACATTTCGTTAAAAAGATAATTCGTAAAATAAATAAATAAATAAAAATAACTTAATGAAAGATTTTGCCTACATAAAATATTTATTCAACACTAAAAAATTGTTTAGTTTAAATCATATTTCACAAACAACATTAAAAATGTATATAGTTTAATTAATATATTTCGCTAACAGCATTAAAATTTTCCAAAATCTCATAGCATAATTAGCATAATCAGAGGTCTGTCCAGACTTAACTCCCTGGGTCCTGTCAACACCGGCTCTATTACATCCTTAATAGAGCCGGTGTTGGTCCTGTCCTTGTAAATTATGAACAGCTTTTTACATTTGTGAAAAATCTAGTCATAATTTTGTGAATTTGAAAGGATCGTCATATTCTGGTTCTTGTTTATACATTTTTAAGAAGATATGTGTATGTAAAATATACAGTTTCTTTATGTAAAAGTGACAGTTAGATTTTACTTTTAAATAATTAAATTTGTAAAAGTTTTTTAAGATAAAGAATTTTGTGAAGGGTCCTTTTTTAAGACAAATAATTTTTTTAATGGCCCTGTTTTGAGATGAAAATTTTTGTCAAGGGTCCAGTTTTGAAATGAAAAATATTGTGAAGGGTTCTTTAAAGGGACCCAATTTCTTCCTAAACAGATCCCTAATAATTTACTTATTAACATAATAAAAAAGGTGGGAGTGGGCGATATTTTAGTGCAACCGGTCCCTGTGTAAGAGATTAAAAACATATTAATCTATAATTAAAAGCCTCAACATTATTAATCACCCACTACGGGAAAAAAAAAACTCGCTTTGCGAATGTTTTTGCTACAAGTCATAAGATAATGTAATATATGTTTAAATAACTCTGTATATCTATAAAATTTAGATAAACACCTCATAAAAATCTTATTTAGTTTGAAATATACTTGCTGCATTCATACTTATGCGGAATGTAATTCAAATTGTGGAAAGGAAATACAATTTGCAATATACATAATTCAAGTTTTAAAATGAAATCTAAAAGGTATATTACACGAGATAAAAAAAAAATCCCTGACGGCTCGACCTACAGGCACAGGTAGATTTCGAAGATGCAGACCGTGGGGCGCCTGTTTGTTGGGAATTACGGAAGAAATGACCTTTTTGCCATGATACGGTAGATGGGAACCGCCCACTTCGAAACCTAACTTGTTTGCAGGCGTGGCCGGCAGGGATTTTTTTGTGCTATAAGGGTTGGTTCAATAAAAAATTTGTCAATATAAAAGTTGTAGATAATATTAAGAGGATTAATAATACTTTTAAACAGATTTGATATCTTGTGAATTGACGGAGTTATGATTTTTTTTCTTCTAACCCCCTCTTCCCTTCTACCCCCCCTTGGGGCCATTTTTAATGATATTTAAAATCTGTCATACGTAAATTTTCGGCCCTTTTTCTAGAAGTAATAATAACTTTACACGGATTCGATACTTATCATAATTAAGTAATTATGGGTTTTTTTCTGTTTTTACAAAAAGCCCCCCCCCCCTGGTTCGATTTTGCTCATTAACGAACTTAAACGAGATTTTATGCCCCTTGTTTTTATGTATCTGTTTGGAAGAGATTTATGCAGAATTTTTCCAGTTATTGTGTCCATAAAAAAGTGACATAGATAGATAGATAGATAGATAAAATTTTGAACTGGGAGTGTTTTTGGGTTCTGGGATCATTGATCGGCGTAGATCTGCAAAAAATTTTCAAAAATTCCAACTTAGGTGAGAATGTAATAGGTAGTATTTCTTACGAAATCTACCTAAAAGGAGCGAGTGGGCGGAGGGAAGGTGTCATATGACTACGAATATTTAATTTATATAGAAAATATTTATTTAATTTTAAGTCTAATGAAAAAGGCATAAGAACAATTCATATTCACTGAAAAGTAGAAAAAAAAGGGGGGGGGGGAGAGGGAAATGTCACATGACTACGAAGATTTAATTTCAAATTCAAGTTACAATAAAAAAAATGCGTTACAACAATTCAGATTAACTGAACAGTAAAAAAAATAAATGTATAATTTACATTATTTACAAATTAGCAATAAAATCTTTGTTGTATGGTCATAAGAAAATGTAGTATATATTTAAACAACAATGTATATTTACAGAATTTAGATAAATACCTCATATTTTTTTTATTAAATTTGGTGTATTCTCCTTTATTTCATCAAAATATTTAAATTCTAACCTAAAATCCATATCCCATAAAATCCATATCCCATCTAGCCCCACCAGTGGCTGAGAGGTTGTGCTCTCGAAGCTGGTAGACGGGAGGTGCTGGGTTCGATCCCAATCGCGCCCGTCGGCCTAATCGCTCGGAGTTTTCGTGGTTTTCTTTCGAGCCGTGGATTTTCTCCATGCGTAAATACGGATTAGGTTCCCTTAGAAAGACCCCCACGAAGGGCACTCCCCCTGGGCCTATATCCCTAGTGTCGATAATTGGCCGTCAATAATCAACCCAACCCAACCCATATCCCATCTAATCTCCCTAGTCTCATCATTAATTAATATTTTAAAATTATTTCTTAATTAATATTTATAAATAATATTTATCATTGACTTCTAAATTCCTGCAAACCTAACTTCGGAAAAAAAAAATAAATCATTTGAAAAAAATTTCCAAAAAAGTCTGCATTTAAATAGGTATAAAACACACGTTCACATCTCGCGTAAATAAACAAACCACGCGTGACCTTGGAAATGATTGACGTCGGTCGAAAAATCCGTTCGCAGGGCAGAATTGCAAACTGTCAAATCTCGTTATGAATTACGGGATCGGTTGGTTCCGAGTCGGTTTGTTTCGTTAAGGGCAGAATACTGCCACCAGGCCTGGATCCTAGAAGACCCTGGACCCTAGTAAATACAACAATCTTAATTCGAATTTCAAACAAGACGATATCTGTATGCAAACCTCTGAACGTTATTTACGGAAATGGGGAAATACGGACATTGTATAATGTTTTGAAAAAAATCCATCAAATTTACGGAAAACTTTCTGCATATCTACGGATTTGAAATCTCCTTTACGGAACTAATGTCATTTACGGAAATTGTACTGTTGTTTTAGAAAAATGAAACTTCTCCGTAAAATTTTACGGAAAATCTCTTGTATTTTCCCGGATTTTTTTTAGAGTGTACCAACGCCCTCCCTACTGAGCTATCCCGACGACATCCTGGCTGGCATATTTCACTCTTATTTGTTGGACAAGGCTGCGAACTGCAGCGCTAATTTCATTCATCTGTGCTATAACTATAGCATTTTACATGATGAATCTGAAATAGCACAAAAACTTCTGTATACCATGTAATTAGGTCATAATGAACAAAGGAAAGTAATATTCAACTAGGTAAATTATATCCAATTATTACTCTTATTATTGTCCAACCAATAAGAGTGAAATATGCCAGCCAAGATATCGTCGGAATAGCTCAGTAGGGAGAGCGTTTGTACGGCAAACCAAAGTATCCAGGTTCGAGTCCTGGTCCCGGCATATTTTCGCTCTGTTAGAAAAAATCTCAACTATGATACTCCAACCATTGGATATAATTTAACTAGTTGAATATACTTTCCTCTGTTCATTATGACCTAATTACATGGTACACAGGAGTTTCCGTGTTATTTCAGATTCATCATGTAAAATGCTATAGTTATAGCTCGGATGAATGAAATTAGCGCTGCAGTTTGTAGCCTTGTCCAACAAATAAGAGTGAAATATGCCAGCCAGGATATCGCTGGGATGGGATAGCCCAGTAGGATGAGCGTTGGCCAAAGTATCCAGGTTCGAGTCCTGTCCCGGCATATTTTCGCTCTGTCGGAAAAAAATCTCAACTATGATACTCCAACCATTGGATATAATTTAACTAGTTGAATATACTTTCCCCTGTTCATTATGACCTAATTACATGGTACACAGGAGTTTCCGTGTTATTTCAGATTCATCATGTAAAATGCTATAGTTATAGCTCGGATGAATGAAATTAGCGCTGCAGTTTGTAGCCTTGTCCAACAAATAAGAGTGAAATATGCTAGCCAGGATATCGCTGGGATGGGATAGCCCAGTAGGAAGAGCGTTGGTCAAAGTATCCAGTTTCGAGTCCTGTCCCGGCATATTTTCGCTCTGTTGGAAAAAATCTCAACTATGATACTCCAACCATTGCAGACAGTAAAGATATTTTCAGAACAGTAAGAAAATTGTGATTCATTGCATGACATAGCTTTTTATTTGTATGTATGATTGAATGAAATAAGTTTTTATTTTATTTCTCGTTAATATCTATAAGAACATTAAAACTGAAGTTTCTCATTAAAACTTTGGCTTTAAAATAATGTTCAGTGCAACGTGAAAAACAAACATTCAAGCCTCTTTTTTGTTTTATTGAAATGGAAGATCAATTGAAACTATGGCTTATTAAAAGCCGGAACAGTCGGGTAAAGTCAATTTTGAGGTAGTATATTTTGAAGTCATTTGATATCCAACAATATTTCTGTTTTCAGATGGTTAAACACTTCCACCCAACTTTCCATTTACCAACTAGCTATGAAAAATCGTTCATCATTTGTCATGGTAATTAACTGCATGCCATTTGAAAGCTTTGAAGATTGTGTTTATTATTTTGGTGAAAAAAAGTGCTGTATCGAAAGTTACACTATATTTGGCATTTGTAATATTTATCCATGATAAGATTTATGTTATTACAACTTTACCTAGATAAGAGTTACTTTGCTTAATTTTGTCTAAATGGGTTTTTACGTGCCTAAATTTAAGCACAAAACTGCTATTTCATAAGGTGCTAAACTATTATCCACGTCTTTGTTCCCACTTATTTATATGGAGTTATCTATATTTGAAAGGGTACTTACGTATTATCCGTGCCAGGAGATTGATCGCCAAAATTGGTTGCCAAGTACCAATCTTGTTTATCGTTGCCAATCATGTTTTCAAACGCAATAATTTAACATTATCAAATAACATTGTTAAAAATGATAATTAATATAAAATAAATAAAATGTAACATATGTTTATTAAATTTATAACATTTTTAAAAATAGTAAATAACATTATTTTAGTAAAATTAATAAAGGTAAATAGCACAGTAAATTAGAAAGAATAATATTATAGATTATTCCCAGGCATGTACCATGTAGCAAGAAAAAAAATTATAAGGGTTACTATAATTAGTAATATTGGCTCCATGCCTAGCGCAGTTGGCTTAAAACTGGCACGGATAATACGTAAGTACCTTTGAAAGTAAGGTATTTTGATTATTGATTTGAAAATATTAATAAGGGATTTGACACATTATATTTTAATCAAACTTTTAATCACAAAAAGTCCTTGTAAACCATACAAAACAAAAGAAAACAACATGGAAAAGTGAATGTTCTATATATTGCATACACAAATTCATTTTACAAAAATACATAATCATTAAATAATAAATTGGAAAACCACCGATATAACTGTATTTAAAATAAAAATCAGGAACTTCCCAGGAAACAGTGGCTAGCTAGTTGCCTCCAAACATTTTGGTTTTCTATTCTGAAACATTCCTTATCAAAGTTCATGACAAAAGTATGTGAATCGAGCTTCCTAGAAAGTTATGATATTTAAAAGAAATGTTCCTTGAAAAATATCGAGCAATTAACGGCTCATTATTACCCCCAAAAATGTTATGGAATTTTTTTCTACACTGTGAACATATTCCTTTCGTTTATATAGGGAAAAATATTGAAATGGCATTTTCGAAAATTCGTCTTTCAATTTTTATGGATAACTGAAAATAATAATTCTGATAATCTCGCAATTGGGAATATACTATATCTTAAGAAACACATACCGCAAAAGTGAAACCAATAATTCTTAAGTGGGCGGTCTTAAACGGTACAAGTCCAAAATTGCAATTTCAGAGGAATTTGAAAAAAATTTGTACACCTGTTTTTGGTTTAATTGGGAACAGTTTTGGCTAATATCAATGTATTTAGCCGTGAAATGTGTTTTGATAGTGTAAAGTAATATTCGTTAGTCTTTGATTTTGTGCAGTGAGTACTGTGATATATATGATAGCGAATATTTCTATCTTGTATTGCTTTGATCACTAGCAAAAAAGTCCGTTACCTTCCACCTTGACTTATACTCTTTTAACCACCCATAGATACACTCTGGGAAAAATGCAAATATACCGATTTGACCAAAAACTGACTTGTACTAGACTGCTCACCTAATAATTCCGTTAAGTAAATAACGATAAACGAAACATTAATCTGTTATCTATACTTTTATACTAATATTATAAAAAAGTAATGTTCGTTTGTTTGTAGGGATAATCTCTGGAATTACTGAACTGATTTCAAAATTAATGGTTGCAAAATGTTGTTGACAATCTCTGATCGAACATAGGCTATATTATATGATAGTACAACAAACTCCAAAAGGATGCAGGAGCAAAAAAGGTTCTAAAATTTCCGTTTCTTTGATATTGTTGGAAATTTGGTGTGGTGGTTACTTCTAAGTAACTACCACCTTCTAAAAACCAACCTTCTAAAAAAGTTTGAATTTTAAAAAAGTAAACTGAGTGGAAGGCGTTCTAAAAACATTCGAAATTATCATTTATTCGGAACTGACAGGGTTAGAAACTGGAAATTTGACATGGCTGTTACTTTTAAGATGTAAATGCTTGCACATAACAGTTTTTAAAAAAAAATCGAAATTTAAAAGAGTGCAGGAGCAAAAACATTCTAAAATTCCATTTTCTGTGATAGTAAACTAAGAAATTCTGTGATACTTTAGAAACTTCAAATTTAATATAGTGGTTAGTTATAAGATGCAATTATCGCTAAGAGCGGTTTCTGAAAAATCCGAATTTTAAAAGGGTAAAATGTTCTATAAACGTTCTATGTTAGGACTTATATGAAATTGTTAAGAGTAGAAACTTTAAACTTGACATGATTGTCACTTTTAAGACGCAAATACTCTCAGCAGAATAATTTCCAGAAAAAAAAAAAAAAGTTCCAAAATTGCAATTTTTGTGATACTGCTCGGGTTAAAAATGTAAAATTTTGCATGGCGGTTACTTTTAAGATGTAAATACTCTTTATGGACGGTTTCTATAAAATTCGAAATTTAAAAATGTGAAATGAGCAGTAAACGGTCTAAAAACCTTCTAAAACACGATTTCTTTGGAATTGTTAGGGCTAGAAACTTGAAATGTATAATGTATATTCCCTCCCTCCCCCAAACAATCGAAAGACCTGATGCAATTAAAATGCAACATAGCTGGTTGCTACGTAGCTAGTATTGTTATAAATAAATATTATTCTAATATCAGGATGGTTGGACCCACCCACCAAGTTTTTGCTCCACATACTCAGCTATTGCTATGGACAGTCTGTCGTTATTTGGTGCTGTTGCTATCTGCATACCGAACGGGAGACCCGAAGAGTCGAAACCTAGCGGACATTGTGTTACTGGTAGAGCAGCTATATTAAAAATACTAGTATATCCCACGTCGTAAAGTTTGAAAAAAAAGTGTCCCAGATACGGTGCTACTCGAGGAAATGTTGGGTACAAGAAAACGGCTGGTTCAGGCTCCAGAAGTCTAAGAAGTTCTTCCTTCATTCTTGCGCCATATTCCTTGAAGACGTCCAAACGTTTTGGAAAAAGTGGTGCAATGACTTCTTCAAAGAAAACGAGTATAAGAATTGAAACTGCATGGTTGGATCTACCAAATATAGATTTACATATTTCTCGCGGTAAAAAGTTTTTATTATTCGTTCCCGCTTCTTCTTGCAGAAAAGTTGTCAACTTTTGGCCTTTTATGCTCATCATCGCACAACTATAGACATTGAATCCATTTTTTAGGTACTGTAAATTTGCTTTTTTGACTGTAAAACCATCCTTTGAAAGCATGTCAACAATCTGAAATAGAATCTGGAAATTAGATAAGGTACAGTTGAACATGTAAACATTGAATGCAATAATCATTTAAAACTTGAGCTCCATTTATATAACTAAACGATGGTATATTATAGTTAATACTAAATGTTAGCTTGTTTTACTTTAGATCGTTTCAGACATAAAAGCGAAAATGTACCCTGTAAAAAAAAGACACGTGTTTTCTTAATCTAGGAAAATATAGTATAACTAAACGATGGCATATTATAGTTAATACTAAATGTTAGCTAGTTTTATTTTAGATCGTTTCAGACATAAAAGAGAAAATGTACCCTGTAAAAAAAAGACAGATGTTTTCTTAATCTAGGAGAATATAGTATAACTAAACGATGGCATATTTGTTGTTAATACTAAATGTTAGCTTGTTTTATTTTAGATCGTTTCAGACATAAAAGAGAAAATGTACCCTGTAAAAAAAAGACAGATGTTTTCTTAATCTAGGAGAATATAGTATAACTAAACGATGGCATATTTGTAGTTAATACTAAATGTTAGCTTGTTTTATTTTAGATCACTTCAGACAAAAAAGAGAAAATGTACCCTGTAAAAAAAAAAGACAGATGTTTTCTTAATCTAGGAAAATATAGCATAACTAAACGATGGCATATTTGTAGTTAATACTAAATGTTAGCTTGTTTTATTTTAGATAGTTTCAGACATAAAAGAGAAAATGTACTCTGTAAAAAAAATACAGATGTTTTCTTAATCTAGGAAAATATAGTATAACTAAACGATGGCATATTTGTAGTTAATACTAAATGTTAGCTTGTTTTACTTTAGATCGTTTCAGACATAAAAGAGAAAATGTACTCTGTAAAAAAAAGACACATGTTTTCTTAATCTAGGAAAATATAGTATAACTAAACGATGGCACATTATAGTTAATACTAAATGTTAGCTTGTTTTACTTTAGATCGTTTCAGACATAAAAGCGAAAATGTAGCCTGTAAAAAAAAGACACATGTTTTCTTAATCTAGGAAAATATAGTATAACTAAACAATGGCATGTTATAGTTAATACTAAATGTTAGCTTGTTTTATTTTAGATCGTTTCAGACATAAAAGAGAAAATGTACCCTGTAAAAAAAAAAAAAAAAAAAACAGATGTTTTCTTAATCTGGGAAAATATAGCATAACTAAACGATGGTATATTTGTAGTTAATACTAAATGTTAGCTTGTTTTATTTTAGATCGTTTCAGACAAAAAAGAGAAAATGTACCCTGTAAAAAAAAAAGACAGATGTTTTCTTAATCTAGGAAAATATAGCATAACTAAACGATGGCATATTTGTAGTTAATACTAAATGTTAGCTTGTTTTATTTTAGATCGTTTCAGACATAAAAGAGAAAATGTACTCTGTAAAAAAAAAGACAGATGTTTTCTTAATCTAGGAAAATATAGTATAACTAAACGATGGCATATTTGTAGTTAATACTAAATGTTAGCTTGTTTCACTTTAGATCGTTTCAGACATAAAAGAGAAAATGTACTCTGTAAAAAAAAGACAGATGTTTTCTTAATCTAGGAAAATATAGTATAACTAAACGATGGCACATTTGTAGTTAATACTAAATGTTAGCCTGTTTTATTTTAGATCGTTTCAGACATAAAAGAGAAAATGTACCCTGTAAAAAAAAAGACAGATGTTTTCTTAATTGTCCGAGTGCAACGAAGACTCGTAGACAGCGCAGTATTACTTTGCTCCATATATAGCTACGGCGGATATTAAAACCTTTCGTCAAGCATAACTCAAAAAATATTTAACGGATTTCGTTCAAATTTGTACAGCAGGTACCTATAAAGGTGACAACGACGTCTATTTATTACCAAGAATAAATATCAAACCGTTTGGAAATTATATTAAAAAATAAATAAAAAAGCACAATTAAAGTACATACGTCACGAAAATTTAGTGCATACGTCATATTCACCGGCGGAGATTTTCGTAAATAATAAGATTTTAAAAGTTCATGGAGTAACATGGAGCAAAAAAATATGCACGCACAATACAATACTATATCAGTATAATAAAACATATTTCCATTTAATAAAAATGGAAAATTAATGTGGAATTTTTTCTGTTTGAAAGAAAAAAATTAGCAATAACTTTGTATTAGAGATTTGGTGCAAATCTCAACATTGGCAGCTTTTTATTTCACGTGTGTAAATAGGAAACAATTCTATGATGTTTAAATAAAATGTTTTGATTTGCGACATTAGTTCTTCTTATTTTCTTTTCCTTTTTAGTATTTTAAATTGAATTAGTGAAAGGCATGTATTTTAAATTAAATGAGTAGAAGACATGTATTTTTAATGTATGTATTTCAAATGAAATGAGTGAAAGGTTTATAGTTAAATGAAATTAATGAAATATAAAGATGTTATGAGAACAATATTTGGCGAGTTATCAACTGCGCCAAGTTAACATAAAAGTATCAATACATAAGTGAAATGACAGATGTCATATACGCACAAATGTCATATATGCACCATGTTAGCGCGATTTTTCCCCCCACCAATTTGGCGAAAACTTTGTTTTTGAATTTTAGTTACTGCTCAGCCAAGCTTTAAAGACTGGTCACGTGAGTAACAGGTCCAAATATGACCAGTCTATTCTTCATAATAGGGATCGGGGTAATGAAAGGGAGTCTCCCCGGCTCCCTTAGTTTTGCTTTCGTGGGGGGAATGAGTTGATTTCCGATAGTTTCATGTTTACTTGTTACAAGATTATAAAAAGGATTTTTGTTCTTATGTAATAAAGCACATAAAAATTGTAGTTTTCACTTCGATGAAGGGGATATCTTCAATCTAAAGAAACATGTTATGATAATTTAGATTATTTAATTATCGGATATAAACATGTTAAGTAAATAAATACTATTTTTTACTGTATTTTTACACATGACATTGCAATTTCTTGTTTTCTTAAATAAATTACGATTTTAAATATCGGTTCCTTACAGTTATAGGGCACACTTATGTAATTGTAGGAGAAGTGTGGTTTTAAAATGTTCTTTTATTATTATGATTATTAATATATATACATATATTTAATTTTACCGCAAGAATTCCATTTTTTTTTTTTCTTAATTGCTCATGTTTATTTTCCTACATGAAACCATTTAATAATATGGTGAAAATGTATGACAAAATACTCAATTAATAATAAAAGAAAATAGTTCAAAGAGTGCAGAGTCATACAAAAGGATGAAAAATATTTTTTACACTCAAATATTTTTAAAAATGTGCTCGAATTCAAATTAAGTTTTCGGATACCTTTTTCTAAATCTTTTTAATTCATAAATACGCGAAAGTTTCAGACTTTCTTATTCAGATATCAGGAAATCGAACAGCGTTTTTCGTTTTATTATAAAAGTAACTAATCTTACTGAAAATGTCGTTGAAGGTCGCCCTTTGAACCTATTTTTCGGATAAGTTCACGAAAAAATTGTAATTGTAACTCACAATGTGCCGAATTTATAGGAAAATTAAAGACGCTGTTCGATTTTTAAGTATTTGAATGTTAATTCTTGAAAAATTTCAGGCAAATAGGAATAAAAATGAAATTATTGTCAAATTGAGATGAAAGAACTTAAAAAATATATGCTAAAGCTGGTAAAAATAAAATTATTTTAAAGTGAAGGTCTCAGAAAAAAATAAAGCAATAAAAATGCTTGTATTTCATAATATCATCACAGACCTTCTTAAAAAAAAAAAAAAAAAGTGCAGGGCAAACTTATTCATTTTCGATGTCATCATCAGAATCATCCGGAAAAAAATCATCATCATCGTCGAACGAAATAATTAATGGATCACACATTTCTTCTATTATGCCGTCTTTCTTCCAATACTCATTTTCCAGGTGTTCTATGTTCGTGCAGTAGTTTTTCCATTTCTCAGCATTAACATTTTCTAGTGCAAGGTTGGTCAATTTAAAAAGTTGATCCATATTTAAATCCGCCGTTATATTTCTTTTTCGAATGAATTCCTTCATATCCGCCCATACATACTCTATTGTCACAATATTTTACATTAACTTATTATCACAATATTTTACAACATTGTTTAACATATTTTTCACTGCACTGTGAAAATGTTTGCCTTGAGAGCTTTTAGATTCTTTTAAATCCATTTTATACAAGTAGAAACAAATACAAAATGAATAGCAAACAAAATAAGGAGAGAGAAAACAAACGCTAATAGTACTAGAACAGCCAGTGAAGAAATGACAAGCGGTCAGGCAAGATAAGGGAAACCTGTATTTTGTCTCCTCCTAATATAATGCTTCCCTCCCTTCGGATGGGTCTATTTTTTTGGCAGCATGCCAAGGTCCGTCTTTTTAGAGTGGTTCCACAGTACAAATATCACGCAATAATAGCACG
Organism: Maratus michaelseni; assembly: GCA_963931845.1. NCBI lineage: Eukaryota > Metazoa > Arthropoda > Arachnida > Araneae > Salticidae > Maratus > Maratus michaelseni. The sequence goes on from OZ007600.1 coordinate 82,824,536, forward strand.
TGAGTTTTTATTTCAATATAAAAATGAAATAACATAATAAATGTAACTTCTACTATTTTTAAAAAGGAAATAAAAATAAATAAATAATAATTTGATATCAATAAATATTGATATACATATAAAAATAATCTATAGAATTAAAATAAAAAATAAAAGTAAATAAACACAACAAACAGTTTTTGCCAAATTGGCTGAGGGAAAATCGCGCCAACGTAGGTGAGTATATGACATCTGCGCCGAGAGTTTTACCCTTTTATCTGTGCTTTCGGAAATATCAAAAAATTAAAAAATACTTATATCAGGCGTATTATGTTTTTCATTTTTATACGGACCACTTCTCCATTTTAAGATTTTGAAAGTTATTTATATCAGATATTTCTTCCCTGAGATTCCCACAAGTTATTTTCGGTAATCTTTTAGTTCGCTTATTAATTGTTTACAATTCCCCTGACAATAACAATTATTTATCACAAAAATGTCTCTTAGTTTTGTTAAATATATTTGTTATGTATTTTCATTAAAATATCGAAAATGGCAATAAAATTTTATTTTAGCATCGTACTTATATTTTTAAGATGACGCAAAAACATGGTTTAATAAATGTATATTTGTAAGTACTTGAAAAACATATTTTTCCTCTCTCTAGGAAAATTTGGTAAGATGCTAAAACTGCCTTTTAGCACCATTTTTAATTTTTTCGCCAATTGCGCCAACCAGCACATGATACGGAACTTTTCCCCATTCAGATGCACAAACAAGGTTGGTCTCAAACAAAAGTAATGCTAGCAACAATATTGTTTTCACTCTATAAGAGTTACAAACAATAATGATATTAAATTCTCCGATTAGCTTTGGGCCCGTTTACGGAAGTTTCTCCTAGAAAAAAAAACTGTGGAAGAAGTATTTTACATTTGTTTCGAATGTGAAGTTCGGTCATAATAATACAAACAACACTAATATTAACATGGGGGTAAAACTTTGAATTTAAGTGTAAATATTTGGAATCCTTCCCCCCCACCCCCCATCCCCCCTCAAAAAAAGAAAAGAAAAAGAAAGTTACAGAAATGAATTTAAAATGACGTTAAGCCACACTTTCTGACATAAGCAATTGGCTGCGAACTCGATTACGAAACTTTCACTTAACTTAATAACATGTATATAATAGCCCTTAGGGTACTTTTCCTTCCCAGTTAAACGGACCTTGGTGCTTTTTTAAAAAGCTTAACGTAGTTCGGTTTTAAGAAGTTCAGATTTACTGTCAAATGACATAAACTACAATGAAAATAAACCTGATGAATTATTATGCTGGTTTATGTATGTATTTAAAAAAATTGCATCTGATTACACTTACTAGATAAATTACTCCTGTTTGCATTTAATAACAGATGAACGGCTTCTGTATACTAAATTGTTTAAATATTGGGAAGGTGGCAGAGATGTGTAAACGAACGGGTAGAGAGACGGATAGCGACATAGATAAGCTAACGGGTAGCGAAACGAATAGACAGACGGGTACTGAGACAAAAGAGGGTTGACAGAGGGGTAGCGAGATAGGTAGGGAGACGGGTAGCGACACGAGTAGCCAGACCGGTAGACAGGCATGTAGAGGGAAAGGTTGCGAGACGGGTAGCGTGGTGAATAGAGAGACGATTACAGAGATGAGTACAGTGACGAGTTGACAGACGGGTAGAGAGAGGGGGTATATAGACAGAGAGACGGGTAGTGAAACGGGAAGCGAGACAGTTAGAGAGACGGATAGACAGATAGGTAGCGAGATGCTTAAAGATGCAGTGGAAAGACACATGGATAGTGAGAGGGGTATACAGACGAGTAGAGAGGCAGTAGACAGATGGGTACGGAGAGAAACACAGTATAGAGACACGGCTAGACATAAAAGTAGTTAGACAGACGGTTAGATAAAGATATAGATGGGTAGAGACCAGTAGGGAAATATACGACATGTAGCGAGACGAGTAGGGAGACAGTCAATCGGGTATGGAGATGGGTAGAAGAATGGATAGGGAAACAAACAGATTGTAGAGAGAGACAGGCAGAAGAAAAGTCTGAGGTTTGAAGCAGTAAAAGCGCAGGGGGTAGAGTCTCCTAGAAAATAATCAAGAAGTATTATCTTTGAAATATATGTATTTTTTTCAATTTGATTTTTACAGAAGTCATCGCAAGATATTTTATATTACTTTAGTAGGAATTTAGGCCACAGTTTCGTAATCAGGTTTGTAGTAAAGCACGTTATCAATGTGGTTTTAAGTGTACGAGTTTCTATAAATAGTTATACAAATAAACAAGGAGGAAAATTTTTAAATTCAAATGTAAATATTTGTCACAAAGAAAATGTTTCAACAATGAAATTAAATTTGCGTTAAACTACGCTTGCTAAAATACGCTCTCGGCTGAAAATCTGATTACGTTACTTTAAAAAGCTTGGCTTTTTTAAAAAAATCCGGCTTTTATTTTTGTTGTTGTTGTTTGTTTGATTGATTGTTTTTTAAAGTTTTGAGCTATTCCAACTTAAGAAAATGAGATTATTTGCCAAATTATATATATATATATATATATATATATCTAGCATTTTGACGAGGTTGAGATATTACGATGAATAATATTCGATGAAAAGATGGCAGTCCTTCAACGATATAGCAAGTTGCAGTCGAATTTAGCGAGTATGGCGAAGTAGTAAGACAATGAAATGAGATCACAGAATTTCTCCAGTAAATCCAGCCAATCTCCAGACAAATAATTTTATTAGAAGACGAACAACACATAAACGATTCCCAAAGGTCTAAAACTTACAGCCCTCGGGCTAACGTTGCTTCACTTCATTGAATTAAGATGTTACTGGGCCAGTTGAATATTCTACGGTCATACAATACCAGACACATATTTGTTTAGCTTCCGAAAACGTCAAAAATCTGCCGCTCCGACCGGCGCGGGCCAGTTTTGATCTCTCCGCGGAAACATACACAGAATTACGTCACGAGCGCTCAACCCAATGAGTGAGAAGCTAGCTCCAGCCCAACGATTGAGGCTAGAGGGCGAGGCTAAAACATTAAAGAATCCCTTAGTTTGGTGCGGACCAATTTAGAAGTTAACATCCCAAGCGCGCGAAAGAATCAGAGCAATAATAATAATAATAATAAAAAGAAAATGGCTTTTAAAAACATTCGAAATGAGAACGCGTATCAGAATTTTATAGATTGGGGAACTGATAAAAGTTGCGAATGATCTTAAATTTTAGATTAAGATTTGGAATAAAATAATTATTTATATACGGAGATTTACTTTTAAAAGGACTTTAAATAGGAATAGATATTATTAAGAATTAAGGAAATACTGACTATGACAGAAGTTAGATTAATTTTAAAAGATTAATGCGAATAAAATTGAAGGCTACGAAGGAAATAAATTTTTATATAACATATATATGAAAACATAACAGTATATATGAATTTATATCTGATATTTTGTAATTCTATCATTTAATTTACTCTTTTTCACATATTGTATCTTCTTTATATCGTAATTGTTAACCCTATGTTCTGAGAAATATCAGTCAGACTAATCCCTTTGAGGGAAGTCCTAGTCTAAGAAAATATAGTATAACTAAACGATGGCATATTTGTAGTTAATACTAAATGTTAGCTTGTTTTATTTTAGATCATTTCAGACATAAAAGAGAAAATGTACCCTGTAAAAAAAAGACAGATGTTTTCTTAATCTAGGAAAATATAGTATAACTAAGCGATGGCATATTTGTAGTTAATACTAAATGTTAGCTTGTTTTATTTTAGATCGTTTCAGACATAAAAGAGAAAATGTACCCTGTAAAAAAAAAAGACAGATGTTTTCTTAATCTAGGAAAATATAGTATAACTAAACGATGGCATATTTGTAGTTAATACTAAATGTTAGCTTGTTTTACTTTAGATCGTTTCAGACTTAAAAGAGAAAATGTACTCTGTAAAAAAAAAGCAGATGTTTTCTTAATCTAGGTAAATATAATATAACTAAACGATGGCATATTATAGTTAATACTAAATGTTAGCTTGTTTTATTTTAGATCATTTCATACATAAAAGAAAAAATGTACCCTGTAAAAAAAGAAAGATGTTTTCTTAATCTAGGAAAATATAGTATAACTAAACGATGGCATATTTGTAGTTAATACGAAATGTTAGCCTGTTTTATTTTAAATCGTTTCAGACATAAAAGAGAAAATGTACCCTGTAAAAAAAAGACAGATGTTTTCTTAATCTAGGAAAATATAGTATAACTAAACGATGGCATATTTGTAGTTAATACTAAATGTTAGCTTGTTTTATTTTAGATCGTTTCAGACATAAAAGAGAAAATGTACCCTGTAAAAAAAAAGACACATGTTTCTTAATCTAGGAAAATATAGTATAACTAAACGATGGCATATTTGTAGTTAATAATAAATGTTAGCTTGTTTTATTTTAGATCATTTCAGACATAAAAGAGAAAATGTACCCTGTAAAAAAAAGACACATGTTTCTTAATCTAGGAAAATATAGTATAACTAAACGATGGCATATTTGTAGTTAATAATAAATGTTAGCTTGTTTTATTTTAGATCATTTCAGACATAAAAGAGAAAATGTACCCTGTAAAAAAAAAGACAGATGTTTTCTTAATCTAGGAAAATATAGTATAACTAAACGATGGCATATTTGTAGTTAATACTAAATGTTAGCTTGTTTTACTTTAGATCGTTTCAGACATAAAAGCGAAAATGTACCCTGTAAAAAAAAAGCAGATGTTTTCTTAATCTAGGAAAATATAGTATAACTAAACGATGGCATATTTGTAGTTAATACTAAATGTTAGCTTGTTTTACTTTAGATCGTTTCAGACTTAAAAGAGAAAATGTACTCTGTAAAAAAAAAAGCAGATGTTTTCTTAATCTAGGTAAATATAATATAACTAAACGATGGCATATTATAGTTGATACTAAATGTTAGCTTGTTTTATTTTAGATCATTTCAGACATAAAAGAGAAAATGTACCCTGTAAAAAAAAAGACAGAAGTTTTCTTAATCTAGGAAAATATAATATAACTGAACGGTGGCATATTTGTAGTTAATACTAAATGTTAGCTTGTTTTACTTTAGATCGTTTCAGACATAAAAGCGAAAATGTACCCTGTAAAAAAAAAAGCAGATGTTTTCTTAATCTAGGAAAATATAGTATAACTAAACGATGGCATATTTGTAGTTAATACTAAATGTTAGCTTGTTTTACTTTAGATCATTTCATACATAAAAGAAAAAATGTACCCTGTAAAAAAAGACGGATGTTTTCTTAATCTAGGAAAATATAGTATAACTAAACGATGGCATATTTGTAGTTAATACTAAATGTTAGCCTGTTTTATTTTAGATCGTTTCAGACATAAAAGAGAAAATGTACCCTGTAAAGAAAAGACAGATGTTTTCTTAATCTAGGAAAATATAGTATAAATAAACGATGGCATATTTGTAGTTAATACTAAATGTTAGCTTGTTTTATTTTAGATCGTTTCAGACATAAAAGAGAAAATGTACCCTGTAAAAAAAGACACATGTTTCTTAATCTAGGAAAATATAGTATAACTAAACGATGGCATATTTGTAGTTAATACTAAATGTTAGCTTGTTTTATTTTAGATCATTTCAGACATAAAAGAGAAAATGTACCCTGTAAAAAAAAAGACAGATGTTTCTTAATCTTGGAAAATATAGTATAACTAAACGATGGCATATTATAGTTAATACTAAATGTTAGCTTGTTTTATTTTAGATCATTTCATACATAAAAGAAAAAATGTACCCTGTAAAGAAAAAGACAGATGTTTTCTTAATCTAGGAAAATATAATATAACTAAACGATGGCATATATGTAGTTCATACTAAATGTTAGCTTGTTTTATTTTAGATCGTTTCAGACATAAAAGAGAAAATGTACTCTGTAAAAAAAAAGCAGATGTTTTCTTAATCTAGGAAAATATAATATAACTAAACGATGGCATATTATAGTTAATACTAAATGTTAGCTTGTTTTATTTTAGATCATTTCACACATAAAAGAAAAAATGTACCCTGTAAAAAAAAAGACAGATGTTTTCTTAATCTGGGAAGATATAATATAACCATACGGACACAACCTGTTCAGAGTTATCCACGATTCCAAAAAGCGTTTTTTTTATTTTTAGAAACCTCGAAAATCAATATATTTTAAAGATTTAAAAAGAAAAAATAAACTTTTATAAAGACAAAAATTCTTTTGATGCCACTGATTTTTGGAAACCTTTCCGAGTAGTTTTATAAGTGTCTAAAACAGTTTTTACAACGTGGAATATAGGTTTTTCGGATGCTATCCGTTCTCAAGTAAGCATTTTCATGTTCAACAAACATGTTTTACGGACAAACACCATACATTTAACAACATTAGCATTAGCATTAACATTAATAATATTTTTTTTACTGTTGCATGTATAAACTGAATTACGCAGCTGAAAATGTTTAATTGAGAATTGATAGCATCCTAAAACAGTATTACGTACCCATCATATGTAGTATAGGGTAAATCTTGTAATCGTTTTGAAAATCGAAAAATTTCTTTTGACGGATTTACACGTTTCAGACACTGGAGATTCAGAAAAACATATTTTTAGAAAAACAATTTTGCCGTCCGTCTGTCTGTGTGAACGTCTGTCTGTGTCCCGAACAAATTGAGATAGAGACTTGCAATTTGGTATGTACTTAGTATGTAATAATGGGAAGAAGCTTATTGAATTTCAGTTACCTCGATTATCCGGAACTATTTTTTTCGGACTCTCGAAATATTCGTTCTGATGAAAATAAATTTTTTTGAAATTGTTTATTTTAAGGCCTGAATATAAAAGACAATGAAAAAAAACAAACTTTGGATAAAACATGAAGTCGATCGTATATTTAGTTGCCGAGATATTTGTAATCCTATTTTCAACAGTCTTCGATTTTTCATGAGCCTGTATTTCATCCAAATTTCAATTGAAAGATATATTTTAATTGGAAATGAAACGCTTAATCCGACGCAATAAACCTTTAGTTAATATCATTGACATTTTTGGAGTTATAAGGATGTTTCTTTTACGCAATTCAGTAATAGAGCATTTAAAGTTTATGACGTCGTCAAGACAGGATTTTATTGGAATTGCAATGCATTTTATAAGTAGTTTACACATGTTTTATTTTCATATTTTATATTGTGCATATCCATGATGGAAAAGTATTACAATGGCCTCCAACGACTAGTTTTGATATCGTTATCATTTTTAATCCAAAATTTCTTTTCTTTTTCTTTTTTTGGTAACTTTTTTTAAAAATCAAAATAGTCTTTTTAGGGTTTCGTTCATCTCACGAAACCCTATTACTCCCGCTGCGTTGTCTGTCTGTCACAGAGCCATTCTCAAAAACTATATAACTTTCAGAGTTGAAACTTCGTGTATATAGATGAATACCAGCTGTAAAGAGCTCAAAATATTAAAATTTGAAAAATTCGTATTATTTTAATAAATAGAGATAAAAAAAACAAAATTCTAACAGCCTTTTCCTATTAAATTTAAACATTTTTCGTTATAGAAGATGCCAAAGATTTAATATCCACAATGAAATTCTTTCTACAATAATTAATTTTCTATCAGACGATTTCGTGAAAAAGGAAAATGAAATAAAAAGTTTCACTAATTGAAAAAAAGATAAATATGAAATAAAATTAATTGACGTCATAGTCGTAATAAAACGGAAAATGTCTAAGATTTCTCAATAATACAAGGAGTATGAGTATGAGTAAGTAAACAAAGCAAATTAATATCACGTCATTAGAGAATTAAAAGGAAAATCTGACGTCATATGGGAAGTTTAACTAATTTTACAGATGTTTGAGATTAATACAAAGCGAGTATCAATATTAACACGTTCGCTGCCAACTACGAGTATACTCGTAGTGCTATCTATACGTTTCTTTAATCTAAAATTAGTTATTCGCACCGGAAATTTCAAAAGAAGAATTTTTATTTTATGTAATTACGAAATGTCTGTAATAAAACGAAGTAAATATTGCTATTAGTATTTTCTGGTATGAACTTTCTAAATAAAATGAAAATTACGGTATTTTTAGCTTGGCATAGCGAACGTGTTAATAATAGAGAATAGTAAATATATGAGTTTGAGAAACATATTGAATCGTGATAAAAATCCGATTATGAAAATATTCGCCTATTTTAACATTTTGAAGGTATACAATTTGTTTAATTTTGAAATTATTTTTTTAAATATTGCATTTAGTCCGTATGACAGATATTATTATGACAGAATATAATAGCGGACTTGGCCCGCTATCTGGCTGGTTTAGATATTCGAAAAAACGAAAAAATAGACCGGTAAATTTTTACTTTATAAAAAACATGACTTTTTTTTTTTTTTTTTTTTTTTGTTGCTAAATGAAATTTGTTTGAATTTATTAAAGAAATGATAAAGTGTTTTGAAAGGAATATTAAACGAAACCCTTTGAGCGATCTTCGATCACACTTACCCACTTTTTTTTTTTTTTTTTACTTCTTTCTATTTTCATAAAAATACAGTTATTAGTAAAACCGTTTAAAGGATTATAAAATTATTTCATTCCAAAACATGAAATTCCCCAACATTTGATATTCCTTTTCATCTGCCATATACGCATATAATCCACTGTTTGGGAAACCAGGTACGAAGTATGTTTCAAATGATACTTGTTGTGTTTACTAGAAAGAAAAAAGAAAGAATGTTGTCCACCTGTTTTGTTTATAAGAAATTCTGCTTGTCCCTTCCCGTGAACTTCGAAACTCCAGATTGTTTCGAATGCTTTATGAGAAATGTATTGTTAAAACATATGATGTTTTACGAAATGTATTACAACAGATATATCGAGGTATATATACTTAAAACATTTTTTTATTACAGGAAATTCGTATAGTTGGAAACTATTTCTGTCTTATTGATAAATTAATTACGTTTTATTTTATATGAAAATAAATAGTTTTGGACAGAGACACAGAGAATCAACTTGGCACCGGAGATAAAATTTTCCAACAGGAGTGTCATTTCAATACTTTTTTAGGGAGATTTATTTTGATCTTATGTGCACATCCTAAAAGAAAATGTGACAACTGTTACATTTTTATCCTTATATATATATATACATATTTAGAATTAGCTAAACTACAAAATAATGTTAAACATGTCTCCCTTTGAGAATATTGAAATGGAAAATAAAGTTTATAATTAATAATTTCTAGGCTTAAAATGTTATCTTATGATATCTTATGATATCGTATGATGTTATCTTAAAATGTTATATTTCCTTTTTTAGTCAAATTGAACAAATTATTTTAGTTTTTGTGCTCTTTACTAATTAAATATTCATTACTGAATTTGTTTTACATTGTTAATTAATTATTGATAAATGCCTATAATTATTGGTTGTTATAAAATAATAAAATATCAAAGTTGAATTATTTATGTTTCATTTTTGTTTGAAACTTATACACACACATATATGAAACAAATAAAAAAAAATTTTCGCCGTTGGCCTCATCAAAGCTATAATTCTGTGTAAATCCCATTATTCTAAATTCATTCTCTCAAAAAAGTGGCTCTGATCGCTGTTTTATTAAAATTACGCACTTTTGTTTAATTAAATAAATGCATCCTAGAATTTAATTCTTTTAAACACCAATCTCCCAGCTAAAAATATTTTAACTCTCTTGAAATAACAACATATATATTTATATATATATTATTTTTATTTCCCTATGTTTTCTGACAAAACAATATCCCAGCAAACACGAGATTTTTGGCCACCTGTTGTAAACGTTGTGGCCAAAAAAGTTTGCGGCAATTTGTATCCAGCCATTAATGTATTTTAACTGAAGCGCCCGCACACCGGATGTCTATCGCCAAATCGTTAACGGGCAAATGGCGGGGAAACTTAATGCAATTTCAGTGCCCAATAGCGAATGAAAGTACGTTTGCGGCCAAGATATACAAATCTATCATTGTTTAAAAGTCAGTGGCCCAGTATAATCTTCTCGACATTTTTATTATAAGAAATAAAAAGTATCTTTACTTCACATTTTATAAGATGATTTTCGTTATTTTAAACCTGGATTTATGTGAAACGATAAAATATGCTGCATTTAAATATTTTATGCAATAAAAAATACACAAAAAGTACCCTTCTTTAATTTAAAGAGTTTTTATGGAAAAAAAAATCATAAAAACTGTTAATGTTTTTGCTTTTAAAGTATGCATTAATATCTTTAAATGAATATTTTTTGTGAGCACCTAGAATGAAAATGAATATTGCAATCTTTAGACATACATATTATATAAACATATTAAAAAAATTAATGATAAATGGGAATTTATTTCAATTTCAATTTCAATGAAAAAATATTTGTCAAAAGAAATAAATGCCACTTTACCAAAAAGCAGTTACTGTTAAACGAAAAAAAAAAAAAAAAAAAAAAAAATATTTTTTTTCTTGGAGGGGGGGGGGGGGGGCGGTGATTTTATATTATCTGTATATTATCTATAAATCAGTTCCAAAAAATAAGTTATTTTCATTTTTTGAAACACTCCAAAATTTAGATTTAAAAGAAAAAAAAAATCTTAACTAGCTTAAATAAGCAATAATACCAAATACCGATCCCCCCCTCCCACTCCTTTCACACGGCAAGCCGGGAGTAATGCAGGGAAAGATGAAACAAGATTTCCCTTTTCCAACACATTTTTTTTCCCAGTGGGGATTTTTGTAAATATATTTTTAAATGTTTTCCGCTTTGTAATAATCAGCATTGAAAAATTTCCACTTTTAAAATTATTTAATGTTGTATGAGAAATTTTGAAGATAAAAAAAAAAACCTTGAAAAAATAAATCTATTGAAATATAGCTTTTTTTCTGCGGTCTCGTAGGGATTTTTATGTCTTTTTGGCAGCGTCATCGCACATCGCAGCGTTGTTTACATTTCCCTTTCCTGCATCGTGGCGTCGTCTATGTCTAAGTCTCGTCATTCACTGGTTTTTGGATATTTAGATTTACTAATTAGGTAAGATTATTTTTCTATATTATTCCAAGAGTTAGTTAAAAATTAGTTTTCATCATTCTCAGGGACAGATTTAAGTTCAAGATAAAGAAAGCTGAGAAAAAGCATCAGCAATTGTGTAAAATTAACTGCATTGCTTTGCTTATTATGCGACTTAATTCTACAGAAGCGAATAAAAAAAAAAAGTTCTTTACTGATCTTACATCTGCCCTGAATATGCTATTAATAAGTTGATTGTAATTATATATATATATATATCAGAGTAAAATGTGTCCGTAATGAACAATCTCAGAAGTTTTTGGTTTATAAAAAAATTAACCAATAAAAATTCAGCTTTTATTTTTTTCATAATTCTCCGTTGCCTGTTTTATAATTTGCTTTATTGCTGACAATTTTAAACCAGTCAGGAAGCGGAAAGTAATATTTTACAGCTCCAGTGTCTTTCAGTGAAATTATACTCATATGTTAAGATCTGGTTTTAATTAACTAATATATATATATTCTGTATTTTCTGATGATACTGGCATATTTTTATTTTGATAGTAATAGAAAACTTCGAATTTTATGTACTAATTAATGACCATTTGCAAAATTTCATTTTATTTTTAAGATTTTAATAAAGTAGGTAATTTCTTTTTAATTCATTAATGTGATTTTTAATTAGTCATGGCAATAGTGCCCAAAATGTTTTGGTTTAGCCGAAAAGCTAAGTAATCTGATTTAATTTTTAAATTCCACTTATCAGAGTCAGAGTGTAATAGGAACACAACTTGGTACTTTTCTGTTATACCAACACATGCCAAAATATACGCTAATCTGCCATTTATTTCTACCCTAACCGTGTAAAGAATTTTTTATTGCAAACTGTACCAAACATTCTGATTGGACTATTTATTGAACGTGAATCTTTTATTATTATTATTTAATCGTAACCTCATAAAACATCTTAACTTGCTACTTTTCAAATAGAAAATATTTATTAAATTATAACTTGCATTTATTATTGACACTGAAATGAATTTTACCATTAAGCTGTTACTTGATGATGTAGAAGCGGCAATAAAATTGTTTTAGGACTTTAGATAACATAAAAAAAAAAGTTTTTATCAAAAAAACTCATAAACATCTTCATTCAAAAAATGAAATGTTTACAGCAATCCTAAGAGACATTTACAATTTCAAGCCTGTAGTTTAAATAGAGTTTTATTTTATTACCTTATGTAATATTTATTTGTTCTTTTATTTTAAGTGCATATTTTGTATTGCAATTTTCAAACGTTTTATTTTTAAGTGCTTAAATTCGTGCCAACAATGTTATTTTTGTTTTCAAATGATTCGTTTCATGTGAATTTCCTTTTGTGCCGATTATTATGCTTAGCGACAATGGTGTTGGTATAGCAGAAAAGGACCCAAACTTTTTATAAACAGTTGCTTTTAATATATTTTCATGTTGTAAATATTTTTTTAATAACAAACCAGATTAATTTTTAATGGGTTTTTTTTTTCCTAATGAAAGCACATAATTTGTTTGGGTACATTTCGGTTAGCTGGGCGCCAGTGATATATATACATGTATTATATATACACATATCTATGTATATACACATATGTCTGCATATACATATATATACATACATATATTTATATACATATATGTATGTATATACATATATAGGTATATACATTATGTATTTATATATGTTGATATATATCACTGGCGCCCGGCTAACCGAAATGTACCTTTTTTTGTTTCAAAGTATTGCATCGTCCCTTACCCCTCATGCAAAAACAAATTTGTCTTTAAGGACGTCTTCCTTTTTAAAACTTGTTTTAAGCCTTTTTTTAACCTCATCTCCCCCGAGTCTGAAATTTTCTTTCTGTGTTTGTGACAACATACTCTCAAAGCATGCAATTTCTTTCTTGGAATCCAAAATAGTTGCACACTGTTATACTATACTGTTACATTTTTTTTTTTTTTTTTTTTTTTTTTTTTTACACCCATCCAAAATATTAAGAGGAGAGAGCCTGTCTGATATTACACTTTTAATTTTATGTTAAATAAAACATTGGGTACTTTTCGGTTAGCCAGGTGCCAATGATGTGTACAAGTACATACATGTATATATATTACTGGTGTCCAGCTAACCGAAAAGTACCAAACATTGTATCAATTATCTTCCTTAATTACTTTCCTGGAACTATAATTTATCTCCATCTTTTATATTATGTTCTGCAGTGTTTTTCTTTTTCAGTACCATAATTTCAGTAAAAAGCGCTATAGTGCATATGCGTGTAAAAATTTAAAACAGTCTAAGTGCACAGCACTTCTGCTGGTGTGGCTGATTCAGTAATTTTTTTTTTTCTTTTCCTCCCCATAGCAATATTTAGATAAGATGCCATTTTATTTAATGCAAATTATGTGTGTGTGCATGTTGAAATAAGTTTTGATTTAAAAGAAGAAGAAAATGATTCACTGACATCAGTTATATACATTAATCAGTTGTACTTTTTCTTTTTAATTTTCTAGTTGAATATGATAAATGCTTAATATTGCAACCTATTACAATTTATTTTCATATTTTTCAGGAAACTGTGGTGGCGCAGTTCAGAGATGGCAGCAGAGATGACTGTGCAGCATAAACTCGTTTGGCATTCAAGCAAAGGTAAGTTGTCAATTTACTCAGTTTGTAACGCAGGGCTTTTATCTTAGGGCCCATTTTGAAAAAAGTAAAAGTTATTTGTGTGAAATTTATTCTTTTTTTTTTTTGTGAAAGATAACATTTTGTAATGAATATGAAATTTAGTTACTCAAATTTGAACCAAACGTTTATTGATAGCTTCTTTAAGTCCTTCTGTTAAAGTTTTCCTTTCAATTTGTTTGCAAATTACACATTTTGAAACATAAAATAAAAATTAACAATGAAGAGTATGTTTTTATGGATTGTTTATAAAATAGTCAATTCAGAAAATTCCAGATTTTAAAAGTATTGCTACCCCACATGCAAAAACAAATTTGTCTTTAAAGACTTCTTCCTTTTTAAAACTCAATTTTTTTTAAGTTGCCTGTGTTATTTAAAAAAAAAAAATGGGAAGAGATCCTGTTTATTAAAAGGTATATTGTGAAGGGACCTGCTTTACTAGGAAGAATTTTGGGATGGTCCCCTAAATAGGCTCCAAATTTTGTCTGTATTGATCAATTTACATTAGTAAATTTAATTTCACACATTCATAAAATAGAAGTGCACTCTTGTATTTTAGCTGCATACAGTTGGTAAACGTTAAAGCTCTTTACAAAGCTTTCCAACCTTTGCACTTTAAGTGTAAAATTTACACTTTTTAACCTTTTTTTACAGCTAGAATGTACTTATTTTTTACTCTTAAAAGTTATAGAAAAAAAAAGCTATTAAAATATTTTTCGGCAGAATCCTCGAATAAGCGAGGGTCCCCGATTTGGCGATTTTTTTGACGCGCGCCAACCGAGAAATCGGCAACCTCCGAATTCTACCCAATCAGAACACGAGCTTTTCGGCAGACGACTTATTACTTACACACATCGTCAAGCAAATTCTTTCACAAAGTACACCGTGAACGTAGCATTGATTTTATTTCGTTTTAAGAATATTTACAAAGTTTTAGTAAATTTTACCGTCACATTTTTCGATTTTTACATACTTTTACCAATATTTTCCTTCAGATATTTCAATTTTTACAAACTTTTACCGATATTTTCCTTCAGATATTTCAATTTTTATAAACTTTTATCGATTTTTTCATTCCGATTTTTTCCATTTTTACAAATTTTTAGCTATTTTTCCTGCCGGATGTTTCCGTTTAAAAAACTATTTAGCTATTTTTCACTCCGTATTGTTTCATTTTTAGCAATTTTTCTATCCAAATTTTGAACTATTTATTCCTCCGGATATTTTTATTCTTACAAATTTTTTCCTCCGGATTTTTCCATAAAAAAAAGTTCTACCTTATTTTTTCCTCCGGATTTTTCAATTTTAACCTACTTTTTTCATTTGGATTTTTCGTTTTTACAAGTTTTTAGCTATTTTTCATCTATTTTTCATTTTTACAAATTTTTAGCTATTTTTTCCTCTACATTTTTACAAATTTTAGCTACGTTTTTATTTTATTTCTTTTGTTTTCATTTTTATAAATATTTAGCTATGTTTTTACTTTTTTTTTCATTTTTATAAATATTTAGCTATGTTTTTACTTTTTTTTTCATTTTTATAAATTTTTAGCTATGTTTTTCCTTTGTTTTTTTTGCATTTTTTGAAATTTTTAGCTATCTTTCCTCCGGATTTTTCAGTTTTTAAAAATTTTTAGCTATTTTTTCCTCCGGATTTTTCCGTTTTTAAAAATTTTTAGCTACTTTTTCCTCTGGATTTTTCCGCTTTAAAAAATTTTTTAGCTACTTTTTCTACCGAATTTTTCAATTTTTAAAAATTTTTAGCTACTTTTTCCTCCGAATTTTTCAATTTAAACAATTTTTAGCTACTTTTTCCTCTGGATTTTTCAATTAAAAAAAAAATTTAGCTACTTTTTCCTCCGGATTTTTCAATTAAAAAAAATTTTTAGCAATTTTTTCTCCAAATTTCTCAATTTTTTAAAAAAAAATATCTATTTTTTTCATTTGGATTTTTTATTTTTACAAATTTTTAGCTATTTTTTCTTCCGGATTTTACCATTTTTACAAATTTTTAGCCATTTTTTTCCCTCCAGATTTTTCCATATTTTTAATTTTCTTTCTTCTGTATTTTTCATTTGTATAAATTTTTAATTATTCTTTCCTCATCATATTTCCATTTTTACAAATTGTTAGCTACTTTTCCTCCAGATTTTACAATTTTCCCACATTTTTAGCTATTTTTGCCACCATATTTTCCCACATTTTTAGCTATTTTTGCCACCATATTTTCCGAATTTCCAATTTTTTTGCTATGTTTTCCTCCAATTTTTCCATTTTAAACTATTTTTCCCACCGGATTTTTCCTTTTTTTTTTATGAATTTTTAACTATTTTCCCTCCAGATTTCTCCATTTAAAAAAATTTTTAGTTATCTATTCCCTCTAGCTTTTTCAATTTACAAATTTTTAGCTATTTTTCCTGCCGGATGTTTCCGTTTAAAAAACTATTTAGCTATTTTTCACTCCGTATTGTTTCATTTTTAGCAATTTTTCTATCCAAATTTTGAACTATTTATTCCTCCGGATATTTTTATTCTTACAAATTTTTTCCTCCGGATTTTTCCATAAAAAAAAGTTCTACCCTATTTTTTCCTCCGGATTTTTCAATTTTAACCTACTTTTTTCATTTGGATTTTTCGTTTTTACAAGTTTTTAGCTATTTTTCATCTATTTTTCATTTTTACAAATTTTTAGCTATTTTTTCCTCTACATTTTTACAAATTTTAGCTACGTTTTTATTTTATTTCTTTTGTTTTCATTTTTATAAATATTTAGCTATGTTTTTACTTTTTTTTTTCATTTTTATAAATATTTAGCTATGTTTTTACTTTTTTTTTCATTTTTATAAATTTTTAGCTATGTTTTTCCTTTGTTTTTTTTTTGCATTTTTTGAAATTTTTAGCTATTTTTTCCTCCGGATTTTTCAGTTTTTAAAAATTTTTAGCTATTTTTTCCTCCGGATTTTTCCGTTTTTAAAAATTTTTAGCTACTTTTTCCTCTGGATTTTTCCGCTTTAAAAAATTTTTTAACTACTTTTTCTACCGAATTTTTCAATTTTTAAAAATTTTTAGCTACTTTTTCCTCCGAATTTTTCAATTTAAACAATTTTTAGCTACTTTTTCCTCTGGATTTTTCAATTAAAAAAAAAATTTAGCTACTTTTTCCTCCGGATTTTTCAATTAAAAAAAATTTTTAGCAATTTTTTCTCCAAATTTCTCAATTTTTAAAAAAAAATATCTATTTTTTTCATTTGGATTTTTTATTTTTACAAATTTTTAGCTATTTTTTCTTCCGGATTTTACAATTTTTACAAATTTTTAGCCATTTTTTTCCCTCCAGATTTTTCCATATTTTTAATTTTCTTTCTTCTGTATTTTTCATTTGTATAAATTTTTAACTATTCTTTCCTCATCATATTTCCATTTTTACAAATTGTTAGCTACTTTTCCTCCAGATTTTACAATTTTCACACATTTTTAGCTATTTTTGCCACCATATTTTCCCACATTTTTAGCTATTTTTGCCACCATATTTTCCGAATTTCCAATTTTTTTGCTATGTTTTCCTCCAATTTTTCCATTTTAAACTATTTTTCCCACCGGATTTTTCCTTTTTTTTTTAATGAATTTTTAACTATTTTCCCTCCAGATTTCTCCATTTAAAAAAATTTTTAGTTATCTATTCCCTCTAGCTTTTTCAATTTACAAATTTTTAGCTATTTTTTCCTCCGGATACTTCATTTTTACAAATTTTCGGCTATTTTTTTCCTCCGGATATTTCCATTTTTACATACTTTTATCAAATTTTTTCTATTTTTACATATTTATAGCTTTTTTCTTCCATCTGTATCCATTTTTACAAATTATCTTTTTTTTTCTATGAATTTTTTTGAAATATTTATCAAGTTTAATAATTTATTACCTTTAACAATTAAAAAATTTCTAGTAAAATAAGGCTTAAACTTGAAAATTGTCACAAAACGGAATAAAATCAACGTTTACTTCATGAAAGAAATTCTCATAAAAACTCTATAAATAGTCAATTCTCTGCATCACACCACACACGTTATAATTGAGGAAAATTTCGATATTCTTCATTTTTCTAATACATGCAAGACGCGGTTGACTATGCTTCGCGTACATTAACCGAAAAAAAACATCACTGAACGCATGAAACTCGCCGTACAGCAATCTCTAGAATGCACGAAATTCATTCAAGCCGCGGTCAGTAACTTGTGTATGTACGCTTCGCATACATTAACCGAAAAAAAACATCACTGGACGCATGAAACTCGCCGTACAGCAATCTGTAGAATGCACGAAATTCATTCAAGCCACGGTCAGTAACTTGTGTATGTACGCTTGGCATACATTAACCGAAAAAAAACATCACTGGACGCATGAAACTCACTGTACAGCATTCTCTAGAATGCACGAAATTCATTCAAGCCGCGGTCAGTAACTTGTGTATGTACGCTTGCCGTACATTAACCGAAAAAAAAAACATCACTGGATGCATGAAACTCGCTGTACAGCAATCTGTAGAATGCACGAAATTCATTCCTGCCGCAGTCAGTAACTTGTGTATGTACGCTTCGCGTACATTAACTGAAAAAAAAACATCACTGGACGCATGAAACTGGCTGTACAGCAATCTGTAGAATGCACGAAATTCATTCAAGCCGCGGTCAGTAACTTGTATATGTACGTTTCGCGTACATTAACCGAAAAAAAAACATCACTGGACGCATGAAACTCGCTGTACAGCAATCTGTAGAATGCACGAAATTCATTCCAGCCGCGGTCAGTAACTTGTGTATGTACGCTTCGCGTACATTAACCGAAATTTTTTTTTTTTTCCCCAACAATCCATTGACTAATTTTAAGATTTTTTACCACGATTGGCTGATAAATTTAGCGATATCTTTTAAATGGCCAAAAAATCATTTTGTAAACTTTTTCATATTAAAATTTAGTTAAATTGTAATATTTTAACAAAACTGTATTCAAAAAGTTATCATAAAAAAATCTTCGTCTATTAAATATTGCATAGGAATTGTTCATTTTTATTAAAATTATTTTATTCAAAATTGTTATTTTACAGTTTGTTAAAACAGTTTAGCAGAGTTTCATGAAATGTAAACAT
This sequence comes from Maratus michaelseni, assembly GCA_963931845.1. NCBI lineage: Eukaryota > Metazoa > Arthropoda > Arachnida > Araneae > Salticidae > Maratus > Maratus michaelseni. The sequence goes on from OZ007600.1 coordinate 82,843,517, forward strand.
CTTGTACAATGGGTCCTTCAAATTACTCAAAATTTTGATGCTTCAGCTCATGTGCTTAGAAAATGTTTGCTTTAAATGTTTTAATATTTGTTTCAAGAGTGATGATTTCAGTTTTGTGATTATTGTGACACCTCTGGAAATATAGTGCATCTAATCTGGACTTACATTTAATAAAAATTAAATTAATTTAAATTTTTGAAATGTAAAATTTAATAGAAAAAGATTGAGTATTTTTTAAAGTTTTGCAGAAATGTGTCAAATAATTTTTGTTAACAGGGTTTTTGACTTTCATGAACTTTGACAATACTTAAGATTACACAGATTTATGCTAAATAATTTTTTTTAATTTATGCTATGTATGTAGAAGAGGAAGGGAGGTGGTGATAAAATTATTTAATCTTCTGACCTCTAAATTAAGGATTTTTTTTTAATATGTTGTCGTATAAATTAATTTGGATTTTGATTATATGTAATGTATAATTTTTAACAAATTAAAAATAAAGCAGATTCTTTGGAGAAAGGGACCTTCTTTAATACTTTCTTTGACCCTTTTTTCTTAAGAAACTTTAAAAAATGATATTTAAATTCAAGGTATTTTTAAAACATTCTTATGTTTTGCCCAAAATATTTTGCAAATGTAAGATTCTGGAGAGGAGCTGAAGGTTCAAATCCATGTTTTTAAATTTTCCTTTAAATCAAATATCAAGTAATAAAAATGGTGATTTTTTTTTCATTGCTAACTAAGCGTAAAACTGACAGTGTGAAATATGTTCGAGCCTGGAAGCTTGGTTACGCTTAGTTAGCAATGTAAAAATTCACATGTTTGTTATTCAATAATTTCGAGTTAATTTTACTGCTGAAAATAAATTAAAATTACTCAAATATCAAGTTTTTAGAATAAAATAACTGTGGCAATATTTGTATTGGAGTAATTAGTGTTTCCCCTAGACGTTTTCGAGAGGGCGCAGCACCCTGCCCATTTTTTTATAGTTGTAAATGCGCCCTGCCCGTTTTTATATAGCTGGAAATGTGCCCTGATTATTGTGGATTCGCAAGAATTTGCTTTCGCGAATTTCACCAAAATTTAGCGGGAAAATATCACAAAAATCATCTATCGGTCATGAGAAAATATCGCAAGATTCGTCTATTGGTCACAGTAAAATATCACAAAATTTGTCACTTGGTCGCAAGAAAAATTACAAAATTCAAAAATCTCAAAATTTGGCAGTTTGTTGTAGGAAAAAAATTGGGAAATTTGCTTATTTGTCGCAAAACCTCCCTCCCTGCACAATTCGGCAATTGGTAGCAGGAAAATATTCTGAAATTCATCAGTCAGCTGCGGGAAAAATCACGAAACTATTCAGTCAGTCATGGGAAAAAATAGCGAAATTCTTCCAAGATCGCATGAGAAAAATTGCTAAATTTGTCAATCGATTGCGGCTAAAAATAGAGAAATTTATATATCTGTCATGGGCAGGGCATTCGGGGCACGGGCCCAGGGTCCCCGATTTTCAGGAGTCCCCAAATGCTACTAAAAATTTTTGAATTATTGGCCAAAACAGTTTTAACTGTTAAAAAAACAAAATTAAAATGGAAAAATCTGTTTGTCAGAGATTGTCTATGATGTGTCAAAGCAGGGTTGGCAAGTTTCTTCCAAAGTGGAAAAAACCGGCCTGAAGAAATAGGTTTCTTCCAAGTGGAAAAAATGGAAGAAACTGTTTTTCTTTAAGAATTTACCATATAAGTTACAACTTTGTAAAATACAATAAAAATAAATGTATTTTCTAATAGATAACCTTACATAAATTTAATTAGACTTATAAAAATTTAATTATGTATGATAAATTGATAATTACACCAGTTTTTTAGCCAAGATCACACACCTGTCTAAAGCTTTCCAATCATTGTGTACCTGAATAAAATAAATGGGACTTTTCTAACACCATGCCAAAATGTATGCTAATGTGCTATTTATTTCAACCCTGAATGTGTAAATATTTTTATTGCAAACCGTGCCAAACATTGTGATTTGCTATTTATTGAACATGACACTTTTTAATTATTATTATTACTTAATTTACTCTGTAACCTCGCAAAACATCTTAATTTGCTATTTTTCAAATAGAAAATATTTAATATTAAGTAGTAACTTATATTTATTGTTGACACTAATGTGGATTTTACCATTAGGCATTTACCAGATGATGAGGACGCTGCAATAAAATTGTTTCAGGACTTTGGATACAAAAAAAAAAAAAGTATGAACGTCTTCATTCAAAAAGTGAAATGCTTACTGCAATGCTAAGAGACATTTACAATGCTATGCCTGTAGTTTAAATTGAGTTAATTTTATTAATTTATCATATAATATTTATTTGTTCTTTTATTTTAAGTCTATATTCGTGTCGATTTAATAAAATAGTTCGTGAAAGTCTGTAATTTTCAAATGTTATATTTTTAAATGCTCAATTTTGTGCCAGCATTTTTTTTTTTTTTTTTCCAATTGAATCCTTTCACATGAATTTCATTTTGTGCCAATTATTGCACTTGGTGACGACAATGGTGTTGGTATAATGGAAATGTACCAAATAAATTTATCCAAAATACACAAAATCAATTAAAGGTAATTCAATTCAAAAGAGGCACATTTTTTTTAATATATATAATTTAAACTTCTGTAACCAGTAGTAAATAGTATGTGGATCATTTACCTATTGTAGAATGAAACTCTTTTAAATAAAAGACAGTGCTTTGAATTTACGCCCATTTTATTAAGGAAACTAATATACAGTAATTACTGTATTGAAGGATTTCATTAAAATCTCCATTTTCCTTACTACAGTGCAAAATTGTATAACAAAACAGAAGTAATTTAGCTTTAAGATGCTGCAATCAATTTCTCAACTTAGAATGGATGAATTCAAAAGATGAAAAAAATTCTTATCCCTGTAGAGTTTATTTTCAGAACATTTATCTTTTAAATCAGCATGCTAGTATACATAATTACAAATTTGTTTGTTTTAAGTTTTGCACAATAGTTTTTAAAATATTGCATTTTTATATGATAAATAAGGAATTGGTAGGTTTTTTTTTTTTTTACAGAAATTATATAAACAATAAAAAAATATCCCCTACCTCTAAAGTTGTAAAAAACATAACCTGTAAATACCTGCTGAACCTGAAGTTTGTTATTAAAAAATAACTTATTTTTCCATAAATAATATTTTTAATATTAATTAATTTCCAATTTAAATTTCATATAATTAGGTTTTGAATTTAATTCTTTTATATAGTTAATATATTTTAATTTTGAGCATCTGTTTTGTTTTCTGTTGGTTTCTTCCAGTTTTTTCCATTTCTTCCAGTTTCTTCGGGAAGAAACCCAACCCTGTGTCAAAGTAACTTCATTTTTTCTTTATTGTCTTTTAACCCTTTGAGGCGTGGTGGGATATATTATATCCCACCTAATTTAAATTTTACTTTTTTAACTTTGACGGGGAAAAGTTGAAAAATTGCTTTTCCTTATTTTGAACTAAATTACGGTGAGAATTGAAATGCTATCGTTTTATGAGTGATAATATCAGATTTATAGCTTGGAGGTACACAATGTATTTTCCTACTTTACAAAGCCATTTTGAAGGAAATGTTATGTGAAAAAATAAGGTACACAATGTATTTTCCTACTTTACAAAGCCATTTTGAAGGAAATGTTATGTGAAAAAATAAAGTGAAGAAAATAAAGAACTGCTGGTTTCTAGAAATACAAATTCTAGAAACATTTACAAAGTGAGCAATTCGACTTTTATGAAATGAACAGAAAGAGCACCCATACATCATATGTAAAGAATATGAATTTATATATTTGAAGTTATTCAAAAGAATTTATAGAAAGCCTGTTTTTATTTTGTTTTAGTGATTAACACAGAGATAAAGTATTTAATATATACAGCCCCCCCCTCCCCCCCTGCTCTTAACACATAAAAATAGAAACAATATTATTGTTAACATGGTTGCAAAAAGAAATGAGAGAATATGATATAACATAAAATTGCCACCATGAAATGCAGTTTCGCACCTAGAAAAAAAAAAGGAATTAGGTGTCATTTGACAACACTGCCCTTTCATGAGTTTTTGTTAAAAGCAAATATAGGTATACTGCAATAAAATAGTTTCATTTTGTACAAATAACTTGAACTACAAAGCTTTTTGTAAATAGTTTTTTTAAATTATAATTTCTGTTCCGATTATATTTATAAATGGCTAATTAATAAGTGGTGTTTTTAAAGTAAGGCATTTTAATTTTGTTTTGTAAAATTTATTTTTTGTTTTTCAGAAGAAGAAGAATAAAAATCTGGAAAGAAAAAAGTTCTCTGTGAAGATGACTGTAGATTTTCAGCTCTTGTTTATAAACTTAAATTAAGAAACATCAGAAATTTAATTGTAACAGGATTAAATTTTCTTGTAAAATATTTCTGATAAATTTTGAGCATCTTGTAAATACATAAATAAATGTTTTTTGGTTGGTTTGTTTTACATTTGTTGTGAAAAATAAAATTTATATGAAAAAAAAAAGCATTCAGTTCTAGTGTTTTTAAATATATATATTTATTTATGCAAGTGATGTTGTTAAAAAAGATGTACTATATATTTTCCCCTTCTTTCTCATTCTGAGAACATTCCCCCTTCTTTTTACAGGTTAAGATATAATTGAATAAAAGTGTTTTATGTAGGCTATATTTTAAAAACTGATAAACTGTTTTTGTTGGTTGATTATAAATTAGCATTGCTTGGAGATCAGGTATTAAAAATAATTTGCTGTATAAAAACTTTTGAAAATTTTAATAAAAATTTCATCATAATCTAATGTACATAATATTGTATGAATCAGTTTGAAATTTTGTTAGTCAAAAAGTCACATACCTCCTGCTGGAAGGAAAAATATTTTAAAGATTTCTTTATTGGTAATATATTAAAAAAAAAATATATATATATTCAGTACTCATTACTTGCTAATTTTTAAAAAGTAAAAACAATGATATATTATTATTTATGAGTAATGTTTAGTCCATTTAAAAAAAAAAAAAAAAAAAAAAGATTTAGTGTATGAATGGTGAACTTGCCGTGTTCTAGAAGATCAACTGCCACTACTATTTTGAAAAAATATTAAACTTATTTAATAAGAGAAATTTTAAGATTTACATAAGAAGGAAAATAGTGACAATTGGCTTTCTGTCAATTAGTAATATTTTGTAAATATATATACATTGAAATTTTGTTCTATGATGTGTATAAAGGGGGGAAGAGTCCTTAACAGACTAAAACATTACTTTATAGGAATACTGCTACATTTTTCTGATATATGCCAAAGAGATGAAGATAGTGAAATGACATTTTTTGAACGGACCTAATTTACATATATATATAGTTACATCATTAAAAAAAATTCTTAAATTTCAATGATCAGTAATGTCAACATTTTACCAATTTTATAAAATAGAGTTCCTGCGTTTTTGTTTTATTTTCAAGCTGGATAATTGGAAGAAACATCCAGGTAAGAAATTGTATTATAAAAGCACCAGTGGACCCATGCGAAGATTTCACACTGCAGTCTAATACTTTTTAGCAATATCTAATACTCTTTAGATGCAGGTTTAAACTTGTAAAGGAAAATTAAGGACTGAAACTATCTTCAAACAACATTAGTCGAGCCAGAATATCATCTCTTTTATTCCATCACAGTTACAGTAAAAACTGATCGAGCATAGCAAAGACAAAAAAATATATATATCTATAGTTAATTAACTGCTTTAGAGATGACATCATCTGTTTCGGAAAAAAACATGGGACAAAGAAAAATAAATTGAGCATTTCAATTTTGCTTTTTAGTCATAAATATAAAATAAACCCGTGCAGCAACTATGTCCCACTTTATCTTTTTTGTAGTATTTATTTTTTATAATCATTTTAAGCATTATATAATGTGGTATTTTATTTTTGTGGCTACACTAATTTGAGGAAAGCCTTTCATTTCTTTTATGAAGACAATGCAGATTTAATTTTTAATTTACAGCAATTTTTAATCAAAAAATATGTTTTATCGAGATGTGAGTGCACTATGTCAGAAGCTGGTTCAAAATCCTTTCTTATGGCATCTCGTTCATTGTTGTGCATTTCATATTTTCTGAGAAAAGGGGATGTTGATAACAGAAATAATATATACTAGTGGGCCTGTGTGAAGATTTCACACTGCAGCCTAATATTTTTTAGCAATATCTAATATTTTTTAGATGCATGTTTAAACTTCTAAAAAAAAATAAAGCCAGAATATAATCCAATTTATTCTTTCATACTTTACAGTAAAAACTGACTGAAAATATCAAGAGCTATATATATATATAAATTGTATTTTAACTACATTAGAGAGTGACATAATGTTTTGAAAAAAAAAAAAAAAAAAAAAAAATTGAGCGTTTGAATTTAAATTTTGCTTTTTTATCATAAATATAAAATAAACCCATGCAGCAACCATGTCCACTTTATCTTTATTGAACATTTTTTTTATAATCATTGTTGTGGAATTTAATTTTTGTGGCAACAGTAATTTGAGGAAAAACTTTCATTTTATTTCTGAAAACAATGCCTATTTAATTTATTACTTGCAATTTTAACCAAAATACATGTTTTAAAGAAATGTGAGTGTACTATGTCAGAAGTCGCTTGAAAATCCTTTCATATGGTATCTCATTTAACATTATACATTTTTTATTTGCTTCGAAAAAGGGATGTTGAATATAATCATTAGATAACAATTTTCAATGGAAATTCTGGCTGGACAATCCACCTGGTGAATTAGCTTGAAGAAACATAAATTGAAACTACTTAAAAATTTACTCCTTTGAATAGAATGTTTAAACCTATAATTTAATTAAAAATTGAAGAAAATTAGTTTTTTTTTCGTATTCTCACCATCATTGGTAATTTAACGCTCAATATATATTTTACACCTTGTGTTACACCTTATTTTACAACTTTTTTTTTATTAATTACAATTATGGCTTTTGCAACTTTTTCAGAATAACATTAAAAAATAAATCATAACCATATGGCCTTTTATTCCGATCTAATGAGATGAGTGGATACGGCCAATTTTTGCCTCCATTGGGACACTTAAAAAAAAAAAAAAATATTATTATTGCTTCCAGATTGAAAGTATTCTATACAAGATCTGAAGCACTTTCGATTTTATTGTATTTTGACCTTTTTAATATGGGGTGCTTATAACACCATTGCAGTTTTTAACTGAAAAATATTATAATAAAGTGAAACATGTTTGCATAAAAGTCAGGTTGGTGTTATGAGCTCTTGTTAAGAAAAATATTCCAATAGATTATTATTATTTTTTTTTTTTTTTTCAAATTTTGAATAAAATATTTAGAGTTTTCAGACAAAAATTATGGACCAGTAAATTTAGATTCTAAAGTTTAAAATAACTTAAAAAAAGAAAAAAAATTGTCCCTGCCAAAGGAGTAAAAATGGAGATTTGCTCAACTTTACTTTTTTGAGGACCATAAAAAGTATAATTCTGGCCAGCTTCCATTCATGATATCTAATAGTGGCATGAATATGGCTAGCTTTGGGCTATCATTTATTAATGATGCCCATTGATGGCGACAAAGTGGCTAGCTTTCGGCATGCATTCATTAATGATTACCATTGATGGCAACAAAGTGGCTAGATTTAGGCTTGCATTCATTAATGATGGCAACGAAGTGGCTAGCTTTCGGCTTGCATACATTAATGATGCCCATTCATGGCAACAAAGTGGCTAGCTTTCGGCATGCATTCATTAATGATTACCATTGATGGCAACAAAGTGGCTAGCTTTCGGCTTGCATTCATTAATGATGGCAACGAAATGGCTAGCTTTCGGCTTGCATACATTAATGATGCCCATTCATGGCAACAAAGTGGCCAGCTTTCGGCATGCATTCATTAATGATTACCATTGATGGCAACAAAGTGGCTAGCTTTCGGCTTGCATTCATTAATGATGGCAACGAAATGGCTAGCTTTCGGCTTGCATACATTAATGATGCCCATTCATGGCAACAAAGTGGCCAGCTTTCGGCATGCATTCATTAATGATTACCATTGATGGCAACAAAGTGGCTAGCTTTCGGCTTGCATTCATTAATGATGGCAACGAAGTGGCTAGCTTTCGGCTTGCATACATTAATGATGCCCATTCATGGCAACAAAGTGGCTAGCTTTCGGCATGCATTCATTAATGAATAGCATTGATGGTATGTGGATGGCTGGCTTAAGGCTAGTTTACATTTATGATGACCAATAAATTAACATTTATGGCCAGCTTTGGGGTAGCTTTTATTCTTAACAAACGCAGGTGGCATGGCTGTGGCGATCTTCTGGCTAGATTTTATTCACGATGATCGTTAATGGCCAAACTTTGGCTAGTTTTCATTAATAATTGCCACTTAAAGTATAACTGTGGCCAGTTTTAGGCTATCCGTCAATTATGATTAACCACTTGTGGCACAATTATGGGCATCTTAATGTAGTTATGGCCAATTCTGTTGCGGCCACATTGTGGCCGGCGTGACAGTTTTTTTAAGTTGCCGTTACGGCAAACGATTGCGGCCCCTCATCTACTAGTTTGGGCCAAGGCTAACGTAGCCATCAGTGGCCCGCAAGTTCTGTGTTAGTTGGGATTCTTTCTCAAAATTATGAAAGCTAACTTCAGTGTCAATGTAAAATATTATCTTGGCATCTTGCCCATGCTCGGTAAAACCTACGTATTTTTTTTCTTCTCATTTGTCCGAAGGAATTAGATTGTTCGGTAATGTTCTAGAAATATTTTTCTCGCATTTTTTCAGCTTACGGTCTAATAGCTTCGAAATCAGAGCGCCGGATAATTTAGTCCCGTAGTGCTGATTGGTCGAAAGACTTTTTAATAATAATGTATTCTGGGGCGTTAGATAATAGATATACGCGGAGTTTTCCCGCGTAGCGTGAGTATTATTCCTGGAGCCGGTTGTACATGTAACCCCGACGCGTACTTCACGACGATGGAATAATCTCCTTGGCTGCCGATAGAAAAACGACTGCCTGTAAGAACAAAATGTCTTCTTAAAATATTAAATTAAGTCACCAAGTTTCTCCACGGTATTAAAATCATCATGTTCGGAATTAGCATCGTAATTAGTAAAGCATGGCCATTTTCCTTTTGATTTCGAATAAAAAGTGAACTGGAACCGACTGCCTCTTATTTGCATTCTGTACGCACACTATAAAGTGGATTCTCGGCGCCCGACTGCAAATTCCTCGGTGGAAGCCCTTGCCCGGATAATGTGATAAAGTAAAAAAATATGGTGATACAAGTGAAAACGTGACAGTATTCTTTTTAAAGTCGACGCGGATATGCCAGATAAGGTGTTTTTGTTCGACCAGGTACCGGTGTATGGACGCCATCTGTCGCGACGATGTTGTGGTTTGGATCGAGGTATTTTTGTGTCGCTGATTTGGAGTTGTGTAACCATCGGATTGAATTAAATGGAAACGTATTTTGATGATTTACTGTTTGGTGCTGATTGAAGAATTCTATTCTATGATATGGACATGCAGCCAAGTAAAAAGAAGACACGGCAGTTGTAAGTTATGTTTTTATGGTTGATATTTTTATTTTGTGATTTTATGCTGTTTGAATATTTTTTATGTGTTTTTATTTTATTGTTAATAATTATTTAAATTCTATTGTTATTTAAATGTCATTAAGATCGGGGCTTTGTAAAGAAAATAGAGTACCTTCTTATATTCATATTGATAGAAGTAATAGGAAAATGGATGAAATTAAGATGATTGCATTTGACCCTGATTCGGGAATGGGGATTCAGCAGTGGCTGGAATATTTCAACCATATTTGTAGAAGAGAAAATAAAAATGAGGACTGGAAATTTAATCATATGTCTCAATATCTCAAGGGGGAAGCTCTTAAAGTGTATTTTAATGATTGTTTAAATTGTGATGATTATGAACAAGTTGTAAATATTTTAATAAAGATGTTTATTGACTTAAAATGCCCAAAATTTTCTGATTTTACTACACTTAAACTGGATAAATTGAGTGACTTATAAAATTATTTTAGAAAAAAGGTGGAGATAGGTAGGCAGTTAAACTTATGTGAAACCATTCTGTTACAAGGATTGACTGATGGATTACGACCAGAATATCAAAATTCCATCAATGTAAATCATCCTGAAAATACCACTGACTGGTATAGGATTGTGAAACAATTTGTTGAAATTTCTCCATCTCTCAATACCCGACAACCAATCAATCAACCATATCGTCAGCCAAATTTTTCTGCTCCCCGTTTCCCAATGCAATCTTTTCGGCAAAATTATCAGCCTTTCCGACCACTTAGGCAAGAATATGCTCCTCGGAATTGGCTACCAGCACGACAAATTAATCAGAGATCTCCTAATTATAGGAATCCTGTACAAAACAATCATTTTCAAAACCTTTATCCAAGCAGACCGTGCAGAATTTGCACCAATAAGGGGGTCAGAAATGCTTACCATTGGGAAAGAGAGTGTGTTTTTAGAAGTAATACTACTCCCTCTGATACTCCTAATGCTTCTTCTTTTGCTTGTAATCCTGGTAATGAGTGACAATTAATAGTGTATGGGCACACCCCTAGTTATAATTTACCTTGTATTGTGGATAGTGGTTCCACAATTGCCATTTTACCATTGAAATTTGTAGTAAAACTTAATGCTAAAATTGAGAAAATACCTACTACTATTATTAGTCAGGAAAAAGGGTTTATGGAAATTAATCAGAAGTGTAGAGTGCTCATCAGTGTTGGGAAAATTAGTAAATGGGTGGATTTTCTAGTATGTAATATAGATCTAAATTATGCAATATTGGGGTTAAAAGAGTGTTCAAAATTTGATTTAACAATTAATTATAAACATTGTATTGTCAAACAGGGGAAAAGAATTGTAAATAGAGGTGTAGCTATACAAAATGAGAAAGCTCTCCATTTTCATATTATCCATTTTTATATCAGTGCACAATTTACAAATTCATATAAAATTGAACGATTCTTCTGCAATTCTGTAGATATGCTTAAAATAAAGCACTGTAATAAAAGAACATAAGAAATAATATATATATATATATATGAAACAAATTAAAAAAAAAAAAAAAAAAAAAAAAAAAAATTTTTTTCGCCGTTGACTTCATTAAGACTATAATTCTGTGTAAATCCCATTATTCTAAATTATTTTCTCGCTCCAGTATTCGATTGTCAAAATTACATTTAGCGAAATATATAGTTTATTCCAAATTCATTCTCTTAAAAAAATGGCACTGATAGAATGCTCTATTAAATTTACGCACTTTTATTTTCTTTAAATAAAAAGCATCCTAGAATCTAATAATTCAAAAAATACCCATTTCCCAGCTAAAAATATTTTACTCTTTTGAAATAACAACCTATGAATTTCTTTTCTTTATTTTTTATTTCCCTACGATTCCTGACAAAATATTACTTTTCAAATTCTGAAAGATTTTAATCTCAATGTAAAAATTATTTTGGCATATTGCCATACTTGATAAAAACATATGTACTCCTTTTCTCTCTGCTTTTATTTATTCGAAGGAAGTAGAAGGCACGAGATTGTTCTAGAACATTTTTTGGCGCGCTTTTGCCAGCTTCGGTAAGTTCACTTCGATATTAATTCGCCGAAGAAGTTAAGCCGTGAGCGTTGATTGGCCTAGAGGCTTTTTAGATAGAATGTATTCTGGCGCGCTCGGGAAATGATATACGGATTTTTCCCGCGTTTAGAGCAGAATGTTCCGGGATTTCGGTGGTGGATGCAACTAGTGATGTACTTCCTAAATCTTCGAAGGTTCTCCTTGGCCGCCGATTGATTTTAAAGAATACCTGCCTGTACTAACTAAGATGTCTTCTTATATTTAAATTTAAATCATCAAGTTTCGCCACGACCCTAAAATTAGCAGTGCATGGAGTGAGATTTCAATAGAGTAAAGCTTAATCGATTAATCTTTAAATTTTTCGAATAAAGTGTGAACTGGAACGAACTGCCTCTTCTCTGTAGCTTATACGTACACAATGAAGTAAGTCTCGGTGCTCGACTGAAAATCTCCTCGGAGAAACCTCCCTTGCCTTGAATAGGAGTCTACAAAAGTATGGTGACTCCAGTTAAATCGTCACATATTGAATTTTTTTAGTCGACAGGATGTTGACAGTATTCTTACATTAGACGAACATGATTTTGAGACATTTTTTGGAGTCTAGCGAATATGCTACAAGTTGTGCTTTTGTTCAAACATTTTGCCGGTGCGTGCAGACAACAACTGTCGCGACGGATGGAACGATGTTTTGGTATGATGTAATCAAGATTGAAATATGTGTGTATAGCGGATTTGAAGTGTGTATCATCGAATTAAATGGAAATTTGAAAAGACTTATTTTATGAGTTGCGGCCAAGTAAATAAAAAAAAGAAGACGTGGCAGTGTAAGTTATTTTTTCATGATTGATATTTTATTTTGTGACTTTATGATATTTGAATATTTTTATGTGTTTTATTTTTACTGTTTATGATTATTTAAAATTCTATTGTTATTTAAATGATACTTAAAGTCGGGGCTTTGTAAAGAAAATGAAATACATTCTTATATTGATAAAAGTAATTGAAAGATAAATATAATTAATTACATTTTTCGTTCTAAACAGACTATATTTTTCTTATTTCCACTCTAAAGCAATTTGACTGGAAACCATTTGCGTAATTTACTATTTTTGCTTCCTTTTTATTCTGTGTTTATGTTTTCACTAAAAAGATGTAATATGATTGAAATTTATTATGCTGTTGAAGTTATTTCCAACTATTTGGAAAGAATTGATGGTTTGTAATTTAAATAACAGAATATTAGATCCTTTACGTAATTTGATGTGTAAGTGTATACTGATATTACTTGTTGTTCTTATGTTGTTTATTATTTTGAATTTTAGAGTCAGATAATTTTATAATTGTTGTTAAGTTAAAGATTAATATATTATGAATTGATATTAGATATTATTATTATAAGTTATAAGATTATATTATTAGGTTTTAAAAAATTTAAATTCAAGTAATTACTAAGATGAACTGTTGGAGTAGTACAAATACCTTAATGAAGATCAGAGCAAAATATGAACGTGATTTCGATCAATCTGGGAAACAGTATGTCCATTATCTGTCAGTTGAGCATAGGAATATAATGGGTTCTTTAATCAATCGCCAATACACGGGTAGACTTTCGGGTACTTTAAATTTTTCGGGTCCCAATAGAGATATCACACAAAATGATATTCGGACAATTCTTATTGATGAAATATACAAATTTGAAGGAAAGTCAGGTGAGCTCACGACAAGTGATATAGCGGAACATGAAATCGATTTTGATATTTATGACAAAAGTGTAGACAATAGAAAAATTGACAAGTGTTGTAAATGCTTAGTGAAATTTGTGGAGCAAAAAATAATGTGTAACTATTGCCACGAATTCTTTATGTACCCTAAAAGTAAAATTAAATTAGATTAAACTCAAAATTTTTATGTGAATATTATATTTGTACTGACACATTTACTGTGTAGAATGTTTTCTGTTGCAAATTCCTATAATTAATAGAATTCAGTAGGGAAGCTTATCAGAAATGTCTATCAGTATTTTGGGGTTGAAATATGATGTTTACTAATAAATTAATGGTGATTGGATAACTTTGAAAAAAAAAAAAAGGGTTTTCACTTTAAATTATATTTGTTCAAGTGATAATTTTAGTGGCAGAAGGAATACGGTCGCAATTTAGAAACATGGAACAATTCGCGACAATATTATTTTCCAGATGACTTCAAATTATTTCATGAAGATACACAAACAACTTCACATACAGGTTCACAAAATCAAACTAAAGTAAAAACAATAGATTAAACTCAAATTCTTTTAAATATCGCTTATTACCATAATTTCAACATTATCAGGTATGTTCTTGGGTCGACACAGGAATATTACTTGTTTTTGAAAGTTTTTGAGGTTAGGTAGACACCTTATGCAGGCATAAGATGTGTATTATGATTTTAGGAATTTTCAAATTGATGTTGAAAAATGAAATTAAAATTTTTATATAATTACAGTTTTTAGTAAATATTAGTTATATTATTTAATGGATTCACAGAAGCTATATTTATTTTGTTTAATACAATAAAGGTCTTGAATTATTCTTGAATGCTGATATTCTGTATTAGTCAGAGTTGATATTGTGATGTTGTAGTAAAATGTTAAGAGAGATTAGTTGAAATTTAAGGATTGCAATAGTATAAATAATAGTTTTATATTCCAATTCTCTGTCACCTATCTATCTAACAATTATTATTATTATTATTATTTTTGCTTATTACTTAAAAAGTGTAAAAAGAAGTAGAGGATTCTACACTTAAATTTTGGTAATTAGCTATATCCGATTATGTCATAGATTTTTTAGTAGTCAAAAGAAGAGTATCAGAAAGGGATATTATTGTTCACAATTGTTGGTTGAGTGAATCCTATCTAAATATTTGGGCATCTAAATTATTTAGTATTGGAAAATAATGTAGAGTTAAATTTTTTTTTATATAGATTTCGGCTAGCAAAAAATTATTTCCTTATCCTTTCAAGTAAGGAAACAAACATATTTTGCTATGTATTTTTTTTTCCTCAACCAAGAATTTTATATTGAATGTAATATTTACTGTGATATATTATATTGTTAGAGTAGTTATTGAAGTCTGTTGATATTATTTATTTTTGAAAAGATTTATTAATGTTATTATTTATTAAGAGAAAATATTAGAAAAAATGTTGAGAGAGATTTAGAGTTAATATTAGAGTTATTAGAGTTTTATTTACAAATTGAGTAAACTGCTTACAATGAAATGTAGTTATAAAATATATGATGAATTAGAATTTTTGTACCAAGGTTGTGATATTTCAAAGTAGTATGTATACCATGTTGTGCAATATGGACATTTATTAATTCAAAAATTTTACTGATTGCGACAAAAAGGATAGCTATCGAATGAAATGAATTAGCTCTGGTCTTCAGTGTGACCACAAAAAGAGTGGCACCACAGATTAGAGTGGGGGTAATCCCAAAACCACAATGGAGAAAGACTGAAATTTAGTCAGAACTGTTTTGAGACTGTTGTTGACTGCTGTTGTTGTTCAAACAGTGACTGTTTAAGACTATTGAAACTTCAGTATTCAGTTATTCAGTATTAGTATGATTAAGTTTTTCAATAGTATTCTGAAGAATACAGTTTTTTCAATTGGTAATATTCTTCAGTTTTCAATGTAACTAATTTCCAACTTTATTATTTATTATATTATTTATTATATTGATTTATTATTTATTATTATTATATTATGTTGGTAATATTATTTATTATGTTAGTTATTTCTTAGTTTATCTTGATGTATCCCATTTATTTACACTTGCAAAAGTAAGTGTTGCTGTAAACTTATGTATTTGAGGTTATGCTTTACTCTAAAAATATTTTAATTTCCATTCTTCCAAAATTTAAGACAATTACTTTGTTTGTGATTCTTGATGATTTAAAATTTTTAGAATTTTATATTTTAGGAAAATTCTCTATTTTTTTTTTATCTGAACTGCTGTTAGGGAACTGCTATTCAGATAAGCTTGTTTTTTGGGGGGGGGAATATTGAAACAAATTAAAAAAAAAAAAAAAAAAAAAAAAAAAAAAAAAAAAATTTCGCCGTTGACTTCATTAAGACTATAATTCTGTGTAAATCCCATTATTCTAAATTATTTTCTCGCTCCAGTATTCGATTGTCAAAATTACATCTAGCGAAATATATAGTTTATTCCAAATTCATTCTCTTAAAAAAATGGCACTGATAGAATGCTCTATTAAATTTACGCACTTTTATTTTCTTTAAATAAAAAGCATCCTAGAATCTAATAATTCAAAAAATACCCATTTCCCAGCTAAAAATATTTTACTCTTTTGAAATAACAACCTATGAATTTCTTTTCTTTATTTTTTATTTCCCTACGATTCCTGACAAAATATTACTTTTCAAATTCTGAAAGATTTTAATCTCAATGTAAAAATTATTTTGGCATATTGCCATACTTGATAAAAACATATGTACTCCTTTTCTCTCTGCTTTTATTTATTCGAAGGAAGTAGAAGGCACGAGATTGTTCTAGAACATTTTTTGGCGCGCTTTTGCCAGCTTCGGTAAGTTCACTTCGATATTAATTCGCCGAAGAAGTTAAGCCGTGAGCGTTGATTGGCCTAGAGGCTTTTTAGATAGAATGTATTCTGGCGCGCTCGGGAAATGATATACGGATTTTTCCCGCGTTTAGAGCAGAATGTTCCGGGATTTCGGTGGTGGATGCAACTAGTGATGTACTTCCTAAATCTTCGAAGGTTCTCCTTGGCCGCCGATTGATTTTAAAGAATACCTGCCTGTACTAACTAAGATGTCTTCTTATATTTAAATTTAAATCATCAAGTTTCGCCACGACCCTAAAATTAGCAGTGCATGGAGTGAGATTTCAATAGAGTAAAGCTTAATCGATTAATCTTTAAATTTTTCGAATAAAGTGTGAACTGGAACGAACTGCCTCTTCTCTGTAGCTTATACGTACACAATGAAGTAAGTCTCGGTGCTCGACTGAAAATCTCCTCGGAGAAACCTCCCTTGCCTTGAATAGGAGTCTACAAAAGTATGGTGACTCCAGTTAAATCGTCACATATATATATATATATATATATATATATGTTATATAAAAAATTTATTTCCTTCGCATCCTTCCATTTTATTCGCATTAATCTTTTAAATTTAATCTAACTTCTGTCATAGTCAGTATTTCCTTAATTCTTAATAATATCTATTCCTATTTAAAGTCCTTTTAAAAGTAAATATCCGTATATTAATAATTATTTTATTCCAAATCTTAATATAAAATTTTAAGTTCATTCGTCGCTTTTATCAGCTCCCCAATCTATAAAATTCCGAGGTGCGTTCTCATTTCGAATGTTTTTTAAAAGCCATTTTCTTTTTATTATTATTATTATTATTGCTCTGATTTTTTTCGCGCGCTTGGGATTTTAACTTCAAAATTGATCCGCACCCAAGTACGGGATTCTTTACTGTTTTAGCCTCGCTCTCTAGCCTCATTCGCTGGGCTGGAAGTCGCCTCTCACTCATTGGTTTGTGCGCTCGTGACGTAATTTCTGTATATCTCCGCGGAGAGATCAAAACTCGCCCGCAGCGGTAGGAGCACTAGATTTTTGACGTTTTTGGAAGTCTAAACAAATATGTATCTGGTGTTTTTAATTCCGTAGAATATTCATCTGGCCCAGTAACATCTTAATTTAATGAAGTGAAACATCGTGAGCACGAGGGCTATAAGTTTTAGACCTTTGGGAATTGTCTCTGCGTTGTTCGTCTTCTAAATAAAACTATTTGTCTGGAGATTGGCTGGATTTACTGGAGAAATTCTGTGATCTCATTTCATTGCCTTACTACTTCGCCATACTCGCTAAATTCGACTGCAACTTGCTATATCGTTGAAGGACTGCCATTTTCTCATCGAATATTATTCCTCATAAGATCTCAACTTCGTCAAAATGCCACACACACACACACACACATATATATATATATTAAATTTTAAAATTCAAAAATAATTAAACACAAATTGATGTTTTATTATTTATGTGTTTAAAATTTTTAATAGCTTAATAATGTATTCCTTGAAATATCTCAAACGCCTTGATGCTAATAATAAAGAAATTTTTACTACACCAAAATTATAGTAGCATAATTTTATCCACAGGAAAATAATTCATAAATATTTTATCTAAAACAGGAACTCATTAGTCATTACCACTTTTAAATGTAATTTTAAAATTTATTTTCTAAATTTAGAAAATTTATTTTAGCACAAAAAATTAAGAATTTATCCTTTTTATTTTTAGATATATCAAACTGAATTTCTGTAAGTCAGGATGGTATGTTAAGTTATTTCGATTAAAATATAAAGAATGTATTTCCTTTTACTATACGTTGATACTTTTATACTTTATTACATTCAAAATGAATAATATTTATGACTCTCTGTCATAAATATTTCCTAAAATAATCTTTACTGAAGTAAAATTTATTGTGAGGAGTTTGTGCCTCTAGTAATCAACAAATTTTGTAAAAATGAGTCTTTTTTTCTGAAATCAGTCTCCAGTCTTAAATTGCAAATTAAATTAAAGCAAGAGGTATGTTTAAAGTAGACTATATATGTTTAACAAAATCTTTGACAATTGAACCAGCATATACACTATGCATTAAAAACCTACACAAAAATTGATAATAACAATATGAATGAAAGAAAATGTAAATTAAAAAAAAATGAATATAATAATGGTAATATCCGAATAACCGTACGTTTTGTGTAATTAAGAGTGAAAATGACTTTATGAATGTGTCAAAAAAGCAGCTAATTTGGATTAGAGCAAAAATTGCAAAAAACGAAAAAGAATTATTATCCTGAATTTATTCGGCGAGATATTTGGCAATATTTGGCGAGATATCTGGCAATATTCGGCGAGATATCAACAATGTTTGGCGAGATATCTGGCAATATTCGGCGAGATATCAACAATGTTTGGCGATATATCAACAGTATTCGACGAGATATCTCGCAGTATTCGGCCGAATCATTTTGCTGACTAGCTTTTAGTATTCGGCCAACCGAATGTTCAGAAAAAGGCCGAAAAGACCGAATATGGGGCAGTGGCCGAATATTCGTCACATCCCTAGTCCTCACCTCTAAGAGGACTCCCCAAAGTAAAAAAGAGGTTTTTTTTTTTTAAATGAGTACAAATTACGGCTACAAAAATGTTATAGGGTTCCCAACCGGATTTTTGACTCAAGGCCCCACGTAAGGTTAAGTCATAGATTAACTAACAAGCTTGGACACTATCATATCAGCGTAATGGCAACGCGATAACGATCGCAGCGCCCTTAGTGACACAAGGGGGAAGAAACTGTTCACCCACAAAAATATTTCTGCTATTGAGCGTCTACCTTAATATGATCTTTCTTTTTTAAGATGGATGAGCTTATGTTTTCAATAAAAGTTTAATTTTTGTGAATGTGTAAATTATTGGTTAAAAATATTACTGAAAAAAAAATCAGCTAAAAAAATCATCTTTAATGTAATTAATCAAGTAAATACGATATAATCGTAATTAAACCGCACATTAAGTAAAGGTATACTTTAAAAATATACAAAATAATGTACTCGGCGTCTGCATGCAGCGAGCCCCAGAAAATTTCTTATTATTTATGTTATTGAGAAAATACACATGAAAAATCGGAAATTTCATAAATAAATCTTTTAGCCGATGTTTTGTTAATTTGTGACGCTTAATGTATTATATATAAAAGAATTGTCATAACAATCTTTAAAATTAAGATTTTTACAGACAACAAAAAGTTTGTTTTTAATGCAAATAAAGTACAGACTTTTGAATAATATTTTAAATGGCTATTTTCCTGCTGGGTTTAAGAAAAAAAAAAGAATTACCTTGACAAATAAGTGACATTTGTGGGTTTTTTTCTTAAGTATTATTATTATTATTATTATTATTATTTGTATTGACTAAAAGGAATTAATTATTATTATATGATCTTCACTAACATTCATCACCAAATTTGAATTGTAATATCGTAATGAACGCAAATTTACCATGCTTAGGTACAATATTACACTGTAAAAATTTCGGAACGTTTCAGGAAATTATCTTGAAACATTTCGCATATTTTACCTGAATTTCGAATTTCTTTATGTCCAACGTCAATTACGGCAATAATTCGTGTAATATTTTTGAGAGGTTTCAATTTTTCCGTAAACTACATTCTGCGCATGCGTGCTTCATGTTTTATGTTCCATTAGCCATTTTGATAACTAAAGAAGAATAAAAACAGCTGCCTGGGTACTTAAAAACAAATGCAATCTGAACAAACTGGTGACAACTCATCAATGAATTCTCGAGATTAAATACATGAATCGGAATATATGTGTACCAAGAAACAAGTAAATATTGTGATAAGGAAGGAAAAATATCTGAAAAAAAAAAATCTAATTCAATGAGATATATGTAACTATAAGTAGAAAATATTGTATATTTTAGAAGTTTTGCTGTTCGAGAAGTTTGCAATTATAACACATAAATTATTATTATTGTTATTATTATTTACCTAAAAATCTCGCAGAAAAACAATAGAATATAAAAGTTAAGGTTCCAAAATCCAGTTGAAACTTTATACTAATATTTGAACTTGAAACAAATATATGATAACGCGGTAATTTTTCATTTAACGTTTTGTTCTGGTACATTTTGTTTATATATTGAAAATCAAATTAATAATAATGTATTTAAATGTACAATTGTTTAATTTTCTCTGGCCGAAAAATGATTCTAGATTCACCAAAAATATAAAAATTTTAAACTTTCTTAAAAAGATGCATTTTATAGATGGAATAGAATGTAGCTATATGAATAAAAATAAAAATAATTACCCTTTTAATTCCGTTTTGGATATCTGAAGATACTGGTGAAGTATAAGGATCGCCACCATTGTCTAGCATGTAATACACCTTTATGGATTTTATATCAATCTGTAAAGTAATAGAAAAAAATTTACGCATATTAGTTGGTACATATTTTCATCATTTGAGAAATAATATCCACCACCTGAGTAACTTACTGGAAATAAAAGTAAATGATAATGCATTAACTATTTTTCTTTATAAGTCCCTCATTAAAATTTAAATGTGACAATATTTAAAAGAATGATATTGTTGATTATACATCTTAATTTATGATTATACATCTTTTTTATTGCAGATTCGGATTCTACGGGCAAAAATACATAACTTTTGTATTGAACATTTTCTTCGGAAAATCGTAGATGGCGCTGTAATCGAGTACAATGCAGTGAGAATCGTTTCCATTGAAAAGTCTGGAAACGGTGGAAGAACTCTAGAAATATATATCGGATTGACTTAAAGGAAAACTGCATGTTCAATAGTTTTGAAAAATATATTGAGAGATATCAAAGTTGCCTCCCCCCCCCCCCCCCAACTCTGCACTCTGGGGAGAAAGGCGGACAACTTTGAAATCTTAAATGATAACTCCCACCCCCTTTTTTTATTGCAGATTCGGATTCTACGAGAAAAATAAGTAACTTTTATATTTAACATTTTCTTCGAAACATCGTAGATGGCGCTGTCATTGAGTAAAATGCGGTAAAAATCGTTTCCATTGAAAAGTCTGGAAACGGTCGAATAACTTGAGAAATATACATCACATTGAAAAATTGAAAAATACGTGTTCAATATTTTAGAAAAATCTATTTAGGAATATCAAAGTTGTCATTAGTGATGAATACATATCATTCTTTTAATGAAGAATACATATCAAGCTGAAACCGAACTATTTGATCGAATACAGAAGTAATGTTTGCATCCTTATTAACACTTTCCAACCTAGTTGAAAAGTGTTTATGACTTCGGTTTGTCTGGCCGTCTGCCGTCTGTCCGTGCTCTAACTCCCGTAAATATGGTCGGATTGCCATGCAATTTTTATATGTTATTGTCGTTATCTATAGCAAGTTCCCTATTTCAACTGAAGTGTGTATAGCACTTATAGTTTTTTTACAGGGACACTCAAAAGAATTCTGTTACATTACGGTCTATGGGGAAAAATCATTTGCGGTTTATTTTAATGATGTTACACAATTGCAAACACATTGTAATTGATATAATCATTAAGGTGTATCAGAAGAAGCTTAAAATGGAATAGGGTGTGCATAGCACTTATAGTTAATTTACAGGGACAGTCAAAAGAATTCCGTTACATTACGTCTATGGAGAAAAATCGTCTGCGGTTTATCTAAATAATGTTTCGCTATTTTAAACGCATTGAAATTTATATATATCACCAAGGCGCATTACAAGAGGCTTACTACAGAATATTGTGTGTATAGCAGTCATCGTTCATTTACAGGGACACACAAAATAATTCTCTACTGTCTGTTAACAATAATTCCTGGAAGTGCGTTTTAAATTACTGAACGCGATTTTAAAATTAACTCACTTTTTATTTATTACGTGGTGTGTATAAATTCTGCAGATCCTATACAGGGCAGCACAAAAGTTCGCGAACACATTTCCGTTTATTGACAGAAACTCCAGAAGGAGAATTTTAAACTGTGCTACGCGTTTCGTAACTGAACTAAAATTTAGCATCCTATGTAGTATATATACAAATCTATAGATCCTATACAGGGCTGAATAAAAGTATTCGGATATTTTTCCGAATATTGTATATGTTGGAAATTCCTGAAATTATGTTTTTAAATATGTTATGCGTTTTCCGAATTGTTTACTTAGATGTTATCTTTTAGCTTATTAAACGGTAATGATTTGTAAAATTATTTTGGAAGCGTTGGAAAGTGTTACATAATCTATGCTTGACGCATGATTTTTCGTTCTTGTATTTTTTGGTGCTAGGATTTGGATTTGTAACTTTTACATATTGATGCTCATTTTCAATTATAGTACATTGTTGGTAACTTACCGGATTGAAGAGTTTCAATTTTTGTGTTTCCTCTTTGCCTATTAGAGTAGACAAGACAAGTTTCAGATCAGCAGCATAACGTGTCATTGGCCCAACGACAAAATACTGCTCCAGCTCTTTTGGACCGGAAGGATACTGACCACCGACAGGAACGAGATCTTTTAACAACAAAGGACAGGATTATTGCAGTTATTTTCTTATTATAATATTCAAATAACAAAATGTAAATCTTATTTTTCCATTTTTAATTCCATGACAATGATAGATAGAGATAAAAAAAATTGCTCGTTGTTTTTTATAATTTTTTCAAACTTTCACTTATTTTAACAATTTTTTTTGTTAATCAGGTTTTCTTCTACATTAACAACACCAGAGGATCCGACCCGGGCAGAGGGACATACTACCCGGTATAAATAACATAGGTGAAAATAGTTTTTAATCGAAGATTCTAATAGATTTTTTTCTGGTAATGATGTAAATATACATAAATCTCAAAATGAACCAAAAAATCCTTAGTTAATGTTATAATTTATAAATTCAAGTAAAATGATTTTTATTAAACCTTTCTCCTTTCTCTTCATCCCAAAATAGTAACCAACAAATTCTAAACCAAAGTAAAAACTTACCATTTCATCAATATCTTTATTAAATTCCTACTATTAGCTCACACTCTCTATATATATATCTTGTTGGAATTTTCAATCGTTAATAAAATATTTTCTATTCATCCATTCAAGTTCAAATAAATTTTTTAAAACTTGTACTGGATGACAATTGATGTTAATAGAGTTTTTTCAAATATTAATTCATTAATTAAATTTAATTAATTAATTTTAATTTTATATTTCATTTCTGTTCAAAAGTATAGACTCACTCCATATTTATAGTCTCACCTTCACACGTAAAAAGATAATGGGGCTGTTCACGGACGAAGATCAGGCGGCTCGCGGGCGAAGGAGACTACAAATGTGGAGTTTGAGTCTATACTTTTGAACAGAAATGAAGTATAAAACTAAAATTAAATAATACAATTTAATTAATTAATTAATATTTGAAAAAACTGTATTATCGCTAACTGTAACATCGCTATGGCACTTTATTGTGAAGTTTGGTAATTTATTGAAATTCAATATTTAAAAAATGGCATAATCATTAGATTTTAAATTTATATCAAGAAAAATACAATTTTTTTTACCTTTCTAACGCAGTTTGTCTAACAATTTTGTGAGCAATACTTTTCGAGCTATTAATTTTTGGTATTTTAGCTATTTATTTTTTATTTAATTTTTAATACATTTCAAAAATTTTTCTTATGTAAGATATTTAGCCGGATATAAATTTAGGAATAAATACCGTCAGTGGCGAAGCGTGTAGATCGCTGGAAAAAAATTTCTATTTGACCTAAGTAGGAATTGACTTTAAAAAAAAGTTTTTATATTACTTGTTTTAGCACTGAAATTAAAGAATTACAAATATAAAAATAATATTTAGTTGTCCGCAAGTGAAAGATTCTGAAAGAAAACAAAAAGTATTAAAAAATGAATTAATTGAATTAAAAGAGACAGTAATATCAGCTTGAAAAAAAAAATCAAAAATCGCAGTAACATCTCTAGTGTCTAAATTGTATGACACGGAAATTAAATTAGAGCAAGAAATAAAAGAAAAGCAAAACATCGCGAAATCTAACAGAAAATTAGAGACGTGCTTGAAAGAATTAGTGTTCTAATTAGATGAAGAACGAAAACGTACAGATCAATACAGGGAGCGTTTAGTAAAAGCAAACAACCATTCTAAAATATATCCAGATTCAATAAAGATTCCTTTTAATATTGCAAAAAGCAGCTAATTTAAAACCATAACAAAGAATAGAATTTCAAGTAAATATAATTTTCCACACGTAATTAAAGAAATTAGGCAATATTGTGAAAAATTGACCGATCGATTTTCTAAAAGAATGCTGCTACTTAGCTATACTTACGTTGTGTCGGTTTGTGGCCAAATATTCCATTGAAGAATGCTGGACGTCTGATGCTGCCACCAAGATCCGAACCAAGACCGATCAGTGAACCAGCAGAGGCAATAATTGCACCCTCTCCTCCTGTTAGGTGGGAGAAATGTATGTTACATACAATAAAACATCTACTATATGTTACCCTTGTAATCATCAATTTTTATTCTGCGTGAGTCACTAGAAATAGTACATGTATAATCGACAAAAAAGGGAAAAAAAAAGGGAAGGAGAATGCTCTGTACTAACTCTGCCACAAATCATCGTATGAAAATGTGACTGGCAGCAATCGATTAGTAATAACGCCTACTATTTAGAGATATTCTTAATTTTTCTTAGAGGGTCGTCCACTTATAGAAATTGCAACACACTTCAAAATTTTGAATACTAACACCTAATTTTGACATCATATTTTGATTCTTCAGTAAATGTTATATGGAGATACGAAACTGCAAGTCATTCGGTCAATTAGTTTAGGAATTGTGCAGATGTAAAGTTTGGAACTACTAACGTTAAATTCATTTTCAATCATTGCAAAACAAATTACAATACGGGTAGTTTTCTAAGCATAACTCAAAAAGTACTTGGCGGAATCAGCTGTAATTTTGCATTCGCATGTTTGAAGCTTCTAGAAATATATTGCTCTTAAAAAAGTAACAGATTAGATTTAATACGTTTTTCGATAATTAATTTGAAAGTATATATATATCTATATCTATATATATAAAACGATAAAGTACGTTGTGGCGAAAAAGCGATTATTTCTCTTTTTCCGATGGCAACAAGTTGTTTGTTTTCACTAATCTGCAAATATTAAGAAAAGCATTTGAGAGATAGATTTAAAACTCACCACACAAATGTAGAAAATTTTTCTGTATCTGAAAATGCAATCTTTGTAAAAATCGGCCGGTTAATTTTTCTTATTTTTCGCAAAAAACTAACTACTTTCTAAAAGGGAAGAAAATAAAATACGAAGTCAAACCAAAAAATGCGCCATTTTGTTATTAATTAAAACATTAGCTACATTGTTGTACCTTTTGCAGTTTAACCCTTGCAGTTGTCCGCATCGATATGATGTCAATGTTACTGATGCACATATTTGTGATTTAAAATATAGATTGAATATTAATAAATAATTAATAATAATAAATAATAAATGAATAAAATAATCTTATTGGGTGGAGATTTCCGTCAAGTCCTACATGTCATTTTTAGAGGTTCAAGATCATTAACAGTTTCAAGTTGCTTAAAGAAGCACAGACTTAGGTCTGAATTTTACATTATGAAATTTACAGAAAATATGCGTGCCCTTCAAACAGAGAGAGAGAGTTAGCAAGTTTCCTGTTACAGGTTGGCGAATGTCAAAGTGGGGAAACTATTAAGTTGTCCTCAATTTGCTATCCAGATATACAAGATCCAGTGCAGCAACTTTCCAGTGACACCGATTTTAAGACAGTGACACCTCAAAAGTTTAAAGGATGAACCATACTAACAGTGAGAAACAATTTGTCAATTGAAATCAATAATCGTGTTTTACAATGTATGCCAGGAACTGAAAGGATTTATGAAAGCATTGACACCATCCTAAGTGATTATCCATAAGATCAACTTGCATATATACTGAAGAACTTTTAAACTGTTTAACACCGACTGAAATTAAAGCCAGGAGCTATTATAATGTTACTAAGAAATTTAGTACCTTCTAAAGGTATGTGCAATGGTACAAGACGTATAGTTAGTAACTTGTAGAATAATGTTATCGAAAAAAAAAAAAGATCCAATATTAATGAAACTTTTCTCATCCCTCGAATACCACTTATTTCATCAGACAATAATGTGTCTTTTACATTATTTAAGCGTATACAATTTTCTATCCAATTAGCTTTTCAATGACTATAAATAAAGTCCAGGGTCAAACTTTTGAAAAAAATTTGCTTAGATTTTTCAAAACCAGTTTTTAGCTATGGTCAGTCGTATGTGGGTCTTTCAAGAGTTAGATCTTTCGATTCAGTTACTGAGTATCACCGAGCTCAGAAATTTACAATTGTGTATATAGAGAAGATTTCGATGCTTTAAAAAAATTGATAATTGTGAATGGTATAGATATTTTCAATATAACATGTATACACTTTTTTTAATTTTAAAGAGTATCCAGTAACTATTGTGTGCATGCAAAGGTTTTTATATGCATGATGCTGAAGAAATACCTCTGTTTTCATATTTCTAAATGGTGTCCATATCTTTTTATGTGTATATATATTTACCCAGTCCTAAGTGGAGAAGTTTTTATGCATAGTATTTATACATATAATGTTGACATTCCTATATTATAATGTGCATATATTTAAAAGAGTAGACACTAGAGCGCAGATGCTGTGCACGGGATTGGCTAGTTCATATTGAAATACTAAGTCAAAATTAGGTTTTAGTATTGAAAAATTTCAAGTTTGTTATAATTTATGTGTGTAGACGACACCTTAAGAAAAATTTAAGTACAGCATCAATAATCGACTGGTATCACTTACATTTCTATACAGTGATTGGTTTGTGCGGAATTACTAAGAGTCTTTCTCTCTTTCTTTTTTACGAGTGTACAGAAAAATAAAAGAAACCCGCGGAGAATTAAAGCAAAGAAAAATTACAGACCTTTCCAAATTGTAAGAATTAACCCGATAAGATTAAATTGTAAGAAATGTGCATAAAAAAGCATTATTTTATTTTAAAAAAACCCTGCTTCAATGTACGATTCATTTTGCTAATCAATCATTATTGATTTGGATCAAAGTTGATTACAGAATACGCGTTAACACTTCAACGGAGCAAATGGTCGCGAGGTCGTGCAAAAAGGTCAAAGCACAGGAAGCAGAGTTTCTAGTGGTTGGAGTGCGGAATTACATTGAATAACACATTTCTTCAATTTTCAGAACTAGTATTTCCAAATAATAAATGTTACTAATCATTTGTAAAAATTTTCTATGATTAAATGCGAATATTATTATTCGTAAAAAAAAAAATCTGGTGTGACTCCACTGGATTTTCCGAACACTTTCTAAAAAACTATACATTCAAATGAATAGTAACATAACAATGATTAACCCCTTAACTGCTGTTTTTTGTTTGAGACTTTATAAGCTAAAAATAGGAACAATACACCACTTTTTCCAAACTTGCCTTATATAACCGAAAATGTCTGCGAATTAATAAAGCGAAGATTGCAATTAAAAATGAGTGATGTCCAAAAGCTTTTAGTAACTAAACAAACAAACTCTTCTTGCCCGAACAGAGTTCGGGCAAAACAGTTAAGTGGTTAAGCACTACTAAACTGGCGAAACTTAGCGCCAATATCTTGGTTGAAGGTAAAATTCAGTTAGATTTCACTAATTTCTGGGTGAAACATTGAACTTTATTTTAAACAGTGTAACATCACTTTATGAGTAGGCAGGTCTAAGGCTGCTACAATTCGGACTCACTCACGCTGCCATTTAATAACCAGTAGGAGAAGAACGATTGGCCACGACACTTCTAGCCGCGTGGTCAACAATAGCTAAGAAGGAAACAAAATGCTTCAAGAGTATTATAGTATCCTAAGGCAGGCCGCACACTGACAAGACAGAGCGACATGTAGCGCAAGACACGAGACAAATTCTGATATTCAAACCGGTTTTTCTTTGTTAAAAGGGTGAAAATGTCTCATGAATTAAGCTTCATGTCGCTCTGTCTTGTCAGTGTGCGGCCTGCCTTTAGAGCTCCTATAATATAAGCTGAATTATCCCCGTCATTTAATTATCCGGGACCAAAAACCATGCTAAAACCGGTTAGCGTTGCCACAGTGGTGGACGGTGAGTGACAGTGACACAGACGGCAAACACCAGCTCTGGCGGTAGACCACTGAGCTCCACAATTATTATGGAACTCAGTGCGGAAGACTAGTAATCCTATAATAGAGGCTGACACATCATCGCAGATTTGGCACCCGAATTGGAGCCCAGTCGAAAATCCAAGATAATCAGAACCTGGTCCAATTATAGGAGTAAAAAAACCCCAGCTCCGGCTGCGGTAGATTGATGCTGAACTGGGTACCAATAATCCGAAACAAAATGGATATGCGTCAGCTCCTATTATAGGAGTCTTACGGTAGACTAATGTTGAGCTGGGTTACAACATGGCTGTTATGTTGGACAACAAGATGGATATGCGTCAGGTCTACTTATAGGAGCTTTAAGTAGCCCTATGAAGGTCTAAGCACTACGTCACGGTACCACTTTAATCATTTGAGCTTCGTACGCCAAACATTATTGATTTGCGACGCTTCAATCTTGCGGCAGGTCTTAGTATGGGAGCTTTAGCACTTATTATACACTTTAGTTTAGCACATCATTTTACCGTTTGACAAGAAAAACTCATAACAAACCACACTCCTCGCCCTTTTACCTCAAAGTATTTAATAGAATATACAAAGATAAAATAAAAATCCACATTCTTACCACTACTTCCTCCGGGAGTTCTTCTAATATCGTAAGGATTCTTTGCTTTTCCGTGAAGCTTATTGTAACTTTCAAACCATAAACAAAATTCAGGGATAAGTGTTACTCCCACCGGTATAGCTCCACGAGATCTCATTACCTGCACAGGTTCGCAATCTTCCGAAGCGGTCAAGCCTCTTCTACAGATCACTCCATTTGTATTTGATAACCCTAAAAAAAGTAAAAAAAAAAAAAAGAAACAAAATAAAAGTAAAATTCGTGTCACACAATTTGAAGTGGGATAGAAATATATATTTCAGTATTTTAATAAATTTATCAAAGTGTAAAATGTATTTAAGTTTTTTTATATCAAATATTCATTATTTATAATGTTTAATAAGCTTATAATTGCATTTTTCAGCCTACATTTTTATAGTTTCTATAGATAAGATCATATAAGCGCTGTTGAAGATAATGCAGAAAAAGCTTTTCATCGAAGTATTCTTTTAGTTTTATTTTTGCGTATTAGTAGAGACATAATACTAAATACATATCGAATTTAGCTTTATTATATAAAGATCCGTGTCGTATTCCAGGATATATATAAGTAAACGCTGATTTAGAAACATACACGAGGTTTACGAAAAAGACAGTCTGCCACACTGAATTATACTTGAACCGCTTTTGGGACCCCGTGGATCATATGATGCTCTTTTCGTGACGCAGGTGCTGGAAAAGCACGAATGCAGATGCATGAAAAGAGCATCACGTGACTAGCGGTCCGAAGGGAGAAGAACTTAATGCGGTAGCCTGTCTTTTTCGTCAGCCTCTAAATTGTGTACAATACAGAAGTATTTTAGAACGTTAGTATATGATACATAAGAGCAAAACTCGGTCAGTCGTTTGAACATTCCTTTAAAATATAGGGCTTCTGTGATGAAATTTCTACTAATTCGCGGAATAAGTGACCGGAGAAATAATCAGATTTACCAAACATAAGCTATTGTAAAATTAGGATGTCCCTGTACGAGAGCGGCGACATACGGGATATAAATTTTTATTAGTCAATACGATTTTGGACAAAAACTAATCACCAAGTATCTTGGCGAATACAACATTATCGCCAAACTAATGTTTGTTGACTTTTTCGTAGGAAGAATCGACATGTCAGTCTTCTCCTGTGGAGCGTTTTGAAGCCGACAAATGAGTTATTTACCCATTTCCTAATTCCGCCATATTCGACTTTGACCAATAGCAGTTAGCAGTCTCCAGTGCAAAACGAGACGCTCGCGTTAGCGACACGTCAAGTATAGCGGATCCAGGAGAAAGGGGGGGAGGATAAGACGGCTTCATGTGACATAAACTAACGGTTCCTCCTATTCTATCCTTCAAGCTTGTCTCACGCGTCTACTCGAATTTGTCAAAACGAGTATTGACAAGTTCTAAAAATGTTGATTACTACAGTTAGGACAAAAGCTTTAGTTTTAACATGCGCTCTGTGCACACGGTGCCACTCTCTTAAAGAATCCCCTAGTAAAATATCTCCATCTTCGCTTTAGCATGCAGAATGTGTGTTCGTAGAATATAACTAGAATAGTGTCATCCTAACCATTAGGGATTTCAGAAACTATTGTCACCAGAAATCACATGGTATAATATTTATACCATGTGACCTCTGGTGACAATAGTTTCTGAAATCTCTAATGGTTAGGATGACAGTATTCTGGTGACAATGGTTCCGTAGCAGTGGTCTTCACTTCTGCTATGGAAAAAATTTATTGCACTCTAAATAAACGTTGTTAATTTATGACGAAGCTTATGCTTCAAATTAATTATTTATCTTGGTTATTTGAATTAGTTCAGTGAAAAATATAAGCGACTAAAAGCACACATATGTCGAAATTATAGATAATATACTGAGTTCTGATAACTGAATTAAGAAACAAGTACATTTTCGTTAATTTGATATATATTTCACTATCATTTATTATACATTGGTAGCTACGACAAAATCTATTATTTTTCACAGAGTGTATAACGTAGAATTGAAAAACACCAGTCTAATGCCTGTCTGCCTGTCTTTTAATGTACCTAAATGTATGAAAATTATGTGTGTATTAGTAATTGTGCCAGAAAGACCTTTCATTTTATACTAATCTAGATGAAATTTAAATGGTTCCTAATTTGATATTTTGATGTCTGTGGAAAGTCGAATTGGCATTTTTGTGAATCTTGCTTATTTTTACTATTAGCATATAGAATATATAGTGCAGCAACCGGCTAATCAAAAAGTGCTAAAAAATTGAATCCGATAAATGTTGAACAATGCTGAAAGATAAATGTAGATCAAAGCAATATCAGCTAGCTCAACCTTTATACAAATATTATACAATGTTTACGTTGAAAACAGCTAGCAGATGTCGCTGCAATCGACATTTATCTTTCCCCATCGTTATACATTTATCGGATTCAGTTTTTTTAGCACTTTTTAAAGCATTACTGGAATAGCCGGTTGCCACACCATTTCTTCCAGATGCTATACTTTTATCAAATTACACTTGAGTACAAAAATGTCTGATTATTGGAATTTTTGTCTTAATTTATACATGCTTAAGACTAACTTTATAATCGTTGTTTTTGTCTTCAGCGAATAAAAGCAATCACAAATCAGTACCTTTAACTAAAAGACACTCTTTTGCTGTGAATGGTATTCCCAGAAGAGGTAAATCCTCAGCCATCTGTCTCTCCGACAACGTACCAGATCGAACTAACAGGTCCACTTGGCGAGCTTCTTCAAGGGCATCCTCGAAACGGCTGTCGACAACAGCATTGATAACATTGTTGACTTCTGTGATTCGTTCAACGTAAGTCCTTACAAGGGTTTCACTTGATAGCTGCGAACAAACATTATATTAGTACTGGATCAAAAGACCCGATTCTGAGCACTGTCGATACGGCTTCGATTTCGAAAATGGGTGTTGGTGTTGAAGACTGCAATAGGGCAAAGTATTGTTGCCATGGATAAACTTGTTTTTATAAAGGAATATCTAAATCTCTAAAATATATTGGTTTCTGAGGTTTCTAATGAGAAAGAACGCTTTTCGGAATCATGTATAACTCGGCAGATGTTATTGTTATATTTTCATTCGTAATTATATTATATTTTCGTAGATTTAAAAAAAAAAAGTCTTTTTTTTCAGTGCATGTTATATCACATTATATCTCAAACTCGCGCACAAAATTAAAGCTAGATTCAACCATTAAAATTTGTAGAAATTTTCTCTTCAAAATTGTGCATTTACACTTTATGTTTTCTTTCTCTCTCTCTTTTTTTTTTTTAGTTTTTTTTTCTAATTTGTTACTGGGCCTTTCTAATTTTATACTACTTTTTGAAAACAACAACAACAACAAAAAAGATATTTGTCTTTTTTTTTTTTTCCAGTGCATGTTATATCAAATTATATGAGAAACTCGCGCATGAAAATTAAAGCTAGAGACCTGAACTATTAAAATTTGCAGAAATGTTCACTTCAAAATTGTGCACTTTATGTTTTCTTTCTTTATCTCTCTTTTCTTTTAGACATTTTTTTCTAATTTTTTATTTTTATTTTTTTTCTAGTGCATGTTATATCATACTATATGAGAAACTCGCGCCTCAAAATTAAAGTTAGAGTCCTGAATTATTAAAATTTGCAGAAATGTTCTCTTCAAAATTGTGCATTTACATTTTATGTTTTCTTTCTCTCTCTTTTTTTTTAGATTCTTTTTTTTTCTAATTTTTTACTGGGCCTTTCTAATTTTTTACCACTTTTTGAAAACAACAACAACAACAACGACAAAAAGAATATTTGTCTTTTTTTTTTCCCAGTGCATGTTATATCAAATTATATGAGAAACTCGCGCATGAAAATTAAAGCTAGAGACCTGAACTATTAAAATTTGCAGAAATGTTCTCTTCAAAATTGTGCATTTACACTTTATATTTTCTTTCTTTATCTCTCTTTTCTTTTAGATATTTTTTTTCTAATTTTTTACTGGGCCTTTCTAATTTTTTACTACTCTTTGAAAAAAAAATGTCTTTTTTTTTTCTAGTGCATGTTATATCACACTATATGAGAAACTCGGGCCTCAAAATTAAAGCTAGAGTCAAGAACTATTAAAATTTGCAGAAATGTTCTCTTCAAAATTGTGCATTTACACTTTATATTTTCTTTCTCTCTCTCTCTCTTTTTAGATTTTTTATTTCTAATTTGTTACTGGACCTTTCTAATTTTTTACTACTTTTTGAAAACTACAACAACAACAAAAAACACATTTGTCTCTTTTTTTTTTTTTTACCAGTGCATGTTATATCAAATTATATGAGAAACTCGCGACTGAAAATTACAGCAAGAGACCTGAACTATTAAAATTTGCAGAAATGTTCTCTTCAAAATTGTGCATTTACACTTTATGTTTTCTTTCTCTCTCTCTCTCTCTCTCTTTTTTTAGATTTTTTTTCTAATTTTTTACTAGGCTTTTCTAATTTTTTACTACTTTTTGAAAACAAAAACAAAAACTAAAAAACAAAAAAAAAACAAAAAAACATTTGTCTTTTTTTTTTTTTTTTTTTTTTTTTTTTTTTTTTTTTTTTTTAGTGCATGCATTATATGAGAAACTCGTGCCTCAAAATTAAAGTTAGAGTCCTGAACTATTAAAATTTGCAGAAATGTTCTCTTCAAAATTGTGCATTTACACTTTATGTTTTCTTTCTCTCTCTCTCTCTATTTTTTTTTTAGATTCCTTTTTTCTAATTTGTTACTGGAACTTTCTAATTTTTTATTACTTTTTGAAAACAACAACAACAACAACAACAAATATATTTGTATTTGTATTTTTTTTTTTTCAGTGCATGTTATATCAAATTATATGAGAAACTCGCGCCTGAAAATTAAAGCTAGAGACCTGAACTATTAAAATTTTCAGAAATGTTCTCTTCAAAATTGTGCATTTACACTTTATGTTTTTTTCTCTCTCTGTCTCCCTCTCTCTCTCTCTCTCTTTTCAGATTTTTTCTCTATTTTTTACTAAGCCTTACTAATTTTTTACTACTTTTTGAAAACTGTGCCTAGCTCGTCGAAACCACAACTTTTGATGATTATTTTTGTGGACGATGAACTTTAAAAAATATTTCTCAATATTTATGTTATTCTAAATAAGGGATTCATCAAATAATCGTCCTGTAATACAAATTCCATAAATATAAGAAAAATCAATTTACTGAAAACTAAACTTTTTAAAACAATTCATTAGTTAAAAAAAATTAATGTATTCCAATTTTCTAAATATTTCCTCCATTTTTTTTTTCATTTTATTAGTCAAACGGTTTTTATTTTAAAAATTGTGCATCTATTTCCTAATATGACACTCAATTATTTAATAACGAATAAAAAACTGGCAGGAAACTGAATTTGCATTAGAAATTAACATGTTAATATATTTTATTACTAATTTGAGGATCTTAATAAACCAGCTTTTTAAAACGAATGCAGAGTACTGCATACACTGTATACACTGTAAGAAAAGACAAATGTTTGTTAATCTAAGAAAGTATAATACAACCACGAACGAAAATACAATAACCTCTTCCGAGTTACCCGCGATTCCGAAAAGCGTTCTTTATCCTTAGAAACCTCAGAAATTAATATTTTCAAGATGTAAAAAAGTATTTATAAAAAAAAAGTTTCTTTTCTTGCCATTGATTTTTGGAAATGTTTTCGAGTAGTTTTTATAATTAATACAGTTTCTAAACACCAAATATAATTTTTTCGGATGCTGTCAATTCTCAAGTAAACATTTTCATGTTCGATAAATATGTGTTACAAACAAACATGATAAATAAACAGCATTAACATTAAAATTAATATTATTTTGTTATTCTTGCATGTATAAATTCACATACGCAGCTAAAAATACTTAATTGCGAATCAATAGCATCCTAAAATCCGATAATCCGGGTTGAGAAAACTAATTAATTCACTAAAAACTGCTAGGAAACGTTCCCGAAAATGAATGACAGCAACAGAAACTGGTTTTCATAAATGATTCCATAAATCTCGAAAATATATTGGTTTCCGAGGTTTCTTGATGATAAAGAACGCTTTTGGGAATCGTGAGTAATTCAGACGAGGTTATTGTGTATTTTCGTTCGTAGTTATATTATATTTTCTTAGATTAAAAAAACATTTGTCTTTTTTTAACAGTGCATGTTATATCATATTGTATCAGAAGCTCGCGCCTCAAAATTAAAGTCCTGAACGATTAAAATTTGCAGAAATGTTCTTTTCAAAATTGCACGTTTACACTTTATGTCTCTCTCTCTTTTAGATTTTTTTTTTCTAATTTCTCAACAGATTATTTTTTGGTTCCAAGTCGTCGAAAGCACAATTTTTGATAGTTATTTAAAAGATCCGTGGATTAAA
Organism: Maratus michaelseni; assembly: GCA_963931845.1. Taxonomy (NCBI): domain Eukaryota; kingdom Metazoa; phylum Arthropoda; class Arachnida; order Araneae; family Salticidae; genus Maratus; species Maratus michaelseni. The sequence continues at coordinate 82,879,192 of OZ007600.1, forward strand.
AAAAATATTTTTTTAATATTTATATTATTCTAACAAGAAATTCATCAAAGAAGGGGGGATTCTGTAATATCAATTCAAATAAATATTTAAAAAAAAATTCAATTTACTGAAAATTACATTTTTTTAAAACTATTCATTAATTTTTTTAAAACTTTTTTTTAAAAACTATTCATTATTATTATTATTTTTTTTAATAAATGCATTCCGATACTCAAAACATTTCCTCCATTTTTTTCAAAGGATTTTATTTAAAAATATATATATATATATATATGCATCTATTTCTTAATTCGACAGACAATTATTTAATAACGAATAAAAAACTAGCACGAAATTGAATTTTCATTAGAAATTCATATGTTAATATATTTTATTATCATAACTAATTTGAGGATCTTAATAAAACAGCATTCCAAAACCAATGCAGAGATCTGTTGTAGTGTATATCTACACTGAAAAAAAAGGCAGTGAAATATAATATAACCACGAACGAAAATATACAGTAACCTTCTCAGAGTTACCCATGATTCCGAAAAGCGTTCTTTATCTTTAGAAACCTCAGAAACTAATATATTTTCTAGATTTAAAGAAGTATTTACAGAAACAGTTTCTTCCATCTTACTGCCCCATCTTTTTTCTGTTTTTGAAAAATAAAATAAAATGGCGATTTCTAAGGTATCTGTATACCTATAAAACGTCAATTTCGATAAAAATTTCAATTTTCTGCTTTTTAAATTAATATAAAATTTGAATATTTTCTTTTGATTTTTGTTGAAATTTTGTCTTTGTCTTATTTACAAAAATAAAAAATAAAATGTCGAATAATCATATCAACTCCATATCAATCTTACCCTGCGGAAAGCTTTGAAACCAAAAAAATGAATTCTTTCCCCTTCCCCTTCGAAAGCCATATTCGATAGTAGTCCAATCAGCAGTCTCGAGTGAAAGACAAGGCTAAATATGGCGGACGCGGGAGGGATAGGGACGGCATCAAATGACGTCATTTATGTTTTTTTTTTTTTTCTCTCAAAAGTGATTTTTGTTGAAAAATTGCGTTGGAAAAATTGCCATAACTCAATAAATAATAGTTCAATTACCACAATTACCACAATTTTTTAAATTATGTTTTAAATATATATTGAAAGGAAGTAGACTATTTTTAGGCAGATTTATTGAAAAGTTTGTGACTTACACTCTTATACAGTTTTAATTTGTGAATTATTAACTTTTTTTTTAGCAATTTTCAGCGTTGTTTGTCTTTTTATACTTATAACTTTTAAAATATTCCCGTTATTTTCATAAAAATAGTCTAGTTCTTGTATAACATTATTTATATTTATTATGGAATTCACAAAAATATATTTATAATTGACAGTTATAAATTTAAATATTTTTAAGAAAACAACAATTTTCGGTTAATTTTATACTCTTTTTTAAAATAAAAAATTAAAATTAAATTAAATTACTTATTTGCATTTTTATGTCACATTTTTAAGTCATTTTAAATAATAATAAGCAATTTTAAACTTTAAAATTCACAAAAATTCAAAACATTTGTTCTGAAGGCATACGGGTACCTTAAAAGTAATTTCCAATATTAATATTGTTTTAATCCTATTTATCGTACAATATTAGTATTGTTAATCATATTCATGTCTGTTTGGGACAGTAAAAACATGAAGATGGAGATTATAGTCTATCTTCATGAGTAAAAAGTAAAAAAAAAAAAAGAGTTTGGTGATGTAATCTATAATTTTTTTTTCGAAATGAGAGTGAAAACTAAAAATGAATTTTAAGACACATACTGCATTCTCATGCATTATGATAATGACTATAAATGTGTTTCTTTGGATTTTTCAAAAATATAAGTTTTTTTTACAATTATTATTATCGTTTTATCAATTTTGTTTTAATCCTATTTATCGTACAATATTAGTATTGTTAATCATATTCATGTCTGTTTGGGACAGTAAAAACATGAAGATGGAGATTATAGTCTATCTTCATGAGTAAAAAGTAAAAAAAAAAAAAGAGTTTGGTGATGTAATCTATAATTTTTTTTTCGAAATGAGAGTGAAAACTAAAAATGAATTTTAAGACACATACTGCATTCTCATGCATTATGATAATGACTATAAATGTGTTTCTTTGGATTTTTCAAAAATATAAGTTTTTTTTACAATTATTATTATCGTTTTATCAATTTTGTTTTAATCCTATTTATCGTACAATATTAGTATTGTTAATCATATTCATGTCTGTTTGGGACAGTAAAAACATGAAGATGGAGATTATAGTCTATCTTCATGAGTAAAAAGTAAAAAAAAAAAAAGAGTTTGGTGATGTAATCTATAATTTTTTTTTCGAAATGAGAGTGAAAACTAAAAATGAATTTTAAGACACATACTGCATTCTCATGCATTATGATAATGACTATAAATGTGTTTCTTTGGATTTTTCAAAAATATAAGTTTTTTTTACAATTATTATTATCGTTTTATCAATTTTGTTTTAATCCTATTTATCGTACAATATTAGTATTGTTAATCATATTCATGTCTGTTTGGGACAGTAAAAACATGAAGATGGAGATTATAGTCTATCTTCATGAGTAAAAAGTAAAAAAAAAAAAAGAGTTTGGTGATGTAATCTATAATTTTTTTTTCGAAATGAGAGTGAAAACTAAAAATGAATTTTAAGACACATACTGCATTCTCATGCATTATGATAATGACTATAAATGTGTTTCTTTGGATTTTTCAAAAATATAAGTTTTTTTTACAATTATTATTATCGTTTTATCAATTTTGTTTTAATCCTATTTATCGTACAATATTAGTATTGTTAATCATATTCATGTCTGTTTGGGACAGTAAAAACATGAAGATGGAGATTATAGTCTATCTTCATGAGTAAAAAGTAAAAAAAAAAAAAGAGTTTGGTGATGTAATCTATAATTTTTTTTTCGAAATGAGAGTGAAAACTAAAAATGAATTTTAAGACACATACTGCATTCTCATGCATTATGATAATGACTATAAATGTGTTTCTTTGGATTTTTCAAAAATATAAGTTTTTTTTACAATTATTATTATCGTTTTATCAATTTTGTTTTAATCCTATTTATCGTACAATATTAGTATTGTTAATCATATTCATGTCTGTTTGGGACAGTAAAAACATGAAGATGGAGATTATAGTCTATCTTCATGAGTAAAAAGTAAAAAAAAAAAAAGAGTTTGGTGATGTAATCTATAATTTTTTTTTCGAAATGAGAGTGAAAACTAAAAATGAATTTTAAGACACATACTGCATTCTCATGCATTATGATAATGACTATAAATGTGTTTCTTTGGATTTTTCAAAAATATAAGTTTTTTTTACAATTATTATTATCGTTTTATCAATTTTGTTTTAATCCTATTTATCGTACAATATTAGTATTGTTAATCATATTCATGTCTGTTTGGGACAGTAAAAACAGGAAGATGGAGATTATAGTCTATCTTCATGAGTAAAAAGTTTAAAAAAATGGATTTTGGTGATGTAATCTATAATTTTTTTTTTTAAATGACAGTGAAAACTAAAAATGAATTTTACGATACATACTGCATTCTCATGCATTATGATAATAACTATAATTGTGTTTCTTTGCATTTTTCAAAAATATAAGTATTTTTACAATTATTCTTATCGTTTTATCAATTCGATTTTAATCAAATTTAGCATATTATTACTGCATTTTTCAACATACTATATATTGTGTACCTATACCTTCATAAGCACAAGCACACACAGACTATATATATGTGTATATATATATATATATATATATATATATATATATATATATATATATATATATATATATATATATATATATATATATATATATAATGCATTCGCATGCATTATGATAATAACTATCCTTAAATTCTTTTTCATTTTTCAAAAATGTAAGTATTTTTACATTTATTCATATCTTATCATCGATCATTTAAAAAAAAATTGCATTCAGCATATTATTATTTCAATATTCAACATATTATGTATTACTGTGTATCGGTACATTCATAAACAGACACAAACGGAAAAAAATAAATAAAAGATAAATAATGCATTCGCATGCATTATAATAATGACGACTATTCTTGTGGTGTTAATTTTTATTTTTCAAAAAAAAAAAAAAAAAAAAAGCATTTTTGCATTTATTTATATCTTATCATGTATCATTTGAAAAAAAAAATCGCATTTAGAATATTATTATTTCATTATTCAACATATTATGTACTGTGTACTTGTACCTTCATAAAAAGACACAAACTAAGAACAAAAAAAAAAAAAAAAAAAAAAAAAAAAAAAAAGATACATAATGCATGCGACGGATTTTGACTATCCTTGTGTTTCTTTTCATTTTTCAAAAAATATATAAATTTTTTTACCTTTATTCATATATCTTCTATCAATTTTGTTTTAATCGCATTCAGCATATTATTACTTCATTATTCAACATATTATGTACTGTGTACTTGTACCTTCATAAAAAGACACAAACTAAGAACAAAAAAAAAAAAAAGATACATAATGCATGCGACGGATTTTGACTATCCTTGTGTTTCTTTTCATTTTTCAAAAAATATATAAATTTTTTTACCTTTATTCATATATCTTCTATCAATTTTGTTTTAATCGCATTCAGCATATTATTACTTCATTATTCAACATATTATGTACTGTGTATCGGTACTTTCATAAACAGACACAGACTAAAAAAGCTTTTTTTAAAGTAATTGTTGGGGAGAGGGGGGGGGGGGGTAGTCATCATCCTGGATATATAAATTAAAACCAGTTGACCCGTGCGAGGATTTCGCACTGCAGTGTAATATATATATATATATTTAGCAATATCTAATATTGTTTAAATGCATTCTTTTTTAAATTTCTAAAGAAAAATTAAGGATAGAAATATCTGCAAACAACATTAGTCAAACCAGAATATCATCTTATTTATTCCATCAAGGTTACAGTAAAAAATGATCAAAAATAGCAGAAGGCAAGCGCGAGAAAAAAAAAAATGTAATTTAACAAATTACAACAACCATTGGAAAATAGTTTTAAAAAAATGAAATTAATTAAAAATATTAACTATTCAAAAATATTCATCGGAACCATCTTCAAATAAACGCATTTTCCATTAATACAGGTGAAAAGATCCTGGCATTCTCTGTCCTCTCAAAAATATTCGTTTGAACCATCGCCGCAATTATTGAAACGCATTTTCCATTACTATACCTTATCCTTAAATATATTAATGTTATGTCGGGTCCTTCCTACAATAACTTTAACTCTTGTTTAGACTGATGTCTGAGCTAAAGGTATTTTGAGGAAATTAAAGTTGAAGACCACGTTTTTTGCTTTATAAGACGATTTCTCATCCGACGTCCATTTTTGAATTCGGCTTTTTTTCATATCTGATAGCTTGCATCTATCCTTTTTGTAACTTTAACATTTTTGTAACGATTTTATGCATTTTTATTGCTTATTCAAAGAAAAATTCTTCTAAAGTTACAGAATTTCGTTAAAAATGCTTAAAAAAAAATTCTTCTAAAGTTACACAATTTCGTTAAAAATGCTTTAAAAAAATTCTTCTAAAGTTGCAGAATTTCGTTAAAAACGCTTGAAAAAATAAAGTGACGACGCCAAGAGGTCCATTCTCGACCGAGAACAACAGCCATTTTCCCAATGGTTAATCATTTTTTATCTGCACTAGAGGATGACATAAAAAACGACCATAATTCCGCTTCGGGGAAAAGCACGGGAGAGAAAAAAAGACAAAGCATACATTTAGACTACACGTCAAATATCACTGCTTCAAACGATCGATGATGTATTTTTCTTCTAAATATTTGAATTTCAATTTTGCTTTTCAATCATAAATCAGGACCGCCAACGTGCGCTTTCAAACCAACGTGCGCAGACGTCCTACTTTATCTTTTTTGTGCGATTTATTTTTTGTAATCATTGTTTAGCACGATATAATGCGGTATTATATTTTTGTGGCAATATTGATTTGAGAAAAACCTTTTCATTTTATTTATGAAAACAATGCTGATTTAATTTTTAATTAACTGCAATTTTTAATTAAAAAACATTTTTTAACGATTTGTGAGCGCACTATGTCAGAAGCTGGTTTAAAAATCTTTCGAATGATACCTCATTTATTGTTGTGCGTTTTGTAAATGGTTAGAAAAAGAGATGTGGACAACAAAAATAATATATATGATCTTACCTCTCCCCGCCGTATTTTAGCAGCTAGTTGAACAGCTGGTTCTAGCAGTAACTCATTCTTTACCCTTGGAATTCTTTTATCTGGGCTGCCAAAGTATATAACAGTCAAAATGCCGTGTATTGTATTATCTATAATGCATCTAATCAAACGTACTAATATATTTCCGACAGCAGATCCGAATTTATTCATAATAGTTTTACCATTCGCTTTATCGTCCATGTTTCTTTTGAACTAACCCAACTAGCTAGTTAAATTGTCATCCTGCAAGATCTAAAACTTAAGTAATAACAGAAAAAAAAATCCCAGACTCTGAAAACAAATTCTATGTTCACTAAAGATGTCTGCGCCAAAAACGATATCTTTGAAAATATTTGAACAGTTGCGCATTATAGTCAGTTAAAATGGATTATGAATTCTAACAAAAAGAAAGGGAAATTTCCAGGTGTGAATTGTCGATTATAAAGAAAATTATCAGGCTTAATCCGCTACCCTGGACATTTTTGCATAACAAAGCTCGAATTAATATGATTTTTTTTTTTATTTTTAGACGAAAAATCTCTCTATTCGAACCGCGAGTGAAGCGAATCTCTATTACTTACACATCATACGTAGTATAGGGTAAATCTTGTAATCATTAAAAAAAAAAAAAAAAAAAAAAATGACGGATTTACACGTTTCAGACACTGGAGATTCTGAAAAACATGTTTTTAGAAAAAAATAATTGCCGTCCGTCTGTCTGACTGTGTGTGTATCTCTAAACACTCTATCTCCTGAATTAATTGAGATAGACGCACTTGAAATTTGATATATACTTACTATGTAATAATAGGAAGAAGCTTATTGAATTTCAGTAACCTCGATTATCAGAAACTTTTTTTGGGACTCTCGAAATATTCGTTCTGATAAAAGGTATATAAAAATTCTCGAAATTGTTTATTTTAAGGAGAGAATATAAACGACAATAAAAATACACAAATTTTGCATAAAGCATGAAGTCGATCGGATAATGAGTTGCCGAGATATTTGTAATCCCATTTCCCACACTCTTCGATTTTTTATGACCCTGTATTTATTCAAATTTCAATTCAAAGATATATTTTAATTGGAAATGAGACGCTTAATTCGACACAGTAAATCGTTAGTTAATATGATTGTTAGTTTTGTAGTTATAGAGCATTTAAAGTTTGTGACGTCATCAAGCCACGATTTTATTCGAATTGCAATGCATTTTATAAATAGTTTACACATTTTTTATTTTCATATTTTATATTATGCATATCCATGATGGGTAAGTATTACGGTGCCCCCCCCCCCCCCCAACGACTAGTTTTTAATAGACGTAAATATTTCCAAACGCACCTAGCGTTGGGGGCGTTCTTAATTTTAGTTTGTATTAAATGAATAATTTATATTTCCCTCTGCACTGCAACAAAAAAAAAAAAAAAAAAAAAAAAAAAAAAAACAGTGTTGATTTTACAGTACAATACTGGCATCTCAGCTGCCAGCATTATACCGTAAAATTAACAGTAATAAACAGTAAAATAAGCAGTAATACACTGCCGCGCATGCTAGTAGTATACTGTAAAATCAACAATTTTTTTTTGCAGTGTACCCCTGGAAGGAGGGGGGAGGGGGGTCCAAGCCCGTTCTATACAGCTATAAAACGTGCAGATCGGTTCAGTAGTTTTCTCGCAATTTTCAAACGACTTTTTTCTGACGGAATTATACATGTAGAGAGATATTTGTGGTATGGGTTTTAGTCATGAATAGCATTTAGCATAAAAAATATCTGCTGAGTTGCAGTAGAAAAAAAAAACAAGTGGTAAGTGTGATCGAAGATCGCTCAAAGGGTTTCGTTTAATATTCCTTTCAAAACACTTTATCTTTTCTTTAATAAATCCAAGTAAATTTCATTTAGCAAAAAAAAAAAAAGTAAATAAATAAATAAATAAAATAAAGAAAACTGCCCAGTTAAACTGAGGGCATTGAGCTCATAGGCTCTTCAAACTAATTGTATATTATGCTATTTTTTCAAAGAATAATGCCACTCGAAAAATAAAGAAATCGACAATATATTAAGGGGGGGGATAAGCACCGGTTCCCACCCTTTATACTTAACCAATAAACCCCCAAAATCTAATCAGGCAAGCGCCTTACCACAATGAATTTATACACAAAATTTGAAAAAAATCGGATAATTTTGCTTGAAAAACACATTTATCAAAATTAAGGGAGGTGAACCTCCCCCGTTCCCCCCTTTATACTTAACAAATGAAAACCCAAAACTAATCAGGCAAGCGCCTTACCACAATGAATCTATATACAAAATTTGAAGAAAATCGGATAATTCTGCATGAAAAACCCATTTATCCAAATTAAGGGGGATTAGCCCCCCCGTTTACCCCCCTTTATACTTACCCAATGAACACCCAAAACTAATTAGGGAAGTGCCTTATCACAATGAGCCTATATACAAAATTTGAAGAAAATCGGATAATTTTGCATGAAAAACCCATTTATCTAAATTAAGGGGGTTAGCCCCCCGTTTCCCCCCTTTATACTTAACTAATGAACTCCCGAAACTAATCAAGGAAGCACCGGATCACAATGAACCTATATACGAAATTTGAAGAAAATCTGATAATTCTGCATGAAAACCCATTTATCTAAATTAAGGGGAAGTTAGCCCCCCTTTCCCCCCTTTACACTTAACCAATGAACTCCCAAAACTAATCAGGGAAGCACCTTATTAGAATGAACCTGTAAACAAAATTTGAAGCAAAACGGATAATTCTATTCGAGTTATCGCGTTACGTACATGCATATACATACATACATACATACATACATACATACAAACAGAACGGGCGGGCACATTAGCTCTCAGGCTTTGATAGCCTGTGAGCTAAAAAAAGTCATGTTTTTTATAAAGTAACAATTTACCGGTCTATTCTTTTCGTTTTTTCGAATATCTAAACCAGCCCGCTATTATATTCTGTCATAATAATATCTGTCATGCGGACTAAATGCGATATTAAAAAAAACTAGATGGAACCCGTCAAAACGTGACGCAAAAAAATACTATAACAATATCAATAAAATAAGCTTCTTTATTATTTATGAAGGGATGCGTATAAAACAGTCTTTCAAATATTTTATAAAAAAAAGTTTCCCCAGCCAGTCAAATACAGTACTATTTCCGATGCAAACTCCAAACAAACAATCCGTAAATAACTGTGTAATGCAAATCAGTTTGACATTACCACCATATTCCCCACGGCAAGAAAAAAAATTCATGGACCTATGAAGTATATACAAATAGTATATTCCTACGTTCATATCATATTCAGTAAATAACAGAACATAGTAAATAAAGCACACATCTCCCCCCTCCCTGTGATAATGCAACCGAATGACCTCCTATGTGCATGTGCATTGCATCTGCCCAAAAGCACTCTCGAAATTCGACGTTAAAAAAGTTTTTAAATGATTAAATTAAAAGTTTTAAAATGTCTTCTTTAATCATTGTTCGTTTCAAATCCATATCTTTTAAAACGCATCCATTGTTTTAAGCTAATCAATTTTTATGCAAAGATTGTTACAGTAATAAATCTATCTGCAGATGAGGGAGATTTTTAATATTTTCAAGTGTAATTTATTTGTATGGTTTCTTCGGTTCCTTGACATAATCAGGATGATTATCCCTTTTCCATCACAGTCGGGGATATTTTTCCTCTTATACAGTTGGCAAATGTAAAAAAATAAAAAAATGCAATTCCTAGCATATCCTGATATTTGATGGAACATATTCATCAACGAATTCAACATATCAATTTTATGTTCAACATAAACTAAAAATAGTCTTTTTTATTTATTTTTTATTTTTTTTCCCTGACAGATTTTTGTTTAGCGTCAAAATGTTCTATCTTATGGATAATCTGATCTTATGATTTATCACTTTTTTTTAAAATTATTATTCACTTTTTATGATGGTTAGGGAAATCTATTTTCAATCGTGGCAACTTTCCCAGGGGCTATTTTACATTATTGAAGTAAACTGGTGGTCATTGATAAGATAGAATTGAAAAATTTTTTATGCTTGAAAATTATTTAAAAAGTCGTTAAATTAATCGGCAGTTTACAAATAAATTTCAATCGAAAGCTATTTTTTTTTCTAATTGATGATGTAAGAATTGAAATTGTAAAATGTAGTAAAAAATAGAAATTTGTAGTATTTCGAAGTGATGTAAGCGCGATGAAAGCTACAGCGATAGCGCGTTTGTTGTCACAACTGTTGTACATTTCTAAAAATTGCCACTGTATTTTGGCTGGCGTCCAAAAGTGGAAAAACATTTTTTGACATCGAAAGAGAAATTCACAGTGAAAGAAATAGGACTTTGCGCTAATAAGGAACTGTTAAATGAACTTATAATAAATCTACCAAAATAATTTCTATGAAATATTAGTCTTACATTGTTTATTCTAGCTAAAAATACAATGATTATTTCAAGATTTTTTTTTCTACGATAACACTATTTTTAATAACTTTAAATTTCCTGAAATCCTTTACTTTTGTGATTTTTTTTATTAAAAAAGGAAATCTTCTATCCTATAATTTAAAAAAAAAGCAATTGGTAACATGTAATCAAGGTATGCAATCAATATGAAGAAATCAATGACGGCTCCAATTCTAATCTTTATAATTCTGAATGCAAAAATCAGTAAAATTATGTCATGTTAACACAATCATATACATTTTTCTGTTTAGTTTTATCAATGTCAAAATGCACTTCAAGCTAAGCATAACGTCATTTTCACCGGCGCAAACTTTTCACACGTACTTCATATACCTTACATTAATGCTTAAACACCATGCACACAAATATAAATATATTTTGTATTTAATTGTAATGAAAAAATGGCATCAACAAAGTTATAATGCATAATGATAAAATAAACCCAATGGACAATATTCCCGTGACGTCACAATAAATATGAATTTTTATTCGCTTCTAAAACACGCGGATAAGTATTTTTACCGAAATTTAACTTGCAAATTAACAAATTCGGCCTTAAAACCGCGTGCTTTTAATATTTATTATTTCTCTTTTATTCAACCACTGAGTTTAGAAATAAACTCTGTGCTTCGGAACAGTTAGGCGTTATCCGATTATGACGTCATTAGCAGACGTAAAAGTTTAATTGAAAATTATGGTTAATTAATTAAATTTTCGAACAAACGAATGCACGATAACAAATCTGTGTCTAAACATCTTTCATTTAAAAAAAGAATGATGTAATTTGAGGCAGTAGTTTGTTCTCACGGATTGTCGAAAGAAATCGCTTAGCGTTTTAAATATATAGATAATTTCAAAATTAAACATGTTGTACACCTTCAAAATGTTAAAATATGCGAATATTTCCATAATCTGATTTTTATTATGATTCAATATATTTCTCAAACTCATATATTTACTATTCTCTATTACTCATATTGATACTCGCTTTGTATTATTCTCAAACATTTGAAAAATTCGTTAAACTTCCAATATGGCATCAGATTTTCTTTTTAATTCTCTAATGACGTGATATTAATCTGCTTTGTGTACATACATATACACATACTCCTTGTATTATTGAGAAATCTTTGAAAATTTCCATTTTATTACCACTATGACGTCAATCATTTTTATTTCATATTTAAATTTAATAGGAAAAGGCTGTTAGAATTTTGGTTTTTATCTCTATTTATTAAAATAATAGGATTTTTTTTCAAATTTTAATATTTTGAGCTTCATAGCTGGTGTTCCGCTATATATACACAAAGTTTCAACCTTGTAAGTTACATAGTTTCTGAGAATGGCTCTGTGACGGACAGACAACGGAGCAGGAGTAGTAGGGTTTCGTGAGATAAACGAAACCCTAAAAAATCATTTCAGAAACTACCATTAATGACAGATTCAAAAAAATTCAGGAATCTATAACAGCCAACGTACAGATGCATGATTTTGTAAGAACATTTTATGCTTATTATATTTCTTAGATCGTTAAATTTGTAAGTCAGATATAAGTTATTTATTTTATAAGTAGCAGACCAACCCGGCGTTGCACAGGCACTGTATAATAAACTTAACTATACCTAAAATAATTTCACCAGTTTCCTATGATTACTTTAAATATATCTCGTATCACTAGTCGGTTTTTCAGAACAAACCTCGCCTCTTTTCATACGCCGAATAATAATGAAAAAATTACTTCTTGCGGATCTTGATTGACCTCCCGACCGGGAGGTCCTGCGCGTCGTCTTAGCAACGATTTTTGGTAATAAAAAGGGTTACTTAGTTAACCAATGCTGGAAAATTTTGCCCCTCTTTTTTAGCTGCGCTTCAGAAAAGATATAGATGGCCTTGCTTTCTTTAGTAATTTAAAATAGACTATTTCATATATATTTTTAATCGGTGTTTGTTACATACAGGATTATAAAATATTAGCTGACCCACCCGGCGTTGTCTGGGCTCGTGATAATAGCCTTGTGTTGAATGAGTTTATATTTTTAAACGAAATTCTAAGTATAAAGATCTTGCAAGAAGCGTTTTTCTATTTTTTTAATTAACTACCATAGAATACATTTAAACTTTAAAAAAGATGTACAGTTGAGTCTCTATATAACGCAATCCTTTGTTCCAGTCAACGAATTCGTTACATAGAAAAATTCGTTATGAATAGAGAGTGACAAAAAAATTCCTATTTAATGAGTAAATTTTGAACAATTTTTTTTTGTTTGAGGTGTTTAATTAAGATTTTGAAATGTTTAACGATAAATATTAACTTGATATTGTATTTTTTAATTATTTAAACCAGCCATACTCATCCTTTTATTATCGCGGGCCGCAAACATATGTTTACGGCATTAGGCGGGCCGCAACACACTTAAAAAGGGGGATAATTAAAATTGTAAAATAACGAAAGTCGTATAACTCAGCAATATAACAAAGTAATTATTATTAGTACGATTGCATGTTTATCGCGGAAAAAATGTTGCCCAAAAACATTAACACCACTGTTTCCAAACAATACATTTCGTGATAGATTTATTTTGCAAATGTTGTAGAAATGTGTCGCAAAGTTTATTGTTTGGAAATAGCAGTGAAACATTTTTTTGGTTCTAATTTTTTGCGCGACAAATGTTCAAACCTAAAAAGCAGTATTAGCTATATAAGAATAAAACGTAATAATATAAAAAGACTGAATTTCCAAGTTCTAAAAAAAAAAATACTAAAGATATTCTTTAATAAATCAGTCTTTTGCTTAATACAAAAACTTGTTAGTTTTTTTATATTTAAGAAATATATAGTGCAAATTTAATTCATTTGGAATTATGATTGAATATTAAGAAATGTATAAAGCACTGTAGCAAAAGCAGGAATATATGTAAAAAGAACTTTCGACCAAGAACACGGCATTTAAGATGTTTTAACGTAAGTTTAATGAATATCAAGACAGACTTTGTCTTCCCGTGAAAAAATATAAAACAACAGTAAAAGGTTTTAAATACTTTTATGTACATCTCACTTAATTTTATAAAAATGATTAATGAGTATGTGTCTCGGGCCGTACATAAAACGCCGCCGGGCTACATGCGACCCGTGGGCTGCAGGTTGAGTATGGGTGATTTAAACAGTTTCAAAACGGAAAATAATCATTCATTTGAAAACATAGTAAAAACTAGTCGGATGTGTCAATCCCAAAAATTTCTTCTATGTCACATAAGTTTCGCATACAGTAAAAAGAATCAGCACCAATTTATATCAAGGTCTAACTGAAACTCAAGTTTTATTAAATTCCGTGCATTATTTCTTGAGATATGACTATCGCTAAAATCGTGTAAATCCTGCAAAATGCTGCATAGCAGCGCCACCTGCTGGGCGATTTTTACCAAAAACTAATCAGCACCAATTCATATCAGAGACTAACTGAATATAAAGTTTTATTAAATTCCGAGCATTAGTTCTTGAGATAGAGCTATTGCGGAAATCGCGAAAAATTCTGAATAGCAGTGCCACCTGCTGGGCGATTTTTACCAAAAACTAATCGGCACCAATTTATATCCGTTACTAACTGAATATAAAGTTTTATTAAATTCCGAGCATTAGTTCTTGAGATAGAGATATCGCGGAAATAGCGAAAAAAGCTGCATAGCAGCGGGCGATTTTTACCAAAAACTAATCAGCACCAATTTATATCAGGGACTAACTGAATAGAAAGTTTTATTACATTCCGAAAATTAGTTCTTGAGATAGAGCGCCCACAAAATTTTTGTCACATACAGACAGACAGACATTTTCTAAAAATAGTCAAATCGCGTTCAGGACCTTCCAAAACGTATAAATCCGTCGAAAACTGGATGTCGAAAATTTTCATGAATCCAATTCTTTCTTCTTGTAAAGATAGAAGAAAGTAAAAAACGCATTAGGGAAACCTACATTCGTTTTAGACGAAGAAAGCTGTAGTTTTTGGTTGTTTTGGTTTCAAAACTGTTAAACGCTCGTAAAAATTTTCACACTTAAACAAGGAACGCAGAATTATATAAGAAAATCATTTATCATTAAAGTGAAAATGTATGTGCTTAAAGGGATAACAGTACACATAAAGGCTTATAAATAACTTCCAATAAACAGATCGACAAGTTTCGTACGCTCAGTTGGCGAAATTTTCAAGAGATCAATAATGACAAATAAACTAATTTAGAAAAAATTTGGGAAAATAACTTGACAAACAAAATAAAGAATAAAATAGAGGTACCCAGTTTTGAAAGATAAACCATGAATCATTGAAGGAAAATTGATTCCACCTGGTTTTGAAGCTTTTTCTGTACAAATGAAGAAAAATTTCTGAAAAATTTCGTTATATGGAGATATATCTTTCGCCATATATGGATTATTTTAATGTAATCATATGAAAAAGTGATATTTCATACTGGAAATTCGTTATATAGATAAATTCGTTATATGGAAGTTCGTTATAGAGAGACTCGACTGTATTTCTTATTGTCCAAACGCTTTGAAAATTTTATGAATTATAAATATAATGGTTCCAAAGCCTGTGTATAATTTTTGTGCTAAAATATCGATATTTAGTTGTAAAAAGCAATGTTTTTCTCTTTACTTTTTTTTCATATCGAAATCTTTTGGGAAATATCGAAATTCGCAAAAAATGACTTTTTGAAATGAAATGTGCTTCAAAGGGTTAATTTTGTATTTGTGTTTTTTGAAACGAATTGCACCGTTGGAAAGAAAGATAAACGTACATATGGTTTGGTATTTTATTTTATTATTATTATTTTTTTCGTATTTTTATTTCACAAGCCGATGCGTAATTTTGAAGTATGCCGAATAAAGATAGAGAGTTGTTATCGTCCAGTTTGAAATGTTTATGAGTCAAAAATATGTTTCCGTAGCCTGTGTAAGAAATTTGTGAAAAAAATATTGATATTTAGTCATAAAGTCGCTTGTAAGAAGACTTTTTTTTTTGTTTTGTTTTTCAAGTTGGATCGTTTAATAGATCCGTTCCTTGAGCTATTCTAATGTTTTTGGTAGTGAGGTTACATAAACAAGATCCTTAATGTACCCCCATAAGGCGTTAAATCAGGTGACCTTCTTGCTTTTTTTTTCTAGCTTTGCCTCCATTTTGGGAGATATTAAAAGATACCGAACTCGTTCTAAACACAATACAAACTATGTGAGTTTGCGGTTATTTTCATATATCACTCATATTTGTACGTGTAATACTTTTGAATATATAGCATTTTGAAAATGAACGAATCTTTTATAATAGCCCTGTATAATTCCTTTCTTTGAATTTAGCATAAAATTACAGTGACACGATTAGGAATATTTCACCCAGCACTCGATACAAGCGCACCCTATTGATTGATCAAAATCAATATTCAATCAGCATCTATTTATGCCAAGGTCTAACAGAATATATGTTTGATGAAATTCCGTGTATCAGTTTTCCTGATATAACCATCGGAGAAATTGCGAAAAAAAAAACAGCATAGAAGCACCACCTGTTAAGTGATATGCACACATACCTTATCAGCATCTATGTATATCAACGTCTAACATAATATGAGATTTGATGAAATTTCGCGCAATAGTTCTTGAGATACTGCGGGTTTTGAAGCTATTTTGGAAATCGTAAAAAATGCAGCATAACAGCTCTACCTGTTGGTTGATATACATACAAACCTAATCAGCACCAATTTATGTCAAGGTCTAAATGAATCGGAAGTTTTGTTATTTTCTGTGCAGTGTTTTATGAGATAGAGCGCCCACAAAATTTGTGTCAAAGACAGACAGACAGACACACGGACAGACGTTTTCTAAAAACTGTCAAATCATGTCCAAGACATTATAAAACGTATAAATACGTCGGAAACCAGGAGTTGAAAATTTTCGCGAATCCAATACTTTCTTTTTGTATATAGAAGAAAGTAAAACAAAAATACTGGACTTTTATAGTTTTGAAATGACCGATCCTGATACAAACTTTGATTTGAATTGGCAATTGTTAATGTACTCTTTTAACACTTTCCAACATAGTTAAAAAGTATTTATGACTTCGGTTCGTCTCTCTGTCTAACTATGCTCTAGATTTCGTAAATATGCTTGGATTACTACGAAATAAATAGATGATACTCAGGTTTACAATAATATGTTCTCTAATGAAAATGGAGTGTGTAACATATATAGTTCGTATGTAGGGACACTCAAAAGAATTCGGATATATAGTGGTCTAAGGAATTGTTTGAAGTACACTTTGGTCAGAAGTGGCTGTCATCGTTTACCAAACATCGTTAAACTAGACGTTCCACATTTCCGAATAAATTTGACAGTGCATACGGTTTCACGTACAGGAACACTGTACACCATCATTTTTATATTCTTCTATCTTTTCAAGAAGAAAGTATTGGATTCATGAAAAAAATTCGAATTCCGGTTTTCGGCGATTTATACGTTTTAAAGCGTCCTGAACACAATTTGACTGTATTTAGAAAATGTTTGTCTTTGAGTCTATCTGCCTGTCTGTATGTGACAAAATTTTTGTGGGCGCTCTATCTCAAGATCGAATGCACGAAATTTAATAAAACTTTAGATTCAGTTAGTCCCTGATAAAAATTTGGTGCTGATTAGTTTTTGGTGTAAATCTCCCAACAGGTGGCGCTGCTATGCTACATTTTTCACGATTTAAAGTATAGCTATATCTCAAGAACTAATGCAGAGAACTTCATTAAACTTCAGATTGTGTTCGACCTTGACATAAATGAAGGTTGAATATGCTGGTTACAATATGGTGTAAACAGTCTAACAGGTAGCGCTGCTATGCTATTTTTTTCATGATTTTCATGATAGCTATATCTCAAGAACTAATGCCCAGAATTTCATCAAGCTACAGATTCAGTTAGACGTTGACATAAGTTGCTGTTTATTTGGTTTTGGTGTAATTCTCTCAACAGATGGCGCTGCTATGCTGCATATTTCAGCATTTACACGATTTTAGCAATAGTCATATATATCTTTATTTTAGATAAATTTATGAACGATAGTTATGTTCGGATTGGAGTAAGACACCCTGTAATTTTGAGTGAAAAATCAATTTCGAGCAAGATTTCCTATGCAAACATTGTATATTTCGGTATGCTGTACCATCTCTTAAAGTTTGTTCAATTTTTTCAACTACCTTGTCTATTAAACTTCTCACCGCCGTGAACTGATATATTCGTTCACAATGCTGCAGGTTTCACTGTAATAGAAGCATTCTTAAATTAATAGAATTCTACAAATATAATAAAATTTTAAAACGTCGAGTGAGGATTAATACTCTCGAGGATTATACTCATATTCGTAATTAAGTTTTTTATATTCAGTTTGAAATTTTATCTGTTTTATACACTTTTAAAAAATTACACAGAAAACAACATTACAAATTTGCCCTTTTGCTCGGCGGTCAGGGGATTAAAATATTATTGATTATGTGATTGTTGCGTGATGCATGGCTCTACATTAACAGTATTCTGCTTCATCATCTATTAGTGCGGGAGGCAGCCTCACAATTTTGCAACCAATTTTAACGTCGATAATTTTGGTAGATATGATAATTGCCAGACAATTGATAACGAAATTGCCAGTCAGATGACGTACCTGCCGGGGTTGTTGCCATAGCAACGCTGCTATCTGAAATGAATGACAACCAGATAACTGATCATTGCTTCCAAGTCTCGGTGACATCAATAATCGGATTGCCATTGAATTCACATCCCATCGGTCGGTGCGAAGTTGCTATGACAACCCCCCCCCACTGGTGCGCCAGATGACTGGAAGTTTTATTATATGTACTATCCATTCTACTATGTGTACCAAAACCATCGACGCTAAAATTGGTTGTAACGTTGTCTCCCGGACTATATTATTACTGTTATGCAAGGCAATGCACAACACAAGTTCATATAGCACGCTGTATACTATATTTACACGAAACCATCTGAGACATAGTAATTTGGATAATGGCATAGTAAGATGACTACGCCCGACTTAATTCATCCACCCCCTTAGTAGCTAATAGAAGCGCTTCCTCCTGTGGCGAACAGAAGCGCTTCCTCCTGTGGCGAACAGAAGCGCCCCATATTAGCTACATTTCGAAATTATTGATCCTATTTCGAAAACTTTGAAAGATAGCGACAAAATGCTAATTACAAAAATGTAGAGCGTGCTCGATTTATTGGAAGGTTGAATAAGTTCTCGCTGTTTTCCAATAGATGGCGTTTCCAGAATTGAATGCGTGTAGTTTAAGATAGTAACGCATCTATAAACTAGTCGGATGTGCCAATCCCAAAACTTTCTTCTATCTCAATCATGTTAATACTTCTAATTTCGTCCTCACATCGTCAATAAAATCAATATTTTACGTCATTCTGTTGTACGTCAGCTGCTTGCGAATCATCGGGTTACCGGGATGCAATCAACTGATGTATACTAAACTACGAAAAGTTCTTTTGGCCTGTACCAACCGGAACAGATAGCCTCCCTTTTTGACAGATATTCCTTGGTTTTACGATTTTAGCTAATTTTACTGGAAAACACGAAGCTAAAATGCGTAGAACCCAATTAAAGAAGATTCATTCCCAGTTCTCGTCAACATTGAATTTGAATGAGAATATCGCCAAATTAGTCTTCTACAGCCAAGTTGGCTTCATTTGTGGCAACCTATTTTTGTCGCCAAATTTGGCAATATTTCGTCAATTGCCGCCAAGCTTGGCGAGAATTTGACGTTGGCGAATATAAATATATAGTGTTAAGCATTTAAGAATAGGAACAATGGTTACAATAATAAAAGAAAATTTGTTGAAACCCTGTTAACTAAAACTCATAAATTAAACCGTTTATGGATGAATTCTGCTGCCTTTTTTGAAAATGTCAACCACCCTAAAATTTCAAACCGCTATATCTCCGCCATTTTTTAATATAGAAACAAAACAAAAACTGCTCCGGATTAAGGCCGAACATTTAACGGAGAAAACTTTTAGGATTTCTAATTCTTTTATGCATCTTTTTGAATTTGAAATCTTTAAATGGCTATCACAGCGCCCCCTTTCGGCGGAATATCCCCACATTCTAGTAGGACCTGCTGGCCACAGCCAAAAACATATTAAAAAATTTTGGTTTAATTATCTGCATAACATCATACACTTTTCGATGATACAATAGTGAAAATCGAACAAAAATCGCGATGGCAGCGCCCCCTTTCGTCGAAATATCCCCGAATTCAACTTGGACCTGCAGGCTATGGTCAAAAACATAGAAAAAAAAATGGTTCAATTATCTGCATAAATTCATACACTTTTCGATGATACAATAGTGAAAATGGAACAAAAATATTGATCACAGCGCCCCCTTTCGTCGAAATATCCCCAAATTCTGATAGAATCAGCTTGCCATAGCCAAAAACATAGAAAAAATTAGGTTCAATTTGAAGCATAACTTCATACACTTTTAGATGGTACAATAGTGAAAATGGAACAAAAATATCGATCACAGCGCCCTCTTTCGTCGAAATATCCCCAAATTCTGATAGAATCTGCATCCCATAGCCAAAAACATAGAAAAAAAATTGGTTCAATTTGAAGCATAACTTCATACACTTTTAGGTGGTACAATAGTGAAAATGGAACAAAAATATCGATCACAGCGCCCCCTTTCGTCGAAATATCCCCATATTCTGATAGAATCTGCTTGCCATAGCCAAAAACATAGAAAAAAAATTAGGTTCAATTTGAAGCATAACTTCATACACTTTTCGATGGTACAATAGTGAAAATGGAACAAAAATATCGATCACAGCGCCCCCTTTCGTCGAAATATCCCCAATTTCTGATAGAATCTGCTTGCCATAGCCAAAATCATAGAAAGAAAATTAGGTTCAATTTGAAGCATAACTTCACACACTTTTCGATGGTACAATAGTGAAAATGGAACAAAAATATCGATCACAGCGCCCTCTTTCGTCGAAATATCCCCAAATTCTGATAGAATCTGCTTGCCATAGCCAAAAACATAGAAAAAAAATTAGGTTTAATTTGAAGCATAACTTCATACACTTTTCGATGGTGCAATAGTGAAAATGGAACAAAAATATAGATCACAGCGCCCCCTTTCGTCGAAATATCCCCAAATTCTGATAGAATCTGTATTCCATAGCCATAAACATAGAAAAAAAATTTGGTTCAATTTGAAGCATAACTTCATACACTTTTAGGTGGTACAATAGTGAAAATGGAACAAAAATATCGATCACAGCGCCCCCTTTCGTCGAAATATCCCCAAATTCTGATAGAATCTGCTTGCCATAGCCAAAAACATAGAAAAAAAATTTGGTTCAATTTGAAGCATAACTTCATACACTTTTAGATGGTACAATAGTGAAAATGGAACAAAAATATCGATCACAGCGCCCCCTTTCGTCGAAATATCCCCAAATTCTGATAGAATCTGCTTGCCATACCCAAAAACATAGAAAAAAAATTAGGTTCAATTTGAAGCATAACTTCACACACTTTTCGATGGTACAATAGTGAAAATGGAACAAAAATATCGATCACAGCGCCCCCTTTCGTCGAAATATCCCCAAATTCTGATAGAATCTGTATTCCATAGCCATAAACATAGAAAAAATATTTGGTTCAATTTGAAGCATAACTTCATACACTTTTAGGTGGTACAATAGTGAAAATGGAACAAAAATATCGATCACAGCGCCCCCTTTCGTCGAAATATCCCCAAATTCTGATAGAATCTGCTTGCCATACCCAAAAACATAGAAAAAAAATTAGGTTCAATTTGAAGCATAACTTCATACACTTTTCGATGGTGCAATAGTGAAAATGGAACAAAAATATAGATCACAGCGCCCCCTTTCGTCGAAATATCCCCAAATTCTGATAGAATCTGCATTCCATAGCCATAAACAAAGAAAAAAAATTAGGTTCAATTTGAAGCATAACTTCATACACTTTTCGATGGTACAATAGTGAAAATGGAACAAAAATATCGATCACAGCGCCCTCTTTCGTCGAAATATCCCCAAATTCTGATAGAATCTGCTTGCCATAGCCAAAAACATAGAAAAAAAATTAGGTTTAATTTGAAGCATAACTTCATACACTTTTCGATGGTGCAATAGTGAAAATGGAACAAAAATATAGATCACAGCGCCCCCTTTCGTCGAAATATCCCCAAATTCTGATAGAATCTGTATTCTATAGCCATAAACATAGAAAAAAAATTTGGTTCAATTTGAAGCATAACTTCATACACTTTTAGGTGGTACAATAGGGAAAATGGAACAAAAATCTCGATCACAGCGCCCTCTTTCGTCGAAATATCCCCAAATTCTGATAGAATCTGCTTGCCATAGCCAAAAACATAGAAAAAAAATTAGGTTCAATTTGAAGCATAACTTCATACACTTTTCGATGGTACAATAGTGAAAATGGAACAAAAATATCGATCACAGCGCCCCCTTTCGTCGAAATATCCCCAATTTCTGATAGAATCTGCTTGCCATAGCCAAAATCATAGAAAGAAAATTAGGTTCAATTTGAAGCATAACTTCATACACTTTTCGATGGTACAATAGTGAAAATGGAACAAAAATATAGATCACAGCGCCCCCTTTCGTCGAAATATCCCCAAATTCTGATAGAATCTGCATTCCATAGCCATAAACATAGAAAAAAAATTTGGTTCAATTTGAAGCATAACTTCATACACTTTTAGGTGGTACAATAGGGAAAATGGAACAAAAATATAGATCACAGCGCCCCCTTTCGTCGAAATATCCCCAAATTCTGATAGAATCTGCTTGCCATAGCCAAAAACATAGAAAAAAAAATTAGGTTTAATTTGAAGCATAACTTCATACACTTTTCGATGGTGCAATAGTGAAAATGGAACAAAAATATAGATCACAGCGCCCCCTTTCGTCGAAATATCCCCAAATTCTGATAGAATCTGTATTCCATAGCCATAAACATAGAAAGAAAATTAGGTTCAATTTGAAGCATAACTTCATACACTTTTCGATGGTACAATAGTGAAAATGGAACAAAAATATCGATCACAGCGCCCCTTTTCGTCGAAATATCCCCAAATTCTGATAGAATCTGCTTTCCATAGCCAAAAACATAGAAAAAAAATTAGGTTCAATTTGAAGCATAACTTCATACACTTTTCGATGGTGCAATAGTGAAAATGGAACAAAAATATAGATCACAGCGCCCCCTTTCGTCGAAATATCCCCAAATTCTGATAGAATCTGCATTCCATAGCCATAAACATAGAAAAAAAATTTGGTTCAATTTGAAGCATAACTTCATACACTTTTAGGTGGTACAATAGGGAAAATGGAACAAAAATCTCGATCACAGCGCCCTCTTTCGTCGAAATATACCCAAATTCTGATAGAATCTGCTTGCCATAGCCAAAAACATAGAAAAAAAATTAGGTTCAATTTGAAGCATAACTTCATACACTTTTCGATGGTACAATAGTGAAAATGGAACAAAAATATCGATCACAGCGCCCCCTTTCGTCGAAATATCCCCAATTTCTGATAGAATCTGCTTGCCATAGCCAAAATCATAGAAAGAAAATTAGGTTCAATTTGAAGCATAACTTCATACACTTTTCGATGGTGCAATAGTGAAAATGGAACAAAAATATAGATCACAGCGCCCCCTTTCGTCGAAATATCCCCAAATTCTGATAGAATCTGCATTCCATAGCCATAAACATAGAAAAAAAATTTGGTTCAATTTGAAGCATAACTTCATACACTTTTAGGTGGTACAATAGGGAAAATGGAACAAAAATCTCGATCACAGCGCCCTCTTTCGTCGAAATATCCCCAAATTCTGATAGAATCTGCTTGCCATAGCCAAAAACATAGAAAAAAAATTAGGTTCAATTTGAAGCATAACTTCATACACTTTTCGATGGTACAATAGTGAAAATGGAACAAAAATATCGATCACAGCGCCCCCTTTCGTCGAAATATCCCCAATTTCTGATAGAATCTGCATTCCATAGCCATAAACATAGAAAAAAAATTTGGTTCAATTTGAAGCATAACTTCATACACTTTTCGATGGTGCAATAGTGAAAATGGAACAAAAATATAGATCACAGCGCCCCCTTTCGTCGAAATATCCCCAAATTCTGATAGAATCTGCATTCCATAGCCATAAACATAGAAAAAAAATTTGGTTCAATTTGAAGCATAACTTCATACACTTTTAGGTGGTACAATAGTGAAAATGGAACAAAAATATAGATCACAGCGCCCCCTTTCGTCGAAATATCCCCAAATTCTGATAGAATCTGTATTCCATAGCCATAAACATAGAAAGAAAATTAGGTTCAATTTGAAGCATAACTTCATACACTTTTCGATGGTACGATAGTGAAAATGGAACAAAAATATCGATCACAGCGCCCCCTTTCGTCGAAATATCCCCAAATTCTGATAGAATCTGCATTCCACAGCCATAAACATAGAAAAAAAATTTGGTTCAATTTGAAGCATAACTTCATACACTTTTAGGTGGTACAATAGGGAAAATGGAACAAAAATATCGATCACAGCGCCCCCTTTCGTCGAAATATCCCAAATTCTGATAGAATCTGCATTCCATAGCCATAAACATAGAAAAAAAATTTGGTTCAATTTGAAGCATAACTTCATACACTTTTAGGTGGTACAATAGGGAAAATGGAACAAAAATATCGATCACAGCGCCCCCTTTCGTCGAAATAAGCACAAATTCTGATAGAATCTGCTTGCCATAGCCAAAAACATAGAAAA
The DNA here is from genome assembly GCA_963931845.1 of Maratus michaelseni. Taxonomy (NCBI): domain Eukaryota; kingdom Metazoa; phylum Arthropoda; class Arachnida; order Araneae; family Salticidae; genus Maratus; species Maratus michaelseni. The sequence continues at coordinate 82,903,901 of OZ007600.1, forward strand.
AAAATTAGGTTCAATTTGAAGCATAACTTCATACACTTTTCGATGGTGCAATAGTGAAAATGGAACAAAAATATAGATCACAGCGCCCCCTTTCGTCGAAATATCCCCAAATTCTGATAGAATCTGCATTCCATAGCCATAAACATAGAAAAAAAATTAGGTTCAATTTGAAGCATAACTTCATACACTTTTCGATGGTACAATAGTGAAAATGGAACAAAAATATCGATCACAGCGCCCTCTTTCGTCGAAATATCCCCAAATTCTGATAGAATCTGCTTGCCATAGCCAAAAACATAGAAAAAAAATTAGGTTTAATTTGAAGCATAACTTCATACACTTTTCGATGGTGCAATAGTGAAAATGGAACAAAAATATAGATCACAGCGCCCCCTTTCGTCGAAATATCCCCAAATTCTGATAGAATCTGTATTCCATAGCCATAAACATAGAAAAAAAATTTGGTTCAATTTGAAGCATAACTTCATACACTTTTAGGTGGTACAATAGTGAAAATGGAACAAAAATATCGATCACAGCGCCCCCTTTCGTCGAAATATCCCCAAATTCTGATAGAATCTGCTTGCCATAGCCAAAAACATAGAAAAAAAATTTGGTTCAATTTGAAGCATAACTTCATACACTTTTCGATGGTGCAATAGTGAAAATGGAACAAAAATATAGATCACAGCGCCCCCTTTCGTCGAAATATCCCCAAATTCTGATAGAATCTGTATTCCATAGTCATAAACATAGAAAGAAAATTAGGTTCAATTTGAAGCATAACTTCATACACTTTTCGATGGTACAATAGTGAAAATGGAACAAAAATATCGATCACAGCGCCCCCTTTCGTCGAAATATCCCCAAATTCTGATAGAATCTGCTTGCCATAGCCAAAAACATAGAAAAAAAATTAGGTTCAATTTGAAGCATAACTTCATACACTTTTCGATGGTGCAATAGTGAAAATGGAACAAAAATGTAGATCACAGCGCCCCCTTTCGTCGAAATATCCCCAAATTCTGATAGAATCTGCATTCCATAGCCATAAACATAGAAAAAAAATTTGGTTCAATTTGAAGCATAACTTCATACACTTTTAGGTGGTACAATAGGGAAAATGGAACAAAAATCTCGATCACAGCGCCCTCTTTCGTCGAAATATACCCAAATTCTGATAGAATCTGCTTGCCATAGCCAAAAACATAGAAAAAAAATTAGGTTCAATTTGAAGCATAACTTCATACACTTTTCGATGGTACAATAGTGAAAATGGAACAAAAATATCGATCACAGCGCCCCCTTTCGTCGAAATATCCCCAAATTCTGATAGAATCTGCTTGCTATAGCCAAAAACATAGAAAAAAAATTTGGTTCAATTTGAAGCATAACTTCATACACTTTTAGATGGTACAATAGTGAAAATGGAACAAAAATATCGATCACAGCGCCCCCTTTAGTCGAAATATCCCCAAATTCTGATAGAATCTGCTTGCCATAGCTAAAAACATAGAAAAAAAATTGGGTTCAATTTGTAGCATAACTTCATACACTTTTCGATGGTACAATAGTGAAAATGGAACAAAAATATCGATCACAGCGCCCCCTTTCGTCGAAATATCCCCAAATTCTGATAGAATCTGCTTTCCATAGCCAAAAACATAGAAAAAAAATTAGGTTCAATTTGAAGCATAACTTCATACACTTTTCGATGGTGCAATAGTGAAAATGGAACAAAAATATAGATCACAGCGCCCCCTTTCGTCGAAATATCCCCAAATTCTGATAGAATCTGCATTCCATAGCCATAAACATAGAAAAAAATTTGGTTCAATTTGAAGCATAACTTCATACACTTTTAGGTGGTACAATAGGGAAAATGGAACAAAAATCTCGATCACAGCGCCCTCTTTCGTCGAAATATACCCAAATTCTGATAGAATCTGCTTGCCATAGCCAAAAACATAGAAAAAAAATTAGGTTCAATTTGAAGCATAACTTCATACACTTTTCGATGGTACAATAGTGAAAATGGAACAAAAATATCGATCACAGCGCCCCCTTTCGTCGAAATATCCCCAATTTCTGATAGAATCTGCTTGCCATAGCCAAAATCATAGAAAGAAAATTAGGTTCAATTTGAAGCATAACTTCATACACTTTTCGATGGTGCAATAGTGAAAATGGAACAAAAATATAGATCACAGCGCCCCCTTTCGTCGAAATATCCCCAAATTCTGATAGAATCTGCATTCCATAGCCATAAACATAGAAAAAAAATTTGGTTCAATTTGAAGCATAACTTCATACACTTTTAGGTGGTACAATAGGGAAAATGGAACAAAAATCTCGATCACAGCGCCCTCTTTCGTCGAAATATCCCCAAATTCTGATAGAATCTGCTTGCCATAGCCAAAAACATAGAAAAAAAATTAGGTTCAATTTGAAGCATAACTTCATACACTTTTCGATGGTACAATAGTGAAAATGGAACAAAAATATCGATCACAGCGCCCCCTTTCGTCGAAATATCCCCAATTTCTGATAGAATCTGCATTCCATAGCCATAAACATAGAAAAAAAATTTGGTTCAATTTGAAGCATAACTTCATACACTTTTCGATGGTGCAATAGTGAAAATGGAACAAAAATATAGATCACAGCGCCCCCTTTCGTCGAAATATCCCCAAATTCTGATAGAATCTGCATTCCATAGCCATAAACATAGAAAAAAAATTTGGTTCAATTTGAAGCATAACTTCATACACTTTTAGGTGGTACAATAGTGAAAATGGAACAAAAATATAGATCACAGCGCCCCCTTTCGTCGAAATATCCCCAAATTCTGATAGAATCTGTATTCCATAGCCATAAACATAGAAAGAAAATTAGGTTCAATTTGAAGCATAACTTCATACACTTTTCGATGGTACAATAGTGAAAATGGAACAAAAATATCGATCACAGCGCCCCCTTTCGTCGAAATATCCCCAAATTCTGATAGAATCTGCTTGCCATAGCCAAAAACATAGAAAAAAAATTTGGTTCAATTTGAAGCATAACTTCATACACTTTTAGATGGTACAATAGTGAAAATGGAACAAAAATATCGATCACAGCGCCCCCTTTCGTCGAAATATCCCCAAATTCTGATAGAATCTGCTTGCCATAGCCAAAAACATAGAAAAAAAATTAGGTTTAATTTGAAGCATAACTTCATACACTTTTCGATGGTGCAATAGTGAAAATGGAACAAAAATATAGATCACAGCGCCCCCTTTCGTCGAAATATCCCCAAATTCTGATAGAATCTGTATTCCATAGCCATAAACATAGAAAAAAAATTTGGTTCAATTTGAAGCATAACTTCATACACTTTTAGGTGGTACAATAGTGAAAATGGAACAAAAATATCGATCACAGCGCCCCCTTTCGTCGAAATATCCCCAAATTCTGATAGAATCTGCTTGCCATAGCCAAAAACATAGAAAAAAAATTTGGTTCAATTTGAAGCATAACTTCATACACTTTTCGATGGTGCAATAGTGAAAATGGAACAAAAATATAGATCACAGCGCCCCCTTTCGTCGAAATATCCCCAAATTCTGATAGAATCTGTATTCCATAGTCATAAACATAGAAAGAAAATTAGGTTCAATTTGAAGCATAACTTCATACACTTTTCGATGGTACAATAGTGAAAATGGAACAAAAATATCGATCACAGCGCCCCCTTTCGTCGAAATATCCCCAAATTCTGATAGAATCTGCTTGCCATAGCCAAAAACATAGAAAAAAAATTAGGTTCAATTTGAAGCATAACTTCATACACTTTTCGATGGTGCAATAGTGAAAATGGAACAAAAATGTAGATCACAGCGCCCCCTTTCGTCGAAATATCCCCAAATTCTGATAGAATCTGCATTCCATAGCCATAAACATAGAAAAAAAATTTGGTTCAATTTGAAGCATAACTTCATACACTTTTAGGTGGTACAATAGGGAAAATGGAACAAAAATCTCGATCACAGCGCCCTCTTTCGTCGAAATATACCCAAATTCTGATAGAATCTGCTTGCCATAGCCAAAAACATAGAAAAAAAATTAGGTTCAATTTGAAGCATAACTTCATACACTTTTCGATGGTACAATAGTGAAAATGGAACAAAAATATCGATCACAGCGCCCCCTTTCGTCGAAATATCCCCAAATTCTGATAGAATCTGCTTGCTATAGCCAAAAACATAGAAAAAAAATTTGGTTCAATTTGAAGCATAACTTCATACACTTTTAGATGGTACAATAGTGAAAATGGAACAAAAATATCGATCACAGCGCCCCCTTTAGTCGAAATATCCCCAAATTCTGATAGAATCTGCTTGCCATAGCTAAAAACATAGAAAAAAAATTGGGTTCAATTTGTAGCATAACTTCATACACTTTTCGATGGTACAATAGTGAAAATGGAACAAAAATATCGATCACAGCGCCCCCTTTCGTCGAAATATCCCCAAATTCTGATAGAATCTGCTTTCCATAGCCAAAAACATAGAAAAAAAATTAGGTTCAATTTGAAGCATAACTTCATACACTTTTCGATGGTGCAATAGTGAAAATGGAACAAAAATATAGATCACAGCGCCCCCTTTCGTCGAAATATCCCCAAATTCTGATAGAATCTGCATTCCATAGCCATAAACATAGAAAAAAATTTGGTTCAATTTGAAGCATAACTTCATACACTTTTAGGTGGTACAATAGGGAAAATGGAACAAAAATCTCGATCACAGCGCCCTCTTTCGTCGAAATATACCCAAATTCTGATAGAATCTGCTTGCCATAGCCAAAAACATAGAAAAAAAATTAGGTTCAATTTGAAGCATAACTTCATACACTTTTCGATGGTACAATAGTGAAAATGGAACAAAAATATCGATCACAGCGCCCTCTTTCGTCGAAATATCCCCAAATTCTGATAGAATCTGCTTGCCATAGCCAAAAACATAGAAAAAAAATTAGGTTCAATTTGAAGCATAACTTCATACACTTTTCGATGGTACAATAGTGAAAATGGAACAAAAATATCGATCACAGCGCCCCCTTTCGTCGAAATATCCCCAATTTCTGATAGAATCTGCATTCCATAGCCATAAACATAGAAAAAAAATTTGGTTCAATTTGAAGCATAACTTCATACACTTTTCGATGGTGCAATAGTGAAAATGGAACAAAAATATAGATCACAGCGCCCCCTTTCGTCGAAATATCCCCAAATTCTGATAGAATCTGCATTCCATAGCCATAAACATAGAAAAAAAATTTGGTTCAATTTGAAGCATAACTTCATACACTTTTAGGTGGTACAATAGTGAAAATGGAACAAAAATATAGATCACAGCGCCCCCTTTCGTCGAAATATCCCCAAATTCTGATAGAATCTGTATTCCATAGCCATAAACATAGAAAGAAAATTAGGTTCAATTTGAAGCATAACTTCATACACTTTTCGATGGTACAATAGTGAAAATGGAACAAAAATATCGATCACAGCGCCCCCTTTCGTCGAAATATCCCCAAATTCTGATAGAATCTGCATTCCACAGCCATAAACATAGAAAAAAAATTTGGTTCAATTTGAAGCATAACTTCATACACTTTTAGGTGGTACAATAGGGAAAATGGAACAAAAATATCGATCACAGCGCCCCCTTTCGTCGAAATATCCCCAAATTCTGATAGAATCTGCATTCCATAGCCATAAACATAGAAAAAAAATTTGGTTCAATTTGAAGCATAACTTCATACACTTTTAGGTGGTACAATAGGGAAAATGGAACAAAAATCTCGATCACAGCGCCCTCTTTCGTCGAAATATCCCCAAATTCTGATAGAATCTGCTTGCCATAGCCAAAAACATAGAAAAAAAATTAGGTTTAATTTGAAGCATAACTTCATACACTTTTCGATGGTGCAATAGTGAAAATGGAACAAAAATATAGATCACAGCGCCCCCTTTCGTCGAAATATCCCCAAATTCTGATAGAATCTGTATTCCATAGCCATAAACATAGAAAAAAAATTTGGTTCAATTTGAAGCATAACTTCATACACTTTTAGGTGGTACAATAGTGAAAATGGAACAAAAATATCGATCACAGCGCCCCCTTTCGTCGAAATATCCCCAAATTCTGATAGAATCTGCTTGCCATAGCCAAAAACATAGAAAAAAAATTTGGTTCAATTTGAAGCATAACTTCATACACTTTTCGATGGTGCAATAGTGAAAATGGAACAAAAATATAGATCACAGCGCCCCCTTTCGTCGAAATATCCCCAAATTCTGATAGAATCTGTATTCCATAGTCATAAACATAGAAAGAAAATTAGGTTCAATTTGAAGCATAACTTCATACACTTTTCGATGGTACAATAGTGAAAATGGAACAAAAATATCGATCACAGCGCCCCCTTTCGTCGAAATATCCCCAAATTCTGATAGAATCTGCTTGCCATAGCCAAAAACATAGAAAAAAAATTAGGTTCAATTTGAAGCATAACTTCATACGCTTTTCGATGGTGCAATAGTGAAAATGGAACAAAAATGTAGATCACAGCGCCCCCTTTCGTCGAAATATCCCCAAATTCTGATAGAATCTGCATTCCATAGCCATAAACATAGAAAAAAAATTTGGTTCAATTTGAAGCATAACTTCATACACTTTTAGGTGGTACAATAGGGAAAATGGAACAAAAATCTCGATCACAGCGCCCTCTTTCGTCGAAATATACCCAAATTCTGATAGAATCTGCTTGCCATAGCCAAAAACATAGAAAAAAAATTAGGTTCAATTTGAAGCATAACTTCATACACTTTTCGATGGTACAATAGTGAAAATGGAACAAAAATATCGATCACAGCGCCCCCTTTCGTCGAAATATCCCCAATTTCTGATAGAATCTGCTTGCCATAGCCAAAATCATAGAAAGAAAATTAGGTTCAATTTGAAGCATAACTTCATACACTTTTCGATGGTGCAATAGTGAAAATGGAACAAAAATATAGATCACAGCGCCCCCTTTCGTCGAAATATCCCCAAATTCTGATAGAATCTGCATTCCATAGCCATAAACATAGAAAAAAAATTTGGTTCAATTTGAAGCATAACTTCATACACTTTTAGGTGGTACAATAGGGAAAATGGAACAAAAATATCGATCACAGCGCCCCCTTTCGTCGAAATAAGCACATATTCTTATAGAATCTGCTTGCCATAGCCAAAAACATAGAAAAAAATTAGGTTCAATTTGAAGCATAACTTCATACACTTTTCGATGTTGCAATAGTGAAAATGGAACAAAAATATAGATCACAGCGCCCCCTTTCGTCGAAATATCCCCAAATTCTGATAGAATCTGCATTCCATAGCCATAAACATAGAAAAAAAATTTGGTTCAATTTGAAGCATAACTTCATACACTTTTAGGTGGTACAATAGTGAAAATGGAACAACAATATCGATCACAGCGCCCCCTTTCGTCGAAATATCCCCAAATTCTGATAGAATCCGCTTGCCATAGCTAAAAACATAGAAAAAAAATTAGGTTCAATTTGTAGCATAACTTCATACACTTTTCGATGGTACAATAGTGAAAATGGAACAAAAATCTCGATCACAGCGCCCCCTTTCGTCGAAATATCCCCAAATTCTGATAGAATCTGCTTGCCATAGCCAAAAACATAGAAAAAAAAATTAGGTTCAATTTGAAGCATAACTTCATACACTTTTCGATGGTACAATAGTGAAAATGGAACAAATATATCGATCACAGCGCCCTCTTTCGTCGAAATATCCCCAAATTCTGATAGAATCTGCATTCCATAGCCAAAAACATAGAAAAAAAAATTTGGTTCAATTTGAAGCATAACTTCATACACTTTTAGTGGTACAATAGTGAAAATGGAACAAAAATATCGATCACAGCGCCCCCTTTCGTCGAAATATCCCCAAATTCTGATAGAATCTGCTTGCCATAGCCAAAAACATAGAAAAAAAATTTGGTTCAATTTGAAGCATAACTTCATACACTTTTAGTGGTACAATAGTGAAAATGGAACAAAAATATCGATCACAGCGCCCCCTTTCGTCGAAATATCCCCAAATTCTGATAGAATCTGCTTGCCATAGCCAAAAACATAGAAAAAAAATTTGGTTCAATTTGAAGCATAACTTCATACACTTTTAGGTGGTACAATAGTGAAAATGGAACAAAAATATCGATCACAGCGCCCCCTTTCGTCGAAATATCCCCAAATTCTGATAGAATCTGCTTGCCATAGCCAAAAACATAGAAAAAAAATTAGGTTCAATTTGAAGCATAACTTCATACACTTTTCGATGGTGAAATAGTGAAAATGGAACAAAAATATAGATCACAGCGCCCCCTTTCGTCGAAATATCCCCAAATTCTGATAGAATCTGCATTCCATAGCCATAAACATAGAAAAAAAATTAGGTTCAATTTGAAGCATAACTTCATACACTTTTCGATGGTACAATAGTGAAAATGGAACAAAAATATCGATCACAGCGCCCTCTTTCGTCGAAATATCCCCAAATTCTGATAGAATCTGCTTGCCATAGCCAAAAACATAGAAAAAAAATTAGGTTTAATTTGAAGCATAACTTCATACACTTTTCGATGGTGCAATAGTGAAAATGGAACAAAAATATAGATCACAGCGCCCCCTTTCGTCGAAATATCCCCAAATTCTGATAGAATCTGTATTTCATAGCCATAAACATAGAAAAAAAATTTGGTTCAATTTGAAGCATAACTTCATACACTTTTAGGTGGTACAATAGTGAAAATGGAACAAAAATATCGATCACAGCGCCCCCTTTCGTCGAAATATCCCCAAATTCTGATAGAATCTGCTTGCCATAGCCAAAAACATAGAAAAAAAATTTGGTTCAATTTGAAGCATAACTTCATACACTTTTCGATGGTGCAATAGTGAAAATGGAACAAAAATATAGATCACAGCGCCCCCTTTCGTCGAAATATCCCCAAATTCTGATAGAATCTGTATTCCATAGCCATAAACATAGAAAGAAAATTAGGTTCAATTTGAAGCATAACTTCATACACTTTTCGATGGTACAATAGTGAAAATGGAACAAAAATATCGATCACAGCGCCCCCTTTCGTCGAAATATCCCCAAATTCTGATAGAATCTGCTTGCCATAGCCAAAAACATAGAAAAAAAATTAGGTTCAATTTGAAGCATAACTTCATACACTTTTCGATGGTGCAATAGTGAAAATGGAACAAAAATATAGATCACAGCGCCCCCTTTCGTCGAAATATCCCCAAATTCTGATAGAATCTGCATTCCATAGCCATAAACATAGAAAAAAAATTTGGTTCAATTTGAAGCATAACTTCATACACTTTTAGGTGGTACAATAGGGAAAATGGAACAAAAATCTCGATCACAGCGCCCTCTTTCGTCGAAATATACCCAAATTCTGATAGAATCTGCTTGCAATAGCCAAAAACATAGAAAAAAAATTAGGTTCAATTTGAAGCATAACTTCATACACTTTTCGATGGTACAATAGTGAAAATGGAACAAAAATATCGATCACAGCGCCCTCTTTCGTCGAAATATCCCCAATTTCTGATAGAATCTGCTTGCCATAGCCAAAATCATAGAAAGAAAATTAGGTTCAATTTGAAGCATAACTTCATACACTTTTCGATGGTGCAATAGTGAAAATGGAACAAAAATATAGATCACAGCGCCCCCTTTCGTCGAAATATCCCCAAATTCTGATAGAATCTGTATTCCATAGCCATAAACATAGAAAGAAAATTAGGTTCAATTTGAAGCATAACTTCATACGCTTTTCGATGGTGCAATAGTGAAAATGGAACAAAAATGTAGATCACAGCGCCCCCTTTCGTCGAAATATCCCCAAATTCTGATAGAATCTGCATTCCATAGCCATAAACATAGAAAAAAAATTTGGTTCAATTTGAAGCATAACTTCATACACTTTTAGGTGGTACAATAGGGAAAATGGAACAAAAATCTCGATCACAGCGCCCTCTTTCGTCGAAATATACCCAAATTCTGATAGAATCTGCTTGCCATAGCCAAAAACATAGAAAAAAAATTAGGTTCAATTTGAAGCATAACTTCATACACTTTTCGATGGTACAATAGTGAAAATGGAACAAAAATATCGATCACAGCGCCCCCTTTCGTCGAAATATCCCCAATTTCTGATAGAATCTGCTTGCCATAGCCAAAATCATAGAAAGAAAATTAGGTTCAATTTGAAGCATAACTTCATACACTTTTCGATGGTGCAATAGTGAAAATGGAACAAAAATATAGATCACAGCGCCCCCTTTCGTCGAAATATCCCCAAATTCTGATAGAATCTGCATTCCATAGCCATAAACATAGAAAAAAAATTTGGTTCAATTTGAAGCATAACTTCATACACTTTTAGGTGGTACAATAGGGAAAATGGAACAAAAATATCGATCACAGCGCCCCCTTTCGTCGAAATAAGCACATATTCTTATAGAATCTGCTTGCCATAGCCAAAAACATAGAAAAAAATTAGGTTCAATTTGAAGCATAACTTCATACACTTTTCGATGTTGCAATAGTGAAAATGGAACAAAAATATAGATCACAGCGCCCCCTTTCGTCGAAATATCCCCAAATTCTGATAGAATCTGCATTCCATAGCCATAAACATAGAAAAAAAATTTGGTTCAATTTGAAGCATAACTTCATACACTTTTAGGTGGTACAATAGTGAAAATGGAACAACAATATCGATCACAGCGCCCCCTTTCGTCGAAATATCCCCAAATTCTGATAGAATCCGCTTGCCATAGCTAAAAACATAGAAAAAAAATTAGGTTCAATTTGTAGCATAACTTCATACACTTTTCGATGGTACAATAGTGAAAATGGAACAAAAATCTCGATCACAGCGCCCCCTTTCGTCGAAATATCCCCAAATTCTGATAGAATCTGCTTGCCATAGCCAAAAACATAGAAAAAAAAATTAGGTTCAATTTGAAGCATAACTTCATACACTTTTCGATGGTACAATAGTGAAAATGGAACAAATATATCGATCACAGCGCCCTCTTTCGTCGAAATATCCCCAAATTCTGATAGAATCTGCATTCCATAGCCAAAAACATAGAAAAAAAAATTTGGTTCAATTTGAAGCATAACTTCATACACTTTTAGTGGTACAATAGTGAAAATGGAACAAAAATATCGATCACAGCGCCCCCTTTCGTCGAAATATCCCCAAATTCTGATAGAATCTGCTTGCCATAGCCAAAAACATAGAAAAAAAATTTGGTTCAATTTGAAGCATAACTTCATACACTTTTAGTGGTACAATAGTGAAAATGGAACAAAAATATCGATCACAGCGCCCCCTTTCGTCGAAATATCCCCAAATTCTGATAGAATCTGCTTGCCATAGCCAAAAACATAGAAAAAAAATTTGGTTCAATTTGAAGCATAACTTCATACACTTTTAGGTGGTACAATAGTGAAAATGGAACAAAAATATCGATCACAGCGCCCCCTTTCGTCGAAATATCCCCAAATTCTGATAGAATCTGCTTGCCATAGCCAAAAACATAGAAAAAAAATTAGGTTCAATTTGAAGCATAACTTCATACACTTTTCGATGGTGCAATAGTGAAAATGGAACAAAAATATAGATCACAGCGCCCCCTTTCGTCGAAATATCCCCAAATTCTGATAGAATCTGCATTCCATAGCCATAAACATAGAAAAAAAATTAGGTTCAATTTGAAGCATAACTTCATACACTTTTCGATGGTACAATAGTGAAAATGGAACAAAAATATCGATCACAGCGCCCTCTTTCGTCGAAATATCCCCAAATTCTGATAGAATCTGCTTGCCATAGCCAAAAACATAGAAAAAAAATTAGGTTTAATTTGAAGCATAACTTCATACACTTTTCGATGGTGCAATAGTGAAAATGGAACAAAAATATAGATCACAGCGCCCCCTTTCGTCGAAATATCCCCAAATTCTGATAGAATCTGTATTTCATAGCCATAAACATAGAAAAAAAATTTGGTTCAATTTGAAGCATAACTTCATACACTTTTAGGTGGTACAATAGTGAAAATGGAACAAAAATATCGATCACAGCGCCCCCTTTCGTCGAAATATCCCCAAATTCTGATAGAATCTGCTTGCCATAGCCAAAAACATAGAAAAAAAATTTGGTTCAATTTGAAGCATAACTTCATACACTTTTCGATGGTGCAATAGTGAAAATGGAACAAAAATATAGATCACAGCGCCCCCTTTCGTCGAAATATCCCCAAATTCTGATAGAATCTGTATTCCATAGCCATAAACATAGAAAGAAAATTAGGTTCAATTTGAAGCATAACTTCATACACTTTTCGATGGTACAATAGTGAAAATGGAACAAAAATATCGATCACAGCGCCCCCTTTCGTCGAAATATCCCCAAATTCTGATAGAATCTGCTTGCCATAGCCAAAAACATAGAAAAAAAATTAGGTTCAATTTGAAGCATAACTTCATACACTTTTCGATGGTGCAATAGTGAAAATGGAACAAAAATATAGATCACAGCGCCCCCTTTCGTCGAAATATCCCCAAATTCTGATAGAATCTGCATTCCATAGCCATAAACATAGAAAAAAAATTTGGTTCAATTTGAAGCATAACTTCATACACTTTTAGGTGGTACAATAGGGAAAATGGAACAAAAATCTCGATCACAGCGCCCTCTTTCGTCGAAATATACCCAAATTCTGATAGAATCTGCTTGCAATAGCCAAAAACATAGAAAAAAAATTAGGTTCAATTTGAAGCATAACTTCATACACTTTTCGATGGTACAATAGTGAAAATGGAACAAAAATATCGATCACAGCGCCCTCTTTCGTCGAAATATCCCCAATTTCTGATAGAATCTGCTTGCCATAGCCAAAATCATAGAAAGAAAATTAGGTTCAATTTGAAGCATAACTTCATACACTTTTCGATGGTGCAATAGTGAAAATGGAACAAAAATATAGATCACAGCGCCCCCTTTCGTCGAAATATCCCCAAATTCTGATAGAATCTGTATTCCATAGCCATAAACATAGAAAGAAAATTAGGTTCAATTTGAAGCATAACTTCATACACTTTTCGATGGTACAATAGTGAAAATGGAACAAAAATATCGATCACAGCGCCCCCTTTCGTCGAAATATCCCCAAATTCTGATAGAATCTGCATTCCACAGCCATAAACATAGAAAAAAAATTTGGTTCAATTTGAAGCATAACTTCATACACTTTTAGGTGGTACAATAGGGAAAATGGAACAAAAATATCGATCACAGCGCCCCCTTTCGTCGAAATATCCCCAAATTCTGATAGAATCTGCATTCCATAGCCAAAAACATAGAAAAAAAAATTTGGTTCAATTTGAAGCATAACTTCATACACTTTTAGTGGTACAATAGTGAAAATGGAACAAAAATATCGATCACAGCGCCCCCTTTTGTCGAAATATCCCCAAATTCTGATAGAATCTGCTTGCCATAGCCAAAAACATAGAAAAAAAATTAGGTTCAATTTGAAGCATAACTTCATACACTTTTCGATGGTACAATAGTGAAAATGGAACAAAAATATCGATCACAGCGCCCCCTTTCGTCGAAATAAGCACAAATTCTTATAGAATCTGCTTGCCATAGCCAAAAACATAGAAAAAAATTAGGTTCAATTTGAAGCATAACTTCATACACTTTTAGATGGTACAATAGTGAAAATGGAACAAAAATATCGATCACAGCGCCCCCTTTCGTCGAAATATCCACAAATTCTGATAGAATCTGCTTGCCATAGCCAAAAACATAGAAAAAATTTTGGTTCAATTTGAAGCATAACTTCATACACTTTTCGATGGTACAATAGTGAAAATGGAACAAAAATATAGATCACAGCGCCCCCTTTCGTCGAAATATCCCCAAATTCTGATAGAATCTGCATTCCATAGCCAAAAACATAGAAAAAAAATTTGGTTCAATTTGAAGCATAACTTCATACACTTTTAGGTGGTACAATAGTGAAAATGGAACAAAAATATCGATCACAGCGCCCCCTTTTGTCGAAATATCCCCAAATTCTGATAGAATCTGCTTGCCATAGCCAAAAACATAGAAAAAAAATTAGGTTCAATTTGAAGCATAACTTCATACACTTTTCGATGGTGCAATAGTGAAAATGGAACAAAAATATAGATCACAGCGCCCCCTTTGGTCGAAATATCCCCAAATTCTGATAGAATCTGCATTCCATAGCCATAAACATAGAAAAAAAATTTGGTTCAATTTGAAGCATAACTTCATACACTTTTAGGTGGTACAATAGTGAAAATGGAACAAAAATATCGATCACAGCGCCCCCTTTAGTCGAAATATCCCCAAATTCTGATAGAATCTGCTTGCCATAGCCAAAAACATAGAAAAAAAATTTGGTTCAATTTGAAGCTTAACTTCATACACTTTTAGATGGTACAATAGTGAAAATGGAACAAAAATATCGATCACAGCGCCCCCTTTAGTCGAAATATCCCCAAATTCTGATAGAATCTGCTTGCCATAGCCATAAACATAGAAAAAAAATTTGGTTCAATTTGAAGCATAACTTCATACACTTTTAGGTGGTACAATAGTGAAAATGGAACAAAAATATCGATCACAGCGCCCCCTTTCGTCGAAATATCCCCAAATTCTGATAGAATCCGCTTGCCATAGCTAAAAACATAGAAAAAAAATTAGGTTCAATTTGTAGCATAACTTCATACACTTTTCGATGGTACAATAGTGAAAATGGAACAAAAATATCGATCACAGCGCCCCCTTTCGTCGAAATATCCCCAAATTCTGATAGAATCTGCTTGCTATAGCCAAAAACATAGAAAAAAAATTTGGTTCAATTTGAAGCATAACTTCATACACTTTTAGATGGTACAATAGTGAAAATGGAACAAAAATATCGATCACAGCGCCCCCTTTAGTCGAAATATCCCCAAATTCTGATAGATTCTGCTTGCCATAGCTAAAAACATAGAAAAAAAATTGGGTTCAATTTGTAGCATAACTTCATACACTTTTCGATGGTACAATAGTGAAAATGGAACAAAAATATCGATCACAGCGCCCCCTTTCGTCGAAATATCCCCAAATTCTGATAGAATCTGCTTGCTATAGCCAAAGACATAGAAAAAAAAATTAGGTTCAATTTGAAGCATAACGTCATACACTTTTCGATGATACAATGAAGACACACAGACGGACAGACGGACAGACAGACAGACGGACGGACGGACGGACGGACAGACGGACAGACAGACATTTTGTAAAAACGTGTTTTTCGGAATCTCTGACCTCTAAAACGTGTAAATCCGTTGAAACCGGAAGTCGAAAAAAATTTCGATTACAATACATTCTTCTATTATAGATAGAAGAAAGTAAAAAGTACTATAAGCAAGCTTGAAATTTAGTGTATGTCATTTCGCCGAAGTGTAAACAACATTTTTTCCCATAGTGTTAAACATATCGTATTTGGGGGGAATTTTACTGCACTTCTTTATTAAAAAAGTGTGCAGCTGAAGCCCACAGAATTCTTTTTGAGACTTATGGCGGCCATGCTTTGTCGGAAACAACATGTAGAGATTGTTTTAGACGCTTCAAACATAATGATGTTGATGTTGAAGTTAAAGAACGCTCTGGCGCTCCGAAAAAGTTTGAAGATGCAGAATTGGAGGCATGACACTTCATGAAGACTCATGTCAGACGCTAGCTGAACGTTTGAAAGCATTAGGAATGATTATAAAGCAAGGACAATGGGTGGCGCACGAGTTGAAGCCCAGAGAGGTCGAACGGGTGTGAACAGCTGCTTCAAAGGCAGACACTGAAAGGTTTTTTGCATGGTATCGTGAATGGCGATGAAAAATGGATACACTACGATAACTCTAAGCGTAGAAAATCGTGCGGTAAGCTCGGCCATGCATCAACATCGTCGGAAAAGGCGAATATCCATGGTTCCGAACTTCTGCTATGCATTTGGTGGGATCAGCTGGGTATAGATTATTATGAGCTGTTCAAACCCAACGAAACCATCACGGACGATCACTATCGACTACAATTAATGCATTTCAGCCGCGCAATAAAGGAAAAACGCAGGATAAAAAGACAACGCTCATCCACATTTTGCAAAACCGGTGGAAACCTGCTTGAAAACGCTAAATGGGAAGTCCTATCCCAACCGCTGTATTCAATAGATAGTGCCCCTTCTGATTATCACTTGTTTCAATCGATGTCACATGGCCTGGCTGATCAGCACTTCATTCTTATTAAAATATCAAAAAATGGGTCGACTCTTGGATAGCCAAAAAAATGTGTCGTTTTGCCTTAAAAATGTGTCGTCAAATGCTGTCAGAAAGTTGGGACAAAGAAGTAACTAGCGAATGACAATACTTTCAGTGACATGTTTTTTACTGATTATTTTAAATAAAGCATTAATTTTCACGTAGAAACAGCGAGAACGTATTCAACCTCCCAATAGTAAGAAATGAAGTCTTGTGCATAACTAACTTTATTAAAATCACAGAAATGTATTTTTTACTTTCTTCTATCTATAATAGAAGAAAGTATTGTAATGGAAATTTTTTTCGACTTCCGGTTTTCAACGGATTTACACGTTTTAGAGGTCAGAGATTCCGAAAAACACGTTTTTACAAAATGTCTGTCTGTCCGTCTGTCCGTCCGTCCGTCCGTCCGTCTGTCTGTCCGTCTGTCCGTCTGTGTGTCTTCATTGTATCATCGAAAAGTGTATGACGTTATGCTTCAAATTGAACCTAATTTTTTTTTCTATGTCTTTGGCTATAGCAAGCAGATTCTATCAGAATTTGGGGATATTTCGACGAAAGGGGGCGCTGTGATCGATATTTTTGTTCCATTTTCACTATTGTACCATCGAAAAGTGTATGAAGTTATGCTACAAATTGAACCTAATTTTTTTTCTATGTTTTTAGCTATGGCAAGCAGATTCTATCAGAATTTGGGGATATTTCGACGAAAGGGGGCGCTGTGATCGATATTTTTGTTCCATTTTCACTATTGTACCACCTAAAAGTGCATGAAGTTATGCTTCAAATTGAACCAAATTTTTTTTCTATGTTTATGGCTATGGAATGCAGATTCAATCAGAATTTGGGGATATTTCGACGAAAGGGGGCGCTGTGATCTATATTTTTGTTCCATTTTCACTATTGCACCATCGAAAAGTGTATGAAGTTATGCTTCAAATTGAACCTAATTTTTTTTCTATGTTTTTGGCTATGGCAAGCAGATTCTATCAGAATTTGGGGATATTTCGACAAAAGGGGGCGCTGTGATCGATATTTTTGTTCCATTTTCACTATTGTACCACCTAAAAGTGTATGAAGTTATGCTTCAAATTGAACCAAATTTTTTTTCTATGTTTTTGGCTATGGAATGCAGATTCTATCAGAATTTGGGGATATTTCGACGAAAGGGGGCGCTGTGATCTATATTTTTGTTCCATTTTCACTATTGTACCATCGAAAAGGGTATGAAGTTATGCTTCAAATTGAACCAAATTTTTTTCTATGTTTTTGGCTATGGCAAGGAGATTCTATCAGAATTTGTGGATATTTCGACGAAAGGGGGCGCTGTGATTGATATTTTTGTTCCATTTTCACTATTGTACCATCTAAAAGTGTATGAAGTTATGCTTCAAATTGAACCAAATTTTTTTCTATGTTTATGGCTATGGAATGCAGATTCTATCAGAATTTGGGGATATTTCGACGAAAGGGGGCGCTGTGATCGATATTTTTGTTCCATTTTCACTATTGTACCATCGAAAAGTGTATGAAGTTATTCTTCAAATTGAACCTAATTTTTTTTTCTATGTTTTTGGCTATGGCAAGCAGATTCTATGAGAATTTGGGGATATTTCGACGAAAGGGGGCGCTGTGATCGATATTTTTGTTCCATTTTCACTATTGTACCACCTAAAAGTGTATGAAGTTATGCTTCAAATTGAACCAATTTTTTTTTCTATGTTTTTGGCTATGGGATGCAGATTCTATCAGAATTTGGGGATATTTCGACGAAAGAGGGCGCTGTGATCGATATTTTTGTTCCATTTTCACTATTGTACCATCTAAAAGTGTATGAAGTTATGCTTCAAATTGAACCTAATTTTTTTCTATGTTTATGGCTATGGAATGCAGATTCTATCAGAATTTGGGGATATTTCGACGAAAGGGGGCGCTGTGATCGATATTTTTGTTCCATTTTCACTATTGTACCATCGAAAAGTGTATGAAGTTATTCTTCAAATTGAACCTAATTTTTTTTTCTATGTTTTTGGCTATGGCAAGCAGATTCTATCAGAATTTGGGGATATTTCGACGAAAGGGGGCGCTGTGATCGATATTTTTGTTCCATTTTCACTATTGTACCACCTAAAAGTGTATGAATTTATGCAGATAATTGAACCATTTTTTTTCTATGTTTTTGACCATAGCCTGCAGGTCCAAGTTGAATTCGGGGATATTTCGACGAAAGGGGGCGCTGCCATCGCGATTTTTGTTCGATTTTCACTATTGTATCATCGAAAAGTGTATGATGTTATGCAGATAATTAAACCAAAATTTTTTAATATGTTTTTGGCTGTGGCCAGCAGGTCCTACTAGAATGTGGGGATATTCCGCCGAAAGGGGGCGCTGTGATAGCCATTTAAAGATTTCAAATTCAAAAAGATGCATAAAAAATTAGAAATCCTAAAAGTTTTCTCCGTTAAATGTTCGGTCTTAATCCGGAGCAGTTTTTGTTTTGTTTCTATATTAAAAAATGGCGGAGATATAGCGGTTTGAAATTTTAGGGTGGTTGACATTTTCAAACAAGGCAGCAGAATTCATCCATAAACGGTTTTATTTATGAGTTTTATTTAACAGGGTTACAACAAATTTTCTTTCATTATTGTAACCATTGTTCCTATTCTTAAATGCTTAACACTATATATTTATATTCGCCAACGTCAAATTCTCGCCAAGCTTGGCGGCAATTGACGAAATATTGCCAAATTTGGCGACAAAAATAGGTTGCCACAAATGAAGCCAACTTGGCTGTAGAAGACTAATTTGGCGATATTCTCATTCAAATTCAATGTTGACGAGAACTGGGAATGAATCTTCTTTAATTGGGTTCTACGCATTTTAGCTTCGTGTTTTCCAGTAAAATTAGCTAAAATCGTAAAACCAAGGAATAGGGAGGCTATCTGTTCCGGTCGGTACAGGCCAAAAGAACTTTTCGTAGTTTAGTATACATCAGTTGATTGCATCCCGGTAACCCGATGATTCGCAAGCAGCTGACGTACAACAGAATGACGAAAAATATTGATTTTATTGACGATGTGAGGACGAAATTAGAAGTATTAACATGATTGAGATAGAAGAAAGTTTTGGGATTGGCACATCCGACTAGTTTAATATTCAATCACCAGCTTACACTAAGCAATATGTTTGTATAACATTGCTACATCAAAGAAGTGTATTATAAGCATTTCCAGAGAATGAAATATAATTTTGTAGATGAAGAAAATTTTTTGTAAATTGATTTTGTATAGAAATCTGTAATTCAGGATGAAGTCCAAGCAATCCACTGGTCAACTCATGCATTTGCAGCAGTTGCTTCATCCCCTGCAAGTAACCATTCCTATACAGTTGTTTCAGATAATTTGGACTATGGGAAACATATTGTCTGTTTATAAATGAATATTCTCATTTAACACCTCAATGAGAAATACTGCTATGAAAAAATCATATTTTTTATGTTGGATGTGATGTAGAAGTACAATATCTTAAATATATCACAAAAGAAATATCTTGTCCATGCAATATTGTAATTTTTTTAACGCCTCGGAAAAGAGATCGTAGATGTATCAGGTGCAACATAGAGTAAAAATTTGGCCCCAATGCTGTTCTTAGAAAGTCAGAAAGAGCGCAAATCTTCTGTGTTCACTTAATATGCTAAAGAATTGCTATAAACAAGTTTTATACATTTCTAAAAACGAAAGATAAAATTCTACTGTTAAATTCCTTAACCAAAATTGGAACGATCAAAAGCATCTCATGTAAAAATGTAGCCAAGTTTCGTGACTCATTTGCCGTAAAAAGTTCTGAGATTGTGTAAAGCCAAGTTCAGCTATCTTATTAACTCTGAAATTTTCATTCGCAAATCACTCCTAGTCTCTACATCTTTAGTTAAGGATTATTTTGTGACTTGGCAATTATGCAGCACAAGATTGTGACGGCTACTTATAAATGGCCTTAATTAAATTACCCCATCCCATCTCATGACATAGTAAAGTGTAATAACTTCCTTGTGCTGCGTAATTGCCAAGTCAAAAATAATCATTAACTAAAGATGTAGAGACTGGGAGTGATTTGTGAATGAAATTTTCAGATTTAATAAGATAGCTAAACTTGGCGTTACACGATTTCAAAACATTTTACGGCAAATGAGTCGCGAGACTTGGATACATTTTTTACATGTAATATTTTTGATGGGATTTTACTATTTTTGTAAGTAATCCTCCTTTCCTTGACTTTGGACATCATCCACTAGTTTTTTCCAAGCCCACACCTTGTCCCTATTATTTGATGATACCAAAAATTTGGAGCTTTAATTCCATTTACAAAGTTCTCTAGATAAAAAGAAGTTTCCGGTTCCTAGGTGAGCACTAAGTTATGGAGGGGGGAGTCAAAAGTACTCTGAATTGCTTCCAGGAAAGGTGCTATCCATCTGAGGTATTACTGACAGTCCTAGAAACTTGATATTTGGATTAAAAGTGCTTTCTAAGGGAAAAAGAAAGACAAAATTGAAAATTCCAAAAAATCGAATTATTTTCGATTTTTTGATTTTTTTTTAATTTTGAGAGTTTAATTTTTACAAGAATCCTAAACGGTTGGTTGATTTTATGACGGCCGATTATCTACACGAGGGATATAGGCCTTAGGGGGGGGGGGAGTATCCTCCGTGGGGGTCCTAAGGGATCCTAACCCGTATTTACGGCAAGGTTCGAAGAAAACCACGGAAAACTCCGAACGGATAGGTCGACGAGCGCGACAACTCTTGTAAACATTATAAAATGAATAATGAAAAGGATTTTACCGTGTATAACAGTAGTCGAAACATATTAAATGAGTAAAATGCTCATATTGGCAAGAAATAATTCATTAATAGAAGTGACTTAGTCATTCTGTAGCATTTCAACAATCAAGTACCGAAATTCAATTTGGATACAGCCCCTAAAATATGCTCATTTAAAATAATTAATTTCTCTGAAACTAATCGCAGAAATTTAATAAAATTTGGTACCTAGTCATAGTCTGAACTGAAGATTTAAAATATCCTGTTAAAATTTGGTCTTGCTATTGAAGAGAACAAAGTTTGGGTTTGTTTTTATATGTAGATGGCCTCCTAAGAAAACTTTATATACATCATTTAAAAGTAAACTTTATTTCCAATCGTTCGGTATTAGTAACTTTCTCTTACAATAATTTGTTGCAGAGTTAGTAGGGGTGTTCACTTTTTTTTTCCACGACTGTACATAAGCCGTATTACTCGTACTCCTTCATTGAGAAAAAAAAATCCTTCATAACATTCGTAGCATAAAAATACAATAAATAACATTGAAAATATAACTAATACAATAATATATATATATATATAATATAGCAAATGCGAAACAAGAAAGTGCCATATTTGTAATGTTCATTAATATAGAAATCTCAATTCTTATGCTCATCTTTTTTTAATTTTTAATTTTATATACTATAATAAATATAAATATACTAATGCACTATATAACTATATAATAGTAATACACTATATAAGTATATGTATAGTATATATACTATATAACTATATACTATAAGCTATATAAATATACTAATACACTATATAAATATAAATATACTATACCAGCTACGCTCGCCAATCACCCTATAGACTCCATGGCTGTAAAAACATGTAAAAGCTAATGTGCTCTGTTTTAAAAAGAATACCCGGAAGATTTAATCATATTATCACGACCAGTGGCGATCTTTTGTAATCGGTTTGCCATTAATTCCCCTTTGACTGGGAGGAGTGTCTGTTCCCAAGGCCGCATCCCCCTTTTTTTTGCGGCAGCTGACACCTTATATCGTCACTGATTAAGTAAGATTTATTCCACATTTGCAAATCAGCTTGTTTAAAATGGTTAGGTAAAAAATGTCGCTGCTTCCCGGACTTTTATAATAATGTCTTGCATAGTTTTTCCTTTTTAGACGTTATACGGCAATTGTTTTAAATATCACGTTTTAAATATATCATTTTAAATATGACGTAATTTTCCCCCATTTAATGCTCTTTGCACATAAAAATTTAATTATTTTAAAGTTTATATTTTTCATATGAAAGTGTTTGGCAATATTATTATTTGGACTTCATTTTCAATGATGCAATTTTCTAAATTTATAACTTTTCACTCGTAATAATTAAATTATTATAAAGTGTTTTTCTTTTGTAATATTCACATGTATGTTTTGTAATATTCACTATTGTTAATTGAAAGGAAATATTTTTATTTGTGGTTTTTTAAAATCTGGCAACAATAGGTAGATAAATGACTTTTACGAAATAGGAAATAAATCTCTATTCAGGTAATGAAATTTTGAATTAAAACTTGAAGAAATAACTCACATAAAAACTTACAAAATGATTAGACGTCGCAATCTAGTCACGTACGTGCCTGCAAAAAATGGTTAAATTGCTATGTATAATTTTTGATCCTATAAAACTTTTTTAACTGCTAGTATTTTGACCGATTTCAACATTAAATAATTCTTAAAATAATTCTTCAATTTAAATATTGTCTATTTTAGACTGTTTATCAAACATTTCTTTATAAATATAACAGTTTTCATGTTTTTATATTCAATAGTTTTTTTAATATAAGCCAAGAAAAAGATCCTACCACAAATAATTATTCATTTAGGCAGCTACAACGTTATTTATTATTTTTTAAGAAGAGAGAGATACGAATTACGCGCACCTGTAAATTTTGACGATTTACCTTGTAACAAAAGTGCGCATTATACGTCGGACAATACGGTAATTATAAATAGCCCGGCAGATTTTTTTTCTTTCCATAAAAATATATATAAAGCAATAGTGCAGATCTCAAATATATTTTATGTGCATCTTAAATTTTTATAAATATCCATTAATTATTGTATAAAACAGACCACACATAAACGGTCTCATGTTGAGTATGGTTAGTCTAAACCAAGGTTGCTGGCAAAGCTACTGCATTGAAAATTACACTGTAAATAATATTAAAAGGCTGGATTAACAATATTTCATAAATATTCCAACCGTGTGCGTGTTAAATAAATTATATTAGTATTCTAAATGCAAATTGTGGTAGCTTACGATGACATAAGTTAATAAAGTAAATAATTATGAACAAGATTTACAAAAATCCCTTATATTATTACAAATAAATGTTATTCGAAAGATCAAGATCGTTGAATCCATCCACCCATTTTCTCCTCTAGATATTCTGCAAGAGCAATGCAGCGTCTCTCGCCATTTGGTGACCTTATTATCTGCATACCAAACGGAAGTCTTGAAGAGTCTAGACCACGGTGACGTTGTCTTTCTGATAACGAAATTGCATTGAAAAATACAGTGTAGTTAATATTATATGGTTGAATTAACAATATTTCACGAAAATACCAACTGTGGGTGTGTTTAATAAATTATATTAGTAGTCTAAATGCAAATTTCTGTAGCTTAAGATGACACAAGTTAATAAAGTAAATAATTATGAACAAGATTTACAAAAATCCCTTATATATATATATATCCCTTATATACAAATAAATGTTATTCGAAAGATCAAGATCGTTGAATCCATCCACCCATTTTCTCCTCTAGATATTCTGCAAGAGCAATGCAGAGTCTCTCGCTATTTGGTGCCCTTATTATCTGCATACCAAACGGAAGTCTTGAAGAGTCTGGCGACGTTGTCTTTCTAATAACGAAATTGCATTGAAAAATACAGCGTATCTAATATTATATGGTTGAATTAACAATATTTCACAAAAATTCCAACTGTGGGTGTGTTTAATAAATTCTATTAGTATTCTAAATGCAAATTGCTGTAGCTTAAGATGACATAAGTTGCTAAAGTAAATAAGTATGAACAAGATTTACAAAAATCTATTATATTATTACAAATAAATGTTATTCTGACGATCATGATGGTTGGATCCATCTACCAATTTTTTCTTCTAGATATTCTGCAAGAGTGATGGAGAGACTTTTGTTTTTTGGTGCCGTTACTGTCTGCATACCAAACGGAAGTCTTGAAGAGTTTAAACCAAGGTGACGTTGTGATTCTGGCATGCTATTGCATTGAAAAATACGCTATATTTAATATTATAAGGTTGTATTAACAATGTTTTACAAAAAGCCCAACTGTGGGTGTGTTGAATAAATTATATTATTATTTTAAATGCAAGTTGTTGCAGCTTAAGAGGACATAAGTTGCTACAGTAAATAATTATGAACAAGATTTACAAAAATCTATCACATTATTACAAATAAATGTTATTCAGAAGATCAAGATGGATGGATCCATCCACCAATTTTCTCCTCTAGATATTCGGCAAAAGCAATGGAGAGTCTGTCGTTATTTGGTGCCGTTATTATTTGCATACCAAACGGGAGACCCGAAGAGTCTAAACCAAGAGGACACTGTGTTGCTGGCACAAATGCTATGTTAAAAATCGCAGCGTATCCCACGTTGTAAAGGTTGAACATAACTTGTCCTAGGTACGGCGCCACTTGGGGGTACGTTGGATACAGAAAGACGGCTGGTTCTGGTTCTAGAAGTTCCAGAAATTCCTGCTTCATTTTCTCGCCGCATTCTTTGTAAAAGTTCAAACGATTTGGACAAAGTGGTGCTATGGTATCTTGGAATAAAGCAAGAACAATAGCTGTGAATACATGATTGGATTTACCCAGCATCCATTTGCACATTTCTCTCAATGCAGAGTTCTTTTTCCCTGTTCTTGCTTCTCTTTGCATGAGGGTTGACATTTTTGTACTTTTTAAGGTAGTGATAAATGCACTCCAGATACTGAATGCGTTTTGCAGGCATGTTAAATCTACTTTTTGGACTGTAAATCCGTCCTTCAGAAGCATATCGAGAACCTGAAATAAAATGTGAAAATTAGATATTCACAGAGTCAAAATTTATCGGCCTTTCTAAAGCCTTAAAATCAAGGATATGTCAATTATTCATTTCTGTCCAAAATTACAAACTAATAGAAACTCCACAAGGTGCGTAGCATTCTAAAATTTTCTAACTTTTTTCTACCACTTTTTGAAAACAGCAATCTTTGTTGTAAATTATGCGTGAAGCATAGATTGTGAAACACTTTCCAATACATCTTAAAAACTGTAACGAAACTTCACCGTTAAATAAAGTGAAATAAGATATGTAAGTAAACAGTATAGGAAAAAGATAACACATTTAAAAGTCCAGTTTTAGCAATTACCTGCCATAGTCAAATATGTAGTCGAATTATTTTGTGCAGCCCTGATCTATAGATTTGGATATATACTACATAGCATGATAAAATTTAGTTCATTTAAAAAATTCATCTTTAGCAATTTTCGACAATAGATAGAAATGCACTCGAAATCTTTTGTACAACCCTGTATATTATCTAAAGACTTTTTTACACACCCCATATTAAGCTAAAATTTAATTCAGGTAAAACACGCATAAGACAAGTTAAAACAAATTTCCAGCAATTACCAACCATAAACCGAATACTTTTGACTGTCCCTTTAAAAAAAACTAAATGCTACACACTCCATTTTCAATAGGAATCATGCTATAGTAAACGACAGTAACATAAAAAAAAATTCAGGACAATCCGAGTATATTTACGTCAGTTAGAGCACGGACAGACGGAGAGACAGCAGACAGCCAGTTAAACTGAAGTCTTAAACACTTTTCAACTAGGTTGGAAAGTGTTAAAAAAGAAAGACAAATGCTAGATAGTGTACGAAAATGTAATGAAACAATGAACAAAAATATAATATAATCTCCATGATTACGAAAAGCATTCTGTTACCTTTAGAAAGTTCAGAAAACAATATAGTTTCGAGATTTAAGGAAGTTTTTATAAAAACAAAGTTTCTTTTGCTGCCACTTATTTTAGGAAACGTTTCCGAGAAGGTTTTCCAGTGCATTAATCAATTTTCTCAAAACAGAATATTGTTTTTTCGGATGCTATCAATTCTCAAGTAAACATTTGCAGCTGCGTAACTAAATTTATACCTGCAAGAGTAAGAAAATATTATTTTAAATGCTAATAATGTTGTTAATTAAGTATGTTTGTCTGCGTTAAACATGTGTTTTAAAATGATTCTGTTTATGTGAGAATTGATAGCATCTGCAAAGCCCATATTGCAGATGTTAAAGAAGATTAATGTTTTGAAACCGTGGTAGCAAAGGCAGAAAAAAATTAGTAATCCTGCGACCGCTGATTATATCTTTCAGAAAAAAAAATAATAATCCTGAAATTTTCTATACATGTTTGAACATTTGCACAATCATTAAATAATGAATCATTAAAAGGTTTCATGAAATAAAATTAACAAACTAAATAGTTATTTACAACTGTACTCTAATAATTTCTTTAGAATATTGTTTTTAGTATTTTTCAGAATTAGAAAAAGTACAACTATAATGGATTACATATAAATATAGAATGTTTTTAGAACTGAATTTTTCCTCTGTACACTGTAAAGAAACAAACGTTTCTTAAACTAAGAAAATATTATATAACCACGAACGAAAACATACAATGACCTCTTCCGAATTACCCGCAATTCCAGAAAGTGTTTTGAATCCTCAGAAATTAATATATTTTCGATATTTAAAGAAAGTTTATTTTACTGCCATTGATCTACGGAAACGTTTCCGAGTAGTTTTTATAGTACACTGCTGTCCAAAAATTAAGGGGCGGTGACCGGACACTTTCGCTTTTTACACGGTTTGTCGAATATCTACTGAAATTCTTGACGAATTGTTCTAGAACTTCGAGGATGTAAAGCGCATGTTTGACTCCAAGAACAGTAGAAACAGTATACTGCAATTAAAAAATTAATATATTGAATATTGGATGAGATATGGGCATTTGTATGAAATATGGGCATTTGTATGAAATATGGGCATTTGTATGAAATAATTTTTAACTG
Source organism: Maratus michaelseni (assembly GCA_963931845.1). Classification (NCBI taxonomy): domain Eukaryota; kingdom Metazoa; phylum Arthropoda; class Arachnida; order Araneae; family Salticidae; genus Maratus; species Maratus michaelseni. The sequence continues at coordinate 82,931,381 of OZ007600.1, forward strand.
CGCATGCCCGAACTATACGAAAGATTTTTATTTCATGATTTAGTAGTCAATTCTATAGAGCAGCTCATATAAAAAGACTAGTCAAATATCGTGAAAACTAAGAAAGATATCGGCAGTACAGTGAGCTAATTGACAAATTGGGGGAAGGGGGGATGCCTTATCATCCAATTGGATTTTCTCCCCAATATGTCAATTATCTTTCGGATTAAATTTGTGTCTGTTATATGGCACGAATACGGCTTTGGGATTTATATCTAGAATATATTTCCGAACACCACTTATGTGCTCAACTATATTTGCAGCATTATCACACTCTTTCCCACAGTAGTTCTCAAGTTCCAGACCATCTGCTTGGAACGTGTCAAAAATTTGTTCTGTAATTTCACTAGCTGATTACCCATTTAACTGAATGAAGTTGATAACAACGCTTCATTTGCGATTTCTGTATCTACTATATACACACAGTACTTGGAACATTTGATCTGGTGCACTATCGAAATATCTAGTGTTCTATCAAACATGGTAGCAAAATACTTGTCCTATAAAATTAATTCAAGTAGTTTTGTTAAATTTTATAGCAAACATTTGTTGTATAAAACTCAACTATATATGTTAGCTCCGCTAAAACTTTTGTGTTTGGGGCTATAGCTCCTTGCTCCCTACGAAATGCTACTGCATACACTGTCGGAAAAAACGGCAAAAATATCAGCATAATTTGCTGTAAATTTATGCACCCAAATTGCCAGCATTTTTTGCTGTAACATTTAGTATGATTATAGTCATATTTGCAGTAAAATTAGCAAGTTTGAAGTACATTTTGCTGTAAAGTTCCAAACATAATATTATTTAAGACTTATTTTGCTGTCAATTTACAGTAAAATATGCTGGCAATTTGGGTGCATAAATTTACAGCAAATTTTGCTGTAATTTTTGCCGTTTTTTCTTAGAGTGTAGTAGATATAATTGTATGGTTTCCTGCGACCGGAATTCCATGCATTTTTTTTATTTAAAGAAGGTTTTCATTTTAGAAGGTTCCGTTTTCACGAGTTTTACTGTATAGTATACCATGTTTGCAAACTGAACATTTAAAAATTATAGAAAATTTATATCTGTCTGTTAGAGTTTAATTCATTTTAAGGAAAAGAATAAGTAAAGGTTAAAATTCAAAAGCTTGTTTAAAAGGTACTGCATCACCTTAATAGCTTAGTAATGAATCGTGGAAGTTTGGAAGACAAAAAATAATTACCCTTTTAATTCCGTTTTGAATATCCAACGACACTGGTGTAGTAGCAGGGTCGCCGCCATTGTCTAACATGTAATATACCTTTACGGATTTTACATCAACCTGCAAAATGAAAAATATATATACTCGATCGCACATAACTATTAAGGATTTTTAATTAAGATTGTTTCATCAACCTTGATAAAGCATCAATTACCCAGATCCCTCCCTAAAAATGATTTCTAAAGCTTAAAAAAAAAAAAACATCGAAATTGTATAGATTAAAAAAACTTGAAAGATATTTAGTTAAAAATATATAACAGATTTCCAAAACCCATCTTTTTTTTTTTTTTTTATTTAAGCTTTATCCAAAAATTATGTTATGTGGAACATATAAGCATTTAAAAATGTGTATGTCAAAACTTCAATTATTTTATTTCATTTTTTATTTTTTATTTTTTTTGTAAGCATTTAAGTTTTACAAAGAATTTGTTTAAGCAGAATAAATAAGCATTTAAAAAAGTATGTAACAAGATTTCAAAGGTCAATAATAATAAAAAAAAATTACAAGTATTAACCAGAATTTTGTTATGCAAAACAAATAGTTATCAGAAATTATCTTACCAGAGAGATAAAGATTTGAGAAATTAATACTGGTCAGTTGCATATACAAATATTGAGGCATTTTATTTAATGTTCTTCTACGTGTGCATTTTTATTATTGTCTACTTGTACAATTTAAAAAATAATAAATTTACACATTCGAAAAATTACTACGGGACAGTTACCTGAAGTTTTAGAGGGTTTTATTTCATTTCCTTAAACCTTGGACTGGTAATGCATGTACAGTCGTCCAAACAAACAAGCAAGCAAACAGACAAACATAAAAAAAAAGAACAATCCATACATTTTAATTATCTAATTGTCACAAAGAAAAACGAAATTTCCTATTCAATTGAAAATTGTCTTCTTTCCAATAATGTTGTTCTTTTTTATCTTCTTTTTATGTCTTCATATTGAAAGCGTAACAAGCTTTGAAATTTCTGATACGAACACTTATTTTTGACATCGCATTTGGATTCTTCGGATACATTTATCTTGTTGTATAATATAATTAGTCATTGGTCATAGTTTTCGAATTATAGAGATGTACAGTTTTGAACATCTAATGTTAAATTATTTTTTAACAGTTGAAACATAAACTGCAATGCGTTTAGCTCTTTAAGCATAATTCAAAAACTACTTGAATGGCTTCATGCAAAAAGGGCTTTAGTCAACTAAACCTTGTTTTGAGAAAATTGAAAAAAGTATTGCTGTTTTAAAAATATTAAACCAATCAAAATTAATTTTTTTTTCCCTTTATAGACAAACATTATACTAATCAAACACCGTTAAGAAAAATATTTTGTTCCACATTTTCATTAGTCATGGCTACAATTTTTTTTTAAAATGGTGTACTGAATTAATAACTTTTTGTGCGCAAATAAAAAAAATGAAGCCCTTTATGCATATAATTTTATTTTTTACCTTTTTTTTTTTTTGTGTGTGTGTGTGTGTGTGTGTGTGTGTGTTTTAAACCTTTATATTGTATTAAGATTCTTTTGGACTATTTTAAAAGCTGTCATAGGTATAAAATTTAACTCCAAATGAAAATAAAAAGAGATTTATTGATTACAACAATTACTATATGCACTTTATTGAATTATTTAATTGCAGGTTTGGTTCTTTTCACTTAAAAATTACTAATCACTCGTTTTGAACTTCTGGCTCGGTCTGGTCAACTGTAGGCCAATTCATGATGAACTGATAAAAATCTTTGTGCTTATTAGGAATGTGTGTCAGAAGGTTCCTAACGTCATTGATTTTCGCTCTCTTGATCGGAACTTTATCGGCTTCATAAGCTGCAGTTGATGGCAACGTTGGTTTTTGTTGTTCGTCTTGGGGCATTTTAAATGAGTGTGTCACTCTACTGTCAATGGTTTTACTTGCGAATATTGTACCAAACTTATCTTTATAAAAGGACAGCTGGATGTAACTGTTTCTTTCAAATCGAGTTTTGTTTACTTTTGGAACACTCTTGGAGCGTGTTTCTTGTGATGTACAACTTTTCTTATAATAAGTCTTCGAAATGATTTGCGGTCCAAAATGTCTTTGGTTTGAATTATTTTAACAGAAAACTTGTTGCAGCTGCTGCTTTCTATTAGTACTTTTATTCCGTCAACAGTGTAAATTCTATAAGACTTGTTGATTATGGCGCTTTATTGTTGCGAAGTCCCGATCGCAGGGCAAAAAGGAATGGCTCCTTACTGGAAAAAAACATTGTTATTTTCTCAAATCGACCAGTGTCTGTCAGTAACATTAAAAATCAAGACAATGCGTGATTCTTATTTTGACCAGTGAAATTACCTGCAAACAGTCGTAATTTGGTAATTTCCTGTGGTACGTTTTTGAGGTAGTCATACAAGAAAGAGCAAACTTAGCATTAGGCGTCTTATTTGTTGAATTTATTATTCCAAGCAGAAAGGACTTCAGTCGCTGACTGAAGACCTTCCTGCATAGAATATTAAAAATTGAGTTGTGTTTAGACAGTGTATGACAATGAAACTGAAGTCCTTTTAGCATAGAAACATGGGTCTACCTTATAAGAACAAAAATCCGTGGTTAACCCAATTTTGCCAATTTGGTGACTGAAGCTCTTTATGCATGGGGCGATTCACTTGGCGGAATGACATAAAATTTTGAATTAGCATACTTGGAGCTTCCAGAAATTAATTTCAATTAAAATTGATATAGGTTATAATGTATAAATTATGAAATTAATATATAAAAATTGAATGCTGTGACTTAAAAAACTTTTAACAGAAATAAATATCTAGAAGCTACAAATATGCAAATCCAAAACTTTAGTTCATTCCGAGAAGCAGTTTTTGAATTATGTTTAAAAAACTACAAGTATTGCAGTTTGTTGTGAAAGTATGAAAAATAAATTTGACAATAAGAATTCAAAACTTTACATAATATCCATAATTCCAAAGCTACTTCAAGGAATGACTTCCCGTTTGGTATCCCAGAGTAAAATTTGTTGAAAAATCCAAATAGGACATCAAAATTAAGTGTTCCTATTGACATTTTCAACGTTTGTTACAATAAAACACAATGTAAACACATTGATATCAATGTGTTTACATTGTGTTTTATAAAATTTGATAAGGTGAACTTGACGTTCGTATTATATGGATTTTTCTATATATTTTTATTTGATCAATGTGTTTACATTGTGTTTTATAAAATTTGATAAGGTGAACTCGACGTTCGTATTATATGGATTTTTCTATATATTTTTATTTTGTTTGTTACAATTTCAACATTGAAACGACCCACAGTGGTCCCAAATAGCGATTATGTTGCCAAAAATCTAAAAATCGAAGCTTCAAATTTCGGAATGAAATACATTCCACAGTATTCCGAAATAGCTGAAGATTTATATTCTTAAATATTTTGGTTTTATAAGCAAAAATAAATTCGCATTACTTGTGCGAAATTGGAAGTTTTGAACGATTCTTGTTGTGGCGTGAATTTCAGGCAAATTTGCTACATTCAAACGCAATAAGCCCCTTTTCACACGGTTTGTTGTTGTTTTTATTATGCTTCTGTAAAACAATATTAAATCATATCTTTAATTTGATTTTTGAATTGCAAAATATCTCGAAAATTAAAAAGGAGGATTTTTTTTTTTTTAAAGACACAGTTTTAAGGCATTTTTGTTCATAAAAAGTGATATATAAAACAGTCCTTCCTAGTCCTGCATAGCACAAAATGTAAAATAAACCTTCTAAAAACATATCTAAAGATATCTATTGCGATTTTTGCGATTTTGTGGAACCAGTAGTTTGAAATTGGACATTGCATATTGCGATATTAATCAAAAATCAGTTATCGGGTTTAACATCTTTACAGTTTTCGCATTAACCAAAAATTGACTGTTTTTATATAATGCATCATTCTAATTAACAGAATACAGTGAATTTAAGGGTGTATTCAAATTCAAACTGCTTATTTTGAGACACATTTTTAAATTCATTTTTGCTCTAAAATGCATCCAATTGGCAGGTTCTATTATTCAGAAACTTTATAATGTCCGTATTGTCTCAATTTTTTGATAAAGGCAGAATATATTTCAAAAAATGCTGTCAAAGTGGACATTTTGAACCGAATTTCCCGAAGCGATAGCGCTGGAAACAAGAAACAACAACAACAAAAAATATCGTAATGTGAAAAAAATTGTTTGTAAATCAATTTCTAATTAATTGAACGAAAATAAAAACATGGATCCCTTATAAATGTCTTCATAAATCACGCCGCCAAGTTTCATGTTTTTATTTTTAAAAATGAGTCTGAAAATGTGTCTCAAAATTGGGTTGTTGAGCGTGGAAAAATATTTTTTTTAATACTGCCTTAAAGTATTTTTGATTAGGGAGGAGGCTTAAAAGTTGGGGACGATTTTTTTTCATTTAAGTATTATTTGTCGTTTTTTTTTCTCATTTTCCCTCTTGATTTTTTCGTTTATATTAAAACTAATATTGAAGCTTGACCTTATTTTAAAAAATACATATTAAAAATTAATTTATAATTTTTACTAAATGCTACCAATACGAGGGCATAAGAAATTTAATCAACTGGAAAATATCATTCAATTTTTCAAATTTCCTATTTTTTTTTTAATGCTTATTTACTTACAAATAACTTTGATTAAATATATATTTTTTAATTTTCACACACAGTCATGTAAAACTATTGTAAAATTTTTGATTAATGATGTTTTTTAGACAGTTTATTGTTCGAATTAGATTTAATTGCAAATTTATTTATACATTTAAATTTAAATTGATCATTTAATGTAGACTTATTTATATATATATGGATTTCATTCTTATTTACAATTTTTTCTCATTACACAAAGAAATAATCTCTTAAATAAAACTTTCAAAAACATATAATAAAAAATTGAATACAATATCTCATCATACAGCAGTTTCTTGTAACATTAGTTGCAGAAAATGTACAGTCAACCATTAAAGCAAAATAAAATAAAGAAAAATCTCTTGGGCTTTTACTAGTTAGAGAAATTTGTAGACCTGAAAATTGTTATGGGTGTAATCAATGTTGTATAAGGTAAATTTTTGATTTGACGAGTGACATTTTCATTGTTTCTCTATGTGCATAAATACTGTATTAAATTATATTTAATTAGTAATTACATCTGTAGTTAACAGTACAACCAATTATTTGCATTTACTAATATTTATTGGTGTTAAATATGTATAAACAATAAAACCATATTTCATACTATAAAACAATAAATTTAAAAACATATTTGTGTTCACTTTTAATACGATTATACATTATAATCTGCATATTACCGCCCACTTGCATAATTTAGACAACTTACCGGGTCCAAAAGCTTTAATCTTTGTGTTGCTTCTTTTCCTATTAACGCAGACAACACAAATTTCAGATCAACAGCATAGCGTGTCATTGGACCAGCGACGAAATACTGTCCTAGTTCTTCTGAAATGGGAGGATATTCACCACCGACAGGCACAATATCTGTGGAATAGCGAGAATATTGAAATTTAATAAGAGGAATGATTTCTGTTATTGTGATTACAAGGATGAATGTGAGAAGTTTGATTTCAAAACTAACTTGGAAATTAAAAGAATTGTAAAGAAACTGCTTTTGAAAACTCGAATGGGATAGATAATACAAAGACACACAAAAAAGCTGAAATTTTAGTTAAGAGTTTTAGAAATTGGTTAACATCTAATTCAGACTTCAGTATAATGGTGATTGTATCATTGATGTGCAGTCAGCGACAGAGACGGTCCGAGATACTTCCACCTCCTCTTGGCTGTCACGTGATTAAAATAGGCTGTTTTTCACCAGTTGTTGAACTGCAGTATGGATCAAGGAAGGCTGAAAAGCAGCCGAGATCGGTGGAGTACCGCCGCCCATCTTTTTCGTTGGCTTCGCGTTCGTGGTAGCGTATAATTGAATATTACAGAAGAAATCAAATAATGACACCAAACAAAACCGGAGAAAACTTATGCCACTGATAATAAATCATTCCTTGTTTTATATTAACAATTATGAAGAGCGTAATTGCGATATTTAGATAATATCGATATTTTTAAGATGATACATAAAAAATTCGATATAATATCTAGGAAAAGTTATTTACCATAATCGATACTTACCCTGAGATGGCTTGTGCCCAAATATTCCATTGAAGAAGGCAGGAAGTCTGATGCTACCACCCAGATCCGATCCAAGTCCAATCACTGAAGCAGCAGATGCAATAAGTGCTCCTTCACCACCTGTTTTCATGGGGAAATGTACCATATCGTATCAATTTGGTAAACCAATAATATTCACGTGTTTAAAGTATTTGAAATGGTCCAGATAATTTATTTTCCTAAAACATAGTATATGATGTGTCCAAATGAAAAGGCGACTACACGACGGTTATATGTATATACTTTTTTCATTATTATTACAGATTATTTTAATTACTGAATCTTTGAATTACAGTTAATGTGTAACATGAAACCTACACATAATTGCCATTGATACTGAAGCATTGATTTCAGCGTGTTGGAAGGGAGTGGATACTTCAGTGTAGAAACTTCTGAGTTGTTTACGAATCAAAATTTTCAAGGTGTTCTGCACATTTTTGGCACAGATGAACCATTGATCTTTCAGAGACTTTATTAAGGGCCCGAAAATATGAGTCACATGGGGAAATATCGGGGCTGTTCGTGAATATTTGAGGACTTACGGTCGAAGTGGAGGAGTCCATAATGCACCGACCGCGCAAAACAGCTTTCCACAACTGACGAAACGGAAAGCGAAGCCGGTCGTTACAGTTGCAAAGGGGGAAAAATTTCGTGCCATCCATCAACAAATATGTTAACCAATTTCGCTTAAATGCAACAATAAAAGCATTATTTTCATTTGGGCACACCATATATGTATACAAAAGTCATTTCAAAAACCTGTCATGCCTACTGTTTTATAACTTGGACAAGTGACAGCATGGAAAACAAAATGTATACAATTTATTATTTTAACACAATTATAGTGATTGGTAAATAAATTAGTATAACTATTCTGTATTGGAGAACAGACCGAGTGTTTTTGCCAAAAAAGGTTGTCCGAGTGATTTCTGCCCACCGGATTTGTCCTTGGTAGCTCAGTTGGTAGAGCGTTGTCTACTTAAGCCAAGGTTCTGGTTTTGGGTTCAAATTCCGGGAAATTATTCCAAATAAGCGGAAATGTGCTCGAGTACTTATGTGCAGCCCTGTATAATATGATCTACAGAGTTTATTTATAACAAGTAATACACAAAACATTAGTTAAATTTAGAAACACATATTACAATTAAAGCGCACTTCTAACAATTATTGCTCATGGACAGTACTGTAAACGATGTGAACCTCTGAAAATGAACGATAAATGCTATTCTATTAACACCATATTCTATTGTAAACATATTGTAGTACAAATCAGTGATGTACATAGATTTGAATTTGTTAGAAATAATGTAACATTATTAAAATACACTGCAAAAGATTTTTTTCCCTTAGACCATAATGTAATAGAAATTTTTTGAGTGCCCCCGTAAACGAACTATAAATGCTACACACTTCATTTTCAATACCGAACATGCTATATTATATTTTAATAACATATATCAATTACATGCAATCCGAGTGTATTTACGTAAGTTAGAGCACAGACAGACAGACTGTCAGACAAACCGAATTCATAAACACTTTTCAACTATGTTGGAAAGTGTTAAAAATCTGTTTTATTTGTGGATTTTATTGATACATCCTCACGGGGTATTTGGACAAAATACCCAGACAACACAAACACATCCTAAAAACATCCAAAAGATGTCATATTTAGGACAAGCTGATATCCTGCGGACCGATGAAATGGTCCTCTCGACAGTTACAGGACATCCCCTAAGTTTCAACCCCACACCTTTCAACGTCCTATGGATGTCATCTCATGACACATTTTGGACAGTTATAGGACACTTGCATTATATCCTCTGGATGGTCCTATTGATATCCTAAAAGCATCCAAATAATGTCCTATTTAGGATAAGCTGATATCCTGCGGATGGATGAAATCGTCCTGTAGACACTTATAGGATATCCCCTGGGTGTCGAAATGTCACACCTGTCAATGTCCTATGGATGTCATTACATGACACCTTATGGATGGTTATAGGGCATCCTCTGGGTGTCGAAATGTCACACCTGTCAACATCCTGTGGATGGTTTTTATGATATTACTGCCTTCAATTTGCATTTTTGAAATTCATATGTACATACACAAATGACAATGCATAGATCTATTGTCACTGAAAACATTTATTTAATAAATTTTATAGTTTAAAAATATCGTCATTTATTACAGGGAATAAAAGTTTTTTTTTTTAAAGAAAGGTTATTGAATAATCTTTCTTTAAAAAAAAAATATCCAATCTAACAAAGATCTCTCATACACTATATAATTTATTTAATAAAAAATGTTTTCAGTTGAGGTATATATGAATTTTAAAAATGCGAATTGAAGGCAGAAGTATATCTTATATTCTCGATAAGATTCAAGAAAATTTGTAAAATTCCTTACTCATATATAATTATCATTTTACATATTTTATTCTTAATTTGAGCAATTATATAAAATGATGCAATTTAAAAAAATTTCACAACTTTTTTAAAGTGTTATGTCTGAAGTGAAATTTATCATTCTTGTCGTAAGAAGTCATATAAAAACTTAAGGCAGTATTAAAAAAATATATTTTTCCACGCTCAACACCTCAAAATTTTGAGACACATTTTCAGACTCATTTTTAAAAGTAAAAACATGAAACTTGGCGGCGTGATTTATGAAGAGATTTATAAGGGACCAATGTTTTTATTTTTCGTTCAATTAATTATAAATTGATTTACAATTATTTTCACAGTACGATAATTTTTTTTTTCCAGTGCTATTGCTTCGGGAAATTCGGTTCAAAATGTCCACTTTGACAGCATTTTTAAAAATATATTTTGCTTTTATCAAAAAATCGAGACAATACGGACATTATAAAGTTTCTGAATAAGAAAACCTGCCAATTGGATGCATTTTAGAGAAAAATTTAAAAATGTGTCTTAAAATAAGCAGTTTGGATTTGAATACACCCTTAAGTTTTTTTTAAATGACAATTTTTTTTTTTTAACTTTGCAATTATTTGTTTTACTTACTAATAAAAGCATGTAGATACCTTATCCACTTTAGGAACACCCGGTATATGCAACAAATGTTATGCATTTGATTGTCCTCTGATAAGGTGCACATGAAATTTAAAAGTATCGTTTTGTCCCTCTGATGATGGTTTTACATTGTTTTTCTAGAATAAAGCTACTGCATAAGACATCTGTTAATAATTTTGCATTCAAAACAAATACAGGACAGAAAAGTATGCCCTTTCATATTTAGTGGCCAAAGCACACATTTACTGCTGTGATAATTTGCCTATACAACTTCACATTGAATTTGTTTTACTTACCTTTGTCCTTAAATACATTGCCTTACTTTAACAAAATGAGACAGTACCATGATTATGTAAATGCTAATGGCCCAGAAAGTGCATTTTATATATGTCACAAAGTAGTAACACAAATTGGAGAAACATTAAAATATTGTTTGCTTTCATTGTTCTTACTTTAATGAATAAACAACTTCTGTATTTTAAATAATTGCACATATTACACTAAGTACAGAATATAAAATAATAAATTATTTGACATAGAAAAATTAAATCTTTATGCAAAAGTCATCAGAAGTAAATACCTGAAAATGTTAAAATTTTACTCCCAATTTAATTGGAAATCAGTAAAGGAATAAAAATTAAAAAATATATTTCACAATGTCATGAAAGATAGCATGTGAAAAATGATAATCGCTGTTGAATTATCTTATTTATTATTTTTAAAAATTCTATAATGTTACAAATTGCACAGTAAAAAAAGTCACACCAAAAACAAAACAAATATTTATTTACAACTTTCACGATAAAATACAAAACAAATATTTATTTATAACTTTCCACAATAAAATACAAAACAAATATTTATTTACAACCTTCCACATCACAAAATGTAGTTTGTTTTATTTATATATTTTTTTTTCTTTGCAACAATCTGGTTTCTTACACCTTGCCCTTGTCACAGAAATTTTTGCTCGGCACACATCTGTAAAGAAGAAAAGAAAAAATATACATTTCTACCTAACTTTATAAGTGCATCACATTCATTAAAAATGAATAAATCAGCATTTTATACAATAATTTGTTACTGTTTGTTTCTTCAAAAGATCTTACAGTAAAATTTACAGTTATTTTTAGGAATTTTATTATTTAAGCCTTATGGGATGTTTGAACAACTATGAAAAAGTAAAAGCAGTGCTTAAGCACATCTTATTTTATGTAGAAAGACGTCATACAGCATGAAAGCACCTGCCTTGTTTTGTGTCGAATAAAAAAAAAATCTTAATATTTATAACTGATGGTAATGCCATATTTTTAATAATTAAAAATGATGGTAATTACAAGCAAAATGTACTACAGTAGACTCCCCAAATCCACATGAGTCCATCATAACACTGAAGTTCAGCAAATTTTTGAATTATTTGTAGATTTATGGTATATTTACATTTTTTAAGCAGTAATACGAATGTAATAATGCATTTGAAATTACAATGAATGTGTCTATAATAAAGTAAATTATTAAGTAAAACAAAGTACTAAATATTAAGAAAATGTAAAACTTGATTAAAATATAAAAAGTAAAGATCAAGTAAGTATTTAGTAATGTGTAAGGCGTAAGTATGCTAAATAAAGATTAGATATCATCATCATCAACAACTGTTTTCAATCCACTGCTGGATTCTCTCTCAGATTTTTCTATTGTTTCCTGTCTAGTGTTTTAGTCATCCAATTAACACCGACCACTTATCTGATTTCGTCACTCCATCTTACTTGAGGTTGTCTTCTTGGTTGTTTTACATCACTGGGATACTACTGCAGGGTGTTTGTGCTCCATCTACTGTCTTATCCTTTTGCAATGTGCCCCGCCCAGCCGTTTAATTCTTTCAATGATGTCAAAAACTTTCGTCTAACTTCTCATCCAGGTTATTCTCTTTCTGTCTCTTCTAATTATGCCTAGTGTACATCTTTCTATACTTCGCTGTGTTCGGGTCCGGATATCGGGTTGCGTTTGGTGAAGGAAACACACTCAATGAAGAAGTTTCTGTAGAAGCACAATTTTAGTCATCAATATTGGTTTGACACTAAATGGTATTCGCCGTTCCGCTGCACCAGATTTAGTACAGCAATCCTATAATTTACAGATTAACAAACTACAACTTGTGTGTTTCATTTTAAAATGCTTGTTGCACTTATGCTGAATTGGTGTTTGTTATGAGAACATAAAATTTCTTTTTTATAAAAGCTATGATTTATCAAACTTATAAGTTATAATGCTCTAAAATAAGACTTTTATTTTTGTATGGAGTAAAAAATTCAAAAAGAAAATAACATTGTGTGCAGTATTTGAACACACAGCAAATGTAATATGGTGAGAAAATGCTTTTTTAACCATTAAAATAATGTCAGGGCTTAATATACTTATATATCTACCGTATTATTGGGAATCCGCCGTACCAAGGAAAATCTGTTTTTAAAAAAGTATATCCACACAAGCAGCGCACCTGTAAAAATCTCTTTTTTAAAAATGTATATCCATGTAAGTGCCGCACCCAAGGAACTCAAATTTATTTATAAATATTTTCACTTAAATGCCACAAAAAAAAAAAAAAAAAAAAAAAAATTAAACTAGTAATTAAATGTAAAGAACTATTGTAATATTATTAATATATAAATATAAATAATTTCACTTAAGTGCTGAAAAAAAAAATGTATATATATAAGGATATAATATAGAGACTTTGCGCCGAAACTACTTTAGCATAACTAGAGCTTTTTTTTTTTTTTTTTTTAAAGGGCAGAGGGAGATTTTTTTTGGACAAAAGACATGTTAGATTTAAGGTATGCAAATGACAAAAAAATTTAAACAAGCAAAATATTACTGAAAAATGTTATGTAATAAACCATTATGCAAACATTTTTAAAATATGTAGTTTTATGTTAACTCCCCTGACTACTGCTAAAAGCACCTTTTCGTCGCCGAAGCAATAATCAAACAGAGAAAAATACAGTATTTAATTTATACCATCAGAAGCTGATGATCTTATTCTGATAACGTTCGGCGGCTTCCGACTGCAAATAGTTGAATAAACAAAACAAAAACCACAGATAGTTCTCTCCTTTTTCTTTGCAGTTGCTTTTTTGTGAGGATGCTCTCATTTTCTAATAACTGATTATTTTTTAATAAAAGTTTGTTACACAGCCTAATTTACTATTATTGAACTTGCTGAAAACTTGAACAAATTTCGTCAATTGACGATGGAGATATCAATTATTTTTTTTAATAGTAAGGTAAAAACAGGTTTTGCTTTTCATTCTTTTTATTTTAATTATTTTTCCTGTTTGCACGAAGCTCAATTTTTTTTTCCATTTGGCACTAACTATTACGCTTGACAACAATGGTGTTGATATAACAGAGTTTAGAGTTACCTAGAATTTAAATATTCAGGGCCGAAATTAGCTTTTTTTTCACAGGGGCAAACAGGGATTTTGGCACCCCCACTAACCCTACCTTTCTCGCAAAGTAAATTTACAAAGATAATTTTACTAAGTTTTTAATACCTGACTTATTTTACACTGAAAAATATGTAATCATAAAATACGTAATAGTGAACTCTGTGCTTTGTCAAATACTTATTCAATAAAACCTGTGAATACAGAATCAAAAGGAACAGGACAAAATTCAGTTTTATACAAGTTTTTGTCTTAGCAAATAGAATTGATGCTATTGTTATTGTTGGATCTGTGTATTTTTTTCATTTAAGACAGGATTCTATTACAGAAAGATTTTACTGTAGTTATAGTATTACATTACAATTGAACAGATGTTTAAAGTCCTAGTGTTATGAGTCACAATGTCTTAAGAACTGAAAAACCAGGATTTTCTGTAAGAATAACAATATACTAATACTGTAAAACATCTTTGTATGTTATCTACATACAGTTTCATGGAGCTATCATTTATACTGCACTTTCTATTTATAGACTAATATGTTTAGATACTTTCCTGAACCTAAATTCCAAAATATAATAGTGACTCGGAACAACAACAAAAAAAAAAAATTAAGTTTTTAAAAAGTATTTTACTATGTTAATTTTCTACCCTTTATTTTTTAGTGTCCCATGAATTCTCAGTTTTTCTTTTGAATTTTCCAACTACAAAACATTTTTGCCCAAACTTCATATACTTTTTTTTGTATCAAGCAACAAACCAAATGTTCATTTGTCGTCCCCCATGCCTTCCATTCTGGTGCCCGGGGCACATGCCCCCTCTTTGCTCCCTTTAGTTTTAGCCCTGAATATTAATAATCAAAAAGTGCTACAGAATGTTTACATTTAAAATAAATGTCAATATACTTAAAATCTTGGTACTTTTCGGTTAGCCGGGTGCCACTAATTAGAGATCTGCACGTGCCGGGCTCGGGCCTATTTTCCTTCACGGCATTCGGGCTGGGTCTGGTCTCCACTCGTTTTGGGCCGAGCTCGAGCCAGGGATGGGCCTAGTGATTACACTTTATGGCTTGGGTTCGGGCCTTACTTTTTTCCTGAAGGATCAGACCGTGCCTTAAATTATTTTTTCCGTACAGAACCGGGACTGGTTTCATCCTTCCTAGTCTTCACACCCCAAAATTTTCAGTCCTGGTTTTGACCCTATGAAAATCATTGTCTCGGCTTGGCCTGGTCCATTCGACGGTCAGTAAAATAAGACCTGGCACAAAAATCTTTGAAAAAAATGCACATATTTTTAAATTGCCATTATTCTACAATTAAACATTAAATGTATAGCATTTTTCTGATTTTTAACACTTCAATACATGGAATATGGATTAACAATATTAATGATAACTTAAACATATACATACAACAAATAGAGATTTATTAAAAAAATAAATATCGCAGACTGTGGCACTTCTATAAAAAAGAAGATTATAAACATGAAAAAAAGGGCTTAGATAGGAATTTTTGGTTAGATCTCCTACTACAAGGCAAATTTTTAACCAAATCATCATAAAAATCAATGTTTTGTAGAAATTAACTCGGGCCGGCCTTTTAGCTTTTATACCGGGCCGAACTTACTTTTAAATCGGGCCGGGTCAGGCCAATATTTTTTTTGCTCGGGCCGAACTTTTGATTTTTGTATCAGGCCGGGCCCGTGCAGACCTCTACCACTGATATATGTACACATGTATATATACACATATATCTGCAAATACATATATGTATGTATATATATATATATATTTGCAGATATATGTGTATATATACATGTACATATATCACTGGCACCCGGTTAACCGAAAACTACCAAAAACTTTAACATAAAATTATGGTTTATTTCTTCTGAAAAAAAAAAATAGTTTGAATTAAATGTACTTTAAGATAAAATGAAGATTTTCTATACTTATATGACTGCTAAAAAGATATCTTTGCCATCTGAGTGTTAATATTTATTGCCTTTTGACAGGTATGCTAGTAGAACTTTTAATTTTTGTATCGGGCCGGGCCGAATTTTTTTTTTTTTTTTTTTTTTTTTTTTTTTTTTTTTTTGTATGGGTACCAATACAAAAATTAATTTGGGAGATCTATCGATGTTAACTGAATATTTTAGAAATTACCGTAAAAAAATTCAGTTTTCAAAAACAAGCCATGGAATATAAGCATTTGGGCAATTCCAAGCCAATGTTACAATTTCTAGAATTTTATATTTTAGATCAAATAGGTAATATATATTTTTTCTGATAGTGTTAAACCTATATTTTTTATATTTGCAATGCATTTTATAAAATTTTGAATAGTCAAAATCAATAAAATTCATTATAATCGCTTCTGTTTACGTGTTTATTTGTTTGTCTGTTACATGTTAAATGTTGTCTGTTACAGGAACGATTACATATTTTTCATAACTATCTTATGGTAACAGTCAAATTTTGTGAAAGATATATGTTTCAGAACGTCCTCTGAATGAAAATACATTTTTATTATAATAAATTGTAAATTATTTTATAAGTAATATATCGATAAACATCAAGGTATCTGAAAAGCATGGTAATTCATGTTTGTCTGTTACATTAACATTTTTTTAACCATAATTATTTACATTAAATAATTTATTCATAATAACTATATTAATTTATCTTCTAATAAATATCATTATGCTAATTGTAGCCCTTTTTGAATTACATAATTATTATTTTTTAAATGAGATAAGGCCTTTTTTCCGCTTTGTCAATTAGTCTGTTACAATGGAATTGCCCATTTAAATAAATAAATAAGTAAAAATGTTCCAAAGCACAACAATTCATAAATATGCTTAAATACAAAAATATGACAATTCAATAAAAACTATAAAACTACATGCTCACATAATCTTTTATTTTTAAGAAAAAGAAATAATAATAATAATAAATCAATTAAACATACCACTGCTTAGAGTCCATTGCAGACTTCTTTCCCAGCATTTAGCTCAATTTACATCTGGATTTTTCAAAAATTACTTGCATAGACTCTAAAATAAAGAAATAACTTTGAAATGAAGCATGTGTAAATAAATGTGTCAAATTAACATTTTAACCTGTCAGCACACACGCTAGGATAAAATCTACCCCAGCTCACAACTATTACTTAAAAATGTGAGAAAATCATTCGTGATCATTCCGAGCTTTATTCTGTACCTTTATTATTATGTATTTATTATTATGTACCTTTCAAGCAGAAAGATATCCAAATGTGGCCAAAAAAAATTTACCTCCGTTTGTGAGATTTTTCATTCTTTTGTTATAAAAATGTCACGTGGGAGGAAATTTACCCCACGCGTGTTATAACGTAACCCATAATGATAGGAAAATTTTAATGCAAATGTTTATGTAAAAAATATAGTGTGCAAATAATAATATAATTTTTCTTTTAAACATTAACAACTCTTGCACATACAGTTTCTATATATCAGTTATATATTTTTTTGTATTTTTATGGCTGAATTTGGATTGTAAAAGCTCTGTATGTAATGATATGCAGAAAAAAATCTTAGAGCTAGATTTTATGGTTTTTTTTTTTTTTTTTGCTTTAAATATAAAAAAACCTTTTATTTTAAGTTAAATTATTTTCTTTATTGATTTACAGTTTATTTCAAAATATAAATTTTTGCTTATAATCAAACCAGGGGGAAATTGACACAAGAAAACCCATTGGGGTAAAATTTATCCTGCGCGTGTAGTAACGTAATGGAAAGGGGTGCGTGTGCTGATGGGTTAAGAATCAAGTTTTCAATAGAAATGTTTCCAATTTTTATTTATTAATTAATTAGCACTAGGATTTAATTATGATTTGAAATTGAAATACACTGCTCAAAACAATTAAAGGATATTTGAAGTTTTATATAAAATAAAGATATAAACGAAATTTTTTTTGCCGAAAATAGAAGAAGAGAATCACAAATGCAAATTTTTCTGGTTTTCAAACTGTGGAGTATGCAAATTTTGAGTTCGACGTCAAATACGTCGCTTCAGCGGCAGCGAATGAAATTTGACTTTAAACTGGATAAAAAAGAATGAAGGCAAGGAGGATCGGCATTCAGTGATTGCTTTGTTTCGATGAGTACGATGTCTCAGCGAAGTCATTTGACAGATTCAGAAGCTTGGAGAATTGTTGGTAGGTTAGAAGGGGGCCAAACTCAAGCCGAAGTAGCGCAAGCCATTGGAGTGTCACAAAGTGTCATTTCCAGGATCTGGAACCGTTTTTTGGAGAGTGGATGTGCAGGCCGAAGACCAGGGCAAGGTCGTAGACGGGCAACAACGCCCAATGAAGATCGGTATTTAGCGTTAACAGCTCGGAGACACCGAAACATGAACGCTACTCTTCTCCAAAAACACCTTCGCTCGGCTACAGGCACCACGATTTCAACTCAGACTGTCCGAAACCGGCTCCATGCTGTAGGTCTGTATGCTCGCCGACCGATGGTATGTGTTAGATTAACATCAAGGCATCGTCGCGACCGCAGGGAATGGGCAACCGAGCATGTCAACTGGAGGAGAAATGAATGGAGCAATATTCTGTTTTCTGACGAGTCCCGTTTTTCTGTGCATCCGGATAATAGGCGTATTTTCATCTGGAGGGACCGTGGCAGTAGGAATAATCCTGCGTTCGTGCACGAAAGTGTCAGATTTGGCGGTGGAGGAGTGTTGGTGTATGGTGGCATCTCCATTGACGGGCGCACTGACCTCTACATCATTCGAGATGGAGCCCTGACTGGTCGGCGATATAGGGATGAGATCCTCAGACCTATTGTAGTCCCTTACGCTGCAGCAATCGGAGATAACTTCATTTTAATGGACGATAACTGCAGGCCACATCGTGCAAACCTGTTGGAGGATTTCCTTTTCGAGGAAGGAATCGTTCGAATGCAATGGCCAGCGTGTTATTCAGACATGAATCCAATCGAGCACGTTTGGGACGCTCTAGGAAGACGAGTTTCTGACCGCCAACAACTCCCACAAACTCTCCAAGAACTGGAAAGAGCTCTTCTGGAAGAGTGGGGCAGAATACCCCAACTCGTCATTAATAGCCTCATTGAGTCCATGCCTCAAAGGTGTTCAACGTTGCTGGCCGCCCGTGGAAACCATACCCCCTACTGAAAATGATTTTCTTTGAAGAAAACACCTTTTTTATTCTTTTTTTCTCATATGCACAAATTGTGTTTTTTTCCTTTTGTACACAAATGCGCAATAAAATGCATTTTTTTCTGCCAAACATGTGTAATTTATTCTCATATAACCTACTATGTCTGTCGACCATGTATCAATCAGCTAAAAAGTTTCCCAGATACAAAATCCACCTAAAACTGCAATATCCTTTAATTGTTTTGAGCAGTGTATCTGAAATTAAGGAAAGTAACAGAGTTTTCTTTCTAAAACTAATCTCAAATAGATTGAATTTTATAGAACAGAATTTAGAGAGAGAAAAAAAAAAAAAAAAAAAAAAAAAAAAAGATAAATTAATACATAAGTTTCTTTAATAAAAAGCTACGTGTTGCTGATGACTGGTTTTTTAGCTTATCGTTGCCAGAGATTAATTTCGGAAAATGAGAGATTTGAAGTTACTGAAAAAATTAATAGCTCGAAAAGTATTTGTCAGAAAATTGTTAATTCTCGACAAATACTAGATACGTCGTTTCTTTTTAATATATATATATTAAATATAAAAAATCTGTTAGAATTTTAAATTAAAAAAAAACAGTTTTCAGCGCTGTTCTGTAACTCGGGAAGCCCGGGTTCGATTCCTTAGTATTATTTAATAATAATGTATGCAGAGTTTCCCCCAGGTTTAAAAAAGGGCAGGGGCTGCTGGTGAGGAAAGGGCACATTTTTTATTCTTAAGGGCACTTTTCAGATTCCTATTGGCACTTTTTTTAATTATTAAAGGTATTCATTTGGTTTTTAAAGCCACTTTTGATATTTAAAAGTCGATGCACTCTTTTTAAGACAACATTGAGTCAGTTTTTACTATGAAAGCAAATTTTTTAATGCAAAAAGGAGAAAGGGCACTTTTTTTACTGAGCTGCAAAAAGGGTGCTAATTATTTTACTGGAAAGAGCAAGAAGGGTGCTAATTCTTTTTATGAGGGGAAAGAAGGGTGCTATTTTGTAAACCAAAGGGCAGGCAGGGTGCAGCACCCTTCTGAAACTGTCTGGGGGAAACTCTGATTGTACGAATTCAAAAACCAGCTCAGGCTAAAAGTATCAATTTCAAATTAGTTGTGTATTATATAAAGCAGGAATACAAAAAAGTCAGCTTGAAATGTTTAAAAAGTGGCTTTTACTAATTTTAGTTTTAACTGCCATTAGCTTTTACATTTTAAAGCATTTTACTTTTAAACCATAATTCTTCAGATAAAATTTTTTATAGCTTAACTAATTATATATATTAGGCATTTTATTGCACTAGAATTTAATAGCATTATTTATCCATATTAAAAACATCAGTATTAAAGTCACACATGCATAAGAGAAACTCATGGTGAATGTAGGAAAAAAAATTTGCACACTCCTTTATACTTTTTCAATTTTGATTACAAGTTTTTTTATTAAGATACTTTCACTTTCAGAAATTGTTTTGAAAGCGAAAGAAAGGAGGGGGGGGGGGTGATCTTCTAACTGTTTTTTAAGTGTTTGAAGTTTAAAAAAAAAGAGAGAAGTGGGATATGTATCTGCGAGTCACTTTTTGACTCACTGTTGTAAAATCTGAGTGATGGTTCAAAAATTTTCTGCGATTTCTGTGTAAAATACAAGTAAACTTTAACCCTGAAAATTATGAAAATAAAAATTTAAATAAAAACATTTACATAGTACCATCCAATAATTCACTTGCCAGCGGCAACTAGATTTATGTAATTATTACATGACGACTCTTAAATATTGGCTAAAGTTCCATAAGTGGGTATGTTGCTAAGCTTAGCATGCGGGAAATTTTCTGCAAAATTCGGAACTTTGCAGAAAATTTTTTTAGGGGGAATTTTTTTTTTAAATATTAAAAATTTAACAATATTTCTCAATTTTATGTAAGATTTATTTACTGTTTGCGCACAATTCAAAATTTAAAGATGCAAAACACTGTTGTGACATTACAGATACTTGCGAAGTGGTAACAATATTAAGGATTGGGTTGTTTCTAAATGCATTGACAAAATAATTGATAAAAATTCAGCTCATCCTATCGTGGATTTTTAGCTTTATTATTATTTTTAACCAAAATAATTATTCTTTAATTAATATTAATTAATTTTAAATGGTAATTATTTTAAACTACTGTTTTTAATTTATATGGTCAAAATAATACAGCACGTAATTTTATTAAACATTAAATCAATTTGCAGAAAGTTTTTAACTTAATATTTATGTGCGCAGAAAGTTTTTGGTTTTATACAAGTCTGCTGATACGTTTTTTTTCAATATAGATGATTATTTTGGTTAAAATTCCCTACATTTTTTCTAATTAATTGCTAATAATATTAAATAAATAACTGATAATAATAATAGGATATGCTAACAGTTAAAGGATAATACTGTTTTTAGTGTGATTATCTGAGCCTCTTCTGTTTTAGCACTATCTGAAAGTAAAAATTGCTTATTTAAAAATATGTTTGTTCAACTTTCACAAAAATTGCATCCTAAAATTATAACCCCATAAACAAGAACGTTTCTGACATACAATGGTTATATAGTGCTTTGTTAAACTCTAAAACTGGTATTTGTTTACAGATATATGGCAGTTCCCACTGCCAATTTGTTACCAATTTCCTAAATAATAGTACCATGGGTGACCACACAATTGTTAAAGAAGACTTTCATTTGTTTCTGGAAATTGTGTTCAAAGAAATGTTGATGCTTGCTACAAACAAACAACTAAATTTTGTATTGTGCTATTTGCACCATTCACATTTTTCAAAAAGTAACGTGTTACACAAAACTAAGAAAATAATTAGCAGCTACAGTAATTTCACTACTTTTGATCACAAGCTATTTTATATTCAAATTGCAGAGTTTCCACTAGGCAGTTTCAGGAAGGTGCTGCACTCTGGCTGGCCTTTGGTTTAAAAAACATCACCCTTCTTGCCCCTCATCAAAAAATTAGTGCTCTTCTTGCCCTTCAACCAAGAAAATTAAGCCTTTAAAGTTTGTAAAAAAAATTACTTGCATAATAAAAATTGACACATTGTTGCAATTCGATAGGAGTGTTGTAACATTTAAATATCATAAGTGCATTTAAAATTGAAAGAATGAATTTAAAAAATATAAAAAGTGCTCATATGGATCTAAAAAAATGCCCTTCAGAGTCAAAAATGTGCCCTTTTCCAACTACCAGCACTCTACGCTTTTCTAAAACTGTGAGAAAATCTGACATTGTCATCTAAGTTAAAACATATTAACTGTTACGTTTAGAAGTATGCTTTTCTTTTTACAATATTTTGTGACAATAATTTAAAAGTGGTTAAAAATGTATTAATTTGTTAAGATTTAATAAATATTATTAAAATGTTTAGCAAATACATACATATATATTATATATATTTTTGAATATATACATTTGCTTTAATTAATATATATCAATATGCATTAAAATCTATGTAAAGAAATAAATATAAGTAAATCTTCATTTTCACACAGAAAATGTAATCTAAACTTGAAAATTCTCAGAAAGTAATCAAAGTGGTTGTATTTTCTTTAATAATTTATCAAACTGTTAACCCTTTCCGGCGCGGAGTAAGTTTGTTTGTAAAATGATGAAATAATGGACTGACACCAGAAATTACAAACGAATTCATTAGAAAATAAAAACTTGCTTATTTTTCGGTACTTAACAAAAGGAAAATTTTAATTAAATATTCTTGGTGCCGTTTGTCAGTTTTGGAATTAAAATTAGGTGTCCTTTTTTGTGACCACCGCCCGTTAAAGGGTTAAATACAGCTCACTACTGTTGCGTTTACACTACCATTTCTATTAACATTTACAATTAAGCCTACATGAATAATTAGGTCTATATACACTTCGCCTTTACACAAGAAAACATAAGTATATAAACGGAAGTTATAAAGAATAGAATTACAAATGAAAAAGATAATTCTTACCTTTATTGACATCAGATTACTATTTATTAATCAGATTCCGAAAAGCCGATTACGTTTCTTCATTCACCAAAAAGCAAAATAAACTTGTCTGGTAGGTAGGTTGGTTGATACGTTAGCGTAGCGTGCAGAGGAAGGAAGCCAAGGAAGAAAGTCAATTTGCGGATGTGCGTTCTATGACATTCGCCGGCTGTTTTGTGGACAATGTATTCAGACGGTCCGTTGTCAACTATCTTCCGGATATTCACTGGATAGTTTTATAGGATATGACAACTACAGGATTTGCAGGATCATTATAGATCGTCCGAAGGACGATTGTGGTTGTCTGGGTATAACGGTCAAATAATCACAAATGTGAGACACGCAGGCGTCAGAATCAAATCTGCAAATAAAGCACTTTTCTTAAACATATTTGTGAATTATTTTCATTCAGCAACCCATCTTCATTACGCAATGCTGGGATAACTAAAAAAAATCTGTCTCATCTGCAGATCTTATTGGCACTTCAGTACGGGGTGTTTGTACAAAATAAATTTTAAAAATAAAAATAAAGTATTCATTAAGCCGAGACACTCAGTCGCGTAACTCAAATCTGTGAACAGGATAGTTTTTTTCTGCATTTTTATAAACAGTTTAAGTTCCTGCTGCTATTTTTTATAGTACTAAAATTTTACATAACCATTCATTTATTTGGACTGTTGCAACAAGCTTGAATAAATACAGGTTGTTTGAACAAACATTTTATTATTTTCTAATTGAACTATAGTTTAATATAGTTATATTGAACTATAGTATAGAACCATATTATGTTGCTAACTAGTCTAACTATAGTTTCACAGGTTCATTGGAATGAGCCTGAAAAAAATCAACTATTTGACAAACATTTGGTCATTATCCAACTAGCTTTACACAGCACAAGCATTGCAATACACTTGAAAATTGTCAGGCTGATTTGGAAACAATTGCTCATTTTCCCATTATCCTAAAGCGCAATGGGTTCTTTACAATAAACTTGAAAAATATCAGGCTGATTGGAAAATGGCAGATGACGCCCCAATTAACTTGACTCTTTGCAAAGAGCAGGATCACTCAGTTAACCTACGACATATATCTATACTAATATTATAAAGGAGTAAAGATTGTTTGTTTGTTTTTTTTTTTTTTTTTTTAGGGAGTAATCTCTGGAACTACCGAACCGATTTCAAAAGTGATGGTGGCAAAATGATGGTGATATAGGCTATATTTTATGTCGGTGCCACTAACCCTACGGGGTGCAGAAGCGAAAAACGTTCTAAAATTGCGATTTTTTTATACTGAAGGAGCTAGAAAGTTGAAATTAAGCATTGTAGTTACTTATAAGATGCAAATGCTCTCTAAGAACAAAATAAAAGAAAATTCGAAATTTAAAATGGTGAAATGAGCGAAAAGCGTTCTAAAAACATTCTAAATTACATCTTCTGCTCCAACATAGGATATATTTTATGTCGGTGCCACTAATACCAGGGGGGTGCAGGAGCGAAAAACGTTCTAAAATTGCAATTTTTTTATATTGAAGGAGCTAGAAATTTGCAATTTGGCATTGTAGTTACTTATAAGATGTAAATGCTCTCTAAGAGCAAATTAAAAAAAAAATCGAAATTTAAAAGAGTGAAATAAGCGAAAAGCGTTCTAAAAACATTCTAAATTTCAATTTCTATGGAATGTCTGGGACTACCAAACCGATTTCAAAAGTGATAGTGGCAAATTGATGGTGACTATCCCTGCTCCAACATAGGCTATATTTTATGTCGGTGCCACTAACCCCAGGGGGGTGCAGGAGCGAAAAACGTTCTAAAATTGCGATTTTTTTTATACTGAAGGAGCTAGAAATTTAAAATTTGGCATTGTAGTTACTTATAAGATGTAAATGCTCTCTAAAAGAAAAAAAAATTCGAAATTTAAAAGGGTGAAATGAGAAAAAAGCGTTCTAAAAACATTCTAAATTACAATTTCTGTGGAATCTCTAGAACTACCGAACCAATTTCAAAAGTGATAGTGGCAAATTGATGGTGACAATCCCTGCTCCAACATAGGCTATATTTTATGTTGGTACCCCTAACTCCAGGGGGGTGCAGGAGCGAAAAACGTTCTAAAATTGCGATTTTTTTTTATACTGAAGAAGCTAGAAATTTGAAATTTGGCATTGTAGTTACTGATAAGATGTAAATGCTCTTTAAAAGAAAAAAAAAATTCGAAATTTAAAAGGATGAAATGAGCGAAAAGCGTTCTAAAAACATTCTAAATTACAATTTCTGTGGAATCTCTAGAACTACCGAACCAATTTCAAAAGTGATAGTGGCAAATTGATGGTGACAATCCCTGCTCCAACATAGGCTATATTTTATGTCGGTGCCACTAACCCCAGGGGGGGGGTGCAGTAGCGAAAAACGTTCTAAAATTGCGATTTGATCAATGACCGCAAATAAATGCAGGATGTCTCCCCATTAAAAAAAAAAAAAAACACTCGTAGGAATTTAAATAATCTATACGCTAATACACTGAAGGAGCTAGAAATGTGAAATTTGGCATGGTAGTTACTTATAAGATGTAAATGCTCTCCGAGAACAAAATAAAAAAAATCGAAATTTAAAAGGATGAAATGAGCGAAAAGCGTTCTAAAAACATTCTAAATTACAATTTCTATGGAATCTCTGGAACTACAGAACTACAGAAGGGATGGTGGCAAATTGGTGGTGACAATCCCTGCTCCAACAGCTTCTTTAATAAAAAGCTGTGCGTTGCTGGCGACTGGGTTTTTCGCTAATTGTTGCCACAGATTAAACTCGGAAAATGAAACTTTTGAAGTTTCTGAAAAAAATATTAGCTCGAAAAGTATTTGTCAGAAAATTGTTAGACAAACTGCATTTGAAAGGTAAAAAAATGTATTTTTCTTGATATAAATTTAAAATCTAATGCCGTTTTTCAAATATTGAATGTCAAAAATTACCAAATTTCTCAACGGAGTACCATAGCGAAAAATTCATGCGTTAAAAGATAATGATAAGCGTGACGTGTCCTGACATGAATATTGGCTATATCCACGAGTTACAAATTATAGTAGCCTTATTATTTTATTAAAATATAGAAGTGAATTACGAAATGTCAATATTTTGTTTGATTAAAAGTTCGTTAAGAGAAATTGACCAGCATATCGGGCGTAGCTTGCTAGAATTACATAAAGTGCACTAGTTTTCTTTTTCGTTCCAATTCATCGTTCAACTAACTATTTTTACCCATCTTCAATTTTCCAATCTATAAAAAGCAATATTCAAATATTTATACATGCAAAAGTATGTATATATTTTGCACGACAGTACAAGAATTCATAATATTAAATTATACAGAAAAACATTTTAATTATTATTGCAAGTAAAGTATGATTTGAGATGTAATTTTCCCAACTGGGCGAAAATGTCCAGGCCAGGATTCGAAACAGGGATCTCTTGGCTGAAGCGGCCAATGCTGTACCAACTGAGCAATCCCGGACGAATATGGCGGAACTAATTCACCCAGTTAACCTTATTGATCATAGCATCTGTCTGATATTTGAATCTGTTGGGCTGATTCAGATATCAGACCAGATGCCATGATCAATGACCGCAAATAAGTGCAGGATGTCTCCCCATTAAAAAAAAAACACTCGTAGGAATTTAAATAATCTATACGCTAATAAGACAAGCGCAGCGACTTTTTTATTTAAAAAAAAAGTACAACACTGAAATCTTATGCTAGCAGCTAAATCGGCGTGGCTTAGTGAATGGATTTCAAAATAATGCCGAGAAATGCGCACGAGTGTGTACATTAACAAAGTGTTTCCCTCTGAAGAGTATTGTTACATTACCGAAGTTTATTTTCCCACAGGAAATCGTACAAAGAAATGAGGAGACTGTTTTGTGAGAAGTTTGGTGAACTATATGCACTATGCGACTCAACAACTAACCAAATAATGCAGAGATTTCAAAATGATCATAGAATAACTTCTGATATGCTGAAATGAATCTTCATGAACATGGTTCAGCATGCTCATGCGTTATTAGAAGTTGGAGGAGGGCACTTTGAACACCAATCTTAGATTAAAACAAATACATTTGTTTTAATTTTTTTCGAAATTTGACTAAGTTTTAACACTTTATACAGTAAATATCCCTTGTGCAGTAAGCTATGAAATCGAAAAGTGTTTTTAACCCAACCTGTATTTGCTTTACACCTATATTTCTGAAGCAGAATATAAAATATGTAAATTTAGTACATTCTTACCACTACTTCCTCCGGGAGTTCTTCTCGTATCGTAAGCGTTTTTAGTTCTTCCGTCAACTTTATTGTAGCTTTCCCACCATAAACAGAGTTCAGGAATAACTGTTACTGCCACAGGGATAGCTCCACAAGATTTCATTATCTGCACTGATTCACAATCTTTTTCAGCTTTTGACCCTTTTCTACCCATCATTCCACATGTATTAGACAAACCTAAAATTTACCATAGAAATTTCAAATGATGAAGTTCATATAATAAGATATGAAAGAAAGTATAAGTTTTTAACACCTCACTTTATTACCTTCATAAAAATGTACAAAATAAAATTAATTAATAGAAATTTCAAAACTTACATATTTCAAGTTTATCTTTATTTTTAATCCATGCATCTTTTGCTTCATAGCAGAAAGTATGGTATTATTTAAGATGACTATTTTTTTCAATGTCCGATCGGGTGTGAAATGAAAACCACAGTGAAAATCAAAACTTTTTATTTGAAACATTTAGATATAACTTGCATTTACTGATCTCCATAGTAGTCGCTTCGACTGAGACATTTGTCGTAGCATGGAACCAGCTTTCCTATACCCTCGTCATAGAAGGTATCCGCCTGTGCGTTCAGCCATTTCTGTACGCTGGTCTGCAGGTCGTTGAATTTTTTCAACAATGAAAGATAATAATTTGCGAAAAATCGCGGTCACTAAAACTAATAAATTAATCAATGATTTTCTTGTAATCTGCCGTCTTGTCTCAAAATGTCAGCCACCCTAGAATTTCAAACTACTATATCTCAGCCATTTTTTAAGGTAGAGGCAAGACAAAAAATACTCCAGAAGCCTTGTATCAAGGACTAACATTTAAATAAAAAATAAATTTGAATTTCTATTTTTTTGTATATATTTTTTGAATTTTAAATCTTTTATTGGCCGCCATTTTGAAACAAGATGACGGACCAAGCTGGCCAACGAACTCGCTCGAGATATTGGTAAGCTTAATACACACACTTAGTTTTATCCAAATCGGTTAATCAACATTTGAACGGAGGGTGGTTTTGGGGTCTGGGGTTATGATCGGTGAAACTATACCGGAATTTTTTGGAATTGCTTTCCTCCGAACGGCTGCAATAGGTAGCTTTTTACTTTTTGTATTGAAAGCTAGCTAACAAACGTTACGCATGCGAAAATAAGTATAACAAGTAAAATATGGAATGTTGGAGCCTAATATTTTTCATAATTATCAAATAAATAAATAAATTACCTTTAACTGAAAGAGCCTCTTTTGCTGTGAATGGTATTCCCAAGAGAGGTAAATCCTCAGCTATCTGTTTCTCCGACAACCTGCCAGATCGAACCAGCTGGTCCACTTGACGAGCTTCTTCGAGGGCATCAGAGAAACGGCTGTCAACAACGGCATTCAGAAACTGGTTGACTTCGATGATTCGTTCGATATAAGCTTTTACAAGGGCTTCGCTTGATAACTATGAAAAATAGTTATATCAGTACTTAAATTGGAAAATTGCAAGCTTATTAATAGTAAAGTACATTGAAGTGCAAAAACTAAAACTCAATTGGAGATTACATATATACAGACTTAAAAGAAACTTTATCCCTTGTAGCAAAACATAACTGGACCAGTATTGTTGGCATTAGCTGTATTTTGGCCAGTACTGACATGAAATATTGATTCAATATTATGGCATTTGCGTTTTGCCAAAATATATTTCGCCAAAAAATTAGCAAAAAATATTTCGACATTTTATTATTAATATTTCCGATGTAAAGCTAATATAGAAGGTCTTTCACACTTTATGGAACCTGTTTGCACTTCTATGCATAAATTCCGTATTTCTTGCAAATTTTTTACTATATTGGATATACTTGAGTCTTGATTGAAATTT
Source organism: Maratus michaelseni (assembly GCA_963931845.1). Classification (NCBI taxonomy): domain Eukaryota; kingdom Metazoa; phylum Arthropoda; class Arachnida; order Araneae; family Salticidae; genus Maratus; species Maratus michaelseni. The sequence goes on from OZ007600.1 coordinate 82,960,732, forward strand.
CTTTTATTTTAGACTTTTACTTAGCACAGTCATGTTAATTTTCTTCCATACTTCTTGGGTGGATTTTCAAAGTTCTTTGATTGATCGTGAATAGCGTCTTCGTTTTAGACTCGTTTTAACAAGTCGAATGCACAAAATTCCATGGAGAAGCATCAGATGATTTTACAGACTTTATATGGAATATTTTAATCCCATTTGTGATTCGTACTTCACTAAATATGGGAATTCTGGAAAATATTGGATGTGTTGTCTGTATGAAGCTCGACTTTATTGATTTTGTTTCAAAAATGCGCCCTAAAATATATTTCTGATAATAGAGGGAGTTCACTTTAGCTTTACTTGATACTTTTTTGAGCTTTAATTTACCTTCATAAGAAAATTTAGCAGCAATCATCAATCCCTTTGGAAGCTTTTTTTTTACATTTACAAGAACAATTCATTCTGAAATCGGGGAAGGGGGTTTTCCACTAATTGATAAATGCCTTTTTTTTTGTTCCAGCCACTTTGAATAAAATCACTATCACGATGTATAATTCAAATAAAAATAATCAAAGTTCAAACTGGGAGAGTAATTAGGGTAAATGTTTATTAAAATCATATTCACATACAGTTAATATTATCCATCATGGATTTCAAGAAATAAGCCTTCATATAATAAAGGTTCCACACTTCTATTTAATAATATGAGCCATTTCGTATTACTCATATAGAGCCAGGACCATTCTAAATCATGAAGTTTCGTTTTTCAACAATATAATTACTTTTAACGACAATATTCTATAATCATAAAAAACATATCAATAACTATAAACTCATAATATATTCTTCATAAGGAGTGACACATAATATTTAATTTTAATTTTAATGCCTGAGGAAGACCACTCGGCTGAGGGCGAACCCAGCCGTTGAGCGTTTAATGTCTTCCCCGGCTAGCTCCCCGGCACGCAGGGATTAAACGTGGCAGTACAAAATCCTGCCGGGCAAAGCCCCACGCGCCAGGCGGCAGAAACTAAAGACAGACAAAAAAAAAAAAAAAAAAAAAAAAAAAAAATACAAAACAAAAGTCTGTCGCTGTGACCAGCGTCACCACGCAACATGCAGCGACAGACAAGGTGAAGGGGGTGATGTGCAGTTCGGGGGTACGACTGTACCAGATGTAACAGTTCGAGTACGACTACACCAGGTGATTGCAGTGACCCGTATGTAATCACCACGTGACAAGGAGCGCCACACCAAATGCGCTGAGACCACGTACGGGCAGTGAAAGCAGATGATGATATAGTTTGATGTGGAGGTGGTAGAGTGGTGAGCTAATATGGTTCATACATGTGAGAATGGTATCCCCACGGTGGCTCACGATTGTTTGAAGTGTCGATGTACTGGGTACGTCTCTGTTGGTTGTTGTGTGCAAACTGTTGTCGGTGGAGTGTTGGTGGCTGCTGATGTGACTGTGGTGCTGATGTAGTGTAAGATGATGTTGGGGTGAATTCCTCGTCAAGTTGGCGTCTGAAAAATTTGTAGAGTCTTCTGTGCACTGTGCAGGTCGAGTCAGATGCCTGATGCTGTGTGTTGAAGTGGGTTCTTTCTTTCTTGTTGTGATCTTGGAAGTTTATGCAGCAGGGTGGTTTGGAGCAGTTGGAATCATCATGATTTTCCGCGCAGTTGGCACATGTTGGTAGCTCACTCTTGCAGTGTTTTTCGGTGTGCTTTAGTGACTGGCAGCGTCTGCAGCGTGGTACGGTGGTGTGTGGTTTCAGGAAGTAGGATTTGAAGCCAATGATGAGGCCTCCATCCTCTATAATTGAGTGCCCTAGTGCCTTAGGAATTAGAAGGATGAGGTCTTTTGCAGCATCATTTCTTCTATTTTGAAGTGTTTTCAGGATGTTTATTTCTTCTGCGGTTATTTCAAATCTTGTTGTTATTGCTGCTTTGATGGTTTCTTCTGGTGTGTGTGTCGGTACATTCAGGAGGATCATTTTCTGCTGTGGAAGTGTTTTTGGGACTGCTTGTAGTGTTTTATTAAGATCTTGATGTCGGTGTATGTCGTTTTTCAGTGTGTTGAGATCGTTGATAGTGTTGCATTCTACTTCGATGCAGTTTCTTTTTCTTGAGATGTTGTTTGGCTGAATTGGAGATATATATGTGTTTTGTTGTAGGGTTTTATCAATATCATTACATGTGATGTCTTCTTTTCCTTTTATTATGAGTATGTGTCTAATGGCGTTGTTGCGGAGTTTCTTCTTGCATTGCTGTGTGTGCGCTTGGCTGGATGTGGGCTTTATGTTTTCATCTTGTAGTGCTGGTGTGTTGTCTGTTGTGGCCGGTGTTTTCTTGCTGATGGTGTTTTAGACTGCATCAATGATTTCGGCTGTGTTGGGGAGCTTCTGCATTAATTGCTGATAGTTCTGTTGTGAGACTTCTAGATGTTCTTCCAGGCATCGAACCCGTTCTGTCAGTGTTGTGATCTCATTTTGGAGTGCTAGCATTTCTCTTAGGGTGTGTGTGTCTATTTGATCTACGTGATTTAGAATTGTTTTGAGTGATGGTAGACTTTGTTTTTCTGGCTGACAATTTCTTTCTAGTCTACCTGCTATCTGTATGAGGATTCCCCTGGCTTTGTTGGTGAGTTTAGCAATAGTAACGTCTTCCTTCTCCTCCTTGTAGAGGGAGGAATTGCTCATATGATGATGTTTTGATTTTAGTGAGACTCTCAACTGGTCATCTGTGTCTTCGTCAGTGCTTAACGGAGCTTCGACCGAAGGTATTTTGAAGGTGGGAAAGGAATCCTTGCGTGACATTCTAGAACCTTTGTTATTTTTGGTGTTGCTTTTAGGAGTGTGGCTCATGCTAGCTGTGGAAAAATTTTGAGATGAAGTAAAATAGACTACAGACCCTTGGGCACGGGCAACACTCTTCCTGTCCATGATGTCTCCATAGGCTTGCAGCATGTTTCTAATGAGAGAAGGTGAGTGACGAGAATTTTTGGGGTGTTTGCCATGCACTACTAATAGGAAAAAGAGGTCACGGAAAGAATGGGGAAAGCTGAAAAGAAGGGCTGGAACAGAGCCAGCACCAGCAAGACGCATGCCCGCAGAGTGGCCACTCGAAAGTATTTTGCGTACTAAAAAGAGTTAAAGTTAATTTGAGTTAAGTGTTCAGTTCTAAAAAATGGTAAAAAATGACAAAGTTATTTTGTGGAGAATTAGTTAGAGTCCAATTGGGGTGTAAAAAAGTTAAAATTTATTTGAGTTAGGTGCTCAGTTTTAAAAAATGGGTGAAAATGACAGTTATTTATTTATTTTTTTTTTTTTGTCAAAAAAAAGGTTAAAGTCCGAATTGTGTGATGAAAATGTTAAAGTTTTATTTGAGTTAGGTGTTCGGTTTTAAAAATTGGGTGAAAAATGACAAAGTTATTTTTTGTCGAAAATTTGTTAGAGTCCAATTGGAGTGTAGAAATGTTAAAGTTTAATTAAGTTACGTGTTCAGTTAAAAAAAAAAAAAAAGGTGAAAAATGACAGTTATTTTTTTTTTGTCAAAAATAGGTTAAAGTCCGAATTGTGTGATGAAAATGTTAAAGTTTTATTTCAGTTAGGTGTTCGGTTTTAAAAATTGGGTGAAAAATGACAGTTATTTTTTGTCGAAAATTTTTTAGAGTCCAATTGGAGTGTAGAAATGTTAAAATTTATTTGAGTTAGGTGTTCAGTTTTAAAAATTGGGTGAAAAATGACAAAGTTATTTTTTGTTGTGTGATGAAAATGTTTAAGTGTTATTTGAGTTAGGTGTTCAGTTTTAACAGTTATTTTTTTTTTGTCAAAAATAGGTTAAAGTCCGAATTGTGTGATGAAAATGTTAAAGTTTTATTTGAGTTAGGTGTTCGGTTTTAAAAATTGGGTGAAAAATGACAGTTATTTTTTGTCGAAAATTTGTTTAAAAAAAAAAAAAAAAAAAAAAAAAAGGTGAAAAATGACAAAGTTATTTTTTTTTCGAAAATTTTTTTGAGTCCAATTGGAGTGTAGAAATGTTAAAATTTATTTGAGTTAGGTGTTCAGTTTTAAAAATTGGGTGAAAAATGACAAAGTTATTTTTTTTTTTCGAAAATTTTTTTGAGTCCAATTGGAGTGTAGAAATGTTAAAGTTTTATTTGAGTTAGGTGTTCAGTTTTAAAAATTGGGTGAAAAATGACAGTTATTTTTTTTTTGTCAAAAATTTGTTAGAGTCCAATTGGAGTGTAGAAAGGTTAAAGTTTATTTGAGTTAAATGTTCAGTTTTAAAAATTGGGTGAAAAATGACAATGTTATTTTTTGTCGAAAATAAGAAGTCCGAATTGTGTGATGTAAATGTTAAAGTTTTGAGTTAGGTGTGCAGAACGGAACTCTAACGAAATAACATGAAATGTCAAAAATTTCACGAGTCCGCTGTTCCGTGTGCTAATGTCTTAAGGAAATTTGCAGAGGGGTTTGGACTTGGACGGAATTTGAAACATTAAAGACTTTGACAAAAAAACAACAAACTTGAAAAATTTTAAATGAAGTTAAATTTTTATCCTTTTATGAGGTGTTAGAAAACATAATAAAAGAAGATAAAAAGCGAAAATTGACGTAAATAAATAGAACTCAGCCATATTTTCGAGGTGGTGAAAAAGGTAAACATTAAAAATTAAAAGTGTGATAAAACTGAAAAAAAAAAAAACATAGAAATGTTTTAAAATTTTTGGTGTGTAATGCGAAAAATATGCTTAATATAAAAACCAGTTTGCAGGGAAAATGTGTGTGCGAAAATTGAAATATTTAAAAAGTTTGATAAGTGCAAAAAAACGCTAAAACCGTGGAAAAATTAGAATATGAAAAGAATAGTTTTGGATAGGGGAAGTGATTAAATATTGTTTAAATTGAAAGAAAACCAGTTTATGGGAATTTTGACTGAATAGTTTAATTATTATCTGTGTTTGAAGTTTGAAAGTTGATGTTCCGTTGTACGACGCACCCATCGAGGTCGACGGTAGGGACGGCTAGAAGTCCCCGAAACCCGGTGGATGGCAATCGCCGTACTCGGAAAAAAAGTTTGAATTTTAAGAAAATATTTGGAGAGGTGAATTTAATTAAGTTAATTAGATGATCAACAAATTATGGGTGACTTGAGAGAAAATTTTTAAATTTTTGAAAAAGTGTGAAAATACGGCAAAGTTCCACTAAAGAAATTTAGAAAAAGTTGAAAAATAAGACTAAGTCATATAATTGTGCAGTAAAACAAATAAAATACAAGAAAAATCAAATATTTAAAATTTGCATCAAAAAAGTTTAGAGTTCAGATCATGAAAATGACTAAGAAAAATAAATTAAAATGATATGGAAAAAGACTAAGTTTTACTAAAATACTGAATTGATGTAGAAAAACAAGTTATTTAATTGGGTGCTAAAAAGGTTAAAAATATTCTATGTCCTAAGTCGATGAAAAACTCTAAGTATTGGAATTAAAGTGGAAAGTTGGGAACATCTGAAAAAAGTTAAAGTACCTTCATTAGATAAATTAGATTAATTAGTAATTACAAAACCCAATCAAGCGGACCTCTACTTTGGTCCTGGCCAACAACGCCGGCCATTGTTCCAGCTCCAACTGAAGTAACTGCAGACTAAAACTTAACACATGGCCTCTCTAACCCGTGATGCCAAGTGGCAGACCCCTAGGATGACTGTACAAAATAGTAGGAATATATATCTTAATATATATCCCCAGAGCCCCAAAAGATGCAATTCAGAGAGGTACCATGTGGGCAAGAGAATAATTAAAAACTTTCATAAAAGGCAAAATTAATAAAAAAGAAACTAAAGTTTAACATCAGCGGAAAGAGAAAAATTTTTAGAACAATAATAACACTAAGAAAATAAAGTTACATTAAGATTTAAGCAATCAAAAGGCAGAAAACAAAAGATACAATTAAAATGCATGACAAACAGAATAAGTACAGTAATGAGCAATTTTAATAATTGCTCATAAAACAATTACTAAGTGGGCTAGAAACATGCTGCTTACCAAAAACAATAGTTGAGACATTCATGAACTGGATTCCAGCGAGTGCGCTCGGCCCTCAGGTCTTTGAAGGGCGCTTAGCCTTGCATTTACGGGAGCCCCTGCAACACACAACCTCTCCACACGCGTCGACCCAAATCCCACTGACACATAATATTATAGAAAAACATTTTTTATATTCAAGTTCTGCGTCATGTTTATTCCATGAGACATCTCAAACAGAAAACAAAGCAAAAGGTCGGGGCACCACGAATCAGCCAACGGTAAAACCGCGACGAGTGAGCTGACATTACGCCAAAACGCACTTAAATAAATCTATGCTTCATCCAGTGGTACCACAAGTTTCCATTTATCACCAGCTAGGTGTTTTTTAAAGCGGCCGTTAAGAACACATCTCACGAATATTGAAAATAATATGGTAAGTCGTCCAAAAAGTGTGGGAGAAAATTGACATGCTTGTACTAAAAGAAATTGTACTATGATGAAACATCCCAACAAAGATTATAATCAAGAGTCCAACAACGTTATCCAACAAAGTTAAAACTTCGCAATGAAATATGGAATTTATGCATCGAAATTAACTGTAAAAACAATTTTTATAAAATGCGAAAAACCTGTATTTTTGCAATCTTGGAACTTCATTGGAAATATTTCCATTGTAAATCCAAAATTTAACCAATATTGGTACTTCATTGTAAGTATCTTCGCTGAATGCAATGTTGAATCCCAATATATATTCGAAACCATTATTGGTTTTCAACTAAGGATCTAGAATGGTGAACATGTGATTTTAGTATTAATCACTCAGGGAATATCTAAATGCTTTCAATTTGAAAATGGACCTAAAACACGAAAAAAAAAACGAATAATAAAATTCAAATAGAAATATTAGAATGGTGTATGACGATTTATATCTATAGCATCGCACATTCTTCGAACAAAACTGCCTAAGAGTTCTTGTAGGAAGTTCCACAATTCTGTTGTAGTGCAATAATCAGTCTCTTTTTTTTTATGTCAGCGGTAGTTTGCGTTCAGCAGAAAGCTCCATACGTGATCACCATATCCATGTTCAATTTTATTAATTTCCAGTGAATATGCAAGCCATTACATTTTGTGAATTTCAATATTTTTTAGGTAAATTGTTGGTGAATTTCAATGGTGTCTTTTCAACACACACAGAACGATGCCAGAAGGCGGAATCGTCCTTAAATACGAAAGAACTTTCAACAACATTTTAAAAGATTAAAGTGTGAAGCCTTTGATGCAGTATCTGCAACCAATCGTAGAGCATTTTTGCAGGGTGCCCAGCTCAGTACAACAGTGGACCATTTTTGCATTTTCTTTACCTTTACTACCTCACGTGCCTGATGGTCAACTTCAACATTATTTATCTCGCTTTAAGCGATGCAGCGTTCATGTCAAATATTCTGCCTTGTATCAGACTACTAACACAATCTATTCTCATCTGAGAAAAGAACGAGAAACTAGTGTTCATCATTTCAAATAATGTGATCCAAATACTACTTATAATGTCGTTCTTTATGCACTAGAGCAAAAAAAATATTTTTTACAGGTTTTAGAAGACGTAAGTTTCATTTGATTGAAAATATGGAAACAATCTACAATGATCTTATGATACTTGAACTGAAAAAAATGAATATTTCAAAAATGAATTGCAGTTAAACAGAATTTTCTTTTTGCTCTTACTGATATGAAATAATCTTCTGCTGAGGTCTTCATGTTAATACGGTCAGCATTGTTCTATCTAGTAGCCGATATATCAGTTTAAAATGACTTTTATATGAAAATGACTTACTGTTTTGTGACCACACTTTGTCTTAAAAATAAATGTGCAACGTTAAATTAGCACAAATTAAAATCATTTCTAATGGCAAACAGCTGTTTCAAAGCCCTTAAGCTCCATCTTCAGTGCCAACTCAAAAGGTAAAAACGAATTAAAACGAAACGCCCCGCCGGGGCGAGAGATGGCAAGCAAGCGGTCATGGCTTAGGAGTTTTTAATTCGTTTTTACCTTTTGAGTTGGCACTGAAGATGGAGCTTAAGGGCTTTGAAACAGCTGTTTGTCATTAGAAATGATTTTAATTTGTGCTAATTTAACGTTGCACATTTATTTTTAAGACAAAGGCACAAAGTTTTAATCCACCTTTTAGACACTTTGTCTTATTCCAAAGTTCGATTACTGCGTGAAGCTTAGAAAGATTCCAGTGACCGTTGACAGTGATAGTTGGAAAAAAAAATTATTTCTTTATTTCTGTATTCATATTTTTTAAGATATGAGTGTATAATAAGTTAATTGGAGCCACTGATTATTATTATTTATTTGATTGGTTTATTTACTGATTTTACTTACCCATCATACGTAGTATAGGGTAAGTCTTGTAATCGTTTTGAAAATCGAAAAAAAAATTTGGACGGATTTACACGTTTCAGACACTGGAGATTCCGAAAAACATATTTTTAGAAAAAAAATTTTGCCGTCCGTCTGTGTGTCTGTAAACGCTTTATCTCCCGAAAAAATTGAGATAGACACTTGCAATTTGGTATGTATTTAGTATGTAATAATGGGAAGAAGCCTATTTCATTTCAATAACCTCGATTAACCGGAACTATTTTTTTCGGACTCTCGAAATATTCGTTCTGATAAAAGGTATATAAAAATTTTCGAAATTAGTTGTTTTAAGAAATGAATATAAAAGACAATAAAAAAACATAAATTTTGCATAAAGAATGGAGTAGATCGGATAATGAGTTGCCGAGATATTTGTAATTAAATTTCCCACACTCTTCGATTTTTCATGACCCTGTATTTCATCCAAATTTCACTTCAAAGATATATTTTAATTGGAAATTTGACGCTTCATCAGATGCAATAAACCGCTAGTTAATAGGATTATTATTTGTGGAGTTATAAGGATGTTTCTTTCAAGCAATTCAGTAATTGAGCCTTTAAAGTTTGTGACGTCATCAAGCCTCGATTTTATTCGAATGGCAATGCATTTTATAAGTAGTTTACACATTTTTTATTTTAATATTTTACATTATGCATATCCATGATGGGTAAGTATTACGGTGGCCCTCAACGACTAGTTTCATCTGCACGAAGTGCAGTGAAAAAGTCTGTTATAGTAATCACCGAATTAATGAACATATTCAAAATTCAAATATTTTGAGTGAGGTATCTTGAGCTAGACAAATGCACTTATTTTCTATTTTATTTATTTATTTTACTTGTATTTGCTTCTGCAAGAAGCGCAGCAGGGTCAAAGAGTAGTTATAATAATCGTTAAAATAGCAAATTACATTCGCATCTGAATTTCATTTTGTTTCAGCGAATTAGTGGTACACATTGGTATTTTTACTCTGGTAAGTATCTTTTATTGTTTTCTCACAAAATAGATTGCTTCGTCCACGTCACTACGTTCAGGCAACAGAAAAACATCATTGTGTTCATTGAATATTACTTTACGTTAAGTTTTCAACTGTAAGACTGGTATATTGAGATAAATTCAAAAACTTTTAATTTATTATTTTAATAACTCAAAGTAAGGAGGTATATAAGAATACAGACTATTCAACTGCTACATATTTAAAACAGATTAAAAAAAAAGAAAAGAAAATGTGTATAATATACTGATAAAATAAGACATGTACTATAATGTGCATTATCTATTTCTGTTTTATAATATAATTATTATGACAGCAGCTTCAAAACATTCCTGATGCATGCAAACTGAAAAAAATCCTGATGGCTCGGCCTACAGGCACAGATAGACTTTGAAGACGCAGACCGTTGGGCGCCTGTTTATTGGGAATTGCAGAAGAAATGGCCTTTTTGCTATAATGCTGCAGTAGAGACCGCCCACTTGAAAATCTATCTGTGTCTGTAGGCGGAGCCTGCAGGCATTTTTTTTTTTTTTTTTTTTTTTTTTTTTTTTTTTTTTTTTTTTTGCTGTAAGGGCTGGTCCTATAAAAACTTGTCACTATAAAAGTTGTCAATAATATTAAGAGGAATTATAATAAATTTAAGCGTATTTGATATCTTATGAATTGACGAAGTTATGAATTTTTTTCTTCTTAAACCCCAATTCCCCTCCCCCCCCTTGAGGCCATTTTTAACGATATCAAAAATATGTCATGCATAAATTTTCAGCCCTTTTCCTAGAAGTCATAATAACTATAAACGGATTCGATACCTATTATAATTAAGAAGTTATGGGGATTTTTCTGTTTTCACAAAAAGCCCCCCCATCCCCCCCTTGGTGCGATTTTGCCCCTTAATGAACTTGACCGAAATTTTATGCCTCTTGATTTTATGTATCAGTTTGGAAGAGATTTGAGCAGAATTATTGAAGTTATCGCGTTCATAAAAAAGTGATATAGATAGACAGATAGATATATAAAGTTTTGAACTGGGGGTGGTTTTGCGTTCTGGGAGTCATAATCGGTGTAGATCAGTAAAAAAATTCAAAAATTCCAACATATGGGAGAATGTAATAGGTGGGATTTCTTACGAAATCTACCTAAAAAACGTATCTAGTAAAGTGAAACATTCTTAATGTGTGGATAAAATCTGGAAAAGTTTCTAGATTTATTTAGTTTTTAATTTGAAAGCACTACATACTAGGATTTGGAAAACTGAGTTTTCAATCGCCTGCAAAGATTTGAAAATCAAACTTTCATGAAGAAGAGAATAAAGCATTGCATGATTTTTATACACTGGAAAAAAAAAACAATTTTCTGAAGAACACTTATGTCATATATACTGATGTTGTTAGAAACAAAACTAGTACGTTGTGGCCATAAGAATTTCTTTCCCATAAAAATCAAATCGTTTGCTACCAACATAGCATGACAATCTATCCGTTCTCGATATATAACTATCGCGGAAATTGTGAAAAAAAAACAGAGGATAGCAGCGGCACCTGTTGGGAGGTATACACCCAAACCTAAAAAGGATCTATTTGTGTCAAGGTTTTGCAGAATATGGAATTTGATGAAGTTCCGGGTATTAGTTCTTGAGATACAGCTATCACGAAAATCGTAAAAATGCAACATAGTAGCGCTACCTGTTGGTAGATTTATACCAAGGTCCAATCGAATCTGATGTTTGATTAAATTCCACGCGTTAGTTCTTGAGATAGAGTGCCTACAAACAGAGCCGTTCTTAGTGAAAGCGAGTCCCGGTGCATAAACTTTTGCGAGGCCCTTTTCTTCCAAACGCGTTATTCCTCCCCTCCCCCAAATTACAAATAATCATTGAAATAATTACTGTTTGTCCAAAATCGACCTTTTAACAGTTTACATTATAATTTCAAAGTAACAAATGAATTACAGCAGTATCAGCTGTATCCTGTTATATCGGGTCGGGCCTGGCCCGAAATCATTAGATACTTCTAGTAACCGATTCGTCCCTAGCGAAAGTGAGGCCCTTTCCTTCCAAACTAATCAATCTCCTCCCTTCCCACAAAGTTTGTACCACTCCGCCGGTAAAAAGTCGTATGATGTACGTATGCGTGTGAACAAAAACAAGGAATTCTTAAAATAAAAATAAAAACTTGAATAAACAATAAAATTTACAATTTAATGGTTAAATAACTTTCACATTTACAGAGAAATAAGTAAAGGAGTAATATAATAAATATTGCATGAAATATTACAAATAATCATTTAAATAATATTTGCTGTTTATGCAAAATCATCATCATCAGGTCTTCTGTTATCAACTCACATTCAGACTTAAAAAAAAAAGAATTACAAATAAATTTTGTTTACATTCTATATATATCAGTGTCATGTCTGGAGCTCAGTTCGACTGCTTTTCGACTGCGTTTCTGACTACTTTTCGAATATGAATGCAATTTTTGAAATAGAGATTGTCTACAAATTAAAAATTGTATCAACTTTTATTTTTCTTATGTTAATATCCACTTTTAACACTTTATTTGATTTATTTGGCTCAAAGCAGTTCGGATAAATGTTTATTTTATGAACTTTTTTTTTAAATCTTCACAGAATAACAAAAGGTCAAAATTTGAAGATGCTAACGTTAAATTCACATGAAAACTTTTATTTATATCTTTCCAAAAAATCAACTACTTCGAATGTTTCTCTTTCAGTGAGATACAATGAACAGACCCAAACAAATTCCATGCATTTTTTTTTTAATTCAAAAGCATATGTTTAATTATGAAAGTTATTAAAAAAATTATATTAAACATTTTTACGATGTATAATCTGAATTATTTTTTGTTCATAAAATAAATCAGTGTTGTTGAAAACATAGCTATATGATTTACAGCTACTTCTTATAATTAGTTTTCAAGATATGGAGAAATTTTACTTTTCAATGGTCTGTGCGAGAATTGGTGATAAAAAAGCAAGTGGTGGTACTATATTTTCTTTCTTTCCCACAATTACAATATTATTCCGCATTCCATGAATTGCAGACATTTAACCTGAAAAATTATGTGATTAATTTTTTTTTTTTTACATACACTTAAATATATATGCAGAATTATGAAAAAACTTTTAATTTTATAATAATGTTTAAAAAATATATCGGTACTAGCAGACTACGTCCGCTGCGCTGGTCGGTTTCTCCAAAAGAACATTGAATCAAACGAAATATATCGGTGAATTTAACTTTGTATTTTAAAGTAATCTGTACCTGTACTTGGAATATTCTAAAATAACATAAAAACGGATACTTATTTCACTGAGTTATGTTTTTTTAAAACGGTTTATTATTACGTTTACAATTTATTACCTACCGTTTTCCATTGATTCATATGTTTTCTAGCTACATTTTTTAATTACGGGAATAAACCTATATTATTCACAACTAAAAAGAAATGGCGCATCTGGTATTTGTCGAGAATTAAATAAAAATCATGCACTTATGACATCATAATTCACTTTTATATTTTAACAGAATAATGCGGTTACTATAATTTGTGATTCGTGCTGACACATTGCTGTTATTATTATTTTTTTACGCGGGAAGTTTTCGCTATGGTAACCCATTGTGAAATTTGGTAACTTTTGAAATTCAATATTTGAAAAACGACCTAATCATTAGATTTGAAATTTATATAAAAAAAAATACAATTTTTTTTACCTTTCTAACGCAGTTTGTCTAACAATTTTCTGACAAATACTTTTCGAGCAATTAATTTTTTCAGATACTTCAAATGTTTCATTTTCCGAGATTAATCTGTGGCAACGATTAGCGAAAATTCCAGTCGTCAGCAACGCATACCTTTTTATTAAAGAGGATGTTTTCTGTCTGATTTCATTGCATGTAATGAGTGATTTTTAACCTTTTAACTCGGACCGGTCTAATACGGTTTTCTCACGGATCGGAATGAGCCAGGCCTAGAAATTTTGGTCCATAGCTTTTCTTGATTTTCTTGAGTACAGCAGCATGAACTAGTTCAACTTCATTCCTGAAGAATGCCACTCTTGTTACTTGTTGCATTTTATGAAACTATATCGTATGCTGAGAAAAGAGCAGAATCAACTTTCCTTAAGTGTAGACATTGAAACATCTATATATTTAAAACGCTAAGCGTTTTCTTTCGACAATACGTGAGAACAAACTACTGCATCAAATTACATCATTCTTTTTTTAAATGAAAGCTATTTGGACACAGATTTGTTATCGTGCATTCGTTTGTTGGAAAATTTAATTAATTAGCCGTAATTTTCAATTAAACTTTTACTTCTGCTAATGACGTCATAAAGTTGGCAATTCGGATAACGCCCACTGTTGCGAGGTACAGAGTTTATTCTCTGAACTCTGTGGTTGCGAGGATAAAAAAGAAATAATAAGTATTAAAAGCATATGGCTTTTAGGCCGATTTTGCTAATCTGCAAGTTAAATTTCGGTAAAAATATTTATCCGCGTGTTTTATAAGCGAATAAAAGTTCATATTTATTGTGACGTCACGGGAATATTGTCCATTGGGTTTATTTTATCATTATACATTATAACTTTATTGAAGCCATTTTTTCATCACAATTAAATACAAAATATATTTTTATTTGTATACATGGTGTTTAAGCATAAAACTAACGTATACAAAGTACGTGTGATAAGCCTGCGCCGGAGAAAATGATGTTATGCTTAGCTTGAAATGCATTTTAACATTGATAAAACTAAAAAGAAAAATTTATATGATCGTGTCAACATGGCGTAATTTTAACTGATTTTTTCCAATCTTAATTATGAAGATTAGAATTGGAGCCTTTATTGGTTGCTTCATCTTGATTTGCATACCTTGATTACATGTTACCAATTACTTTTTTCTAAATTATAGATTAGAAGATTTCATTTTTTTTTTAATTAAAAAATTCACAAAAGTAAAGGATTTCAGGAAAATTAAAATTATTAAAACTAGTGTTATGGCAGAAAAAAAAATTGAAATAATGATTGCATTTTTAGCTAGAATAAACAATGTAAGTCTAATATTTTATAGGTATTATTTTGGTAGGTTTATTATAAGTTCATTTAACAGTTCCTTATTAGCGCAAAGTCCTATTTCTTTCACTGTGAATTTCTCTTTCGATGTCAAAAAATGGTTTTCTACTTTTTGCCGCTAGCCAAAATACAGTGGCAATTTTTAGAAATGTACAACGGTTGTGACAACAAACGGTGCTATCGCTTTAGCTTTCATCACGCTTACATCACTTCTAAATACAACAGATTTGTATTTTTTACTACCTTTTACTACATTTTACAATTTAAATTCTTACATCACCAATTAGAAAAAAAAATTAGCTTTCGATTGAAATTTATTTGAAAATTGCCGCTTAATTTAACGACTTTTTAAATAATTTTCAAGCATGAAAAGTTTTTCAATTCTATCTTATCAATGACCACCAGTTTGCTTCACATAAAAACAGTGATAAATCATAAGATCAGATTACCCATAAGATCGAGCATTTTGGCGCTAAAATAAAATCTGTAAAAAAAAAAAAAAAAAAAAAAAAAAAAACTATTTTTAGTTTATGGTTGAACATAAAACTGATATGTTGAATTCGTTGATGTGTATATTCCATCAGATATCAGAATATGCTAGAAATCGTATTTTTTTATTTTTTTAAAGATCCATTTGCAAACTGTATAAGAGAGAAAATATCCCCGACTGTGATGGAAAGGGATAATCCAAAAAAATTTCATCTTTACATAAAATTGATTAGCTTAAAACAAGGGATGTGTTTTAGAAGATATGGATTTGAAACGAACAATGATTAAAGAGGACATTTTAAAACTTTTAATTTAAACATTTTAAAACTTTTTTTTTAATGTCGAATTTCGACTGTGCTTTTGGGCAGATGCAATGAACATGATCATTGGAGCTCATTAGGTTGCATTATCACAGGGAAGGGGGGGAGGGAGATGTGTGTTTTATTTACTATGTTCTTTTATTTACTGAATATGAGATGAACTTAGGAATATACTATTTGTATGAAACTTCATAGGTCCATGAAATTTTCTTTCTTGCCGTGGGGAGTATGTCGGTAATGTCAAACTGATTTGCATTATACAGTTGTTTACAGATTGTTTGTTTGGAGTTTGCATCGGAAATAGTACTGTATTTCACTGGGTGAAAAAACTTTTAAAATAATATACTTGAAAGAAAGTTTCACACGCACCCCTTCTTAAATAATAAAGACGCTTATTTTACTGATATAGTTATAATATTTTTGTCCGTCAAGTTTTGACGGGGTTTCATCTAGTTTATTTTAAATTCCTAGGCAGTAAATGTGATTTTCTAGTATATACAGTTGAACTAGTAGCCATTTAGTATTCAGTGCGGTTCATATGTAATAAAAAAAATCGAATGTCATATCTTTTGATAGTAAAATTAACATTGTTGCTATCAAAAACTTTCATAAAAAACCCAATCTCGCTATCCAAATAATAAGCAAATTAATCCGTGAAAATACACATAAGAGATGATCCATTAGTTATGTCAGGCAAATTTCGAGGTGGTTTTCAACCCTTCACCCCTCCTAAGTCATACGTTGTCACACTCGAATTGTTAGCTTTTCCTGTTTTGATATCTTATTTTTTAAAACTGGGGATTTAGAGTAAAATTTTATTAACGCTACAATTAATATGTATTTTTGTTTTTTAAAAACTTTGAAGAATGTTTAACAAATCAAAATTAACGTTTAATTTTTTTTTCACTTTTTCATAAACTGTAACGCTTTAATTACATTGAGCTCGTGGACTTTCATACCTATGATGTTTAGTGTTTAACACATGACAGTATCGCAAAACAGGTAAAGTATTCTATGCGTAGTTACCCAAGTTACAGGACTCTTTCTTAATAGCCTGTTCTTCGGTTGAGAATGCCGCAGTTGTTGTTTACGTTTCTATGTATACGTCATTTCTATAAATGTTCGTCTAGTTAATTACAACAGTATTCTAATTGAAACCATGCGTAATTTTAATTAATTTAAGTTGCTAAAATAGTAGAGTGCAGTGGCGGCCGGTGAGCCAAATAAGTGGGGATGCTGAGATTGACAGGAAAACAGAGAATGGCCTCCCGCCCTCGACTATCGGTATAATTTAAGGCTCTTTTAAAATCAAAACTGGAGAAGTTTATAACTCTTCCTTGAAGTTATTTTCATTCGTAGTACTGAACTTCATACCTATTGTACACAATTTTCATTCGTAGTACTGAACTTCATACCTATTATACACATAAATTTCGTAACAGGTATATAGAGTATCATTGGAAAGGTGGCCACAAATTTAAGAGATGATAAAAAAAAAATTCCCTGCATAAGAATATAAGTGTAAGTCTTTTAGTCATTTTTGGCTACTTGCCATAATATCGTAAAATTAGGAAGGGGAAGGTCGGTTGGTTGATTTTATGATGGCCGATTATCTACACGAGGTATATAGGCCATAGTGGGGAGTGCCCTCCATGGGGGGGGGGGGTTCTAAGGGATCCTGACCCATATTTACGGCAAGGTTAGAAGAAAACCACGGAAAGCTCCGAACGGTTAAGTCGACGAGCGAGACAGTGGCAACCAGCACCTCCCGTCTACCAGCTTTGAGAGTAGAACCTCTCAGCCACTAGTGGGGCGAAGGGGAAGGCCGAATTCCCTTCCTAATTCTCTGACAATGTAATAATTTTGATCCTTTTTTTGCCAATTTTAAACATTTGACATCCTCTTAACGGACATTTTGATTACACCCATGAGAGGGGGGGGCAGTTGTTCCTGCATTAGTCATACCTTGATATTACATGGAGTCCCTCATCCTACTTGGTTACTTTACAGTGTAGCATATTAAACATTTATCTGCAGGCATATTGGACATTAAAATGCATAAGCTTATTAAACATTTATTTAAGTGATATTTTTGTACTAATTTTATATATATACTAAGGGGCCTACCCCCTGCGAGCTACGCTCGCCAACCCCCGCTCAGACTTCGAAGCCTCTAAAAACATGACAGCGTGCTTTGTTTTAAAAATATTGGTAAATCTGTAATTGGGTTGCCATGCTTTTAACGTTTTAATGGGACATTTTTTTATTACCATGGCCTCATACACAGCTGTTGCGACAACTGACGACTGTTTTCGGGATCGATAAGTAAAATCAATTACAACTTGAAAACCAGCTTGTATAAAATGGTTAGGTTTAAATTGTGGCTACCTCTCGGACTTTTATAACAACGATCTGTATTCTATTCTTCCTTTGCGTTTAAGGATGAGAAAAATTCCATCTGCTTTAAGAACCACGGTATTGAAAAGTACTGTTATAGACATTTTCAGTAACAGGTTTTAATTTTCTCTCTATTTTAGTGCGCCATCATGCATAGTTTCATGTTATTTTAAATATGTAAATTATTTATTTTAATTAATATGTATATACGAATTTCTAATAATTATTTATCATACAAAATTAATTAAACATTTTGTGCATGCATGCCTGCATTTATTCGGCATCAATTGATGACATACTTAAACAAATTTGCTATCCGCGATAATTTTACACCTTGTTATGTCACTTGAATATTGTCCATAAGAAAATCGGGTACTTTTCCAGTATAGGATCCTTTGCTTTTAGGTTTGGCGTAATTCGAGCTTCGAAAAGGGATAGATTCGTTAATATACATAGATTTTTTGCCAAAAGTTATGAAAACAAACCCAATGAGCTTTTGGTGCTTTTCTATTATAGGGGTCTTGACGCTTTTTTTAAAAAAGCTTGGCGCAATTCGGGCATCAGAAAGTGAGATTTGGTGCCAAATGACATTAACAGCCATGGAAACAATTTCGACGATTTTTTTGTTTATATGCGTATTTTAATTATTCGTATATTATTATTGTTTTTTCTATACAAATTACTTCTGATTATATATAAAATAGGATAAATGACATTTTACGCTAAACAAATTGTATAAATATTTTTTGCTCCTTTCTTTTGCGTTTACATAAATGACGTCATTTGGACGAATTTATTCAAAACATTTTCAGTTTATAAATTAAATTAAATGCTGACAGACGATTGAATCCTGACAACGATAGAAATGTGATTTTTTTTTTCAAATTTTCCTGAAAAACATAATTTAATCACAATCTTGTCTCCATTATCGATTGAAATAAAAGATAAATTCAATTTCAATTTGAAAATGACGAATAAAAAGAAATCAATAATCCCTATCGGGATCCTTTTCAATTTTTTTCCCTTTTTTGTCACAAAAAAACTGAGTAATTAGTTGCCATCTTTACAGAAATGTCATTAAAATTAGAAAAAAATTAATATCTCGAAAACTAATTCCAATTTCAAAATTCTATTACCAGTTTTGACATCCGCGGATTTTTATGAACAATTGATATTAATTTCACCATCAAGCGTTTAATATTTTATTAAAAATAGCCCTGAAACATAATCAGTCGTTTAATCAGTCGTTTCATAAAATCGTTTCATAAATTCGTTTCATAAAATCGTTTCACAAATTTGTTTCATTAGGATTTTATATATATAGGGTAGATATAAAGTTTTATTTAGTAAATGAAAAGAATATCATTATTTCATTATTTGAATTATGTGTATTTTTAACTTCATCTCAATCTTAGCACGGGAACATGCTCCAGAGCTCTTGAAGTAACTAACTAATTCTTTGCTAATCCTTTATTAATAAAATGTTAATGCTAAAACATAAAATTGAAAATTTGACACAAACTTTCATAAATGCTTCTAAAAAATTGTCAAAATATTAAAAAACCTTAAAACACACACACACACACAAAATGAACTGCCTAAAAGTGTAATCTTCATTAATCAGGCTATGGTTATCACGCTGTAAGGATTATATGATACACACTTTAAAAAAAGACATATTTCTTAAACTAGGAAAATATAAATGGTCCCGAATGAAAATATACAATAATTTCTTTCGAATTATCCATTATTCTGAAAAGCGTTCTTCATCATTATAAACTTCAGAAACCAACTCATTTTCGAGATTTAAAGAAAAAATTATAAAAACAGCGTTTCTTTTGCTGCCACTGAATTTCGGAAACATTTCCGAGAAGTTTTTTAAGAAGCATTTATAGAAACAGCGTTTCTTTTGCTGTCACTGAGAAGTTCCGAGAAGTTTTATAATATGTGTGAAACGGTTATCTCAACCAGGAGTATAGTTTTTTCGGATGCTATTCATTCTGAAGCGAAACATTTTCATCTTAAATAAACATGTTTTTGCAGACAAACATGAAATATTAACAGCATTAGCATTAAAATTAATATTATTATGTTACTTTTTCATGCATAAATTAAATTACGCAGCTGAAAATGTTCAATTAAGAATAAAAAGCGTCCTAAAAACCGATATTCCGGATTCAGAAAAATTATTAATACACTGCAAAAACTTCTCGGAAGCATTTCCAAAAAACAGTGGCAGCAAAATTAATTTTGTTTTTATAAATGCTTCGTTAAATCTCGAAAATATATTGGTTTCCGAGGTTTCTAATGATAAAGAACGCCTTTCGGAATCATGGGTAACTCTGTATAGGTTATTGTATCTTTTCGTTTCTGGTTGTATTATATTTCGATAAATTAAGAAACACCTGTTTATTTTTTTACAGCACACTATCTTAGGAAGTGTTTTATAAATCTTACCTCTCCTCGCCGTATTTTGGCGGCTAGTTGTACCGCTGGTTTCAGTAATAAGTCATTATTTGCCTTCGGAATCCAAGTTTTGCTTCTCGAATTTATAACTGTTAATATCCCATGTATGGCATTATCAATAATCCATCTTATAAAACGTACCAACATATTTACGATTGCAGTTCCAAATTTATTCAAAAATGTTTTTCTATCAACTTTATCGTTCATGTTAATTTTTTACAGAAGAAGCGTTAAACTCTTACGAGATATACAGCATTTTTGTACTTTGTACTATCAAAGTACTTTCATTTCAGTGAAACAAATTGATGCTAAGAATAAAACAAATTGCTCACTAAGAATTTCCACTAGAGAAGCGTTATCTTTCGAAAAATTTGAACAGCTGTCCATTAGTGAGAATCGAAATGGATTACATATTCCATCTTTTGGTCTGAAGCTATGGTTTCAGAAATAATTGACTGTAGCAAGTAATATGTATGACTAACTGATTAATGTATTAGTGTTATATAAAGTCACACTTTTAATGTTTCCCTACTAAAAACATAATCTGCACAATATTACAGTATCTCCCAAACAATTATTTTTACATGTTAAAATATTGAAATAGGAAAGAAAATATCCACCATTTAAACTGAAAAAAGTGCAAAAAGGGAAAAAAAAATCTGAAAATCTAATTTAGTAAGAAAACTTTTATTTGTATAGTTAGTATTTGGTAAATCCAAAATTATAGGAGGAAAAGAAAAAAAACCGCGAAATAATAAAGAAGCAATAATAATAACCAGGGTTGCAACTCGATATGTTGCACTTACATTGCATGAGGATGAGGTTATTCGATTTTTGGAGAAAAAAAATAAATCTAATTTAATTCTACATTTAGGAAATATTTATATTTCTTATTATAAGCAAAGAGTCATGTTTACAATGTAATTGAATTGAAAATTACGAAAACTACATTGTGATGCAATTATAGTAAAATGTCTTTATGACAACATACTTGCAATAACATTCCATTGTTCGAGAAGATTTTGCATAAAAAATTGCACATATTGCCAAGTTATTGTTTTTTATTTTCCCAACTTGGCTAAGCGAATTCGCCCAGGCGAGTTTAGCCAATATCTGTACTCTGTGTTGGTATAGTTTATACAAAAACTTTTAATCTGAGCATATGACATGTACGCATATTCATTGAGACTCACTATGAGATTCAATGCTCAAAACTCCATATTCACTCACAGTCCATTCATTATATTTTAAACAATCCCCGATTCCGGGGGGAGGGGGGCAACTTTGAAATTTTAAATGAAAATCCCTATTTTTCATTGCAGATTCGGATTCTACGGGAAAAAATGCGTAACTTTTGAATTTAACATTTTTACGGATCACCGTAGAGAGCGCTGTAATCGAACAAATTGCGGAATTAAACAAAAATCCCCAATCGTGAAAGGCAATAGTACGAGAACTGATGGCCATTCACCAAAATTTGGGAAGAACTTCGTTTTGGTATTAGAAATGAAGATCCGATAAGTCCCCCCCCCCAAAAAAAAAAAAAAAAAAAAAAAGCTGTTTTACTATGGTTTTTTTGGAGGGAGGGGGGAAAAGTGGGGCATTTAACTCATGGGGCATGGGGGGGCGAAAAACTCAACTTTTCTGAAGTAGGTTAAGTGAGGCACTAACTTATTATGTACTTTTAATTGTGAATCGAATGACACCATCTGCAAGTCGATACTATGATTTGTATCAAAGTTAGGCCGGTTTTATGAATAAAAAGTTTGAATATTCTACTTTATTACATGTAAATTTAATACATGCTATTTCTATTTTGAGGATTTTTAATAAGTTTAAGATAATTCAATATGATATAAAAAACATGTTTTTAATGTAAAATAAATAATAAAGTTACATGTCACTCTCATCAAACACTCTCATAAAGTATAATTTTGGACTTTTTATTCATAAAACTCGTCGTAACTTTGCAACAATTTATTGCATCGATTTGCGAATGGTGCCATTTGATTCATAATTAAATATACATCATAAACTATACCCCACTTGATCTATTTCAGAAAAGTTGCTTTCGCGTCCCCTATAAGTTAAATGCCCCACTTTTGCCTAAAAAAATGATAAAACAACTTTATAATTTAATAATTCTCCGAACTACGTATTTTTACAGACATTATTTTATTTTTTCAACATATAGATAGGTATTGTACATTTTTCGAAAGTCTTAAAAGCATCTCTAAAATCACATAAAACCAGTCATATGTTAAAAGTTTCACAAAAGTAAAATATTTTCACCTGTTGTCCCAGGCATCTTCAATACTGATGTTATGGTTTTTTGCTCTGTAAATCGATTGACAGACTTCAAGAGAAACTACGATAATTATGGGCACGCATAAATATACAAAGCACGATTAATCACCCTTGATTATGCCTAGATAGAAAAGACATTTTGTCCTATAATAAAATCAAAGTCCATTAGCACCTTGCTGTCATTCTCATTTGAGCAAGATTGCCAAGTTCACAAATTTGACATAACTGCAGCTTATATGAATGGGAAATTAAGTGAAACCTTTTTTATGGAACTACCATCTCTAAAGCTACATGAAAAACGAAACGAAGAAATTAGTTTGTTATAAAATAGCCTATATGGTCTTCACCATTCTGGGCGAGACTAGAACACAAGCCTTGAAAAATTCTTTAAATCAGTAAAACTATCAAGATCCAGAGCAGATCCATGTGTTTATTTTGATAAGGAAAAGGAATTGATTATAAGTGTATATTTAGGTGACCTTATTACGTCCAGTAAAGATTCTACTATTCAAGTACAATATTGGATCTGTCTTTGAAGCGAAGGACTTAGGAGAAATACATTATACACTTTCAATTACGATAGACAAGAATAGTTTTATGACTCTGGACCAAAGTATCGATGCCACTGACATTTTGCAAGCAACTGGTATATTAAAGCTAAAGGGTGATCAACACCTCTTGATCCAGTTATGAGATATGTTCCAGCATCCAATAATAACATGCTAAGTGCTGAAGAAGCATTGAAATACAGACAAGCTATTTGTATCTGGGAAGGTGAACAAGATCTGACTTAGCATTTACTACTACTTATATGAGCCAGTTAAATAGTTGTGCAATAAGTAAAGAACACTGGTCTGGTATACAGCATATACTTTGTTATTTATCTATACTATGTATACAGCATGTACTATGTTATGTTACAGACCAAAGCATTAAAGTTAATTTTCCAAAATACTAGAAAATATCTTCAAATGTTTTGTGATTCTGATTGGGCTGATAAGATTGATCGGCGGCTATGTTGCCTTGCTTGCAGGTGGGGCTGTTTCATGGAGGATTAAGAAACAGCGGAAAACTGCCCTGTCTACTATTGTACGAGAGTATTTTTCAACCTGCCATGCGGCGAAAGACGCATTGCGGTATCAGAACTTTCTGCAAGAAATTTTGAGTGAACATAAGACCTATACCCAAAACATTGGTAGACAATCAAGGTATTATACCCCTGGCAAAGAATCATGTTACGTCAGGACGTAACAAGCACATCGAGACACTTTTTCCTATACTTGAAAAGATCGAGGAAAAGTTGTTAACTTTCTCATATATGTTCCGTCCAAATCAAACACTGATTGTAAATATAAAGAAACCCGGTCTTAAAACATGAAGACCTAATAACGGGTAAATAGACAAGTATTGCCAGCAAGAAAATTAATTCCCTTGGTGGGTCACTACTTGATTTTAGCAGCAACTGTCAATCGGAAAAATCTATAACTTTATGCTATGCATTGCAGCTGAGATTTGCAAATTGTTGAGCAGAACAATGTTTGCACAAAAGAAGCAAATTTTTATGTACGTAATTTGCAGAATGATTTTTTTCCTGAAGTAGCGTTAAAAATAGCGTCAGTTCTCACTACAAGTTACTGATTTTTGGTATTGCGCTACTCGATAGACTAAATTTTTCAAAACGTAGCGCACTACATTACAAACTACTGCAAAAAGTAGGGACTACTGTAGTTTCGCTACATGTAGCGCGCTACTTCCGACTCCGGGTACCACTCTTAATGTTTCCCAACTAAAAACATAATCCGCGCAATATTACATTATCTCCCAAACAATTCTATTTTTGCTCATGTTAAAATATTGAAATACGAAAGAAAATGTTGGCCATTTAACCCTTTCCGGCACAGACAAATTCAGTTCGTAAAATGCGAAATTACTGACTGACACCGGAATTTACAAACGACTTTTCTGGAAAATAAGAACTCCTTATTTTAAGCTTTCATTGTAGAAGCAAAATTTTATTAAAATATTTTTGGTGCCGAATGCAAGTTTGGAATTAAAATTAGGTGTGCCCGGAGTGGGACCACTGTGCCGGAAAGGGTTAAACTGAATAAGGTGCGAAAAGAGAAAACAAAATCTGAAAATCGGATATTTAGAAAGAAAACTTGTTTGTATAGTTGATATTTTTCGAACCACAGGCAAATCGTTCAAAATCTCGTCTCTCCTTGGATTGCTTCTACAATTCCCACATATTTGATGTCTATATACTAAAAATCTTCTAACTGCAATATTTCTGAAGACAATACCAAAATTACTTTCTAAGTTCTGAATATTCTGTAGAATTTCAGAAGACAAATAATGTTTATCTTACGATTGTTGTGGTGTTTTGGGGTTCTTTCTAAAATAATTTACTTAAACTTAAAAAGCTCATTTGTTACTCAATCTTCACTTGACAATTAAATATTTAAAAAAAACAAGTATACCCTGATTAGCTCTACTGAAATCTGTTGCCATGGAAAAGGGAGCAAATTATATTAAACTAATCAAAATATCAAAACTTAAGAATCCGAATAGGTTAATACAACAATGATAATTTTGAACTCATCATCTTAAGACAATATTAAATGTAGCAAGGGGTAACAGATTTCTAAATCAAGTAGCATACTGGGTTGCATAAAGAACACCCAACTCCACTCCAACCCGATCAAGCTCAAATCTCCATACACATTAAATTAACAGAAGTGTAATCATCATATAATTTGGAAAAATGCAGACAACCTGAAATTCCTCCAATATGAGGACCAAAAGGAGAAGGAGTTAAATCCGTTAATAGAATAGGGATATGATGATGTACTAAAATTTTAGAACAACCATGGAGATTCTGAACAAGATCAGATCGGTTAACCAAGAATCGTATAGTGGTATAAAATAACTGGATACTTTTTTTTTTACTTTGTTAAAAAACAACCATTTTGTTGTTTGCCTTGAATAATACTTCAAAGAAAGGATAATTAAAAATTAAATTAATCAATTATGAAATTAGACTTAATTTTACTTTAGCATCAATTATCAGTATATCCATTACTGAGATAGGAACAATAATTACATCTAATAACCTTACGTAAACCTCAATTAATTTTCAAATAAATTATTACCATGAATTAAAAATTTAAGAAATTAAAAAAAATATTAATTTAGTAAGATCATAGCTTTCATAACCTTACTCACAGTAATTGAGAGGTTAAGCCTTTCTTATAGGATTGCAGTAGATATAAGAATACTAATTAAAGATCATATAAAGAAGAACATACCATATTTGAGAATGAACAAAAAACAATCTTTATTTGAATAATTAAAATTTATAAGAACAATGTAATTCCCAAAAAAATTTACTATAATAACACCAAATAAAAGTTGATTAATATTGATTATTAAATATCTTTAAATCAAATATTAAGGATCTCAAAACTAACATAACATCATAAATTAAAGGATGATCAACTTTTCTGAGATAAGTCATTAATTACCTTTCAAATACGCATTGTAATGCTTAACATATCATAATATAAATATATATATGAATTTACAAGTTATTTTTGCTTATTTTGCATCTTACTCTCCAACTCTGAGTCACACAAATATATATTCCCTCCTCAGGGAGACATGTAAATAAAAACTATGTAAATTCTACTTACATAGAATGAAGAATTCAATGGTTGAATCAGTGGGCAGGTTTTTTTACACTCCCCTTTCCTCTTTTAATGTTGCAGCCGATTGCACAACATACTTTTCTTTCCACTTTGTTTTGAGAGAAAAACTATTGCTATATACCAGCAGGCGAGCTGACAGGTTTCTTTTCGGTCTTGGCTTACACTATAATAGGAGATGATAAGTCACCTAATTTCAACGGGTTGGGTAGCCTCCGTACATTTAGTTGCCTTCTAATAACGAACAATACTTGGAATCCCTTGTCTTAATAAGGACAGAATAGTCTCATGATGAGGACTTTTGAAGTCTGATTTTTGGAGCAGGACTATTAATTTTCTCAGCTTTTAACAATATTTCCTTCGCCCTTCACACTGAAGACTATAGGGTATTAGCAGTGGTCCTGGTAAGAGACTCATCTCTATTCTAAGACAACGATCATTCTATTTAAGCAAAATGCCGATCACAAACTCGAGTTTTCATGGCTCTAGACCTTTACCATGTCTCTGCCAATGTTACTTCAACTCAGTAACACAGAATACATCATTTCGAGCGCCGCTACGCAACACCTACTAAATTTACGAACCAAGTAATGAGTGTCTCAACGAAGCACCAAGCAACAAGTCCGTTTACGAGCCAAGTGATAATTCGTAAACATTCTCTCTCCCGCGCCGTTTGAAAACGGGACCGATCCACTCTGCCAGGGGTACGGGAGTGGAAACAAAAGGAAAAATGGACTCTTCCTGAAGGCACCAGCCTGTCGCTCCACACTGTCGGCCGCTTCATGGGGGAAGGCAGCCATGCATCACCCCCATGGCGTGTGCTGAAGGGGGTCCTGTGAGCCTCTGTTTACATGGGCGCCAGCTATCCGCCTGAAAGCAGAGCCAATTGAAGCCTGTCGTAAACTTACAAAGCCTAATTGCGTGTATAGTACACTCATAAGATAACGTAATTCTTAAACAGGGCGGTCGGTCATTCTTATATCAAAGTCAGACTAGATGACTCCAAATTTTCCACCTGTGCGGTCTTTAACTGACAAAACATCCCTCCCTTGCCGTCTGCTTTTCGTATATGAAAACAGGAAGCTACGTTAGACTATGAAAGTTGAAATTGCTTTGCTTAAAAGAAAAAGAAAGAAGAGGAAAAAAAAACTGCTTTTATTATTAATATTACAATTACTTTTATTTATATATTTATTTAAAACAGAAACAAAAAGAAAACTTCTAAATAAATGTTGAGAGAGTGATTTAAGGTAATTAATGTAGATTAAAAAAAATTGGTTGAAACCAACCGTAACAAGATTGCTCCCCCCGGCTAATTAAAAAAGAATTTTTTGAGAAAACAAATTATTTTTTTGAAAGGTAACTGGGTACCACATGGCATGCTGGGACCTCAACACTGAAAAAACTGACCCACAAACACAAATCATACATCGATCCGGGACGGGATCCAGAGAGTTCACCGCTGAAATACCACCCTGACAATATATTCCGGATATATACAACCAGAGCTCGCACATCCGTAGAAACCATTACCTAAAATATTACCTGAAACATGACCATAAAAGAGTACTACCAGAGGAGGGACCACAAGACTGATTTTACCACTAAAATGACCAAGATATTTTCTGCACCTGTAAAAGAACACATGTTCCACCTGACTGTGAAACCTCACCTCCCTACTACTGTCATTCCTACGCATAACTGCATCCTACCTGAAATTTCTGGTAACAGAACTGTAAATAATACATAAATTGAATTTTGAAAAAAAAATTAGCCGAAAAAGAAGAGAAGTGCCCACTGATTAATTGTCATTATACTGCTTATATACATAACTTCAATAATTGGCATCACAGTATATTACAACACTATCTATTAATGTAAATAAGTACTAGTAATATCATAGTTACAACACTGTAAATGTCAATGAAATTTGTAAAACACATATTAATTCTATTATACAAAAATACACAAGAGCAACTGGCGACATAAAAATAAAAATATATACATACTGTAATAGAAGGTTATACATATAGAAAATTAAGAGCAAGACACACAATTTGGTAATTATAGACCATGTTATAGAATCACGTATACATTTGTTCGTGAAGTTATGTCTGTATTTGAAGAAAGTTCTTAGAACCGTGTAACTGTGTAGATTTTACAAATGCACTTACAAGTAATGTGCATGGGAAAGAGTATCTCTGCCTCTGTGCTACTTATAGCAAAAGCAGTTTCGGGCTTTTGGGTACTACAGGGAAAACATTCCACAAAATAAAATAAAAAACAGGGGTGGTGACATATATCACCAGGAAGGAAAAACACACACTCCACCAAAAATAGGAAGTAAAATTAAGAAAATACTTAATTCAAGTAATTTAAGCCATACACAACCACATCCAGGTATGTACATGAGAACGTATGTACAAGAAAGAGAAAAAAAAAAGGTCCACAATCCTTAAAGTTAAAGTTCAATTAAACCCACAAATTGCATAGTAAATAATAAATCTATCTAGTTAAAATGCAGAAATTAAAGTAAACACATACATAAAAAGTTATATACAAAACACTGATGCATTAAAAAAAACTGAACTAAACAGATCTACCTCGGCAAAAGGGCATACAAAACACAACATCCTAAAAAAAATTTAAAGTAACAAAAATTACATTCGTTTTTTTTTTTTTTTTTTGCAAAAATACACCCAAAATCTACGAAAACGGGGTGCGGACGGGTATATACCACATAATCTACCATAAAACAGACAAAAACCTTAAGTATAGGCATAAAAAGGATTAAAAATGCCTACATGAAAGTATCAACACACAACCAAAACAAACCTTTAATACGCTAGAAAAACTAAGTTCCGTTTTAAAAATGTCAAAAAAAATAATTAAATATACATACACATTAACTAAACTATAAATAAATACAAATAAACAAGGTAAAATTGAATAAAAATGCTTGAATAACGAAAAAAGGTAGTTAGTATTTATAACTCGGACGGTCTCGTCTATCCCGTAGCGAATAGTCGGTTCTAGAAATCGATATTGAACGACTACTTCTATTCGATTTAGCAGCTGGACGAATCGATGAACGAGACCTGCGCGAATCGCTGTGCTCAGCAGTTGAACTGCTTTCTGCCGTGGCTGAATTTTTACCTACGCGCATTTCGCTGCCTTCTGCCGTTGCTAAATTTTTATTTACGCACATCTCGTTATTCTCTGCCGCTGCAATCTCCGGAGAAATGGGAGGTGGGGGAGAGGGATTTATGATTTCAGTCGCGTCGCTGTCTGTTTCCTCCACTTCCGGCGAAACCGGAGTTTCGTTATTGTTAACGTTCACTACTGCTGGTGCGCGGTTACTATCATATGGTGCCCAGGGAATGAATCGGTTGCGTTTACACCTGCGTACAGGAGGAGAATCGCGCGGTTGGTGTGGTGAATCGATGGTCACGTTTTCAGTCGATCCCAGGCCAATTGTTTGTTTTGGTTCACTGGACCAGATGGGGAGTCTGTCTTTGAAAGAAGACAACCTGTCAACATGGACAACCTGACAATTTTTGGGATTAGCAACTAGAGCTATTTTAAAATTAACCTCATTTAGCTTCTCAATTATAGTAAAAGGACCATTATTTTGCTTGCTTAATTTTTTTGTATTACCAGGGGCGACCGTGGGTGTAAATAACCACACAAGATCTATTTTAAAATTTTTAACAACAGCTGTCCTTTCACGGTATTTTTCCTGCTGCTCAGAAACCTTAATTAAATTACTATGTACTTCAGTGTATACTTTTTGAAGAGCTGGGATTAAGAGTTCGCAAAAAGAGGGTGCATCATTATAATTAAAAGAAGGTGGTTGAGAAAAGAGATTATATGGTAGATTCATATTTCTGCCATACATAACTGCAGCTGGGCTAAGTTTAGTTGAAGAGTGGACAGCTGAACGCATAGCTAGTAGTGCAAATTTGAGTTTAGTGTCCCAGTCAGATTGATTTTGATTGACTATGTGACAAAGTGCATTTTTAAGAGTACGATTCTGTCTCTCCACTTGCGAGTTGCCAGCCGGGTGATAAGATGAGGTCTTAATATGTTTAATACCAAACATTTTATACACGTGTTCAATCGCATCTGAAATTAGATTCTTCGCGTTGTCCGTCGTAATAAAACAGGGCGCTCCGTAGCGTGAGATGAAATCAGCTAAAGTGTCCGCAATGACATCTGAAGTGGTTGAACTAACCGCATATGCTTCTGGCCACTTAGTAAATGAATCTATATATGCGACAATATACTTATTTCCCGAAAAAGTTTGCGGTAAGGGTCCAATGAGATCCAAATGAACCTTGTTCATTGGAAACTGGGGGGTCGGCATACGTTGCAGAGGGGCGAGCTGGTTCGCTCTATAAGCTCTCTTCTGCTGGCAACTAATACATGACTCCACTAGATGCTTGACATCTGACGACATTCCTGGCCAATAGAAGTGCTCACGAATGCGATCAATGGTCTTTTGAAAGGCTTGATGACAAGCCGCTAGGGACTCATGTGTTAGTGCAAAAACTTGAGTAACCAATTCTTTTGGCACGACTAACTTTACAGATTTATTCAAAATAGCTGACTCCCTTGTATCCTCACAAACTAAAATGTCATCTCTAAAAAAAAATTTCATGTATTTAGGAGCAATTTCTACACCTTGGTCTAGTTTTCTTGCAATCTCGCAGCATTTCTTGTCTGATTTTTGTAATTCACCAATTATTTCAAGTAGATTGGAATGAGGCATAAAAGTAACTTCCTTTTCGACTTGTATACAAAAATTACAATTAACAGTATCATTGGAGTTATCATTGTTGACATACCTCGAAAGGAAATCTGCGACACTGTTACACTTACCTTTAACAAACTTAATTGTAAAATTAAAGTCTGAGAGAGTGCAGATCCATTTAGCCATGCGAGATGTAGGGTCGTGAATTTTTAACATAAATGTTAGAGGCGCATGGTCTGTATAGATGAAAAAATGGGTATTAGCAATGTAACATTTAAAGTGGGCAGTAGCCCAAACTAAAGCTAGTAATTCCCTTTCAGTGGTGGAGTAGCGGGTCTCAGCATCTTTCAATTTTCTGCTGGCAAAGGCAACAGGATGGAGCATGTTATTTTCATCTAATTGTGATAACACTGCCCCTAATGCTTCGCCACTGGCATCACTATATAAATGGAATTCTTTCTCAAAATCAGGGAGTGCAAGACATGGTTTTGAAATAAGAGCCATTTTAAGGTCTTCAAATTCTTTCTGTGCATCTTCATTCCACGAAAATTTTCCTGTCTCTTTAGTTAGATTGATTAAATTTTTAGCTCTCTTAGTAAAATCTGGTATAAATCTCCTATAAAAGGATAGAGTTCCAATGAATGACCTAACAGCCTTTCGGGTAGTTGGAGGTTTAAAATTTTCTATTACGGCAATATTTTTATTGATAGGTGATACTTGGCCACTACAAATCTCAAAACCTAGATATTGTATTTTATTCGAAAGGAAAGTGCATTTACTGGGCTTAAGTTTAAGTTTATGCAGTCTTAACCTTTCAAAGACCATGCTAAGCTTCTCAAAATGAGAATTAACATCACTGGAGGCAATTACAATGTCGTCGATATAAACAAGAATTCCAAGATTGCCTAAATCACCGAAAATAGCATTCATAAGTCTTTGGAAACTGTTACCTGAATTTGAGAGCCCAAAACAGTTACGGGTCCACTCAAAAAGTCCTTTGTGGGTGATTATAGCAGTTTTATGCCTATCCTCTGGGCGAATAACCTGTTGAAAAAAACCACTAGTTAAATCTAGCGTTGAAAAAAATTTAGCCCCACTTAAAGCATCAACAGAGTCGGTAATGTTAGGTATTGGATAAGCATCTTTAACAAGATTTTTATTTAGACTTCTGTAGTCAACAGCAAGTCGATAGGAACCGTCTGATTTCCGAACCAGAATAACCGGAGAAGCAAATTCAGACATGGAAGGGGAAATTATGTCCGCCTGTAATAAAGTATTAAGTTGGTCTTCCATTTCTTGACGTAGTTTGTAGGGGACTCTATAAGCTTTGCCTTTTACTGGTTTATTTGAAGTTAAGTTAATTTCATGAGGGATTGTATCACAGCCGGGTAAATCTAAGACCGATGCTGCAAATACATCTTTGTTTTTGTCTAGAAAATTTTGCATTTTAAGTTTTAATGGGCGTTCTAAATGATCTAAATTAATTTCAGAGCTCCAAGTGAGATCAGCGTGATCAAAGTCACCAATTGGAGGGGCCAAATTTACATTACAAGTAAGGTTATTTTTAGTTACGGGTACATTTGATTTGTCTACACATTTTTGAATTTTGGCAACAAAGGTTCCTTTATTTAAATGAATACTATTGTCTGAAAAATTTGCAAATGAGATATATAGGCCATGTTCTTTAGTGCAAATGGCTCTGGAGGTAAGGAGACCTTGATTTAAATTTTTCGCCAAAGGTTCTAACATAACAATATCATTCTCCTTAATAAAATTTTCCTTATAGCTTTTAACCTGGGCTAACATTTTTGACTGCGGGGGAATTGAAATTTTGCTACATAACACAGCGAAACTTATACTTTTATTTTTATTGGTTCTATCACTACTGCTATCTTCATTGCTCTCCTCCTCGACTTCAGGTACCTTATCCTCTATACTTACCAAATCTTCACTTTCATCAATATTACAAATTTCAGTAGTATCTTCAGCTAAATTACCCTGAGTTACCTGATTCGCTGCTGAAAGAATGTTGTCGACACTTTGAATACTTGAAGAATTTTCAGTATTATTACCTTCAGAGCTACCACCTGATATTGTTTGCATGCAAAAGTTCTGCGCAACACTTTCAACTTCCTTATCTGACTCAGTTTGAATGACTATCTCAACATCTTTTCCCATATTACTCAACTGCGGGTCCTGAACTACCATATTTTCACTACTATTATTCCCATTTTCAATACTGACTGAGTCATGAACATTAATACATGCAAAACTTTCAGGGGGGCTATTGGCATTACTACTTTTTGAATTCTCCCCTACTTTGTTGACACATTTTATATCTACAGAACTATTTTCAACACAATCATTAATTATACAATTATTATTAGAATTTACATTATATACAGAATTAGAAATATTTACAGAATTAGTAGCAAGACAAGTATTAGACCCTGAAGTATTACTTGGGGTTTCTACGCTTTGTTTACTTTGGCCTGCAACTGGCACTTTAAGAACGACAGCATTTGTATCACAATTTATACTTGCCCGGTACTCTTTCAAAAATGGCATTCCCAAAATCATATTAAATTCCTCTGCTAATTTACCTTCCACTACATAGAATTGAGCTTGACATTGAACATTATCAAAAATAAAATTTAAAAATATCTTCCTATTTAGGTGCACTTTCTCACCGGTGACAGTCATAATGGGGATATTGCAATTCTCCATTTCAAAATTCTCTAAATAGTTACAATCAGTACCACTCAGGAGATTAATTGCCGAACCAGTGTCACATAATGCATTCAGGCAAACTTTATTTATGTAAATTCTTGCAGTTGGTAATGTATATGATTGGGGGTGAAAAACGCTATATACAGCTGGGGGGTCCAGGGGCCTGTTGGGGATCGACTTGAGCACATCTGATCCGGCCACTAATAGTTTAAAGCCTCACTTTCATTGTTAGCTACTGGGGTGTTATTTACCGCCTGCTCTTCATTTCTGTTCGCAGCTGTATTCCTACTGTTTTGGTAATAACCACCTCTTCTTCCCCTGTATCCGCCTCGCTGATTGTGGTTCCCTCTAGGATTTTCACCTCTGTTTCTATAATTTTCCCACGGCTCCTGAAATTTTGACCACCTCCCCTTCTAAAATTATAGTCGACAAAATTTAGTGGACAATCTCTGGCATAGTGGCCCTGTACGGAACACCTATAGCAGGTTACGGGTCTTACTTCCTGGTTTTGCTCCTGTACATCCCGAGCCCTAAGATCAACTAAACTATCTATCTTAGCTGCTAAAACATCAATTTGAGATTTTAGTTGGTCTATCTCCTTCTTTTGTGAGCTGTCTTGCTGAAAAACAGCAGCACAGGGTAGGTTTTGGGCCAAATTAGGGTTGAGAATTTCCTCGCGGTGGTTGTAAAAAGTGTTAATGCTCCTATAAGCCTTTTCCTCAAGAAGCGCAATTTTGAGAACCTCTTCTGGGGATTGCGGATTTCTCGCAATTACTCCCTTTCGCACTTCTGGTGTAAGATTGCTCAACAGCATGGAGTGTAGTAGAGCCGTTCGGCTTTTATCGACTACTTCACCCTGGATACCTTCAATTACAAGGGCTCTTAATGACATATCATATGCCTTGTCATAAAACTCCTGAACACTCATATTGGGTGGCTGTTTAAAATTAAAAAAATGACTGAGGGCAACATCTGGTGTGGCCTGTGAAGTATAACTCTCTTTTAAGATTTTTAATAGCTCATCAGATGTTTTTGCTTTGTGAATTTTTATTCGCCTAGACGCAGCTCCTGAAAGTCTAGCTAACAAAACGAATTTTTTCTCCTCCTCATTCCAGTCGAATAATTTGGCAAAACTCTCAAATTTCTCAGAAAAATCTGAGAAGCAGACTGAGCTGGCCTCTCCATTGAATGGGGGAATATTAGACAAATTATCCACTAAAGCATTTTTCCGCTGAATAGTGACAATTGCTTCCGAGTGCTTATCAGCCATAGTTAGAGTTAGAAAATGACAAACAAACCAAAAAAAAAAATGAAAAATGGGGGGGGGGGGGGTGGGGCAACTTAAAAATGAGAAAAAGAGAGGGGAAAGGAAAACCTTATAAATACATAAAACTTAAGTACAGGACTATGATTTTAGTGACTAAGCTAAAGTTATGTACACAAAACATAATTTTGACTGGGGATTGTATCTAATAGCACAGAGAGAGAGCCTAGACCTCTTTTTACACTTGAACATATAAATAAAATTTTAATTGCAAAAACACCCAGTTGCTCTTTGATACATAAATACATACAAGTAAAAAAAAATCAATAACCCAGAGACCGAATTGTTACGGCTCCATTTGTTGTGGTGTTTTGGGGTTCTTTCTAAAATAATTTACTTAAACTTAAAAAGCTCATTTGTTACTCAATCTTCACTTGACAATTAAATATTTAAAAAAAACAAGTATACCCTGATTAGCTCTACTGAAATCTGTTGCCATGGAAAAGGGAGCAAATTATATTAAACTAATCAAAATATCAAAACTTAAGAATCCGAATAGGTTAATACAACAATGATAATTTTGAACTCATCATCTTAAGACAATATTAAATGTAGCAAGGGGTAACAGATTTCTAAATCAAGTAGCATACTGGGTTGCATAAAGAACACCCAACTCCACCCCAACCCGATCAAGCTCAAATCTCCATATACATTAAATTAACAGAAGTGTAATCATCATATAATTTGGAAAAATGCAGACAACCTGAAATTCCTCCAATATGAGGACCAAAAGGAGAAGGAGTTAAATCCGTTAATAGAATAGGGATATGATGATGTACTAAAATTTTAGAACAACCATGGAGATTCTGAACAAGATCAGATCGGTTAACCAAGAATCGTATAGTGGTATAAAATAACTGGATACTTTTTTTTTTTACTTTGTTAAAAAACAACCATTTTGTTGTTTGCCTTGAATAATACTTCAAAGAAAGGATAATTAAAAATTAAATTAATCAATTATGAAATTAGACTTAATTTTACTTTAGCATCAATTATCAGTATATCCATTACTGAGATAGGAACAATAATTACATCTAATAACCTTACGTAAACCTCAATTAATTTTCAAATAAATTATTACCATGAATTAAAAATTTAAGAAATTAAAAAAAATATTAATTTAGTAAGATCATAGCTTTCATAACCTTACTCACAGTAATTGAGAGGTTAAGCCTTTCTTATAGGATTGCAGTAGATATAAGAATACTAATTAAAGATCATATAAAGAAGAACATACCATATTTGAGAATGAACAAAAAACAATCTTTATTTGAATAATTAAAATTTATAAGAACAATGTAATTCCCAAAAAAATTTACTATAATAACACCAAATAAAAGTTGATTAATATTGATTATTAAATATCTTTAAATCAAATATTAAGGATCTCAAAACTAACATAACATCATAAATTAAAGGATGATCAACTTTTCTGAGATAAGTCATTAATTACCTTTCAAATACGCATTGTAATGCTTAACATATCATAATATAAATATATATATGAATTTACAAGTTATTTTTGCTTATTTTGCATCTTACTCTCCAACTCTGAGTCACACAAATATATATTCCCTCCTCAGGGAGACATGTAAATAAAAACTATGTAAATTCTACTTACATAGAATGAAGAATTCAATGGTTGAATCAGTGGGCAGGTTTTTTTACACTCCCCTTTCCTCTTTTAATGTTGCAGCCGATTGCACAACATACTTTTCTTTCCTCTTTGTTTTGAGAGAAAAACTATTGCTATATACCAGCAGGCGAGCTGACAGGTTTCTTTTCGGTCTTGGCTTACACTATAATAGGAGATGATAAGTCACCTAATTTCAACGGGTTGGGTAGCCTCCGTACATTTAGTTGCCTTCTAATAACGAACAATACTTGGAATCCCTCGTCTTAATAAGGACAGAATAGTCTCATGATGAGGACTTTTGAAGTCTGATTTTTGGAGCAGGACTATTAATTTTCTCAGCTTTTAACAATATTTCCTTCGCCCTTCACACTGGAGACTATAGGGTATTAGCAGTGGTCCTGGTAAGAGACTCATCTCTATTCTAAGACAACGATCATTCTATTTAAGCAAAATGCCGATCACAAACTCGAGTATTCATGGCTCTAGACCTTTACCATGTCTCTGCCAATGTTACTTCAACTCAGTAACACAGAATACATCATTTCGAGCGCCGCTACGCAACACCTACTAAATTTACGAACCAAGTAATGAGTGTCTCAACGAAGCACCAAGCAACAAGTCCGTTTACGAGCCAAGTGATAATTCGTAAACATTCTCTCTCCCGCGCCGTTTGAAAACGGGACCGATCCACTCTGCCAGGGGTACGGGAGTGGAAACAAAAGGAAAAATGGACTCTTCCTGAAGGCACCAGCCTGTCGCTCCACACTGTCGGCCGCTTCATGGGGGAAGGCAGCCATGCATCACCCCCATGGCGTGTGCTGAAGGGGGTCCTGTGAGCCTCTGTTTACATGGGCGCCAGCTATCCGCCTGATAGCAGAGCCAATTGAAGCCTGTCGTAAACTTACAAAGCCTAATTGCGTGTATAGTACACTCATAAGATAACGTAATTCTTATACAGGGCGGTCGGTCATTCTTATATCAAAGTCAGACTAGATGACTCCAAATTTTCCACCTGTGCGGTCTTTAACTGACAAAACATCCCTCCCTTGCCGTCTGCTTTTCGTATATGAAAACAGGAAGCTACGTTAGACTATGAAAGTTGAAATTGCTTTGCTTAAAATAAAAAGAAAGAAGAGGAAAAAAAACTGCTTTTATTATTAATATTACAATTACTTTTATTTATATATTTATTTAAAACAGAAACAAAAAGAAAACTTCTAAATAAATGTTGAGAGAGTGATTTAAGGTAATTAATGTAGATTAAAAAAAAATTGGTTTAAACCAACCGTAACACGATATTCAAAATGTATGGATAACTTCTGTAGATATTTTGGAGATATAGCTTTATATTTAAATGATTTTCTCATATTTGTAGAAAACAAATTTCGTTTGTCTTATAACACTCAAAATGTTTATGAAATGTCTTCAAAAATTCTACAAATATTTAAAGATAAATGAAATTTTAAAATTTTCTGTGAAATA
Organism: Maratus michaelseni; assembly: GCA_963931845.1. Classification (NCBI taxonomy): domain Eukaryota; kingdom Metazoa; phylum Arthropoda; class Arachnida; order Araneae; family Salticidae; genus Maratus; species Maratus michaelseni. Next base: position 82,998,864 of record OZ007600.1, read on the forward strand.
TCTTCAAAAGTTCTGCAGATATTTAAAAAGTAAATCAAATCTGGAAAATGTCTGGAAAATGTCTGAGATTTCTGTAGAATTTCTGAAGAAAGTGGCAATTTATTAAGATAATCTTCAGATTATTTTTAGTGGGCTGGTAACTCAAAAATTATAGAAAAAGAAAATAAACGATATAAAACACCAATAAAGAATATTCTATGCATTAAACAGCTGGATTATTTATACAACACGGCGTACTTAAAGCGTTACTTCAACCTCATTCCTCACCAAAACACAGAAACCACCAAAATTATTAAACGCGAATTGGATGAGAAAATTACAAATACTAATAAAATAATATATTTAGATCATTTGAGAAATATACACTTTTACAAGACAAAAAACTATGAAACAATATAGCTATAAAATATTGATTAAAAATATTTTAGTGGTACAAGAATAAAATAAAAACAAAAAACAAAAAACAAAATTAAGTAACACACTTTTATCCAAAATCTAATGCAATGAATATGTATTGTCACCGATAATGGATTTCTATCCAAAATCTAAACAAAACAAGTTCGTTCGGTGTGTGATTACAAACAAAAATGTAAGAGAATATTTTTACCTCTGGAACCTATCCCTATTGGATCTGTAATTCAAGTGAAACAAGTTCGTTTGCACTAGATTATTTTTTTTTAACACAAATATTTCAAATTGGTAAAGTAATCATACAAGTTGTAAATTTCCAACTGGACGAAAAATGTCCGGGCCAGGATTCGAACCTGGGATCGCTTGGCTGAAGCCGCCACGCTCTACCAATGAGCTATCCCGGTCGAATCCGGAGGGCACAATTCATCCAGTAAACCTTATTGATCAAAGCATCTGGTCTGATATTTTAATCAGCAATTTACAACTTGTATGATTACTTTACCAATTTGAAATATTTGTGTTAAAAAAAATAATCTAGTGCATTCACGTTTCCAGCGTTTACTGGAGTTCCATTACCTGCGATCTTTTCTGTTGTTCTGATTAAAATATCAGACCAGATGCTTTGATCAATAAGGTTTACTGGATGAATTATGCCCTCCGGATTCGACCGGGATAGCTCATTGGTAGAGCGCGGCGGCTTCAGCCAAGCGATCCCAGGTTCGAATCCTGGCCCGGGCATTTTTCGTCCAGTTGGAAATTTACAACTTGTAATAAGTTTGTAATAAGTTTGGTTTGTGATTACAAACAAAAATGTAAACGAATGCTTTTGCCTGTGGAACCTATCCCTATTGCATCTGTAATTAAAGTAAAACAAGTTCCTTTAGTATAGGATTACAAATAGAAAAATAAAAAAATGTTTTCGCTTCTGGAACCTATCCATATTGGCATCTGTAATTCAAGTAAAACAAGTTCGTTTGGTATGTGACTAAAAAAAGGAAATGTAAATTAATGTTTTTGCCTCTGGAACCTATCCCTATTGCATCTGTAATTAAAGTAAAAAAAGTTCCTTTAGTAAGTGATTATAAACAAAAATGTAAAAGAATGTTTTTGCCTCTGGAACCTATCCCTATTGGATCTGTAATTCAAGTGAAACAAGTTCGTTTGGTTTGTAATTACAAAAAAAAAAAAAAAAAAGTAAAAGAATGTTGTTGTTTCTACAACCTATTCCTATTGCATCTGTAATTAAAGTAAAAACCAGTTCCTTTAGCATGCAATTACAAACAAAAATGTAAAAGAATGTTTTTGCCTCTGGAACCTATCCCTATTGGATCTGTAATTCAAGTGAAACAAGTTCGTTTGGTTTGTAATTACAAAAAAAAAAAGAAAAAAAAAGTAAAATAATGTTGTTGCTTCTAGATCCTATTCCTATTGCATCTGTAATTAAAGTAAAACAAGTTCCTTTAGTATGTGATTACAAACAAAAATGTAAAAGAATGTTTTTGCCTCTGGAACCTATCCCTATTGGATCGGTAATTCAAGTGAAACAAGTTCGTTTGGTTTGTAATTACAAAAAAAAAAAAAAAAAAAAAAATAAATAAAAAATAAATAAAATAAAATAATGTTGTTGCCTCTAGAACCTATTCCTATTGCATCTGTAATTAAAGTAAAACAAGTTCCTTTAGTATGTGATTACAAACAAACATGTAAAAGAATGTTTTTGCCTCTGGAACCTATCTCTATTGGCATCTGTAATTCACGTGAGACCGAAATGAATGGAAACGGACTTACGTGAATTACAGATGCAAAAAGAGTCTCGTGATATCACAGAACACATTGAGCTTTTTCCTGATTTGTGAACTTTTCCGGTTTCCTGAACACTGACACTGCTACAGTACAGCCACGTTACGGAAACCTGCAACAAAAAAACTTGGTTAGTTTTTCTTTCTTTTGGCACCAGTTTCACATGTATATCTTACATACAGCGGATATAAATAAATTTTGCACTCAGGGAAAGACTTTTCGGACACCCTGTATTTTCGAAATTCCCATGCTTCAAGCCCGGCCTATGAAAAAGGTGCATATGACAGAGAGACGCGTGTAAACGGAAACGTATTAGCTAGAGGTAACTGTAGTGTTAAAATTTACAATAAAATAGCACTTTAAAGAAATATTTGTACTTTTATAAAAATTAATGTTACACGTAAAAAAATGCAACTTACTCAGCATATTAATCAAAAGAAGTAAAGTCACATTTCATTAAAACCCATTCACGACTAGTATCTTTTATACTTCTTTTAAATCTTCGACACCAGTTGACACCAGTTTTTCCATATTGTATTTTGACTTAGTTATTCGAAAGAAATTAAGCTCAACATGATGACGTTACAGTAGACACATTTCATTAAAACCCATTCACGACTAGTATCTTTTATACTTCTTTTAAATCTTCGACACCAGTTGACACCAGTTTTTCCATATTGTATTTTGACTTAGTTATTCGAAAGAAATTAAGCCCAACATGATGACGTTACAGTAGACACATTTCATTAAAATCCATTCACGACTAGTATCTTTTATACTTCTTTTAAATCTTCGACACCAGTTGACACCAGTTTTTCCATATTGTATTTTGACTTAGTTATTCGAAAGAAATTAAGCTCAACATGATGACGTTACAGTAGACACATTTCATTAAAACCCATTCACGACTAGTATCTTTTATACTTCTTTTAAATCTTCGACACCAGTTGACACCAGTTTTTCCATATTGTATTTTGACTTAGTTATTCGAAAGAAATTAAGCCCAACATGATGACGTTACAGTAGACACATTTCATTAAAATCCATTCACGACTAGTATCTTTTATACTTCTTTTAAATCTTCGACACCAGTTTTTCCATATTGTATTTTGACTTAGTTATTCGAAAGAAATTAAGCTCAACATGATGACGTTACAGTAGATAAAAATAAGGATGAAGTTATAGTAGATAAAACTTCGCAACTGGAAGAAGAGAAAGCAAATGACATACAGCCAAAGGAAAGTCGACCTAGAAGACCAATCTCAGCACCTAAGTGGACATAAAATTTTGTTATGGAAAACTCAAAGATGTATGAAGAATAGCCCCCAGAAATAAACAGATTCAACAAGTGAGGAAGAGTCCAGTTGAAAATTAAAGAAATTCATATATGAAGAACCCATCCAAAAAAACTTTACATAATGATCCTGAAACTTTGGAAGAAGCATTAACAAGTTCTGATGTAGAAAAACGGAAGTTAGCCATGAACGCAGAATTCGGAAATTTGAAAAGGAATGAAACTTGGGACATAGTGTCTAGGCCAAAGGTCAGAAATTTGTGAAATGCAAGTGAGTCTTCAAGAGAAAATGTGATAATGATGGGCACGTAGAAAGATAGAAAGCACGATTAATCACAAGATTATACGCAGATAGAAAGAAAGACATTTTGTCCTATAATAAAGTCAAAGTACATTAGCACCTTGCTGGCATTCTCAGTTGAGCAAGATTGGCAAGTTCACAAATTTGACATAACTGCAGCTTATATGAATGGGAAATTAAGTGAAACCTTTTTTATGGAACTACCACCTTTAAAGCTACATGAAAAACGAAACGAAGAAATTAGTTTGTTATAAAATAGCTTATATGATCTTCACTATTCTGGGCGAGACTAGAACACAAGCCTTGAAAAATTCCTCAAATCAGTAAAACTATCAATATCCAGAGCAGATCCATGTGTTTACTTCGATAAGGAAAAGGAATTGATTGTAAGTGTATAGTTAGGTGACCTTATTACGTCCAGCAAAGATTCTACTATTCAAGAATTTAAGTACAATATTGGAGCTGTCTTTGAAGTGAAGGATTTAGGAGAAATACACTATACACTTTCAATTACGATAAACAAGAATAGTTTTATGACTCTCGACCAAAGTATCTATGCCACTGAGATTTTGCAAACAACTGGGATATTAAAGCTAAAAGGGGATCAACAGTCAACACCTCTTGATCCAGTTATGAGATATGTTCCAGCATCCAAGGATTACATTCTAAGTGCTGAAGGAGCATTGAAATATAGACAAGCTGTAGGAGGACTTTTGTACCTGAAAGGGTGAACAAGACCTGACTTAGCATTTACTACTATTTATATGAGACAGTTAAATAGTTGTGCAAGTAAAGAACACTGGTCCGGTATACAGCATATACTTTGTTATTTATCCCAGACCAAAGCATTAAAGTTAATTTTCCAAAATACTGGAATATATCTTCAAATGTTTTGTGATTCTGATTGGACTGATAAGATTGATCGGTGGCTATGTTGCCTTGCTGGCAGGTGGGGCTGTTTCATGCAGAAGCAAAAAAAGCAGAATGCCCTGTCTATTATTGAAGTAGAGTATTTTTCAATCTGTCATGCGGCGAAAGCATTGTGGTATCAGAGCTTCCTGCTAGAAATTTTGAGTGAACATAGAACCTATCCCCTAAACATTTGTAGACAATTAAGGTGCTATATTCTTAGCAAAGAATCATGTTACGTCAGGACGTAACAAGCACATCGAGCTCAGACACTTTTTCCTACGTGAAAAGGTTGAGGAAAAGTTCTTTCTCATATATGTTCCGTCCAAATCAAACACTGATGATATGTTGACCAAGAGAGTGGCCAGGACAGTCATACATTATCATAAATTCAGTTAAAAACTGAGATATAGCGTCTAGAAGTTATAGTGTGGCAACTCCTTATTCCAGGAATGCTTTAAAGAGTGCCAAAATATTGGATCCTATAAATGTTGAACGATGTTGATTGAAATGTCGACCGCAGCAACATCTGCTAGCTCTTCGTCGGTAGAAACGATTTCTTAATTCAATCATACGTTTACGTTTGAGCTTCCAGATGTCGCTGCGATCGACATCTAGTTAAATTATTAGCACTTTTTGGATAGTCGGTTGCTACGCTATATCTTCTAGACGCTATAACACAGACTAAGGGAAATGTAATCAAGGAAGAGTGTTGTAAATATTTTAACTTTTATGATTATATTCCCCATGCTTAAAATGTAAATAAGTTTATGGATAATGTTTTTTGGGATCTGTAGAGCCTGTTTTTCTCTTTACCATTTTTTTAGCAGTGCGATGTGTGTATTTTTGTGATGTTTTGACTTTTTTGTTACTAAAATGGTTATTCTGGATTGTGTAAAATGAATCTCATTTATTTGCGTTTATTTCTTCTGACTGATATGTTATTACATTTTTCGGTATTGTCAAAGAAATTTTACAGATTTCTGTTACACGCTAAAGAAAACGTAAATTCTCATTTATAAAACTGAGGTATTTTACTATGATTACGTCAAAGTAACATTATTTCTGATTGTCGTTTTAACTAATTTTGAGCGAGAATGCAGAGAGCTCAGTTATTGTGATTGCCGCATTTTTAGGATATTGCAATTTCATTTATTTTACACTTAAGGTCCCCATGGTTAAGACGGTTTGTTATGAAAATTGCTCGTTATTAAACAAAATACGCTATTTTGACAAAGGAATTATAAGACAGATTACCTCAATATATTTAAACAAACAATACATATTTTAATAACAATGAAATATTCCAGTTTGCCTACTGTTGGTCGTAGTTTTTAACAGCCAAAAACTTTAACAGAGCTACTAAAGGTAGGATCAATCGGGGCTAATATGAGGCAGACGAAAAAAATAGGGCTATGAGAGATTCTCAAAAAAGGTACTCGTTTTTATATTAATAAAATTCGCTTTGTGACAGTTTTCTAAGCTGTACACCCTTTTACTTATATCCATTACGAATACACTCAAAATTTAAAAAGAATAATCGAAAAAATATGTATATTACATAACTTCGCTTTTTTGATAAGAAAAAACTTTTCTCTCAGACTTCAAAACTTTTGACGTACAGCACTTAAATAAAAATTTAGGTAAATCATTTTAATAAGCCTTTATTCAATAAGAAATGGCGACTCATTTTAGCCTTTAAAAATTAGAATTTGTTTATCGTATCATAAGTTACAAACAATTAAACTCAAGGGTCCAATGTGAGACAGTGTAGGGGAACTAATATGACACAGTGCTTGGGACCTGTAATACTATTCTGTCATACGACTTGAACAAACATCCACACCAAATAAAAACCAAATGTGTTTGCCTTTGATTGTCTTTTTGTTTTCATACGTCCGTTATGTTTTATTTTTACATTCTTTTCTAAGCCTAATAGTATATTCTTCAATGTTTGCTACAGACTTTTAATCAAATGATATGAAATGCAAGCTAGCTTATTTTACAATTCAGTTTTACACTTCAAGCTAAAAGTGACATTAAAGGTGAAAGTCCGTATATTTTTAATATTGAACATGGTGTAAACTTGAAAAACCGTAAGGAATGGCGGGGTTCACCCACAAAGAATTTTAGTTTAAGTAAAAAAAAAAAAAAAAAAATATATATATATATTCAATGGTGAATCATCTCGTTGTTTAGCTAAATATCGTAAAATTGATAGATAGTTTTGAGCCATAAAACTACATAGATATGAAACAGTTCACATTCTAGATCTCCTATCGTAAATTTCTACGAACGAAGATTCTTCAATTTCTCCAAGTTCTTTCGAGATGGTGCATTTACAGATAAAGAAAAATGAGGCTGCAAAGAAGAAAAGAAAAATAATGGATGTTAGTTTAAAAGTGATTACAAGTGAAAAGTAAATCGGCAAAAAAACAGAAAACAGAAAACGAAAAAAAAAAATCAAAAGAACTCAAATCCCTTAAAAAATGCACTAAAGAAAAGGAGCCAAAGAAGGAAAGTAAAACCAAACTAGTCGTTGGGGGCCACTATAATACTTACCCATCATTGATATGCATAATGTAAAATATTAAAATAAAAATGTGTAAACTGTTTATAAAATGCACTGTTTATAAAATGCATTCAAATAAAATCGTAGTTTGATAACGTCATAAACTTTAAATGCTCTATTACTGAATTGCTTTAAAGAAACATCCTTATAACTCCAAAAACAATTATCCTATTAACTAGCGGTTTATTGCATCTGATTAAGCGTCTCATTTCCAATTAAAATTTATCTTTGAATTGAAATTTGGATGAAATACAGGGTCATGAAAAATCGAAGAGTGTGGAAAATAGGATTCCAAATATCTCGGCAACTCATAATCCGATCGACTTCATACTTTATGCAAAATTTATGTTTTTTTATTGTCTTTTATATTCACTCCTTAAAATAAACAATTTCGAAAATTATTATACACCTTTTATCAGAACGAATATTTCGGGAGTCCGAAAAAAATAGTTCCGGATAGATGAGATTACTGAAATTCAATAAGCTTCTTCTCATTATTACATACTAAGTACATACCAAATTTCAAGTCTCTATCTCAATTTTTTCGGGAGATAGAGTGTTTACAGACATACAGACGGACGGCAATTTTTTTTTCTAAAAATATGTTTTTCGGAATCTCCATTGTCTGAAACGTGTAAATCCGTCAAAAAAAATTTTCAATTTTCAAAACGATTACAAGACTTACCCTATACTACGTATGATGAGTAAGTAAAACACTCAGCAGAAAGAAAATCCAAATCACGATACTATAAGAGGAGAAGATACAGGTGTTTAAAACTATACAGGAAAAATTTAACATGCAGAGGGTTGCACAAACGTAGAAGTCATTTCCCAAATAAGCAGATGAGATAACGGTAGACTAAACTGAAAACGAAGCAGTTATAAAAATACAAAAAAAAAACTAATCAAACCAAATTAAAAAGTGAATTAATAAATTGCTCAAAGACGACGGGGCAGAGAGTAAAATTTCCTTTTTGCATGTTAGTGATAAAGAAATGTTCACAGATTTCATTGCAAATGCCACATGGGAAGAAATTTATCCAGCAGTCTAGGACAAACCAATATTTCAAAAAGGAACTTTTGATTTAACAGAGGTTAAACGTGGAGTTAGAAAGTCAACTCACTATAAATACTATTGTCTTATAAACTAAGATGAAAAGGGGTAACAGCCTGGTTGAATAAATATTCATAGGTGCCAACCTCTCATTAATATTCCGTAATATGCGGGTTAATTTGACCCAATTTAAAAACGCTTTACACCAGAAAAATTATTGGATGAATCTTTATTTATTCAATTTCAGGTTTCTACGTGGAATTCATTTAATTTCATTTCTTAAAAAAAATTCTGGTGGAAACGTGTTAAACCTGGGTCAAATTAACCCGCATATTACGGAATATTAATGAGAGGTTGGCACCTATGAATATTAATAAATGAAATAACTCAATCAATAAAGATCGTTGACTGAATTTGCTTTTTTCTTCAATAACGGGTGTTATACCATCCAATTTACTTCTAAAACTCAAAAATATAACTTTAGTGTTACCAATAATTTTCGTCTTCGTTTTTTACTCTAAATTATCCTTTAATAAAATAGGGAGTTTATTGGAGAGGGTATTCTAGTGGGCGCATGAGAAAAGTAGCAAAATTGAAGCAAAATGAAAAAAAAAATCAATACAGCTGATACATTAGATCAGCGGTAACTTTGTTACAAGCCTCTCATTTTCTTAGTCCTTACAACCACTTAAACGCAATGATATTTCACTTTAATCCTATAGCAGTCTCATATTAGCTCCATTCTGTGGGGCTAATATAGTTACTAAATTTTTAAAATTGAGTCACTGATTTTTAAATAGAGTCACTAATTTATAAAAGTCACTATTTTTTAAAATTGCCAATCCCCTTTTTTTTTCTTTCACGTCACGTTTTTTTCATTTTCACTAGTCACGTGAAAGAATTCGCAAGCCAATGTTAATCCTATGGGAGCGTTATTTTTAAATTTCACGCTCGCATTTTAATACTTTTAAATGACTTTTTTTGCATAGGAACCTCAGATCGTTTTCCATTGTTCTACGTTTGTAAATGAAATTTTTTCTTTTAAATTTCTATCACCCTTATAAGAAAAAAAGGAAAATAAAAAAAGTAAAGAAGTATAAACTGCCATTGTAACTAAAATTTCACAATGTAAGCATATTAACTTGTCCAAACCCACGTTTTGCAACTATGTTTTGGGTATAAAAGAGGATAAAAAGAGGGGAATGTCATTTTTATTAGTGATGGCTGTCACGTTGCCAGAACACGCTTTGCTTCTGAAACTCTTTCATGAAAACAAAAGAAATGCTGTAGTTGCACTTCGAGAGGTGAGCCTACTTAAGAATTTGCGCAAAGGACGATTTCTTCCACAAGATCTTAGGAGAATGATCGCTTTATTCGATCAAAGAGGACATCTTGGAGTTCAGCCGGTTCGAGGGCGCAAACAGGTTCGTTCAGATGTCGCCGCTACTATTGTTGAACAGTCAATAGATATTGTCGTAAGCTGTAGTAGTGCACGTGCAGTGCCACGACACTTGGATGTTCCCTACAGCATAGTGTGAAACGCACTGAAAAAATGGTGCCTTGTTTCCCGTACAAAATCGGTTATAATCAACATATGCTGGCCATCGACAGGCAGAAGCGACTGACCTTTGCATTGACAGTTCTTACTAAAGTTGAGATGGATGTATCGTGGCCATTGCAGATTCTGTAGAGCGATGAGGCCCATTTCCACCTTAGTGGAAAACTCCCGTACCTATCAAAATAATCCATTTCACTCAGCGAAAGTCAGTCTGGTGCGTGCCACGTTCATTTTTACATCTTTCTTTTACAAAGACTTTACTCGTACAACAGGTACAAAAGGATGCTCGAACCTTTTGTTGTACCACCATTTGCAACAACGGCAATGTCGACTCAATTACATTTATGCAAAATGGTGCGCCTCCACACATTGTACTATGTGTACAGCAGTTTCTTCGTCAACGTTTTGTTACTGACAGAGTAATCAGTCGTGCGTTTTCGACAGTCTGGATATCTCGTTCTTCGGATACTTGTGATCTTTGGCTGCGGTGACTAAGTCTTCATGGTGTGATCTTCACTCTTATGGCCCGGCCACGACTTATTTTTTTTTACAGACACGGGCCTGGCCGGGAACTGACTTCATTCTTCGTAGATGTCTGCAGGAGCCGAAATTTTCAGGGCCGGTCCCTCCCCAGCCCATATTAGAATAACTGACCCATCCCGAGCAATATATCCATAAAATGACGCCCAGCCCGACAAAATATATATTTTAACCCATTCGCTGCTAACCACGAGTTAACTCGTGGTTTTTCAATCTAAAATTATGAATCCTTACCGGAAATTTCGAAAGAAGAATTTTTATTTTATGTAATCACGAAATGTCTGTAATTAAATAAAATAAATATTGCTATTAGTATTTTCTGGTATGAATTCGAACTTTCTAAATAAAATACAATTCCGGTAATTTTAACCCGGCAGTGAACGTGTTAAATCGTCATTGTTCTACATTTAATATTCTTTATAAAGACTAGTACATACATTTCCAGGCCAAAAAAAATTATATATATATATATATATATATATATATATATAGTATAGAACCTGTGAGAAGAAATCTGTATGACGGAATCCCATCTTAAACGAAAAAATGTCTTGATCCATGCAATATAATAATCAATACAAAAATAATAGAACACATTTACATCAGACGAGGTATCCGCTAAGGAGGGAACCTGTCTCTAATGGATATTTCTTCTCTTCTGTGTGATTCCGCCTTAGAAGATTTTATTCTATACCATTTTTCTGATTTTTAAGTTTCCAAGCCATGGAATATAGATGAATGATAACTCAGATATAGTTACATACAAATAGAGATTCATTAAAAGGTCAATATAGTTTACATTGACACAGGCAGAGAGAAATCTAGGGAGGGCAGTATTTTGGAACAGTTGTACATGTATTTCTGCGCTCAGGACGCTTTTTTTAAAAATAAAAAGAGCTAAAATAAGTACTTTTTGTCAGAACTCTTCGTACTAGATAATTTTTAAACATAATTGCGTAAAAATCTATACTGAATAACTATACAAGAAGGCTCCTGTCTCGTCTGAGGGATTGGTTCCCTGATGTTGCTGTTTAAGATAAACTTTAAACACGTAAACGTAAAGAGAAAAATAGTCTTCGACGGGCAGTTCAGGGCGCAGGAGCCCTATGTCCATTCTTAGTTATTGTTCCTCCTAGTGTTTATTTTATGTCACTTAGGAATAATAAATGTTCCTATTTTTTTTTAAGCATCTGAAGTAAAAGAAACTTAATTAAAATTCAAAATCTTAGGAGGGGAATGGACCTATCCTGCCGATTGCATACGGCAGTTTAAAATTTAAAAAAAAAAAAATTAAAAAATGTCATAACTTAAGCCTCTACAAAGAAAATGTATGGTCTTGTAATTTATTAAACCAAATTAAAATATAGCACAGTACAGTTTTATTCTAAACTATGTTGATTTATCCTCCCAAAATTTTCATTTGAACGCTATTGTCTCAATTTTTTTAATTCCGTATTTATGTCCGTAATTGTCTAAGTTGTCATTAATATTGTTGATAATTTGTATTCAATGCATTTCGAACATAATCTGAAAATAAATTCTAGGCATAAGTCCGCTTTTTGATTGTAGGATAATGTTGCTTGATAAATATCCGCATCTTTTGAAGAAATTCAGTCGGGTCGAGCAAGACCATGCCAATTAAGATTTTGTATGGTCTGGGCTCGGGTCAAACTTTTAGCTTTTATACCAGATCGGGAAAATCAGGGCCCTCGCTAAGGGGCGGGAGGAAGCCCCACCCCCTAAAAAAACAAAAAAACGTTCGTGAATGTTGTTTCACTTGACAAATTTACAAACTTGGTTGACAAATTTGTTTAAAACTTTAATAAAAACTAATGCACTTTCTATTTCTTGGCAAAAGTTAGAAATCCAATTGGGAATATTATTAACCTTTTTACAAATAAGAATTATTACATTTTCATTGTGGTAACTTGGCAAAATTATAAAATTAGCTGGCAAACTTGTTAAAACTTTCTTCTCTTAAATCAAATTGGCGAGAACTGTTTATTTTTGGTTCTCAATGAGTTGGCAAATACTGAACTTTGACTTGATAATTTAAGGTTTTCTCTCTCTCAAAGCTCAGTTCTAGTGATCACTGTATTTAGGATATTGCATTTCCTTTTATTTTACACGGCAGGATTGTATGGTTAACACGGTTTGTTATGAAAATGGCTCTGTTATTGAACAAAAGATTATCTTCACAAATGAATTCGATTACAGCAATACATTTAAACAAATTCCAAATTTTAATAGCTATGAAAAATTCCGGTTCGCTTAACTTTCGGTCGTAATTTGACAGCCAGAGCATAATTCGGCAGAGGTATTACAAGTGTAGTGTTGCACTCTATGTTCATATAAAAATTGAAAATTATCAATATCTACTTGACATCAAATGAATGTTTTCTTATTCAACTCAATTTGGTTCTGTTAGTGAAAGTGAAAAGACTGCCTTAAGAACATTCTTTCATTTTCAGATTAAAATCTGATTAATTAAGAATTCAAGATCCATGTCTGAAGATTAATTATATCGTCACCTTATTCGACAATAAAAATACACCACCTGTAAACATCAATATTTCTCTAAGATGAGTGCGTACTGATTTTCAGGTAAGAACTTTTCTGCCTATAAATTTTCAAGTTGAATATATAATATTTCTGTGAAATATATTATAAAATTATTGGGCTTAGAATTAGAATTGACAACCCTTCAATATTTTATAATAGATTATGAGACTGAGTGCGAGTACAGCTCAAATTTAGAATATATTAATAAACAAATGGGTAAGTCAATCATTGCAATCATCGATAATGCATGTGTATATTTAAAATAAATAAGATAAAAAGTGCACAGAAATAATGTGTAGCTCATAGCGGAACAAAAACAAAAGTATATATTGTTTTTTGTCAGAACTATAAAATTTTCTTCGACAAATAAATATGGCAGGTAGCAAGGAAATGGCTCTCATTGAAAAATTAAATGACAATAACTACAGTAATTGGAGTTTTAAAATGCATATGCTCTGTTGAAGGATGATTTATTTAACGTTGTTTCGGCCGAACCTACAAATCCGACCGCCGCACACTGGGCTAAAAAAATGTAAAGGCCAGGTCAATAATCAATCTTTGTATTGATGATAATCAGATCATTCATGTGAAACATTTAAATACTGCTAAAGAAGTCTGGGACGCATTGAAGTCAGTCCATATGAGATCGAGTCTGTCTAAATTATTTCTCCTAAGAAAACTATATTGTCAAAAATTAAGTGAAGGTTGGGGCATGAATGCTCACATAAATAGTGTACTGTCATTAAAAGATAAACTTTTTGCAATCGGCGAAGAAATTGCTGAAACGCATATATGTGCGTTGCCGTTGTGCTCTCTGCCACATTCCTATGACCCACTGGTCAAGGCTTTAGAGCACGGCCCGATAACAATTTAACGTTGGAATTCATAAAAAATAAATTGATAGATGAGTACAGACAGGTGCGAAAGCCGCGATACTGTTTCCAACTCGCGTGATTCTGCATACAAAGTCGTAAAAAAAAAAAAAAAGAAGAAATAAAAAGTTCTGTAGCCACTGTAAGCATTTGTTTGAATGTTTCATTTTGTTCGCCACAGAACGGTGTTGCCGAAAGGAAAATCCTACACTATCCGAAATGGCACGTACCATGCTTTCCGACGCCAACTTACCAAAATGTTTCTGTTGCGAAGCAATTCTCGCCGCAAATTATCTCACCAACCGTCTGCCCACAAAAGCAAACAATAATATAACACCATTTGAACTGTGGAGTAAGAAACCAAATCTATCGCATGTAAAAATTTTCGGATGTAAGACTTACGCCTACGTAGAGAAGGTAAAGAGGAAAATTTGACAACGCCGTTGAAGGCACTTTCTTGGGGTATGACAATAGAAGCAAGGGATGCTGAATCCACATCGGTAACAACAGAGTAATAATATCCCGGACCGTCATATTTCTAGAACATGGAGTAAACTTAACTAATCCCGACGAAAACAATGCTCAGACCCCTCTAGACCACATTAAAATAAATCTAAATGGTGATGAATAAGACCAAGTCGAAGTCCCCATAGAACCTAGAAGGTCGCTAAGACACAATAGAGCAGTACCTCCGGACCGATTTGGAGTTAGCGCAAATATTTGCCAAGTCGATGAACCGAAATGCTGGGAAGACATACTAAACATAAAAGACTATAAAGTTAAAAACAAATGGTTAGAGGCGACTAGAGAGGAAATGAATTCTTTAAAACAGAATAAAACGTGGGTACTGGTGAAACCAACTCCCGAAAAACGCGTAATCGGATGCAGATGGCCCTTTAAGACAAAATCTAACGCTCAGGTAGAGATAAAAAGATACAAGGCCAGACTCGTAGCCAAAGGCTACTTACAAAAATTCGGAAGCGACTATGACGAAATCTTTGCCCCTGTCGTGGCACACACTACAATAAGAACCCTTCTAAATGCCGCAGTATACAAAAATCGCGATATCACTCATTTTGACATAAAAACAGCCTTTCTTCACGGAAACCTCGAAGAGGAAGTACTAATGACCCAACCGGAAGGGTACACACTAAAAAGGTGAAGAAGACAAAGTATGTAGCTTAAATAAAGCTATTTACGGCTTGAAGCAGTTCGCCAGAGCATGGCATATTAAAATCAGCAAATCGCTAAACAATTTAGGTTTTGAAGAATGCGCATCTGATCAATGCTTATTCAAACGAAAGAAAAACGAGAATATATCTTATGTCATTGTGTATGTCGATGGCATACTAGTTGCAGCAAATGAAGATACGGCAGATATACATAAAGAATTAACACGAGAATACGAGATAAAAAGTTTAGGAAGTGTCTCGCGGTATCTAGGAATCAATGTCAAACGATTAAATGACGGAAGTCTTATGTTAGATCAGGAAAACAAGATACAGGAAATAGTATAAAAATTCGATTTAACAGAATCTAAGCCTACTTATACAGTCTATGAGTACAGTCTATTTTAACCTAGATCCAAACGACAAACTGCTAAGTGACAATACACGTTATAGGCAAGCAGTAGGGGCTTTGTTGTACATTGCAACCCTAACAAGACCAGACATATCCGCAACTGTTAATATTTTAGGAAGACTTAATGAGAAACCTACAGAGGTAGATTGGAAAACAATTTAAAAAGGTAATATCTAAAAACTACCAAACATTTAAAAATTTATAATTGACAAAAGTAAACCCCTAATATTACAGCATTCTGCGACTGACTGGGCCAGCGACAAACCTGACAGGAAATCAACCAGCGGTAGTGCATTTAAACTTTGAAACAATTTATTGTCCTGGTTTTCAAAGAAACAAACATGCGTTGCGTTGTCTTCCACCGAAGCAGAACACGTCTCTGCTTTCAGCACCGGACAAGAAGTGCAGTGGTTATTAACTCTTTTAGAGGACCTTGAGTTACCACAAACTCTGCCCATCGTTGTCTACGAAGACAACATCTCTTGTATAAAGTTATCGAAGAATGATAGACATCAATCACGAATAAATAGAGTTGCAAAAATCCGGTTATTCCCAGGTTTATTTTCAATAGACCTGGTTTATTTCCAGGTTTAATCCCAAAAGACCAAGTTTATTCCCAAAAAAACCCGGTTTATTCCCAGGTTTAAACCGGTTTTTTTCTAAACTTCGCAACTCTACGAATAAAACATTGATGTGAAACATAATATTCGACACATGAAAGAAAGTGGAATTGAATCTCTACAGTACAGTACCTCAAAGCAAATCGTAGCAGACATCTTCACAAAACCGTTGCCAAAGCCACAGTTCGAGTTCCTAAGGTTAAAACTGCAACTGCTACCATCACCACTTTCCAATCAAAAGTTAGGGGGGGGGAATGTTAGTGAAAGGACTGCCTTAAGAACATTCTTTCATTTCAAATCTGTTTGATTGTACAGTGTAAAGTAGTGAATCAATCCGCTAGATGTCGCCACCACACGGAACCTCATTTGCATACTTTGAATTCCGAAGAAGAAAGTGCTTAAAAATTTGTCCGTTCTACATAGACTGAAAAACATTTATACATGTTAGGGGAACCGTCGGTAGCGTAATAAATTTTCTTATTTTTATAAATAGTTAAATCAGTCTTCAAATTTAATATACATTTTCATCTTTTGATATGCTAAAGAAGTTTGTTCAGCTTACCTGAGATTTTCCTTTTTGCGCTGAATATACCCACAGTAGTAATCCAAAGTGTTGTAGCGATATTTATCTGATCCATTGATTCACTTATATTGGAAGAATAATAAATAGTATTAGTAGAAAATGACAATTGTGTAAAATAAACAGAAGATTCATTTTCCTTTGAATATAATATAATTCTTGGCTAGATGTACATGTTTTAAGTCGCGTTTGGAGGCTGCATATAAGTGCTCCAATTTTACATTATATTAAATATATTTACATCATATATGTACAAGAGCGTCTTAACTGCTCGGGAACATTTTGGAAACTGAAGGGAATGTTTTTAAGTTCTGTGCACACGCGCGGGATAAGACAGCTGTAGTTTGAAGGAGGGAGGTCTGCAGAGTTTCTCCAATTAGTTAGTTTCGACAGTCTCTGGTTTTGTTCACTATGTTTTTCAGCTGCGGCACTTGAAGTACTTATTGGTAATTGGGGTCTGGTTTTTAACATGTTCTTATTTCAATCGTTCGCTGCACGTGGAGATTATTCACTGCATAAAAAAGGTTTCTCCGTCACTCCCCCGTAATCTCCTGTGTGGGGAATGGTTGAAGATTCAGTTTCTTACGGTGTTTCTCGTACACAGGTTTGGGAGTGGGCTTCGTGAGAGTGTCG
This sequence comes from Maratus michaelseni, assembly GCA_963931845.1. NCBI lineage: Eukaryota > Metazoa > Arthropoda > Arachnida > Araneae > Salticidae > Maratus > Maratus michaelseni. The sequence goes on from OZ007600.1 coordinate 83,016,151, forward strand.
GCTGTCATTTCTTCAGTGGGGCAGTATTGTAAATCAATTTTTCCTTCTTCTTTCATAAGTTTGATGTTGTGGAAACGTATGTCGATGTGTTTGGATCGCTTAGTATCTTTATCGTTTTCAGTCATTTTTATACAGGACATATCCTCAAAAATCGTGATGGGTAATTTTTGTGGAATGTTGAGATCGTTAAGCAAGTTTGTTATCCAAGTTAATTCTTGTGCTGCGTTGCTAGCTGAAACGTATTCAGCTTCGGCTGACGAAAGTGCAATGCAATTTTGCCTTTTTGTAATCCAGTAAATCGGCGATTTTCCTAGCATGAATAGATTTCCTGACGTTGATTTACGTGTTTTCAAGTCACCTGCCCAGTCTGCATCGGCGTATGCTGTTAGGATGGGCTTGCTGTTTGCGCTAAGAGTTAAATTCAAATTTTCTGTAGTTTTAAGGTATGAAATGATTGTTTTCACTGCTGTCCAGTCCTTTTGGCGTGGTGTTTCATTTCTACGACATAATATGTTGACTGCTGCGGATATGTCAGGACGCGTGATTGTTGATATGTAAAGTAATGTGCCTGTGGCTTGTCGATATTTCGTGTTATTAGGTAAAAGATTATCATCGTCTTCAAGTCTGTTGAATCCAGCAATCATTGGTGTGTAATGAGGTTTCATGTCGTTTAAATTCAGTTTTTTCACTAGTTCCTGTATTTTATTGTTTTGATTTAGGTAATATGTATCATTGATTTTATTAATGTTTATTCCTAGGTAATTATTCACTTCTCCTAAGTTTTTTAGTTCATATTCTTTCTTAAGTTGGTTTATTGTTTCTTCGATGTCACTGTCCTTTCCTGCTATCAGGATATCATCTACATAAATGATGATGTATATCGGATTTTCTTGATTTGATTTAAAGTACAGACATGGATCATTTTTGCTCTGTATGAAATTATTGTTTGTGAGTGTTTCCGATATTTTGGTGTACCAGGCCTTTGCGGCTTGCTTAAGACCGTAGATGGCTTTTTGAAGTTTACAAACTTTTCTTTCATCGCCGGGTTTAATATACCCGTCTGGTTGACTCATATAAACAGTTTCAGTTAATTCACCGTGCAAGAATGCTGTGGTAACGTCAACATGTTTAACGTTCAAATTTTTGTGCAATGCAGAGATGAGAAATGCACGTATTGTAGCGTGCGAAACTACAGGTGCGAAGGTTTGATCATAGTCAATCCCGAATCTTTGACTATATCCTTGTGCTACTAAACGCGCTTTATAGCTTTGAATATTTCCTAAATTGTCCTTTTTTAGTTTAAAAGTCCATTTTGAGCCGATAATTTTTGTTCCGGGTGGTGGATCTGTTAAAGTCCAAGTGTTATTTTTTCTTAGGCATTGGATTTCATTTTGTGTTGCTTTTATCCAATTTTGTTTATCATTAGGATTTTTCATTTTTTCGATATCTTCCCAATTTTCGGGAATGTTTTCAGATGAACTATTTATGAGACAAACATATCTGTCAGGAGGAACGCCTCTATTTGTCCTATTAGACCTTCTTGGTTCAATTGGTTGCTGTTTGGGCACGGATGGTGTCTCTTCGCTGTCAAGTTTTATTTCTAAGTGATTTTCATGTCTATCCGGTAATTGTGTATTGTCATCTGATGTTTTTGTGGTGATTTGTATCTCCTCAATGTTATCTGAGTGTACATTTTCATTCTCAAGAAATTTTACCGTTCTCGCTATTATAATTTGTTTTCCTTGTGTGTGAATTCTATAACCAGTCGATCGTGTATCATAACCTACGAACGTTCCGGTTTGAGCCCTGTTATCGAGTTTTCCTCTATTTACTTTATCGACGTAAAATAGCGCTTTACAACCGAATGTTCTTAAGTGTTTTAAATTCGGTTTAATTCCTTTCCATAATTCGTAAGGTGTTCTGTTGTTGTTTGCTTTAGTTGGGAGTCGGTTTTGTAAATATGTTGCAGTGTTTATGGCTTCACCCCAAAAATGTTTGCTATCACAAGCAAAATTAAGCATACTTCTAGTCATATCTAATAAACTTTTATTTTTTCTCTCCGCAACTCCATTCTGGCTCGGATTATGCGGGACAGTCAATTGGTGTAAAATTCCGTTCTGTTTTAGGTATTCATCGATCTCTTGATTTACATACTCACGACCGTTATCCGATCTAATTTCCTTAGGTTTTTTACCGAACTGATTGTATATCATCGTTATATACTCTTTTATCTTTTCAGCAACTTCGCTCTTTTTAGATAATAAATATATCGTAGTATATCGGGAATAGTCATCAATAAGAGTCATAAAATAAATTTTTCCGCCTAAAGTCGGTGTATCTAGAGGTCCACACACGTCACTGTGGATCAAATCCGCAATATTAGTAGCTCGATTTGTTGCTGATTTAGGATACGGCATGTTAGTTAATTTAGTTTCGATACAAGTTACGCATGTTTTATTTTGATGTTTACATTTTCCTATCTTTATTCCGTCCGCAAGTTGATTTGTTATCATTGATTTAATCGCGTCATAATCTCTGTGACCTAGTCTGCGATGCCAGAGATCTATGCATTGTTTGCTGTCACAGTTATACGTTATGTTTACATAATTTTGTGGTTCTTCCACATCGTCTATTTCCTCAATAATGTATAAGTTTTTCTCATTTTTCGCCCTAATATATATTTCTTCATCAAAGATCAAATCGCATTTATTATCGTCGAAGATTAGTTTACACCCGTTTTTAGCGGCTTTACTAACCGAAATTAGGTTCGACTCTAAGTCTGGGACATAAAGCACTTCGCGTAATTTCGTTAGTTTTTCTTTTCCTTCGGGGGTTAATGTTTTTATAAAAACTTCTCCTGAACCTAACGCTGTCAGTTTATTACCATTCGCGATCGTTACTGAAGTTTTATTATAATCAATAAATTTACTAAATAGGCTTTTATCATTACAAATGTGCGAGGTAGATCCTGAATCGAGAATCCAGTTATTTTTGCCTACTTTTTGAGTGATTAATGCTTTATTTTGCGTCTGATCATTTGCGTATTTTCTTTCGTTTGGAACTTTGTTTTCCCTATGAGTTTCGTTTTTTTCATAACATAATGAAGATGAGAAATTCTTTTTATTTTTGAATTGATTGTTACGAGGATTTCCGGATTGTACCGTGTTTCTGCTCTTGTAGTGCCAGCATTCGTAAGTGGAATGATTTTTCATTTTACAGTTATTGCAATATTTTTGTTCTCTTCTATTTTCAGTGTGTGTATATCTCCTATTTGTTTTAAATGCTCTCTCATTGTTGTTATATCCGCTATGTGATTGTTCTGACATTTCATGTCTACGATTATATTCATCCGTTAATTTGTTTTTGATAAAATCAGGGGTGAGCTCATTTTCTGGTCTCGCCTCCAACGCAGTTATCAAAGTATTGTAACTGGGGGGAAGAGAACACAGAAATAGCGCGGAAATATGTGAATCGCTAATATTTTCTCCAATGGCATTAAGTTTATCTATAATTTGCAAGATATTAGTGATATGTGAAATCATGTTTCCGCCCTCCGCTAATTTAGTACTGTATAATTTCCGTAACAGGTAAAGCTTACTAGATAAATTGCTTCTCTCATGTATATTTTTCAGAGCTTCCCATGTTAATTTTGCAGTTTCTAAGTTTTTTACATTTACGATTTGAGAATCATCGATGCTTAGGTTAATTAAAGCTCTAGTCTTGCGATCTTTTTTGTGCCATGCGGGATCGGGTGGAGCTGGTGGATCTTGTACTATAATATCGTCGAGTTCCTCTTTAATCAGGAACATCTGCATCTTGAACTTCCATGTACTATAATTTGTAGAATTGAGTTTTTCAATAAATTGAGTATTTTCTTTTATCGCATTCATTACTTTTTTAGTGTTCTTTTATTTATTATTATATTTTTAGAAATTTGTTAAATTATCATTTTTTTTTTTTTTTTTTTTTTTAAATAATACTGGGATATTCTTTTTTCAGTCTTTCATAATCTTTGTTAGGGGAACCGTCGGTAGCGTAATAAATTTTCTTATTTTTATAAATAGTTAAATCAGTCTTCAAATTTAATATACATTTTCATCTTTTGATATGTTAAAGAAGTTTGTTCAGCTTACCTGAGATTTTCCTTTTTGCGCTGAATATACCCACAGTAGTAATCCAAAGTGTTGTAGCGATATTTATCTGATCCATTGATTCACTTATATTGGAAGAATAATAAATAGTATTAGTAGAAAATGACAATTGTGTAAAATAAACAGAAGATTCATTTTCCTTTGAATATAATATAATTCTTGGCTAGATGTACATGTTTTAAGTCGCGTTTGGAGGCTGCGTATAAGTGCTCCAATTTTACATTATATTAAATATATTTACATCATATATGTACAAGAGCGTCTTAACTGCTCGGGAACATTTTGGAAACTGAAGGGAATGTTTTTAAGTTCTGTGCACACGCGCGGGATAAGACAGCTGTAGTTTGAAGGAGGGAGGTCTGCAGAGTTTCTCCAATTAGTTAGTTTCGACAGTCTCTGGTTTTGTTCACTATGTTTTTCAGCTGCGGCACTTGAAGTACTTATTGGTAATTGGGGTCTGGTTTTTAACATGTTCTTATTTCAATCGTTCGCTGCACGTGGAGATTATTCACTGCATAAAAAAGGTTTCTCCGTCAATACATATACGCTTTTTGCTTTCGTACTGTCGACTTTTTTACGCAGAAGTAATTTTCTTCAGAAGCTTTTAAAACGCTCCGATAATTCAAAATGTAAATACTTAACTATGTTAAATAACTAATCATTTTTTTTTCGTTTATAGAAGTGTAATTTTCAGATTAAAATCTGATTAATTACATAGTCACATTATTCGACAATACAAATAAAAATACACCACCTGTACACATCAATATTTCCCTAAGAGGATTGCGTACCGATTTTCAGGTAAGAACTCTTCTACCTATAAATTTTCAAGTTGAATATAATATTTTTGTGAAATATATTATAACATTATTTGGCTTAGTGTTAGAACTGACAACCCTTCAATATTTTACAATAGGTTCAGCCCCGGAACTGCTTCCCTAGTACTTTATTAGATGAAAATCCATTTCCTACCATTTCGGGTATGCAATATACTAGCTAGGTAATTATATTTACGGATTTCAAAATAAGTATCTTTATTGTTTAAATACTCTTTATTTTAAGTCTCGTTTTCAGTTTTTAAAAAGAGAGTTCAATAGTGACGGAAATACTCTCATTTTAACGTGTTTTAGATAAAGCAGAAGCATATTTAGGATAAATTTGCAAATGAAATTTGATTAACAGTGTTGCAAAAATTTCCCTACCTCCCAGGTGTAACGTGAAAATAGTGAATGTTTAAATTTATTCGAATTTTAAAATGCACTCAGCTCGGTCTTCAGGTAAAGGAATCTCATGCACAAATCAAATTGCATTTCGGTAATCTCAAATATTGCTCGTTAGAGCCTTTCCGGAAATGTGTTCGGGCAACAATGATAAGGGATCAACGCAAAAGAAATTAGTTTTAACATTTTTAAACCTCAAATAAAAATATATCTAAACAGTCACAAAAGCAGAAAGTATAGAAAAGATACTTTGTTGGACACAGCTTTATCCTGCTGTTTAGTTAAGGCCTGTAACTCTTCAGCATTATTTGAAAGCCAATGATAAACCAATGAAAGCGTCCGTGACAAGTTTCTAGTTTGCATTTAAAAACTTAAGTTTTTTTTTATATAGAATAAAAAGATATAAATAACTGGTTAGTTTTGTATTTTTTCAGTTTCTCTCAGTTTAGTTCGGGTATACTCCAATTTTGGAACCGGTGAGGATCTTTGACATGGTTTTTGTACTTTTTGCAGTTTTAACCTATCACGTTAGACTTTAAATGATTACTTTTGCATGCGATATCTAAACATTAAAAACATTTTGTAGAGATAGCTTCCAGTGGTTTAAAGTTAACTTATAAATGCCGTATACAGACAAGAGTAGGCTCTAAGGTTTGGGTTTATTTCTGCGAATTATTTAAAAACATGATATTTGTAGGGTTTTAATAAAGACAAGTACACTCGTCAAATGAGCCTGGCAAAGTTAACAGGTAGTTAAGAAGCAAGTCGCGATTTCAAGTTGCCTTAATCAGTTGGCTACCGGCCCAGTACGGCAAAAATAAAGTGCCCCAACGATTCTGAGCGAGATGGAAACACTTAGTGATTAACACTAGAACCGCGATGACTGGTCATTTTGACCCGTACCAAATGAATAAGTCTCGATTCGAACCAGAAATGTCTTCGTAAAATAAGTTAAATATATGCCGCACAAAAATAAGTTAGATTAAATAGTTTTAAATAAAAATTCTGGTGCAAAATATTTATAAAATTGGAGTAAAATTTCCCGCGGTTCTAGTGTTAAGAATTTAATATGAAGTCATTTGTTAAAACAATGGATATAAAATCTGGTTTTCGTAGAAACACCGATTTTGGTATAAGATATCTTTTATTGCTTTTTATAATTGTCAAAAAGCTAAACTAAGTCTGATAACGACATTCACTGTCCTGCATAGCTGGGAATAAGAGAAAGCATTTTATATGAGATATCATCCCGAAATACTAACTTTTTAAGTGGAAGTCCAAGTTAAGTTTTCCCTACAAAGTGAAAAGTATATAGGCCAAGATTTGACCTCCACCTAACAGAATATATTATTTCGGATTGAAATCTCATAATTATCATACATGCAGTAATGGAGTTCCATGCATAACGTATTTTCATAGTCTAATTCTGCCGGATTTCAAATCTGATTACACCAACATGAGAGTGAATTGTCAGGCCGGTTACCAACTGGGTAGCTCAGTGACAGAGCATCAGCGGGTATAGACAAGGTTCAAAGTTCGAATCCTGGCCTTTATGCTTTTCACTGTGTTGGGAAAAATCATTAAAGTTTGCCCTCCAGTGAAAAAGTGCATTAAGCATTGCTTATAGAAAAAGCTGGGAGAAGAGATTATAACTACATTCAAATGCGATGAAAATCATACTTTAAGAGCTGAGGACATGTTTTCATAATGCAATGCGACAAAATCCCCAATGCTTTATCTTAAATACCTAAAAAAAAAATACTACAGCGATTAGAAATAAAAATCTTTAATAGGAACTTATATCACAGTATACACAGGCATGTAACATAGTTCGTTACAAGTCAAGAGTCTCAAAAAGCTAAAATCTTTCAAAGTCTCAAAAATCAACTTAAAGTTGTACAAAGTCACTGGCCTTCAAAACTTCCAGCATTTTTTCCAGGATTCATTGCAGATATCAGCTCAACTGAATGTAACAATATTAAAAGTTCAAATGATTTCATATATCAAATATAAAAACAATATAATACAGTTCATGAAGATAAATTAAGTGGTCCAATAAGATTGATAATTGCCAAAATATTTGGCCTCGTCAAAAAGTGTAGTCCCTACAATCTCGAAGTTATTTCGCATCAGGATGGTTGTACCCACCCGCCAAGTTTTTCTTCCAGATGTTCAGCAAGAGCTATCGATAATCTGTCATTGTATGGCGCAGTAATTATCTGCATTCCAAAAGGAAGTCCCGAAGAGTCCAGTCCAAGCGGACACTGCGTTGCCGGCAATGCAGCTGCATTCAACGTTACGCTATAGGCTGTATTAAAAGGATTGGCTAATATTTGTCCATGGTGAGAAGCAACATGTGGGAATGTAGGATATAGAAGAACAGCTGGTCGTGGTTGTAGAAGGTCAAGGAATTCTTGTTTCATCTTTTCGCCCAGTTTAATGAAGAAATCCAAGGGCTTCCGACAAAGAGGTGCAAGGTAATCTTGAGCACAAGCATTTAGAATAATTGGAAAAGTATGCTCCGATTTTCCAGATAACCACCTCCACATTTCTTGTTGGGCAGAGTCTTTGTCCTCCGTTTTTACCTCTCCCTTCATAAGGTTGGATATCCTTTGTTTCTTAACTTCGGAGAGGTAAGCACACCAGATAAGGAATCCAAGTTTCACATACTTCAGGTTGGCCTTTTCAACGACTAATCCTTCCATTGACATGATGTCAAGCACCTAAAGTGAGTAAATTATTTCTTTAGAGTAATTATTTAATTATATTAAGATTAATATATACACATGTGCGAATTTGATCAATTTGTGTAGCTAAGTAAAATAAAGCAAAAAGATTTCATCGAGTAAATTAATTTGGTTAAACATACCTATCTTTCGAAAGGCGTATTTTCCCATACAACATGAATTGATAATTTTAGTACCAGTTTAGTTGATAATTACCAGTTTAGTATAAATTAGGATTTAAAAATTTAATCGATATATTCAACCTCCGATCAGAGGTTTTAACTATGTGCTCGCATTGACAAGCAATAAATTCCGAATTTCTATAAGTCGCAAGGAGGCGAAATTTCCCGAATTCTTGGCCAAAATTCTAATCTCATTCTGCTTTTAACAGTTCTCTGAAAGTACGTAAATATAATTGAGAGTTATGTTGCTAAATTGTTAAGGATCAATGTTTGAAACCTTCATTTCACGAGCTAGGTGTGGGGGAAATTATAAACCTTAGTAAAAAAAAGAAAAAAAAAAAAATTAAGAGTTTTGTGGGATTGAGTATAATAAAAAACTGCATTCAATAAAAATACTTAAAAGCAGTTTAGTATTCAAATTAAAGGTTGGGGTAGCATAGTTGAGGTTTATTCCAACAGAGCGAAAAATGACCAGGCAAGGACTAACCTGGGTATCTTGGCTTGCCGTGCCAATGCTCTTCCCACTGAGCTACTGGACGATACCTGGCTGACATATCTAATACAAGCAAATCTTGTTAGTGTGCGATATATGCAAATTTTAACTTTAAAACGGTTCTAACGATTTTGACGAAATTTTGTATCTTACCGTTTTGGGGCACCAAAAAACCATTAGGCTAGGTCACATGTTCGAGAAAATTAGATTAGTGGGTCATTTTAGGTCAAGGTAATCTTATCTAAAAAATTCTCAAACGATTGACTAAATTTTCTATCCTACCATTTTCGGCCACGAGAAGACTATTGGGCTGGTTACTTGCTCGAGAACTTTAGATTAGTGGGTCATTTTTGGGTCAACGCGGGTCAAGTTAATTTTATCTAAAAAACTGCTCGAACAATTTTAATTAAATTTTGTATCCTACGAGTTTCAGGCACGAGAAAAATCATTGGGATAGGTCACATGTCCTAGAAAATTAGATTAGTGGGTCCTATTTGAGTCAAGCTAATTTTATCTAAAACACGACTGACTATTTTGACTAAATTTTATATCCTACGGGTTTCGGGCACGAGAAGACAACTGGGCTTTGTCACATGTTCGAGAAAATTTGATTAGTGGGTCATTTTGATCATGAATCACGATATTTGAACTCCAAGTTAATTTTAACAGTATAGCTCGGTCTTCCCTGCTCGTTTCACTTGTATTTGTTAAGACATGGCTGCGAAGTGCAGCACTAGTTCCATTCATCCGATCTATAACTGTAGCATTTACATGAAAGTGTGCGATAACACAAAAACACCTGTATACCATGTAATTAGGTTATAATGAAGAGAAGGAAAACTTTTCAACCAGATAAATCACATTCAATGTTAGAGTAGCGTAGTTGAGATTTATTCCAACAGATCGAAAAACAGTATTGTCACGGCAAGCCAAGGTACCCAGGTTAGAGTCCTGGCCTGGACATTTTGCGCTCTGTTGGAATAAACTATGCTATACTCCAACCTTGAATGATTTATCTAGTTGTAAACAATTTCCTTCTCTTCATTATGACCAGTTTAGTTTTTGTAAAGTTCATATTACAATTTTTTTTTTGAAGCATTCTTTATTTCTACGGAATAAGATCATTTCAAACTTGAGAAATATGCAATAAATATGAACATTGTTCTTTGACGGTGTTTAAAATATTTACAATCCAAATCTACCGATACAGTTCCTATTAAAAAATAATCCTCTAAAAGTTTAAAATTTTAGCTGGAAACTTATCTAAAAATATTATTTTCTCAAAGTATTCACCATCAACAACGCAGAACCTAAACACTTATGAATTTTCCATTGTCATAAAGATAGTTAAACATTCCAATGACAATCTGCAATTATGCAAAGTTGTGCCTAGAAAGATAGTAACTAATTTTCGGGTTTTGGCCAGAATTCGAGGAAATTTCGCCAGTGGTCTCCGAGAAATATAGTACAGAAACTAAAATAACGTTCCACGTAAAATTTAAATATTCTATAGGATGTATGTTGCGTACTATTTCAACGACGATAAGTTTAACAACTGTGGTGCTCTCTAAGTGTATACGCTAAAGGGAAAGAGCAGCCAAAATGACACAGGTGGTTCAGAAACTGCGCCTTATGTAATAAAAATTAGCGGTACTAATTTTTACTTGCTACCGTAAATGAATTTGACCAATGTTGCGCAGCTCTCAACGCAACTTATCGTAGTCTAATAGAATATTCAACTCATTTGTTCATAATTTTCTTGCACTTTAAAATTGCACTTTAATATTATTTGCACTTTAAAACGATACAACTTTCTTTTGTTACCTATTATTGCTTGGCGAAATATTTGGCATCTTAATAGTTTGCCTGGCAGAAAACCCACCATTGCGAACATATCTCCCAAACTCCCTATATATAAAATATAAGATTGGATGATAAGATGTCCCATAGATATTGGTTGATTAAAAGTCATTTTCAACAGAATGGAAACTTTAAAAAGAAAACAAATAGCGAAAAATTAATTTAGAAGTATACGTATAGGAAAATAAAAACTATATGCACCTTGGGTTTGTCATACCCTACACACGTTTCCCGAGTTAACTTGCGAGGATCGATTTAAGAGATTTTTTTTTTCTTCCCCGAAACAAGCTAGAAATGCTAGCAGTCAATTTTAGATTATTTAAGATTAAAAACAGCTACACATATCTCCAACATATTTCTAGCAGTTTCGAAAAGATCAGAAATTTAAACAAGTTTTAGGTTTTAACCAATGAGGGATCTCGCCATTGAACTTCATTATAGAACGAACGTTAACTCGGCAGTTCATATTCTGCCACTACCAGATCACCCTTTTAACGCACAACAGTAATAATGGCCGAACTTTTAACATTAACAAAATTTTTTCAAGCTTTTCCACATACTTTTTAATCGCATTTGGTTATTTCTACATCTTTATATTTTTACGAACATATTACTTAGCAAATTTGATGCTTTTTGTTGAGCTTTCATATATATTTTTTAAAAATGTGATCAAATTAAACTTCTCATGAAATTAAAATCTTCAGTTTATATATCTGAAAATGTAGCAATTTGGAAAATATATCCCATACTATCCTATAAGAAGAAATCCATATGGTAACTGTTTACCATATTTTTCTTCTGAAATCTGTTCTATTTTGTATTCATCTGCAGACCACTGAATTCTGTTCAACAGAATAAGAAGTTAGCGCTCCGTTTTATTGTGGAGCTCACAAGGAAAGTCTTAAAATGCATACTCAAAATATTTTTGAAAAAACTGCTAATGAAACTATTTATGTACGTTATAAAAGGTTATCAAATTTAGCTTTGGAATTAAAGTAGAAAATCTAAAAACACTTTCGAGTATTTGGTGCAAAATCGAGATTTGACGAGCATCCATTTTTTACTCGCCAAATGCAAGAGATTTTAATGCATTTGGAAATTTCTTGTTAAATGAGTTTAAATTCGGAGTACTTAATAAACTTTGTGAAATATATTATACAGAAGCTTATAGAAATATACAAGTTGTGTGTTGCTGATATTTAATTTTACAAGCTTTCACAGGCCGGATAAGTTAAAAATATTTTAAAAGTAACTGCTTCATTAAAACGCTGTCGTTATATATTTCGATACTAAACAAGTCGTTTCCATGGAAACATTACTATTCTCTTGTCTCCGACACTAACAATATCCAAGTCAAATTTGACAGTGCTCAGAATCCGACCTCAATTTAAAGGAATTTTAAAATGCATAACTATAGTTATAAAGTGCATTTATTAAAGTTAAACATATTTAAAACTACTGCAGTATGAAGAGTTGGAAACGTTTTTCCTTAAAGAGCGTACTAAAAAAGTGCATTTTAAATTTGACAACCGAGGATAAATCGCAAAAAAATAAAATTTATTTTTTCTACGGACGCTATATAGCGGTTCCGCAGGAAAATATTTTAGACATATCCTCATTAAAAAACCAAAAAACAAAAAACCCAATTTTCAAATCTGAGTATGCGCTTTTGGAGACCATTGTCAGTCAGTCGTTCTTTAAGATTATCAGAGTTAACTTAAATATTATAAAGTACTTTTTTGATTCCTTCTTTGATCTCAGTCTCAACTGGCGTTGGAGCAGGGCCACCACCGTCATCCAACATGTAATACACCTTTATAGAGCGCAGATCCACCTAAAATGGAACAAAGACTATTTCATTCAAATGTTTACAGTAGTTTACTTTCAGAAATTTGTATAAACTATACACTTCCATGCGAGATTTTAAGTTAAGGGGTCTTTGTACCTTCTGAACTCGTTGAAAAATCCATAACACTTAAAGTTTGAACTAGTATACTTCAAAAACATTGCATGTATAAGTGTGAAACTTTGACTTAAACAGATTACTTTTAATATACTGCCATTAGAAACTGGCTAGACTTGCAGAATTTGTGTATTGTAAAATTAAAATAGCTGTTTTTCACTCCGTAAGTCATTGCACGAACATATGTATGGATTGTTATGAAATTGAGAACGTATGTATAGACTTATGAAATTTGATATAGATAATAAGCACATTTTTAAAATGATTACTCGAGTTATAATTATTACCCATGTAAAAAGAATTCTTGTAAAAGAATTCAAAATTACTTTAATGAATAAAAATATTCAGAATTAAAAATCTTATCGCTGTAAATACTTCAAAGTAGATCATTTTAAACCCGCATGTGCTTATTATCTAAATCAAATTTCATAACAATCCATACTTATACGTTCAAGATATACGCGCAATGGCTTACGGAGTAGTTTTTAATAATTTACAAATTCTGTAACAGTCTACTCGTTTCTAATAGCATATTAAAAAGTACAATCTGTTTAATCAATAGTAAAAATTTCATGTTTATACATAAAAAGGTTTTGACGATACACCAATTCAAACTTTAAATGTTTGTTGATTTTCGTAGTCTCGTTTAAAAAATTACAAGACCCCTAATGAAAACTCCATAAAACTTAAATTACTAATCTGTTGTCCATTTTAAACAAGTTAAATGCCTCAATACGCAAAATTTAGTTGTTTAGTGGTGGATATTATGAAACAAATATTTATAGAAAATAAGTTGGCTTTTATTGTAAAATTTATAGATTTGTTTTCTTTTTGGTAGCATACCGTGCACTTTGAAGTCTTCAAATACGAAAAACTTGAGTTTTACAAAACCTACGTTTGAAGTTTAACTATAACATTACATAGTAAATTACGTTGCCTGTTCTAATTTCACAAAATGTGAGACTAGACAAACAAGGAACATTTTCCAACATTCAGAGTACTGCAACAAAACCATTTAACAAAGTTAAAGATTATCTCAAAGTAAACCAATTTGGAAAACAATTTCAGCAATTATTTAATTTCAGTTTGAAAATATACGAATTTTGTGCAGTCCTGTATATGACCTATAGGTCTAAATATACTACATAGTATGCCAAAATTTAGCTGAGTTAGGAAACTCATAAACCCTGAAAATACCCGTTCAATTTCATTCAACAAGCAGAAATGTACTCCAATTTTTTTTGTGAAGCCCTGTATACGATCTACAGAATTTATACACACCAAGTAATATGCGAAAAAATTAGTTCAATTTTAAAAACGCATATCACAGCTGAAAACGCACTTCCAGCAATAGCTCAGTACTGTAACCAAATACTTGTGTCCCTGTAAGCGAATGAAAAAAAGTTACGCACATAATCATACAGTAAAAATCTTGTAGTGCATTTCTGATGTATACCAATGTGCTTTAAATAGTTTAACATTAAAAAACATTGCAAACTATCCCCCGCCCCCCCGGTAGACAGTAATGAAATTTAATTCATTTGAGTATAACTGTAAACGAACTGTCAATGCCACACACTATTTTAATTACCGAACATACCATGGTAAACCTCAAGAACATCAATTACACGGCAATTAGACTATACTTGCGAGAGTTGGAGCACGGACAGACACAGACTGAGTTCATAAACACATTTCAACCATGTTGCAAAGTATTAAGTGAGACAGCGGCTTCTAAAGAGACAAAAATCGGTAAATCCTACGAAAACAATCTGTCTATAACGAAATTCTGACAAACTTAAAATGTTATGGTCCCTATGGACAAATTTTACCTGCTAAGACAAACCTGTCTGAAGTGAAATATTTCTCAGGTCATTTGAGATCCTCTTAGTATGTTTTAAATAAACAATCGTACACAGTAAAAGCTGAAAGTGATATAGTTAGAGACCGAAAGAAAATTCAGTTCGAGAGGTTTCAGACTGAAATCAGTTCTTATTCCTTCAATAGGGACTATGGAATTTTTACGTTAAGACAGGATTCAGTTATAAACAGGTTCCATTATTCCAGATTTTACTGAACCTGCGTACATTAAAACGTGTAAAACAGAATTGCTAGGGACCGGAAAATATTTTGTTCGTAGACAGGTTTCAAATAGGTCTTATTCAGGTCTGAAAAATCAGATCTATGATATTTCTTTCGGCAGAACCATACAAATTTTCAGTCATAGGTAGGATCTGTTTTCAAAAGTTTCACTACATTAAGTTCTACTTGATGCATACTAACGAATAGCATGATATTAAAAGAAATTTGAGAACTCTTATCGAACTTTTGGCTTCCCACCCAGTGGTTCAGCGACATGGGTTTTAGAATCCCTGAAAATCGGGACATACCGCTTAAGTTGCGTCACCTGTTAACACTATTGAGTGCACTCCAAGATTGACGGCTGCCCCACAGTGGTAAATATTAAAACTGAAATATTTCGGAAAGTTTTTTTTTTTTTTTTTAACGGGGAGGGGGATTTCGTAGTCTGGCATTCTTTTTACAAGTGAACGATATGTTTAATATGTTAATGCAAGTGGTACTGGTACTACAAGGGAAAACCTTTTGGTGAAGCTCGCACCTAGCATTGATACATTTTATAGAGCGCGTCCAGTAATGTCACCGGTACGTAACCGTTCAGGTCTGTTAGTTACCAAAGCGTTCAGTGCTGCGAACCGGTACGCAACCAACGTCGTTCAGCGGAAGTAACCGATAAGGGACCGAACTAACCGAAGAAAAATCTGTTACTTTGGTCACGTGATCGGTTACATGAAAATTTACGATATGCGATACAGATTTAATTACCAACAGATGGCGCTACAAGTAAATACCATTTTCGTCCAGTAGATCTGTCGACCGGTAAGTAACCGGTCACACTGGTCACTTTGGTTAGGTCTACTGAAAGCGCTCATAGTAATGCAGGCTAAAGTTAGGGATGCTTTCATCAATAAGGTTAGCTGGGTGAATTAGGTCCTTCAGATTTGTCCGGGATATCTCAGTTGGCACAGCATTGTCGGCTTCAGCTAAGAGATCCCTGATCCGGACTATTTTCGCCCAGTTAGAAAATAACTTAAAGTTAGGAAAACCGATAAAATTAAGTCTTCAGAAATTTTATTTATCTGTTGTGGTGTTTTGGGGTTCTTTCTAAAACACAACTTACTTAAACTTAAAAAGCTCATTTATTACTCAATCTTCACTTGACAATTAAATATTTAGAAAAAAATAAGTATACCCTGATTAGCTCCACTGAAATCTGTTGCCATGGAAAAGGTAGCAAATTATATTAAACTAATCAAAATATCAAAACTTAAGAATCCGAATAGGTTAATACAACAATGATAATTTTGAACTCATCATTTTAAGACAATATTAAATGTAGTAAGGGGCAACAGATTTCTAAATCAAGTAGCATACTGGATTGCATAAAGAACACCCAACTCCACTCCAACCCGATCAAGCTCAAATCTCCATACACATTAAATTAACAAAAGTGTAATCATCATATTTGGAAAAATGCAGACAACCTGAAATTCCTCCAATATGAGGACCAAAAGGGGAAAGAGTTAAATCCGTTAATAGAATAGGGATATGATGATGTACTAAAATTTTAGAACAACCATAGAGATTCTGAACAAGATCCGATCGGTTAACCAAGAATCGTATAGTGGTGTAAAATAACTGGATATTTTTTTTTTTTTTTTTTTTTTCCCCCAACTTTTTAAAATAAAACAATTTTGGTGTATATTTTAGAAAAACAATGTTTCTGAAAGAGGAGAGTTAAAGCTTAATTTAACATTTTATGAAATTAAATTTAATATTACTGTTTCACTTATTAATCTATCCATCCTTAAATCAAGATCAAAAATACGATTGTATAACATTGAGTGAACTTCAATTTATGTTCATTAAAACAGTCAGTTATGAATTTAAACTTAAGAAATTTTAAAGTCCTAATTTAATAAAGTTGAATTTTCTCTCCCTTTTTTTTTTTTTATTACTCACAGAAAGTTTAGGCCATTCTTATAGGTCTACTGTGAATATAAAAAATTAATTATTTAGAGATTTATACAAAGAAAAACATACCATCTTTGATAATAAACAAAAAAAAAAAACACAATTTATTTGAACATTTAAAATAATGAAGCAACTAAGTTATCAAAAATAATCTTAATAAAACAATATAACAGCTGATCTTTTAAGTTGAAACCACTCACTGGTTACTTTTAAATTACACATCATATTTTTAAAATTATCATCACATTACCATTTAATGGTCGTTCAAACATACAAACATTATATATTAACCTACAGACTATTTCTGTTCGTAATGTTAATTCTTATTGAAATTATCCAAAGATATTCATTTCACTTTTAAACTCTGGTATAGCAAACATTTTTTTTTTTTTTAAAGAGGTACAAATAAATAAAAAGAAAAACTATGCAAATAGTACTTACAACAGGTAGAGAGTTCTACAATTTTAGTCAATGGGCACTTAGGAGCATTTCGTCCTTTTTTAAAATCTGATGAAGCACTTAAGCTGGAGTATTCAGGCTGGGGAAAAATTCAGACAATACCCATGTGGTTTCAAGCTAACATTCATCCATCCATCCTCTCATCTCACTGCATCACTTGCCATCAACTACTAGGTCCATCATCTAGTCCGGAAGGGAAAATCGTTCTATGGTCCAGAACTTCACCGTCGGAGTCAGTAATTTCACCTTCCTGAAGCATGTGTTTTATTCGAAGATAGCCATCACCGTAACTCAGAACACTACGACTTCTAACGACCGTTTAGTTCAATATCTATGATCACTTCTGATGGTTAAGAAGTCATAATCTTGGAGCGCCACTACGCCAAAAAAAAAAAAAAAAAAAAAAAAAAAAAAAAAAAAAAAAAAAACGGGCTACACATATCTTCTTAATTTCTCGTTAACAGTCATAGATCCGCAATTCGAAAATGCCCTTATAGCCTCTTTTCATCATAACATCATGATTTAGGATAGTTAATGTAGGGCCATCAATGCCCCACTCTCAAAAAAAAATCTTCCAGAAACCTGTCCGCCTTCAACAACTTCGCGATCCAGCCCACAGGCTAATCTTCGAGCCCCGTAATAAGTCGAATTTTTTTTTTACGAGTCAAACGACAGGTCTCTTGGCCAAGCAACAAGTGTCGTAAACATTCATTCTCCCGCGCTGCTTGAAAAACGGGACCGATCCACTCTGCCAGGGGTACGGGAATGGAAACAAAAGGAAAATTGGACTCTTCGTGAAGACTACAGCTTGCCGCTCCACTCTGCCGGCCGCTTCATGGGGGAAGGAAGCCATGCATCACCCCCATGGCGTGTGCTGAAGGGGGGTCCTGTTAGCCTCTGTTTACATGGGCGCCAGCTATCCGCCTGATAGCAGAGCCAATTGAAGCCTGTCGTAAACTTACAAAGCCTAATTGCGTATATAGTACACTCATAAGATAACGTAATTCTTATACAGGGCGGTCGGTCATTCTTATATCAAAGTCAGACTAGATGACTCCAAATTTTCCACCTGTGCGGTCTTTAACTGACAAAACATCCCTCCCTTGCTGTCTGCTTTTCGTATTTGAAAACAGGAAGCAAAGCTAGACTATAAACGTTGAATTTACTTTGCAAAAATAAAAAATAAAAACTGATATTATTATTATTATTATTATTATTATTACAATTACTTTTATTTATTTAAATTTTTATTAGAAACAGAAAAAAAGAGTGCTTTTAAATAAATGTTGAGAAAGTGATTTAAATAATTAATGTAGATTAAAAAAAAAAATTTGTTGAAACCAACCGTAACAAGATTGCTCCCCCCGGCTAATTAAAAAAAATTTTTTTTGAGACCAACCGTAACATATCGACTATACAGCAGCATAACTTCATGAAAATGCAATTTGAGACCACTTATCGGACTATTAACTCCTTAAGCACTATGACGTACGTCATGAACCCTATTTGAAATACCAGGACGTATGTGAGTACGTCCTCATTTTAAGTTCAGACTGCAATGTTCTAAGCATCTGGATTTTTACGTCACTAATTGCCATTGTGGTTTGTTTTGTGCGGGCTTTACATCAATGATTGTTTTTGCACAGTATAGACGGCGTTACGTGTAAAAAAACTTTAGTTTCCGGCTGCGATGAAGATTGGAACTTCAAGCCTTATTTCTGTTTATATCATCTCCTCGCATTACATGTAACTAAATATTTCACGTGTATTGATAATGATATAAATTCCTTCTTTTGACGAAATTTAATAAATCTGGTATTCAGGATACTATCACTAAATTGAATATTTCGCTTTAAGAGGTTAACAGATTTTTGAAAAACACATAATTGCATTTTTGGTGGCGCAAAAATTGGCTTTTAACGCAGAATTTTTTTGCCGGCAACCCTGGCCGAATGTCATAGTTGTCACCTCGAAGGTGAGAGTAGTGGTTTGGATTCCTAGCGCCATATTTGGCGACTCGTTTTTAAAATTAAAAATTACTTTAAAATTGAATGTATACAAAATGATTTTTGCACATAAATTTTAACGACTTTCTAACTTTTGGCCTAGAGGGCCATAAAAGGCAGCAGGTTTCAATGCTAGGTACGAGCTTCAACAAAAGTGGTTCCCTTATAAGCTTTCAGGAAAACTTATTTTATTGAAAGCTAAAAATATTAATGTATGTCTCGGAACTTCAACGCTAATTAGAATAGCATTTTAGCTTTACCATTCGACAGAATACCTCATAACACTTTCATCCATAAAACAGTTTTAGAAAATACAATACAACATGTTCATCCACTGGGCTGTTCGATTATCAGACAAATTTAGCGTTGAATATAAGAATACTGACATTTCAAATAACATCCACGATATTTCAGTACCATTGAATGCCACATCAGTACTTAAGGTCAATGTGGAGATTTCCACAAGTTCTTAGCTCGTAACTCCTGTTAGCGGGCCCACAGATAAACTGAAAAATTGAAAAAAGGATAACTTTTAATTTCTAGTTTAAAAGACACTAATGAAAGCTTTTTTTCATTTGGAGCTCTATTATTATCGCTACTTTTGAATAGGTAAATTTTATTTATTATCAGTATAAAAATTTTAGTACAGAAACAGTATCTTATGATGAGCCTTTTCTTAATCTTTCGATCGAGCGTCTCCCAGACCGCTCACAGTAGTTATGAGACTATTTCTGTCGAGGATGTGAACCAGAAACCAGAGTGAATTGTGCCCGCGCATTGGCAGCTTAAGCCAATTGGTCCCTGGTTCAAATTTTACTCTGGAGACTTAAACTCAATTGGAAATATTACAACTCTCATACCAGTTGTTTATTAGTACTGTGACAAAAACTTACGATTTCATTCACCTACAGAAATTTCAGAGAAAAATCTGTTACAGAAGTCTAGAAAAATGAAAAGATGGAAATTTTGCATGTGAAAATGAAAGATAAAGGATATAACAGCGTTTACTATTGCGAGCAAGCCGTGAACTTTAATAGGTTATCGGGAAAGTATCTATTCTAAAGTTTATGAAATTACGTAGATTTAGTTTGTTCATTCTTCCTTACAAAATATACTAAGAACCAAGTATAGAATTATATCTGAACATTACAAATTCGTGAAATACGAAACTTATGACAGGTTGATTCTTAAGGGATCAAAACATTCTTTAAAAAATGTCAAAAATTCGAAGTTGTTTTATTAGCTTATAATTAAATAAGAGTCTTTAGGAACATTTTAAAACAAACTCCATGCAAAAATTCACTTTAGAAGAGGAGTTATGTCTAAAGCAGTCTGAGCTATTTTTATATGATCAAGGGGTAGTTTGATCTTTAAAGTCAATTTTCTCAAAACGGCGATTTTGGTCATCGCGCGCATTATCTCTAAAATTGTTGGTTAGAATTTCATGAAATTTTGATTGAATGTATTAACCATACAGATGCAGAAAAGGACCTATTATGTTTCTTAAGTAACAAGTTTAGAATTCAGAACTACTTTCGCATTAAATAAAAGTCTCTATATTTCGAATAACTTACCGGAGTAAAGAGGTTTAATCTGTGCGTTGCCTCTTTTCCTATAAGAGCAGACAGGACTAGCTTAATATCAGCAGCATAACGGACCATGGGTCCCACAACGACATAAGGCTGCACCTCTTCTAAGGCTGGAGGAAACTGGCCAGCAGTAGGAACAAGTGCTGAAAGTGGAAAGCAGTAGTTACTATATTCATCTGCTAGATTTAATTCTAGTTTGTCAAGCGTGCTTTTATATTCTTATGCTAGTCAATAAAATTAAATTATGTTCAGAAACATTGTGAACATTAAAGACAAACTTCTACACTAGAAGTTATGTTGCTTATATTTAGACATTTAAAAGAAAAAGTTTAAAATGTAGCATTAAAAATAAATTCACGATTGATAAGAGACTTAAGTAACGCATTTAACAATGTTTATGCAACATTGAAACAAAAATTCTCCAATTACGTGAATTAAAATAACAAATACACCTAGACATACAGCAGCAAGTACACTATATATTGCCGAAGGTGACCGGTCACTTGCGATTTTAGACGTTTTGTTTACTATATAGAAAAATACATGAGCAATTAACCTGAAACTGCAGGTGTGTAAACAGTATAGTATAGGTTATATTTCCGTGAAGATTTTTTCACGAAACCCCATAGGGGACTGTCAACAAATTGAAAAACTAATCTTTTGGATAACCCTGTAAAAACTAATGAAGCAAAAGCGTTCAAACTCGAGATCATTAGTAAGTGGCTTATTGTAATATACTGTTTCCATTTTTATGAGGATAGCATGTATACTCGTAGAGAAATTAAGGTTTTTATAAAAACAGTCCCAAATTTCGCCAAGTTTTTTGCTTATAATTTGCAGAGTTTATATATATAAAAAGTTCCTTTCAGAAAATATGACAAACAACTTTGTACATAATACTCTGCAATCAGAATTAAAAAATAAAAATTTGATGAAAAATGCAGGTTTACTAAAACATGTTTCACTGCGCATGCGCGAATGTAATCAAAATATAATACGCATAAAGTATAAGCTAAGTATAAGCTAAGTATATGGAGCAATTTTTGTTTAAGTCTCAAAATCATAGCTTGAAAATTCTGAAAATTATCGTCGATAGAATAAGCTCGAAATCCGTTGTTCCCAAAAGGAAGCAAAAAGATGAGGGGTTGTATCCAAATATAGTAGCATGTGCTATATTGTGTACGCTATCTTGGCACTAATCAACAGATATTTGATACAACCCCTCATTTTTTTGTTTCTTTTTGGGAACAACGGATTTCGAGCTTATTCTATCAACGATAATTTTCAAGCTATGATTTTGAGACTTTCACAAAAGTTGCTCCATATACTTAGCAATACATTATGCATATTATATTTTGATTGCATTCGCGCATGCGCAGTGAAACATTTTTTAGTATACCTGCTCATTTTTCATCAAATTTATTTTTTAATTCTGATTGCAGAGTATTATGTACAATGTTGTTTGTCATATTTTCTGTAAAGATCTTTTTATATTAAGAACTCTGCAAATTATAAGCAAAAAACTAATCTAAATTTGGGACTTTTTATAAAAACCTTAATTTCTCTACGAGTATACATGCTATCCTCATAAAAATGAACACAGTATATTACAATAAGCCACTTAATAATCTCGAGTTTGAACGCTTTTGCTACATTAGTTTTTACAGGGTTATCCAAAAGATATTCGTTCTTTTTCAATTTGTTGACAGTCCCCTATCGGGTTTCTGGAAAAAATCTTCGCGGAAATATATAACCTACACTATACTGTTTACACACCTGCAGTTTCAGATTAATTCCTCATGTATTTTTCTAGATAGTTAACAAAACATCTAAATTCGCAAGTGACCGGTCAGCTTTGGCAATATAGTGTATAAAGACCCATCAGAAGCAAAAAGCGAAAGAGTGCAACTTTTCAACAAACAGTTTTCAACAAGGAGGAAGGTATAGGTAAGTGTTTCAACTTTCTTTTTTCATGAATGAGATGAATGATTTAATAAATTTTTAGTGCTTTAGTTATTTTTAGAGATCTTTATGAATTTCAGGCATGTTTGCCATCCCACGCAACGAGGTTACTGCATCGTCATATGTTTTCATGGGTGAAAAGCGCATGTACGTTTTAGTGTTCGCGGTACACTGCAAAAAATAATTGTTGATTTTACAGTATAAAACTGGCACCCCAGCTGCCAGTATTATACCGTAAAATTAACAGTATTAAACAGTAAAATAAGCAGTAATACGCTGCCGCGCAAGCAGTAATACGCTACCGCGCATGCGCGGCAGTGTATTACTGCTTGCGCGGCAGCGTATTACTGCTTATTTTACCGTTTAATACTGTTAATTTTACGGTATAATACTGGCAGCTGGGGTGCCAGTTTTATACTGTAAAATCAACAATTATTTTTTGCAGTGTAGGGCTTGACAAATGCGGTCGCCATTGACGACCAAGTTATTTAATCTGGCGGAGAGATTATTTTACTTTATTTTTGTACTTTCTGTTACCCGTGACTTCGTTCACGTATCATTCAAAGAAGAATAAATACATTAATTAAGCAAAATATTTCATTCCCGATAATTAGAAACGTAAATAATTAACTAACTCTTTATCACATTCTATAGGAGACAATACAGTATTTCTTTGTTATAGAGGCCTTGACATAACCAAGTTTTAAAAAGTGAAATTTTGTGACAAATACTCACGAAAAAGAAACTGCAACCAATGAAAAAAAGCGGGCCAAACAAAATCGTGGAAATCGGTGAATTGTGTAAAAACATATGTCAAGTTTACCTGGTAAACCATTTTACTTTTAACGCCTTTGTGAAACGTTTTAATAGCCATCCTTCAAAAATAATTAAATAGCATATTCTTTTTCATTAAATTCTTGTGACTAGGGAGCAATAGTTGTAGACCTAAATGCAAGGAGCTTAAATTTGCCTCCTTGATTTAATCTATAACTACAGCGCCTATATTCTAGGCGCTGTACTATAACTGAAAAAAAATCTTTATTTCTAAATGAAAATACGTTGACAGACGATATTTGTTCTCCAGAATAAATTGACTCATGAAGTTTGAATATCTGAAAATACGTTTTTATTTTTAAAAAAATTTTCTGTAATCAAGATTTTTTCTTTCACCATCTATTCAAATTGAAATCTTTTTTTCAGTTTTAATGAGAAAAAACATATTCCGTTTTATTTCTTTTTTATCCACAAAATTGGAATAATTTAGTTGCAATTTTTTGGAGAAACTTCGTTAAAATTACAAAAATCTCCGAATTTAAATCATTTTTTTAAATTCTGAGAGTTTATGACAGCCTCTGCGAAATACAAACAGGCGGTCAGATTTTAATATTATAGATTCGTAATTACTTTTATTTTCCTAATAATCATGGTGTGGTTTTTGGCAAAAAACTCATCTGTATGTAACTAATATTCATGCATAATAATCGGTATAGCTAAAAAAAATATTTAAATTTTTCATTTTAATTATGGCGTGAAACTCATCTACTTTCTAAACTTACCTATCCTTGTATTATTAATGTAAGGAATTGATTCACGCTCCTTGTAAAACACATTTGAAAATTCCCGTTTTATTTCAAATATGACGTCACTTTTCCCTCGCATAAATCTCTTTTTAATGGCATAATTCTTGTTAATTTTCTTTTTCTGGCAATCAGGACGTAAATTTTAGCGGAAAACTCACATTTGTGTGTAACTGGTATTCAAGCTAATTATTAATCAGTATCGATAAAAAATATTTCAGTTTTTCATCTTAAATATTACGTCCATTATCTATTTAATTTCATTATACATTGATATTCATGCTCCTTGTATTATTACGAATATTTGAAAATATATTTTATTTATGACGTCATATTTGTCCAAGCCGAGGAGGATCCTTTTCATAGTTCCATGGTCCAAGCGAAATCTATTTTTTAATATAATTATTGTTGCACTTTTCCTTCTAATTATAACGCAGTTTTTGACAGAAAAATATATTTTTATTTTAACCTATACTCATACTTCATGTATAATAACAAATACTCCATATTTTTGTTCCAAATATCACGGAAATTCACCTTCTTTTGAATTTTTTTAATTTAGTTTTCACGTGAAAATCGTTCAATTGAAAATTAGTTGTTGGGGAAAAATTATTTTTCCGTGTTTTTATTTATTGGCAACGATCAAAGCCCTAGCTACGATAAAGTAAAATGGTTAAATTGTATGGAAAAATGTCCATTTATTCTGTATGAAAATAATGAAATTTTTAATTATTAAAGAAAATATTTGAATAAAATAAATAAAAGCCAGCCTATGTTCAAATGAGGATTATAATCAGCCTATATGCAAAAATACAGGATCATTAAATGCTCCATTTTGACGCTGGCTTCAGCCTAACATTTGCACACAATCGGATTTATAATATTAGGATAAAAATTTACTTAATGAACACACTGAATTCTCTCTCTCTCTCCTTCGATATTAAGAAATATATTCAAACAAAAAATATTTTAAATTTTTATTTTGAATTTGGCAAAAATAAGTTCAACTGCAATTTTTTAAATAAAATTAGAATAATTTGATTGACTTCGACATCGAAACAGGCAAACAATTGTTTGTCTGTGTCACTATTTCACCAATGTCCTCTTCATCAGATAGAGATTTTGCAAAACTCAACTATCTGGACAGTTGAAACATTTTGCAATCAGCATTTTCTGAACATGACGGGGTTTTTTTTTTCCCCCCAGCTTTTACAGTATTTCTAGTCTTTTTTTAAGAGATACATAATTTTGATAAGTTTCACAAAAAAACTTAAATATCGTTCTAAATTATGTACTATTCTAAACTATATTAGTTACCTAGTTCATAAAAAAAACCATTTGTTTTTTTGAAAATCGATGACTGGGGAGGAGGGATGTCTTTTGTTGGCGACTAAAATTTTTTGCTGGCTACCAGATTGTCAAATTTGTAAAGCCCTGGTTCGCGGCATTATAGAATTCCACGCAATTTTTTTTAATTTCCCTTATTCAATAATATTCCTTGTCTTTTCAATCATTCCAAGTAAAATACATAATCTTTTATAATACCTATACATCCCATTTCCAGAATACCTATACCATTTAAAATTCCTGTACCCCAGCAGCGACCAACCTCCCTCTTGAAAACAAGGCCTTAGTTGTAACTGTTTAAAAATTTCACTCTTGCTATAGATGCTTGTGCTAAATCCGATAAGTTCTTTAACGATCAGATTTCAATTACAGAAGATAGACAACCTAGATCAAATGTAAAAAAAAATTTATATATTTCTAATATGTTTACGAATGGAAGTATTCTACCAATACAACTAATTTTCTGACGTATACGAACAAAAACTGAAGAGATTGTTTTATATTTTGGCACCGTCTAATTCTGCTGGAGGATTCAACATACAATTAAACTTAACGAATCTCGCAAAAACTAAACCACATAGCGAGTTTAACACTAGATTTAAGGAACCCGTCAATTTGACGAGTTTTCGAATTTGTGCTTAATTTCGAACACGTAAATATTAAACCAATGTAATTCTTTAGACATTACATATTGTTTTTAATATAATAGAATATTTTCACTCGTTTTCTCCGAAAAACACCTATATTTCTTTCTTATTTTTACGAAAATCCGTTAAAATTGACGAGTTTTTATTTACAAATAATTTCTTCAATTGCGGAACAAAATAAAATATGAAAGTAAGAAAAACAGCAAACAAATGACGGCTATTTAGCAACAGATAGCCAGTTTAAACTTGTTTGCTCACGTGTTTAGAATTGGAATAAACCTTAGAACTAATTTGGACTTCTCTTAGTTCTAAGCACAAATACGTCAAAATAGAGGGGGGGGGGGGGGGGGAGAATGGCTAAACGTGTTTTTAAAGCAATTTCATTTTACAACAAAATTAAGTTTGAGGTTGATATTGTAGACCAAATGGATAGAAAATATAGCGTGAAAGCAGGATCCCGTCTTCATGTTTAACATTTTACATTTGGCAGCCATCAATGCCTGGATATTGGACAAAGACTAGTGGACCTATCTCTGATTGTTTGAATCCTGATGTGCGAAAGCAAGGTCTAACTATATTTTCATTAAACCATATTTGCATTAAATGTAACAAGTATGTATACGTAAAGTGTACATTATAGTTTGTGTAAAAATATATTTAAGACAAATGTGAATACAAATCTATTTTAAATAATATTTTACAAAAAATTTCATTTTAATAAACCCATCTAAGATTGATTATATACCTTTTCTTTATTTCAGTCAATGACCGTAGTGTTAATATTGGGTAATCCGGCAAGTTCTGTGTTTTTTCAAAGCGAAGTGCAGTTTCGTCTGCTTATATTTTTGCTACTGCTGATAAAGAGCGATCTTGAATGACCCATATGTAAATTCTGTCTTTCCTGCTTGCGTTGCATAATTCTTGTTTCGGTGCAGTGTTAAGAATGGAGAACTAAAAAAAATTTCTGTCAATTATACTCGTATTTCAAGAAAGGTAAAAATGCTAGTCCGACTACTCGTAAAATTTGTGCTGTACATGGACAAAGTGCTGTTTCAGATGACATATTTTGAAGGTGGTTTGAGAAGTTTAAACGCAAAAATTTCTGCCTCTAATTTTATGCCCGCTCTGGACGATCATCTGTAAAGGAGGACCTTAAAAGAAGCTATCAAATGATCCTACACTGTACTTTTCGGAATATTTAGTTTCTGTGGTAGCTCCTGAACTGTAACGTGGATTTTCAGCGATAGTTTCGTTTAAGGGGTCCTCCTTTACAGATGGGTCATCCAAAGCGGCATCTTAGAGGCTGAAATTTCCGCGTTTAAACTTCTCAAACCACCTTCGAACTATGTCTGAAACAGCACTTGGTTCATAAAAACTGCACAAATTTTACAAGCAGTGACTAGCATTTTTACCTTTCTTAAAATAAAAAAGAGCATCATTTGACGGAAACTTTTTGGTTCTCCATTCTTAGCACTTCACTGAAAAAAAAAATTGTCACAACCCAAGCAAGAATTATGCAACGCAAGCAGAGAAGACCAAATTTACATATCTGGGTCATTTAAGGTCACTACGTATCAGCAGTAGCAATAACTAGACTAAACCGCGCTTCGGTTTGAAAAACCGCAGAATCTTCCGGATGACCCAATAGTTTTTCCAAGTAATGAGAAAGTTAAATATACAACTATTCTCAAATTTTCTTGAATAATAAATATCATTTATGAAGATCCACCCAAAATCTGACCTTAATGCGTGCAATATCATCGGCACTACAATAGAGATATTTCCCAAAAACTTTCAATAAGAAGCTTGATTTCCAATAACCACAACTGACTTTCGTAATTTTGTCAATAGTTGGTTGGTTGAATGGGATTTTATGGCACTAAGTCCTTTTAGGGACATGCTGCGCCAAAAAAGGTTAGAATAAGAACGTCAAATTAAAATGGATTTAAACTGTCATAAAAACAAGATTAATGAAAATAACAGTTAAATGAAAAGAGTGATGCGATGATAAAATGTACAATTAAGATCATTCAATGAAAATATAACAACGTCTAAAAAAAAAGAAGTTCACAATTAAAATATATACAATTTTAAACTAACAGTTGGTAAAGTGTCAAAAGTTTCTAGCAGAAATATTTAACTTTAACAATAGATTGCCAAAAGAAACAGTTAAAATCACGTAAGCTTAAATACCTTAAAAACAGCATTATCACATCATTTGAGTCAGAACTGTAAGACTCAGATTCCATAGCTTCCTCTGCATAGTGCAGCAGCTGTTTGGAATCTTTTGTAGTAAGAAGCGATGTAATTTTGTCAATAATTTACGATACGATTAAAATATTCTTATGTATACTCTAAAACATTTTTAGAGTATGGATAAGAATATTTTAAGGGAAGTCAGTACTTTTCAATAAAAAAAAAAAAAAAGGACAAATGTAGAGAGATTTTTATCCTAAAATGAACCT